>CM055861.1:0-1345152 GCA_029490765.1 Euthynnus affinis | reverse complement strand
ATTCTTTCTAATCTGCAAATTTTCTCGTTAAATACCCACCCCGTTGTCATTCTATTAGGTTTTGGGGAAGATCTGACAGCCTTTAAATTTTGACCATTTTTTCAACCCGCGGCCTGTCGTTTTTTTCAGGTTTTCGGCGTAACCTTCGGAGCTGAAATTTCTTTGGAACAAAGATAATTTTTTCTATTCTCTGCAATTTCTCGATTAATACCCACCCCGTTGTCATTCTATCAGGTTTTGGGGAAGATCTGACAGCTTTTAAATTTTGACCATTTTTTCAACCCGCGGCCTGTCGTTTTTTTCAGGTTTTCGGCATAACCTCCGGGGCTGAAATTTCTTTGGAACAAAGATAATTCTTTCTAATCTCTGCAATTTCTCGATTAATACCCACCCCGTTGTCAATTTATCAGGTTTTGGGGAAGATCTGATGCCCTTTAAATTTTGACCATTTTTTCAACACGCGGCCTGTCGTTTTTTTCGCGTTTTCGGCGTAACCTCCGGAGCTGAAATTTCTTTGGAACAAAGATAATTTTTTCTATTCTCTGCAATTTCTCGATTAATACCCACCCCATTGTCATTCTATTAGATTTTGGGGAAGATCTGACAGCCTTTAAATTTTGACCATTTTTTCAACCCGCGGCCTGTCATTTTTTTCAGGTTTTCGGCGTAACCTCCGGAGCTAAATTTTCTTTGGAACAAAGATAATTCTTTCTAATCTGCAAATTCTCGTGTAATACCCACCCCGTTGTCATTCTATTAGGTTTTGGGGAAGATCTGACAGCCTTTAAATTTTGACCATTTTTTCAACCCGCGGCCTGTCGTTTTTTTCAGGTTTTCGGCGTAACCTCCGGAGCTGAAATTTCTTTGGAACAAAGATAATTTTTTCTATTCTCTGCAATTTCTCGATTAATACCCACCCCGTTGTCAATTTATCAGGTTTTGGGGAAGATCTGACAGCTTTTAAATTTTGACCATTTTTTCAACCCGCGACCTGTCGTTTTTTTCAGGTTTTCGGCATAACCTCCGGGGCTGAAATCTCTTTGGAACAAAGATAATTCTTTCTAATCTCTGCAATTTCTCGATTAATACCCACCCCGTTGTCAATTTATCAGGTTTTGAGGAAGATCTGATGCCCTTTAAATTTTGACCATTTTTTCAACCCGCGGCCTGTCGTTTTTTTCAGGTTTTCGGCGCAACCTCCGGAGCTGAAATTTCTTTGGAACAAAGATAATTCTTTCTAATCTCTGCAATTTCTCGATTAATACCCACCCCGTTGTCAATTTATCAGGTTTTGGGGAAGATCTGATGCCCTTTAAATTTTGACCATGTTTTAACCCGTGGCCTGTCGTTTTTTTCGCGTTTTCGGCGTAACCTCTGGAGCTGAAATTTCTTTGGAACAAAGATAATTCTTTCTAATCTCTGCAATTTCTCGATTAATACCCACCCCGTTGTCATTCTATCAGGTTTTGGGGAAGATCTGACAGCTTTTAAATTTTGACCATTTTTTCAACCCGCGGCCTGTCGTTTTTTTCAGGTTTTCGGCATAACCTCCGGGGCTGAAATTTCTTTGGAACAAAGATAATTCTTTCTAATCTCTGCAATTTCTCGATTAATACCCACCCCGTTGTCAATTTATCAGGTTTTGGGGAAGATCTGATGCCCTTTAAATTTTGACCATTTTTTCAACACGCGGCCTGTCGTTTTTTTTCGCGTTTTCGGCGTAACCTCCGGAGCTGAAATTTCTTTGGAACAAAGATAATTTTTTCTATTCTCTGCAATTTCTCGATTAATACCCACCCCGTTGTCATTCTATTAGATTTTGGGGAAGATCTGACAGCCTTTAAATTTTGACCATTTTTTCAACCCGCGGCTTGTCGTTTTTTTCAGGTTTTCGGCGTAACCTCCGGAGCTGAATTTTCTTTGGAACAAAGATAATTCTTTCTAATCTGCAAATTCTCGTGTACTACCCACCCCGTTGTCATTCTATTAGGTTTTGGGGAAGATCTGACAGCCTTTAAATTTTGACCATTTTTTCAACCCGCGGCCTGTCGTTTTTTTCAGGTTTTTGGCGCAACCTCCGGAGCTGAAATTTCTTTGGAACAAAGATAATTCTTTCTATTCTCTGTAATTTCTCGATTAATACCCACCCCGTTGTCAATTTATCAGGTTTTGGGGAAGATCTGATGCCCTTTCAATTTTGACCATTTTTTCAACCCGCGGCCTGTCGTTTTTTTCGCGTTTTCGGCGTAACCTCCGGAGCTGAAATTTCTTTGGAACAAAGATAATTTTTTCTATTCTCTGCAATTTCTCGATTAATACCCACCCCGTTGTCATTCTATTAGGTTTTGGGGAAGATCTGACAGCCTTTAAATTTTGACCATTTTTTCAACCCGCGGCTTGTCGTTTTTTTCAGGTTTTCGGCGTAACCTCCGGAGCTGAAATTTCTTTGGAACAAAGATAATTCTTTCTATTCTCTGTAATTTCTCGATTAATACCCACCCCGTTGTCAATTTATCAGGTTTTGGGGAAGATCTGACAGCCTTTAAATTTTGACCATTTTTTCAACCCGCGGCCTGTCATTTTTTTCAGGTTTTCGGCGTAACCTCCGGAGCTGAATTTTCTTTGGAACAAAGATAATTCTTTCTAATCTGCAAATTCTCGTTAAATACCCACCCCGTTGTCATTCTATTAGGTTTTGGGGAAGATCTGACAGCCTTTAAATTTTGACCATTTTTTCAACCCGCGGCCTGTCGTTTTTTTCAGGTTTTCGGCGTAACCTTCGGAGCTGAAATTTCTTTGGAACAAAGATAATTTTTTCTATTCTCTGCAATTTCTCGATTAATACCCACCCCGTTGTCATTCTATCAGGTTTTGGGGAAGATCTGACAGCTTTTAAATTTTGACCATTTTTTCAACTCGCGACCTGTCGTTTTTTTCAGGTTTTCGGCATAACCTCCGGGGCTGAAATCTCTTTGGAACAAAGATAATTCTTTCTAATCTCTGCAATTTCTCGATTAATACCCACCCCGTTGTCAATTTATCAGGTTTTGGGGAAGATCTGATGCCCTTCAAATTTTGACCATTTTTTCAACCCGCGGCCTGTCGTTTTTTTCAGGTTTTCGGCGCAACCTCCGGAGCTGAAATTTCTTTGGAACAAAGATAATTCTTTCTAATCTCTGCAATTTCTCGATTGATACCCACCCCGTTGTCAATTTATCAGGTTTTGGGGAAGATCTGATGCCCTTTAAATTTTGACCATTTTTTAACCCGCGGCCTGTCGTTTTTTTCGCGTTTTCGGCGTAACCTCTGGAGCTGAAATTTCTTTGGAACAAAGATAATTCTTTCTAATCTCTGCAATTTCTCGATTAATACCCACCCCGTTGTCATTCTATCAGGTTTTGGGGAAGATCTGACAGCTTTTAAATTTTGACCATTTTATCAACCCGCGGCCTGTCGTTTTTGTCAGGTTTTCGGCATAACCTCCGGGGCTGAAATTTCTTTGGAACAAAGATAATTCTTTCTAATCTCTGCAATTTCTCGATTAATACCCACCCTGTTGTCAATTTATCAGGTTTTGGGGAAGATCTGATGCCCTTTAAATTTTGACCATTTTTTCAACACGCGGCCTGTCGTTTTTTCGCGTTTTCGGCGTAACCTCCGGAGCTGAAATTTCTTTGGAACAAAGATAATTTTTTCTATTCTCTGCAATTTCTCGATTAATACCCACCCCGTTGTCATTCTATTAGATTTTGGGGAAGATCTGACAGCCTTTAAATTTTGACCATTTTTTCAACCCGCGGCTTGTCGTTTTTTTCAGGTTTTCGGCGTAACCTCCGGAGCTGAAATTTCTTTGGAACAAAGATAATTCTTTCTATTCTCTGTAATTTCTCGATTAATACCCACCCCGTTGTCAATTTATCAGGTTTTGGGGAAGATCTGATGCCCTTTCAATTTTGACCATTTTTTCAACCCGCGGCCTGTCATTTTTTTCAGGTTTTCGGCGTAACCTCCGGAGCTGAATTTTCTTTGGAACAAAGATAATTCTTTCTAATCTGCAAATTCTCGTTTAATACCCACCCCGTTGTCATTCTATTAGGTTTTGGGGAAGATCTGACAGCCTTTAAATTTTGACCATTTTTTCAACCTGCGGCCTGTCGTTTTTTTCAGGTTTTCGGCGCAACCTCCGGAGCTGAAATTTCTTTGGAACAAAGATAATTCTTTCTAATCTCTGCAATTTCTCGATTAATACCCAACCCGTTGTCAATTTATCAGGTTTTGGGGAAGATCTGATGCCCTTTAAATTTTGACCATTTTTTAACCCGCGGCCTGTCGTTTTTTTCGCGTTTTCGGCGTAACCTCTGGAGCTGAAATTTCTTTGGAACAAAGATAATTCTTTCTAATCTCTGCAATTTCTCGATTAATACCCACCCCGTTGTCATTCTATCAGGTTTTGGGGAAGATCTGACAGCTTTTAAATTTTGACCATTTTTTCAACCCGCGGCCTGTCGTTTTTTTCAGGTTTTCGGCATAACCTCCGGGGTTGAAATTTCTTTGGAACAAAGATAATTCTTTCTAATCTCTGCAATTTCTCGATTAATACCCACCCCGTTGTCAATTTATCAGGTTTTGGGGAAGATCTGACAGCCTTTAAATTTTGACCATTTTTTCAACCCGCGGCCTGTAGTTTTTTTCAGGTTTTCGGCATAACCTCCGGGGCTGAAATTTCTTTGGAACGAAGATAATTCTTTCTAATCTCTGCAATTTCTCGATTAATACCCACCCCGTTGTCAATTTATCAGGTTTTGGGGAAGATCTGATGCCCTTTAAATTTTGACAATTTTTTCAACACGCGGCCTGTCGTTTTTTTTCGCGTTTTCGGCGTAACCTCCGGAGCTGAAATTTCTTTGGAACAAAGATAATTTTTTCTATTCTCTGCAATTTCTCGATTAATACCCACCCCGTTGTCATTCTATTAGATTTTTGGGGAAGATCTGACAGCCTTTAAATTTTGACCATTTTTTCAACCCGCGGCTTGTCGTTTTTTTCAGGTTTTCGGCGTAACCTCCGGAGCTGAAATTTCTTTGGAACAAAGATAATTCTTTCTATTCTCTGTAATTTCTCGATTAATACCCACCCCGTTATCAATTTATCAGGTTTTGGGGAAGATCTGACAGCCTTTAAATTTTGACCATTTTTTCAACCCGCGGCCTGTCATTTTTTTCAGGTTTTCGGCGTAACCTCCGGAGCTGAATTTTCTTTGGAACAAAGATAATTCTTTCTAATCTGAAAATTCTCGTTTAATACCCACCCCTTTGTCATTCTATTAGGTTTTGGGGAAGATCTGACAGCCTTTAAATTTTGACCATTTTTTCAACCCGCGGCCTGTCGTTTTTTTCAGGTTTTTGGCGCAACCTCCGGAGCTGAAATTTCTTTGGAACAAAGATAATTCTTTCTAATCTCTGCAATTTCTCGATTAATACCCACCCCGTTGTCAATTTATCAGGTTTTGGGGAAGATCTGATGCCCTTTAAATTTTGACCATTTTTTCAACACGCGGCCTGTCGTTTTTTTCGCGTTTTCGGCGTAACCTCCGGAGCTGAAATTTCTTTGGAACAAAGATAATTTTTTCTATTCTCTGCAATTTCTCGATTAATACCCACCCCGTTGTCATTCTATTAGGTTTTGGGGAAGATCTGACAGCCTTTAAATTTTGACCATTTTTTCAACCCGCGGCTTGTCGTTTTTTTCAGATTTTCGGCGTAACCTCCGGAGCTGAAATTTCTTTGGAACAAAGATAATTCTTTCTATTCTCTGTAATTTCTCGATTAATACCCACCCCGTTGTCAATTTATCAGGTTTTGGGGAAGATCTGACAGCCTTTAAATTTTGACCATTTTTTCAACCCGCGGCCTGTCATTTTTTTCACGTTTTCGGCGTAACCTCCGGAGCTGAATTTTCTTTGGAACAAAGATAATTCTTTCTAATCTGCAAATTCTCGTTAAATACCCACCCCGTTGTCATTCTATTAGGTTTTGGGGAAGATCTGACAGCCTTTAAATTTTGACCATTTTTTCAACCCGCGGCCTGTCGTTTTTTTCAGGTTTTCGGCGTAACCTCCGGAGCTGAAATTTCTTTGGAACAAAGATAATTTTTTCTATTCTCTGCAATTTCTCGATTAATACCCACCCCGTTGTCATTCTATCAGGTTTTGGGGAAGATCTGACAGCTTTTAAATTTTGACCATTTTTTCAACTCGCGACCTGTCGTTTTTTTCAGGTTTTCGGCATAACCTCCGGGGCTGAAATCTCTTTGGAACAAAGATAATTCTTTCTAATCTCTGCAATTTCTCGATTAATACCCACCCCGTTGTCAATTTATCAGGTTTTGGGGAAGATCTGATGCCCTTCAAATTTTGACCATTTTTTCAACCCGCGGCCTGTCGTTTTTTTCAGGTTTTCGGCGCAACCTCCGGAGCTGAAATTTCTTTGGAACAAAGATAATTCTTTCTAAACTCTGCAATTTCTCGATTAATACCCACCCCGTTGTCAATTTATCAGGTTTTGGGGAAGATCTGATGCCCTTTAAATTTTGACCATTTTTTAACCCGCGGCCTGTCGTTTTTTTCGCGTTTTCGGCGTAACCTCTGGAGCTGAAATTTCTTTGGAACAAAGATAATTCTTTCTAATCTCTGCAATTTCTCGATTAATACCCACCCCGTTGTTATTCTATCAGGTTTTGGGGAAGATCTGACAGCTTTTAAATTTTGACCATTTTTTCAACCCGCGGCCTGTCGTTTTTTTCAGGTTTTCGGCATAACCTCCGGGGCTGAAATTTCTTTGGAACAAAGATAATTCTTTCTAATCTCTACAATTTCTCGATTAATACCCACCCTGTTATCAATTTATCAGGTTTTGGGGAAGATCTGATGCCCTTTAAATTTTGACCATTTTTTCAACACGCGGCCTGTCGTTTTTTCGCGTTTTCGGCGTAACCTCCGGAGCTGAAATTTCTTTGGAACAAAGATAATTTTTTCTTTTCTCTGCAATTTCTCGATTAATACCCACCCCGTTGTCATTCTATTAGATTTTGGGGAAGATCTGACAGCCTTTAAATTTTGACCATTTTTTCAACCCGCGGCTTGTCGTTTTTTTCAGGTTTTCGGCGTAACCTCCGGAGCTGAAATTTCTTTGGAACAAAGATAATTCTTTCTATTCTCTGTAATTTCTCGATTAATACCCACCCCGTTGTCAATTTATCAGGTTTTGGGGAAGATCTGATGCCCTTTCAATTTTGACCATTTTTTCAACCCGCGGCCTGTCATTTTTTTCAGGTTTTCGGCGTAACCTCCGGAGCTGAATTTTCTTTGGAACAAAGATAATTCTTTCTAATCTGCAAATTCTCGTTTAATACCCACCCCGTTGTCATTCTATTAGGTTTTGGGGAAGATCTGACAGCCTTTAAATTTTGACCATTTTTTCAACCTGCGGCCTGTCGTTTTTTTCAGGTTTTCGGCGCAACCTCCGGAGCTGAAATTTCTTTGGAATAAAGATAATTCTTTCTAATCTCTGCAATTTCTCGATTAATACCCACCCCGTTGTCAATTTATCAGGTTTTGGGGAAGATCTGATGCCCTTTAAATTTTGACCATTTTTTAACCCGCGGCCTGTCGTTTTTTTCGCGTTTTCGGCGTAACCTCTGGAGCTGAAATTTCTTTGGAACAAAGATAATTCTTTCTAATCTCTGCAATTTCTCGATTAATACCCACCCCGTTGTTATTCTATCAGGTTTTGGGGAAGATCTGACAGCTTTTAAATTTTGACCATTTTTTCAACCCGCGGCCTGTCGTTTTTTTCAGGTTTTCGGCATAACCTCCGGGGTTGAAATTTCTTTGGAACAAAGATAATTCTTTCTAATCTCTACAATTTCTCGATTAATACCCACCCTGTTATCAATTTATCAGGTTTTGGGGAAGATCTGATGCCCTTTAAATTTTGACCATTTTTTCAACACGCGGCCTGTCGTTTTTTCGCGTTTTCGGCGTAACCTCCGGAGCTGAAATTTCTTTGGAACAAAGATAATTTTTTCTTTTCTCTGCAATTTCTCGATTAATACCCACCCCGTTGTCATTCTATTAGATTTTGGGGAAGATCTGACAGCCTTTAAATTTTGACCATTTTTTCAACCCGCGGCTTGTCGTTTTTTTCAGGTTTTCGGCGTAACCTCCGGAGCTGAAATTTCTTTGTAACAAAGATAATTCTTTCTATTCTCTGTAATTTCTCGATTAATACCCACCCCGTTGTCAATTTATCAGGTTTTGGGGAAGATCTGATGCCCTTTAAATTTTGACCATTTTTTCAACCCGCGGCCTGTCATTTTTTTCAGGTTTTCGGCGTAACCTCCGGAGCTGAATTTTCTTTGGAACAAAGATAATTCTTTCTAATCTGAAAATTCTCGTTTAATACCCACCCCGTTGTCATTCTATTAGGTTTTGGGGAAGATCTGACAGCCTTTAAATTTTGACCATTTTTTCAACCTGCGGCCTGTCGTTTTTTTCAGGTTTTCGGCGCAACCTCCGGAGCTGAAATTTCTTTGGAACAAAGATAATTCTTTCTAATCTCTGCAATTTCTCGATTAATACCCACCCCGTTGTCAATTTATCAGGTTTTGGGGAAGATCTGATGCCCTTTAAATTTTGACCATTTTTTCAACACGCGGCCTGTCGTTTTTTTCGCGTTTTCAGCGTAACCTCCGGAGCTGAAATTTCTTTGGAACAAAGATAATTTTTTCTATTCTCTGCAATTTCTCGATTAATACCCACCCCGTTGTCATTCTATCAGGTTTTGGGGAAGTTCTGACAGCTTTAAAATTTTGACCATTTTTTCAACCCGCGACCTGTCGTTTTTTTCAGGTTTTCGGCGTAACCTCCGGGGCTGAAATCTCTTTGGAACAAAGATAATTCTTTCTAATCTCTGCAATTTCTCGATTAATACCCACCCCGTTGTCAATTTATCAGGTTTTGGGGAAGATCTGATGCTCTTTAAATTTTGACCATTTTTTCAACCCGCGGCCTGTCGTTTTTTTCAGGTTTTCGGCACAACCTCCGGAGCTGAAATTTCTTTGGAACAAAGATAATTCTTTCTAATCTCTGCAATTTCTCGATTAATACCCACCCCGTTGTCAATTTATCAGGTTTTGGGGAAGATCTGATGCCCTTTAAATTTTGACCATTTTTTCAACACGCGGCCTGTCGTTTTTTTTCGCGTTTTCGGCGTAACCTCCGGAGCTGAAATTTCTTTGGAACAAAGATAATTTTTTCTATTCTCTGCAATTTCTCGATTAATACCCACCCCGTTGTCATTCTATTAGATTTTGGGGAAGATCTGACAGCCTTTAAATTTTGACCATTTTTTCAACCCGCGGCTTGTCGTTTTTTTCAGGTTTTCGGCGTAACCTCCGGAGCTGAAATTTCTTTGGAACAAAGATAATTCTTTCTATTCTCTGTAATTTCTCGATTAATACCCACCCCCGTTGTCAATTTATCAGGTTTTGGGGAAGATCTGACAGCCTTTAAATTTTGACCATTTTTTCAACCCGCGGCCTGTCATTTTTTTCAGGTTTTCGGCGTAACCTCCGGAGCTGAATTTTCTTTGGAACAAAGATAATTCTTTCTAATCTGAAAATTCTCGTTTAATACCCACCCCTTTGTCATTCTATTAGGTTTTGGGGAAGATCTGACAGCCTTTAAATTTTGACCATTTTTTCAACCCGCGGCCTGTCGTTTTTTTCTAGTTTTCGGCGTAACCTCCGGGTCTGAGATTTCTCTGGAACAAAGATAATTCTTTCTATTCTCTGCAATTTCTCGATTAATACCCACCCCGTTGTCAATTTATCAGGTTTTGGGGAAGATCTGACAACCTTTAAATTTTGACCATTTTTTCAACCCGCGGCCTGTCATTTTTTTCAGGTTTTCGGCGTAACCTCCGGAGCTGAATTTTCTTTGGAACAAAGATAATTCTTTCTAATCCGCAAATTCTCGTTAAATACCCACCCCGTTGTCATTCTATCAGGTTTTGGGGAAGATCTGACAGCTTTTAAATTTTGACCATTTTTTCAACCCGCGACCTGTCGTTTTTTTCAGGTTTTCGGCATAACCTCCGGGACTGAAATCTCTTTGGAACAAAGATAATTCTTTCTAATCTCTGCAATTTCTCGATTAATACCCACCCCGTTGTCAATTTATCAGGTTTTGGGGAAGATCTGATGCCCTTTAAATTTTGACCATTTTTTCAACCCGCGGCCTGTCGTTTTTTTCAGGTTTTCGGCACAACCTCCGGAGCTGAAATTTCTTTGGAACAAAGATAATTCTTTCTAATCTCTGCAATTTCTCAATTAATACCCACCCCGTTGTCAATTTATCAGGTTTTGGGGAAGATCTGATGCCCTTTAAATTTTGACCATTTTTTAACCCGCGGCCTGTCGTTTTTTTCGCGTTTTCGGCGTATCCTCTGGAGCTGAAATTTCTTTGGAACAAAGATAATTCTTTCTAATCTCTGCAATTTCTCGATTAATACCCACCCCGTTGTCATTCTATCAGGTTTTGGGGAAGATCTGACAGCTTTTAAATTTTGACCATTTTTTCAACCCGCGGCCTGTCGTTTTTTTCAGGTTTTCGGCATAACCTACGGGGCTGAAATTTCTTTGGAACAAAGATAATTCTTTCTAATCTCTGCAATTTCTCGATTAATACCCACCCCGTTGTCAATTTATCAGGTTTTGGGGAAGATCTGACAGCCTTTAAATTTTGACCATTTTTTCAACCCGCGGCCTGTCGTTTTTTTCAGGTTTTCGGCATAACCTCCAGGACTGAAATTTCTTTGGAACAAAGATAATTCTTTCTAATCTCTGCAATTTCTCGATTAATACCCACCCCGTTGTCAATTTATCAGGTTTTGGGGAAGATCTGATGCCCTTTAAATTTTGACCATTTTTTCAACACGCGGCCTGTCGTTTTTTTCGCGTTTTCGGCGTAACCTCCGGGGCTGAGATTTCTTTGGAACAAAGATAATTCTTTCTATTCTCTGCAATTTCTCGATTAATACCCACCCCGTTGTCAATTTATCAGGTTTTGGGGAAGATCTGATGCCCTTTAAATTTTGACCATTTTTTATCCCGCGGCCTGTCGTTTTTTTCGCGTTTTCGGCGTAACCTCTGGAGCTGAAATTTCTTTGGAACAAAGATAATTCTTTCTAATCTCTGCAATTTCTCGATTAATACCCACCCCGTTGTCATTCTATCAGGTTTTGGGGAAGATCTGACAGCTTTTAAATTTTGACCATTTTTTCAACACGCGGCCTGTCGTTTTTTTCAGGTTTTCGGCATAACCTCCGGGGCTGAAATTTCTTTGGAACAAAGATAATTCTTTCTAATCTCTGCAATTTCTCGATTAATACCCACCCTGTTGTCAATTTATCAGGTTTTGGGGAAGATCTGATGCCCTTTAAATTTTGACCATTTTTTCAACACGCAGCCTGTCGTTTTTTTCGCGTTTTCGGTGTAACCTCCGGAGCTGAAATTTCTTTGGAACAAAGATAATTTTTTCTATTCTCTGCAATTTCTCGATTAATACCCACCCCGTTGTCATTCTATTAGATTTTGGGGAAGATCTGACAGCCTTTAAATTTTGACCATTTTTTCAACCCGCGACTTGTCGTTTTTTTCAGGTTTTCAGCGTAACCTCCGGAGCTGAAATTTCTTTGGAACAAAGATAATTCTTTCTATTCTCTGTAATTTCTCGATTAATACCCACCCCGTTGTCAATTTATCAGGTTTTGGGGAAGATCTGACAGCCTTTAAATTTTGACCATTTTTTCAACCCGCGGCCTGTCATTTTTTTCAGGTTTTCGGCGTAACCTCCGGAGCTGAATTTTCTTTGGAACAAAGATAATTCTTTCTAATCTGCAAATTCTCGTTTACTACCCACCCCGTTGTCATTCTATTAGGTTTTGGGGAAGATCTGACAGCCTTTAAATTTTGACCATTTTTTCAACCCGCGGCCTGTCGTTTTTTTCAGGTTTTTGGCGCAACCTCCGGAGCTGAAATTTCTTTGGAACAAAGATAATTCTTTCTAATCTCTGCAATTTCTCGATTAATACCCACCCCGTTGTCAATTTATCAGGTTTTGGGGAAGATCTGATGCCCTTTAAATTTTGACCATTTTTTCAACACGCGGCCTGTCGTTTTTTTCGCGTTTTCGGCGTAACCTCCGGAGCTGAAATTTCTTTGGAACAAAGATAATTTTTTCTATTCTCTGCAATTTCTCGATTAATACCCACCCCGTTGTCATTCTATTAGGTTTTGGGGAAGATCTGACAGCCTTTAAATTTTGACCATTTTTTCAACCCGCGGCCTGTCGTTTTTTTCAGGTTTTCGGCGTAACCTCCGGAGCTGAAATTTCTTTGGAACAAAGATAATTTTTTCTATTCTCTGCAATTTCTCGATTAATACCCACCCCGTTGTCATTCTATCAGGTTTTGGGGAAGATCTGACAGCTTTTAAATTTTGACCATTTTTTCAACACGCGGCCTGTCGTTTTTTTCAGGTTTTCGGCATAACCTCCGGGGCTGAAATTTCTTTGGAACAAAGATAATTCTTTCTAATCTCTGCAATTTCTCGATTAATACCCACCCTGTTGTCAATTTATCAGGTTTTGGGGAAGATCTGATGCCCTTTAAATTTTGACCATTTTTTCAACACGCGGCCTGTCGTTTTTTTCGCGTTTTCGGCGTAACCTCCGGAGCTGAAATTTCTTTGGAACAAAGATAATTTCTTCTATTCTCTGCAATTTCTCGATTAATACCCACCCCGTTGTCATTCTATTAGATTTTGGGGAAGATCTGACAGCCTTTAAATTTTGACCATTTTTTCAACCCGCGGCTTGTCGTTTTTTTCAGGTTTTCGGCGTAACCTCCGGAGCTGAAATTTCTTTGGAACAAAGATAATTCTTTCTATTCTCTGTAATTTCTCGATTAATACCCACCCCGTTGTCAATTTATCAGGTTTTGGGGAAGATCTGACAGCCTTTAAATTTTGACCATTTTTTCAACCCGCGGCCTGTCGTTTTTTTCAGGTTTTTGGCGCAACCTCCGGAGCTGAAATTTCTTTGGAACAAAGATAATTCTTTCTAATCTCTGCAATTTCTCGATTAATACCCACCCCGTTGTCAATTTATCAGGTTTTGGGGAAGATCTGATGCCCTTTAAATTTTGACCATTTTTTCAACACGCGGCCTGTCGTTTTTTTCGCGTTTTCGGCGTAACCTCCGGAGCTGAAATTTCTTTGGAACAAAGATAATTTTTTCTATTCTCTGCAATTTCTCGATTAATACCCACCCCGTTGTCATTCTATTAGGTTTTGGGGAAGATCTGACAGCCATTAAATTTTGACCATTTTTTCAACCCGCGGCCTGTCGTTTTTTTCAGGTTTTCGGCGTAACCTCCGGAGCTGAAATTTCTTTGGAACAAAGATAATTTTTTCTATTCTCTGCAATTTCTCGATTAATACCCACCCCGTTGTCATTCTATCAGGTTTTGGGGAAGATCTGACAGCTTTTAAATTTTGACCATTTTTTCAACCCGCGACCTGTCGTTTTTTCAGGTTTTCGGCATAACCTCCGGGGCTGAAATCTCTTTGGAACAAAGATAATTCTTTCTAATCTCTGCAATTTCTCGATTAATACCCACCCCGTTGTCAATTTATCAGGTTTTGGGGAAGATCTGATGCCCTTTAAATTTTGACCATTTTTTCAACCCGCGGCCTGTCGTTTTTTTCAGGTTTTCGGCACAACCTCCGGAGCTGAAATTTCTTTGGAACAAAGATAATTCTTTCTAATCTCTGCAATTTCTCGATTAATACCCACCCCGTTGTCAATTTATCAGGTTTTGGGGAAGATCTGATGCCCTTTAAATTTTGACCATTTTTTAACCCGCGGCCTGTCGTTTTTTTCGCGTTTTCAGCGTAACCTCTGGAGCTGAAATTTCTTTGGAACAAAGATAATTCTTTCTAATCTCTGCAATTTCTCGATTAATACCCACCCCGTTGTCATTCTATTAGGTTTTGGGGAAAATCTGACAGCTTTTAAATTTTGACCATTTTTTCAACCCGCGGCCTGTCGTTTTTTTCAGGTTTTCGGCATAACCTCCGGGGCTGAAATTTCTTTGGAACAAAGATAATTCTTTCTAATCTCTGCAATTTCTCGATTAATACCCACCCCGTTGTCAATTTATCAGGTTTTGGGGAAGATCTGACAGCCTTTAAATTTTGACCATTTTTTCAACCCGCGGCCTGTCGTTTTTTTCAGGTTTTCGGCATAACCTCCGGGGCTGAAATTTCTTTGGAACAAAGATAATTCTTTCTAATCTCTGCAATTTCTCGATTAATACCCACCCCGTTGTCAATTTATCAGGTTTTGGGGAAGATCTGATGCCCTTTAAATTTTGACCATTTTTTCAACACGCGGCCTGTCGTTTTTTTTCGCGTTTTCGGCGTAACCTCCGGAGCTGAAATTTCTTTGGAACAAAGATAATTTTTTCTATTCTCTGCAATTTCTCGATTAATACCCACCCCGTTGTCATTCTATTAGATTTTGGGGAAGATCTGACAGCCTTTAAATTTTGACCATTTTTTCAACCCGCGGCTTGTCGTTTTTTTCAGGTTTTCGGCGTAACCTCCGGAGCTGAAATTTCTTTGGAACAAAGATAATTCTTTCTATTCTCTGTAATTTCTCGATTAATACCCACCCCGTTGTCTTTTTATCAGGTTTTGGGGAAGATCTGACAGCCTTTAAATTTTGACCATTTTTTCAACCCGCGGCCTGTCATTTTTTTCAGGTTTTCGGCGTAACCTCCGGAGCTGAATTTTCTTTGGAACAAAGATAATTCTTTCTAATCTGAAAATTCTCGTTTAATACCCACCCCTTTGTCATTCTATTAGGTTTTGGGGAAGATCTGACAGCCTTTAAATTTTGACCATTTTTTCAACCCGCGGCCTGTCGTTTTTTTCAGGTTTTTGGCGCAACCTCCGGAGCTGAAATTTCTTTGGAACAAAGATAATTTTTTCTATTCTCTGCAATTTCTCGATTAATACCCACCCCGTTGTCATTCTATCAGGTTTTGGGGAAGATCTGACAGCTTTTAAATTTTGACCATTTTTTCAACTCGCGACCTGTCGTTTTTTTCAGGTTTTCGGCATAACCTCCGGGGCTGAAATCTCTTTGGAACAAAGATAATTCTTTCTAATCTCTGCAATTTCTCGATTAATACCCACCCCGTTGTCAATTTATCAGGTTTTGGGGAAGATCTGACAGCCTTTAAATTTTGACCATTTTTTCAACCCGCGGCCTGTCGTTTTTTTCAGGTTTTCGGCGCAACCTCCGGAGCTGAAATTTCTTTGGAACAAAGATAATTCTTTCTAATCTCTGCAATTTCTCGATTAATACCCACCCCGTTGTCAATTTATCAGGTTTTGGGGAAGATCTGATGCCCTTTAAATTTTGACCATTTTTTAACCCGCGGCCTGTCGTTTTTTTCGCGTTTTCGGCGTAACCTCTGGAGCTGAAATTTCTTTGGAACAAAGATAATTCTTTCTAATCTCTGCAATTTCTCGATTAATACCCACCCCGTTGTCATTCTATCAGGTTTTGGGGAAGATCTGACAGCTTTTAAATTTTGACCATTTTTTCAACCCGCGGCCTGTCGTTTTTTTCAGGTTTTCGGCATAACCTCCGGGGCTGAAATTTCTTTGGAACAAAGATAATTCTTTCTAATCTCTACAATTTCTCGATTAATACCCACCCTGTTATCAATTTATCAGGTTTTGGGGAAGATCTGATGCCCTTTAAATTTTGACCATTTTTTCAACACGCGGCCTGTCGTTTTTTCGCGTTTTCGGCGTAACCTCCGGAGCTGAAATTTCTTTGGAACAAAGATACTTTTTTCTTTTCTCTGCAATTTCTCGATTAATACCCACCCCGTTGTCATTCTATTAGATTTTGGGGAAGATCTGACAGCCTTTAAATTTTGACCATTTTTTCAACCCGCGGCTTGTCGTTTTTTTCAGGTTTTCGGCGTAACCTCCGGAGCTGAAATTTCTTTGGAACAAAGATAATTCTTTCTATTCTCTGTAATTTCTCGATTAATACCCACCCCGTTGTCAATTTATCAGGTTTTGGGGAAGATCTGATGCCCTTTAAATTTTGACCATTTTTTCAACCCGCGGCCTGTCATTTTTTTCAGGTTTTCGGCGTAACCTCCGGAGCTGAATTTTCTTTGGAACAAAGATAATTCTTTCTAATCTGCAAATTCTCGTTTAATACCCACCCCGTTGTCATTCTATTAGGTTTTGGGGAAGATCTGACAGCCTTTAAATTTTGACCATTTTTTCAACCTGCGGCCTGTCGTTTTTTTCAGGTTTTCGGCGCAACCTCCGGAGCTGAAATTTCTTTGGAACAAAGATAATTCTTTCTAATCTCTGCAATTTCTCGATTAATACCCACCCCGTTGTCAATTTATCAGGTTTTGGGGAAGATCTGATGCCCTTTAAATTTTGACCATTTTTTCAACACGCGGCCTGTCGTTTTTTTCGCGTTTTCGGCGTAACCTCCGGAGCTGAAATTTCTTTGGAACAAAGATAATTTTTTCTATTCTCTGCAATTTCTCGATTAATACCCACCCCGTTGTCATTCTATCAGGTTTTGGGGAAGATCTGACAGCTTTAAAATTTTGACCATTTTTTCAACCCGCGACCTGTCGTTTTTTTCAGGTTTTCGGCGTAACCTCCGGGGCTGAAATCTCTTTGGAACAAAGATAATTCTTTCTAATCTCTGCAATTTCTCGATTAATACCCACCCCGTTGTCAATTTATCAGGTTTTGGGGAAGATCTGATGCTCTTTAAATTTTGACCATTTTTTCAACCCGCGGCCTGTCGTTTTTTTCAGGTTTTCGGCGTAACCTCCGGAGCTGAATTTTCTTTGGAACAAAGATAATTCTTTCTAATCTGAAAATTCTCGTTTAATACCCACCCCTTTGTCATTCTATTAGGTTTTGGGGAAGATCTGACAGCCTTTAAATTTTGACCATTTTTTCAACCCGCGGCCTGTCGTTTTTTTCAGGTTTTTGGCGCAACCTCCGGAGCTGAAATTTCTTTGGAACAAAGATAATTCTTTCTAATCTCTGCAATTTCTCGATTAATACCCACCCCGTTGTCAATTTATCAGGTTTTGGGGAAGATCTGATGCCCTTTAAATTTTGACCATTTTTTCAACCCGCGGCCTGTCGTTTTTTTCAGGTTTTCGGCGCAACCTCCGGGGCTGAAATTTCTTTGGAACAAAGATAATTCTTTCTAATCTCTGCAATTTCTCGATTAATACCCACCCCGTTGTCAATTTATCAGGTTTTGGGGAAGATCTGATGCCCTTTAAATTTTGACCATTTTTTCAACCCGCGGCCTGTTGTTTTTTACCAGTTTTTGGCGCAACCTCCAGAGCTGAAATTTCTTTGGAACAAAGATAATTCTTTCTAATCTCTGCAATTTCTCGATTAATACCCACCCCGTTGTCAATTTATCAGGTTTTGGGGAAGATCTGATGCCCTTTAAATTTTGACCATTTTTTCAACCCGCGGCCTGTCGTTTTTTTCCAGTTTTCGGCGTAACCTCCGGGTCTGAGATTTCTTTGGAACAAAGATAATTCTTTCTATTCTCTGCAATTTCTCGATTAATACCCACCCCGTTGTCAATTTATCAGGTTTTGGGGAAGATCTGACAGCCTTTAAATTTTGACCATTTTTTCAACCCGCGGCCTGACATTTTTTTCAGGTTTTCGGCGTAACCTCCGGAGCTGAATTTTCTTTGGAACAAAGATAATTCTTTCTAATCTGCAAATTCTCGTTAAATACCCACCCCGTTGTCATTCTATCAGGTTTTGGGGAAGATCTGACAGCTTTTAAATTTTGACCATTTCTTCAACCCGCGGCCTGTCGTTTTTTTCAGGTTTTCGGCATAACCTACGGGGCTGAAATTTCTTTGGAACAAAGATAATTCTTTCTAATCTCTGCAATTTCTCGATTAATACCCACCCCGTTGTCAATTTATCAGGTTTTGGGGAAGATCTGACAGCCTTTAAATTTTGACCATTTTTTCAACCCGCGGCCTGTCGTTTTTTTCAGGTTTTCGGCATAACCTCCAGGACTGAAATTTCTTTGGAACAAAGATAATTCTTTCTAATCTCTGCAATTTCTCGATTAATACCCACCCCGTTGTCAATTTATCAGGTTTTGGGGAAGATCTGATGCCCTTTAAATTTTGACCATTTTTTCAACACGCGGCCTGTCGTTTTTTTCGCGTTTTCGGCGTAACCTCCGGAGCTGAAATTTCTTTGGAACAAAGATAATTTTTTCTACTCTCTGCAATTTCTCGATTAACACCCACCCCGTTGTCATTCTATTAGATTTTGTGGAAGATCTGACAGCCTTTAAATTTTGACCATTTTTTCAACCCGCGGCTTGTCGTTTTTTTCAGGTTTTCGGCGTAACCTCCGGGGCTGAAATTTCTTTGGAACAAAGATAATTCTTTCTAATCTCTGCAATTTCTCGATTAATACCCACCCCGTTGTCAATTTATCAGGTTTTGGGGAAGATCTGACAGCCTTTAAATTTTGACCATTTTTTCAACCCGCGGCCTGTCATTTTTTTCAGGTTTTCGGCGTAACCTCCGGAGCTGAAATTTCTTTGGAACAAATATAATTTTTTCTATTCTCTGCAATTTCTCGATTAATACCCACCCCGTTGTCATTCTATTAAATTTTGGGGAAGATCTGACAGCCTTTAAATTTTGACCATTTCTTCAACCCGCGGCCTGTCGTTTTTTTCAGGTTTTCGGCGTGACCTCCGGAACTGAAATTTCTTTGGAACAAAGATAATTTTTTCTATTCTCTGCAATTTCTCGATTAATACCCACCCCGTTGTCAATTTATCAGGTTTTGGGGAAGATCTGATGCCCTTTAAATTTTGACCATTTTTTCAACCCGCGGCCTGTCGTTTTTTACCAGTTTTCGGCGCAACCTCCGGAGCTGAAATTTCTTTGGAACAAAGATAATTCTTTCTAATCTCTGCAATTTCTCGATTAATACCCACCCCGTTGTCAATTTATCAGGTTTTGGGGAAGATCTGATGCCCTTTAAATTTTGACCATTTTTTCAACCCGCGGCCTGTCGTTTTTTTCCAGTTTTCGGCGTAACCTCCGGGGCTGAGATTTCTTTGGAACAAAGATAATTCTTTCTATTCTCTGCAATTTCTCGATTAATACCCACCCCGTTGTCAATTTATCAGGTTTTGGGGAAGATCTGATGCCCTTTAAATTTTGACCATTTTTTCAACCCGCGGCCTGTCGTTTTTTTCAGGTTTTCGGCACAACCTCCAGAGCTGAAATTTCTTTGGAACAAAGATAATTCTTTCTAATCTCTGCAATTTCTCGATTAATACCCACCCCGTTGTCAATTTATCAGGTTTTGGGGAAGATCTGATGCCCTTTAAATTTTGACCATTTTTTAACCCGCGGCCTGTCGTTTTTTTCGTGTTTTCGGCGTAACCTCTGGAGCTGAAATTTCTTTGGAACAAAGATAATTCTTTCTAATCTCTGCAATTTCTCGTTTATTACCCACCCCGTTGTCATTCTATCAGGTTTTGGGGAAGATCTGACAGCTTTTAAATTTTGACCATTTTTTCAACCCGCGGCCTGTCGTTTTTTTCAGGTTTTCGGCATAACCTCCGGGGCTGAAATTTCTTTGGAACAAAGATAATTCTTTCTAATCTCTGCAATTTCTCGATTAATACCCACCCCGTTGTCAATTTATCAGGTTTTGGGAAAGATCTGACAGCCTTTAAATTTTGACCATTTTTTCAACCCGCGGCCTGTCGTTTTTTTCAGGTTTTTGGCGCAACCTCCGGAGCTGAAATTTCTTTGGAACAAAGATAATTCTTTCTAATCTCTGCAATTTCTCGATTAATACCCACCCCGTTGTCAATTTATCAGGTTTTGGGGAAGATCTGATGCCCTTTAAATTTTGACCATTTTTTCAACACGCGGCCTGTCGTTTTTTTCGCGTTTTCGGCGTAACCTCCGGAGCTGAAATTTCTTTGGAACAAAGATAATTTTTTCTATTCTCTGCAATTTCTCGATTAATACCCACCCCGTTGTCATTCTATTAGATTTTGGGGAAGATCTGACAGCCTTTAAATTTTGACCATTTCTTCAACCCGCGGCCTGTCGTTTTTTTCAGGTTTTCGGCGTAACCTCCGGAACTGAAATTTCTTTGGAACAAAGATAATTTTTTCTATTCTCTGCAATTTCTCGATTAATACCCACCCCGTTGTCATTCTATCAGGTTTTGGGGAAGATCTGACAGCCTTTAAATTTTGACCATTTTTTCAACCCGCGGCCTGTCGTTTTTTTCAGGTTTTCGGCGCAACCTCCGGGGCTGAAATTTCTTTGGAACAAAGATAATTCTTTCTAATCTCTGCAATTTCTCGATTAATACCCACCCCGTTGTCAATTTATCAGGTTTTGGGGAAGATCTGATGCCCTTTAAATTTTGACCATTTTTTCAACCCGCGGCCTGTCGTTTTTTACCAGTTTTCGGCGCAACCTCCGGAGCTGAAATCTCTTTGGAACAAAGATAATTCTTTCTAATCTCTGCAATTTCTCGATTAATACCCACCCCGTTGTCAATTTATCAGGTTTTGGGGAAGATCTGACAGCCTTTAAATTTTGACCATTTTTTCAACCCGCAGCCTGTCGTTTTTTTCAGGTTTTCGGCGTAACCTCCGGAGCTGAAATTTCTTTGGAACAAAGATAATTTTTTCTATTCTCTGCAATTTCTCGATTAATACCCACCCCGTTGTCATTCTATCAGGTTTTGGGGAAAATCTGACAGCCTTTAAATTTTGACCATTTTTTCAACCCGCGGCCTGTCGTTTTTTTCAGGTTTTTGGCGTAACCTACGGGGCTGAAATTTCTTTGGAACAAAGATAATTCTTTCTAATCTCTGCAATTTCTCGATTAATACCCACCCCGTTGTCAATTTATCAGGTTTTGGGGAAGATCTGATGCCCTTTAAATTTTGACCATTTTTTCAACCCGCGGCCTGTCGTTTTTTTCGCGTTTTCGGCGTAACCTCCGGAGCTGAAATTTCTTTCGAACAAAGATAATTTTTTCTATTCTCTGCAATTTCTCGATTAATACCCACCCCGTTGTCATTCTATTAGGTTTTGGGGAAGATCTGACAGCCTTTAAATTTTGACCATTTTTTCAACCCGCGGCTTGTCGTTTTTTTCAGGTTTTCGGCGTAACCTCCGGAGCTGAAATTTCTTTGGAACAAAGATAATTTTTTCTATTCTCTGCAATTTCTCGATTAATACCCACCCCGTTGTCATTCTATCAGGTTTTGGGGAAGATCTGACAGCCTTTAAATTTTGAACATTTTTTCAACCCGCGGCTTGACGTTTTTTTCAGGTTTTCGGCGTAACCTCCGGAGCTGAAATTTCTTTGGAACAAAGATAATTTTTTCTATTCTCTGCAATTTCTCGATTAATACCCACCCCGTTGTCATTCTATCAGGTTTTGGGGAAGATCTGACAGCCTTTAAATTTTGAACATTTTTTCAACCCGCGGCTTGACGTTTTTTTCAGGTTTTCGGCGTAACCTCCGGAGCTGAAATTTCTTTGGAACAAAGATAATTTTTTCTATTCTCTGCAATTTCTCGATTAATACCCACCCCGTTGTCATTCTATCAGGTTTTGGGGAAGATCTGACAGCCTTTAAATTTTGACCATTTTTTCAACCCGCGGCCTGTCATTTTTTTCAGGTTTTCGGCGTAACCTCCGGAGCTGAATTTTCTTTGGAACAAAGATAATTCTTTCTAATCTGCGAATTCTCGATTAATACCCACCCCGTTGTCATTCTATCAGGTTTTGGGGAAGATCTGACAGCCTTTAAATTTTGACCATTTTTTCAACCCGCGGCTTGTCGTTTTTTTCAGGTTTTCGGCGTAACCTCCGGAGCTGAAATTTCTTTGGAACAAAGATAATTTTTTCTATTCTCTGCAATTTCTCGATTAATACCCACCCCGTTGTCATTCTATCAGGTTTTGGGGAAAATCTGACAGCCTTTAAATTTTGACCATTTTTTCAACCCGCGGCCTGTCGTTTTTTTCAGGTTTTTGGCGTAACCTACGGGGCTGAAATTTCTTTGGAACAAAGATAATTCTTTCTAATCTCTGCAATTTCTCGATTAATACCCACCCCGTTGTCAATTTATCAGGTTTTGGGGAAGATCTGATGCCCTTTAAATTTTGACCATTTTTTCAACCCGCGGCCTGTCTTTTTTTTCGCGTTTTCGGCGTAACCTCCGGAGCTGAAATTTCTTTCGAACAAAGATAATTTTTTCTATTCTCTGCAATTTCTCGATTAATACCCACCCCGTTGTCATTCTATTAGGTTTTGGGGAAGATCTGACAGCCTTTAAATTTTGACCATTTTTTCAACCCGCGGCTTGTCGTTTTTTTCAGGTTTTCGGCGTAACCTCCGGAGCTGAAATTTCTTTGGAACAAAGATAATTTTTTCTATTCTCTGCAATTTCTCGATTAATACCCACCCCGTTGTCATTCTATCAGGTTTTGGGGAAGATCTGACAGCCTTTAAATTTTGAACATTTTTTCAACCCGCGGCTTGACGTTTTTTTCAGGTTTTCGGCGTAACCTCCGGAGCTGAAATTTCTTTGGAACAAAGATAATTTTTTCTATTCTCTGCAATTTCTCGATTAATACCCACCCCGTTGTCATTCTATCAGGTTTTGGGGAAGATCTGACAGCCTTTAAATTTTGAACATTTTTTCAACCCGCGGCGTGACGTTTTTTTCAGGTTTTCGGCGTAACCTCCGGAGCTGAAATTTCTTTGGAACAAAGATAATTTTTTCTATTCTCTGCAATTTCTCGATTAATACCCACCCCGTTGTCATTCTATCAGGTTTTGGGGAAGATCTGACAGCCTTTAAATTTTGACCATTTTTTCAACCCGCGGCCTGTCATTTTTTTCAGGTTTTCGGCGTAACCTCCGGAGCTGAATTTTCTTTGGAACAAAGATAATTCTTTCTAATCTGCGAATTCTCGATTAATACCCACCCCGTTGTCATTCTATCAGGTTTTGGGGAAGATCTGACAGCCTTTAAATTTTGACCATTTTTTCAACCCGCGGCTTGTCGTTTTTTTCAGGTTTTCGGCGTAACCTCCGGAGCTGAAATTTCTTTGGAACAAAGATAATTTTTTCTATTCTCTGCAATTTCTCGATTAATACCCACCCCGTTGTCATTCTATCAGGTTTTGGGGAAAATCTGACAGCCTTTAAATTTTGACCATTTTTTCAACCCGCGGCATGACGTTTTTTTCCAGTTTTCGGCGTAACCTACGGGGCTGAAATTTCTTTGGAACAAAGATAATTCTTTCTAATCTCTGCAATTTCTCGATTAATACCCACCCCGTTGTCAATTTATCAGGTTTTGGGGAAGATCTGATGCCCTTTAAATTTTGACCATTTTTTCAACCCGCGGCCTGTCGTTTTTTTCGCGTTTTCGGCGTAACCTCCGGAGCTGAAATTTCTTTCGAACAAAGATAATTTTTTCTATTCTCTGCAATTTCTCGATTAATACCCACCCCGTTGTCATTCTATTAGATTTTGGGGAAGATCTGACAGCCTTTAAATTTTGACCATTTTTTCAACCTGCGGCTTGTCGTTTTTTTCAGGTTTTCGGCGTAACCTCCGGAGCTGAAATTTCTTTGGAACAAAGATAATTTTTTCTATTCTCTGCAATTTCTCGATTAATACCCACCCCGTTGTCATTCTATCAGGTTTTGGGGAAGATCTGACAGCCTTTAAATTTTGAACATTTTTTCAACCCGCGGCTTGACGTTTTTTTCAGGTTTTCGGCGTAACCTCCGGAGCTGAAATTTCTTTGGAACAAAGATAATTTTTTCTATTCTCTGCAATTTCTCGATTAATACCCACCCCGTTGTCATTCTCTCAGGTTTTGGGGAAGATCTGACAGCCTTTAAATTTTGACCATTTTCTCAACCCGCGGCCTGTCGTTTTTTTCAGGTTTTCGGCGTAACCTCCGGGGCTGAAATTTCTTTGGAACAAAGATAATTCTTTCTATTCTCTGCAATTTCTCGATTAATACCCACCCCGTTGTCAATTTATCAGGTTTTGGGGAAGATCTGATGCCCTTTAAATTTTGACCATTTTTTCAACCCGCGGCCTGTCGTTTTTTTCGCGTTTTCGGCGTAACCTCCGGAGCTGAAATTTCTTTGGAACAAAGATAATTCTTTCTAATCTCTGCAATTTCTCGATTAATACCCACCCCGTTGTCAATTTATCAGGTTTTGGGGAAGATCTGACAGCCTTTAAATTTTGACCATTTTTTCAACCCGCGGCCTGTCATTTTTTTCGGGTTTTCGGCGTAACCTCCGGGGCTGAAATTTCTTTGGAACAAAGATAATTCTTTCTAATCTCTGCAATTTCTCGATTAATACCCACCCCGTTGTCAATTTATCAGGTTTTGGGGAAGATCTGATGCTCTTTAAATTTTGACCATTTTTTCAACCCGCGGCCTGTCGTTTTTTTCCAGTTTTCGGCGCAACCTCCAGAGCTGAAATTTCTTTGGAACAAAGATAATTCTTTCTAATCTCTGCAATTTCTCGATTAATACCCACCCCGTTGTCATTCTATCAGGTTTTGGGGAAGATCTGACAGACTTTAAATTTTGACCATTTCTTCAACCCGCGGCCTGTCGTTTTTTTCAGGTTTTCGGCGTAACCTCCGGAGCTGAAATTTCTTTGGAACAAAGATAATTCTTTCTATTCTCTGCAATTTCTCGATTAATACCCACCCCGTTGTCATTTTATCAGGTTTTGGGGAAGATCTGACAGCCTTTAAATTTTGACCATTTTTTCAACCCGCGGCCTGTCGTTTTTTTCAGGTTTTCGGCGTAACCTCCGGGGCTGAAATTTCTTTGGAACAAAGATAATTCTTTCTAATCTCTGCAATTTCTCGATTAATACCCACCCCGTTGTCAATTTATCAGGTTTTGGGGAAGATCTGATGCCCTTTATATTTTGACCATTTTTTCAACCTGCGGCCTGTCATTTTTTTCCAGTTTTCGGCGCACCCTCCGGAGCTGAAATTTCTTTGGAACAAAGATAATTCTTTCTATTCTCTGCAATTTCTCGATTAATACCCACCCCGTTGTCATTTTATCAGGTTTTGGGGAAGATCTGACAGCCTTTAAATTTTGACCATTTTTTCAACCCGCGGCTTGTCATTTTTTTCAGGTTTTCGGCGTAACCTCCGGAGCTGAATTTTCTCTGGAACAAAGATAATTCTTTCTAATCTGCAAATTCTCGATTAATACCCACCCCGTTGTCATTCTATTAGGTTTTGGGGAAGATCTGACAGCCTTTAAATTTTGACCATTTTTTCAACCCGCGGCCTGTCGTTTTTTTCATGTTTTTGGCTTAACCTCCGGAGCTGAAATTTCTTTGGAACAAAGATAATTCTTTCTAATCTCTGCAATTTCTCGATTAATGCCCACCCCGTTGTCAATTTATCAGGTTTTGGGGAAGATCTGACAGCCTTTAAATTTTGACCATTTTTTCAACCCGCGGCCTGCCTTTTTTTTCAGGTTTTCGGCGTAACCTCCGGAGCTCAATTTTCTTTGGAACAAAGATAATTCTTTCTAATCTGCAAATTCTCGATTAATACCCACCCCGTTGTCATTCTATCAGGTTTTGGGGAAGATCTGACAGCCTTTAAATTTTGTCCATTTTTCAACCCGCGGCCTGTCGTTTTTTTCAAGTTTTTGGCGTAACCTACGGGGCTGAAATTTCTTTGGAACAAAGATAATTCTTTCTAATCTCTGCAATTTCTTGATTAATACCCACCCCGTTGTCAATTTATCAGGTTTTGGGGAAGATCTGATGCCCTTTAAATTTTGACCATTTTTTCAACCCGCGGCCTGTCGTTTTTTTCCAGTTTTCGGCGCAACCTCCGGAGCTGAAATTTCTTTGGAACAAAGATAATTTTTTCTATTCTCTGCAATTTCTCGATTAATACCCACCCCGTTGTCAATTTATCAGGTTTTGGGGAAGATCTGATGCCCTTTAAATTTTGACCATTTTTTCAACCCGCGGCCTGTCGTTTTTTTCGCGTTTTCGGCGTAACCTCCGGAGCTAAAATTTCTTTGGAACAAAGATAATTTTTACTATTCTCTGCAATTTCTCGATTAATACCCACCCCGTTGTCATTCTATCAGGTTTTGGGGAAGATCTGACAGCCTTTAAATTTTGACCATTTTTTCAACCCGCGGCTTGTCGTTTTTTTCAGGTTTTCGGCGTAACCTCCGGAGCTGAAATTTCTTTGGAACAAAGATAATTCTTTCTAATCTCTGCAATTTCTCGATTAATACCCACCCCGTTGTCAATTTATCAGGTTTTGGGGAAGATCTGACAGCCTTTAAATTTTGACCATTTTTTCATCCCGCGGCCTACCATTTTTTTCAGGTTTTCGGCGTAACCTCCGGAGCTCAATTTTCTTTGGAACAAAGATAATTCTTTCTAATCTGCAAATTCTCGATTAATACCCACCCCGTTGTCATTCTATCAGGTTTTGGGGAAGATCTGACAGCCTTTAAATTTTGTCCATTTTTCAACCCGCGGCCTGTCGTTTTTTTCAAGTTTTTGGCGTAACCTACGGGGCTGAAATTTCTTTGGAACAAAGATAATTCTTTCTAATCTCTGCAATTTCTTGATTAATACCCACCCCGTTGTCAATTTATCAGGTTTTGGGGAAGATCTGATGCCCTTTAAATTTTGACCATTTTTTCAACCCGCGGCCTGTCGTTTTTTTCCAGTTTTCGGCGCAACCTCCGGAGCTGAAATTTCTTTGGAACAAAGATAATTTTTTCTATTCTCTGCAATTTCTCGATTAATACCCACCCCGTTGTCAATTTATCAGGTTTTGGGGAAGATCTGATGCCCTTTAAATTTTGACCATTTTTTCAACCCGCGGCCTGTCGTTTTTTTCGCGTTTTCGGCGTAACCTCCGGAGCTAAAATTTCTTTGGAACAAAGATAATTTTTACTATTCTCTGCAATTTCTCGATTAATACCCACCCCGTTGTCATTCTATCAGGTTTTGGGGAAGATCTGACAGCCTTTAAATTTTGACCATTTTTTCAACCCGCGGCTTGTCGTTTTTTTCAGGTTTTCGGCGTAACCTCCGGAGCTGAAATTTCTTTGGAACAAAGATAATTCTTTCTAATCTCTGCAATTTCTCGATTAATACCCACCCCGTTGTCAATTTATCAGGTTTTGGGGAAGATCTGACAGCCTTTAAATTTTGACCATTTTTTCATCCCGCGGCCTACCATTTTTTTCAGGTTTTCGGCGTAACCTCCGGGGCTGAAATTTCTTTGGAACAAAGATAATTCTTTCTAATCTCTGCAATTTCTCGATTAATACCCACCCCGTTGTCAATTTATCAGGTTTTGGGGAAGATCTGATGCCCTTTAAATTTTGACCATTTTTTCAACCCGCGACCTGTCGTTTTTTTCCAGTTTTCCGCGCAACCTCCGGAGCTGAAATTTTTTTGGAACAGAGATATTTCTTTCTAATCTCTGCAATTTCTCGATTAATACCCACCCCATTGTCAATTTATCAGGTTTTGGGGAAGATCTGACAGCCTTTAAATTTTGACCATTTTTTCAACCCGCGGCCTACCATTTTTTTCAGATTTTCGGCGTAACCTCCGGAGCTGAATTTTCTTTGGAACAAAGATAATTCTTTCTATTCTCTGCAATTTCTCGATTAATACCCACCCCGTTGTCATTCTTTCAGGTTTTGGGGAAGATCTGACAGCCTTTAAATTTTGACCATTTTTTCAACCCGCGGCCTGCCATTTTTTTCAGGTTTTCGGCGTAACCTCCGGAGCTGAATTGTCTTTGGAACAAAGATAATTCTTTCTAATCTGCAATTTCTCGATTAATACCCACCCCGTTGTCATTCTATCAGGTTTTGGGGAAGATCTGACAGCCTTTAAATTTTGACCATTTTTTCAACCCGCGGCCTGTCGTTTTTTTCAGGTTTTTGGCGTAACCTACGGAACTGAAATTTCTTTGGAACAAAGATAATTCTTTCTAATCTCTGCAATTTCTCGATTAATACCCACCCCGTTGTCAATTTATCAGGTTTTGGGGAAGATCTGATGCCCTTTAAATTTTGACCATTTTTTCAACCCGCGGCCTGTCGTTTTTTTCCAGTTTTTGGCGCAACCTCCGGAGCTGAAATTTCT
This sequence comes from Euthynnus affinis, assembly GCA_029490765.1. Lineage (NCBI taxonomy): Eukaryota > Metazoa > Chordata > Actinopteri > Scombriformes > Scombridae > Euthynnus > Euthynnus affinis. The sequence continues at coordinate 1,316,707 of CM055861.1, read as the reverse complement.
TTGGAACAAAGATAATTCTCTCTAAGCTCTGCAATTTCTCGATTAATACCCACCCCGTTGTAAATTTATCAGGTTTTGGGGAAGATCTGACAGCCTTTAAATTTTGACCATTTTTTCAACCCGCGGCCTGCCTTTTTTTTCAGGTTTTCGGCGTATCCTCCGGAGCTGAAATTTCTTTGGAACAAAGATAATTCTTTCTAGTCTGCAAATTCTCGATTAATACCCACCCCGTTGTCATTCTATCAGGTTTTGGGGAAGATCTGACAGCCTTTAAATTTTGTCCATTTTTTCAACCCGCGGCCTATCGTTTTTTTCAAGTTTTTGGCGTAACCTACGGGGCTGAAATTTCTTTGGAACAAAGATAATTCTTTCTAATCTGCAAATTCTCGATTAATACCCACCCCGTTGTCATTCTATCAGATTTTGGGGAAGATCTGACAGCCTTTAAATTTTGACCATTTTTTCAACCCGCGGCTTGTCGTTTTTTTCAGGTTTTCGGCGTAACCTCCGGAGCTGAAATTTCTTTGGAACAAAGATAATTCTTTCTAATCTCTGCAATTTCTCGATTAATACCCACCCCGTTGTCAATTTATCAGGTTTTGGGGAGGATCTGACAGCCTTTAAATTTTGACCATTTTTTCAACCCGCGGCCTGCCATTTTTTTCAGATTTTCGGCGTAACCTCCGGAGCTGAATTTTCTTTGGAACAAAGATAATTCTTTCTATTCTCTGCAATTTCCCGATTAATACCCACCCCGTTGTCAATTTATCAGGTTTTGGGGAAGATCTGATGCCCTTTAAATTTTGACCATTTTTTCAACCCGCGGCCTGTCGTTTTTTTCCAGTTTTTGGCGCAAACTCCGGAGCTGAAATTTCTTTGGAACAAAAATAATTCTCTCTAAGCTCTGCAATTTCTCGATTAATACCCACCCCGTTGTCAATTTATCAGGTTTTGGGGAAGATCTGATGCCCTTTAAATTTTGACCATTTTTTCAACCCGCGGCCTGTCGTTTTTTTCGCGTTTTCAGCGTAACCTCCGGAGCTAAAATTTCTTTGGAACATAGATGATTTTTTCTATTCTCTGCAATTTCTCGATTAATACCCACCCCGTTGTCATTCTATTAGGTTTTGGGGAAGATATGACAGCCTTTAAATTTTGACCATTTTTTCAACCTGCGGCTTGTCGTTTTTTTCAGGTTTTCGGCGTAACCTCCGGAGCTGAAATTTCTTTGGAACAAAGATAATTCTTTCTAATCTCTGCAATTTCTCGATTAATACCCACCCCGTTGTCAATTTATCAGGTTTTGGGGAAAATCTGACAGCATTTAAATTTTGACCATTTTTTCAACCTGCGGCCTACCATTTTTTTCAGGTTTTCGGCGTAACCTCCGGAGCTGAATTTTCTTTGGAACAAAGATTATTTTTTCTATTCTCTGCAATTTCTCAATTAATACCCACCTCGTTGTCAATTTATCAGGTTTTGGGGAAGATCTGATGCCCTTTAAATTTTGACCATTTTTTCAACCCGCGGCCTGCCGTTTTTTTCAGGTTTTCGGCGTGACCTCCGAAGCTGAATTTTCTTTGGAACAAAGATAATTCTTTCTAATCTGCAAATTCCCGATTAATACCCACCCCGTTGTCATTCTATCAGGTTTTGAGGAAGATCTGACAGCCTTTAAATTTTGACCATTTTTTCAACCCGCGGCCTGTCGTTTTTTTCAGGTTTTTGGCGTAACCTACGGGGCTGAAATTTCTTTGGAACAAAGATAATTCTTTCTAATCTCTGCAATTTCTCGATTAATACCCACCCCGTTGTCAATTTATCAGGTTTTGGGGAAGATCTGATGCCCTTTAAATTTTGACCATTTTTTCAACCCGCGGCCTGTCGTTTTTTTCGCGTTTTCGGCGTAACCTTCGGAGCTAAAATTTCTTTGGAACAAAGATAATTTTTTCTAATCTCTGCAATTTCTCGATTAATACCCACCCCGTTGTCATTCTATCAGGTTTTGGGGAAGATCTGACAGCCTTTAAATTTTGACCATTTTTTCAACCCGCGGCTTGTCGTTTTTTTCAGGTTTTCGGCGTAACCTCCGGAGCTGAAATTTCTTTGGAACAAAGATAATTCTTTCTAATCTCTGCAATTTCTCGATTAATACCCACCCCGTTGTCAATTTATCAGGTTTTGGGGAGGATCTGACAGCCTTTAAATTTTGACCATTTTTTCAACCCGCGGCCTGCCATTTTTTTCAGATTTTCGGCGTAACCTCCGGAGCTGAATTTTCTTTGGAACAAAGATAATTCTTTCTATTCTCTGCAATTTCTCGATTAATACCCACCCCGTTGTCAATTTATCAGGTTTTGGGGAAGATCTGATGCCCTTTAAATTTTGACCATTTTTTCAACCCGCGGCCTGTCGTTTTTTTCAGGTTTTCGGCGTAACCTCCGGGGCTGAAATTTCTTTGGAACAAAGATAATTCTTTCTAATCTCTGCAATTTCTCGATTAATTCCCACCCCGTTGTCAATTTATCAGGTTTTGGGGAAGATCTGACAGCCTTTAAATTTTGACCATTTTTTCAACCCGCGGCCTGTCATTTTTTTCAGGTTTTCGGCGTAACCTCCGGAGCTGAAATTTCTTTGGAACAAAGATAATTCTTTCTAATCTGCAAATTCTCGATTAATACCCACCCCGTTGTCATTCTATCAGGTTTTGGGGAAGATCTGATGCCCTTTAAATTTTGACCATTTTTTCAACCCGCGGCCTGTCGTTTTTTTCTGGTTTTCGGCGTAACCTCCGGGGCTGAAATTTCTTTGGAACAAAGATAATTCTTTCTAATCTCTGCAATTTCTCGATTAATTCCCACCCCGTTGTCAATTTATCAGGTTTTGGGGAAGATCTGACAGCCTTTAAATTTTGACCATTTTTTCAACCCGCGGCCTGTCATTTTTTTCAGGTTTTCGGCGTAACCTCCGGAGCTGAAATTTCTTTGGAACAAAGATAATTCTTTCTAATCTGCAAATTCTCGATTAATACCCACCCCGTTGTCATTCTATCAGGTTTTGGGGAAGATCTGATGCCCTTTAAATTTTGACCATTTTTTCAACCCGCGGCCTGTCGTTTTTTTCCAGTTTTCGGCGCAACCTCCGGAGCTGAAATTTCTTTGCAACAAAGATAATTCTTTCTAATCTCTGCAATTTCTCGATTAATACCCACCCCGTTGTCAATTTATCAGGTTTTGGGGAAGATCTGACAGCCTTTAAATTTTGACCATTTTTTCAACCCGCGGCCTGCCTTTTTTTTCAGGTTTTCGGCGTAACCTCCGGAGCTGAATTTTCTTTGGAACAAAGATAATTCTTTCTAATCTGCAAATTCTCGATTAATACCCACCCCGTTGTCATTCTATCAGGTTTTGGGGAAGATCTGACAGCCTTTAAATTTTGACCATTTTTTCAACCCGCGGCTTGTCGTTTTTTTCAGGTTTTCGGCGTAACCTCCGGAGCTGAAATTTCTTTGGAACAAAGATAATTCTTTCTAATCTCTGCAATTTCTCGATTAATACCCACCCCGTTGTCAATTTATCAGGTTTTGGGGAGGATCTGACAGCCTTTAAATTTTGACCATTTTTTCAACCCGCGGCCTGCCATTTTTTTCAGATTTTCGGCGTAACCTCCGGAGCTGAATTTTCTTTGGAACAAAAATAATTCTTTCTAAGCTCTGCAATTTCTCGATTAATACCCACCCCGTTGTCAATTTATCAGGTTTTGGGGAAGATCTGATGCCCTTTAAATTTTGACCATTTTTTCAACCCGCGGCCTGTCGTTTTTTTCGCGTTTTCAGCGTAATCTCCGGAGCTAAAATTTCTTTGGAACAAAGATGATTTTTTCTATTCTCTGCAATTTCTCGATTAATACCCACCCCGTTGTCATTCTATTAGGTTTTGGGGAAGATCTGACAGCCTTTAAATTTTGACCATTTTTTCAACCTGCGGCTTGTCGTTTTTTTCAGGTTTTCGGCGTAACCTCCGGAGCTGAAATTTCTTTGGAACAAAGATAATTCTTTCTAATCTCTGCAATTTCTCGATTAATACCCACCCCGTTGTCAATTTATCAGGTTTTGGGGAAAATCTGACAGCATTTAAATTTTGACCATTTTTTCAACCTGCGGCCTACCATTTTTTTCAGGTTTTCGGCGTAACCTCCGGAGCTGAATTTTCTTTGGAACAAAGATTATTTTTTCTATTCTCTGCAATTTCTCGATTAATACCCACCCCGTTGTCAATTTATCAGGTTTTGGGGAAGATCTGATGCCCTTTAAATTTTGACCATTTTTTCAACCCGCGGCCTGTCGTTTTTTTCAGGTTTTCGGCGTAACCTCCGGGGCTGAAATTTCTTTGGAACAAAGATAATTCTTTCTAATCTCTGCAATTTCTCGATTAATTCCCACCCCGTTGTCAATTTATCAGGTTTTGGGGAAGATCTGACAGCCTTTAAATTTTGACCATTTTTTCAACCCGCGGCCTGTCATTTTTTTCAGGTTTTCGGCGTAACCTCCGGAGCTGAATTTTCTTTGGAACAAAGATAATTCTTTCTAATCTGCAAATTCTCGATTAATACCCACCCCGTTGTCATTCTATCAGGTTTTGGGGAAGATCTGATGCCCTTTAAATTTTGACCATTTTTTCAACCCGCGGCCTGCCTTTTTTTTCAGGTTTTCGGCGTAACCTCCGGAGCTGAATTTTCTTTGGAACAAAGATAATTCTTTCTAATCTGCAAATTCTCGATTAATTCCCACCCCGGTGTCATTCTATCAGGTTTTGGGGAAGATCTGACAGCCTTTAAATTTTGACCATTTTTTCAACCCGCGGCCTGCCGTTTTTTTCAGGTTTTCGGCGTAACCTCCGAAGCTGAATTTTCTTTGGAACAAAGATAATTCTTTCTAATCTGCAAATTCTCGATTAATACCCACCCCGTTGTCATTCTATCAGGTTTTGAGGAAGATCTGACAGCCTTTAAATTTTGACCATTTTTTCAACCCGCGGCCTGTCGTTTTTTTCAGGTTTTTGGCGTAACCTACGGGGCTGAAATTTCTTTGGAACAAAGATAATTCTTTCTAATCTCTGCAATTTCTCGATTAATACCCACCCCGTTGTCAATTTATCAGGTTTTGGGGAAGATCTGATGCCCTTTAAATTTTGACCATTTTTTCAACCCGCGGCCTGTCGTTTTTTTCGCGTTTTCGGCGTAACCTCCGGAGCTAAAATTTCTTTGGAACAAAGATAATTTTTTCTAATCTCTGCAATTTCTCGATTAATACCCACCCCGTTGTCATTCTATCAGGTTTTGGGGAAGATCTGACAGCCTTTAAATTTTGACCATTTTTTCAACCCGCGGCTTGTCGTTTTTTTCAGGTTTTCGGCGTAACCTCCGGAGCTGAAATTTCTTTGGAACAAAGATAATTCTTTCTAATCTCTGCAATTTCTCGATTAATACCCACCCCGTTGTCAATTTATCAGGTTTTGGGGAGGATCTGACAGCCTTTAAATTTTGACCATTTTTTCAACCCGCGGCCTGCCATTTTTTTCAGATTTTCGGCGTAACCTCCGGAGCTGAAATTTCTTTGGAACAAAGATAATTCTTTCTATTCTCTGCAATTTCTCGATTAATACCCACCCCGTTGTCAATTTATCAGGTTTTGGGGAAGATCTGATGCCCTTTAAATTTTGACCATTTTTTCAACCCGCGGCCTGTCGTTCTTTTCGCGTTTTCGGCGTAACCTCCGGAGCTGAAATTTCTTTGGAACAAAGATAATTCTTTCTAATCTCTGCAATTTCTAGATTAATACCCACACCGTTGTCATTCTATCAGGTTTTGGGGAAGGTCTGACAGCCTTTAAATTTTGACCATTTTTTCAACCCGCGGCCTGTCGTTTTTTTGAGGTTTTCGGCGTAACCTCCGGGGCTGAGATTTCTTTGGAACAAAGATAATTCTTTCTATTCTCTGCAATTTCTCGATTAATACCCACCCCGTTGTCAATTTATCAGGTTTTGGGGAAGATCTGACAGCCTTTAAATTTTGACCATTTTTTCAACCCGCGGCCTGTCATTTTTTTCAGGTTTTCGGCGTAACCTCCGGAGCTGAATTTTCTTTGGAACAAAGATAATTCTTTCTAATCTGCAAATTCTCGATTAATACCCACCCCGTTGTCATTCTATTAGGTTTTGGGGAAGATCTGACAGCCTTTAAATTTTGACCATTTTTTCAACCCGCAGCCTGTCGTTTTTTTCAGGTTTTTGGCCTAACCTACAGAGCTGAAATTTCTTTGGAACAAAGATAATTCTTTCTAATCTGCAAATTCTCGATTAATGCCCACACCGTTGTCATTCTATTAGGTTTTGGGGAAGATCTGATGCCCTTTAAATTTTGACCATTTTTTAACCCGCGGCCTGTCGTTTTTTTCGCGTTTTCGGCGTAACCTCTGGAGCTGAAATTTCTTTGGAACAAAGATAATTCTTTCTAATCTGCAAATTCTCGATTAATACCCACCCCGTTGTCATTCTATCAGGTTTTGGGGAAGATCTGATGCCCTTTAAATTTTGACCATTTTTTCAACCCGCGGCCTGTCGTTTTTTTCCCGTTTTCGGCGCAACCTCCGGAGCTGAAATTTCTTTGGAACAAAGATAATTCTTTCTAATCTCTGCAATTTCTCGATTAATACCCACCCCGTTGTCAATTTATCAGGTTTTGGGGAAGATCTGATGCCCTTTAAATTTTGACCATTTTTTAACCCGCGGCCTGTCGTTTTTTTCGCGTTTTCGGCGTAACCTCTGGAGCTGAAATTTCTTTGGAACAAAGATAATTCTTTCTAATCTCTGCAATTTCTCGATTAATACCCACCCCGTTGTCATTCTATCACGTTTTGGGGAAGATCTGACAGCTTTTAAATTTTGACCATTTTTTCATCCCGCGGCCTGTCGTTTTTTTCAGGTTTTCGGCATAACCTCCGGGGCTGAAATTTCTTTGGAACAAAGATAATTCTTTCTAATCTCTGCAATTTCTCGATTAATACCCACCCCGTTGTCAATTTATCAGGCTTTGGGGAAGATCTGATGCCCTTTAAATTTTGACCATTTTTTAACCCGCGGCCTGTCGTTTTTTTCGCGTTTTCGGCGTAACCTCTGGAGCTGAAATTTCTTTGGAACAAAGATAATTCTTTCTAATCTCTGCAATTTCTCGATTAATACCCACCCCGTTGTCAATTTATCAGGTTTTGGGGAAGATCTGATGCCCTTTAAATTTTGACCATTTTTTCAACCCGCGGCCTGTCGTTTTTTTCAGGTTTTCGGCGCAACCTCCGGAGCTGAAATTTCTTTGGAACAAAGATAATTCTTTCTAATCTCTGCAATTTCTCGATTAATACCCACCCCGTTGTCAATTTATCAGGTTTTGGGGAAGATCTGATACCCTTTAAATTTTGACCATTTTTTAACCCGCGGCCTATCGTTTTTTTCGCGTTTTCGGCGTAACCTCCGGAGCTGAATTTTCTTTAGAACAAAGATAATTCTTTCTAATCTGCAAATTCTCGATTAATGCCCACACCGTTGTCATTCTATTAGGTTTTGGGGAAGATCTGATGCCCTTTAAATTTTGACCATTTTTTAACCCGCTGCCTGTCGTTTTTTTCGCGTTTTCGGCGTAACCTCTGGAGCTGAAATTTCTTTGGAACAAAGATAATTCTTTCTAATCTGCAAATTCTCGATTAATACCCACCCCGTTGTCATTCTATCAGGTTTTGGGGAAGATCTGATGCCCTTTAAATTTTGACCATTTTTTCAACCCGCGGCCTGTCGTTTTTTTCCAGTTTTCGGCGCAACCTCCGGAGCTGAAATTTCTTTGGAACAAAGATAATTCTTTCTAATCTCTGCAATTTCTCGATTAATACCCACCCCGTTGTCAATTTATCAGGTTTTGGGGAAGATCTGATGCCCTTTAAATTTTGACCATTTTTTAACCCGCGGCCTGTCGTTTTTTTCGCGTTTTCGGCGTAACCTCTGGAGCTGAATTTTCTTTGGAGCAAAGATAATTCTTTCTAATCTGCAAATTCTCGATTAATACCCACCCCGTTGTCATTCTATTAGGTTTTGGGGAAGATCTGACAGCCTTTAAATTTTGACCATTTTTTCAACCCGCGGCCTGTCGTTTTTTTCAGGTTTTCGGCATAACCTCCGGGGCTGAAATTTCTTTGGAACAAAGATAATTCTTTCTAATCTCTGCAATTTCTCGATTAATACCCACCCCGTTGTCAATTTATCAGGTTTTGGGGAAGATCTGATGCCCTTTAAATTTTGACCATTTTTTCAACACGCGTCCTGTCGTTTTTTTCGCGTTTTCGGCGTAACCTCCGGAGCTGAAATTTCTTTGGAACAAAGATAATTTTTTCTATTCTCTGCAATTTCTCGATTAATACCCACCCCGTTGTCATTCTATTAGATTTTGGGGAAGATCTGACAGCCTTTAAATTTTGACCATTTTTTCAACCCGCGGCTTGTCGTTTTTTTCAGGTTTTCGGCGTAACCTCCGGAGCTGAAATTTCTTTGGAACAAAGATAATTCTTTCTATTCTCTGTAATTTCTCGATTAATACCCACCCCGTTGTCAATTTATCAGGTTTTGGGGAAGATCTGACAGCCTTTAAATTTTGACCATTTTTTCAACCCACGGCCTGTCATTTTTTTCAGGTTTTCGGCGTAACCTCCGGAGCTGAATTTTCTTTGGAACAAAGATAATTCTTTCTAATCTGCAAATTCTCGTTTAATACCCACCCCGTTGTCATTCTATTAGGTTTTGGGGAAGATCTGACAGCCTTTAAATTTTGACCATTTTTTCAACCCGCGGCCTGTCGTTTTTTTCAGGTTTTTGGCGCAACCTCCGGAGCTGAAATTTCTTTGGAACAAAGATAATTCTTTCTAATCTCTGCAATTTCTCGATTAATACCCACCCCGTTGTCAATTTATCAGGTTTTGGGGAAGATCTGATGCCCTTTAAATTTTGACCATTTTTTCAACACGCGGCCTGTCGTTTTTTTCAGATTTTCGGCGTAACCTCCGGAGCTGAAATTTCTTTGGAACAAAGATAATTTTTTCTGTTCTCTGCAATTTCTCGATTAATACCCACCCCGTTGTCAATTTATCAGGTTTTGGGGAAGATCTGACAGCCTTTAAATTTTGACCATTTTTTCAACCCGCGGCCTGTCGTTTTTTTCAGGTTTTCAGCATAACCTCCGGGGCTGAAATTTCTTTGGAACAAAGATAATTCTTTCTAATCTCTGTAATTTCTCGATTAATACCCACCCCGTTGTCAATTTATCAGGTTTTGGGGAAGATCTGATGCCCTTTAAATTTTGACCATTTTTTCAACACGCGGCCTGTCGTTTTTTTCGCGTTTTCGGCGTAACCTCCGGAGCTGAAATTTCTTTGGAACAAAGATAATTTTTTCTATTCTCTGCAATTTCTCGATTAATACCCACCCCGTTGTCATTCTATTAGATTTTGGGGAAGATCTGACAGCCTTTAAATTTTGACCATTTTTTCAACCCGCGGCTTGTCGTTTTTTTCAGGTTTTCGGCGTAACCTCCGGAGCTGAAATTTCTTTGGAACAAAGATAATTCTTTCTATTCTCTGTAATTTCTCGATTAATACCCACCCCGTTGTCAATCTATTAGGTTTTGGGGAAGATCTGACAGCCTTTAAATTTTGACCATTTTTTCAACCCGCGGCCTGTCGTTTTTTTCAGGTTTTCGGCATAACCTCCGGGGCTGAAATTTCTTTGGAACAAAGATAATTCTTTCTATTCTCTGTAATTTCTCGATTAATACCCACCCCGTTGTCAATTTATCAGGTTTTGGGGAAGATCTGATGCCCTTTAAATTTTGACCATTTTTTCAACACGCGGCCTGTCGTTTTTTTCGCGTTTTCGGCGTAACCTCCGGAGCTGAAATTTCTTTGGAACAAAGATAATTTTTTCTATTCTCTGCAATTTCTCGATTAATACCCACCCCATTGTCATTCTATTAGATTTTGGGGAAGATCTGACAGCCTTTAAATTTTGACCATTTTTTCAACCCGCGGCTTGTCGTTTTTTCAGGTTTTCGGCGTAACCTCCGGAGCTGAAATTTCTTTGGAACAAAGATAATTCTTTCTATTCTCTGTAATTTCTCGATTAATACCCACCCCGTTGTCAATTTATCAGGTTTTGGGGAAGATCTGACAGCCTTTAAATTTTGACCATTTTTTCAACCCGCGGCCTGTCATTTTTTTCAGGTTTTCGGCGTAACCTCCGGAGCTGAATTTTCTTTGGAACAAAGATAATTCTTTCTAATCTGCAAATTCTCGTTTAATACCCACCCCGTTGTCATTCTATTAGGTTTTGGGGAAGATCTGACAGCCTTTAAATTTTGACCATTTTTTCAACCCGCGGCCTGTCGTTTTTTTCAGGTTTTTGGCGCAACCTCCGGAGCTGAAATTTCTTTGGAACAAAGATAATTCTTTCTAATCTCTGCAATTTCTCGATTAATACCCACCCCGTTGTCAATTTATCAGGTTTTGGGGAAGATCTGATGCCCTTTAAATTTTGACCATTTTTTCAACACGCGGCCTGTCGTTTTTTTCAGATTTTCGGCGTAACCTCCGGAGCTGAAATTTCTTTGGAACAAAGATAATTTTTTCTGTTCTCTGCAATTTCTCGATTAATACCCACCCCGTTGTCAATTTATCAGGTTTTGGGGAAGATCTGACAGCCTTTAAATTTTGACCATTTTTTCAACCCGCGGCCTGTCGTTTTTTTCAGGTTTTCAGCATAACCTCCGGGGCTGAAATTTCTTTGGAACAAAGATAATTCTTTCTAATCTCTGCAATTTCTCGATTAATACCCACCCCGTTGTCAATTTATCAGGTTTTGGGGAATATCTGATGCCCTTTAAATTTTGACCATTTTTTCAACACGCGGCCTGTCGTTTTTTTCGCGTTTTCGGCGTAACCTCCGGAGCTGAAATTTCTTGAGAACAAAGATAATTTTTTCTATTCTCTGCAATTTCTCGATTAATACCCACCCCGTTGTCATTCTATTAGATTTTGGGGAAGATCTGACAGCCTTTAAATTTTGACCATTTTTTCAACCCGCGGCTTGTCGTTTTTTTCAGGTTTTCGGCGTAACCTCCGGAGCTGAAATTTCTTTGGAACAAAGATAATTCTTTCTATTCTCTGTAATTTCTCGATTAATACCCACCCCGTTGTCAATCTATTAGGTTTTGGGGAAGATCTGACAGCCTTTAAATTTTGACCATTTTTTCAACCCGCGGCCTGTCGTTTTTTTCAGGTTTTCGGCATAACCTCCGGGGCTGAAATTTCTTTGGAACAAAGATAATTCTTTCTAATCTCTGCAATTTCTCGATTAATACCCACCCCGTTGTCAATTTATCAGGTTTTGGGGAAGATCTGATGCCCTTTAAATTTTGACCATTTTTTCAACACGCGGCCTGTCGTTTTTTTCGCGTTTTCGGCGTAACCTCCGGAGCTGAAATTTCTTTGGAACAAAGATAATTTTTTCTATTCTCTGCAATTTCTCGATTAATACCCACCCCATTGTCATTCTATTAGATTTTGGGGAAGATCTGACAGCCTTTAAATTTTGACCATTTTTTCAACCCGCGGCTTGTCGTTTTTTTCAGGTTTTCGGCGTAACCTCCGGAGCTGAAATTTCTTTGGAACAAAGATAATTCTTTCTATTCTCTGTAATTTCTCGATTAATACCCACCCCGTTGTCAATTTATCAGGTTTTGGGGAAGATCTGACAGCCTTTAAATTTTGACCATTTTTTCAACCCGCGGCCTGTCATTTTTTTCAGGTTTTCGGCGTAACCTCCGGAGCTGAATTTTCTTTGGAACAAAGATAATTCTTTCTAATCTGCAAATTCTCGTTTAATACCCACCCCGTTGTCATTCTATTAGGTTTTGGGGAAGATCTGACAGCCTTTAAATTTTGACCATTTTTTCAACCCGCGGCCTGTCGTTTTTTTCAGGTTTTTGGCGCAACCTCCGGAGCTGAAATTTCTTTGGAACAAAGATAATTCTTTCTAATCTCTGCAATTTCTCGATTAATACCCACCCCGTTGTCAATTTATCAGGTTTTGGGGAAGATCTGATGCCCTTTAAATTTTGACCATTTTTTCAACACGCGGCCTGTCGTTTTTTTCAGGTTTTCGGCGTAACCTCCGGAGCTGAAATTTCTTTGGAACAAAGATAATTTTTTCTGTTCTCTGCAATTTCTCGATTAATACCCACCCCGTTGTCAATTTATCAGGTTTTGGGGAAGATCTGACAGCCTTTAAATTTTGACCATTTTTTCAACCCGCGGCCTGTCGTTTTTTTCAGGTTTTCGGCATAACCTCCGGGGCTGAAATTTCTTTGGAACAAAGATAATTCTTTCTAATCTCTGCAATTTCTCGATTAATACCCACCCCGTTGTCAATTTATCAGGTTTTGGGGAAGATCTGATGCCCTTTAAATTTTGACCATTTTTTCAACACGCGGCCTGTCGTTTTTTTCGCGTTTTCGGCGCAACCTCCGGAGCTGAAATTTCTTTGGAACAAAGATAATTTTTTCTATTCTCTGCAATTTCTCGATTAATACCCACCCCGTTGTCATTCTATTAGATTTTGGGGAAGATCTGACAGCCTTTAAATTTTGACCATTTTTTCAACCCGCGGCTTGTCGTTTTTTTCAGGTTTTCGGCGTAACCTCCGGAGCTGAAATTTCTTTGGAACAAAGATAATTCTTTCTATTCTCTGCAATTTCTCGATTAATACCCACCCCGTTGTCAATTTATCAGGTTTTGGGGAAGATCTGACAGCCTTTAAATTTTGACCATTTTTTCAACCCGCGGCCTGTCATTTTTTTCAGGTTTTCGGCGTAACCTCCGGAGCTGAATTTTCTTTGGAACAAAGATAATTCTTTCTAATCTGCAAATTCTCGTGTAATACCCACCCCGTTGTCATTCTATTAGGTTTTGGGGAAGATCTGACAGCCTTTAAATTTTGACCATTTTTTCAACCCGCGGCCTGTCGTTTTTTTCAGGTTTTCGGCGTAACCTCCGGAGCTGAAATTTCTTTGGAACAAAGATAATTTTTTCTATTCTCTGCAATTTCTCGATTAATACCCACCCCGTTGTCAATTTATCAGGTTTTGGGGAAGATCTGACAGCTTTTAAATTTTGACCATTTTTTCAACCCGCGACCTGTCGTTTTTTTCAGGTTTTCGGCATAACCTCCGGGGCTGAAATCTCTTTGGAACAAAGATAATTCTTTCTAATCTCTGCAATTTCTCGATTAATACCCACCCCGTTGTCAATTTATCAGGTTTTGAGGAAGATCTGATGCCCTTTAAATTTTGACCATTTTTTCAACCCGCGGCCTGTCGTTTTTTTCAGGTTTTCGGCGCAACCTCCGGAGCTGAAATTTCTTTGGAACAAAGATAATTCTTTCTAATCTCTGCAATTTCTCGATTAATACCCACCCCGTTGTCAATTTATCAGGTTTTGGGGAAGATCTGATGCCCTTTAAATTTTGACCATGTTTTAACCCGTGGCCTGTCGTTTTTTTCGCGTTTTCGGCGTAACCTCTGGAGCTGAAATTTCTTTGGAACAAAGATAATTCTTTCTAATCTCTGCAATTTCTCGATTAATACCCACCCCGTTGTCATTCTATCAGGTTTTGGGGAAGATCTGACAGCTTTTAAATTTTGACCATTTTTTCAACCCGCGGCCTGTCGTTTTTTTCAGGTTTTCGGCATAACCTCCGGGGCTGAAATTTCTTTGGAACAAAGATAATTCTTTCTAATCTCTGCAATTTCTCGATTAATACCCACCCCGTTGTCAATTTATCAGGTTTTGGGGAAGATCTGATGCCCTTTAAATTTTGACCATTTTTTCAACACGCGGCCTGTCGTTTTTTTTCGCGTTTTCGGCGTAACCTCCGGAGCTGAAATTTCTTTGGAACAAAGATAATTTTTTCTATTCTCTGCAATTTCTCGATTAATACCCACCCCGTTGTCATTCTATTAGATTTTGGGGAAGATCTGACAGCCTTTAAATTTTGACCATTTTTTCAACCCGCGGCTTGTCGTTTTTTTCAGGTTTTCGGCGTAACCTCCGGAGCTGAATTTTCTTTGGAACAAAGATAATTCTTTCTAATCTGCAAATTCTCGTGTACTACCCACCCCGTTGTCATTCTATTAGGTTTTGGGGAAGATCTGACAGCCTTTAAATTTTGACCATTTTTTCAACCCGCGGCCTGTCGTTTTTTTCAGGTTTTTGGCGCAACCTCCGGAGCTGAAATTTCTTTGGAACAAAGATAATTCTTTCTATTCTCTGTAATTTCTCGATTAATACCCACCCCGTTGTCAATTTATCAGGTTTTGGGGAAGATCTGATGCCCTTTAAATTTTGACCATTTTTTCAACCCGCGGCCTGTCGTTTTTTTCGCGTTTTCGGCGTAACCTCCGGAGCTGAAATTTCTTTGGAACAAAGATAATTTTTTCTATTCTCTGCAATTTCTCGATTAATACCCACCCCGTTGTCATTCTATTAGGTTTTGGGGAAGATCTGACAGCCTTTAAATTTTGACCATTTTTTCAACCCGCGGCTTGTCGTTTTTTTCAGGTTTTCGGCGTAACCTCCGGAGCTGAAATTTCTTTGGAACAAAGATAATTCTTTCTATTCTCTGTAATTTCTCGATTAATACCCACCCCGTTGTCAATTTATCAGGTTTTGGGGAAGATCTGACAGCCTTTAAATTTTGACCATTTTTTCAACCCGCGGCCTGTCATTTTTTTCAGGTTTTCGGCGTAACCTCCGGAGCTGAATTTTCTTTGGAACAAAGATAATTCTTTCTAATCTGCAAATTCTCGTTAAATACCCACCCCGTTGTCATTCTATTAGGTTTTGGGGAAGATCTGACAGCCTTTAAATTTTGACCATTTTTTCAACCCGCGGCCTGTCGTTTTTTTCAGGTTTTCGGCGTAACCTTCGGAGCTGAAATTTCTTTGGAACAAAGATAATTTTTTCTATTCTCTGCAATTTCTCGATTAATACCCACCCCGTTGTCATTCTATCAGGTTTTGGGGAAGATCTGACAGCTTTTAAATTTTGACCATTTTTTCAACTCGCGACCTGTCGTTTTTTTCAGGTTTTCGGCATAACCTCCGGGGCTGAAATCTCTTTGGAACAAAGATAATTCTTTCTAATCTCTGCAATTTCTCGATTAATACCCACCCCGTTGTCAATTTATCAGGTTTTGGGGAAGATCTGATGCCCTTCAAATTTTGACCATTTTTTCAACCCGCGGCCTGTCGTTTTTTTCAGGTTTTCGGCGCAACCTCCGGAGCTGAAATTTCTTTGGAACAAAGATAATTCTTTCTAATCTCTGCAATTTCTCGATTGATACCCACCCCGTTGTCAATTTATCAGGTTTTGGGGAAGATCTGATGCCCTTTAAATTTTGACCATTTTTTAACCCGCGGCCTGTCGTTTTTTTCGCGTTTTCGGCGTAACCTCTGGAGCTGAAATTTCTTTGGAACAAAGATAATTCTTTCTAATCTCTGCAATTTCTCGATTAATACCCACCCCGTTGTCATTCTATCAGGTTTTGGGGAAGATCTGACAGCTTTTAAATTTTGACCATTTTATCAACCCGCGGCCTGTCGTTTTTGTCAGGTTTTCGGCATAACCTCCGGGGCTGAAATTTCTTTGGAACAAAGATAATTCTTTCTAATCTCTGCAATTTCTCGATTAATACCCACCCTGTTGTCAATTTATCAGGTTTTGGGGAAGATCTGATGCCCTTTAAATTTTGACCATTTTTTCAACACGCGGCCTGTCGTTTTTTCGCGTTTTCGGCGTAACCTCCGGAGCTGAAATTTCTTTGGAACAAAGATAATTTTTTCTATTCTCTGCAATTTCTCGATTAATACCCACCCCGTTGTCATTCTATTAGATTTTGGGGAAGATCTGACAGCCTTTAAATTTTGACCATTTTTTCAACCCGCGGCTTGTCGTTTTTTTCAGGTTTTCGGCATAACCTCCGGAGCTGAAATTTCTTTGGAACAAAGATAATTCTTTCTATTCTCTGTAATTTCTCGATTAATACCCACCCCGTTGTCAATTTATCAGGTTTTGGGGAAGATCTGATGCCCTTTCAATTTTGACCATTTTTTCAACCCGCGGCCTGTCATTTTTTTCAGGTTTTCGGCGTAACCTCCGGAGCTGAATTTTCTTTGGAACAAAGATAATTCTTTCTAATCTGCAAATTCTCGTTTAATACCCACCCCGTTGTCATTCTATTAGGTTTTGGGGAAGATCTGACAGCCTTTAAATTTTGACCATTTTTTCAACCTGCGGCCTGTCGTTTTTTTCAGGTTTTCGGCGCAACCTCCGGAGCTGAAATTTCTTTGGAACAAAGATAATTCTTTCTAATCTCTGCAATTTCTCGATTAATACCCAACCCGTTGTCAATTTATCAGGTTTTGGGGAAGATCTGATGCCCTTTAAATTTTGACCATTTTTTAACCCGCGGCCTGTCGTTTTTTTCGCGTTTTCGGCGTAACCTCTGGAGCTGAAATTTCTTTGGAACAAAGATAATTCTTTCTAATCTCTGCAATTTCTCGATTAATACCCACCCCGTTGTCATTCTATCAGGTTTTGGGGAAGATCTGACAGCTTTTAAATTTTGACCATTTTTTCAACCCGCGGCCTGTCGTTTTTTTCAGGTTTTCGGCATAACCTCCGGGGTTGAAATTTCTTTGGAACAAAGATAATTCTTTCTAATCTCTGCAATTTCTCGATTAATACCCACCCCGTTGTCAATTTATCAGGTTTTGGGGAAGATCTGACAGCCTTTAAATTTTGACCATTTTTTCAACCCGCGGCCTGTAGTTTTTTTCAGGTTTTCGGCATAACCTCCGGGGCTGAAATTTCTTTGGAACGAAGATAATTCTTTCTAATCTCTGCAATTTCTCGATTAATACCCACCCCGTTGTCAATTTATCAGGTTTTGGGGAAGATCTGATGCCCTTTAAATTTTGACAATTTTTTCAACACGCGGCCTGTCGTTTTTTTTCGCGTTTTCGGCGTAACCTCCGGAGCTGAAATTTCTTTGGAACAAAGATAATTTTTTCTATTCTCTGCAATTTCTCGATTAATACCCACCCCGTTGTCATTCTATTAGATTTTTGGGGAAGATCTGACAGCCTTTAAATTTTGACCATTTTTTCAACCCGCGGCTTGTCGTTTTTTTCAGGTTTTCGGCGTAACCTCCGGAGCTGAAATTTCTTTGGAACAAAGATAATTCTTTCTATTCTCTGTAATTTCTCGATTAATACCCACCCCGTTGTCAATTTATCAGGTTTTGGGGAAGATCTGACAGCCTTTAAATTTTAACCATTTTTTCAACCCGCGGCCTGTCATTTTTTTCAGGTTTTCGGCGTAACCTCCGGAGCTGAATTTTCTTTGGAACAAAGATAATTCTTTCTAATCTGAAAATTCTCGTTTAATACCCACCCCTTTGTCATTCTATTAGGTTTTGGGGAAGATCTGACAGCCTTTAAATTTTGACCATTTTTTCAACCCGCGGCCTGTCGTTTTTTTCAGGTTTTTGGCGCAACCTCCGGAGCTGAAATTTCTTTGGAACAAAGATAATTCTTTCTAATCTCTGCAATTTCTCGATTAATACCCACCCCGTTGTCAATTTATCAGGTTTTGGGGAAGATCTGATGCCCTTTAAATTTTGACCATTTTTTCAACACGCGGCCTGTCGTTTTTTTCGCGTTTTCGGCGTAACCTCCGGAGCTGAAATTTCTTTGGAACAAAGATAATTTTTTCTATTCTCTGCAATTTCTCGATTAATACCCACCCCGTTGTCATTCTATTAGGTTTTGGGGAAGATCTGACAGCCTTTAAATTTTGACCATTTTTTCAACCCGCGGCTTGTCGTTTTTTTCAGATTTTCGGCGTAACCTCCGGAGCTGAAATTTCTTTGGAACAAAGATAATTCTTTCTATTCTCTGTAATTTCTCGATTAATACCCACCCCGTTGTCAATTTATCAGGTTTTGGGGAAGATCTGACAGCCTTTAAATTTTGACCATTTTTTCAACCCGCGGCCTGTCATTTTTTTCACGTTTTCGGCGTAACCTCCGGAGCTGAATTTTCTTTGGAACAAAGATAATTCTTTCTAATCTGCAAATTCTCGTTAAATACCCACCCCGTTGTCATTCTATTAGGTTTTGGGGAAGATCTGACAGCCTTTAAATTTTGACCATTTTTTCAACCCGCGGCCTGTCGTTTTTTTCAGGTTTTCGGCGTAACCTCCGGAGCTGAAATTTCTTTGGAACAAAGATAATTTTTTCTATTCTCTGCAATTTCTCGATTAATACCCACCCCGTTGTCATTCTATCAGGTTTTGGGGAAGATCTGACAGCTTTTAAATTTTGACCATTTTTTCAACTCGCGACCTGTCGTTTTTTTCAGGTTTTCGGCATAACCTCCGGGGCTGAAATCTCTTTGGAACAAAGATAATTCTTTCTAATCTCTGCAATTTCTCGATTAATACCCACCCCGTTGTCAATTTATCAGGTTTTGGGGAAGATCTGATGCCCTTCAAATTTTGACCATTTTTTCAACCCGCGGCCTGTCGTTTTTTTCAGGTTTTCGGCGCAACCTCCGGAGCTGAAATTTCTTTGGAACAAAGATAATTCTTTCTAATCTCTGCAATTTCTCGATTAATACCCACCCCGTTGTCAATTTATCAGGTTTTGGGGAAGATCTGATGCCCTTTAAATTTTGACCATTTTTTAACCCGCGGCCTGTCGTTTTTTTCGCGTTTTCGGCGTAACCTCTGGAGCTGAAATTTCTTTGGAACAAAGATAATTCTTTCTAATCTCTGCAATTTCTCGATTAATACCCACCCCGTTGTTATTCTATCAGGTTTTGGGGAAGATCTGACAGCTTTTAAATTTTGACCATTTTTTCAACCCGCGGCCTGTCGTTTTTTTCAGGTTTTCGGCATAACCTCCGGGGCTGAAATTTCTTTGGAACAAAGATAATTCTTTCTAATCTCTACAATTTCTCGATTAATACCCACCCTGTTATCAATTTATCAGGTTTTGGGGAAGATCTGATGCCCTTTAAATTTTGACCATTTTTTCAACACGCGGCCTGTCGTTTTTTCGCGTTTTCGGCGTAACCTCCGGAGCTGAAATTTCTTTGGAACAAAGATAATTTTTTCTTTTCTCTGCAATTTCTCGATTAATACCCACCCCGTTGTCATTCTATTAGATTTTGGGGAAGATCTGACAGCCTTTAAATTTTGACCATTTTTTCAACCCGCGGCTTGTCGTTTTTTTCAGGTTTTCAGCGTAACCTCCGGAGCTGAAATTTCTTTGGAACAAAGATAATTCTTTCTATTCTCTGTAATTTCTCGATTAATACCCACCCCGTTGTCAATTTATCAGGTTTTGGGGAAGATCTGATGCCCTTTCAATTTTGACCATTTTTTCAACCCGCGGCCTGTCATTTTTTTCAGGTTTTCGGCGTAACCTCCGGAGCTGAATTTTCTTTGGAACAAAGATAATTCTTTCTAATCTGCAAATTCTCGTTTAATACCCACCCCGTTGTCATTCTATTAGGTTTTGGGGAAGATCTGACAGCCTTTAAATTTTGACCATTTTTTCAACCTGCGGCCTGTCGTTTTTTTCAGGTTTTCGGCGCAACCTCCGGAGCTGAAATTTCTTTGGAACAAAGATAATTCTTTCTAATCTCTGCAATTTCTCGATTAATACCCACCCCGTTGTCAATTTATCAGGTTTTGGGGAAGATCTGATGCCCTTTAAATTTTGACCATTTTTTAACCCGCGGCCTGTCGTTTTTTTCGCGTTTTCGGCGTAACCTCTGGAGCTGAAATTTCTTTGGAACAAAGATAATTCTTTCTAATCTGCAATTTCTCGATTAATACCCACCCCGTTGTTATTCTATCAGGTTTTGGGGAAGATCTGACAGCTTTTAAATTTTGACCATTTTTTCAACCCGCGGCCTGTCGTTTTTTTCAGGTTTTCGGCATAACCTCCGGGGCTGAAATTTCTTTGGAACAAAGATAATTCTTTCTAATCTCTACAATTTCTCGATTAATACCCACCCTGTTATCAATTTATCAGGTTTTGGGGAAGATCTGATGCCCTTTAAATTTTGACCATTTTTTCAACACGCGGCCTGTCGTTTTTTCGCGTTTTCGGCGTAACCTCCGGAGCTGAAATTTCTTTGGAACAAAGATAATTTTTTCTTTTCTCTGCAATTTCTCGATTAATACCCACCCCGTTGTCATTCTATTAGATTTTGGGGAAGATCTGACAGCCTTTAAATTTTGACCATTTTTTCAACCCGCGGCTTGTCGTTTTTTTCAGGTTTTCGGCGTAACCTCCGGAGCTGAAATTTCTTTGTAACAAAGATAATTCTTTCTATTCTCTGTAATTTCTCGATTAATACCCACCCCGTTGTCAATTTATCAGGTTTTGGGGAAGATCTGATGCCCTTTAAATTTTGACCATTTTTTCAACCCGCGGCCTGTCATTTTTTTCAGGTTTTCGGCGTAACCTCCGGAGCTGAATTTTCTTTGGAACAAAGATAATTCTTTCTAATCTGAAAATTCTCGTTTAATACCCTCCCCGTTGTCATTCTATTAGGTTTTGGGGAAGATCTGACAGCCTTTAAATTTTGACCATTTTTTCAACCTGCGGCCTGTCGTTTTTTTCAGGTTTTCGGCGCAACCTCCGGAGCTGAAATTTCTTTGGAACAAAGATAATTCTTTCTAATCTCTGCAATTTCTCGATTAATACCCACCCCGTTGTCAATTTATCAGGTTTTGGGGAAGATCTGATGCCCTTTAAATTTTGACCATTTTTTCAACACGCGGCCTGTCGTTTTTTTCGCGTTTTCGGCGTAACCTCCGGAGCTGAAATTTCTTTGGAACAAAGATAATTTTTTCTATTCTCTGCAATTTCTCGATTAATACCCACCCCGTTGTCATTCTATCAGGTTTTGGGGAAGATCTGACAGCTTTAAAATTTTGACCATTTTTTCAACCCGCGACCTGTCGTTTTTTTCAGGTTTTCGGCGTAACCTCCGGGGCTGAAATCTCTTTGGAACAAAGATAATTCTTTCTAATCTCTGCAATTTCTCGATTAATACCCACCCCGTTGTCAATTTATCAGGTTTTGGGGAAGATCTGATGCTCTTTAAATTTTGACCATTTTTTCAACCCGCGGCCTGTCGTTTTTTTCAGGTTTTCGGCACAACCTCCGGAGCTGAAATTTCTTTGGAACAAAGATAATTCTTTCTAATCTCTGCAATTTCTCGATTAATACCCACCCCGTTGTCAATTTATCAGGTTTTGGGGAAGATCTGATGCCCTTTAAATTTTGACCATTTTTTCAACACGCGGCCTGTCGTTTTTTTTCGCGTTTTCGGCGTAACCTCCGGAGCTGAAATTTCTTTGGAACAAAGATAATTTTTTCTATTCTCTGCAATTTCTCGATTAATACCCACCCCGTTGTCATTCTATTAGATTTTGGGGAAGATCTGACAGCCTTTAAATTTTGACCATTTTTTCAACCCGCGGCTTGTCGTTTTTTTCAGGTTTTCGGCGTAACCTCCGGAGCTGAAATTTCTTTGGAACAAAGATAATTCTTTCTATTCTCTGTAATTTCTCGATTAATACCCACCCCGTTGTCAATTTATCAGGTTTTGGGGAAGATCTGACAGCCTTTAAATTTTGACCATTTTTTCAACCCGCGGCCTGTCATTTTTTTCAGGTTTTCGGCGTAACCTCCGGAGCTGAATTTTCTTTGGAACAAAGATAATTCTTTCTAATCTGAAAATTCTCGTTTAATACCCACCCCTTTGTCATTCTATTAGGTTTTGGGGAAGATCTGACAGCCTTTAAATTTTGACCATTTTTTCAACCCGCGGCCTGTCGTTTTTTTCAGGTTTTTGGCGCAACCTCCGGAGCTGAAATTTCTTTGGAACAAAGATAATTTTTTCTATTCTCTGCAATTTCTCGATTAATACCCACCCCGTTGTCATTCTATCAGGTTTTGGGGAAGATCTGACAGCTTTTAAATTTTGACCATTTTTTCAACTCGCGACCTGTCGTTTTTTTCAGGTTTTCGGCATAACCTCCGGGGCTGAAATCTCTTTGGAACAAAGATAATTCTTTCTAATCTCTGCAATTTCTCGATTAATACCCACCCCGTTGTCAATTTATCAGGTTTTGGGGAAGATCTGACAGCCTTTAAATTTTGACCATTTTTTCAACCCGCGGCCTGTCGTTTTTTTCAGGTTTTCGGCGCAACCTCCGGAGCTGAAATTTCTTTGGAACAAAGATAATTCTTTCTAATCTCTGCAATTTCTCGATTAATACCCACCCCGTTGTCAATTTATCAGGTTTTGGGGAAGATCTGATGCCCTTTAAATTTTGACCATTTTTTAACCCGCGGCCTGTCGTTTTTTTCGCGTTTTCGGCGTAACCTCTGGAGCTGAAATTTCTTTGGAACAAAGATAATTCTTTCTAATCTCTGCAATTTCTCGATTAATACCCACCCCGTTGTCATTCTATCAGGTTTTGGGGAAGATCTGACAGCTTTTAAATTTTGACCATTTTTTCAACCCGCGGCCTGTCGTTTTTTTCAGGTTTTCGGCATAACCTCCGGGGCTGAAATTTCTTTGGAACAAAGATAATTCTTTCTAATCTCTACAATTTCTCGATTAATACCCACCCTGTTATCAATTTATCAGGTTTTGGGGAAGATCTGATGCCCTTTAAATTTTGACCATTTTTTCAACACGCGGCCTGTCGTTTTTTCGCGTTTTCGGCGTAACCTCCGGAGCTGAAATTTCTTTGGAACAAAGATAATTTTTTCTTTTCTCTGCAATTTCTCGATTAATACCCACCCCGTTGTCATTCTATTAGATTTTGGGGAAGATCTGACAGCCTTTAAATTTTGACCATTTTTTCAACCCGCGGCTTGTCGTTTTTTTCAGGTTTTCGGCGTAACCTCCGGAGCTGAAATTTCTTTGGAACAAAGATAATTCTTTCTATTCTCTGTAATTTCTCGATTAATACCCACCCCGTTGTCAATTTATCAGGTTTTGGGGAAGATCTGATGCCCTTTAAATTTTGACCATTTTTTCAACCCGCGGCCTGTCATTTTTTTCAGGTTTTCGGCGTAACCTCCGGAGCTGAATTTTCTTTGGAACAAAGATAATTCTTTCTAATCTGCAAATTCTCGTTTAATACCCACCCCGTTGTCATTCTATTAGGTTTTGGGGAAGATTTGACAGCCTTTAAATTTTGACCATTTTTTCAACCTGCGGCCTGTCGTTTTTTTCAGGTTTTCGGCGCAACCTCTGGAGCTGAAATTTCTTTGGAACAAAGATAATTCTTTCTAATCTCTGCAATTTCTCGATTAATACCCACCCCGTTGTCAATTTATCAGGTTTTGGGGAAGATCTGATGCCCTTTAAATTTTGACCATTTTTTCAACACGCGGCCTGTCGTTTTTTTCGCGTTTTCGGCGTAACCTCCGGAGCTGAAATTTCTTTGGAACAAAGATAATTTTTTCTATTCTCTGCAATTTCTCGATTAATACCCACCCCGTTGTCATTCTATCAGGTTTTGGGGAAGATCTGACAGCTTTAAAATTTTGACCATTTTTTCAACCCGCGACCTGTCGTTTTTTTCAGGTTTTCGGCGTAACCTCCGGGGCTGAAATCTCTTTGGAACAAAGATAATTCTTTCTAATCTCTGCAATTTCTCGATTAATACCCACCCCGTTGTCAATTTATCAGGTTTTGGGGAAGATCTGATGCTCTTTAAATTTTGACCATTTTTTCAACCCGCGGCCTGTCGTTTTTTTCAGGTTTTCGGCACAACCTCCGGAGCTGAAATTTCTTTGGAACAAAGATAATTCTTTCTAATCTCTGCAATTTCTCGATTAATACCCACCCCGTTGTCAATTTATCAGGTTTTGGGGAAGATCTGATGCCCTTTAAATTTTGACCATTTTTTCAACACGCGGCCTGTCGTTTTTTTTCGCGTTTTCGGCGTAACCTCCGGAGCTGAAATTTCTTTGGAACAAAGATAATTTTTTCTATTCTCTGCAATTTCTCGATTAATACCCACCCCGTTGTCATTCTATTAGATTTTGGGGAAGATCTGACAGCCTTTAAATTTTGACCATTTTTTCAACCCGCGGCTTGTCGTTTTTTTCAGGTTTTCGGCGTAACCTCCGGAGCTGAAATTTCTTTGGAACAAAGATAATTCTTTCTATTCTCTGTAATTTCTCGATTAATACCCACCCCGTTGTCAATTTATCAGGTTTTGGGGAAGATCTGACAGCCTTTAAATTTTGACCATTTTTTCAACCCGCGGCCTGTCATTTTTTTCAGGTTTTCGGCGTAACCTCCGGAGCTGAATTTTCTTTGGAACAAAGATAATTCTTTCTAATCTGAAAATTCTCGTTTAATACCCACCCCTTTGTCATTCTATTAGGTTTTGGGGAAGATCTGACAGCCTTTAAATTTTGACCATTTTTTCAACCCGCGGCCTGTCGTTTTTTTCAGGTTTTTGGCGCAACCTCCGGAGCTGAAATTTCTTTGGAACAAAGATAATTCTTTCTAATCTCTGCAATTTCTCGATTAATACCCACCCCGTTGTCAATTTATCAGGTTTTGGGGAAGATCTGATGCCCTTTAAATTTTGACCATTTTTTCAACACGCGGCCTGTCGTTTTTTTCGCGTTTTCGGCGTAACCTCCGGAGCTGAAATTTCTTTGGAACAAAGATAATTTTTTCTATTCTCTGCAATTTCTCGATTAATACCCACCCCGTTGTCATTCTATCAGGTTTTGGGGAAGATCTGACAGCCTTTAAATTTTGACCATTTTTTCAACCTGCGGCCTGTCGTTTTTTTCAGGTTTTCGGCGCAACCTCCGGGGCTGAAATTTCTTTGGAACAAAGATAATTCTTTCTAATCTCTGCAATTTCTCGATTAATACCCACCCCGTTGTCAATTTATCAGGTTTTGGGGAAGATCTGATGCCCTTTAAATTTTGACCATTTTTTCAACCCGCGGCCTGTCGTTTTTTACCAGTTTTCGGCGCAACCTCCAGAGCTGAAATTTCTTTGGAACAAAGATAATTCTTTCTAATCTCTGCAATTTCTCGATTAATACCCACCCCGTTGTCAATTTATCAGGTTTTGGGGAAGATCTGATGCCCTTTAAATTTTGACCATTTTTTCAACCCGCGGCCTGTCGTTTTTTTCCAGTTTTCGGCGTAACCTCCGGGTCTGAGATTTCTTTGGAACAAAGATAATTCTTTCTATTCTCTGCAATTTCTCGATTAATACCCACCCCGTTGTCAATTTATCAGGTTTTGGGGAAGATCTGACAGCCTTTAAATTTTGACCATTTTTTCAACCCGCGGCCTGTCATTTTTTTCAGGTTTTCGGCGTAACCTCCGGAGCTGAATTTTCTTTGGAACAAAGATAATTCTTTCTAATCCGCAAATTCTCGTTAAATACCCACCCCGTTGTCATTCTATCAGGTTTTGGGGAAGATCTGACAGCTTTTAAATTTTGACCATTTTTTCAACCCGCGACCTGTCGTTTTTTTCAGGTTTTCGGCATAACCTCCGGGACTGAAATCTCTTTGGAACAAAGATAATTCTTTCTAATCTCTGCAATTTCTCGATTAATACCCACCCCGTTGTCAATTTATCAGGTTTTGGGGAAGATCTGATGCCCTTTAAATTTTGACCATTTTTTCAACCCGCGGCCTGTCGTTTTTTTCAGGTTTTCGGCACAACCTCCGGAGCTGAAATTTCTTTGGAACAAAGATAATTCTTTCTAATCTCTGCAATTTCTCGATTAATACCCACCCCGTTGTCAATTTATCAGGTTTTGGGGAAGATCTGATGCCCTTTAAATTTTGACCATTTTTTCAACCCGCGGCCTGTCGTTTTTTTCAGGTTTTCGGCATAACCTCCAGGACTGAAATTTCTTTGGAACAAAGATAATTCTTTCTAATCTCTGCAATTTCTCGATTAATACCCACCCCGTTGTCAATTTATCAGGTTTTGGGGAAGATCTGATGCCCTTTAAATTTTGACCATTTTTTCAACACGCGGCCTGTCGTTTTTTTCGCGTTTTCGGCGTAACCTCCGGGGCTGAGATTTCTTTGGAACAAAGATAATTCTTTCTATTCTCTGCAATTTCTCGATTAATACCCACCCCGTTGTCAATTTATCAGGTTTTGGGGAAGATCTGATGCCCTTTAAATTTTGACCATTTTTTAACCCGCGGCCTGTCGTTTTTTTCGCGTTTTCGGCGTAACCTCTGGAGCTGAAATTTCTTTGGAACAAAGATAATTCTTTCTAATCTCTGCAATTTCTCGATTAATACCCACCCCGTTGTCATTCTATCAGGTTTTGGGGAAGATCTGACAGCTTTTAAATTTTGACCATTTTTTCAACACGCGGCCTGTCGTTTTTTTCAGGTTTTCGGCATAACCTCCGGGGCTGAAATTTCTTTGGAACAAAGATAATTCTTTCTAATCTCTGCAATTTCTCGATTAATACCCACCCTGTTGTCAATTTATCAGGTTTTGGGGAAGATCTGATGCCCTTTAAATTTTGACCATTTTTTCAACACGCAGCCTGTCGTTTTTTTCGCGTTTTCGGTGTAACCTCCGGAGCTGAAATTTCTTTGGAACAAAGATAATTTTTTCTATTCTCTGCAATTTCTCGATTAATACCCACCCCGTTGTCATTCTATTAGATTTTGGGGAAGATCTGACAGCCTTTAAATTTTGACCATTTTTTCAACCCGCGGCTTGTCGTTTTTTTCAGGTTTTCAGCGTAACCTCCGGAGCTGAAATTTCTTTGGAACAAAGATAATTCTTTCTATTCTCTGTAATTTCTCGATTAATACCCACCCCGTTGTCAATTTATCAGGTTTTGGGGAAGATCTGACAGCCTTTAAATTTTGACCATTTTTTCAACCCGCGGCCTGTCATTTTTTTCAGGTTTTCGGCGTAACCTCCGGAGCTGAATTTTCTTTGGAACAAAGATAATTCTTTCTAATCTGCAAATTCTCGTTTACTACCCACCCCGTTGTCATTCTATTAGGTTTTGGGGAAGATCTGACAGCCTTTAAATTTTGACCATTTTTTCAACCCGCGGCCTGTCGTTTTTTTCAGGTTTTTGGCGCAACCTCCGGAGCTGAAATTTCTTTGGAACAAAGATAATTCTTTCTAATCTCTGCAATTTCTCGATTAATACCCACCCCGTTGTCAATTTATCAGGTTTTGGGGAAGATCTGATGCCCTTTAAATTTTGACCATTTTTTCAACACGCGGCCTGTCGTTTTTTTCGCGTTTTCGGCGTAACCTCCGGAGCTGAAATTTCTTTGGAACAAAGATAATTTTTTCTATTCTCTGCAATTTCTCGATTAATACCCACCCCGTTGTCATTCTATTAGGTTTTGGGGAAGATCTGACAGCCTTTAAATTTTGACCATTTTTTCAACCCGCGGCCTGTCGTTTTTTTCAGGTTTTCGGCGTAACCTCCGGAGCTGAAATTTCTTTGGAACAAAGATAATTTTTTCTATTCTCTGCAATTTCTCGATTAATACCCACCCCGTTGTCATTCTATCAGGTTTTGGGGAAGATCTGACAGCTTTTAAATTTTGACCATTTTTTCAACACGCGGCCTGTCGTTTTTTTCAGGTTTTCGGCATAACCTCCGGGGCTGAAATTTCTTTGGAACAAAGATAATTCTTTCTAATCTCTGCAATTTCTCGATTAATACCCACCCTGTTGTCAATTTATCAGGTTTTGGGGAAGATCTGATGCCCTTTAAATTTTGACCATTTTTTCAACACGCGGCCTGTCGTTTTTTTCGCGTTTTCGGCGTAACCTCCGGAGCTGAAATTTCTTTGGAACAAAGATAATTTCTTCTATTCTCTGCAATTTCTCGATTAATACCCACCCCGTTGTCATTCTATTAGATTTTGGGGAAGATCTGACAGCCTTTAAATTTTGACCATTTTTTCAACCCGCGGCTTGTCGTTTTTTTCAGGTTTTCGGCGTAACCTCCGGAGCTGAAATTTCTTTGGAACAAAGATAATTCTTTCTATTCTCTGTAATTTCTCGATTAATACCCACCCCGTTGTCAATTTATCAGGTTTTGGGGAAGATCTGACAGCCTTTAAATTTTGACCATTTTTTCAACCCGCGGCCTGTCGTTTTTTTCAGGTTTTTGGCGCAACCTCCGGAGCTGAAATTTCTTTGGAACAAAGATAATTCTTTCTAATCTCTGCAATTTCTCGATTAATACCCACCCCGTTGTCAATTTATCAGGTTTTGGGGAAGATCTGATGCCCTTTAAATTTTGACCATTTTTTCAACACGCGGCCTGTCGTTTTTTTCGCGTTTTCGGCGTAACCTCCGGAGCTGAAATTTCTTTGGAACAAAGATAATTTTTTCTATTCTCTGCAATTTCTCGATTAATACCCACCCCGTTGTCATTCTATTAGGTTTTGGGGAAGATCTGACAGCCATTAAATTTTGACCATTTTTTCAACACGCGGCCTGTCGTTTTTTTCAGGTTTTCGGCGTAACCTCCGGAGCTGAAATTTCTTTGGAACAAAGATAATTTTTTCTATTCTCTGCAATTTCTCGATTAATACCCACCCCGTTGTCATTCTATCAGGTTTTGGGGAAGATCTGACAGCTTTTAAATTTTGACCATTTTTTCAACCCGCGACCTGTCGTTTTTTCAGGTTTTCGGCATAACCTCCGGGGCTGAAATCTCTTTGGAACAAAGATAATTCTTTCTAATCTCTGCAATTTCTCGATTAATACCCACCCCGTTGTCAATTTATCAGGTTTTGGGGAAGATCTGATGCCCTTTAAATTTTGACCATTTTTTCAACCCGCGGCCTGTCGTTTTTTTCAGGTTTTCGGCACAACCTCCGGAGCTGAAATTTCTTTGGAACAAAGATAATTCTTTCTAATCTCTGCAATTTCTCGATTAATACCCACCCCGTTGTCAATTTATCAGGTTTTGGGGAAGATCTGATGCCCTTTAAATTTTGACCATTTTTTAACCCGCGGCCTGTCGTTTTTTTCGCGTTTTCAGCGTAACCTCTGGAGCTGAAATTTCTTTGGAACAAAGATAATTCTTTCTAATCTCTGCAATTTCTCGATTAATACCCACCCCGTTGTCATTCTATTAGGTTTTGGGGAAAATCTGACAGCTTTTAAATTTTGACCATTTTTTCAACCCGCGGCCTGTCGTTTTTTTCAGGTTTTCGGCATAACCTCCGGGGCTGAAATTTCTTTGGAACAAAGATAATTCTTTCTAATCTCTGCAATTTCTCGATTAATACCCACCCCGTTGTCAATTTATCAGGTTTTGGGGAAGATCTGACAGCCTTTAAATTTTGACCATTTTTTCAACCCGCGGCCTGTCGTTTTTTTCAGGTTTTCGGCATAACCTCCGGGGCTGAAATTTCTTTGGAACAAAGATAATTCTTTCTAATCTCTGCAATTTCTCGATTAATACCCACCCCGTTGTCAATTTATCAGGTTTTGGGGAAGATCTGATGCCCTTTAAATTTTGACCATTTTTTCAACACGCGGCCTGTCGTTTTTTTTCGCGTTTTCGGCGTAACCTCCGGAGCTGAAATTTCTTTGGAACAAAGATAATTTTTTCTATTCTCTGCAATTTCTCGATTAATACCCACCCCGTTGTCATTCTATTAGATTTTGGGGAAGATCTGACAGCCTTTAAATTTTGACCATTTTTTCAACCCGCGGCTTGTCGTTTTTTTCAGGTTTTCGGCGTAACCTCCGGAGCTGAAATTTCTTTGGAACAAAGATAATTCTTTCTATTCTCTGTAATTTCTCGATTAATACCCACCCCGTTGTCTTTTTATCAGGTTTTGGGGAAGATCTGACAGCCTTTAAATTTTGACCATTTTTTCAACCCGCGGCCTGTCATTTTTTTCAGGTTTTCGGCGTAACCTCCGGAGCTGAATTTTCTTTGGAACAAAGATAATTCTTTCTAATCTGAAAATTCTCGTTTAATACCCACCCCTTTGTCATTCTATTAGGTTTTGGGGAAGATCTGACAGCCTTTAAATTTTGACCATTTTTTCAACCCGCGGCCTGTCGTTTTTTTCAGGTTTTTGGCGCAACCTCCGGAGCTGAAATTTCTTTGGAACAAAGATAATTTTTTCTATTCTCTGCAATTTCTCGATTAATACCCACCCCGTTGTCATTCTATCAGGTTTTGGGGAAGATCTGACAGCTTTTAAATTTTGACCATTTTTTCAACTCGCGACCTGTCGTTTTTTTCAGGTTTTCGGCATAACCTCCGGGGCTGAAATCTCTTTGGAACAAAGATAATTCTTTCTAATCTCTGCAATTTCTCGATTAATACCCACCCCGTTGTCAATTTATCAGGTTTTGGGGAAGATCTGACAGCCTTTAAATTTTGACCATTTTTTCAACCCGCGGCCTGTCGTTTTTTTCAGGTTTTCGGCGCAACCTCCGGAGCTGAAATTTCTTTGGAACAAAGATAATTCTTTCTAATCTCTGCAATTTCTCGATTAATACCCACCCCGTTGTCAATTTATCAGGTTTTGGGGAAGATCTGATGCCCTTTAAATTTTGACCATTTTTTAACCCGCGGCCTGTCGTTTTTTTCGCGTTTTCGGCGTAACCTCTGGAGCTGAAATTTCTTTGGAACAAAGATAATTCTTTCTAATCTCTGCAATTTCTCGATTAATACCCACCCCGTTGTCATTCTATCAGGTTTTGGGGAAGATCTGACAGCTTTTAAATTTTGACCATTTTTTCAACCCGCGGCCTGTCGTTTTTTTCAGGTTTTCGGCATAACCTCCGGGGCTGAAATTTCTTTGGAACAAAGATAATTCTTTCTAATCTCTACAATTTCTCGATTAATACCCACCCTGTTATCAATTTATCAGGTTTTGGGGAAGATCTGATGCCCTTTAAATTTTGACCATTTTTTCAACACGCGGCCTGTCGTTTTTTCGCGTTTTCGGCGTAACCTCCGGAGCTGAAATTTCTTTGGAACAAAGATACTTTTTTCTTTTCTCTGCAATTTCTCGATTAATACCCACCCCGTTGTCATTCTATTAGATTTTGGGGAAGATCTGACAGCCTTTAAATTTTGACCATTTTTTCAACCCGCGGCTTGTCGTTTTTTTCAGGTTTTCGGCGTAACCTCCGGAGCTGAAATTTCTTTGGAACAAAGATAATTCTTTCTATTCTCTGTAATTTCTCGATTAATACCCACCCCGTTGTCAATTTATCAGGTTTTGGGGAAGATCTGATGCCCTTTAAATTTTGACCATTTTTTCAACCCGCGGCCTGTCATTTTTTTCAGGTTTTCGGCGTAACCTCCGGAGCTGAATTTTCTTTGGAACAAAGATAATTCTTTCTAATCTGCAAATTCTCGTTTAATACCCACCCCGTTGTCATTCTATTAGGTTTTGGGGAAGATCTGACAGCCTTTAAATTTTGACCATTTTTTCAACCTGCGGCCTGTCGTTTTTTTCAGGTTTTCGGCGCAACCTCCGGAGCTGAAATTTCTTTGGAACAAAGATAATTCTTTCTAATCTCTGCAATTTCTCGATTAATACCCACCCCGTTGTCAATTTATCAGGTTTTGGGGAAGATCTGATGCCCTTTAAATTTTGACCATTTTTTCAACACGCGGCCTGTCGTTTTTTTCGCGTTTTCGGCGTAACCTCCGGAGCTGAAATTTCTTTGGAACAAAGATAATTTTTTCTATTCTCTGCAATTTCTCGATTAATACCCACCCCGTTGTCATTCTATCAGGTTTTGGGGAAGATCTGACAGCTTTAAAATTTTGACCATTTTTTCAACCCGCGACCTGTCGTTTTTTTCAGGTTTTCGGCGTAACCTCCGGGGCTGAAATCTCTTTGGAACAAAGATAATTCTTTCTAATCTCTGCAATTTCTCGATTAATACCCACCCCGTTGTCAATTTATCAGGTTTTGGGGAAGATCTGATGCTCTTTAAATTTTGACCATTTTTTCAACCCGCGGCCTGTCGTTTTTTTCAGGTTTTCGGCGTAACCTCCGGAGCTGAATTTTCTTTGGAACAAAGATAATTCTTTCTAATCTGAAAATTCTCGTTTAATACCCACCCCTTTGTCATTCTATTAGGTTTTGGGGAAGATCTGACAGCCTTTAAATTTTGACCATTTTTTCAACCCGCGGCCTGTCGTTTTTTTCAGGTTTTTGGCGCAACCTCCGGAGCTGAAATTTCTTTGGAACAAAGATAATTCTTTCTAATCTCTGCAATTTCTCGATTAATACCCACCCCGTTGTCAATTTATCAGGTTTTGGGGAAGATCTGATGCCCTTTAAATTTTGACCATTTTTTCAACACGCGGCCTGTCGTTTTTTTCGCGTTTTCGGCGTAACCTCCGGAGCTGAAATTTCTTTGGAACAAAGATAATTTTTTCTATTCTCTGCAATTTCTCGATTAATACCCACCCCGTTGTCATTCTATCAGGTTTTGGGGAAGATCTGACAGCCTTTAAATTTTGACCATTTTTTCAACCCGCGGCCTGTCGTTTTTTTCAGGTTTTCGGCGCAACCTCCGGGGCTGAAATTTCTTTGGAACAAAGATAATTCTTTCTAATCTCTGCAATTTCTCGATTAATACCCACCCCGTTGTCAATTTATCAGGTTTTGGGGAAGATCTGATGCCCTTTAAATTTTGACCATTTTTTCAACCCGCGGCCTGTTGTTTTTTACCAGTTTTTGGCGCAACCTCCAGAGCTGAAATTTCTTTGGAACAAAGATAATTCTTTCTAATCTCTGCAATTTCTCGATTAATACCCACCCCGTTGTCAATTTATCAGGTTTTGGGGAAGATCTGATGCCCTTTAAATTTTGACCATTTTTTCAACCCGCGGCCTGTCGTTTTTTTCCAGTTTTCGGCGTAACCTCCGGGTCTGAGATTTCTTTGGAACAAAGATAATTCTTTCTATTCTCTGCAATTTCTCGATTAATACCCACCCCGTTGTCAATTTATCAGGTTTTGGGGAAGATCTGACAGCCTTTAAATTTTGACCATTTTTTCAACCCGCGGCCTGACATTTTTTTCAGGTTTTCGGCGTAACCTCCGGAGCTGAATTTTCTTTGGAACAAAGATAATTCTTTCTAATCTGCAAATTCTCGTTAAATACCCACCCCGTTGTCATTCTATCAGGTTTTGGGGAAGATCTGACAGCTTTTAAATTTTGACCATTTTTTCAACCCGCGACCTGTCGTTTTTTTCAGGTTTTCGGCATAACCTCCGGGACTGAAATCTCTTTGGAACAAAGATAATTCTTTCTAATCTCTGCAATTTCTCGATTAATACCCACCCCGTTGTCAATTTATCAGGTTTTGGGGAAGATCTGATGCCCTTTAAATTTTGACCATTTTTTCAACCCGCGGCCTGTCGTTTTTTTCAGGTTTTCGGCACAACCTCCGGAGCTGAAATTTCTTTGGAACAAAGATAATTCTTTCTAATCTCTGCAATTTCTCAATTAATACCCACCCCGTTGTCAATTTATCAGGTTTTGGGGAAGATCTGATGCCCTTTAAATTTTGACCATTTTTTAACCCGCGGCCTGTCGTTTTTTTCGCGTTTTCGGCGTATCCTCTGGAGCTGAAATTTCTTTGGAACAAAGATAATTCTTTCTAATCTCTGCAATTTCTCGATTAATACCCACCCCGTTGTCATTCTATCAGGTTTTGGGGAAGATCTGACAGCTTTTAAATTTTGACCATTTCTTCAACCCGCGGCCTGTCGTTTTTTTCAGGTTTTCGGCATAACCTACGGGGCTGAAATTTCTTTGGAACAAAGATAATTCTTTCTAATCTCTGCAATTTCTCGATTAATACCCACCCCGTTGTCAATTTATCAGGTTTTGGGGAAGATCTGACAGCCTTTAAATTTTGACCATTTTTTCAACCCGCGGCCTGTCGTTTTTTTCAGGTTTTCGGCATAACCTCCAGGACTGAAATTTCTTTGGAACAAAGATAATTCTTTCTAATCTCTGCAATTTCTCGATTAATACCCACCCCGTTGTCAATTTATCAGGTTTTGGGGAAGATCTGATGCCCTTTAAATTTTGACCATTTTTTCAACACGCGGCCTGTCGTTTTTTTCGCGTTTTCGGCGTAACCTCCGGAGCTGAAATTTCTTTGGAACAAAGATAATTTTTTCTACTCTCTGCAATTTCTCGATTAACACCCACCCCGTTGTCATTCTATTAGATTTTGTGGAAGATCTGACAGCCTTTAAATTTTGACCATTTTTTCAACCCGCGGCTTGTCGTTTTTTTCAGGTTTTCGGCGTAACCTCCGGGGCTGAAATTTCTTTGGAACAAAGATAATTCTTTCTAATCTCTGCAATTTCTCGATTAATACCCACCCCGTTGTCAATTTATCAGGTTTTGGGGAAGATCTGACAGCCTTTAAATTTTGACCATTTTTTCAACCCGCGGCCTGTCATTTTTTTCAGGTTTTCGGCGTAACCTCCGGAGCTGAAATTTCTTTGGAACAAATATAATTTTTTCTATTCTCTGCAATTTCTCGATTAATACCCACCCCGTTGTCATTCTATTAAATTTTGGGGAAGATCTGACAGCCTTTAAATTTTGACCATTTCTTCAACCCGCGGCCTGTCGTTTTTTTCAGGTTTTCGGCGTGACCTCCGGAACTGAAATTTCTTTGGAACAAAGATAATTTTTTCTATTCTCTGCAATTTCTCGATTAATACCCACCCAGTTGTCAATTTATCAGGTTTTGGGGAAGATCTGATGCCCTTTAAATTTTGACCATTTTTTCAACCCGCGGCCTGTCGTTTTTTACCAGTTTTCGGCGCAACCTCCGGAGCTGAAATTTCTTTGGAACAAAGATAATTCTTTCTAATCTCTGCAATTTCTCGATTAATACCCACCCCGTTGTCAATTTATCAGGTTTTGGGGAAGATCTGATGCCCTTTAAATTTTGACCATTTTTTCAACCCGCGGCCTGTCGTTTTTTTCCAGTTTTCGGCGTAACCTCCGGGGCTGAGATTTCTTTGGAACAAAGATAATTCTTTCTATTCTCTGCAATTTCTCGATTAATACCCACCCCGTTGTCAATTTATCAGGTTTTGGGGAAGATCTGATGCCCTTTAAATTTTGACCATTTTTTCAACCCGCGGCCTGTCGTTTTTTTCAGGTTTTCGGCACAACCTCCAGAGCTGAAATTTCTTTGGAACAAAGATAATTCTTTCTAATCTCTGCAATTTCTCGATTAATACCCACCCCGTTGTCAATTTATCAGGTTTTGGGGAAGATCTGATGCCCTTTAAATTTTGACCATTTTTTAACCCGCGGCCTGTCGTTTTTTTCGTGTTTTCGGCGTAACCTCTGGAGCTGAAATTTCTTTGGAACAAAGATAATTCTTTCTAATCTCTGCAATTTCTCGTTTATTACCCACCCCGTTGTCATTCTATCAGGTTTTGGGGAAGATCTGACAGCTTTTAAATTTTGACCATTTTTTCAACCCGCGGCCTGTCGTTTTTTTCAGGTTTTCGGCATAACCTCCGGGGCTGAAATTTCTTTGGAACAAAGATAATTCTTTCTAATCTCTGCAATTTCTCGATTAATACCCACCCCGTTGTCAATTTATCAGGTTTTGGGAAAGATCTGACAGCCTTTAAATTTTGACCATTTTTTCAACCCGCGGTCTGTCGTTTTTTTCAGGTTTTTGGCGCAACCTCCGGAGCTGAAATTTCTTTGGAACAAAGATAATTCTTTCTAATCTCTGCAATTTCTCGATTAATACCCACCCCGTTGTCAATTTATCAGGTTTTGGGGAAGATCTGATGCCCTTTAAATTTTGACCATTTTTTCAACACGCGGCCTGTCGTTTTTTTCGCGTTTTCGGCGTAACCTCCGGAGCTGAAATTTCTTTGGAACAAAGATAATTTTTTCTATTCTCTGCAATTTCTCGATTAATACCCACCCCGTTGTCATTCTATTAGATTTTGGGGAAGATCTGACAGCCTTTAAATTTTGACCATTTCTTCAACCCGCGGCCTGTCGTTTTTTTCAGGTTTTCGGCGTAACCTCCGGAACTGAAATTTCTTTGGAACAAAGATAATTTTTTCTATTCTCTGCAATTTCTCGATTAATACCCACCCCGTTGTCATTCTATCAGGTTTTGGGGAAGATCTGACAGCCTTTAAATTTTGACCATTTTTTCAACCCGCGGCCTGTCGTTTTTTTCAGGTTTTCGGCGCAACCTCCGGGGCTGAAATTTCTTTGGAACAAAGATAATTCTTTCTAATCTCTGCAATTTCTCGATTAATACCCACCCCGTTGTCAATTTATCAGGTTTTGGGGAAGATCTGATGCCCTTTAAAT
This sequence comes from Euthynnus affinis, assembly GCA_029490765.1. Lineage (NCBI taxonomy): Eukaryota > Metazoa > Chordata > Actinopteri > Scombriformes > Scombridae > Euthynnus > Euthynnus affinis. The sequence continues at coordinate 1,280,087 of CM055861.1, read as the reverse complement.
TTTGACCATTTTTTCAACCCGCGGCCTGTCGTTTTTTTCCAGTTTTCGGCGTAACCTCCGGGTCTGAGATTTCTTTGGAACAAAGATAATTCTTTCTATTCTCTGCAATTTCTCGATTAATACCCACCCCGTTGTCAATTTATCAGGTTTTGGGGAAGATCTGACAGCCTTTAAATTTTGACCATTTTTTCAACCCGCGGCCTGACATTTTTTTCAGGTTTTCGGCGTAACCTCCGGAGCTGAATTTTCTTTGGAACAAAGATAATTCTTTCTAATCTGCAAATTCTCGTTAAATACCCACCCCGTTGTCATTCTATCAGGTTTTGGGGAAGATCTGACAGCTTTTAAATTTTGACCATTTTTTCAACCCGCGACCTGTCGTTTTTTTCAGGTTTTCGGCATAACCTCCGGGACTGAAATCTCTTTGGAACAAAGATAATTCTTTCTAATCTCTGCAATTTCTCGATTAATACCCACCCCGTTGTCAATTTATCAGGTTTTGGGGAAGATCTGATGCCCTTTAAATTTTGACCATTTTTTCAACCCGCGGCCTGTCGTTTTTTTCAGGTTTTCGGCACAACCTCCGGAGCTGAAATTTCTTTGGAACAAAGATAATTCTTTCTAATCTCTGCAATTTCTCAATTAATACCCACCCCGTTGTCAATTTATCAGGTTTTGGGGAAGATCTGATGCCCTTTAAATTTTGACCATTTTTTAACCCGCGGCCTGTCGTTTTTTTCGCGTTTTCGGCGTATCCTCTGGAGCTGAAATTTCTTTGGAACAAAGATAATTCTTTCTAATCTCTGCAATTTCTCGATTAATACCCACCCCGTTGTCATTCTATCAGGTTTTGGGGAAGATCTGACAGCTTTTAAATTTTGACCATTTCTTCAACCCGCGGCCTGTCGTTTTTTTCAGGTTTTCGGCATAACCTACGGGGCTGAAATTTCTTTGGAACAAAGATAATTCTTTCTAATCTCTGCAATTTCTCGATTAATACCCACCCCGTTGTCAATTTATCAGGTTTTGGGGAAGATCTGACAGCCTTTAAATTTTGACCATTTTTTCAACCCGCGGCCTGTCGTTTTTTTCAGGTTTTCGGCATAACCTCCAGGACTGAAATTTCTTTGGAACAAAGATAATTCTTTCTAATCTCTGCAATTTCTCGATTAATACCCACCCCGTTGTCAATTTATCAGGTTTTGGGGAAGATCTGATGCCCTTTAAATTTTGACCATTTTTTCAACACGCGGCCTGTCGTTTTTTTCGCGTTTTCGGCGTAACCTCCGGAGCTGAAATTTCTTTGGAACAAAGATAATTTTTTCTACTCTCTGCAATTTCTCGATTAACACCCACCCCGTTGTCATTCTATTAGATTTTGTGGAAGATCTGACAGCCTTTAAATTTTGACCATTTTTTCAACCCGCGGCTTGTCGTTTTTTTCAGGTTTTCGGCGTAACCTCCGGGGCTGAAATTTCTTTGGAACAAAGATAATTCTTTCTAATCTCTGCAATTTCTCGATTAATACCCACCCCGTTGTCAATTTATCAGGTTTTGGGGAAGATCTGACAGCCTTTAAATTTTGACCATTTTTTCAACCCGCGGCCTGTCATTTTTTTCAGGTTTTCGGCGTAACCTCCGGAGCTGAAATTTCTTTGGAACAAATATAATTTTTTCTATTCTCTGCAATTTCTCGATTAATACCCACCCCGTTGTCATTCTATTAAATTTTGGGGAAGATCTGACAGCCTTTAAATTTTGACCATTTCTTCAACCCGCGGCCTGTCGTTTTTTTCAGGTTTTCGGCGTGACCTCCGGAACTGAAATTTCTTTGGAACAAAGATAATTTTTTCTATTCTCTGCAATTTCTCGATTAATACCCACCCAGTTGTCAATTTATCAGGTTTTGGGGAAGATCTGATGCCCTTTAAATTTTGACCATTTTTTCAACCCGCGGCCTGTCGTTTTTTACCAGTTTTCGGCGCAACCTCCGGAGCTGAAATTTCTTTGGAACAAAGATAATTCTTTCTAATCTCTGCAATTTCTCGATTAATACCCACCCCGTTGTCAATTTATCAGGTTTTGGGGAAGATCTGATGCCCTTTAAATTTTGACCATTTTTTCAACCCGCGGCCTGTCGTTTTTTTCCAGTTTTCGGCGTAACCTCCGGGGCTGAGATTTCTTTGGAACAAAGATAATTCTTTCTATTCTCTGCAATTTCTCGATTAATACCCACCCCGTTGTCAATTTATCAGGTTTTGGGGAAGATCTGATGCCCTTTAAATTTTGACCATTTTTTCAACCCGCGGCCTGTCGTTTTTTTCAGGTTTTCGGCACAACCTCCAGAGCTGAAATTTCTTTGGAACAAAGATAATTCTTTCTAATCTCTGCAATTTCTCGATTAATACCCACCCCGTTGTCAATTTATCAGGTTTTGGGGAAGATCTGATGCCCTTTAAATTTTGACCATTTTTTAACCCGCGGCCTGTCGTTTTTTTCGTGTTTTCGGCGTAACCTCTGGAGCTGAAATTTCTTTGGAACAAAGATAATTCTTTCTAATCTCTGCAATTTCTCGTTTATTACCCACCCCGTTGTCATTCTATCAGGTTTTGGGGAAGATCTGACAGCTTTTAAATTTTGACCATTTTTTCAACCCGCGGCCTGTCGTTTTTTTCAGGTTTTCGGCATAACCTCCGGGGCTGAAATTTCTTTGGAACAAAGATAATTCTTTCTAATCTCTGCAATTTCTCGATTAATACCCACCCCGTTGTCAATTTATCAGGTTTTGGGAAAGATCTGACAGCCTTTAAATTTTGACCATTTTTTCAACCCGCGGTCTGTCGTTTTTTTCAGGTTTTTGGCGCAACCTCCGGAGCTGAAATTTCTTTGGAACAAAGATAATTCTTTCTAATCTCTGCAATTTCTCGATTAATACCCACCCCGTTGTCAATTTATCAGGTTTTGGGGAAGATCTGATGCCCTTTAAATTTTGACCATTTTTTCAACACGCGGCCTGTCGTTTTTTTCGCGTTTTCGGCGTAACCTCCGGAGCTGAAATTTCTTTGGAACAAAGATAATTTTTTCTATTCTCTGCAATTTCTCGATTAATACCCACCCCGTTGTCATTCTATTAGATTTTGGGGAAGATCTGACAGCCTTTAAATTTTGACCATTTCTTCAACCCGCGGCCTGTCGTTTTTTTCAGGTTTTCGGCGTAACCTCCGGAACTGAAATTTCTTTGGAACAAAGATAATTTTTTCTATTCTCTGCAATTTCTCGATTAATACCCACCCCGTTGTCATTCTATCAGGTTTTGGGGAAGATCTGACAGCCTTTAAATTTTGACCATTTTTTCAACCCGCGGCCTGTCGTTTTTTTCAGGTTTTCGGCGCAACCTCCGGGGCTGAAATTTCTTTGGAACAAAGATAATTCTTTCTAATCTCTGCAATTTCTCGATTAATACCCACCCCGTTGTCAATTTATCAGGTTTTGGGGAAGATCTGATGCCCTTTAAATTTTGACCATTTTTTCAACCCGCGGCCTGTCGTTTTTTACCAGTTTTCGGCGCAACCTCCGGAGCTGAAATCTCTTTGGAACAAAGATAATTCTTTCTAATCTCTGCAATTTCTCGATTAATACCCACCCCGTTGTCAATTTATCAGGTTTTGGGGAAGATCTGACAGCCTTTAAATTTTGACCATTTTTTCAACCCGCAGCCTGTCGTTTTTTTCAGGTTTTTGGCGCAACCTCCGGAGCTGAAATTTCTTTGGAACAAAGATAATTCTTTCTAATCTCTGCAATTTCTCGATTAATACCCACCCCGTTGTCAATTTATCAGGTTTTGGGGAAGATCTGATGCCCTTTAAATTTTGACCATTTTTTCAACACGCGGCCTGTCGTTTTTTTCACGTTTTCGGCGTAACCTCCGGAGCTGAAATTTCTTTGGAACAAAGATAATTTTTTCTATTCTCTGCAATTTCTCGATTAATACCCACCCCGTTGTCATTCTATTAGGTTTTGAGGAAGATCTGACAGCCTTTAAATTTTGACCATTTTTTCAACCCGCGGCCTGTCGTTTTTTTCAGGTTTTCGGCGTAACCTCCGGAGCTGAAATTTCTTTGGAACAAAGATAATTATTTCTATTCTCTGCAATTTCTCGATTAATACCCACCCCGTTGTCATTCTATCAGGTTTTGGGGAAGATCTGACAGCTTTTAAATTTTGACCATTTTTTCAACCCGCGACCTGTCGTTTTTTTCAGGTTTTCGGCATAACCTCCGGGGCTGAAATCTCTTTGGAACAAAGATAATTCTTTCTAATCTCTGCAATTTCTCGATTAATACCCACCCCGTTGTCAATTTATCAGGTTTTGGGGAAGATCTGATGCCCTTTAAATTTTGACCATTTTTTCAACCCGCGGCCTGTCGTTTTTTTCAGATTTTTGGCGCAACCTCCGGAGCTGAAATTTCTTTGGAACAAAGATAATTTTTTCTATTCTCTGCAATTTCTCGATTAATACCCACCCCGTTGTCATTCTATCAGGTTTTGGGGAAGATCTGACAGCTTTTAAATTTTGACCATTTTTTCAACCCGCGACCTGTCGTTTTTTTCAGGTTTTCGGCATAACCTCCGGGGCTGAAATCTCTTTGGAACAAAGATAATTCTTTCTAATCTCTGCAATTTCTCGATTAATACCCACCCCGTTGTCAATTTATCAGGTTTTGGGGAAGATCTGATGCCCTTTAAATTTTGACCATTTTTTCAACCCGCGGCCTGTCGTTTTTTTCAGGTTTTCGGCACAACCTCCGGAGCTGAAATTTCTTTGGAACAAAGATAATTCTTTCTAATCTCTGCAATTTCTCGATTAATACCCACCCCGTTGTCAATTTATCAGGTTTTGGGGAAGATCTGATGCCCTTTAAATTTTGACCATTTTTTAACCCGCGGCCTGTCGTTTTTTTCGCGTTTTCGGCGTAACCTCTGGAGCTGAAATTTCTTTGGAACAAAGATAATTCTTTCTAATCTCTGCAATTTCTCGATTAATACCCACCCCGTTGTCATTCTATCAGGTTTTGGGGAAGATCTGACAGCTTTTAAATTTTGACCATTTTTTCAACCCGCGGCCTGTCGTTTTTTTCAGGTTTTCGGCATAACCTCCGGGGCTGAAATTTCTTTGGGACAAAGATAATTCTTTCTAATCTCTGCAATTTCTCGATTAATACCCACCCCGTTGTGAATTTATCAGGTTTTGGGGAAGATCTGACAGCCTTTAAATTTTGACCATTTTTTCAACCCGCGGCCTGTCGTTTTTTTCAGGTTTTCGGCATAACCTCCGGGGCTGAAATTTCTTTGGAACAAAGATAATTCTTTCTAATCTCTGCAATTTCTCGATTAATACCCACCCCGTTGTCAATTTATCAGGTTTTGGGGAAGATCTGATGCCCTTTAAATTTTGACCATTTTTTCAACACGCGGCCTGTCGTTTTTTTTCGCGTTTTCGGCGTAACCTCCGGAGCTGAAATTTCTTTGGAACAAGGATAATTTTTTCTATTCTCTGCAATTTCTCGATTAATACCCACCCCGTTGTCATTCTATTAGATTTTGGGGAAGATCTGACAGCCTTTAAATTTTGACCATTTTTTCAACCCGCGACCTGTCATTTTTTTCAGGTTTTCGGCGTAACCTCCGGAGCTGAAATTTCTTTGGAACAAAGATAATTTTTTCTATTCTCTGCAATTTCTCGATTAATACCCACCCCGTTGTCATTCTATTAGATTTTGGGGAAGATCTGACAGCCTTTAAATTTTGACCATTTCTTCAACCCGCGGCCTGTCGTTTTTTTCAGGTTTTCGGCGTAACCTCCGGAACTGAAATTTCTTTGGAACAAAGATAATTTTTTCTATTCTCTGCAATTTCTCGATTAATACCCACCCCGTTGTCAATTTATCAGGTTTTGGGGAAGATCTGATGCCCTTTAAATTTTGACCATTTTTTCAACCCGCGGCCTGTCGTTTTTTACCAGTTTTCGGCGCAACCTCCGGAGCTGAAATTTCTTTGGAACAAAGATAATTCTTTCTAATCTCTGCAATTTCTCGATTAATACCCACCCCGTTGTCAATTTATCAGGTTTTGGGGAAGATCTGATGCCCTTTAAATTTTGACCATTTTTTCAACCCGCGGCCTGTCGTTTTTTTCCAGTTTTCGGCGTAACCTCCGGGGCTGAGATTTCTTTGGAACAAAGATAATTCTTTCTATTCTCTGCAATTTCTCGATTAATACCCACCCCGTTGTCAATTTATCAGGTTTTGGGGAAGATCTGATGCCCTTTAAATTTTGACCATTTTTTAACCCGCGGCCTGTCGTTTTTTTCGCGTTTTCGGCGTAACCTCTGGAGCTGAAATTTCTTTGGAACAAAGATAATTCTTTCTAATCTCTGCAATTTCTCGATTAATACCCACCCCGTTGTCATTCTATCAGGTTTTGGGGAAGATCTGACAGCTTTTAAATTTTGACCATTTTTTCAACACGCGGCCTGTCGTTTTTTTCAGGTTTTCGGCATAACCTCCGGGGCTGAAATTTCTTTGGAACAAAGATAATTCTTTCTAATCTCTGCAATTTCTCGATTAATACCCACCCTGTTGTCAATTTATCAGGTTTTGGGGAAGATCTGATGCCCTTTAAATTTTGACCATTTTTTCAACACGCTGCCTGTCGTTTTTTTCGCGTTTTCGGTGTAACCTCCGGAGCTGAAATTTCTTTGGAACAAAGATAATTTTTTCTATTCTCTGCAATTTCTCGATTAATACCCACCCCGTTGTCATTCTATTAGATTTTGGGGAAGATCTGACAGCCTTTAAATTTTGACCATTTTTTCAACCCGCGGCTTGTCGTTTTTTTCAGGTTTTCAGCGTAACCTCCGGAGCTGAAATTTCTTTGGAACAAAGATAATTCTTTCTATTCTCTGTAATTTCTCGATTAATACCCACCCCGTTGTCAATTTATCAGGTTTTGGGGAAGATCTGACAGCCTTTAAATTTTGACCATTTTTTCAACCCGCGGCCTTTCATTTTTTTCAGGTTTCCGGCGTAACCTCCGGAGCTGAATTTTCTTTGGAACAAAGATAATTCTTTCTAATCTGCAAATTCTCGTTTACTACCCACCCCGTTGTCATTCTATTAGGTTTTGGGGAAGATCTGACAGCCTTTAAATTTTGACCATTTTTTCAACCCGCGGCCTGTCGTTTTTTTCAGGTTTTTGGCGCAACCTCCGGAGCTGAAATTTCTTTGGAACAAAGATAATTCTTTCTAATCTCTGCAATTTCTCGATTAATACCCACCCCGTTGTCAATTTATCAGGTTTTGGGGAAGATCTGATGCCCTTTAAATTTTGACCATTTTTTCAACACGCGGCCTGTCGTTTTTTTCGCGTTTTCGGCGTAACCTCCGGAGCTGAAATTTCTTTGGAACAAAGATAATTTTTTCTATTCTCTGCAATTTCTCGATTAATACCCACCCCGTTGTCATTCTATTAGGTTTTGGGGAAGATCTGACAGCCTTTAAATTTTGACCATTTTTTCAACCCGCGGCCTGTCGTTTTTTTCAGGTTTTCGGCGTAACCTCCGGAGCTGAAATTTCTTTGGAACAAAGATAATTTTTTCTATTCTCTGCAATTTCTCGATTAATACCCACCCCGTTGTCATTCTATCAGGTTTTGGGGAAGATCTGACAGCTTTTAAATTTTGACCATTTTTTCAACACGCGGCCTGTCGTTTTTTTCAGGTTTTCGGCATAACCTCCGGGGCTGAAATTTCTTTGGAACAAAGATAATTCTTTCTAATCTCTGCAATTTCTCGATTAATACCCACCCTGTTGTCAATTTATCAGGTTTTGGGGAAGATCTGATGCCCTTTAAATTTTGACCATTTTTTCAACACGCGGCCTGTCGTTTTTTTCGCGTTTTCGGCGTAACCTCCGGAGCTGAAATTTCTTTGGAACAAAGATAATTTCTTCTATTCTCTGCAATTTCTCGATTAATACCCACCCCGTTGTCATTCTATTAGATTTTGGGGAAGATCTGACAGCCTTTAAATTTTGACCATTTTTTCAACCCGCGGCTTGTCGTTTTTTTCAGGTTTTCGGCGTAACCTCCGGAGCTGAAATTTCTTTGGAACAAAGATAATTCTTTCTATTCTCTGTAATTTCTCGATTAATACCCACCCCGTTGTCAATTTATCAGGTTTTGGGGAAGATCTGACAGCCTTTACATTTTGACCATTTTTTCAACCCGCGGCCTGTCGTTTTTTTCAGGTTTTTGGCGCAACCTCCGGAGCTGAAATTTCTTTGGAACAAAGATAATTCTTTCTAATCTCTGCAATTTCTCGATTAATACCCACCCCGTTGTCAATTTATCAGGTTTTGGGGAAGATCTGATGCCCTTTAAATTTTGACCATTTTTTCAACACGCGGCCTGTCGTTTTTTTCGCGTTTTCGGCGTAACCTCCGGAGCTGAAATTTCTTTGGAACAAAGATAATTTTTTCTATTCTCTGCAATTTCTCGATTAATACCCACCCCGTTGTCATTCTATTAGGTTTTGGGGAAGATCTGACAGCCATTAAATTTTGACCATTTTTTCAACACGCGGCCTGTCGTTTTTTTCAGGTTTTCGGCGTAACCTCCGGAGCTGAAATTTCTTTGGAACAAAGATAATTTTTTCTATTCTCTGCAATTTCTCGATTAATACCCACCCCGTTGTCATTCTATCAGGTTTTGGGGAAGATCTGACAGCTTTTAAATTTTGACCATTTTTTCAACCCGCGACCTGTCGTTTTTTCAGGTTTTCGGCATAACCTCCGGGGCTGAAATCTCTTTGGAACAAAGATAATTCTTTCTAATCTCTGCAATTTCTCGATTAATACCCACCCCGTTGTCAATTTATCAGGTTTTGGGGAAGATCTGATGCCCTTTAAATTTTGACCATTTTTTCAACCCGCGGCCTGTCGTTTTTTTCAGGTTTTCGGCACAACCTCCGGAGCTGAAATTTCTTTGGAACAAAGATAATTCTTTCTAATCTCTGCAATTTCTCGATTAATACCCACCCCGTTGTCAATTTATCAGGTTTTGGGGAAGATCTGATGCCCTTTAAATTTTGACCATTTTTTAACCCGCGGCCTGTCGTTTTTTTCGCGTTTTCAGCGTAACCTCTGGAGCTGAAATTTCTTTGGAACAAAGATAATTCTTTCTAATCTCTGCAATTTCTCGATTAATACCCACCCCGTTGTCATTCTATTAGGTTTTGGGGAAAATCTGACAGCTTTTAAATTTTGACCATTTTTTCAACCCGCGGCCTGTCGTTTTTTTCAGGTTTTCGGCATAACCTCCGGGGCTGAAATTTCTTTGGAACAAAGATAATTCTTTCTAATCTCTGCAATTTCTCGATTAATACCCACCCCGTTGTCAATTTATCAGGTTTTGGGGAAGATCTGACAGCCTTTAAATTTTGACCATTTTTTCAACCCGCGGCCTGTCGTTTTTTTCAGGTTTTCGGCATAACCTCCGGGGCTGAAATTTCTTTGGAACAAAGATAATTCTTTCTAATCTCTGCAATTTCTCGATTAATACCCACCCCGTTGTCAATTTATCAGGTTTTGGGGAAGATCTGATGCCCTTTAAATTTTGACCATTTTTTCAACACGCGGCCTGTCGTTTTTTTCGCGTTTTCGGCGTAACCTCCGGAGCTGAAATTTCTTTGGAACAAAGATAATTTTTTCTATTCTCTGCAATTTCTCGATTAATACCCACCCCGTTGTCATTCTATTAGGTTTTGGGGAAGATCTGACAGCCTTTAAATTTTGACCATTTTTTCAACCCGCGGCTTGTCGTTTTTTTCAGATTTTCGGCGTAACCTCCGGAGCTGAAATTTCTTTGGAACAAAGATAATTCTTTCTATTCTCTGTAATTTCTCGATTAATACCCACCCCGTTGTCAATTTATCAGGTTTTGGGGAAGATCTGACAGCCTTTAAATTTTGACCATTTTTTCAACCCGCGGCCTGTCATTTTTTTCACGTTTTCGGCGTAACCTCCGGAGCTGAATTTTCTTTGGAACAAAGATAATTCTTTCTAATCTGCAAATTCTCGTTAAATACCCACCCCGTTGTCATTCTATTAGGTTTTGGGGAAGATCTGACAGCCTTTAAATTTTGACCATTTTTTCAACCCGCGGCCTGTCGTTTTTTTCAGGTTTTCGGCGTAACCTCCGGAGCTGAAATTTCTTTGGAACAAAGATAATTTTTTCTATTCTCTGCAATTTCTCGATTAATACCCACCCCGTTGTCATTCTATTAGGTTTTGGGGAAGATCTGACAGCTTTTAAATTTTGACCATTTTTTCAACTCGCGACCTGTCGTTTTTTTCAGGTTTTCGGCATAACCTCCGGGGCTGAAATCTCTTTGGAACAAAGATAATTCTTTCTAATCTCTGCAATTTCTCGATTAATACCCACCCCGTTGTCAATTTATCAGGTTTTGGGGAAGATCTGATGCCCTTCAAATTTTGACCATTTTTTCAACCCGCGGCCTGTCGTTTTTTTCAGGTTTTTGGCGCAACCTCCGGAGCTGAAATTTCTTTGGAACAAAGATAATTCTTTCTAATCTCTGCAATTTCTCGATTAATACCCACCCCGTTGTCAATTTATCAGGTTTTGGGGAAGATCTGATGCCCTTTAAATTTTGACCATTTTTTAACCCGCGGCCTGTCGTTTTTTTCGCGTTTTCGGCGTAACCTCTGGAGCTGAAATTTCTTTGGAACAAAGATAATTCTTTCTAATCTCTGCAATTTCTCGATTAATACCCACCCCGTTGTTATTCTATCAGGTTTTGGGGAAGATCTGACAGCTTTTAAATTTTGACCATTTTTTCAACCCGCGGCCTGTCGTTTTTTTCAGGTTTTCGGCATAACCTCCGGGGCTGAAATTTCTTTGGAACAAAGATAATTCTTTCTAATCTCTACAATTTCTCGATTAATACCCACCCTGTTATCAATTTATCAGGTTTTGGGGAAGATCTGATGCCCTTTAAATTTTGACCATTTTTTCAACACGCGGCCTGTCGTTTTTTCACGTTTTCGGCGTAACCTCCGGAGCTGAAATTTCTTTGGAACAAAGATAATTTTTTCTTTTCTCTGCAATTTCTCGATTAATACCCACCCCGTTGTCATTCTATTAGATTTTGGGGAAGATCTGACAGCCTTTAAATTTTGACCATTTTTTCAACCCGCGGCTTGTCGTTTTTTTCAGGTTTTCGGCGTAACCTCCGGAGCTGAAATTTCTTTGGAACAAAGATAATTCTTTCTATTCTCTGTAATTTCTCGATTAATACCCACCCCGTTGTCAATTTATCAGGTTTTGGGGAAGATCTGATGCCCTTTCAATTTTGACCATTTTTTCAACCCGCGGCCTGTCATTTTTTTCAGGTTTTCGGCGTAACCTCCGGAGCTGAATTTTCTTTGGAACAAAGATAATTCTTTCTAATCTGCAAATTCTCGTTTAATACCCACCCCGTTGTCATTCTATTAGGTTTTGGGGAAGATCTGACAGCCTTTAAATTTTGACCATTTTTTCAACCTGCGGCCTGTCGTTTTTTTCAGGTTTTCGGCGCAACCTCCGGAGCTGAAATTTCTTTGGAACAAAGATAATTCTTTCTAATCTCTGCAATTTCTCGATTAATACCCACCCCGTTGTCAATTTATCAGGTTTTGGGGAAGATCTGATGCCCTTTAAATTTTGACCATTTTTTAACCCGCGGCCTGTCGTTTTTTTCGCGTTTTCGGCGTAACCTCTGGAGCTGAAATTTCTTTGGAACAAAGATAATTCTTTCTAATCTCTGCAATTTCTCGATTAATACCCACCCCGTTGTTATTCTATCAGGTTTTGGGGAAGATCTGACAGCTTTTAAATTTTGACCATTTTTTCAACCCGCGGCCTGTCGTTTTTTTCAGGTTTTCGGCATAACCTCCGGGGCTGAAATTTCTTTGGAACAAAGATAATTCTTTCTAATCTCTACAATTTCTCGATTAATACCCACCCTGTTATCAATTTATCAGGTTTTGGGGAAGATCTGATGCCCTTTAAATTTTGACCATTTTTTCAACACGCGGCCTGTCGTTTTTTCGCGTTTTCGGCGTGACCTCCGGAGCTGAAATTTCTTTGGAACAAAGATAATTTTTTCTTTTCTCTGCAATTTCTCGATTAATACCCACCCCGTTGTCATTCTATTAGATTTTGGGGAAGATCTGACAGCCTTTAAATTTTGACCATTTTTTCAACCCGCGGCTTGTCGTTTTTTTCAGGTTTTCGGCGTAACCTCCGGAGCTGAAATTTCTTTGTAACAAAGATAATTCTTTCTATTCTCTGTAATTTCTCGATTAATACCCACCCCGTTGTCAATTTATCAGGTTTTGGGGAAGATCTGATGCCCTTTAAATTTTGACCATTTTTTCAACCCGCGGCCTGTCATTTTTTTCAGGTTTTCGGCGTAACCTCCGGAGCTGAATTTTCTTTGGAACAAAGATAATTCTTTCTAATCTGCAAATTCTCGTTTAATACCCACCCCGTTGTCATTCTATTAGGTTTTGGGGAAGATCTGACAGCCTTTAAATTTTGACCATTTTTTCAACCTGCGGCCTGTCGTTTTTTTCAGGTTTTCGGCGCAACCTCCGGAGCTGAAATTTCTTTGGAACAAAGATAATTCTTTCTAATCTCTGCAATTTCTCGATTAATACCCACCCCGTTGTCAATTTATCAGGTTTTGGGGAAGATCTGATGCCCTTTAAATTTTGACCATTTTTTCAACACGCGGCCTGTCGTTTTTTTCGCGTTTTCGGCGTAACCTCCGGAGCTGAAATTTCTTTGGAACAAAGATAATTTTTTCTATTCTCTGCAATTTCTCGATTAATACCCACCCCGTTGTCATTCTATCAGGTTTTGGGGAAGATCTGACAGCTTTAAAATTTTGACCATTTTTTCAACCCGCGACCTGTCGTTTTTTTCAGGTTTTCGGCGTAACCTCCGGGGCTGAAATCTCTTTGGAACAAAGATAATTCTTTCTAATCTCTGCAATTTCTCGATTAATACCCACCCCGTTGTCAATTTATCAGGTTTTGGGGAAGATCTGATGCTCTTTAAATTTTGACCATTTTTTCAACCCGCGGCCTGTCGTTTTTTTCAGGTTTTCGGCGTAACCTCCGGGGCTGAAATCTCTTTGGAACAAAGATAATTCTTTCTAATCTCTGCAATTTCTCGATTAATACCCACCCCGTTGTCAATTTATCAGGTTTTGGGGAAGATCTGATGCTCTTTAAATTTTGACCATTTTTTCAACCCGCGGCCTGTCGTTTTTTTCAGGTTTTCGGCACAACCTCCGGAGCTGAAATTTCTTTGGAACAAAGATAATTCTTTCTAATCTCTGCAATTTCTCGATTAATACCCACCCCGTTGTCAATTTATCAGGTTTTGGGGAAGATCTGATGCCCTTTAAATTTTGACCATTTTTTCAACACGCGGCCTGTCGTTTTTTTTCGCGTTTTCGGCGTAACCTCCGGAGCTGAAATTTCTTTGGAACAAAGATAATTTTTTCTATTCTCTGCAATTTCTCGATTAATACCCACCCCGTTGTCATTCTATTAGATTTTGGGGAAGATCTGACAGCCTTTAAATTTTGACCATTTTTTCAACCCGCGGCTTGTCGTTTTTTTCAGGTTTTCGGCGTAACCTCCGGAGCTGAAATTTCTTTGGAACAAAGATAATTCTTTCTATTCTCTGTAATTTCTCGATTAATACCCACCCCGTTGTCAATTTATCAGGTTTTGGGGAAGATCTGACAGCCTTTAAATTTTGACCATTTTTTCAACCCGCGGCCTGTCATTTTTTTCAGGTTTTCGGCGTAACCTCCGGAGCTGAATTTTCTTTGGAACAAAGATAATTCTTTCTAATCTGAAAATTCTCGTTTAATACCCACCCCTTTGTCATTCTATTAGGTTTTGGGGAAGATCTGACAGCCTTTAAATTTTGACCATTTTTTCAACCCGCGGCCTGTCGTTTTTTTCAGGTTTTTGGCGCAACCTCCGGAGCTGAAATTTCTTTGGAACAAAGATAATTCTTTCTAATCTCTGCAATTTCTCGATTAATACCCACCCCGTTGTCAATTTATCAGGTTTTGGGGAAGATCTGATGCCCTTTAAATTTTGACCATTTTTTCAACACGCGGCCTGTCGTTTTTTTCGCGTTTTCGGCGTAACCTCCGGAGCTGAAATTTCTTTGGAACAAAGATAATTTTTTCTATTCTCTGCAATTTCTCGATTAATACCCACCCCGTTGTCATTCTATCAGGTTTTGGGGAAGATCTGACAGCCTTTAAATTTTGACCATTTTTTCAACCCGCGGCCTGTCGTTTTTTTCAGGTTTTCGGCGCAACCTCCGGGGCTGAAATTTCTTTGGAACAAAGATAATTCTTTCTAATCTCTGCAATTTCTCGATTAATACCCACCCCGTTGTCAATTTATCAGGTTTTGGGGAAGATCTGATGCCCTTTAAATTTTGACCATTTTTTCAACCCGCGGCCTGTCGTTTTTTACCAGTTTTCGGCGCAACCTCCAGAGCTGAAATTTCTTTGGAACAAAGATAATTCTTTCTAATCTCTGCAATTTCTCGATTAATACCCACCCCGTTGTCAATTTATCAGGTTTTGGGGAAGATCTGATGCCCTTTAAATTTTGACCATTTTTTCAACCCGCGGCCTGTCGTTTTTTTCCAGTTTTCGGCGTAACCTCCGGGTCTGAGATTTCTTTGGAACAAAGATAATTCTTTCTATTCTCTGCAATTTCTCGATTAATACCCACCCCGTTGTCAATTTATCAGGTTTTGGGGAAGATCTGACAGCCTTTAAATTTTGACCATTTTTTCAACCCGCGGCCTGTCATTTTTTTCAGGTTTTCGGCGTAACCTCCGGAGCTGAATTTTCTTTGGAACAAAGATAATTCTTTCTAATCCGCAAATTCTCGTTAAATACCCACCCCGTTGTCATTCTATCAGGTTTTGGGGAAGATCTGACAGCTTTTAAATTTTGACCATTTTTTCAACCCGCGACCTGTCGTTTTTTTCAGGTTTTCGGCATAACCTCCGGGACTGAAATCTCTTTGGAACAAAGATAATTCTTTCTAATCTCTGCAATTTCTCGATTAATACCCACCCCGTTGTCAATTTATCAGGTTTTGGGGAAGATCTGATGCCCTTTAAATTTTGACCATTTTTTCAACCCGCGGCCTGTCGTTTTTTTCAGGTTTTCGGCACAACCTCCGGAGCTGAAATTTCTTTGGAACAAAGATAATTCTTTCTAATCTCTGCAATTTCTCAATTAATACCCACCCCGTTGTCAATTTATCAGGTTTTGGGGAAGATCTGATGCCCTTTAAATTTTGACCATTTTTTAACCCGCGGCCTGTCGTTTTTTTCGCGTTTTCGGCGTATCCTCTGGAGCTGAAATTTCTTTGGAACAAAGATAATTCTTTCTAATCTCTGCAATTTCTCGATTAATACCCACCCCGTTGTCATTCTATCAGGTTTTGGGGAAGATCTGACAGCTTTTAAATTTTGACCATTTTTTCAACCCGCGGCCTGTCGTTTTTTTCAGGTTTTCGGCATAACCTACGGGGCTGAAATTTCTTTGGAACAAAGATAATTCTTTCTAATCTCTGCAATTTCTCGATTAATACCCACCCCGTTGTCAATTTATCAGGTTTTGGGGAAGATCTGACAGCCTTTAAATTTTGACCATTTTTTCAACCCGCGGCCTGTCGTTTTTTTCAGGTTTTCGGCATAACCTCCAGGACTGAAATTTCTTTGGAACAAAGATAATTCTTTCTAATCTCTGCAATTTCTCGATTAATACCCACCCCGTTGTCAATTTATCAGGTTTTGGGGAAGATCTGATGCCCTTTAAATTTTGACCATTTTTTCAACACGCGGCCTGTCGTTTTTTTCGCGTTTTCGGCGTAACCTCCGGGGCTGAGATTTCTTTGGAACAAAGATAATTCTTTCTATTCTCTGCAATTTCTCGATTAATACCCACCCCGTTGTCAATTTATCAGGTTTTGGGGAAGATCTGATGCCCTTTAAATTTTGACCATTTTTTAACCCGCGGCCTGTCGTTTTTTTCGCGTTTTCGGCGTAACCTCTGGAGCTGAAATTTCTTTGGAACAAAGATAATTCTTTCTAATCTCTGCAATTTCTCGATTAATACCCACCCCGTTGTCATTCTATCAGGTTTTGGGGAAGATCTGACAGCTTTTAAATTTTGACCATTTTTTCAACACGCGGCCTGTCGTTTTTTTCAGGTTTTCGGCATAACCTCCGGGGCTGAAATTTCTTTGGAACAAAGATAATTCTTTCTAATCTCTGCAATTTCTCGATTAATACCCACCCTGTTGTCAATTTATCAGGTTTTGGGGAAGATCTGATGCCCTTTAAATTTTGACCATTTTTTCAACACGCAGCCTGTCGTTTTTTTCGCGTTTTCGGTGTAACCTCCGGAGCTGAAATTTCTTTGGAACAAAGATAATTTTTTCTATTCTCTGCAATTTCTCGATTAATACCCACCCCGTTGTCATTCTATTAGATTTTGGGGAAGATCTGACAGCCTTTAAATTTTGACCATTTTTTCAACCCGCGGCTTGTCGTTTTTTTCAGGTTTTCAGCGTAACCTCCGGAGCTGAAATTTCTTTGGAACAAAGATAATTCTTTCTATTCTCTGTAATTTCTCGATTAATACCCACCCCGTTGTCAATTTATCAGGTTTTGGGGAAGATCTGACAGCCTTTAAATTTTGACCATTTTTTCAACCCGCGGCCTGTCATTTTTTTCAGGTTTTCGGCGTAACCTCCGGAGCTGAATTTTCTTTGGAACAAAGATAATTCTTTCTAATCTGCAAATTCTCGTTTACTACCCACCCCGTTGTCATTCTATTAGGTTTTGGGGAAGATCTGACAGCCTTTAAATTTTGACCATTTTTTCAACCCGCGGCCTGTCGTTTTTTTCAGGTTTTTGGCGCAACCTCCGGAGCTGAAATTTCTTTGGAACAAAGATAATTCTTTCTAATCTCTGCAATTTCTCGATTAATACCCACCCCGTTGTCAATTTATCAGGTTTTGGGGAAGATCTGATGCCCTTTAAATTTTGACCATTTTTTCAACACGCGGCCTGTCGTTTTTTTCGCGTTTTCGGCGTAACCTCCGGAGCTGAAATTTCTTTGGAACAAAGATAATTTTTTCTATTCTCTGCAATTTCTCGATTAATACCCACCCCGTTGTCATTCTATTAGGTTTTGGGGAAGATCTGACAGCCTTTAAATTTTGACCATTTTTTCAACCCGCGGCCTGTCGTTTTTTTCAGGTTTTCGGCGTAACCTCCGGAGCTGAAATTTCTTTGGAACAAAGATAATTTTTTCTATTCTCTGCAATTTCTCGATTAATACCCACCCCGTTGTCATTCTATCAGGTTTTGGGGAAGATCTGACAGCTTTTAAATTTTGACCATTTTTTCAACACGCGGCCTGTCGTTTTTTTCAGGTTTTCGGCATAACCTCCGGGGCTGAAATTTCTTTGGAACAAAGATAATTCTTTCTAATCTCTGCAATTTCTCGATTAATACCCACCCTGTTGTCAATTTATCAGGTTTTGGGGAAGATCTGATGCCCTTTAAATTTTGACCATTTTTTCAACACGCGGCCTGTCGTTTTTTTCGCGTTTTCGGCGTAACCTCCGGAGCTGAAATTTCTTTGGAACAAAGATAATTTCTTCTATTCTCTGCAATTTCTCGATTAATACCCACCCCGTTGTCATTCTATTAGATTTTGGGGAAGATCTGACAGCCTTTAAATTTTGACCATTTTTTCAACCCGCGGCTTGTCGTTTTTTTCAGGTTTTCGGCGTAACCTCCGGAGCTGAAATTTCTTTGGAACAAAGATAATTCTTTCTATTCTCTGTAATTTCTCGATTAATACCCACCCCGTTGTCAATTTATCAGGTTTTGGGGAAGATCTGACAGCCTTTACATTTTGACCATTTTTTCAACCCGCGGCCTGTCGTTTTTTTCAGGTTTTTGGCGCAACCTCCGGAGCTGAAATTTCTTTGGAACAAAGATAATTCTTTCTAATCTCTGCAATTTCTCGATTAATACCCACCCCGTTGTCAATTTATCAGGTTTTGGGGAAGATCTGATGCCCTTTAAATTTTGACCATTTTTTCAACACGCGGCCTGTCGTTTTTTTCGCGTTTTCGGCGTAACCTCCGGAGCTGAAATTTCTTTGGAACAAAGATAATTTTTTCTATTCTCTGCAATTTCTCGATTAATACCCACCCCGTTGTCATTCTATTAGGTTTTGGGGAAGATCTGACAGCCATTAAATTTTGACCATTTTTTCAACACGCGGCCTGTCGTTTTTTTCAGGTTTTCGGCGTAACCTCCGGAGCTGAAATTTCTTTGGAACAAAGATAATTTTTTCTATTCTCTGCAATTTCTCGATTAATACCCACCCCGTTGTCATTCTATCAGGTTTTGGGGAAGATCTGACAGCTTTTAAATTTTGACCATTTTTTCAACCCGCGACCTGTCGTTTTTTCAGGTTTTCGGCATAACCTCCGGGGCTGAAATCTCTTTGGAACAAAGATAATTCTTTCTAATCTCTGCAATTTCTCGATTAATACCCACCCCGTTGTCAATTTATCAGGTTTTGGGGAAGATCTGATGCCCTTTAAATTTTGACCATTTTTTCAACCCGCAGCCTGTCGTTTTTTTCAGGTTTTCGGCACAACCTCCGGAGCTGAAATTTCTTTGGAACAAAGATAATTCTTTCTAATCTCTGCAATTTCTCGATTAATACCCACCCCGTTGTCAATTTATCAGGTTTTGGGGAAGATCTGATGCCCTTTAAATTTTGACCATTTTTTAACCCGCGGCCTGTCGTTTTTTTCGCGTTTTCAGCGTAACCTCTGGAGCTGAAATTTCTTTGGAACAAAGATAATTCTTTCTAATCTCTGCAATTTCTCGATTAATACCCACCCCGTTGTCATTCTATTAGGTTTTGGGGAAAATCTGACAGCTTTTAAATTTTGACCATTTTTTCAACCCGCGGCCTGTCGTTTTTTTCAGGTTTTCGGCATAACCTCCGGGGCTGAAATTTCTTTGGAACAAAGATAATTCTTTCTAATCTCTGCAATTTCTCGATTAATACCCACCCCGTTGTCAATTTATCAGATTTTGGGGAAGATCTGACAGCCTTTAAATTTTGACCATTTTTTCAACCCGCGGCCTGTCGTTTTTTTCAGGTTTTCGGCATAACCTCCGGGGCTGAAATTTCTTTGGAACAAAGATAATTCTTTCTAATCTCTGCAATTTCTCGATTAATACCCACCCCGTTGTCAATTTATCAGGTTTTGGGGAAGATCTGATGCCCTTTAAATTTTGACCATTTTTTCAACACGCGGCCTGTCGTTTTTTTTCGCGTTTTCGGCGTAACCTCCGGAGCTGAAATTTCTTTGGAACAAAGATAATTTTTTCTATTCTCTGCAATTTCTCGATTAATACCCACCCCATTGTCATTCTATTAGATTTTGGGGAAGATCTGACAGCCTTTAAATTTTGACCATTTTTTCAACCCGCGGCTTGTCGTTTTTTTCAGGTTTTCGGCGTAACCTCCGGAGCTGAAATTTCTTTGGAACAAAGATAATTCTTTCTATTCTCTGTAATTTCTCGATTAATACCCACCCCGTTGTCTTTTTATCAGGTTTTGGGGAAGATCTGACAGCCTTTAAATTTTGACCATTTTTTCAACCCGCGGCCTGTCATTTTTTTCAGGTTTTCGGCGTAACCTCCGGAGCTGAATTTTCTTTGGAACAAAGATAATTCTTTCTAATCTGAAAATTCTCGTTTAATACCCACCCCTTTGTCATTCTATTAGGTTTTGGGGAAGATCTGACAGCCTTTAAATTTTGACCATTTTTTCAACCCGCGGCCTGTCGTTTTTTTCAGGTTTTTGGCGCAACCTCCGGAGCTGAAATTTCTTTGGAACAAAGATAATTTTTTCTATTCTCTGCAATTTCTCGATTAATACCCACCCCGTTGTCATTCTATCAGGTTTTGGGGAAGATCTGACAGCTTTTAAATTTTGACCATTTTTTCAACTCGCGACCTGTCGTTTTTTTCAGGTTTTCGGCATAACCTCCGGGGCTGAAATCTCTTTGGAACAAAGATAATTCTTTCTAATCTCTGCAATTTCTCGATTAATACCCACCCCGTTGTCAATTTATCAGGTTTTGGGGAAGATCTGACAGCCTTTAAATTTTGACCATTTTTTCAACCCGCGGCCTGTCGTTTTTTTCAGGTTTTCGGCGCAACCTCCGGAGCTGAAATTTCTTTGGAACAAAGATAATTCTTTCTAATCTCTGCAATTTCTCGATTAATACCCACCCCGTTGTCAATTTATCAGGTTTTGGGGAAGATCTGATGCCCTTTAAATTTTGACCATTTTTAACCCGCGGCCTGTCGTTTTTTTCGCGTTTTCGGCGTAACCTCTGGAGCTGAAATTTCTTTGGAACAAAGATAATTCTTTCTAATCTCTGCAATTTCTCGATTAATACCCACCCCGTTGTCATTCTATCAGGTTTTGGGGAAGATCTGACAGCTTTTAAATTTTGACCATTTTTTCAACCCGCGGCCTGTCGTTTTTTTCAGGTTTTCGGCATAACCTCCGGGGCTGAAATTTCTTTGGAACAAAGATAATTCTTTCTAATCTCTACAATTTCTCGATTAATACCCACCCTGTTATCAATTTATCAGGTTTTGGGGAAGATCTGATGCCCTTTAAATTTTGACCATTTTTTCAACACGCGGCCTGTCGTTTTTTCGCGTTTTCGGCGTAACCTCCGGAGCTGAAATTTCTTTGGAACAAAGATAATTTTTTCTATTCTCTGCAATTTCTCGATTAATACCCACCCCTTTGTCATTCTATTAGATTTTGGGGAAGATCTGACAGCCTTTAAATTTTGACCATTTCTTCAACCCGCGGCCTGTCGTTTTTTTCAGGTTTTCGGCGTAACCTCCGGAACTGAAATTTCTTTGGAACAAAGATAATTTTTTCTATTCTCTGCAATTTCTCGATTAATACCCACCCCGTTGTCATTCTATTAGATTTTGGGGAAGATCTGACAGCCTTTAAATTTTGACCATTTTTTCAACCCGCGGCTTGTCGTTTTTTTCAGGTTTTCGGCGTAACCTCCGGAGCTGAAATTTCTTTGGAACAAAGATAATTCTTTCTATTCTCTGTAATTTCTCGATTAATACCCACCCCGTTGTCAATTTATCAGGTTTTGGGGAAGATCTGATGCCCTTTAAATTTTGACCATTTTTTCAACCCGCGGCCTGTCATTTTTTTCAGGTTTTCGGCGTAACCTCCGGAGCTGAATTTTCTTTGGAACAAAGATAATTCTTTCTAATCTGCAAATTCTCGTTTAATACCCACCCCGTTGTCATTCTATTAGGTTTTGGGGAAGATCTGACAGCCTTTAAATTTTGACCATTTTTTCAACCTGCGGCCTGTCGTTTTTTTCAGGTTTTCGGCGCAACCTCCGGAGCTGAAATTTCTTTGGAACAAAGATAATTCTTTCTAATCTCTGCAATTTCTCGATTAATACCCACCCCGTTGTCAATTTATCAGGTTTTGGGGAAGATCTGATGCCCTTTAAATTTTGACCATTTTTTCAACACGCGGCCTGTCGTTTTTTTCGCGTTTTCGGCGTAACCTCCGGAGCTGAAATTTCTTTGGAACAAAGATAATTTTTTCTATTCTCTGCAATTTCTCGATTAATACCCACCCCGTTGTCATTCTATCAGGTTTTGGGGAAGATCTGACAGCTTTAAAATTTTGACCATTTTTTCAACCCGCGACCTGTCGTTTTTTTCAGGTTTTCGGCGTAACCTCCGGGGCTGAAATCTCTTTGGAACAAAGATAATTCTTTCTAATCTCTGCAATTTCTCGATTAATACCCACCCCGTTGTCAATTTATCAGGTTTTGGGGAAGATCTGATGCTCTTTAAATTTTGACCATTTTTTCAACCCGCGGCCTGTCGTTTTTTTCAGGTTTTCGGCGTAACCTCCGGAGCTGAATTTTCTTTGGAACAAAGATAATTCTTTCTAATCTGAAAATTCTCGTTTAATACCCACCCCTTTGTCATTCTATTAGGTTTTGGGGAAGATCTGACAGCCTTTAAATTTTGACCATTTTTTCAACCCGCGGCCTGTCGTTTTTTTCAGGTTTTTGGCGCAACCTCCGGAGCTGAAATTTCTTTGGAACAAAGATAATTCTTTCTAATCTCTGCAATTTCTCGATTAATACCCACCCCGTTGTCAATTTATCAGGTTTTGGGGAAGATCTGATGCCCTTTAAATTTTGACCATTTTTTCAACACGCGGCCTGTCGTTTTTTTCGCGTTTTCGGCGTAACCTCCGGAGCTGAAATTTCTTTGGAACAAAGATAATTTTTTCTATTCTCTGCAATTTCTCGATTAATACCCACCCCGTTGTCATTCTATCAGGTTTTGGGGAAGATCTGACAGCCTTTAAATTTTGACCATTTTTTCAACCCGCGGCCTGTCGTTTTTTTCAGGTTTTCGGCGCAACCTCCGGGGCTGAAATTTCTTTGGAACAAAGATAATTCTTTCTAATCTCTGCAATTTCTCGATTAATACCCACCCCGTTGTCAATTTATCAGGTTTTGGGGAAGATCTGATGCCCTTTAAATTTTGACCATTTTTTCAACCCGCGGCCTGTTGTTTTTTACCAGTTTTTGGCGCAACCTCCAGAGCTGAATTTTCTTTGGAACAAAGATAATTCTTTCTAATCTGAAAATTCTCGTTTAATACCCACCCCTTTGTCATTCTATTAGGTTTTGGGGAAGATCTGACAGCCTTTAAATTTTGACCATTTTTTCAACCCGCGGCCTGTCGTTTTTTTCAGGTTTTTGGCGCAACCTCCGGAGCTGAAATTTCTTTGGAACAAAGATAATTCTTTCTAATCTCTGCAATTTCTCGATTAATACCCACCCCGTTGTCAATTTATCAGGTTTTGGGGAAGATCTGATGCCCTTTAAATTTTGACCATTTTTTCAACACGCGGCCTGTCGTTTTTTTCGCGTTTTCGGCGTAACCTCCGGAGCTGAAATTTCTTTGGAACAAAGATAATTTTTTCTATTCTCTGCAATTTCTCGATTAATACCCACCCCGTTGTCATTCTATCAGGTTTTGGGGAAGATCTGACAGCCTTTAAATTTTGACCATTTTTTCAACCCGCGGCCTGTCGTTTTTTTCAGGTTTTCGGCGCAACCTCCGGGGCTGAAATTTCTTTGGAACAAAGATAATTCTTTCTAATCTCTGCAATTTCTCGATTAATACCCACCCCGTTGTCAATTTATCAGGTTTTGGGGAAGATCTGATGCCCTTTAAATTTTGACCATTTTTTCAACCCGCGGCCTGTTGTTTTTTACCAGTTTTTGGCGCAACCTCCAGAGCTGAAATTTCTTTGGAACAAAGATAATTCTTTCTAATCTCTGCAATTTCTCGATTAATACCCACCCCGTTGTCAATTTATCAGGTTTTGGGGAAGATCTGATGCCCTTTAAATTTTGACCATTTTTTCAACCCGCGGCCTGTCGTTTTTTTCCAGTTTTCGGCGTAACCTCCGGGTCTGAGATTTCTTTGGAACAAAGATAATTCTTTCTATTCTCTGCAATTTCTCGATTAATACCCACCCCGTTGTCAATTTATCAGGTTTTGGGGAAGATCTGACAGCCTTTAAATTTTGACCATTTTTTCAACCCGCGGCCTGACATTTTTTTCAGGTTTTCGGCGTAACCTCCGGAGCTGAATTTTCTTTGGAACAAAGATAATTCTTTCTAATCTGCAAATTCTCGTTAAATACCCACCCCGTTGTCATTCTATCAGGTTTTGGGGAAGATCTGACAGCTTTTAAATTTTGACCATTTTTTCAACCCGCGACCTGTCGTTTTTTTCAGGTTTTCGGCATAACCTCCGGGACTGAAATCTCTTTGGAACAAAGATAATTCTTTCTAATCTCTGCAATTTCTCGATTAATACCCACCCCGTTGTCAATTTATCAGGTTTTGGGGAAGATCTGATGCCCTTTAAATTTTGACCATTTTTTCAACCCGCGGCCTGTCGTTTTTTTCAGGTTTTCGGCACAACCTCCGGAGCTGAAATTTCTTTGGAACAAAGATAATTCTTTCTAATCTCTGCAATTTCTCAATTAATACCCACCCCGTTGTCAATTTATCAGGTTTTGGGGAAGATCTGATGCCCTTTAAATTTTGACCATTTTTTAACCCGCGGCCTGTCGTTTTTTTCGCGTTTTCGGCGTATCCTCTGGAGCTGAAATTTCTTTGGAACAAAGATAATTCTTTCTAATCTCTGCAATTTCTCGATTAATACCCACCCCGTTGTCATTCTATCAGGTTTTGGGGAAGATCTGACAGCTTTTAAATTTTGACCATTTCTTCAACCCGCGGCCTGTCGTTTTTTTCAGGTTTTCGGCATAACCTACGGGGCTGAAATTTCTTTGGAACAAAGATAATTCTTTCTAATCTCTGCAATTTCTCGATTAATACCCACCCCGTTGTCAATTTATCAGGTTTTGGGGAAGATCTGACAGCCTTTAAATTTTGACCATTTTTTCAACCCGCGGCCTGTCGTTTTTTTCAGGTTTTCGGCATAACCTCCAGGACTGAAATTTCTTTGGAACAAAGATAATTCTTTCTAATCTCTGCAATTTCTCGATTAATACCCACCCCGTTGTCAATTTATCAGGTTTTGGGGAAGATCTGATGCCCTTTAAATTTTGACCATTTTTTCAACACGCGGCCTGTCGTTTTTTTCGCGTTTTCGGCGTAACCTCCGGAGCTGAAATTTCTTTGGAACAAAGATAATTTTTTCTACTCTCTGCAATTTCTCGATTAACACCCACCCCGTTGTCATTCTATTAGATTTTGTGGAAGATCTGACAGCCTTTAAATTTTGACCATTTTTTCAACCCGCGGCTTGTCGTTTTTTTCAGGTTTTCGGCGTAACCTCCGGGGCTGAAATTTCTTTGGAACAAAGATAATTCTTTCTAATCTCTGCAATTTCTCGATTAATACCCACCCCGTTGTCAATTTATCAGGTTTTGGGGAAGATCTGACAGCCTTTAAATTTTGACCATTTTTTCAACCCGCGGCCTGTCATTTTTTTCAGGTTTTCGGCGTAACCTCCGGAGCTGAAATTTCTTTGGAACAAATATAATTTTTTCTATTCTCTGCAATTTCTCGATTAATACCCACCCCGTTGTCATTCTATTAAATTTTGGGGAAGATCTGACAGCCTTTAAATTTTGACCATTTCTTCAACCCGCGGCCTGTCGTTTTTTTCAGGTTTTCGGCGTGACCTCCGGAACTGAAATTTCTTTGGAACAAAGATAATTTTTTCTATTCTCTGCAATTTCTCGATTAATACCCACCCCGTTGTCAATTTATCAGGTTTTGGGGAAGATCTGATGCCCTTTAAATTTTGACCATTTTTTCAACCCGCGGCCTGTCGTTTTTTACCAGTTTTCGGCGCAACCTCCGGAGCTGAAATTTCTTTGGAACAAAGATAATTCTTTCTAATCTCTGCAATTTCTCGATTAATACCCACCCCGTTGTCAATTTATCAGGTTTTGGGGAAGATCTGATGCCCTTTAAATTTTGACCATTTTTTCAACCCGCGGCCTGTCGTTTTTTTCCAGTTTTCGGCGTAACCTCCGGGGCTGAGATTTCTTTGGAACAAAGATAATTCTTTCTATTCTCTGCAATTTCTCGATTAATACCCACCCCGTTGTCAATTTATCAGGTTTTGGGGAAGATCTGATGCCCTTTAAATTTTGACCATTTTTTCAACCCGCGGCCTGTCGTTTTTTTCAGGTTTTCGGCACAACCTCCAGAGCTGAAATTTCTTTGGAACAAAGATAATTCTTTCTAATCTCTGCAATTTCTCGATTAATACCCACCCCGTTGTCAATTTATCAGGTTTTGGGGAAGATCTGATGCCCTTTAAATTTTGACCATTTTTTAACCCGCGGCCTGTCGTTTTTTTCGTGTTTTCGGCGTAACCTCTGGAGCTGAAATTTCTTTGGAACAAAGATAATTCTTTCTAATCTCTGCAATTTCTCGTTTATTACCCACCCCGTTGTCATTCTATCAGGTTTTGGGGAAGATCTGACAGCTTTTAAATTTTGACCATTTTTTCAACCCGCGGCCTGTCGTTTTTTTCAGGTTTTCGGCATAACCTCCGGGGCTGAAATTTCTTTGGAACAAAGATAATTCTTTCTAATCTCTGCAATTTCTCGATTAATACCCACCCCGTTGTCAATTTATCAGGTTTTGGGAAAGATCTGACAGCCTTTAAATTTTGACCATTTTTTCAACCCGCGGCCTGTCGTTTTTTTCAGGTTTTTGGCGCAACCTCCGGAGCTGAAATTTCTTTGGAACAAAGATAATTCTTTCTAATCTCTGCAATTTCTCGATTAATACCCACCCCGTTGTCAATTTATCAGGTTTTGGGGAAGATCTGATGCCCTTTAAATTTTGACCATTTTTTCAACACGCGGCCTGTCGTTTTTTTCGTGTTTTCGGCGTAACCTCTGGAGCTGAAATTTCTTTGGAACAAAGATAATTCTTTCTAATCTCTGCAATTTCTCGTTTATTACCCACCCCGTTGTCATTCTATCAGGTTTTGGGGAAGATCTGACAGCTTTTAAATTTTGACCATTTTTTCAACCCGCGGCCTGTCGTTTTTTTCAGGTTTTCGGCATAACCTCCGGGGCTGAAATTTCTTTGGAACAAAGATAATTCTTTCTAATCTCTGCAATTTCTCGATTAATACCCACCCCGTTGTCAATTTATCAGGTTTTGGGAAAGATCTGACAGCCTTTAAATTTTGACCATTTTTTCAACCCGCGGCCTGTCGTTTTTTTCAGGTTTTTGGCGCAACCTCCGGAGCTGAAATTTCTTTGGAACAAAGATAATTCTTTCTAATCTCTGCAATTTCTCGATTAATACCCACCCCGTTGTCAATTTATCAGGTTTTGGGGAAGATCTGATGCCCTTTAAATTTTGACCATTTTTTCAACACGCGGCCTGTCGTTTTTTTCGCGTTTTCGGCGTAACCTCCGGAGCTGAAATTTCTTTGGAACAAAGATAATTTTTTCTATTCTCTGCAATTTCTCGATTAATACCCACCCCGTTGTCATTCTATTAGATTTTGGGGAAGATCTGACAGCCTTTAAATTTTGACCATTTCTTCAACCCGCGGCCTGTCGTTTTTTTCAGGTTTTCGGCGTAACCTCCGGAACTGAAATTTCTTTGGAACAAAGATAATTTTTTCTATTCTCTGCAATTTCTCGATTAATACCCACCCCGTTGTCATTCTATCAGGTTTTGGGGAAGATCTGACAGCCTTTAAATTTTGACCATTTTTTCAACCCGCGGCCTGTCGTTTTTTTCAGGTTTTCGGCGCAACCTCCGGGGCTGAAATTTCTTTGGAACAAAGATAATTCTTTCTAATCTCTGCAATTTCTCGATTAATACCCACCCCGTTGTCAATTTATCAGGTTTTGGGGAAGATCTGATGCCCTTTAAATTTTGACCATTTTTTCAACCCGCGGCCTGTCGTTTTTTACCAGTTTTCGGCGCAACCTCCGGAGCTGAAATCTCTTTGGAACAAAGATAATTCTTTCTAATCTCTGCAATTTCTCGATTAATACCCACCCCGTTGTCAATTTATCAGGTTTTGGGGAAGATCTGACAGCCTTTAAATTTTGACCATTTTTTCAACCCGCAGCCTGTCGTTTTTTTCAGGTTTTTGGCGCAACCTCCGGAGCTGAAATTTCTTTGGAACAAAGATAATTCTTTCTAATCTCTGCAATTTCTCGATTAATACCCACCCCGTTGTCAATTTATCAGGTTTTGGGGAAGATCTGATGCCCTTTAAATTTTGACCATTTTTTCAACACGCGGCCTGTCGTTTTTTTCACGTTTTCGGCGTAACCTCCGGAGCTGAAATTTCTTTGGAACAAAGATAATTTTTTCTATTCTCTGCAATTTCTCGATTAATACCCACCCCGTTGTCATTCTATTAGGTTTTGAGGAAGATCTGACAGCCTTTAAATTTTGACCATTTTTTCAACCCGCGGCCTGTCGTTTTTTTCAGGTTTTCGGCGTAACCTCCGGAGCTGAAATTTCTTTGGAACAAAGATAATTATTTCTATTCTCTGCAATTTCTCGATTAATACCCACCCCGTTGTCATTCTATCAGGTTTTGGGGAAGATCTGACAGCTTTTAAATTTTGACCATTTTTTCAACCCGCGACCTGTCGTTTTTTTCAGGTTTTCGGCATAACCTCCGGGGCTGAAATCTCTTTGGAACAAAGATAATTCTTTCTAATCTCTGCAATTTCTCGATTAATACCCACCCCGTTGTCAATTTATCAGGTTTTGGGGAAGATCTGATGCCCTTTAAATTTTGACCATTTTTTCAACCCGCGGCCTGTCGTTTTTTTCAGATTTTTGGCGCAACCTCCGGAGCTGAAATTTCTTTGGAACAAAGATAATTTTTTCTATTCTCTGCAATTTCTCGATTAATACCCACCCCGTTGTCATTCTATCAGGTTTTGGGGAAGATCTGACAGCTTTTAAATTTTGACCATTTTTTCAACCCGCGACCTGTCGTTTTTTTCAGGTTTTCGGCGTAACCTCCGGGGCTGAAATCTCTTTGGAACAAAGATAATTCTTTCTAATCT
Source organism: Euthynnus affinis (assembly GCA_029490765.1). Taxonomy (NCBI): domain Eukaryota; kingdom Metazoa; phylum Chordata; class Actinopteri; order Scombriformes; family Scombridae; genus Euthynnus; species Euthynnus affinis. The sequence continues at coordinate 1,251,163 of CM055861.1, read as the reverse complement.
CTGCAATTTCTCGATTAATACCCACCCCGTTGTCAATTTATCAGGTTTTGGGGAAGATCTGATGCCCTTTAAATTTTGACCATTTTTTCAACCCGCGGCCTGTCGTTTTTTTCAGGTTTTCGGCACAACCTCCGGAGCTGAAATTTCTTTGGAACAAAGATAATTCTTTCTAATCTCTGCAATTTCTCGATTAATACCCACCCCGTTGTCAATTTATCAGGTTTTGGGGAAGATCTGATGCCCTTTAAATTTTGACCATTTTTTAACCCGCGGCCTGTCGTTTTTTTCGCGTTTTCGGCGTAACCTCTGGAGCTGAAATTTCTTTGGAACAAAGATAATTCTTTCTAATCTCTGCAATTTCTCGATTAATACCCACCCCGTTGTCATTCTATCAGGTTTTGGGGAAGATCTGACAGCTTTTAAATTTTGACCATTTTTTCAACCCGCGGCCTGTCGTTTTTTTCAGGTTTTCGGCATAACCTCCGGGGCTGAAATTTCTTTGGGACAAAGATAATTCTTTCTAATCTCTGCAATTTCTCGATTAATACCCACCCCGTTGTGAATTTATCAGGTTTTGGGGAAGATCTGACAGCCTTTAAATTTTGACCATTTTTTCAACCCGCGGCCTGTCGTTTTTTTCAGGTTTTCGGCATAACCTCCGGGGCTGAAATTTCTTTGGAACAAAGATAATTCTTTCTAATCTCTGCAATTTCTCGATTAATACCCACCCCGTTGTCAATTTATCAGGTTTTGGGGAAGATCTGATGCCCTTTAAATTTTGACCATTTTTTCAACACGCGGCCTGTCGTTTTTTTTCGCGTTTTCGGCGTAACCTCCGGAGCTGAAATTTCTTTGGAACAAAGATAATTTTTTCTATTCTCTGCAATTTCTCGATTAATACCCACCCCGTTGTCATTCTATTAGATTTTGGGGAAGATCTGACAGCCTTTAAATTTTGACCATTTTTTCAACCCACGACCTGTCATTTTTTTCAGGTTTTCGGCGTAACCTCCGGAGCTGAAATTTCTTTGGAACAAAGATAATTTTTTCTATTCTCTGCAATTTCTCGATTAATACCCACCCCGTTGTCATTCTATTAGATTTTGGGGAAGATCTGACAGCCTTTAAATTTTGACCATTTCTTCAACCCGCGGCCTGTCGTTTTTTTCAGGTTTTCGGCGTAACCTCCGGAACTGAAATTTCTTTGGAACAAAGATAATTTTTTCTATTCTCTGCAATTTCTCGATTAATACCCACCCCGTTGTCAATTTATCAGGTTTTGGGGAAGATCTGATGCCCTTTAAATTTTGACCATTTTTTCAACCCGCGGCCTGTCGTTTTTTACCAGTTTTCGGCGCAACCTCCGGAGCTGAAATTTCTTTGGAACAAAGATAATTCTTTCTAATCTCTGCAATTTCTCGATTAATACCCACCCCGTTGTCAATTTATCAGGTTTTGGGGAAGATCTGATGCCCTTTAAATTTTGACCATTTTTTCAACCCGCGGCCTGTCGTTTTTTTCCAGTTTTCGGCGTAACCTCCGGGGCTGAGATTTCTTTGGAACAAAGATAATTCTTTCTATTCTCTGCAATTTCTCGATTAATACCCACCCCGTTGTCAATTTATCAGGTTTTGGGGAAGATCTGATGCCCTTTAAATTTTGACCATTTTTTAACCCGCGGCCTGTCGTTTTTTTCGCGTTTTCGGCGTAACCTCTGGAGCTGAAATTTCTTTGGAACAAAGATAATTCTTTCTAATCTCTGCAATTTCTCGATTAATACCCACCCCGTTGTCATTCTATCAGGTTTTGGGGAAGATCTGACAGCTTTTAAATTTTGACCATTTTTTCAACACGCGGCCTGTCGTTTTTTTCAGGTTTTCGGCATAACCTCCGGGGCTGAAATTTCTTTGGAACAAAGATAATTCTTTCTAATCTCTGCAATTTCTCGATTAATACCCACCCTGTTGTCAATTTATCAGGTTTTGGGGAAGATCTGATGCCCTTTAAATTTTGACCATTTTTTCAACACGCAGCCTGTCGTTTTTTTCGCGTTTTCGGTGTAACCTCCGGAGCTGAAATTTCTTTGGAACAAAGATAATTTTTTCTATTCTCTGCAATTTCTCGATTAATACCCACCCCGTTGTCATTCTATTAGATTTTGGGGAAGATCTGACAGCCTTTAAATTTTGACCATTTTTTCAACCCGCGGCTTGTCGTTTTTTTCAGGTTTTCAGCGTAACCTCCGGAGCTGAAATTTCTTCGGAACAAAGATAATTCTTTCTATTCTCTGTAATTTCTCGATTAATACCCACCCCGTTGTCAATTTATCAGGTTTTGGGGAAGATCTGACAGCCTTTAAATTTTGACCATTTTTTCAACCCGCGGCCTTTCATTTTTTTCAGGTTTCCGGCGTAACCTCCGGAGCTGAATTTTCTTTGGAACAAAGATAATTCTTTCTAATCTGCAAATTCTCGTTTACTACCCACCCCGTTGTCATTCTATTAGGTTTTGGGGAAGATCTGACAGCCTTTAAATTTTGACCATTTTTTCAACCCGCGGCCTGTCGTTTTTTTCAGGTTTTTGGCGCAACCTCCGGAGCTGAAATTTCTTTGGAACAAAGATAATTCTTTCTAATCTCTGCAATTTCTCGATTAATACCCACCCCGTTGTCAATTTATCAGGTTTTGGGGAAGATCTGATGCCCTTTAAATTTTGACCATTTTTTCAACACGCGGCCTGTCGTTTTTTTCGCGTTTTCGGCGTAACCTCCGGAGCTGAAATTTCTTTGGAACAAAGATAATTTTTTCTATTCTCTGCAATTTCTCGATTAATACCCACCCCGTTGTCATTCTATTAGGTTTTGGGGAAGATCTGACAGCCTTTAAATTTTGACCATTTTTTCAACCCGCGGCCTGTCGTTTTTTTCAGGTTTTCGGCGTAACCTCCGGAGCTGAAATTTCTTTGGAACAAAGATAATTTTTTCTATTCTCTGCAATTTCTCGATTAATACCCACCCCGTTGTCATTCTATCAGGTTTTGGGGAAGATCTGACAGCTTTTAAATTTTGACCATTTTTTCAACACGCGGCCTGTCGTTTTTTTCAGGTTTTCGGCATAACCTCCGGGGCTGAAATTTCTTTGGAACAAAGATAATTCTTTCTAATCTCTGCAATTTCTCGATTAATACCCACCCTGTTGTCAATTTATCAGGTTTTGGGGAAGATCTGATGCCCTTTAAATTTTGACCATTTTTTCAACACGCGGCCTGTCGTTTTTTTCGCGTTTTCGGCGTAACCTCCGGAGCTGAAATTTCTTTGGAACAAAGATAATTTCTTCTATTCTCTGCAATTTCTCGATTAATACCCACCCCGTTGTCATTCTATTAGATTTTGGGGAAGATCTGACAGCCTTTAAATTTTGACCATTTTTTCAACCCGCGGCTTGTCGTTTTTTTCAGGTTTTCGGCGTAACCTCCGGAGCTGAAATTTCTTTGGAACAAAGATAATTCTTTCTATTCTCTGTAATTTCTCGATTAATACCCACCCCGTTGTCAATTTATCAGGTTTTGGGGAAGATCTGACAGCCTTTACATTTTGACCATTTTTTCAACCCGCGGCCTGTCGTTTTTTTCAGGTTTTTGGCGCAACCTCCGGAGCTGAAATTTCTTTGGAACAAAGATAATTCTTTCTAATCTCTGCAATTTCTCGATTAATACCCACCCCGTTGTCAATTTATCAGGTTTTGGGGAAGATCTGATGCCCTTTAAATTTTGACCATTTTTTCAACACGCGGCCTGTCGTTTTTTTCGCGTTTTCGGCGTAACCTCCGGAGCTGAAATTTCTTTGGAACAAAGATAATTTTTTCTATTCTCTGCAATTTCTCGATTAATACCCACCCCGTTGTCATTCTATTAGGTTTTGGGGAAGATCTGACAGCCATTAAATTTTGACCATTTTTTCAACACGCGGCCTGTCGTTTTTTTCAGGTTTTCGGCGTAACCTCCGGAGCTGAAATTTCTTTGGAACAAAGATAATTTTTTCTATTCTCTGCAATTTCTCGATTAATACCCACCCCGTTGTCATTCTATCAGGTTTTGGGGAAGATCTGACAGCTTTTAAATTTTGACCATTTTTTCAACCCGCGACCTGTCGTTTTTTCAGGTTTTCGGCATAACCTCCGGGGCTGAAATCTCTTTGGAACAAAGATAATTCTTTCTAATCTCTGCAATTTCTCGATTAATACCCACCCCGTTGTCAATTTATCAGGTTTTGGGGAAGATCTGATGCCCTTTAAATTTTGACCATTTTTTCAACCCGCGGCCTGTCGTTTTTTTCAGGTTTTCGGCACAACCTCCGGAGCTGAAATTTCTTTGGAACAAAGATAATTCTTTCTAATCTCTGCAATTTCTCGATTAATACCCACCCCGTTGTCAATTTATCAGGTTTTGGGGAAGATCTGATGCCCTTTAAATTTTGACCATTTTTTAACCCGCGGCCTGTCGTTTTTTTCGCGTTTTCAGCGTAACCTCTGGAGCTGAAATTTCTTTGGAACAAAGATAATTCTTTCTAATCTCTGCAATTTCTCGATTAATACCCACCCCGTTGTCATTCTATTAGGTTTTGGGGAAAATCTGACAGCTTTTAAATTTTGACCATTTTTTCAACCCGCGGCCTGTCGTTTTTTTCAGGTTTTCGGCATAACCTCCGGGGCTGAAATTTCTTTGGAACAAAGATAATTCTTTCTAATCTCTGCAATTTCTCGATTAATACCCACCCCGTTGTCAATTTATCAGGTTTTGGGGAAGATCTGACAGCCTTTAAATTTTGACCATTTTTTCAACCCGCGGCCTGTCGTTTTTTTCAGGTTTTCGGCATAACCTCCGGGGCTGAAATTTCTTTGGAACAAAGATAATTCTTTCTAATCTCTGCAATTTCTCGATTAATACCCACCCCGTTGTCAATTTATCAGGTTTTGGGGAAGATCTGATGCCCTTTAAATTTTGACCATTTTTTCAACACGCGGCCTGTCGTTTTTTTTCGCGTTTTCGGCGTAACCTCCGGAGCTGAAATTTCTTTGGAACAAAGATAATTTTTTCTATTCTCTGCAATTTCTCGATTAATACCCACCCCGTTGTCATTCTATCAGGTTTTGGGGAAGATCTGACAGCCTTTAAATTTTGACCATTTTTTCAACCCGCGGCCTGTCGTTCTTTTCAGGTTTTCGGCGTAACCTCCGGAGCTGAATTTTCTTTGGAACAAAGATAATTCTTTCTAATCTGCAATTTCTCGATTAATACCCACCCCGTTGTCAATTTATCAGGTTTTGGGGAAGATCTGATGCCCTTTAAATTTTGACCATTTTTTCAACCCGCGGCCTGTCGTTTTTTTCCAGTTTTCGGCGCAACCTCCGGAGCTGAAATTTCTTTTGAACAAAGATAATTCTTTCTAATCTCTGCAATTTCTCGATTAATACCCACCCCGTTGTCAATTTATCAGGTTTTGGGGAAGATCTGATGCCCTTTAAATTTTGACCATTTTTTCAATCCGCGGCCTGTCGTTTTTTTCCAGTTTTCGGCGCAACCTCCGGAGCTGAAATTTCTTTGGAACAAAGATAATTCTTTCTAATCTCTGCAATTTCTCGATTAATACCCACCCCGTTGTCATTCTATCAGGTTTTGGGGAAGATCTGACAGCCTTTAAATTTTGACCATTTTTTCAACCCGCGGCCTGTCGTTTTTTTTTCAGGTTTTCGGCGTAACCTACGGGGCTGAATTTTCTTTGGAACAAAGATAATTCTTTCTAATCTGCAATTTCTCGATTAATACCCACCCCGTTGTCAATTTATCAGGTTTTGGGGAAGATCTGATGCCCTTTAAATTTTGACCATTTTTTCAACCCGCGGCCTGTCGTTTTTTTCCAGTTTTCGGCGCAACCTCCGGAGCTGAAATTTCTTTTGAACAAAGATAATTCTTTCTAATCTCTGCAATTTCTCGATTAATACCCACCCCGTTGTCAATTTATCAGGTTTTGGGGAAGATCTGATGCCCTTTAAATTTTGACCATTTTTTCAATCCGCGGCCTGTCGTTTTTTTCCAGTTTTCGGCGCAACCTCCGGAGCTGAAATTTCTTTGGAACAAAGATAATTCTTTCTAATCTCTGCAATTTCTCGATTAATACCCACCCCGTTGTCATTCTATCAGGTTTTGGGGAAGATCTGACAGCCTTTAAATTTTGACCATTTTTTCAACCCGCGGCCTGTCGTTTTTTTCAGGTTTTCGGCGTAACCTACGGGGCTGAAATTTCTTTGGAACAAAGATAATTCTTTCTAATCTCTGCAATTTCTCGATTAATACCCACTAGGGCTGTAGTCTGCTGGTCGACTAGTCGATTAATTGGTCGATACTCTCTCATCCGACTAAATTCTCAATGGTCGAATTATATCCGTGTATCTCTATCTCTACTTTCATAAGTGTGTCTGCTGCTACATCAGCAGCTTTCTGGGACTAATCCATTATTTTCCTGCAGCGGGCTGACAGACCAACAAACTACCTTTTGAAAATGGGGGTGTATTCAAAACACCCCCGCTGTTTACACAACTTTGGACTCTTCCAAACTCCGGAGGTCTAACTCTAACTATCTTTATACAGTCTATGGTCTTACTCCGTTACTGAGCGTTTCTCCTACAATTATATCAACAAGAACCCCCGCCAGACCAAAAAATATTTTTTAATACTAGAATTAACGCCAAATATCCACTCATTCAGAAATATTTAGCGTTTGGGAGTCTGTGCAGCGCGTGAGTCAACCGCTGTGTTGTTGCCTGGGAAACGAGCAACTGTGTTATACGTCATTGCGTAGTATGTTTGCTTTGGAAGTTGGACACAGAGAAAGTGACGGTGGATATGAGTGGAGCAGAGGAAAAGGTTAGCGGTAAGTTGTAGTAAATGTACATCACAGACTACAGTGTGTCAGTTAAATGTTGAAAAGTCACGTCTGTTGTTTCTCCAAGTGCTGGAAAAGTGGAGGGAGTTAGCTCCAAAGTTAGCAATGATGGGTTAGCCTAGCCTGAAGACGCTAAACAGAGAAATACAGAATTCATTATAACGTACCCCCCCCTGCCCGCGCGCGACTAATCGATTAGTCGCAGATTATTTACAATTTTAGTCGACCAAGATTTTCTTTGGTTGACTACAGCCCTAATACCCACCCCGTTGTCAATTTATCAGGTTTTGGGGAAGATCTGATGCCCTTTAAATTTTGACCATTTTTTCAACCCGCGGCCCTGTCGTTTTTTTTCAATTTCTCGATTAATACCCACCCTGTTGTCAATTTATCAGGTTTTGGGGAAGATCTGATGCCCTTTAAATTTTGACCATTTTTTCAACCCGCGGCCTGTCGTTTTTTTCCAGTTTTCGGCGCAACCTCCGGGGCTGAAATTTCTTTGGAACAAAAATAAGTCTTTCTAATCTCTGCAATTTCTCGATTAATACCCACCCCGTTGTCAATTTATCAGGTTTTGGGGAAGATCTGACAGCCTTTAAATTTTGACCATTTTTTCAACCCGCGGCCTGACATTTTTTTCAGGTTTTCGGCGTAACCTCCGGAGCTGAATTTTCTTTGGAACAAAGATAATTCTTTCTAATCTGCAAATTCTCGTTAAATACCCACCCCGTTGTCATTCTATCAGGTTTTGGGGAAGATCTGACAGCTTTTAAATTTTGACCATTTTTTCAACCCGCGACCTGTCGTTTTTTTCAGGTTTTCGGCATAACCTCCGGGACTGAAATCTCTTTGGAACAAAGATAATTCTTTCTAATCTCTGCAATTTCTCGATTAATACCCACCCCGTTGTCAATTTATCAGGTTTTGGGGAAGATCTGATGCCCTTTAAATTTTGACCATTTTTTCAACCCGCGGCCTGTCGTTTTTTTCAGGTTTTCGGCACAACCTCCGGAGCTGAAATTTCTTTGGAACAAAGATAATTCTTTCTAATCTCTGCAATTTCTCAATTAATACCCACCCCGTTGTCAATTTATCAGGTTTTGGGGAAGATCTGATGCCCTTTAAATTTTGACCATTTTTTAACCCGCGGCCTGTCGTTTTTTTCGCGTTTTCGGCGTATCCTCTGGAGCTGAAATTTCTTTGGAACAAAGATAATTCTTTCTAATCTCTGCAATTTCTCGATTAATACCCACCCCGTTGTCATTCTATCAGGTTTTGGGGAAGATCTGACAGCTTTTAAATTTTGACCATTTCTTCAACCCGCGGCCTGTCGTTTTTTTCAGGTTTTCGGCATAACCTACGGGGCTGAAATTTCTTTGGAACAAAGATAATTCTTTCTAATCTCTGCAATTTCTCGATTAATACCCACCCCGTTGTCAATTTATCAGGTTTTGGGGAAGATCTGACAGCCTTTAAATTTTGACCATTTTTTCAACCCGCGGCCTGTCGTTTTTTTCAGGTTTTCGGCATAACCTCCAGGACTGAAATTTCTTTGGAACAAAGATAATTCTTTCTAATCTCTGCAATTTCTCGATTAATACCCACCCCGTTGTCAATTTATCAGGTTTTGGGGAAGATCTGATGCCCTTTAAATTTTGACCATTTTTTCAACACGCGGCCTGTCGTTTTTTTCGCGTTTTCGGCGTAACCTCCGGAGCTGAAATTTCTTTGGAACAAAGATAATTTTTTCTACTCTCTGCAATTTCTCGATTAACACCCACCCCGTTGTCATTCTATTAGATTTTGTGGAAGATCTGACAGCCTTTAAATTTTGACCATTTTTTCAACCCGCGGCTTGTCGTTTTTTTCAGGTTTTCGGCGTAACCTCCGGGGCTGAAATTTCTTTGGAACAAAGATAATTCTTTCTAATCTCTGCAATTTCTCGATTAATACCCACCCCGTTGTCAATTTATCAGGTTTTGGGGAAGATCTGACAGCCTTTAAATTTTGACCATTTTTTCAACCCGCGGCCTGTCATTTTTTTCAGGTTTTCGGCGTAACCTCCGGAGCTGAAATTTCTTTGGAACAAATATAATTTTTTCTATTCTCTGCAATTTCTCGATTAATACCCACCCCGTTGTCATTCTATTAAATTTTGGGGAAGATCTGACAGCCTTTAAATTTTGACCATTTCTTCAACCCGCGGCCTGTCGTTTTTTTCAGGTTTTCGGCGTGACCTCCGGAACTGAAATTTCTTTGGAACAAAGATAATTTTTTCTATTCTCTGCAATTTCTCGATTAATACCCACCCCGTTGTCAATTTATCAGGTTTTGGGGAAGATCTGATGCCCTTTAAATTTTGACCATTTTTTCAACCCGCGGCCTGTCGTTTTTTACCAGTTTTCGGCGCAACCTCCGGAGCTGAAATTTCTTTGGAACAAAGATAATTCTTTCTAATCTCTGCAATTTCTCGATTAATACCCACCCCGTTGTCAATTTATCAGGTTTTGGGGAAGATCTGATGCCCTTTAAATTTTGACCATTTTTTCAACCCGCGGCCTGTCGTTTTTTTCCAGTTTTCGGCGTAACCTCCGGGGCTGAGATTTCTTTGGAACAAAGATAATTCTTTCTATTCTCTGCAATTTCTCGATTAATACCCACCCCGTTGTCAATTTATCAGGTTTTGGGGAAGATCTGATGCCCTTTAAATTTTGACCATTTTTTCAACCCGCGGCCTGTCGTTTTTTTCAGGTTTTCGGCACAACCTCCAGAGCTGAAATTTCTTTGGAACAAAGATAATTCTTTCTAATCTCTGCAATTTCTCGATTAATACCCACCCCGTTGTCAATTTATCAGGTTTTGGGGAAGATCTGATGCCCTTTAAATTTTGACCATTTTTTAACCCGCGGCCTGTCGTTTTTTTCGTGTTTTCGGCGTAACCTCTGGAGCTGAAATTTCTTTGGAACAAAGATAATTCTTTCTAATCTCTGCAATTTCTCGTTTATTACCCACCCCGTTGTCATTCTATCAGGTTTTGGGGAAGATCTGACAGCTTTTAAATTTTGACCATTTTTTCAACCCGCGGCCTGTCGTTTTTTTCAGGTTTTCGGCATAACCTCCGGGGCTGAAATTTCTTTGGAACAAAGATAATTCTTTCTAATCTCTGCAATTTCTCGATTAATACCCACCCCGTTGTCAATTTATCAGGTTTTGGGAAAGATCTGACAGCCTTTAAATTTTGACCATTTTTTCAACCCGCGGCCTGTCGTTTTTTTCAGGTTTTTGGCGCAACCTCCGGAGCTGAAATTTCTTTGGAACAAAGATAATTCTTTCTAATCTCTGCAATTTCTCGATTAATACCCACCCCGTTGTCAATTTATCAGGTTTTGGGGAAGATCTGATGCCCTTTAAATTTTGACCATTTTTTCAACACGCGGCCTGTCGTTTTTTTCGCGTTTTCGGCGTAACCTCCGGAGCTGAAATTTCTTTGGAACAAAGATAATTTTTTCTATTCTCTGCAATTTCTCGATTAATACCCACCCCGTTGTCATTCTATTAGATTTTGGGGAAGATCTGACAGCCTTTAAATTTTGACCATTTCTTCAACCCGCGGCCTGTCGTTTTTTTCAGGTTTTCGGCGTAACCTCCGGAACTGAAATTTCTTTGGAACAAAGATAATTTTTTCTATTCTCTGCAATTTCTCGATTAATACCCACCCCGTTGTCATTCTATCAGGTTTTGGGGAAGATCTGACAGCCTTTAAATTTTGACCATTTTTTCAACCCGCGGCCTGTCGTTTTTTTCAGGTTTTCGGCGCAACCTCCGGGGCTGAAATTTCTTTGGAACAAAGATAATTCTTTCTAATCTCTGCAATTTCTCGATTAATACCCACCCCGTTGTCAATTTATCAGGTTTTGGGGAAGATCTGATGCCCTTTAAATTTTGACCATTTTTTCAACCCGCGGCCTGTCGTTTTTTACCAGTTTTCGGCGCAACCTCCGGAGCTGAAATCTCTTTGGAACAAAGATAATTCTTTCTAATCTCTGCAATTTCTCGATTAATACCCACCCCGTTGTCAATTTATCAGGTTTTGGGGAAGATCTGACAGCCTTTAAATTTTGACCATTTTTTCAACCCGCAGCCTGTCGTTTTTTTCAGGTTTTTGGCGCAACCTCCGGAGCTGAAATTTCTTTGGAACAAAGATAATTCTTTCTAATCTCTGCAATTTCTCGATTAATACCCACCCCGTTGTCAATTTATCAGGTTTTGGGGAAGATCTGATGCCCTTTAAATTTTGACCATTTTTTCAACACGCGGCCTGTCGTTTTTTTCACGTTTTCGGCGTAACCTCCGGAGCTGAAATTTCTTTGGAACAAAGATAATTTTTTCTATTCTCTGCAATTTCTCGATTAATACCCACCCCGTTGTCATTCTATTAGGTTTTGAGGAAGATCTGACAGCCTTTAAATTTTGACCATTTTTTCAACCCGCGGCCTGTCGTTTTTTTCAGGTTTTCGGCGTAACCTCCGGAGCTGAAATTTCTTTGGAACAAAGATAATTATTTCTATTCTCTGCAATTTCTCGATTAATACCCACCCCGTTGTCATTCTATCAGGTTTTGGGGAAGATCTGACAGCTTTTAAATTTTGACCATTTTTTCAACCCGCGACCTGTCGTTTTTTTCAGGTTTTCGGCATAACCTCCGGGGCTGAAATCTCTTTGGAACAAAGATAATTCTTTCTAATCTCTGCAATTTCTCGATTAATACCCACCCCGTTGTCAATTTATCAGGTTTTGGGGAAGATCTGATGCCCTTTAAATTTTGACCATTTTTTCAACCCGCGGCCTGTCGTTTTTTTCAGATTTTTGGCGCAACCTCCGGAGCTGAAATTTCTTTGGAACAAAGATAATTTTTTCTATTCTCTGCAATTTCTCGATTAATACCCACCCCGTTGTCATTCTATCAGGTTTTGGGGAAGATCTGACAGCTTTTAAATTTTGACCATTTTTTCAACCCGCGACCTGTCGTTTTTTTCAGGTTTTCGGCGTAACCTCCGGGGCTGAAATCTCTTTGGAACAAAGATAATTCTTTCTAATCTCTGCAATTTCTCGATTAATACCCACCCCGTTGTCAATTTATCAGGTTTTGGGGAAGATCTGATGCCCTTTAAATTTTGACCATTTTTTCAACCCGCGGCCTGTCGTTTTTTTCAGGTTTTCGGCACAACCTCCGGAGCTGAAATTTCTTTGGAACAAAGATAATTCTTTCTAATCTCTGCAATTTCTCGATTAATACCCACCCCGTTGTCAATTTATCAGGTTTTGGGGAAGATCTGATGCCCTTTAAATTTTGACCATTTTTTAACCCGCGGCCTGTCGTTTTTTTCGCGTTTTCGGCGTAACCTCTGGAGCTGAAATTTCTTTGGAACAAAGATAATTCTTTCTAATCTCTGCAATTTCTCGATTAATACCCACCCCGTTGTCATTCTATCAGGTTTTGGGGAAGATCTGACAGCTTTTAAATTTTGACCATTTTTTCAACCCGCGGCCTGTCGTTTTTTTCAGGTTTTCGGCATAACCTCCGGGGCTGAAATTTCTTTGGGACAAAGATAATTCTTTCTAATCTCTGCAATTTCTCGATTAATACCCACCCCGTTGTGAATTTATCAGGTTTTGGGGAAGATCTGACAGCCTTTAAATTTTGACCATTTTTTCAACCCGCGGCCTGTCGTTTTTTTCAGGTTTTCGGCATAACCTCCGGGGCTGAAATTTCTTTGGAACAAAGATAATTCTTTCTAATCTCTGCAATTTCTCGATTAATACCCACCCCGTTGTCAATTTATCAGGTTTTGGGGAAGATCTGATGCCCTTTAAATTTTGACCATTTTTTCAACACGCGGCCTGTCGTTTTTTTTCGCGTTTTCGGCGTAACCTCCGGAGCTGAAATTTCTTTGGAACAAAGATAATTTTTTCTATTCTCTGCAATTTCTCGATTAATACCCACCCCGTTGTCATTCTATTAGATTTTGGGGAAGATCTGACAGCCTTTAAATTTTGACCATTTTTTCAACCCGCGACCTGTCATTTTTTTCAGGTTTTCGGCGTAACCTCCGGAGCTGAAATTTCTTTGGAACAAAGATAATTTTTTCTATTCTCTGCAATTTCTCGATTAATACCCACCCCGTTGTCATTCTATTAGATTTTGGGGAAGATCTGACAGCCTTTAAATTTTGACCATTTCTTCAACCCGCGGCCTGTCGTTTTTTTCAGGTTTTCGGCGTAACCTCCGGAACTGAAATTTCTTTGGAACAAAGATAATTTTTTCTATTCTCTGCAATTTCTCGATTAATACCCACCCCGTTGTCAATTTATCAGGTTTTGGGGAAGATCTGATGCCCTTTAAATTTTGACCATTTTTTCAACCCGCGGCCTGTCGTTTTTTACCAGTTTTCGGCGCAACCTCCGGAGCTGAAATTTCTTTGGAACAAAGATAATTCTTTCTAATCTCTGCAATTTCTCGATTAATACCCACCCCGTTGTCAATTTATCAGGTTTTGGGGAAGATCTGATGCCCTTTAAATTTTGACCATTTTTTCAACCCGCGGCCTGTCGTTTTTTTCCAGTTTTCGGCGTAACCTCCGGGGCTGAGATTTCTTTGGAACAAAGATAATTCTTTCTATTCTCTGCAATTTCTCGATTAATACCCACCCCGTTGTCAATTTATCAGGTTTTGGGGAAGATCTGATGCCCTTTAAATTTTGACCATTTTTTAACCCGCGGCCTGTCGTTTTTTTCGCGTTTTCGGCGTAACCTCTGGAGCTGAAATTTCTTTGGAACAAAGATAATTCTTTCTAATCTCTGCAATTTCTCGATTAATACCCACCCCGTTGTCATTCTATCAGGTTTTGGGGAAGATCTGACAGCTTTTAAATTTTGACCATTTTTTCAACACGCGGCCTGTCGTTTTTTTCAGGTTTTCGGCATAACCTCCGGGGCTGAAATTTCTTTGGAACAAAGATAATTCTTTCTAATCTCTGCAATTTCTCGATTAATACCCACCCTGTTGTCAATTTATCAGGTTTTGGGGAAGATCTGATGCCCTTTAAATTTTGACCATTTTTTCAACACGCAGCCTGTCGTTTTTTTCGCGTTTTCGGTGTAACCTCCGGAGCTGAAATTTCTTTGGAACAAAGATAATTTTTTCTATTCTCTGCAATTTCTCGATTAATACCCACCCCGTTGTCATTCTATTAGATTTTGGGGAAGATCTGACAGCCTTTAAATTTTGACCATTTTTTCAACCCGCGGCTTGTCGTTTTTTTCAGGTTTTCAGCGTAACCTCCGGAGCTGAAATTTCTTCGGAACAAAGATAATTCTTTCTATTCTCTGTAATTTCTCGATTAATACCCACCCCGTTGTCAATTTATCAGGTTTTGGGGAAGATCTGACAGCCTTTAAATTTTGACCATTTTTTCAACCCGCGGCCTTTCATTTTTTTCAGGTTTCCGGCGTAACCTCCGGAGCTGAATTTTCTTTGGAACAAAGATAATTCTTTCTAATCTGCAAATTCTCGTTTACTACCCACCCCGTTGTCATTCTATTAGGTTTTGGGGAAGATCTGACAGCCTTTAAATTTTGACCATTTTTTCAACCCGCGGCCTGTCGTTTTTTTCAGGTTTTTGGCGCAACCTCCGGAGCTGAAATTTCTTTGGAACAAAGATAATTCTTTCTAATCTCTGCAATTTCTCGATTAATACCCACCCCGTTGTCAATTTATCAGGTTTTGGGGAAGATCTGATGCCCTTTAAATTTTGACCATTTTTTCAACACGCGGCCTGTCGTTTTTTTCGCGTTTTCGGCGTAACCTCCGGAGCTGAAATTTCTTTGGAACAAAGATAATTTTTTCTATTCTCTGCAATTTCTCGATTAATACCCACCCCGTTGTCATTCTATTAGGTTTTGGGGAAGATCTGACAGCCTTTAAATTTTGACCATTTTTTCAACCCGCGGCCTGTCGTTTTTTTCAGGTTTTCGGCGTAACCTCCGGAGCTGAAATTTCTTTGGAACAAAGATAATTTTTTCTATTCTCTGCAATTTCTCGATTAATACCCACCCCGTTGTCATTCTATCAGGTTTTGGGGAAGATCTGACAGCTTTTAAATTTTGACCATTTTTTCAACACGCGGCCTGTCGTTTTTTTCAGGTTTTCGGCATAACCTCCGGGGCTGAAATTTCTTTGGAACAAAGATAATTCTTTCTAATCTCTGCAATTTCTCGATTAATACCCACCCTGTTGTCAATTTATCAGGTTTTGGGGAAGATCTGATGCCCTTTAAATTTTGACCATTTTTTCAACACGCGGCCTGTCGTTTTTTTCGCGTTTTCGGCGTAACCTCCGGAGCTGAAATTTCTTTGGAACAAAGATAATTTCTTCTATTCTCTGCAATTTCTCGATTAATACCCACCCCGTTGTCATTCTATTAGATTTTGGGGAAGATCTGACAGCCTTTAAATTTTGACCATTTTTTCAACCCGCGGCTTGTCGTTTTTTTCAGGTTTTCGGCGTAACCTCCGGAGCTGAAATTTCTTTGGAACAAAGATAATTCTTTCTATTCTCTGTAATTTCTCGATTAATACCCACCCCGTTGTCAATTTATCAGGTTTTGGGGAAGATCTGACAGCCTTTACATTTTGACCATTTTTTCAACCCGCGGCCTGTCGTTTTTTTCAGGTTTTTGGCGCAACCTCCGGAACTGAAATTTCTTTGGAACAAAGATAATTCTTTCTAATCTCTGCAATTTCTCGATTAATACCCACCCCGTTGTCAATTTATCAGGTTTTGGGGAAGATCTGATGCCCTTTAAATTTTGACCATTTTTTCAACACGCGGCCTGTCGTTTTTTTCGCGTTTTCGGCGTAACCTCCGGAGCTGAAATTTCTTTGGAACAAAGATAATTTTTTCTATTCTCTGCAATTTCTCGATTAATACCCACCCCGTTGTCATTCTATTAGGTTTTGGGGAAGATCTGACAGCCATTAAATTTTGACCATTTTTTCAACACGCGGCCTGTCGTTTTTTTCAGGTTTTCGGCGTAACCTCCGGAGCTGAAATTTCTTTGGAACAAAGATAATTTTTTCTATTCTCTGCAATTTCTCGATTAATACCCACCCCGTTGTCATTCTATCAGGTTTTGGGGAAGATCTGACAGCTTTTAAATTTTGACCATTTTTTCAACCCGCGACCTGTCGTTTTTTCAGGTTTTCGGCATAACCTCCGGGGCTGAAATCTCTTTGGAACAAAGATAATTCTTTCTAATCTCTGCAATTTCTCGATTAATACCCACCCCGTTGTCAATTTATCAGGTTTTGGGGAAGATCTGATGCCCTTTAAATTTTGACCATTTTTTCAACCCGCGGCCTGTCGTTTTTTTCAGGTTTTCGGCACAACCTCCGGAGCTGAAATTTCTTTGGAACAAAGATAATTCTTTCTAATCTCTGCAATTTCTCGATTAATACCCACCCCGTTGTCAATTTATCAGGTTTTGGGGAAGATCTGATGCCCTTTAAATTTTGACCATTTTTTAACCCGCGGCCTGTCGTTTTTTTCGCGTTTTCAGCGTAACCTCTGGAGCTGAAATTTCTTTGGAACAAAGATAATTCTTTCTAATCTCTGCAATTTCTCGATTAATACCCACCCCGTTGTCATTCTATTAGGTTTTGGGGAAAATCTGACAGCTTTTAAATTTTGACCATTTTTTCAACCCGCGGCCTGTCGTTTTTTTCAGGTTTTCGGCATAACCTCCGGGGCTGAAATTTCTTTGGAACAAAGATAATTCTTTCTAATCTCTGCAATTTCTCGATTAATACCCACCCCGTTGTCAATTTATCAGGTTTTGGGGAAGATCTGACAGCCTTTAAATTTTGACCATTTTTTCAACCCGCGGCCTGTCGTTTTTTTCAGGTTTTCGGCATAACCTCCGGGGCTGAAATTTCTTTGGAACAAAGATAATTCTTTCTAATCTCTGCAATTTCTCGATTAATACCCACCCCGTTGTCAATTTATCAGGTTTTGGGGAAGATCTGATGCCCTTTAAATTTTGACCATTTTTTCAACACGCGGCCTGTCGTTTTTTTTCGCGTTTTCGGCGTAACCTCCGGAGCTGAAATTTCTTTGGAACAAAGATAATTTTTTCTATTCTCTGCAATTTCTCGATTAATACCCACCCCGTTGTCATTCTATCAGGTTTTGGGGAAGATCTGACAGCCTTTAAATTTTGACCATTTTTTCAACCCGCGGCCTGTCGTTCTTTTCAGGTTTTCGGCGTAACCTCCGGAGCTGAATTTTCTTTGGAACAAAGATAATTCTTTCTAATCTGCAATTTCTCGATTAATACCCACCCCGTTGTCAATTTATCAGGTTTTGGGGAAGATCTGATGCCCTTTAAATTTTGACCATTTTTTCAACCCGCGGCCTGTCGTTTTTTTCCAGTTTTCGGCGCAACCTCCGGAGCTGAAATTTCTTTTGAACAAAGATAATTCTTTCTAATCTCTGCAATTTCTCGATTAATACCCACCCCGTTGTCAATTTATCAGGTTTTGGGGAAGATCTGATGCCCTTTAAATTTTGACCATTTTTTCAATCCGCGGCCTGTCGTTTTTTTCCAGTTTTCGGCGCAACCTCCGGAGCTGAAATTTCTTTGGAACAAAGATAATTCTTTCTAATCTCTGCAATTTCTCGATTAATACCCACCCCGTTGTCATTCTATCAGGTTTTGGGGAAGATCTGACAGCCTTTAAATTTTGACCATTTTTTCAACCCGCGGCCTGTCGTTTTTTTTTCAGGTTTTCGGCGTAACCTACGGGGCTGAATTTTCTTTGGAACAAAGATAATTCTTTCTAATCTGCAATTTCTCGATTAATACCCACCCCGTTGTCAATTTATCAGGTTTTGGGGAAGATCTGATGCCCTTTAAATTTTGACCATTTTTTCAACCCGCGGCCTGTCGTTTTTTTCCAGTTTTCGGCGCAACCTCCGGAGCTGAAATTTCTTTTGAACAAAGATAATTCTTTCTAATCTCTGCAATTTCTCGATTAATACCCACCCCGTTGTCAATTTATCAGGTTTTGGGGAAGATCTGATGCCCTTTAAATTTTGACCATTTTTTCAATCCGCGGCCTGTCGTTTTTTTCCAGTTTTCGGCGCAACCTCCGGAGCTGAAATTTCTTTGGAACAAAGATAATTCTTTCTAATCTCTGCAATTTCTCGATTAATACCCACCCCGTTGTCATTCTATCAGGTTTTGGGGAAGATCTGACAGCCTTTAAATTTTGACCATTTTTTCAACCCGCGGCCTGTCGTTTTTTTCAGGTTTTCGGCGTAACCTACGGGGCTGAAATTTCTTTGGAACAAAGATAATTCTTTCTAATCTCTGCAATTTCTCGATTAATACCCACTAGGGCTGTAGTCTGCTGGTCGACTAGTCGATTAATTGGTCGATACTCTCTCATCCGACTAAATTCTCATTGGTCGAATTATATCCGTGTATCTCTATCTCTACTTTCATAAGTGTGTCTGCTGCTACATCAGCAGCTTTCTGGGACTAATCCATTATTTTCCTGCAGCGGGCTGACAGACCAACAAACTACCTTTTGAAAATGGGGGTGTATTCAAAACACCCCCGCTGTTTACACAACTTTGGACTCTTCCAAACTCCGGAGGTCTAACTCTAACTATCTTTATACAGTCTATGGTCTTACTCCGTTACTGAGCGTTTCTCCTACAATTATATCAACAAGAACCCCCGCCAGACCAAAAAATATTTTTTAATACTAGAATTAACGCCAAATATCCACTCATTCAGAAATATTTAGCGTTTGGGAGTCTGTGCAGCGCGTGAGTCAACCGCTGTGTTGTTGCCTGGGAAACGAGCAACTGTGTTATACGTCATTGCGTAGTATGTTTGCTTTGGAAGTTGGACACAGAGAAAGTGACGGTGGATATGAGTGGAGCAGAGGAAAAGGTTAGCGGTAAGTTGTAGTAAATGTACATCACAGACTACAGTGTGTCAGTTAAATGTTGAAAAGTCACGTCTGTTGTTTCTCCAAGTGCTGGAAAAGTGGAGGGAGTTAGCTCCTAAGTTAGCAATGATGGGTTAGCCTAGCCTGAAGACGCTAAACAGAGAAATACAGAATTCATTATAACGTACCCCCCCCTGCCCGCGCGCGACTAATCGATTAGTCGCAGATTATTTGCAATTTTAGTCGACCAAGATTTTCTTTGGTTGACTACAGCCCTAATACCCACCCCGTTGTCAATTTATCAGGTTTTGGGGAAGATCTGATGCCCTTTAAATTTTGACCATTTTTTCAACCCACGGCCTGTCGTTTTCTTCGCGTTTTCGGCGTAACCTCCGGAGCTGAAATTTCTTTAGAACAAAGATAATTTTTAATTTTTCTATTCTCTGTAATTTCTCGATTAATACCCACCCCGTTGTCATTCTATCAGGTTTTGGGGAAGATCTGACAGCCTTTAAATTTTGACCATTATTTCAACCCGCGGCCTGACGTTTTTTTCAGGTTTTCGGCGTAACCTACGGGGCTGAAATTTCTTTGGAACAAAGATAATTCTTTCTAATCTCTGCAATTTCTCGATTAATACCCACTAGGGCTGTAGTCTGCTGGTCGACTAGTCGATTAATTGGTCGATACTCTCTCATCCGACTAAATTCTCATTGGTCGAATTATATCCGTGTATCTCTATCTCTACTTTCATAAGTGTGTCTGCTGCTACATCAGCAGCTTTCTGTGACTAATCCATTATTTTCCTGCAGCGGGCTGACAGACCAACAAACTACCTTTTGAAAATGGGGGTGTATTCAAAACACCCCCGCTGTTTACACAACTTTGGACTCTTCCAAACTCCGGAGGTCTAACTCTAACTATCTTTATACAGTCTATGGTCTTACTCCGTTACTGAGCGTTTCTCCTACAATTATATCAACAAGAACCCCCGCCAGACCAAAAAATATTTTTTAATACTAGAATTAACGCCAAATATCCACTCATTCAGAAATATTTAGCGTTTGGGAGTCTGTGCAGCGCGTGAGTCAACCGCTGTGTTGTTGCCTGGGAAACGAGCAACTGTGTTATACGTCATTGCGTAGTATGTTTGCTTTGGAAGTTGGACACAGAGAAAGTGACGGTGGATATGAGTGGAGCAGAGGAAAAGGTTAGCGGTAAGTTGTAGTAAATGTACATCACAGACTACAGTGTGTCAGTTAAATGTTGAAAAGTCACGTCTGTTGTTTCTCCAAGTGCTGGAAAAGTGGAGGGAGTTAGCTCCAAAGTTAGCAATGATGGGTTAGCCTAGCCTGAAGACGCTAAACAGAGAAATACAGAATTCATTATAACGTACCCCCCCCTGCCCGCGCGCGACTAATCGATTAGTCGCAGATTATTTACAATTTTAGTCGACCAAGATTTTCTTTGGTTGACTACAGCCCTAATACCCACCCCGTTGTCAATTTATCAGGTTTTGGGGAAGATCTGATGCCCTTTAAATTTTGACCATTTTTTCAACCCGCGGCCCTGTCGTTTTTTTTCAATTTCTCGATTAATACCCACCCTGTTGTCAATTTATCAGGTTTTGGGGAAGATCTGATGCCCTTTAAATTTTGACCATTTTTTCAACCCGCGGCCTGTCGTTTTTTTCCAGTTTTCGGCGCAACCTCCGGGGCTGAAATTTCTTTGGAACAAAAATAAGTCTTTCTAATCTCTGCAATTTCTCGATTAATACCCACCCCGTTGTCAATTTATCAGGTTTTGGGGAAGATCTGATGCCCTTTAAATTTTGACCATTTTTTCAACACGCGGCCTGTCGTTTTTTTCGCGTTTTCGGCGTAACCTCCGGAGCTGAAATTTCTTTGGAACAAAGATAATTTTTTCTATTCTCTGCAATTTCTCGATTAATACCCACCCCTTTGTCATTCTATTAGATTTTGGGGAAGATCTGACAGCCTTTAAATTTTGACCATTTCTTCAACCCGCGGCCTGTCGTTTTTTTCAGGTTTTCGGCGTAACCTCCGGAACTGAAATTTCTTTGGAACAAAGATAATTTTTTCTATTCTCTGCAATTTCTCGATTAATACCCACCCTGTTGTCATTCTATCAGGTTTTGGGGAAGATCTGACAGCCTTTAAATTTTGACCATTTTTTCAACCCACGGCCTGTCGTTTTTTTCAGGTTTTCGGCGCAACCTCCGGGGCTGAAATTTCTTTGGAACAAAGATAATTCTTTCTAATCTGCAAATTCTCAATTATTACCCACCTCGTTGTCAATTTATCAGGTTTTGGGGAAGATCTGATGCCCTTTAAATTTTGACCATTTTTTCAACCCGCGGCCTGTCGTTTTTTTCAGGTTTTCGGCGTAACCTCCGGGGCTGAAATTTCTTTGGAACAAAGATAATTCTTTCTAATCTCTGCAATTTCTCGATTAAGACCCACCCCGTTGTCAATTTATCAGGTTTTGGGGAAGATCTGATGCCCTTTAAATTTTGACCATTTTTTCAATTTAACAGGTTGGCTGTCGTTTTTTTCCAGTTTTCGGCGCAACCGCCAGAGCTGAAATTTCTTTGGAACAAAGATAATTCTTTCTAATCTCTGCAATTTCTCGATTAATACCCACCCCGTTGTCAATTTATCAGGTTTTGGGGAAGATCTGATGCCCTTTAAATTTTGACCATTTTTTCAACCCGCGGCCTGTCGTTTTTTTCGCGTTTTCGGCGTAACCTCTGGAGCTGAAATTTCTTTGGAACAAAGATAATTCTTTCTAATCTCTGCAATTTCTCGATTAATACCCACCCTGTTGTCAATTTATCAGGTTTTGGGGAAGATCTGATGCCCTTTAAATTTTGACCATTCTTTCAATCCGCGGCTTGTCATTTTTTTCCAGTTTTCGGCGCAACCTCCAGAGCTGAAATTTCTTTGGAATAAAGATAATTCTTTCTAATCTCTGCAATTTCTCGATTAATACCCACCCCGTTGTCAATTTATCAGGTTTTGGGGAAGATCTGATGCCCTTTAAATTTTGACCATTTTTTCAACCCGCGGCCTGTCGTTTCTTTCGCGTTTTCGGCGTAACCTCCGAAGCTGAATTTTCTTTGGAACAAAGATAATTCTTTCTAATCTGCAAATTCTCGATTAATACCCACCCCGTTGTCATTCTATTAGGTTTTGGGGAAGATCTGACAGCCTTTAAATTTTGACCATTTTTTCAACCCGCGGCCTGTCGTTTTTTTCAGGTTTTTGGCGTAACCTACGGGGCTGAAATTTCTTTGGAACAAAGATAATTCTTTCTGATCTCTGCAAATTCTCGATTAATACCCACCCCGTTGTCAATTTATCAGGTTTTGGGGAAGATCTGATGCTCTTTAAATTTTGACCATTTTTTCAACCCGCGGCCTGTCGTTTTTTTCGTGTTTTCGGCGTAACCTCCCGAGCTGAAATTTCTTTGGAACAAAGATAATTCTTTCTAATCTCTGCAATTTCTCGATTAATACCCACCCCGTTGTCATTCTATCAGGTTTTGGGGAAGATCTGACAGCCTTTAAATTTTGACCATTTTTTCAACCCGCGGCCTGTCGTTTTTTTTTCAGGTTTTCGGCGTAACCTACGGGGCTGAATTTTCTTTGGAACAAAGATAATTCTTTCTAATCTGCAATTTCTCGATTAATACCCACCCCGTTGTCAATTTATCAGGTTTTGGGGAAGATCTGATGCCCTTTAAATTTTGACCATTTTTTCAACCCGCGGCCTGTCGTTTTTTTCCAGTTTTCGGCGCAACCTCCGGAGCTGAAATTTCTTTTGAACAAAGATAATTCTTTCTAATCTCTGCAATTTCTCGATTAATACCCACCCCGTTGTCAATTTATCAGGTTTTGGGGAAGATCTGATGCCCTTTAAATTTTGACCATTTTTTCAATCCGCGGCCTGTCGTTTTTTTCCAGTTTTCGGCGCAATCTCCGGAGCTGAAATTTCTTTGGAACAAAGATAATTCTTTCTAATCTCTGCAATTTCTCGATTAATACCCACCCCGTTGTCATTCTATCAGGTTTTGGGGAAGATCTGACAGCCTTTAAATTTTGACCATTTTTTCAACCCGCGGCCTGTCGTTTTTTTCAGGTTTTCGGCGTAACCTACGGGGCTGAAATTTCTTTGGAACAAAGATAATTCTTTCTAATCTCTGCAATTTCTCGATTAATACCCACTAGGGCTGTAGTCTGCTGGTCGACTAGTCGATTAATTGGTCGATACTCTCTCATCCGACTAAATTCTCATTGGTCGAATTATATCCGTGTATCTCTATCTCTACTTTCATAAGTGTGTCTGCTGCTACATCAGCAGCTTTCTGGGACTAATCCATTATTTTCCTGCAGCGGGCTGACAGACCAACAAACTACCTTTTGAAAATGGGGGTGTATTCAAAACACCCCCGCTGTTTACACAACTTTGGACTCTTCCAAACTCCGGAGGTCTAACTCTAACTATCTTTATACAGTCTATGGTCTTACTCCGTTACTGAGCGTTTCTCCTACAATTATATCAACAAGAACCCCCGCCAGACCAAAAAATATTTTTTAATACTAGAATTAACGCCAAATATCCACTCATTCAGAAATATTTAGCGTTTGGGAGTCTGTGCAGCGCGTGAGTCAACCGCTGTGTTGTTGCCTGGGAAACGAGCAACTGTGTTATACGTCATTGCGTAGTATGTTTGCTTTGGAAGTTGGACACAGAGAAAGTGACGGTGGATATGAGTGGAGCAGAGGAAAAGGTTAGCGGTAAGTTGTAGTAAATGTACATCACAGACTACAGTGTGTCAGTTAAATGTTGAAAAGTCACGTCTGTTGTTTCTCCAAGTGCTGGAAAAGTGGAGGGAGTTAGCTCCTAAGTTAGCAATGATGGGTTAGCCTAGCCTGAAGACGCTAAACAGAGAAATACAGAATTCATTATAACGTACCCCCCCCTGCCCGCGCGCGACTAATCGATTAGTCGCAGATTATTTGCAATTTTAGTCGACCAAGATTTTCTTTGGTTGACTACAGCCCTAATACCCACCCCGTTGTCAATTTATCAGGTTTTGGGGAAGATCTGATGCCCTTTAAATTTTGACCATTTTTTCAACCCACGGCCTGTCGTTTTCTTCGCGTTTTCGGCGTAACCTCCGGAGCTGAAATTTCTTTAGAACAAAGATAATTTTTAATTTTTCTATTCTCTGTAATTTCTCGATTAATACCCACCCCGTTGTCATTCTATCAGGTTTTGGGGAAGATCTGACAGCCTTTAAATTTTGACCATTTTTTCAACCCGCGGCCTGTCGTTTTTTTCAGGTTTTCGGCGTAACCTACGGGGCTGAAATTTCTTTGGAACAAAGATAATTCTTTCTAATCTCTGCAATTTCTCGATTAATACCCACTAGGGCTGTAGTCTGCTGGTCGACTAGTCGATTAATTGGTCGATACTCTCTCATCCGACTAAATTCTCATTGGTCGAATTATATCCGTGTATCTCTATCTCTACTTTCATAAGTGTGTCTGCTGCTACATCAGCAGCTTTCTGGGACTAATCCATTATTTTCCTGCAGCGGGCTGACAGACCAACAAACTACCTTTTGAAAATGGGGGTGTATTCAAAACACCCCCGCTGTTTACACAACTTTGGACTCTTCCAAACTCCGGAGGTCTAACTCTAACTATCTTTATACAGTCTATGGTCTTACTCCGTTACTGAGCGTTTCTCCTACAATTATATCAACAAGAACCCCCGCCAGACCAAAAAATATTTTTTAATACTAGAATTAACGCCAAATATCCACTCATTCAGAAATATTTAGCGTTTGGGAGTCTGTGCAGCGCGTGAGTCAACCGCTGTGTTGTTGCCTGGGAAACGAGCAACTGTGTTATACGTCATTGCGTAGTATGTTTGCTTTGGAAGTTGGACACAGAGAAAGTGACGGTGGATATGAGTGGAGCAGAGGAAAAGGTTAGCGGTAAGTTGTAGTAAATGTACATCACAGACTACAGTGTGTCAGTTAAATGTTGAAAAGTCACGTCTGTTGTTTCTCCAAGTGCTGGAAAAGTGGAGGGAGTTAGCTCCTAAGTTAGCAATGATGGGTTAGCCTAGCCTGAAGACGCTAAACAGAGAAATACAGAATTCATTATAACGTACCCCCCCCTGCCCGCGCGCGACTAATCGATTAGTCGCAGATTATTTGCAATTTTAGTCGACCAAGATTTTCTTTGGTTGACTACAGCCCTAATACCCACCCCGTTGTCAATTTATCAGGTTTTGGGGAAGATCTGATGCCCTTTAAATTTTGACCATTTTTTCAACCCACGGCCTGTCGTTTTCTTCGCGTTTTCGGCGTAACCTCCGGAGCTGAAATTTCTTTAGAACAAAGATAATTTTTAATTTTTCTATTCTCTGTAATTTCTCGATTAATACCCACCCCGTTGTCATTCTATCAGGTTTTGGGGAAGATCTGACAGCCTTTAAATTTTGACCATTATTTCAACCCGCGGCCTGACGTTTTTTTCAGGTTTTCGGCGTAACCTACGGGGCTGAAATTTCTTTGGAACAAAGATAATTCTTTCTAATCTCTGCAATTTCTCGATTAATACCCACTAGGGCTGTAGTCTGCTGGTCGACTAGTCGATTAATTGGTCGATACTCTCTCATCCGACTAAATTCTCATTGGTCGAATTATATCCGTGTATCTCTATCTCTACTTTCATAAGTGTGTCTGCTGCTACATCAGCAGCTTTCTGTGACTAATCCATTATTTTCCTGCAGCGGGCTGACAGACCAACAAACTACCTTTTGAAAATGGGGGTGTATTCAAAACACCCCCGCTGTTTACACAACTTTGGACTCTTCCAAACTCCGGAGGTCTAACTCTAACTATCTTTATACAGTCTATGGTCTTACTCCGTTACTGAGCGTTTCTCCTACAATTATATCAACAAGAACCCCCGCCAGACCAAAAAATATTTTTTAATACTAGAATTAACGCCAAATATCCACTCATTCAGAAATATTTAGCGTTTGGGAGTCTGTGCAGCGCGTGAGTCAACCGCTGTGTTGTTGCCTGGGAAACGAGCAACTGTGTTATACGTCATTGCGTAGTATGTTTGCTTTGGAAGTTGGACACAGAGAAAGTGACGGTGGATATGAGTGGAGCAGAGGAAAAGGTTAGCGGTAAGTTGTAGTAAATGTACATCACAGACTACAGTGTGTCAGTTAAATGTTGAAAAGTCACGTCTGTTGTTTCTCCAAGTGCTGGAAAAGTGGAGGGAGTTAGCTCCAAAGTTAGCAATGATGGGTTAGCCTAGCCTGAAGACGCTAAACAGAGAAATACAGAATTCATTATAACGTACCCCCCCCTGCCCGCGCGCGACTAATCGATTAGTCGCAGATTATTTACAATTTTAGTCGACCAAGATTTTCTTTGGTTGACTACAGCCCTAATACCCACCCCGTTGTCAATTTATCAGGTTTTGGGGAAGATCTGATGCCCTTTAAATTTTGACCATTTTTTCAACCCGCGGCCCTGTCG
The DNA here is from genome assembly GCA_029490765.1 of Euthynnus affinis. Classification (NCBI taxonomy): domain Eukaryota; kingdom Metazoa; phylum Chordata; class Actinopteri; order Scombriformes; family Scombridae; genus Euthynnus; species Euthynnus affinis. Next base: position 1,224,612 of record CM055861.1, on the reverse strand, counting down.
TTTTTTTTCAATTTCTCGATTAATACCCACCCTGTTGTCAATTTATCAGGTTTTGGGGAATATCTGATGCTCTTTAAATTTTGACCATTTTTTCAACCCGCGGCCTGTCGTTTTTTTCGCGTTTTCGGCGTAACCTCCAGAGCTGGAATTTCTTTGGAACAAAGATAATTTTTTCTATTCTCTGCAATTTCTCGATTAATACCCACCCCGTTGTCATTCTATCAGGTTTTGGGGAAGATCTGACAGCCTTTAAATTTTGACCATTTTTTCAACCCGCGGCCTGTCGTTTTTTTCAGGTTTTCGGCGTAACCTACGGGGCTGAAATTTCTTTGGAACAAAGATAATTCTTTCTAATCTCTGCAATTTCTCGATTAATACCCACCCCGTTGTAAATTTATCAGGTTTTGGGGAAGATCTGATGCCCTTTAAATGTTGACCATTTTTTCAACCCGCGGCATGTCGTTTTTTTCAGGTTTTCGGCGTAACCTCCAGGGCTGATATTTCTTTGGAACAAAGATAATTCTTTCTAATCTCTGCAATTTCTCAATTAATACCCACCCCGTTGTCAATTTATCAGGTTTTGGGGAAGATCTGATGCCCTTTAAATTTTGACCATTTTTTCAACCCGCGGCCTGTCGTTTTTTTCCAGTTTTCGGCGCAACCTCCGGAGCTGAAATTTCTTTGGAACAAAGATAATTCTTTCTAATCTCTGCAATTTCTCGATTAATACCCACCCCGTTGTCAATTTATCAGGTTTTGGGGAAGATCTGACAGCCTTTAAATTTTGACCATTTTTCCAACCCGCGGCCTGTCGTTTTTTTTTCAGGTTTTCGGCGTAACCTCCGGGGCTGAAATTTCTTTGGAACAAAGATAATTCTTTCTAATCTCTGCAATTTCTCGATTAAGACCCACCCCGTTGTCAATTTATCAGGTTTTGGGGAAGATCTGATGCCCTTTAAATTTTGACCATTTTTTCAACCCGCGGCCTGTCGTTTTTTTCGCGTTTTCGGCGTAACCTCTGGAGCTGAAATTTCTTTGGAACAAAGATAATTCTTTCTAATCTCTGCAATTTCTCGATTAATACCCACCCTGTTGTCAATTTATCAGGTTTTGGGGAAGATCTGATGCCCTTTAAATTTTGACCATTTTTTCAACCCGCGGCCTGTCGTTTTTTTCGCGTTTTCGGCGTAACCTCCGGAGCTGGAACTTCTTTGGAACAAAGATAATTTTTTCTATTCTCTGCAATTTCTCGAGTAATACCCACCCCGTTGTCATTCTATCAGGTTTTGGGGAAGATCTGACAGCCTTTAAATTTTGACCATTTTTTCAACCCGCGGCTTGTCGTTTTTTTCAGGTTTTCGGCGTAACCTCCGGAGCTGAAATTTCTTTGGAACAAAGATAATTTTTTCTATTCTCTGCAATTTCTCGATTAATACCCACCCCGTTGTCATTCTATCAGGTTTTGGGGAAGATCTGACAGCCTTTAAATTTTGACCATTTTTTCAACCCGCGGCCTGTCGTTTTTTTCAGGTTTTCGGCGTAACCTCCCGGGCTGAAATTTCTTTGGAATAAAGATAATTCTTTCTAATCTCTGCAATTTCTCGATTAATACCCACCCCGTTGTCAATTTATCAGGTTTTGGGGAAGATCTGATACCCTTTAAATTTTGACCATTTTTTCAACCCGCGGCCTGTCGTTTTTTTCCAGTTTTCGGCGCAACCTCCGGAGCTGAAATTTCTTTGGAACAAAGATAATTCTTTCTAATCTCTGCAATTTCTCGATTAATACCCACCCCGTTGTCAATTTATCAGGTTTTGGGGAAGATCTGATGCCCTTTAAATTTTGACCATTTTTTCAACCCGCGGCCTGTCGTTTTTTTCCAGTTTTCGGCGCAACCTCCGGAGCTGAAATTTCTTTGGAACAAAGATAATTCTTTCTAATCTCTGCAATTTCTCGATTAATACCCACCCCGTTGTCAATTTATCAGGTTTTGGGGAAGATCTGATGCCCTTTAAATTTTGACCATTTTTTCAACCCGCGGCCTGTCGTTTTTCTCCAGTTTTCGGCGCAACCTCCGGAGCTGAAATTTCTTTGGAACAAAGATAATTCTTTCTAATCTCTGCAATTTCTCGATTAATACCCACCCCGTTGTCAATTTATCAGGTTTTGGGGAAGATCTGATGCCCTTTAAATTTTGACCATTTTTTCAACCCGCGGCCTGTCGTTTTTTTCAGGTTTTCGGCGTAACCTCCGGAGCTGAAATTTCTTTGGAACAAAGATAATTCTTTCTATTCTATGCAATTTCTCGATTAACACCCACCCCGTTGTCAATTTATCATGTTTTGGGGAAGATCTGACAGCCTTTAAATTTTGACCATTTTTTCAACCCGCGGCCTGTCATTTTTTTCAGGTTTTCGGCGTAACCTCCGGAGCTGAATTTTCTTTGGAACAAAGATAATTCTTTCTAATCTGCAAATTCTCGATTAATACCCACCCCGTTGTCATTCTAATAGGTTTTGGGGAAGATCTGACAGCCTTTAAATTTTGACCATTTTTTCAACCCGCGGCCTGTCGTTTTTTTCAGGTTTTTGGCGTAACCTACGGGGCTGAAATTTCTTTGGAACAATGATAATTCTTTCTAATCTCTGCAATTTCTCGATTAATACCCACCCCGTTGTCAATTTATCAGGTTTTGGGGAAGATCTGATGCCCTTTAAATTTTGACCATTTTTTCAACCCGCGGCCTGTCGTTTTTTTCGCGTTTTCGGCGTAACCTCCGGAGCTGGAACTTCTTTGGAACAAAGATAATTTTTTCTATTCTCTGCAATTTCTCGATTAATACCCACCCCGTTGTCATTCTATGAGGTTTTGGGGAAGATCTGACAGCCTTTAAATTTTGACCATTTTTTCAACCCGCGGCTTGTCGTTTTTTTCAGGTTTTCGGCGTAACCTCCGGAGCTGAAATTTCTTTGGAACAAAGATAATTTTTTCTATTCTCTGCAATTTCTCGATTAATACCCACCCCGTTGTCATTCTATCAGGTTTTGGGGAAGATCTGACAGCCTTTAAATTTTGACCATTTTTTCAACCCGCGGCCTGTCGTTTTTTTCAGGTTTTCGGCGTAACCTCCCGGGCTGAAATTTCTTTGGAATAAAGATAATTCTTTCTAATCTCTGCAATTTCTCGATTAATACCCACCCCGTTGTCAATTTATCAGGTTTTGGGGAAGATCTGATGCCCTTTAAATTTTGACCATTTTTTCAACCCGCGGCCTGTCGTTTTTTTCCAATTTTCGGCGCAACCTCCGGGGCTGAAATTTCTTTGGAACAAAGATAATTCTTTCTAATCTCTGCAATTTCTCGATTAATACCCACCCCGTTGTCAATTTATCAGGTTTTGGGGAAGATCTGATGCCCTTTAAATTTTGACCATTTTTTCAACCCGCGGCCTGTCGTTTTTTTCAGGTTTTCGGCGTAACCTCCGGGGCTGAAATTTCTTTGGAACAAAGATAAGTCTTTCTAATCTCTGCAATTTCTCGATTAATACCCACCCCGTTGTCAATTTATCAGGCTTTGGGGAAGATCTGATGCCCTTTAAATTTTGACCATTTTTTCAACCCGCGGCCTGTCGTTTTTTTCGCGTTTTCGGCGTAACCTCCGGAGCTGAAATTTCTTTGGAACAAAGATAATTCTTTCTAATATCTGCAATTTCTCGATTAATACCCACCCTGTTGTCAATTTATCAGGTTTTGGGGAAGATCTGATGCCCTTTAAATTTTGACCATTTCTTCAACCCGCGGCCTGTCGTTTTTTTCCAGTTTTCGGCGCAACCTCCGGAGCTGAAATTTCTTTGGAACAAAGATAATTCTTTCTAATCTCTGCAATTTCTCGATTAATACCCACCCCGTTGTCAATTTATCAGGTTTTGGGGAAGATCTGACAGCCTTTAAATTTTGACCATTTTTCCAACCCGCGGCCTGTCGTTTTTTTTTCAGGTTTTCGGCGTAACCTCCGGGGCTGAAATTTCTTTGGAACAAAGATAATTCTTTCTAATCTCTGCAATTTCTCGATTAAGACCCACCCCGTTGTCAATTTATCAGGTTTTGGGGAAGATCTGATGCCCTTTAAATTTTGACCATTTTTTCAACCCGCGGCCTGTCGTTTTTTTCGCGTTTTCGGCGTAACCTCTGGAGCTGAAATTTCTTTGGAACAAAGATAATTCTTTCTAATCTCTGCAATTTCTCGATTAATACCCACCCTGTTGTCAATTTATCAGGTTTTGGGGAAGATCTGATGCCCTTTAAATTTTGACCATTTTTTCAACCCGCGGCCTGTCGTTTTTTTCGCGTTTTCGGCGTAACCTCCGGAGCTGGAACTTCTTTGGAACAAAGATAATTTTTTCTATTCTCTGCAATTTCTCGAGTAATACCCACCCCGTTGTCATTCTATCAGGTTTTGGGGAAGATCTGACAGCCTTTAAATTTTGACCATTTTTTCAACCCGCGGCTTGTCGTTTTTTTCAGGTTTTCGGCGTAACCTCCGGAGCTGAAATTTCTTTGGAACAAAGATAATTTTTTCTATTCTCTGCAATTTCTCGATTAATACCCACCCCGTTGTCATTCTATCAGGTTTTGGGGAAGATCTGACAGCCTTTAAATTTTGACCATTTTTTCAACCCGCGGCCTGTCGTTTTTTTCAGGTTTTCGGCGTAACCTCCCGGGCTGAAATTTCTTTGGAATAAAGATAATTCTTTCTAATCTCTGCAATTTCTCGATTAATACCCACCCCGTTGTCAATTTATCAGGTTTTGGGGAAGATCTGATACCCTTTAAATTTTGACCATTTTTTCAACCCGCGGCCTGTCGTTTTTTTCCAGTTTTCGGCGCAACCTCCGGAGCTGAAATTTCTTTGGAACAAAGATAATTCTTTCTAATCTCTGCAATTTCTCGATTAATACCCACCCCGTTGTCAATTTATCAGGTTTTGGGGAAGATCTGATGCCCTTTAAATTTTGACCATTTTTTCAACCCGCGGCCTGTCGTTTTTTTCCAGTTTTCGGCGCAACCTCCGGAGCTGAAATTTCTTTGGAACAAAGATAATTCTTTCTAATCTCTGCAATTTCTCGATTAATACCCACCCCGTTGTCAATTTATCAGGTTTTGGGGAAGATCTGATGCCCTTTAAATTTTGACCATTTTTTCAACCCGCGGCCTGTCGTTTTTCTCCAGTTTTCGGCGCAACCTCCGGAGCTGAAATTTCTTTGGAACAAAGATAATTCTTTCTAATCTCTGCAATTTCTCGATTAATACCCACCCCGTTGTCAATTTATCAGGTTTTGGGGAAGATCTGATGCCCTTTAAATTTTGACCATTTTTTCAACCCGCGGCCTGTCGTTTTTTTTCAGGTTTTCGGCGTAACCTCCGGAGCTGAAATTTCTTTGGAACAAAGATAATTCTTTCTATTCTATGCAATTTCTCGATTAACACCCACCCCGTTGTCAATTTATCATGTTTTGGGGAAGATCTGACAGCCTTTAAATTTTGACCATTTTTTCAACCCGCGGCCTGTCATTTTTTTCAGGTTTTCGGCGTAACCTCCGGAGCTGAATTTTCTTTGGAACAAAGATAATTCTTTCTAATCTGCAAATTCTCGATTAATACCCACCCCGTTGTCATTCTAATAGGTTTTGGGGAAGATCTGACAGCCTTTAAATTTTGACCATTTTTTCAACCCGCGGCCTGTCGTTTTTTTCAGGTTTTTGGCGTAACCTACGGGGCTGAAATTTCTTTGGAACAATGATAATTCTTTCTAATCTCTGCAATTTCTCGATTAATACCCACCCCGTTGTCAATTTATCAGGTTTTGGGGAAGATCTGATGCCCTTTAAATTTTGACCATTTTTTCAACCCGCGGCCTGTCGTTTTTTTCGCGTTTTCGGCGTAACCTCCGGAGCTGGAACTTCTTTGGAACAAAGATAATTTTTTCTATTCTCTGCAATTTCTCGATTAATACCCACCCCGTTGTCATTCTATGAGGTTTTGGGGAAGATCTGACAGCCTTTAAATTTTGACCATTTTTTCAACCCGCGGCTTGTCGTTTTTTTTCAGGTTTTCGGCGTAACCTCCGGAGCTGAAATTTCTTTGGAACAAAGATAATTTTTTCTATTCTCTGCAATTTCTCGATTAATACCCACCCCGTTGTCATTCTATCAGGTTTTGGGGAAGATCTGACAGCCTTTAAATTTTGACCATTTTTTCAACCCGCGGCCTGTCGTTTTTTTCAGGTTTTCGGCGTAACCTCCCGGGCTGAAATTTCTTTGGAATAAAGATAATTCTTTCTAATCTCTGCAATTTCTCGATTAATACCCACCCCGTTGTCAATTTATCAGGTTTTGGGGAAGATCTGATGCCCTTTAAATTTTGACCATTTTTTCAACCCGCGGCCTGTCGTTTTTTTCGCGTTTTCGGCGTAACCTCCGGAGCTGGAACTTCTTTGGAACAAAGATAATTTTTTCTATTCTCTGCAATTTCTCGAGTAATACCCACCCCGTTGTCATTCTATCAGGTTTTGGGGAAGATCTGACAGCCTTTAAATTTTGACCATTTTTTCAACCCGCGGCTTGTCGTTTTTTTCAGGTTTTCGGCGTAACCTCCGGAGCTGAAATTTCTTTGGAACAAAGATAATTTTTTCTATTCTCTGCAATTTCTCGATTAATACCCACCCCGTTGTCATTCTATCAGGTTTTGGGGAAGATCTGACAGCCTTTAAATTTTGACCATTTTTTCAACCCGCGGCCTGTCGTTTTTTTCAGGTTTTCGGCGTAACCTCCCGGGCTGAAATTTCTTTGGAATAAAGATAATTCTTTCTAATCTCTGCAATTTCTCGATTAATACCCACCCCGTTGTCAATTTATCAGGTTTTGGGGAAGATCTGATACCCTTTAAATTTTGACCATTTTTTCAACCCGCGGCCTGTCGTTTTTTTCCAGTTTTCGGCGCAACCTCCGGAGCTGAAATTTCTTTGGAACAAAGATAATTCTTTCTAATCTCTGCAATTTCTCGATTAATACCCACCCCGTTGTCAATTTATCAGGTTTTGGGGAAGATCTGATGCCCTTTAAATTTTGACCATTTTTTCAACCCGCGGCCTGTCGTTTTTTTCCAGTTTTCGGCGCAACCTCCGGAGCTGAAATTTCTTTGGAACAAAGATAATTCTTTCTAATCTCTGCAATTTCTCGATTAATACCCACCCCGTTGTCAATTTATCAGGTTTTGGGGAAGATCTGATGCCCTTTAAATTTTGACCATTTTTTCAACCCGCGGCCTGTCGTTTTTCTCCAGTTTTCGGCGCAACCTCCGGAGCTGAAATTTCTTTGGAACAAAGATAATTCTTTCTAATCTCTGCAATTTCTCGATTAATACCCACCCCGTTGTCAATTTATCAGGTTTTGGGGAAGATCTGATGCCCTTTAAATTTTGACCATTTTTTCAACCCGCGGCCTGTCGTTTTTTTCAGGTTTTCGGCGTAACCTCCGGAGCTGAAATTTCTTTGGAACAAAGATAATTCTTTCTATTCTATGCAATTTCTCGATTAACACCCACCCCGTTGTCAATTTATCATGTTTTGGGGAAGATCTGACAGCCTTTAAATTTTGACCATTTTTTCAACCCGCGGCCTGTCATTTTTTTCAGGTTTTCGGCGTAACCTCCGGAGCTGAATTTTCTTTGGAACAAAGATAATTCTTTCTAATCTGCAAATTCTCGATTAATACCCACCCCGTTGTCATTCTAATAGGTTTTGGGGAAGATCTGACAGCCTTTAAATTTTGACCATTTTTTCAACCCGCGGCCTGTCGTTTTTTTCAGGTTTTTGGCGTAACCTACGGGGCTGAAATTTCTTTGGAACAATGATAATTCTTTCTAATCTCTGCAATTTCTCGATTAATACCCACCCCGTTGTCAATTTATCAGGTTTTGGGGAAGATCTGATGCCCTTTAAATTTTGACCATTTTTTCAACCCGCGGCCTGTCGTTTTTTTCGCGTTTTCGGCGTAACCTCCGGAGCTGGAACTTCTTTGGAACAAAGATAATTTTTTCTATTCTCTGCAATTTCTCGATTAATACCCACCCCGTTGTCATTCTATGAGGTTTTGGGGAAGATCTGACAGCCTTTAAATTTTGACCATTTTTTCAACCCGCGGCTTGTCGTTTTTTTCAGGTTTTCGGCGTAACCTCCGGAGCTGAAATTTCTTTGGAACAAAGATAATTTTTTCTATTCTCTGCAATTTCTCGATTAATACCCACCCCGTTGTCATTCTATCAGGTTTTGGGGAAGATCTGACAGCCTTTAAATTTTGACCATTTTTTCAACCCGCGGCCTGTCGTTTTTTTCAGGTTTTCGGCGTAACCTCCCGGGCTGAAATTTCTTTGGAATAAAGATAATTCTTTCTAATCTCTGCAATTTCTCGATTAATACCCACCCCGTTGTCAATTTATCAGGTTTTGGGGAAGATCTGATGCCCTTTAAATTTTGACCATTTTTTCAACCCGCGGCCTGTCGTTTTTTTCCAGTTTTCGGCGCAACCTCCGGGGCTGAAATTTCTTTGGAACAAAGATAATTCTTTCTAATCTCTGCAATTTCTCGATTAATACCCACCCCGTTGTCAATTTATCAGGTTTTGGGGAAGATCTGATGCCCTTTAAATTTTGACCATTTTTTCAACCCGCGGCCTGTCGTTTTTTTCAGGTTTTCGGCGTAACCTCCGGGGCTGAAATTTCTTTGGAACAAAGATAAGTCTTTCTAATCTCTGCAATTTCTCGATTAATACCCACCCCGTTGTCAATTTATCAGGCTTTGGGGAAGATCTGATGCCCTTTAAATTTTGACCATTTTTTCAACCCGCGGCCTGTCGTTTTTTTCGCGTTTTCGGCGTAACCTCCGGAGCTGAAATTTCTTTGGAACAAAGATAATTCTTTCTAATATCTGCAATTTCTCGATTAATACCCACCCTGTTGTCAATTTATCAGGTTTTGGGGAAGATCTGATGCCCTTTAAATTTTGACCATTTCTTCAACCCGCGGCCTGTCGTTTTTTTCCAGTTTTCGGCGCAACCTCCGGGGCTGAAATTTCTTTGGAACAAAGATAAATCTTTCTAATCTCTGCAATTTCTCGATTAATACCCACCCCGTTGTCAATTTATCAGGTTTTGGGGAAGATCTGATGCCCTTTAAATTTTGACCATCTTTTCAACCCGCGGCCTGTCGTTTTTTTCAGGTTTTCGGCGTAACCTCCGGGGCTGAAATTTCTTTGGAACAAAGATAATTCTTTCTATTCTCTGCAATTTCTCGATTAACACCCACCCCGTTGTCAATTTATCAGGTTTTGGGGAAGATCTGACAGCCTTTAAATTTTGACCATTTTTTCAACCCGCGGCCTGTCATTTTTTTCAGGTTTTCGGCGTAACCTCCGGAGCTGAATTTTCTTTGGAACAAAGATAATTCTTTCTAATCTGCAAATTCTCGATTAATACCCACCCCGTTGTCATTCTAATAGGTTTTGGGGAAGATCTGACAGCCTTTAAATTTTGACCATTTTTTCAACCCGCGGCCTGTCGTTTTTTTCAGGTTTTCGGCGTAACCTCCGGGGCTGAAATTTCTTTGGAACAAAGATAATTCTTTCTATTCTATGCAATTTCTCGATTAACACCCACCCCGTTGTCAATTTATCATGTTTTGGGGAAGATCTGACAGCCTTTAAATTTTGACCATTTTTTCAACCCGCGGCCTGTCATTTTTTTAAGGTTTTCGGCGTAACCTCCGGAGCTGAATTTTCTTTGGAACAAAGATAATTCTTTCTAATCTGCAAATTCTCGATTAATACCCACCCCGTTGTCATTCTAATAGGTTTTGGGGAAGATCTGACAGCCTTTAAATTTTGACCATTTTTTCAATCCGCGGCCTGTCGTTTTTTTCAGGTTTTTGGCGTAACCTACGGGGTTGAAATTTCTTTGGAACAATGATAATTCTTTCTAATCTCTGCAATTTCTCGATTAATACCCACCCCGTTGTCAATTTATCAGGTTTTGGAGAAGATCTGACAGCCTTTAAATTTTGACCATTTTTTCAACCCGCGGCCTGTCGTTTTTTTCCAGTTTTCGGCGCAACCTCCGGGGCTGAAATTTCTTTGGAACAAAGATAAGTCTTTCTAATCTCTGCAATTTCTCGATTAATACCCACCCCGTTGTCAATTTATCAGGTTTGGGGGAAGATCTGATGCCCTTTAAATTTTGACCATTTTTTCAACCCGCGGCCTGTCGTTTTTTTCAGGTTTTCGGCGTAACCTCCGGGGCTGAAATTTCTTTGGAACAAAGATAATTCTTTCTATTCTCTGCAATTTCTCGATTAACACCCACCCCGTTGTCAATTTATCAGGCTTTGGGGAAGATCTGACAGCCTTTAAATTTTGACTATTTTTTCAACCCGCGGCCTGTCATTTTTTTCAGGTTTTCGGCGTAACCTCTGGAGCTGAAATTTCTTTGGAACAAAGATAATTCTTTCTAATCTCTGCAATTTCTCGATTAATACCCACCCTGTTGTCAATTTATCAGGTTCTGGGGAAGATCTGATGCCCTTTAAATTTTGACCATTTTTTCAACCCGCGGCCTGTCGTTTTTTTCCAGTTTTCGGCGCAACCTCCGGAGCTGAAATTTCTTTGAAACAAAGATAATTCTTTCTAATCTCTGCAATTTCTCGATTAATACCCACCCCGTTGTCAATTTATCAGGTTTTGGGGAAGATCTGATGCCCTTTAAATTTTGACCACTTTTTCAACCCGCGGCCTGTCGTTTTTTTCGCGTTTTCGGCGTAACCTCCGGAGCTGAAATTTCTTTGGAACAAAGATAATTTTTTCTATTCTCTGCAATTTCTCGATTAATACCCACCCCGTTGTCATTCTATCAGGTTTTGGGGAAGATCTGACAGCCTTTAAATTTTGACCATTTTTTCAACCCGCGGCTTGTCGTCTTTTTCAGGTTTTCGGCGTAACCTCCGGAGCTGAAATTTCTTTGGAACAAAGATAATTCTTTCTATTCTCTGCAATTTCTCGATTAACACCCACCCCGTTGTCAATTTATCAGGTTTTGGGGAAGATCTGACAGCCTTTAAATTTTGACCATTTTTTCAACACGCGGCCTGTCATTTTTTTCTGGTTTTCGGCGTAACCTCCGGAGCTGAATTTTCTTTGGAACAAAGATAATTCTTTCTAATCTGCAAATTCTCGATTAATACCCACCCCGTTGTCATTCTAATAGGTTTTGGGGAAGATCTGACAGCCTTTAAATTTTGACCATCTTTTCAACCCGCGGCCTGTCGTTTTTTTCAGGTTTTTGGCGTAACCTACGGGGCTGAAATTTCTTTGGAACAATGATAATTCTTTCTAATCTCTGCAATTTCTCGATTAATACCCACCCCGTTGTCAATTTATCAGGTTTTGGGGAAGATCTGATGCCCTTTAAATTTTGACCATTTTTTCAACCCGCGGCTTGTCGTTTTTTTCAGGTTTTTGGCGTAACCTACGGGGTTGAAATTTCTTTGGAACAATGATAATTCTTTCTAATCTCTGCAATTTCTCGATTAATACCCACCCCGTTGTCAATTTATCAGGTTTTGGAGAAGATCTGACAGCCTTTAAATTTTGACCATTTTTTCAACCCGCGGCCTGTCGTTTTTTTCCAGTTTTCGGCGCAACCTCCGGGGCTGAAATTTCTTTGGAACAAAGATAAGTCTTTCTAATCTCTGCAATTTCTCGATTAATACCCACCCCGTTGTCAATTTATCAGGTTTGGGGGAAGATCTGATGCCCTTTAAATTTTGACCATTTTTTCAACCCGCGGCCTGTCGTTTTTTTCAGGTTTTCGGCGTAACCTCCGGGGCTGAAATTTCTTTGGAACAAAGATAATTCTTTCTATTCTCTGCAATTTCTCGATTAACACCCAGCCCGTTGTCAATTTATCAGGCTTTGGGGAAGATCTGACAGCCTTTAAATTTTGACTATTTTTTCAACCCGCGGCCTGTCATTTTTTTCAGGTTTTCGGCGTAACCTCTGGAGCTGAAATTTCTTTGGAACAAAGATAATTCTTTCTAATCTCTGCAATTTCTCGATTAATACCCACCCTGTTGTCAATTTATCAGGTTCTGGGGAAGATCTGATGCCCTTTAAATTTTGACCATTTTTTCAACCCGCGGCCTGTCATTTTTTTCCAGTTTTCGGCGCAACCTCCGGAGCTGAAATTTCTTTGAAACAAAGATAATTCTTTCTAATCTCTGCAATTTCTCGATTAATACCCACCCCGTTGTCAATTTATCAGGTTTTGGGGAAGATCTGATGCCCTTTAAATTTTGACCACTTTTTCAACCCGCGGCCTGTCGTTTTTTTCGCGTTTTCGGCGTAACCTCCGGAGCTGAAATTTCTTTGGAACAAAGATAATTTTTTCTATTCTCTGCAATTTCTCGATTAATACCCACCCCGTTGTCATTCTATCAGGTTTTGGGGAAGATCTGACAGCCTTTAAATTTTGACCATTTTTTCAACCCGCGGCTTGTCGTCTTTTTCAGGTTTTCGGCGTAACCTCCGGAGCTGAAATTTCTTTGGAACAAAGATAATTCTTTCTATTCTCTGCAATTTCTCGATTAACACCCACCCCGTTGTCAATTTATCAGGTTTTGGGGAAGATCTGATGCCCTTTAAATTTTGACCATTTTTTCAACCCGCGGCCTGTCATTTTTTTCAGGTTTTCGGCGTAACCTCCGGAGCTGAATTTTCTTTGGAACAAAGATAATTCTTTCTAATCTGCAAATTCTCGATTAATACCCACCCCGTTGTCATTCTAATAGGTTTTGGGGAAGATCTGACAGCCTTTAAATTTTGACCATTTTTTCAACCCGCGGCCTGTCGTTTTTTTCAGGTTTTCGGCGTAACCTCCGGGGCTGAAATTTCTTTGGAACAAAGATAATTCTTTCTATTCTATGCAATTTCTCGATTAACACCCACTCCGTTGTCAATTTATCATGTTTTGGGGAAGATCTGACAGCCTTTAAATTTTGACCATTTTTTCAACCCGCGGCCTGTCATTTTTTTCAGGTTTTCGGCGTAACCTCCGGAGCTGAATTTTCTTTGGAACAAAGATAATTCTTTCTAATCTGCAAATTCTCGATTAATACCCACCCCGTTGTCATTCTAATAGGTTTTGGGGAAGATCTGACAGCCTTTAAATTTTGACCATTTTTTCAACCCGCGGCCTGTCGTTTTTTTCAGGTTTTTGGCGTAACCTACGGGGCTGAAATTTCTTTGGAACAATGATAATTCTTTCTAATCTCTGCAATTTCTCGATTAATACCCACCCCGTTGTCAATTTATCAGGTTTTGGAGAAGATCTGACAGCCTTTAAATTTTGACCATTTTTTCAACCCGCGGCCTGTCGTTTTTTTCCAGTTTTCGGCGCAACCTCCGGGGCTGAAATTTCTTTGGAACAAAGATAAGTCTTTCTAATCTCTGCAATTTCTCGATTAATACCCACCCCGTTGTCAATTTATCAGGTTTGGGGGAAGATCTGATGCCCTTTAAATTTTGACCATTTTTTCAACCCGCGGCCTGTCGTCTTTTTCCAGTTTTCGGCGCAACCTCCGGAGCTGAAATTTCTTTGAAACAAAGATAATTCTTTCTAATCTCTGCAATTTCTCGATTAATACCCACCCCGTTGTCAATTTATCAGGTTTTGGGGAAGATCTGATGCCCTTTAAATTTTGACCATTTTTTCAACCCGCGGCCTGTCGTTTTTTTCGCGTTTTCGGCGTAACCTCCGGAGCTGAAATTTCTTTGGAACAAAGATAATTTTTTCTATTCTCTGTAATTTCTCGATTAATACCCACCTCGTTGTCATTCTATCAGGTTTTGGGGAAGATCTGACAGCCTTTAAATTTTGACCATTTTTTCAACCCGCGGCTTGTCGTCTTTTTCAGGTTTTCGGCGTAACCTCCGGAGCTGAAATTTCTTTGGAACAAAGATAATTCTTTCTATTCTCTGCAATTTCTCGATTAACACCCACCCCGTTGTCAATTTATCAGGTTTTGGGGAAGATCTGACAGCCTTTAAATTTTGACCATTTTTTCAACCCGCGGCCTGTCAATTTTTTCAGGTTTTCGGCGTAACCTCCGGAGCTGAATTTTCTTTGGAACAAAGATAATTCTTTCTAATCTGCAAATTCTCGATTAATACCCACCCCGTTGTCATTCTAATAGGTTTTGGGGAAGATCTGACAGCCTTTAAATTTTGACCATTTTTTCAACCCGCGGCCTGTCGTTTTTTTCAGGTTTTTGGCGTAACCTACGGGGCTGAAATTTCTTTGGAACAATGATAATTCTTTCTAATCTCTGCAAATTCTCGATTAATACCCACCCCGTTGTCAATTTATCAGGTTTTGGGGAAGATCTGATGCCCTTTAAATTTTGACCATTTTTTCAACCCGCGGCCTGTCGTTTTTTTCCAGTTTTCGGCGCAACCTCCGGGGCTGAAATTTCTTTGGAACAAAGATAAGTCTTTCTAATCTCTGCAATTTCTCGATTAATACCCACCCCGTTGTCAATTTATCAGGTTTTGGGGAAGATCTGATGCCCTTTAAATTTTGACCATTTTTTCAACCCGCGGCATGTCGTTTTTTTCAGGTTTTCGGCGTAACCTCCAGGGCTGATATTTCTTTGGAACAAAGATAATTCTTTCTAATCTCTGCAATTTCTCAATTGATACCCACCCCGTTGTCAATTTATCAGGTTTTGGGGAAGATCTGATGCCCTTTAAATTTTGACCATTTTTTCAACCCGCGGCCTGTCGTTTTTTTCAGGTTTTCGGCGTAACCTCCGGAGCTGAAATTTCTTTGGAACAAAGATAATTCTTTCTATTCTATGCAATTTCTCGATTAACACCCACCCCGTTGTCAATTTATCATGTTTTGGGGAAGATCTGACAGCCTTTAAATTTTGACCATTTTTTCAACCCGCGGCCTATCATTTTTTTCAGGTTTTCGGTGTAACCTCCGGAGCTGAATTTTCTTTGGAACAAAGATAAGTCTTTCTAATCTGCAAATTCTCGATTAATACCCACCCCGTTGTCATTCTAATAGGTTTTGGGGAAGATCTGACAGCCTTTAAATTTTGACCATTTTTTCAACCCGCGGCCTGTCGTTTTTTTCAGGTTATTGGCGTAACCTACGGGGCTGAAATTTCTTTGGAACAATGATAATTCTTTCTAATCTCTGCAATTTCTCGATTAATACCCACCCCGTTGTCAATTTATCAGGTTTTGGGGAAGATCTGATGCCCTTTAAATTTTGACCATTTTTTCAACCCGCGGCCTGTCGTTTTTTTCAGGTTTTCGGCGTAACCTCCGTGGCTGAAATTTCTTTGGAACAAAGATAAGTCTTTCTAATCTCTGCAATTTCTAGATTAATACCCACCCCGTTGTCAATTTATCAGGTTTTGGGGAAGATCTGATGCCCTTTAAATTTTGACCATTTTTTCAACACGCGGCCTGTCGTTTTTTTTGCGTTTTCGGCGTAACCTCCGGAGCTGAAATTTCTTTGGAACAAAGATAATTCTTTCTAATATCTGCAATTTCTCGATTAATACCCACCCTGTTGTCAATTTATCAGGTTTTGGGGAAGATCTGATGCCCTTTAAATTTTGACCATTTTTTCAACCCGCGGCCTGTCGTTTTTTTCCAGTTTTCGGCGTAACCTCCGGAGCTGGAACTTCTTTGGAACAAAGATAAGTCTTTCTAATCTCTGCAATTTCTCGATTAATACCCACCCCGTTGTCAATTTATCAGGTTTTGGGGAAGATCTGATGCCCTTTAAATTTTGACCATTTTTTCAACCCGCGGCCTGTCGTTTTTTTCAGGTTTTCGGCGTAACCTCCGGGGCTGAAATTTCTTTGGAACAAAGATAATTCTTTCTATTCTCTGCAATTTCTCGATTAACACCCACCCCGTTGTCAATTTATCAGGTTTTGGGGAAGATCTGACAGCCTTTAAATTTTGACCATTTTTTCAACCCGCGGCCTGTCAGTTTTTTCAGGTTTTCGGCGTAACCTCCGGAGCTGAATTTTCTTTGGAACAAAGATAATTCTTTCTAATCTGCAAATTCTCGATTAATACCCACCCCGTTGTCATTCTAATAGGTTTTGGGGAAGATCTGACAGCCTTTAAATTTTGACCATTTTTTCAACCCGCGGCCTGTCGTTTTTTTCAGGTTTTCGGCGTAACCTCCGGGGCTGAAATGTCTTTGGAACAAAGATAATTCTTTCTATTCTATGCAATTTCTCGATTAACACCCACCCCGTTGTTAATTTATCATGTTTTGGGGAAGATCTGACAGCCTTTAAATTTTGACCATTTTTTCAACCCGCGGCCTGTCATTTTTTTCAGGTTTTCGGCGTAACCTCCGGAGCTGAATTTTCTTTAGAACAAAGATAATTCTTTCTAATCTGCAAATTCTCGATTAATACCCACCCCGTTGTCATTCTAATAGGTTTTGGGGAAGATCTGACAGCCTTTAAATTTTGACCATTTTTTCAACCCGCGGCCTGTCGTTTTTTTCAGGTTTTTAGCGTAACCTCTGGAGCTGAAATTTCTTTGGAACAAAGATAATTCTTTCTAATCTCTGCAATTTCTCGATTAATACCCACCCTGTTGTCAATTTATCAGGTTCTGGGGAAGATCTGATGCCCTTTAAATTTTGACCATTTTTTCAACCCGCGGCCTGTCGTTTTTTTCCAGCTTTCGGCGCAACCTCCGGAGCTGAAATTTCTTTGAAACAAAGATAATTCTTTCTAATCTCTGCAATTTCTCGATTAATACCCACCCCGTTGTCAATTTATCAGGTTTTGGGGAAGATCTGATGCCCTTTAAATTTTGACCATTTTTTCAACCCGCGGCCTGTCGTTTTTTTCCAGTTTTCGGCGTAACCTCCGGAGCTGGAACTTCTTTGGAACAAAGATAAGTCTTTCTAATCTCTGCAATTTCTCGATTAATACCCACCCCATTGTCAATTTATCAGGTTTTGGGGAAGATCTGATGCCCTTTAAATTTTGACCATTTTTTCAATCCGCGGCCTGTCGTTTTATTCAGGTTTTCGGCGTAACCTCCGGGGCTGAAATTTCTTTGGAACAAAGATAATTCTTTCTATTCTCTGCAATTTCTCGATTAACACCCACCCTGTTGTCAATTTATCAGGTTTTGGGGAAGATCTGACAGCCTTTAAATTTTGACCATTTTTTCAACCCGCGGCCTGTCATTTTTTTCAGGTTTTCGGCGTAACCTCCGGAGCTGAATTTTCTTTGGAACAAAGATAATTCTTTCTAATCTGCAAATTCTCGATTAATACCCACCCCGTTGTCATTCTAATAGGTTTTGGGGAAGATCTGACAGCCTTTAAATTTTGACCATTTTTTCAACCCGCGGCCTGTCGTTTTTTTCAGGTTTTTGGCTTAACCTACGGGGCTGAAATTTCTTTGGAACAATGATAATTCTTTCTAATCTCTGCAATTTCTCGATTAATACCCACCCCGTTGTCAATTTATCAGGTTTTGGAGAAGATCTGACAGCCTTTAAATTTTGACCATTTTTTCAACCCGCGGCCTGTCGTTTTTTTCCAGTTTTCGGCGCAACCTCCGGGGCTGAAATTTCTTTGGAACAAAGATAAGTCTTTCTAATCTCTGCAATTTCTCGATTAATACCCACCCCGTTGTCATTCTATCAGGTTTTGGGGAAGATCTGACAGCCTTTAAATTTTGACCATTTTTTCAACCCGCGGCCTGTCGTTTTTTTCAGGTTATTGGCGTAACCTACGGGGCTGAAATTTCTTTGGAACAATGATAATTCTTTCTAATCTCTGCAATTTCTCGATTAATACCCACCCCGTTGTCAATTTATCAGGTTTTGGGGAAGATCTGATGCCCTTTAAATTTTGACCATTTTTTCAACCCGCGGCCTGTCGTTTTTTTCAGGTTTTCGGCGTAACCTCCGTGGCTGAAATTTCTTTGGAACAAAGATAAGTCTTTCTAATCTCTGCAATTTCTAGATTAATACCCACCCCGTTGTCAATTTATCAGGTTTTGGGGAAGATCTGATGCCCTTTAAATTTTGACCATTTTTTCAACACGCGGCCTGTCGTTTTTTTTGCGTTTTCGGCGTAACCTCCGGAGCTGAAATTTCTTTGGAACAAAGATAATTCTTTCTAATATCTGCAATTTCTCGATTAATACCCACCCTGTTGTCAATTTATCAGGTTTTGGGGAAGATCTGATGCCCTTTAAATTTTGACCATTTTTTCAACCCGCGGCCTGTCGTTTTTTTCCAGTTTTCGGCGTAACCTCCGGAGCTGGAACTTCTTTGGAACAAAGATAAGTCTTTCTAATCTCTGCAATTTCTCGATTAATACCCACCCCGTTGTCAATTTATCAGGTTTTGGGGAAGATCTGATGCCCTTTAAATTTTGACCATTTTTTCAACCCGCGGCCTGTCGTTTTTTTCAGGTTTTCGGCGTAACCTCCGGGGCTGAAATTTCTTTGGAACAAAGATAATTCTTTCTATTCTCTGCAATTTCTCGATTAACACCCACCCCGTTGTCAATTTATCAGGTTTTGGGGAAGATCTGACAGCCTTTAAATTTTGACCATTTTTTCAACCCGCGGCCTGTCAGTTTTTTCAGGTTTTCGGCGTAACCTCCGGAGCTGAATTTTCTTTGGAACAAAGATAATTCTTTCTAATCTGCAAATTCTCGATTAATACCCACCCCGTTGTCATTCTAATAGGTTTTGGGGAAGATCTGACAGCCTTTAAATTTTGACCATTTTTTCAACCCGCGGCCTGTCGTTTTTTTCAGGTTTTCGGCGTAACCTCCGGGGCTGAAATGTCTTTGGAACAAAGATAATTCTTTCTATTCTATGCAATTTCTCGATTAACACCCACCCCGTTGTTAATTTATCATGTTTTGGGGAAGATCTGACAGCCTTTAAATTTTGACCATTTTTTCAACCCGCGGCCTGTCATTTTTTTCAGGTTTTCGGCGTAACCTCCGGAGCTGAATTTTCTTTAGAACAAAGATAATTCTTTCTAATCTGCAAATTCTCGATTAATACCCACCCCGTTGTCATTCTAATAGGTTTTGGGGAAGATCTGACAGCCTTTAAATTTTGACCATTTTTTCAACCCGCGGCCTGTCGTTTTTTTCAGGTTTTTAGCGTAACCTCTGGAGCTGAAATTTCTTTGGAACAAAGATAATTCTTTCTAATCTCTGCAATTTCTCGATTAATACCCACCCTGTTGTCAATTTATCAGGTTCTGGGGAAGATCTGATGCCCTTTAAATTTTGACCATTTTTTCAACCCGCGGCCTGTCGTTTTTTTCCAGTTTTCGGCGCAACCTCCGGAGCTGAAATTTCTTTGAAACAAAGATAATTCTTTCTAATCTCTGCAATTTCTCGATTAATACCCACCCCGTTGTCAATTTATCAGGTTTTGGGGAAGATCTGATGCCCTTTAAATTTTGACCATTTTTTCAACCCGCGGCCTGTCGTTTTTTTCCAGTTTTCGGCGTAACCTCCGGAGCTGGAACTTCTTTGGAACAAAGATAAGTCTTTCTAATCTCTGCAATTTCTCGATTAATACCCACCCCATTGTCAATTTATCAGGTTTTGGGGAAGATCTGATGCCCTTTAAATTTTGACCATTTTTTCAATCCGCGGCCTGTCGTTTTATTCAGGTTTTCGGCGTAACCTCCGGGGCTGAAATTTCTTTGGAACAAAGATAATTCTTTCTATTCTCTGCAATTTCTCGATTAACACCCACCCTGTTGTCAATTTATCAGGTTTTGGGGAAGATCTGACAGCCTTTAAATTTTGACCATTTTTTCAACCCGCGGCCTGTCATTTTTTTCAGGTTTTCGGCGTAACCTCCGGAGCTGAATTTTCTTTGGAACAAAGATAATTCTTTCTAATCTGCAAATTCTCGATTAATACCCACCCCGTTGTCATTCTAATAGGTTTTGGGGAAGATCTGACAGCCTTTAAATTTTGACCATTTTTTCAACCCGCGGCCTGTCGTTTTTTTCAGGTTTTTGGCTTAACCTACGGGGCTGAAATTTCTTTGGAACAATGATAATTCTTTCTAATCTCTGCAATTTCTCGATTAATACCCACCCCGTTGTCAATTTATCAGGTTTTGGAGAAGATCTGACAGCCTTTAAATTTTGACCATTTTTTCAACCCGCGGCCTGTCGTTTTTTTCCAGTTTTCGGCGCAACCTCCGGGGCTGAAATTTCTTTGGAACAAAGATAAGTCTTTCTAATCTCTGCAATTTCTCGATTAATACCCATCCCGTTGTCAATTTATCAGGTTTGGGGGAAGATTTGATGCCCTTTAAATTTTGACCATTTTTTCAACCCGCGGCCTGTCGTTTTTTTCAGGTTTTCGGCGTAACCTCCGGGGCTGAAATTTCTTTGGAACAAAGATAATTCTTTCTATTCTCTGCAATTTCTCGATTAACACCCACCCCGTTGTCAATTTATCAGGCTTTGGGGAAGATCTGACAGCCTTTAAATTTTGACTATTTTTTCAACCTGCGGCCTGTCATTTTTTTCAGGTTTTCGGCGTAACCTCTGGAGCTGAAATTTCTTTGGAACAAAGATAATTCTTTCTAATCTCTGCAATTTCTCGATTAATACCCACCCTGTTGTCAATTTATCAGGTTCTGGGGAAGATCTGATGCCCTTTAAATTTTGACCATTTTTTCAACCCGCGGCCTGTCGTTTTTTTCCAGTTTTCGGCGCAACCTCCGGAGCTGAAATTTCTTTGAAACAAAGATAATTCTTTCTAATCTCTGCAATTTCTCGATTAATACCCACCCCGTTGTCAATTTATCAGGTTTTGGGGAAGATCTGATGCCCTTTAAATTTTGACCATTTTTTCAACCCGCGGCCTGTCGTTTTTTTCCAGTTTTCGGCGTAATCTCCGGAGCTGAAATTTCTTTGGAACAAAGATAATTTTTTCTATTCTCTGCAATTTCTCGATTAATACCCACCCCGTTGTCATTCTATCAGGTTTTGGGGAAGATCTGACAGCCTTTAAATTTTGACCATTTTTTCAACCCGTGGCTTGTCGTCTTTTTCAGGTTTTCGGCGTAACCTCCGGAGCTGAAATTTCTTTGGAACAAAGATAATTCTTTCTATTCTCTGCAATTTCTCGATTAACACCCACCCCGTTGTCAATTTATCAGGTTTTGGGGAAGATCTGACAGCCTTTAAATTTTGACCATTTTTTCAACCCGCGGCTTGTCGTTTTTTTCAGGTTTTCGGCGTAACCTCCGGAGCTGAAATTTCTTTGGAACAAAGATAATTTTTTCTATTCTCTGCAATTTCTCGATTAATACCCACCCCGTTGTCATTCTATCAGGTTTTGGGGAAGATCTGACAGCCTTTAAATTTTGACCATTTTTTCAACCCGTGGCTTGTCGTCTTTTTCAGGTTTTCGGCGTAACCTCCGGAGCTGAAATTTCTTTGGAACAAAGATAATTCTTTCTATTCTCTGCAATTTCTCGATTAACACCCACCCCGTTGTCAATTTATCAGGTTTTGGGGAAGATCTGACAGCCTTTAAATTTTGACCATTTTTTCAACCCGCGGCTTGTCGTTTTTTTCAGGTTTTCGGCGTAACCTCCGGAGCTGAAATTTCTTTGGAACAAAGATAATTTTTTCTATTCTCTGCAATTTCTCGATTAATACCCACCCCGTTGTCATTCTATCAGGTTTTGGGGAAGATCTGACAGCCTTTAAATTTTGACCATTTTTTCAACCCGCGGCCTGTCTTTTTTTTCAGGTTTCCGGCGTAACGTCCGGGGCTGAAATTTCTTTGGAACAAAGATAATTCTTTCTAATCTCTGCAATTTCTCGATTAATACCCACCCCGTTGTCAATTTATCAGGTTTTGGGGAAGATCTGACAGCCTTTAAATTTTGACCATTTTTTCAACCCGCGGCCTGTCATTTTTTTCAGGTTTTCGGCGTAACCTCCGGAGCTGAATTTTCTTTGGAACAAAGATAATTCTTTCTAATCTGCAAATTCTCGATTAACACCCACCCCGTTGTCAATTTATCATGTTTTGTGGAAGATCTGACAGCCTTTAAATTTTGACCATTTTTTCAACCCGCGGCCTGTCATTTTTTTCAGGTTTTCGGCGTAACCTCCGGAGCTGAATTTTCTTTGGAACAAAGATAATTCTTTCTAATCTGCAAATTCTCGATTAATACCCACCCCGTTGTCATTCTAATAGGTTTTGGGGAAGATCTGACAGCCTTTAAATTTTGACCATTTTTTCAATCCGCGGTCTGTCGTTTTTTTCAGGTTTTCGGCGTAACCTCCGGGGCTGAAATTTCTTTGGAACAAAGATAATTCTTTCTATTCTATGCAATTTCTCGATTAACACCCACCCCGTTGTCAATTTATCATGTTTTGGGGAAGATCTGACAGCCTTTAAATTTTGACCATTTTTTCAACCCGCGGCCTGTCATTTTTTTCAGGTTTTTGGCGTAACCTCCGGAGCTGAATTTTCTTTGGAACAAAGATAATTCTTTCTAATCTGCAAATTCTCGATTAATACCCACCCCGTTGTCAATTTATCAGGTTTTGGGGAAAATCTGACAGCATTTAAATTTTGACCATTTTTTCAACCTGCGGCCTGTCGTTTTTTTCAGGTTTTTGGCGTAACCTACGGGGCTGAAATTTATTTGGAACAATGATAATTCTTTCTAATCTCTGCAATTTCTCGATTAATACCCACCCCGTTGTCAATTTATCAGGTTTTGGAGAAGATCTGACAGCCTTTAAATTTTGACCATTTTTTCAACCTGCGGCCTGTCGTTTTTTTCCAGTTTTCGGCGCAACCTCCGGGGCTGAAATTTCTTTGGAACAAAGATAAGTCTTTCTAATCTCTGCAATTTCTCGATTAATACCCACCCCGTTGTCAATTTATCAGGTTTGGGGGAAGATCTGATGCCCTTTAAATTTTGACCATTTTTTCAACCCGCGGCCTGTCGTTTTTTTCAGGTTTTCGGCGTAACCTCCGGGGCTGAAATTTCTTTGGAACAAAGATAATTCTTTCTATTCTCTGCAATTTCTCGATTAACACCCACCCCGTTGTCAATTTATCAGGTTTTGGGGAAGATCTGACAGCCTTTAGATTTTGACTATTTTTTCAACCCGCGGCCTGTCATTTTTTTCAGGTTTTCGGCGTAACCTCTGGAGCTGAAAGTTCTTTGGAACAAAGATAATTCTTTCTAATCTCTGCAATTTCTCGATTAATACCCACCCTGTTGTCAATTTATCAGGTTCTGGGGAAGATCTGATGCCCTTTAAATTTTGACCATTTTTTCAACCCGAGGCCTGTCGTTTTTTTCGCGTTTTCGGCGTAACCTCCGGAGCTGAAATTTCTTTGGAGCAAAGATAATTTTTTCTATTCTCTGCAATTTCTCGATTAATACCCACCCCGTTGTCATTCTATCAGGTTTTGGGGAAGATCTAACAGCCTTTAAATTTTGACCATTTTTTCAATACGCGGCCTGCCATTTTTTTCAGATTTTCGGCGTAACCTCCGGAGCTGAATTTTCTTTGGAACAAAGATAATTCTTTCTATTCTCTGCAATTTCTCGATTAATACCCACCCCGTTGTCAATTTATCAGGTTTTGGGGAAGATCTGATGCCCTTTAAATTTTGACCATTTTTTCAACCCGCGGCCTGTCGTTCTTTTCGCGTTTTCGGCGTAACCTCCGGAGCTGAAATTTCTTTGGAACAAAGATAATTCTTTCTAATCTCTGCAATTTCTAGATTAATACCCACACCGTTGTCATTCTATCAGGTTTTGGGGAAGGTCTGACAGCCTTTAAATTTTGACCATTTTTTCAACCCGCGGCCTGTCGTTTTTTTGAGGTTTTCGGCGTAACCTCCGGGGCTGAGATTTCTTTGGAACAAAGATAATTCTTTCTATTCTCTGCAATTTCTCGATTAATACCCACCCCGTTGTCAATTTATCAGGTTTTGGGGAAGATCTGACAGCCTTTAAATTTTGACCATTTTTTCAACCCGCGGCCTGTCGTTTTTTTCAGGTTTTCGGCGTAACCTCCGGAGCTGAATTTTCTTTGGAACAAAGATAATTCTTTCTAATCTGCAAATTCTCGATTAATACCCACCCCGTTGTCATTCTAATAGGTTTTGGGGAAGATCTGACAGACTTTAAATTTTGACCATTTTTTCAACCCGCGGCCTGTCGTTTTTTTCAGGTTTTTGGCGTAACCTACGGGGCTGAAATTTATTTGGAACAATGATAATTCTTTCTAATCTCTGCAATTTCTCGATCAATACCCACCCCGTTGTCAATTTATCAGGTTTTGGAGAAGATCTGACAGCCTTTAAATTTTGACCATTTTTTCAACCTGCGGCCTGTCGTTTTTTTCCAGTTTTCGGCGCAACCTCCGGGGCTGAAATTTCTTTGGAACAAAGATAAGTCTTTCTAATCTCTGCAATTTCTCGATTAATACCCACCCCGTTGTCAATTTATCAGGTTTGGGGGAAGATCTGATGCCCTTTAAATTTTGACCATTTTTTCAACCCGCGGCCTGTCGTTTTTTTCAGGTTTTCGGCGTAACCTCCGGGGCTGAAATTTATTTGGAACAAAGATAATTCTTTCTATTCTCTGCAATTTCTCGATTAACACCCACCCCGTTGTCAATTTATCAGGTTTTGGGGAAGATCTGACAGCCTTTAGATTTTGACTATTTTTTCAACCCGCGGCCTGTCATTTTTTTCAGGTTTTCGGCGTAACCTCTGGAGCTGAAATTTCTTTGGAACAAAGATAATTCTTTCTAATCTCTGCAATTTCTCGATTAATACCCACCCTGTTGTCAATTTATCAGGTTCTGGGGAAGATCTGATGCCCTTTAAATTTTGACCATTTTTTCAACCCGAGGCCTGTCGTTTTTTTCGCGTTTTCGGCGTAACCTCCGGAGCTGAAATTTCTTTGGAGCAAAGATAATTTTTTCTATTCTCTGCAATTTCTCGATTAATACCCACCCCGTTGTCATTCTATCAGGTTTTGGGGAAGATCTAACAGCCTTTAAATTTTGACCATTTTTTCAACCCGAGGCCTGTCGTTTTTTTCGCGTTTTCGGCGTAACCTCCGGAGCTGAAATTTCTTTGGAACAAAGATAATTTTTTCTATTCTCTGCAATTTCTCGATTAATACCCACCCCGTTGTCATTCTATCAGGTTTTGGGGAAGATCTGACAGCCTTTAAATTTTGACCATTTTTTCAACCCGCGGCCTGTCGTCTTTTTCAGGTTTTCGGCGTAACCTCCGGAGCTGAAATTTCTTTGGAACAAAGATAATTTTTTCTATTCTCTGCAATTTCTCGATTAATACCCACCCCGTTGTCATTCTATCAGGTTTTGGGGAAGATCTGACAGCCTTTAAATTTTGACCATTTTTTCAACCCGCGGCCTGTCGTTTTTTTCAGGTTTCCGGCGTAACCTCCGGGGCTGAAATTTCTTTGGAACAAAGATAATTCTTTCTAATCTCTGCAATTTCTCGATTAATACCCACCCCGTTGTCAATTTATCAGGTTTTGGGGAAGATCTGATGCCCTTTAAATTTTGACCATTTTTTCAACCTGCGGCCTGTCGTTTTTTTCCAGTTTTCGGCGCAACCTCCGGAGCTGAAATTTCTTTGGAACAAAGATAAGTCTTTCTAATCTCTGCAATTTCTTGATTAATACCCACCCCGTTGTCAATTTATCAGGTTTGGGGGAAGATCTGATGCCCTTTAAATTTTGACCATTTTTTCAACCCGCGGCCTGTCGTTTTTTTCAGGTTTTCGGCGTAACCTCCGGGGCTGAAATTTCTTTGGAACAAAGATAATTCTTTCTATTCTCTGCAATTTCTCGATTAACACCCACCCCGTTGTCAATTTATCAGGTTTTGGGGAAGATCTGACAGCCTTTAGATTTTGACTATTTTTTCAACCCGCGGCCTGTCATTTTTTTCAGGTTTTCGGCGTAACCTCTGGAGCTGAAATTTCTTTGGAACAAAGATAATTCTTTCTAATCTCTGCAATTTCTCGATTAATACCCACCCTGTTGTCAATTTATCAGGTTCTGGGGAAGATCTGATGCCCTTTAAATTTTGACCATTTTTTCAACCCGAGGCCTGTCGTTTTTTTCGCGTTTTCGGCGTAACCTCCGGAGCTGAAATTTCTTTGGAGCAAAGATAATTTTTTCTATTCTCTGCAATTTCTCGATTAATACCCACCCCGTTGTCATTCTATCAGGTTTTGGGGAAGATCTAACAGCCTTTAAATTTTGACCATTTTTTCAACCCGAGGCCTGTCGTTTTTTTCGCGTTTTCGGCGTAACCTCCGGAGCTGAAATTTCTTTGGAACAAAGATAATTTTTTCTATTCTCTGCAATTTCTCGATTAATACCCACCCCGTTGTCATTCTATCAGGTTTTGGGGAAGATCTGACAGCCTTTAAATTTTGACCATTTTTTCAACCCGCGGCTTGTCGTCTTTTTCAGGTTTTCGGCGTAACCTCCGGAGCTGAAATTTCTTTGGAACAAAGATAATTTTTTCTATTCTCTGCAATTTCTCGATTAATACCCACCCCGTTGTCATTCTATCAGGTTTTGGGGAAGATCTGACAGCCTTTAAATTTTGACCATTTTTTCAACCCGCGGCCTGTCGTTTTTTTCAGGTTTCCGGCGTAACCTCCGGGGCTGAAATTTCTTTGGAACAAAGATAATTCTTTCTAATCTCTGCAATTTCTCGATTAATACCCACCCCGTTGTCAATTTATCAGGTTTTGGGGAAGATCTGATGCCCTTTAAATTTTGACCATTTTTTCAACCTGCGGCCTGTCGTTTTTTTCCAGTTTTCGGCGCAACCTCCGGAGCTGAAATTTCTTTGGAACAAAGATAAGTCTTTCTAATCTCTGCAATTTCTTGATTAATACCCACCCCGTTGTCAATTTATCAGGTTTTGGGGAAGATCTGATGCCCTTTAAATTTTGACCATTTTTTCAACCCGCGGCCTGTCGTTTTTTTCAGGTTTTCGGCGTAACCTCCGGAGCTGAAATTTCTTTGGAACAAAGATAATTCTTTCTAATCTCTGCAATTTCTCGATTAATACCCACCCTGTTGTCAATTTATCAGGTTCTGGGGAAGATCTGATGCCCTTTAAATTTTGACCATTTCTTCAACCCGTGGCCTGTCGTTTTCTTCCAGTTTTCGACGCAACCCCCGGAGCTGAAATTTCTTTGAAACAAAGATAATTCTTTCTAATCTCTGCAATTTCTCGATTAATACCCACCCCGTTGTCAATTTATCAGGTTTTGGGGAAGATCTGATGCCCTTTAAATTTTGACCATTTTTTCAACCCGCGGCCTGTCGTTTTTTTCGCGTTTTCGGCGTAACCTCTGGAGCTGAAATTTCTTTGGAACAAAGATAATTCTTTCTAATCTCTGCAATTTCTCGATTAATACCCACCCTGTTGTCAATTTATCAGGTTTTGGGGAAGATCTGACAGCCTTTAAATTTTGACCATTTTTTCAACCCGCGGCTTGTCGTTTTTTTCAGGTTTTCGGCGTAACCTCCGGAGCTGAAATTTCTTTGGAACAAAGATAATTTTTTCTATTCTCTGCAATTTCTCGATTAATGCCCACCCCGTTGTCATTCTATCAGGTTTTGGGGAAGATCTGACAGCCTTTAAATTTTGACCATTTTTTCAACCCGCGGCCTGTCTTTTTTTTCAGGTTTCCGGCGTAACGTCCGGGGCTGAAATTTCTTTGGAACAAAGATAATTCTTTCTAATCTCTGCAATTTCTCGATTAATACCCACCCCGTTGTCAATTTATCAAGTTTTGGGGAAGATCTGACAGCCTTTAAATTTTGACCATTTTTTCAACCCGCGGCCTGTCATTTTTTTCAGGTTTTCGGCGTAACCTCCGGAGCTGAATTTTCTTTGGAACAAAGATAATTCTTTCTAATCTGCAAATTCTCGATTAATACCCACCCCGTTGTCATTCTAATAGGTTTTGGGGAAGATCTGACAGCCTTTAAATTTTGACCATTTTTTCAATCCGCGGCCTGTCGTTTTTTTCAGGTTTTTGGCGTAACCTACGGGGCTGAAATTTCTTTGGAACAATGATAATTCTTTCTAATCTCTGCAATTTCTCGATTAATACCCACCCCGTTGTCAATTTATCAGGTTTTGGAGAAGATCTGACAGCCTTTAAATTTTGACCATTTTTTCAACCCACGGCCTGATGTTTTTTTCCAGTTTTCGACGCAACCCCCGGAGCTGAAATTTCTTTGGAACAAAGATAAGTCTTTCTAATCTCTGCAATTTCTCGATTAATACCCACCCCGTTGTCAATTTATCAGGTTTGGGGGAAGATCTGATGCCCTTTAAATTTTGACCATTTTTTCAACCCGCGGCCTGCCGTTTTTTTTCAGGTTTTCGGCGTAACCTCCGGGGCTGAAATTTCTTTGGAACAAAGATAATTCTTTCTATTCTCTGCAATTTCTCGATTAACACCCACCCCGTTGTCAATTTATCAGGCTTTGGGGAAGATCTGACAGCCTTTAAATTTTGACTATTTTTTCAACCCGCGGCCTGTCATTTTTTTCAGGTTTTCGGCGTAACCTCTGGAGCTGAAATTTCTTTGGAACAAAGATAATTCTTTCTAATCTCTGCAATTTCTCGATTAATACCCACCCTGTTGTCAATTTATCAGGTTCTGGGGAAGATCTGATGCCCTTTAAATTTTGACCATTTTTTCAACCCGCGGCCTGTCGTTTTTTTCCAGTTTTCGGCGCAACCTCCGGAGCTGAAATTTCTTTGAAACAAAGATAATTCTTTCTAATCTCTGCAATTTCTCGATTAATACCCACCCCGTTGTCAATTTATCAGGTTTTGGGGAAGATCTGATGCCCTTTAAATTTTGACCATTTTTTCAACCCGCGGCCTGTCGTTTTTTTCGCGTTTTCGGCGTAACCTCCGGAGCTGAAATTTCTTTGGAACAAAGATAATTTTTTCTATTCTCTGTAATTTCTCGATTAATACCCACCTCGTTGTCATTCTATCAGGTTTTGGGGAAGATCTGACAGCCTTTAAATTTTGACCATTTTTTCAACCCGCGGCTTGTCGTCTTTTTCAGGTTTTCGGCGTAACCTCCGGAGCTGAAATTTCTTTGGAACAAAGATAATTCTTTCTATTCTCTGCAATTTCTCGATTAACACCCACCCCGTTGTCAATTTATCAGGTTTTGGGGAAGATCTGACAGCCTTTAAATTTTGACCATTTTTTCAACCCGCGGCCTGTCAATTTTTTCAGGTTTTCGGCGTAACCTCCGGAGCTGAATTTTCTTTGGAACAAAGATAATTCTTTCTAATCTGCAATTTCTCGATTAATACCCACCCCGTTGTCATTCTATCAGGTTTTGGGGAAGATCTGACAGCCTTTAAATTTTGACCATTTTTTCAACCCGCGGCCTGTCGTTTTTTTCAGGTTTTTGGCGTAACCTACGGGGCTGAAATTTCTTTGGAACAATGATAATTCTTTCTAATCTCTGCAAATTCTCGATTAATACCCACCCCGTTGTCAATTTATCAGGTTTTTGGGAAGATCTGATGCCCTTTAAATTTTGACCATTTTTTCAACCCGCGGCCTGTCGTTTTTTTCCAGTTTTCGGCGCAACCTCCGGGGCTGAAATTTCTTTGGAACAAAGATAAGTCTTTCTAATCTCTGCAATTTCTCGATTAATACCCACCCCGTTGTCAATTTATCAGGTTTTGGGGAAGATCTGATGCCCTTTAAATTTTGACCATTTTTTCAACCCGCGGCATGTCGTTTTTTTCAGGTTTTCGGCGTAACCTCCAGGGCTGATATTTCTTTGGAACAAAGATAATTCTTTCTAATCTCTGCAATTTCTCAATTGATACCCACCCCGTTGTCAATTTATCAGGTTTTGGGGAAGATCTGATGCCCTTTAAATTTTGACCATTTTTTCAACCCGCGGCCTGTCGTTTTTTTCAGGTTTTCGGCGTAACCTCCGGAGCTGAAATTTCTTTGGAACAAAGATAATTCTTTCTATTCTATGCAATTTCTCGATTAACACCCACCCCGTTGTCAATTTATCATGTTTTGGGGAAGATCTGACAGCCTTTAAATTTTGACCATTTTTTCAACCCGCGGCCTATCATTTTTTTCAGGTTTTCGGTGTAACCTCCGGAGCTGAATTTTCTTTGGAACAAAGATAAGTCTTTCTAATCTGCAAATTCTCGATTAATACCCACCCCGTTGTCATTCTAATAGGTTTTGGGGAAGATCTGACAGCCTTTAAATTTTGACCATTCTTTCAACCCGCGGCCTGTCGTTTTTTTCAGGTTTTTGGCGTAACCTACGGGGCTGAAATTTCTTTGGAACAATGATAATTCTTTCTAATCTCTGCAATTTCTCGATTAATACCCACCCCGTTGTCAATTTATCAGGTTTTGGGGAAGATCTGATGCCCTTTAAATTTTGACCATTTTTTCAACCCGCGGCCTGTCGTTTTTTTCAGGTTTTCGGCGTAACCTCCGTGGCTGAAATTTCTTTGGAACAAAGATAAGTCTTTCTAATCTCTGCAATTTCTCGATTAATACCCACCCCGTTGTCAATTTATCAGGTTTTGGGGAAGATCTGATGCCCTTTAAATTTTGACCATTTTTTCAACACGCGGCCTGTCGTTTTTTTTGCGTTTTCGGCGTAACCTCCGGAGCTGAAATTTCTTTGGAACAAAGATAATTCTTTCTAATATCTGCAATTTCTCGATTAATACCCACCCTGTTGTCAATTTATCAGGTTTTGGGGAAGATCTGATGCCCTTTAAATTTTGACCATTTTTTCAACCCGCGGCCTGTCGTTTTTTTCCAGTTTTCGGCGTAACCTCCGGAGCTGGAACTTCTTTGGAACAAAGATAAGTCTTTCTAATCTCTGCAATTTCTCGATTAATACCCACCCCGTTGTCAATTTATCAGGTTTTGGGGAAGATCTGATGCCCTTTAAATTTTGACCATTTTTTCAACCCGCGGCCTGTCGTTTTTTTCAGGTTTTCGGCGTAACCTCCGGGGCTGAAATTTCTTTGGAACAAAGATAATTCTTTCTATTCTCTGCAATTTCTCGATTAACACCCACCCCGTTGTCAATTTATCAGGTTTTGGGGAAGATCTGACAGCCTTTAAATTTTGACCATTTTTTCAACCCGCGGCCTGTCAGTTTTTTCAGGTTTTCGGCGTAACCTCCGGAGCTGAATTTTCTTTGGAACAAAGATAATTCTTTCTAATCTGCAAATTCTCGATTAATACCCACCCCGTTGTCATTCTAATAGGTTTTGGGGAAGATCTGACAGCCTTTAAATTTTGACCATTTTTTCAACCCGCGGCCTGTCGTTTTTTTCAGGTTTTCGGCGTAACCTCCGGGGCTGAAATTTCTTTGGAACAAAGATAATTCTTTCTATTCTATGCAATTTCTCGATTAACACCCACCCCGTTGTCAATTTATCATGTTTTGGGGAAGATCTGACAGCCTTTAAATTTTGACCATTTTTTCAACCCGCGGCCTGTCATTTTTTTCAGGTTTTCGGCGTAACCTCCGGAGCTGAATTTTCTTTAGAACAAAGATAATTCTTTCTAATCTGCAAATTCTCGATTAATACCCACCCCGTTGTCATTCTAATAGGTTTTGGGGAAGATCTGACAGCCTTTAAATTTTGACCATTTTTTCAACCCGCGGCCTGTCGTTTTTTTCAGGTTTTTGGCGTAACCTCTGGAGCTGAAATTTCTTTGGAACAAAGATAATTCTTTCTAATCTCTGCAATTTCTCGATTAATACCCACCCTGTTGTCAATTTATCAGGTTCTGGGGAAGATCTGATGCCCTTTAAATTTTGACCATTTTTTCAACCCGCGGCCTGTCGTTTTTTTCCAGTTTTCGGCGCAACCTCCGGAGCTGAAATTTCTTTGAAACAAAGATAATTCTTTCTAATCTCTGCAATTTCTCGATTAATACCCACCCCGTTGTCAATTTATCAGGTTTTGGGGAAGATCTGATGCCCTTTAAATTTTGACCATTTTTTCAACCCGCGGCCTGTCGTTTTTTTCCAGTTTTCGGCGTAACCTCCGGAGCTGGAACTTCTTTGGAACAAAGATAAGTCTTTCTAATCTCTGCAATTTCTCGATTAATACCCACCCCATTGTCAATTTATCAGGTTTTGGGGAAGATCTGATGCCCTTTAAATTTTGACCATTTTTTCAATCCGCGGCCTGTCGTTTTATTCAGGTTTTCGGCGTAACCTCCGGGGCTGAAATTTCTTTGGAACAAAGATAATTCTTTCTATTCTCTGCAATTTCTCGATTAACACCCACCCCGTTGTCAATTTATCAGGTTTTGGGGAAGATCTGACAGCCTTTAAATTTTGACCATTTTTTCAACCCGCGGCCTGTCATTTTTTTCAGGTTTTCGGCGTAACCTCCGGAGCTGAATTTTCTTTGGAACAAAGATAATTCTTTCTAATCTGCAAATTCTCGATTAATACCCACCCCGTTGTCATTCTAATAGGTTTTGGGGAAGATCTGACAGCCTTTAAATTTTGACCATTTTTTCAACCCGCGGCCTGTCGTTTTTTTCAGGTTTTTGGCTTAACCTACGGGGCTGAAATTTCTTTGGAACAATGATAATTCTTTCTAATCTCTGCAATTTCTCGATTAATACCCACCCCGTTGTCAATTTATCAGGTTTTGGAGAAGATCTGACAGCCTTTAAATTTTGACCATTTTTTCAACCCGCGGCCTGTCGTTTTTTTCCAGTTTTCGGCGCAACCTCCGGGGCTGAAATTTCTTTGGAACAAAGATAAGTCTTTCTAATCTCTGCAATTTCTCGATTAATACCCACCCCGTTGTCAATTTATCAGGTTTGGGGGAAGATTTGATGCCCTTTAAATTTTGACCATTTTTTCAACCCGCGGCCTGTCGTTTTTTTCAGGTTTTCGGCGTAACCTCCGGGGCTGAAATTTCTTTGGAACAAAGATAATTCTTTCTATTCTCTGCAATTTCTCGATTAACACCCACCCCGTTGTCAATTTATCAGGCTTTGGGGAAGATCTGACAGCCTTTAAATTTTGACTATTTTTTCAACCTGCGGCCTGTCATTTTTTTCAGGTTTTCGGCGTAACCTCTGGAGCTGAAATTTCTTTGGAACAAAGATAATTCTTTCTAATCTCTGCAATTTCTCGATTAATACCCACCCTGTTGTCAATTTATCAGGTTCTGGGGAAGATCTGATGCCCTTTAAATTTTGACCATTTTTTCAACCCGCGGCCTGTCGTTTTTTTCCAGTTTTCGGCGCAACCTCCGGAGCTGAAATTTCTTTGAAACAAAGATAATTCTTTCTAATCTCTGCAATTTCTCGATTAATACCCACCCCGTTGTCAATTTATCAGGTTTTGGGGAAGATCTGATGCCCTTTAAATTTTGACCATTTTTTCAACCCGCGGCCTGTCGTTTTTTTCCAGTTTTCGGCGTAACCTCCGGAGCTGAAATTTCTTTGGAACAAAGATAATTTTTTCTATTCTCTGCAATTTCTCGATTAATACCCACCCCGTTGTCATTCTATCAGGTTTTGGGGAAGATCTGACAGCCTTTAAATTTTGACCATTTTTTCAACCCGCGGCTTGTCGTCTTTTTCAGGTTTTCGGCGTAACCTCCGGAGCTGAAATTTCTTTGGAACAAAGATAATTCTTTCTATTCTCTGCAATTTCTCGATTAACACCCACCCCGTTGTCAATTTATCAGGTTTTGGGGAAGATCTGACAGCCTTTAAATTTTGACCATTTTTTCAACCCGCGGCTTGTCGTTTTTTTCAGGTTTTCGGCGTAACCTCCGGAGCTGAAATTTCTTTGGAACAAAGATAATTTTTTCTATTCTCTGCAATTTCTCGATTAATACCCACCCCGTTGTCATTCTATCAGGTTTTGGGGAAGATCTGACAGCCTTTAAATTTTGACCATTTTTTCAACCCGCGGCCTGTCTTTTTTTTCAGGTTTCCGGCGTAACGTCCGGGGCTGAAATTTCTTTGGAACAAAGATAATTCTTTCTAATCTCTGCAATTTCTCGATTAATACCCACCCCGTTGTCAATTTATCAGGTTTTGGGGAAGATCTGACAGCCTTTAAATTTTGACCATTTTTTCAACCCGCGGCCTGTCATTTTTTTCAGGTTTTCGGCGTAACCTCCGGAGCTGAATTTTCTTTGGAACAAAGATAATTCTTTCTAATCTGCAAATTCTCGATTAACACCCACCCCGTTGTCAATTTATCATGTTTTGTGGAAGATCTGACAGCCTTTAAATTTTGACCATTTTTTCAACCCGCGGCCTGTCATTTTTTTCAGGTTTTCGGCGTAACCTCCGGAGCTGAATTTTCTTTGGAACAAAGATAATTCTTTCTAATCTGCAAATTCTCGATTAATACCCACCCCGTTGTCATTCTAATAGGTTTTGGGGAAGATCTGACAGCCTTTAAATTTTGACCATTTTTTCAATCCGCGGTCTGTCGTTTTTTTCAGGTTTTCGGCGTAACCTCCGGGGCTGAAATTTCTTTGGAACAAAGATAATTCTTTCTATTCTATGCAATTTCTCGATTAACACCCACCCCGTTGTCAATTTATCAGGTTTTGGGGAAGATCTGACAGCCTTTAAATTTTGACCATTTTTTCAACCCGCGGCCTGTCATTTTTTTCAGGTTTTTGGCGTAACCTCCGGAGCTGAATTTTCTTTGGAACAAAGATAATTCTTTCTAATCTGCAAATTCTCGATTAATACCCACCCCGTTGTCATTCTAATAGGTTTTGGGGAAGATCTGACAGACTTTAAATTTTGACCATTTTTTCAACCCGCGGCCTGTCGTTTTTTTCAGGTTTTTGGCGTAACCTACGGGGCTGAAATTTATTTGGAACAATGATAATTCTTTCTAATCTCTGCAATTTCTCGATTAATACCCACCCCGTTGTCAATTTATCAGGTTTTGGAGAAGATCTGACAGCCTTTAAATTTTGACCATTTTTTCAACCTGCGGCCTGTCGTTTTTTTCCAGTTTTCGGCGCAACCTCCGGGGCTGAAATTTCTTTGGAACAAAGATAAGTCTTTCTAATCTCTGCAATTTCTCGATTAATACCCACCCCGTTGTCAATTTATCAGGTTTGGGGGAAGATCTGATGCCCTTTAAATTTTGACCATTTTTTCAACCCGCGGCCTGTCGTTTTTTTCAGGTTTTCGGCGTAACCTCCGGGGCTGAAATTTCTTTGGAACAAAGATAATTCTTTCTATTCTCTGCAATTTCTCGATTAACACCCACCCCGTTGTCAATTTATCAGGTTTTGGGGAAGATCTGACAGCCTTTAGATTTTGACTATTTTTTCAACCCGCGGCCTGTCATTTTTTTCAGGTTTTCGGCGTAACCTCTGGAGCTGAAATTTCTTTGGAACAAAGATAATTCTTTCTAATCTCTGCAATTTCTCGATTAATACCCACCCTGTTGTCAATTTATCAGGTTCTGGGGAAGATCTGATGCCCTTTAAATTTTGACCATTTTTTCAACCCGAGGCCTGTCGTTTTTTTCGCGTTTTCGGCGTAACCTCCGGAGCTGAAATTTCTTTGGAGCAAAGATAATTTTTTCTGTTCTCTGCAATTTCTCGATTAATACCCACCCCGTTGTCATTCTATCAGGTTTTGGGGAAGATCTAACAGCCTTTAAATTTTGACCATTTTTTCAATACGCGGCCTGCCATTTTTTTCAGATTTTCGGCGTAACCTCCGGAGCTGAATTTTCTTTGGAACAAAGATAATTCTTTCTATTCTCTGCAATTTCTCGATTAATACCCACCCCGTTGTCAATTTATCAGGTTTTGGGGAAGATCTGATGCCCTTTAAATTTTGACCATTTTTTCAACCCGCGGCCTGTCGTTCTTTTCGCGTTTTCGGCGTAACCTCCGGAGCTGAAATTTCTTTGGAACAAAGATAATTCTTTCTAATCTGCAAATTCTCGATTAATACCCACCCCGTTGTCATTCTAATAGGTTTTGGGGAAGATCTGACAGACTTTAAATTTTGACCATTTTTTCAACCCGCGGCCTGTCGTTTTTTTCAGGTTTTTGGCGTAACCTACGGGGCTGAAATTTATTTGGAACAATGATAATTCTTTCTAATCTCTGCAATTTCTCGATTAATACCCACCCCGTTGTCAATTTATCAGGTTTTGGAGAAGATCTGACAGCCTTTAAATTTTGACCATTTTTTCAACCTGCGGCCTGTCGTTTTTTTCCAGTTTTCGGCGCAACCTCCGGGGCTGAAATTTCTTTGGAACAAAGATAAGTCTTTCTAATCTCTGCAATTTCTCGATTAATACCCACCCCGTTGTCAATTTATCAGGTTTGGGGGAAGATCTGATGCCCTTTAAATTTTGACCATTTTTTCAACCCGCGGCCTGTCGTTTTCTTCAGGTTTTCGGCGTAACCTCCGGGGCTGAAATTTCTTTGGAACAAAGATAATTCTTTCTATTCTCTGCAATTTCTCGATTAACACCCACCCCGTTGTCAATTTATCAGGTTTTGGGGAAGATCTGACAGCCTTTAGATTTTGACTATTTTTTCCACCCCTTGGCCTGTCATTTTTTTCAGGTTTTCGGCGTAACCTCTGGAGCTGAAATTTCTTTGGAACAAAGATAATTCTTTCTAATCTCTGCAATTTCTCGATTAATACCCACCCTGTTGTCAATTTATCAGGTTCTGGGGAAGATCTGATGCCCTTTAAATTTTGACCATTTTTTCAACCCGAGGCCTGTCGTTTTTTTCGCGTTTTCGGCGTAACCTCCGGAGCTGAAATTTCTTTGGAGCAAAGATAATTTTTTCTATTCTCTGCAATTTCTCGATTAATACCCACCCCGTTGTCATTCTATCAGGTTTTGGGGAAGATCTAACAGCCTTTAAATTTTGACCATTTTTTCAACCCGAGGCCTGTCGTTTTTTTCGCGTTTTCGGCGTAACCTCCGGAGCTGAAATTTCTTTGGAACAAAGATAATTTTTTCTATTCTCTGCAATTTCTCGATTAATACCCACCCCGTTGTCATTCTATCAGGTTTTGGGGAAGATCTGACAGCCTTTAAATTTTGACCATTTTTTCAACCCGCGGCTTGTCGTCTTTTTCAGGTTTTCGGCGTAACCTCCGGAGCTGAAATTTCTTTGGAACAAAGATAATTTTTTCTATTCTCTGCAATTTCTCGATTAATACCCACCCCGTTGTCATTCTATCAGGTTTTGGGGAAGATCTGACAGCCTTTAAATTTTGACCATTTTTTCAACCCGCGGCCTGTCGTTTTTTTCAGGTTTCCGGCGTAACCTCCGGGGCTGAAATTTCTTTGGAACAAAGATAATTCTTTCTAATCTCTGCAATTTCTCGATTAATACCCACCCCGTTGTCAATTTATCAGGTTTTGGGGAAGATCTGATGCCCTTTAAATTTTGACCATTTTTTCAACCTGCGGCCTGTCGTTTTTTTCCAGTTTTCGGCGCAACCTCCGGAGCTGAAATTTCTTTGGAACAAAGATAAGTCTTTCTAATCTCTGCAATTTCTTGATTAATACCCACCCCGTTGTCAATTTATCAGGTTTTGGGGAAGATCTGATGCCCTTTAAATTTTGACCATTTTTTCAACCCGCGGCCTGTCGTTTTTTTCAGGTTTTCGGCGTAACCTCCGGGGCTGAAATTTCTTTGGAACAAAGATAATTCTTTCTATTCTCTCCAATTTCTCGATTAACACCCACCCCGTTGTCAATTTATCAGGTTTTGGGGAAGATCTGACAGCCTTTAGATTTTGACTATTTTTTCAACCCGCGGCTTGTCACTTTTTTCAGGTTTTCGGCGTAACCTCTGGAGCTGAAATTTCTTTGGAACAAAGATAATTCTTTCTAATCTCTGCAATTTCTCGATTAATACCCACCCTGTTGTCAATTTATCAGGTTCTGGGGAAGATCTGATGCCCTTTAAATTTTGACCATTTTTTCAACCCGAGGCCTGTCGTTTTTTTCGCGTTTTCGGCGTAACCTCCGGAGCTGAAATTTCTTTGGAGCAAAGATAATTTTTTCTATTCTCTGCAATTTCTCGATTAATACCCACCCCGTTGTCATTCTATCAGGTTTTGGGGAAGATCTAACAGCCTTTAAATTTTGACCATTTTTTCAACCCGCGGCTTGTCGTCTTTTTCAGGTTTTCGGCGTAACCTCCGGAGCTGAAATTTCTTTGGAACAAAGATAATTCTTTCTATTCTCTGCAAGTTCTCGATTAACACCCACCCCGTTGTCAATTTATCAGGTTTTGGGGAAGATCTGACAGCCTTTAAATTTTGAACATTTTTTCAACCCGCGGCTTGTCGTTTTTGTCAGGTTTTCGGCGTAACCTCCGGAGCTGAAATTTCTTTGGAACAAAGATAATTTTTTCTATTCTCTGCAATTTCTCGATTAATACCCACCCCGTTGTCTTTCTAATAGGTTTTGGGGAAGATCTGACAGCCTTTAAATTTTGACCATTTTTTCAACCCGCGGCCTGTCGTTTTTTTCAGGTTTTTGGCGCAACCTCCGGGGCTGAAATTTCTTTGGAACAAAGATAATTCTTTCTA
Source organism: Euthynnus affinis (assembly GCA_029490765.1). Classification (NCBI taxonomy): domain Eukaryota; kingdom Metazoa; phylum Chordata; class Actinopteri; order Scombriformes; family Scombridae; genus Euthynnus; species Euthynnus affinis. Next base: position 1,185,767 of record CM055861.1, on the reverse strand, counting down.
ATCTCTGCAATTTCTCGATTAATACCCACCCCGTTGTCAATTTATCAGGTTTTGGGGAAGATCTGATGCCCTTTAAATTTTGACCATTTTTTCAACCCGCGGCCTGTCGTTTTTTTCCAGTTTTCGGCGTAACCTCCGGAGCTGAAATTTCTTTGGAACAAAGATAATTCCTTCTAATCTCTGCAATTTCTCGATTAATACCCACCCCGTTGTCATTTTATCAGGTTTTGGGGAAGATCTGACAGCCTTTAAATTTTGACCATTTTTTCAACCCGCGGCTTGTCGTTTTTTTCAGGTTTTCGGCGTAACCTCCGGAGCTGAATTTTCTTTAGAACAAAGATAATTCTTTCTAATCTGCAAATTCTCGATTAATACCCACCCCGTTGTCATTCTAATAGGTTTTGGGGAAGATCTGACAGCCTTTAAATTTTGACCATTTTTTCAACCCGCGGCCTGTCGTTTTTTTCAGGTTTTTGGCGTAACATACGGGGCTGAAATTTCTTTGGAACAAAGATAATTCTTTCTAATCTCTGCAATTTCTCGATTAATACCCACCCCGTTGTCAATTTATCAGGTTTTGGGGAAGATCTGATGCCCTTTAAATTTTGACCACTTTTTCAACCCGCGGCCTGTCGTTTTTTTTTGCGTTTTCGGCGTAACCTCCGGAGCTGAAATTTCTTTCGAACAAAGATAATTTTTTCTATTCTCTGCAATTTCTTGATTAATACCCACCCCGTTGTCATTCTATCAGGTTTTGGGGAAGATCTGACAGCCTTTAAATTTTGACCATTTTTTCAACCCGCGGCCTGTCGTTTTTTTCCAGTTTTCGGCGCAACCTCCGGAGCTGAAATTTCTTTGGAACAAAGATAATTCTTTCTAATCTCTGCAATTTCTCGATTAATACCCACCCCGTTGTCAATTTATCAGGTTTTGGGGAAGATCTGATGCCCTTTAAATTTTGACCATTTTTTCAACCCGCGGCCTGTCGTTTCTTTCAGGTTTTCGGCGTAACCTCCGGAGCTGAAATTTCTTTGGAACAAAGATAATTCTTTCTATTCTCTGCAATTTCTCAATTAATACCCACCCCGTTGTCATTCTATCAGGTTTTGGGGAAGATCTGACAGCCTTTAAATTTTGACCATTTTTTCAACCCGCGGCCTGTCGTTTTTTTCAGGTTTTCGGCGTAACCTCCGGAGCTGAATTTTCTTTAGAACAAAGATAATTCTTTCTAATCTGCAAATTCTCGATTAATACCCACCCCGTTGTCATTCTAATAGGTTTTGGGGAAGATCTGACAGCCTTTAAATTTTGACCATTTTTTCAACCCGCGGCCTGTCGTTTTTTTCAGGTTTTTGGCGTAACATACGGGGCTGAAATTTCTTTGGAACAAAGATAATTCTTTCTAATCTCTGCAATTTCTCGATTAATACCCACCCCGTTGTCAATTTATCAGGTTTTGGGGAAGATCTGATGCCCTTTAAATTTTGACCACTTTTTCAACCCGCGGCCTGTCGTTTTTTTTGCGTTTTCGGCGTAACCTCCGGAGCTGAAATTTCTTTCGAACAAAGATAATTTTTTCTATTCTCTGCAATTTCTTGATTAATACCCACCCCGTTGTCATTCTATCAGGTTTTGGGGAAGATCTGACAGCCTTTAAATTTTGACCATTTTTTCAACCTGCGGCCTGTCGTTTTTTTCCAGTTTTCGGCGCAACCTCCGGAGCTGAAATTTCTTTGGAACAAAGATAATTCTTTCTAATCTCTGCAATTTCTCGATTAATACCCACCCCGTTGTCAATTTATCAGGTTTTGGGGAAGATCTGATGCCCTTTAAATTTTGACCATTTTTTCAACCCGCGGCCTGTCGTTTCTTTCAGGTTTTCGGCGTAACCTCCGGGGCTGAAATTTCTTTGGAACAAAGATAATTCTTTCTATTCTCTGCAATTTCTCAATTAATACCCACCCCGTTGTCATTCTATCAGGTTTTGGGGAAGATCTGACAGCCTTTAAATTTTGACCATTTTTTCAACCCGCGGCCTGTCGTTTTTTTCAGGTTTTCGGCGTAACCTCTCGGGCTGAAATTTCTTTGGAACAAAGATAATTCTTTCTAATCTCTGCAATTTCTCGATTAATACCCACCCCGTTGTCAATTTATCAGGTTTTGGGGAAGATCTGATGCCCTTTAAATTTTGACCATTTTTTCAACCCGCGGCCTGTCGTTTTTTTCAGGTTTTCGGCGTAACCTCCGGGGCTGAAATTTCTTTGGAACAAAGATAATTCTTTCTATTCTCTGCAATTTCTCGATTAACACCCACCCCGTTGTCAATTTATCATGTTTTGGGGAAGATCTGACAGCCTTTAAATTTTGACCATTTTTTCAACCCGCGGCCTGTCATTTTTTTCAGGTTTTCGGCGTAACCTCCGGAGCTGAATTTTCTTTGGAACAAAGATAATTCTTTCTAATCTGCAAATTCTCGATTAATACCCACCCCGTTGTCATTCTAATAGATTTTGGGGAAGATCTGACAGCCTTTAAATTTTGACCATTTTTTCAACCCGCGGCCTGTCGTTTTTTTCAGGTTTTCGGCGTAACCTCCGGAGCTGAAATTTCTTTGGAACAAAGATAATTCGTTCTATTCTCTGCAATTTCTCGATTAACACCCACCCCGTTGTCAATTTATCAGGTTTTGGGGAAGATCTGACAGCCTTTAAATTTTGACCATTTTTTCAACCCGCAGCTTGTCGTTTTTTTCAGGTTTTCGGCGTGACCTCCGGAGCTGAAATTTCTTTGGAACAAAGATAATTTTTTCTATTCTCTGCAATTTCTCGATTAATACCCACCCCGTTGTCATTCTAATAGGTTTTGGGGAAGATCTGACAGCCTTTAAATTTTGACCATTTTTTCAACCCGCGGCCTGTCGTTTTTTTCGCGTTTTCGGCGTAACCTCCGGAGCTGAAATTTCTTTGGAACAAAGATAATTTTTTCTATTCTCTGCAATTTCTCGATTAATACCCACCCCGTTGTCATTCTATCAGGTTTTGGGGAAGATCTGACAGCCTTTAAATTTTGACCATTTTTTCAACCCGCGGCCTGTCGTTTTTTTCCAGTTTTCGGCGTAACCTCCGGAGCTGAAATTTCTTTGGAACAAAGATAATTCCTTCTAATCTCTGCAATTTCTCGATTAATACCCACCCCGTTGTCATTCTATCAGGTTTTGGGGAAGATCTGACAGCCTTTAAATTTTGACCATTTTTTAAACCCGTGGCTTGTCGTTTTTTTCAGGTTTTCGGCGTGACCTCCGGAGCTGAAATTTCTTTGGAACAAAGATAATTCTTTCTATTCTCTGCAATTTCTCGATTAACACCCACCCCGTTGTCAATTTATCAGGTTTTGGGGAAGATCTGACAGCCTTTAAATTTTGACCATTTTTTAAACCCGTGGCTTGTCGTTTTTTTCAGGTTTTCGGCGTAACCTCCGGAGCTGAAATTTCTTTGGAACAAAGATAATTTTTTCTATTCTCTGCAATTTCTCGATTAATACCCACCCTGTTGTCATTCTATCAGGTTTTGGGGAAGATCTGACAGCCTTTAAATTTTGACCATTTTTTCAACCCGCGGCTTGTCGTTTTTTTCAGGTTTTCGGCGTAACCTCCGGAGCTGAATTTTCTTTAGAACAAAGATAATTCTTTCTAATCTGCAAATTCTCGATTAATATCCACCCCGTTGTCATTCTAATAGGTTTTGGGGAAGATCTGACAGCCTTTAAATTTTGACCATTTTTTCAACCCACGGCCTGTCGTTTTTTTCAGGTTTTTGGCGTAACATACGGGGCTGAAATTTCTTTGGAACAAAGATAATTCTTTCTAATCTCTGCAATTTCTCGATTAATACCCACCCCGTTGTCAATTTTTCAGGTTTTGGGGAAGATCTGATGCCCTTTAAGTTTTGACCACTTTTTCAACCCGCGGCCTGTCGTTTTTTTTGCGTTTTCGGCGTAACCTCCGGAGCTGAAATTTCTTTCGAACAAAGATAATTTTTTCTATTCTCTGCAATTTCTTGATTAATACCCACCCCGTTGTCATTCTATCAGGTTTTGGGGAAGATCTGACAGCCTTTAAATTTTGACCATTTTTTCAACCCGCGGCCTGTTGTTTTTTTCCAGTTTTCGGCGCAACCTCCGGAGCTGAAATTTCTTTAGAACAAAGATAATTCTTTCTAATCTCTGCAATTTCTCGATTAATACCCACCCCGTTGTCAATTTATCAGGTTTTGGGGAAGATCTGATGCCCTTTAAATTTTGACCATTTTTTCAACCCGCGGCCTGTCGTTTTTTTCAGGTTTTCGGCGTAACCTCCGGGGCTGAAATTTCTTTGGAACAAAGATAATTCTTTCTATTCTCTGCAATTTCTCAATTAATACCCACCCCGTTGTCATTCTATCAGGTTTTGGGGAAGATCTGACAGCCTTTAAATTTAGACCATTTTTTCAACCCGCGGCCTGTCGTTTTTTTCAGGTTTTCGGCGTAACCTCCCGGGCTGAAATTTCTTTGGAACAAAGATAATTCTTTCTAATCTCTGCAATTTCTCGATTAATACCCACCCCGTTGTCAATTTATCAGGTTTTGGGGAAGATCTGATGCCCTTTAAATTTTGACCATTTTTTCAACCCGCGGCCTGTCGTTTTTTTCAGGTTTTCGGCGTAACCTCCGGGGCTGAAATTTCTTTGGAACAAAGATAATTCTTTCTATTCTCTGCAATTTCTCGATTAACACCCACCCCGTTGTCAATTTATCATGTTTTGGGGAAGATCTGACAGCCTTTAAATTTTGACCATTTTTTCAACCCGCGGCCTGTCATTTTTTTCAGGTTTTCGGCGTAACCTCCGGAGCTGAATTTTCTTTGGAACAAAGATAATTCTTTCTAATCTGCAAATTCTCGATTAATACCCACCCCGTTGTCATTCTAATAGATTTTGGGGAAGATCTGACAGCCTTTAAATTTTGACCATTTTTTCAACCCGTGGCCTGTCGTTTTTTTCAAGTTTTTGGCGTAACCTACGGGGCTGAAATTTATTTGGAACAATGATAATTCTTTCTAATCTCTGCAATTTCTCGATTAATACCCACCCCGTTGTCAATTTATCAGGTTTTGGGGAAGATCTGATGCCCTTTAAATTTTGACCATTTTTTCAACCCGCGGCCTGTCGTTTTTTTCCAGTTTTCGGCGCAACCTCCGGGGCTGAAATTTCTTTGGAACAAAGATAAGTCTTTCTAATCTCTGAAATTTCTCGATTAATACCCACCCTGTTGTCAATTTATCAGGTTTTGGGGAAGATCTGATGCCCTTTAAATTTTGACCATTTTTTCAACCCGCGGCCTGTCGTTTTTCTCCAGTTTTCGGCGCAACCTCCGGAGCTGAAATTTATTTGGAACAAAGATAATTCTTTCTAATCTGCAAATTCTCGATTAATACCCACCCCGTTGTCATTCTAATAGGTTTTGGGGAAGATCTGACAGCCTTTAAATTTTGACCATTTTTTCAACCCGCGGCCTGTCGTTTTTTTCAGGTTTTCGGCGTAACCTCCGGAGCTGAAATTTCTTTGGAACAAAGATAATTCTTTCTATTCTCTGCAATTTCTCGATTAACACCCACCCCGTTGTCAATTTATCAGGTTTTGGGGAAGATCTGACAGCCTTTAAATTTTGACCATTTTTTCAACCCGCAGCTTGTCGTTTTTTTCAGGTTTTCGGCGTGACCTCCGGAGCTGAAATTTCTTTGGAACAAAGATAATTTTTTCTATTCTCTGCAATTTCTCGATTAATACCCACCCCGTTGTCATTCTATCAGGTTTTGGGGAAGATCTGACAGCCTTTAAATTTTGACCATTTTTTCAACCCGCGGCCTGTCGTTTTTTTCAGGTTTCCGGCGTAACCTCCGGAGCTGAAATTTCTTTGGAACAAAGATAATTCTTTCTAATCTCTGCAATTTCTCGATTAATACCCACCCCGTTGTCAATTTATCAGGTTTTGGGGAAGATCTGATGCCCTTTAAATTTTGACCATTTTTTCAACCCGCGGCCTGTCGTTTTTTTCCAGTTTTCGGCGCAACCTCCGGAGCTGAAATTTCTTTGGAACAAAGATAATTCTTTCTAATCTCTGCAATTTCTCGATTAATACCCACCCCGTTGTCATTCTATCAGGTTTTGGGGAAGATCTGACAGCCTTTAAATTTTGACCATTTTTTCAACCCGCGGCCTGTCGTTTTTTTCGCGTTTTCTGCGCCACCTCCGGAGCTGAAATTTCTTTGGAACAAAGATAATTCTTTCTAATCTCTGCAATTTCTCGATTAATACCCACCCCGTTGTCAATTTATCAGGTTTTGGGGAAGATCTGATGCCCTTTAAATTTTGACCATTTTTTCAACCCGCGGCCTGTTGTTTTTTTCGCATTTTCGGCGTAACCTCCGGAGCTGAAATTTCTTTGGAACAAAGATAATTCTTTCTAATCTCTGCAATTTCTCGATTAATACCCACCCCGTTGTCAATTTATCAGGTTTTGGGGAAGATCTGATGCCCTTTAAATTTTGACCATTTTTTCAACCCGCGGCCTGTCGTTTTTTTCCAGTTTTCGGCGCAACCTCCGGAGCTGAAATTTCTTTGGAACAAAGATAATTCTTTCTAATCTCTGCAATTTCTCGATTAATACCCACCCCGTTGTCAATTTATCAGGTTTTGGGGTAGATCTGATGCCCTTTAAATTTTGACCATTTTTTCAACCCGCGGCCTGTCGTTTTTTTCGCGTTTTCGGCGTAACCTCCGGAGCTGAAAATTCTTTGGAACAAAGATAATTTTTTCTATTCTCTGCAATTTCTCGATTAATACCCACCCCGTTGTCATTCTAATAGGTTTTGGGGAAGATCTGACAGCCTTTAAATTTTGACCATTTTTTCAACCCGCGGCCTGTCGTTTTTTTCGCGTTTTCGGCGTAACCTCCGGAGCTCAAATTTCTTTGGAACAAAGATAATTCTTTCTAATCTCTGCAATTTCTCGATTAATACCCACCCCGTTGTCAATTTATCAGGTTTTGGGGAAGATCTGATGCCCTTTAAATTTTGACCATTTTTTCAACCCGCGGCCTGTCGTTTTTTTCCAGTTTTCGGCGCAGCCTCCGGAGCTGAAATTTCTTTGGAACAAAGATAATTCTTTCTAATCTCTGCAATTTCTCGATTAATACCCACCCCGTTGTCATTCTATCAGGTTTTGGGGAAGATCTGACAGCCTTTAAATTTTGACCATTTTTTCAACCCGCGGCCTGTCGTTTTTTTCCAGTTTTCTGCGCCACCTCCGGAGCTGAAATTTCTTTGGAACAAAGATAATTCTTTCTAATCTCTGCAATTTCTCGATTAATACCCACCCCGTTGTCAATTTATCAGGTTTTGGGGAAGATCTGATGCCCTTTCAATTTTGACCATTTTTTCAACCCGCGGCCTGTTGTTTTTTTCGCATTTTCGGCGTAACCTCCGGAGCTGAAATTTCTTTGGAACAAAGATAATTCTTTCTAATCTCTGCAATTTCTCGATTAATACCCACCCCGTTGTCAATTTATCAGGTTTTGGGGAAGATCTGATGCCCTTTAAATTTTGACCATTTTTTCAACCCGCGGCCTGTCGTTTTTTTCCAGTTTTCGGCGCAGCCTCCGGAGCTGAAATTTCTTTGGAACAAAGATAATTCTTTCTAATCTCTGCAATTTCTCGATTAATACCCACCCCGTTGTCATTCTATCAGGTTTTGGGGAAGATCTGACAGCCTTTAAATTTTGACCATTTTTTCAACCCGCGGCCTGTCGTTTTTTTCCAGTTTTCTACGCCACCTCCGGAGCTGAAATTTCTTTGGAACAAAGATAATTCTTTCTAATCTCTGCAATTTCTCGATTAATACCCACCCCGTTGTCAATTTATCAGGTTTTGGGGAAGATCTGATGCCCTTTAAATTTTGACCATTTTTTCAACCCGCGGCCTGTTGTTTTTTTCGCATTTTCGGCGTAACCTCCGGAGCTGAAATTTCTTTGGAACAAAGATAATTCTTTCTAATCTCTGCAATTTCTCGATTAATACCCACCCCGTTGTCAATTTATCAGGTTTTGGGGAAGATCTGATGCCCTTTAAATTTTGACCATTTTTTCAACCCGCGGCCTGTCGTTTTTTTCCAGTTTTCGGCGCAACCTCCGGAGCTGAAATTTCTTTGGAACAAAGATAATTCTTTCTAATCTCTGCAATTTCTCGATTAATACCCACCCCGTTGTCAATTTATCAGGTTTTGGGGTAGATCTGATGCCCTTTAAATTTTGACCATTTTTTCAACCCGCGGCCTGTCGTTTTTTTCGCGTTTTCGGCGTAACCTCCGGAGCTGAAAATTCTTTGGAACAAAGATAATTTTTTCTATTCTCTGCAATTTCTCGATTAATACCCACCCCGTTGTCATTCTAATAGGTTTTGGGGAAGATCTGACAGCCTTTAAATTTTGACCATTTTTTCAACCCGCGGCCTGTCGTTTTTTTCGCGTTTTCGGCGTAACCTCCGGAGCTCAAATTTCTTTGGAACAAAGATAATTCTTTCTCATCTCTGCAATTTCTCGATTAATACCCACCCCGTTGTCAATTTATCAGGTTTTGGGGAAGATCTGATGCCCTTTAAATTTTGACCATTTTTTCAACCCGCGGCCTGTCGTTTTTTTCCAGTTTTCGGCGCAGCCTCCGGAGCTGAAATTTCTTTGGAACAAAGATAATTCTTTCTAATCTCTGCAATTTCTCGATTAATACCCACCCCGTTGTCATTCTATCAGGTTTTGGGGAAGATCTGACAGCCTTTAAATTTTGACCATTTTTTCAACCCGCGGCCTGTCGTTTTTTTCCAGTTTTCTGCGCCACCTCCGGAGCTGAAATTTCTTTGGAACAAAGATAATTCTTTCTAATCTCTGCAATTTCTCGATTAATACCCACCCCGTTGTCAATTTATCAGGTTTTGGGGAAGATCTGATGCCCTTTAAATTTTGACCATTTTTTCAACCCGCGGCCTGTTGTTTTTTTCGCATTTTCGGCGTAACCTCCGGAGCTGAAATTTCTTTGGAACAAAGATAATTCTTTCTAATCTCTGCAATTTCTCGATTAATACCCACCCCGTTGTCAATTTATCAGGTTTTGGGGAAGATCTGATGCCCTTTAAATTTTGACCATTTTTTCAACCCGCGGCCTGTCGTTTTTTTCCAGTTTTCGGCGCAGCCTCCGGAGCTGAAATTTCTTTGGAACAAAGATAATTCTTTCTAATCTCTGCAATTTCTCGATTAATACCCACCCCGTTGTCATTCTATCAGGTTTTGGGGAAGATCTGACAGCCTTTAAATTTTGACCATTTTTTCAACCCGCGGCCTGTCGTTTTTTTCCAGTTTTCTGCGCCACCTCCGGAGCTGAAATTTCTTTGGAACAAAGATAATTCTTTCTAATCTCTGCAATTTCTCGATTAATACCCACCCCGTTGTCAATTTATCAGGTTTTGGGGAAGATCTGATGCCCTTTAAATTTTGACCATTTTTTCAACCCGCGGCCTGTTGTTTTTTTCGCATTTTCGGCGTAACCTCCGGAGCTGAAATTTCTTTGGAACAAAGATAATTCTTTCTAATCTCTGCAATTTCTCGATTAATACCCACCCCGTTGTCAATTTATCAGGTTTTGGGGAAGATCTGATGCCCTTTAAATTTTGACCATTTTTTCAACCCGCGGCCTGTCGTTTTTTTCCAGTTTTCGGCGCAACCTCCGGAGCTGAAATTTCTTTGGAACAAAGATAATTCTTTCTAATCTCTGCAATTTCTCGATTAATACCCACCCCGTTGTCAATTTATCAGGTTTTGGGGAAGATCTGATGCCCTTTAAATTTTGACCATTTTTTCAACCCGCGGCCTGTCGTTTTTTTCGCGTTTTCTGCGTAACCTCCGGAGCTGAAAATTCTTTGGAACAAAGATAATTTTTTCTATTCTCTGCAATTTCTCGATTAATACCCACCCCGTTGTCATTCTAATAGGTTTTGGGGAAGATCTGACAGCCTTTAAATTTTGACCATTTTTTCAACCCGCGGCCTGTCGTTTTTTTCGCGTTTTCGGCGTAACCTCCGGAGCTGAAATTTCTTTGGAACAAAGATAATTTTTTCTATTCTCTGCAATTTCTCGATTAATACCCACCCCGTTGTCATTCTATCAGGTTTTGGGGAAGATCTGACAGCCTTTAAATTTTGACCATTTTTTCAACCCGCGGCCTGTCGTTTTTTTCCAGTTTTCGGCGTAACCTCCGGAGCTGAAATTTCTTTGGAACAAAGATAATTCCTTCTAATCTCTGCAATTTCTCGATTAATACCCACCCCGTTGTCATTTTATCAGGTTTTGGGGAAGATCTGACAGCCTTTAAATTTTGACCATTTTTTCAACCCGCGGCCTGTCGTTTTTTTCAGGTTTTCGGCGTAACCTCCGGGGCTGAAATTTCTTTGGAACAAAGATAATTCTTTCTATTCTCTGCAATTTCTCGATTAATACCCACCCCGTTGTCATTCTATCAGGTTTTGGGGAAGATCTGACAGCCTTTAAATTTTGACCATTTTTTCAACCCGCGGCCTGTCGTTTTTTTCAGGTTTTCGGCGTAACCTCCGGGGCTGAATTTTCTTTGGAACAAAGATAATTCTTTCTATTCTCTGCAATTTCTCGATTAATACCTACCCCGTTGTCATTCTATCAGGTTTTGGGGAAGATCTGACAGCCTTTAAATTTTGACCATTTTTTCAACCCGCGGCCTGTCGTTTTTTTCGCGTTTTCTGCGCCACCTCCGGAGCTGAAATTTCTTTGGAACAAAGATAATTCTTTCTAATCTCTGCAATTTCTCGATTAATACCCACCCCGTTGTCAATTTATCAGGTTTTGGGGAAGATCTGATGCCCTTTAAATTTTGACCATTTTTTCAACCCGCGGCCTGTTGTTTTTTTCGCATTTTCGGCGTAACCTCCGGAGCTGAAATTTCTTTGGAACAAAGATAATTCTTTCTAATCTCTGCAATTTCTCGATTAATACCCACCCCGTTGTCAATTTATCAGGTTTTGGGGAAGATCTGATGCCCTTTAAATTTTGACCATTTTTTCAACCCGCGGCCTGTCGTTTTTTTCCAGTTTTCGGCGCAACCTCCGGAGCTGAAATTTCTTTGGAACAAAGATAATTCTTTCTAATCTCTGCAATTTCTCGATTAATACCCACCCCGTTGTCAATTTATCAGGTTTTGGGGTAGATCTGATGCCCTTTAAATTTTGACCATTTTTTCAACCCGCGGCCTGTCGTTTTTTTCGCGTTTTCGGCGTAACCTCCGGAGCTGAAAATTCTTTGGAACAAAGATAATTTTTTCTATTCTCTGCAATTTCTCGATTAATACCCACCCCGTTGTCATTCTAATAGGTTTTGGGGAAGATCTGACAGCCTTTAAATTTTGACCATTTTTTCAACCCGCGGCCTGTCGTTTTTTTCGCGTTTTCGGCGTAACCTCCGGAGCTCAAATTTCTTTGGAACAAAGATAATTCTTTCTAATCTCTGCAATTTCTCGATTAATACCCACCCCGTTGTCAATTTATCAGGTTTTGGGGAAGATCTGATGCCCTTTAAATTTTGACCATTTTTTCAACCCGCGGCCTGTCGTTTTTTTCCAGTTTTCGGCGCAGCCTCCGGAGCTGAAATTTCTTTGGAACAAAGATAATTCTTTCTAATCTCTGCAATTTCTCGATTAATACCCACCCTGTTGTCAATTTATCAGGTTTTGGGGAAGATCTGATGCCCTTTAAATTTTGACCATTTTTTCAACCCGCGGCCTGTCGTTTTTTTCCAGTTTTCGGCGCAGCCTCCGGAGCTGAAATTTCTTTGGAACAAAGATAATTCTTTCTAATCTCTGCAATTTCTCGATTAATACCCACCCCGTTGTCATTCTATCAGGTTTTGGGGAAGATCTGACAGCCTTTAAATTTTGACCATTTTTTCAACCCGCGGCCTGTCGTTTTTTTCCAGTTTTCTGCGCCACCTCCGGAGCTGAAATTTCTTTGGAACAAAGATAATTCTTTCTAATCTCTGCAATTTCTCGATTAATACCCACCCCGTTGTCAATTTATCAGGTTTTGGGGAAGATCTGATGCCCTTTAAATTTTGACCATTTTTTCAACCCGCGGCCTGTTGTTTTTTTCGCATTTTCGGCGTAACCTCCGGAGCTGAAATTTCTTTGGAACAAAGATAATTCTTTCTAATCTCTGCAATTTCTCGATTAATACCCACCCCGTTGTCAATTTATCAGGTTTTGGGGAAGATCTGATGCCCTTTAAATTTTGACCATTTTTTCAACCCGCGGCCTGTCGTTTTTTTCCAGTTTTCGGCGCAACCTCCGGAGCTGAAATTTCTTTGGAACAAAGATAATTCTTTCTAATCTCTGCAATTTCTCGATTAATACCCACCCCGTTGTCAATTTATCAGGTTTTGGGGAAGATCTGATGCCCTTTAAATTTTGACCATTTTTTCAACCCGCGGCCTGTCGTTTTTTTCGCGTTTTCGGCGTAACCTCCGGAGCTGAAAATTCTTTGGAACAAAGATAATTTTTTCTATTCTCTGCAATTTCTCGATTAATACCCACCCCGTTGTCAATTTATCAGGTTTTGGGGAAGATCTGATGCCCTTTAAATTTTGACCATTTCTTCAACCCGCGGCCTGTCGTTTTTTTCCAGTTTTCGGCGCAGCCTCCGGAGCTGAAATTTCTTTGGAACAAAGATAATTCTTTCTAATCTCTGCAATTTCTCGATTAATACCCACCCCGTTGTCATTCTATCAGGTTTTGGGGAAGATCTGACAGCCTTTAAATTTTGACCATTTTTTCAACCCGCGGCCTGTCGTTTTTTTCCAGTTTTCTGCGCCACCTCCGGAGCTGAAATTTCTTTGGAACAAAGATAATTCTTTCTAATCTCTGCAATTTCTCGATTAATACCCACCCCGTTGTCAATTTATCAGGTTTTGGGGAAGATCTGATGCCCTTTAAATTTTGACCATTTTTTCAACCCGCGGCCTGTTGTTTTTTTCGCATTTTCGGCGTAACCTCCGGAGCTGAAATTTCTTTGGAACAAAGATAATTCTTTCTAATCTCTGCAATTTCTCGATTAATACCCACCCCGTTGTCAATTTATCAGGTTTTGGGGAAGATCTGATGCCCTTTAAATTTTGACCATTTTTTCAACCCGCGGCCTGTCGTTTTTTTCCAGTTTTCGGCGCAACCTCCGGAGCTGAAATTTCTTTGGAACAAAGATAATTCTTTCTAATCTCTGCAATTTCTCGATTAATACCCACCCCGTTGTCAATTTATCAGGTTTTGGGGTAGATCTGATGCCCTTTAAATTTTGACCATTTTTTCAACCCGCGGCCTGTCGTTTTTTTCGCGTTTTCGGCGTAACCTCCGGAGCTGAAAATTCTTTGGAACAAAGATAATTTTTTCTATTCTCTGCAATTTCTCGATTAATACCCACCCCGTTGTCATTCTAATAGGTTTTGGGGAAGATCTGACAGCCTTTAAATTTTGACCATTTTTTCAACCCGCGGCCTGTCGTTTTTTTCGCGTTTTCTGCGCCACCTCCGGAGCTGAAATTTCTTTGGAACAAAGATAATTCTTTCTAATCTCTGCAATTTCTCGATTAATACCCACCCCGTTGTCAATTTATCAGGTTTTGGGGAAGATCTGATGCCCTTTAAATTTTGACCATTTTTTCAACCCGCGGCCTGTTGTTTTTTTCGCATTTTCGGCGTAACCTCCGGAGCTGAAATTTCTTTGGAACAAAGATAATTCTTTCTAATCTCTGCAATTTCTCGATTAATACCCACCCCGTTGTCAATTTATCAGGTTTTGGGGAAGATCTGATGCCCTTTAAATTTTGACCATTTTTTCAACCCGCGGCCTGTCGTTTTTTTCCAGTTTTCGGCGCAACCTCCGGAGCTGAAATTTCTTTGGAACAAAGATAATTCTTTCTAATCTCTGCAATTTCTCGATTAATACCCACCCCGTTGTCAATTTATCAGGTTTTGGGGTAGATCTGATGCCCTTTAAATTTTGACCATTTTTTCAACCCGCGGCCTGTCGTTTTTTTCGCGTTTTCGGCGTAACCTCCGGAGCTGAAAATTCTTTGGAACAAAGATAATTTTTTCTATTCTCTGCAATTTCTCGATTAATACCCACCCCGTTGTCATTCTAATAGGTTTTGGGGAAGATCTGACAGCCTTTAAATTTTGACCATTTTTTCAACCCGCGGCCTGTCGTTTTTTTCGCGTTTTCGGCGTAACCTCCGGAGCTCAAATTTCTTTGGAACAAAGATAATTCTTTCTAATCTCTGCAATTTCTCGATTAATACCCACCCCGTTGTCAATTTATCAGGTTTTGGGGAAGATCTGATGCCCTTTAAATTTTGACCATTTTTTCAACCCGCGGCCTGTCGTTTTTTTCCAGTTTTCGGCGCAGCCTCCGGAGCTGAAATTTCTTTGGAACAAAGATAATTCTTTCTAATCTCTGCAATTTCTCGATTAATACCCACCCTGTTGTCAATTTATCAGGTTTTGGGGAAGATCTGATGCCCTTTAAATTTTGACCATTTTTTCAACCCGCGGCCTGTCGTTTTTTTCCAGTTTTCGGCGCAGCCTCCGGAGCTGAAATTTCTTTGGAACAAAGATAATTCTTTCTAATCTCTGCAATTTCTCGATTAATACCCACCCCGTTGTCATTCTATCAGGTTTTGGGGAAGATCTGACAGCCTTTAAATTTTGACCATTTTTTCAACCCGCGGCCTGTCGTTTTTTTCCAGTTTTCTGCGCCACCTCCGGAGCTGAAATTTCTTTGGAACAAAGATAATTCTTTCTAATCTCTGCAATTTCTCGATTAATACCCACCCCGTTGTCAATTTATCAGGTTTTGGGGAAGATCTGATGCCCTTTAAATTTTGACCATTTTTTCAACCCGCGGCCTGTTGTTTTTTTCGCATTTTCGGCGTAACCTCCGGAGCTGAAATTTCTTTGGAACAAAGATAATTCTTTCTAATCTCTGCAATTTCTCGATTAATACCCACCCCGTTGTCAATTTATCAGGTTTTGGGGAAGATCTGATGCCCTTTAAATTTTGACCATTTTTTCAACCCGCGGCCTGTCGTTTTTTTCCAGTTTTCGGCGCAACCTCCGGAGCTGAAATTTCTTTGGAACAAAGATAATTCTTTCTAATCTCTGCAATTTCTCGATTAATACCCACCCCGTTGTCAATTTATCAGGTTTTGGGGAAGATCTGATGCCCTTTAAATTTTGACCATTTTTTCAACCCGCGGCCTGTCGTTTTTTTCGCGTTTTCGGCGTAACCTCCGGAGCTGAAAATTCTTTGGAACAAAGATAATTTTTTCTATTCTCTGCAATTTCTCGATTAATACCCACCCCGTTGTCAATTTATCAGGTTTTGGGGAAGATCTGATGCCCTTTAAATTTTGACCATTTCTTCAACCCGCGGCCTGTCGTTTTTTTCCAGTTTTCGGCGCAGCCTCCGGAGCTGAAATTTCTTTGGAACAAAGATAATTCTTTCTAATCTCTGCAATTTCTCGATTAATACCCACCCCGTTGTCATTCTATCAGGTTTTGGGGAAGATCTGACAGCCTTTAAATTTTGACCATTTTTTCAACCCGCGGCCTGTCGTTTTTTTCCAGTTTTCTGCGCCACCTCCGGAGCTGAAATTTCTTTGGAACAAAGATAATTCTTTCTAATCTCTGCAATTTCTCGATTAATACCCACCCCGTTGTCAATTTATCAGGTTTTGGGGAAGATCTGATGCCCTTTAAATTTTGACCATTTTTTCAACCCGCGGCCTGTTGTTTTTTTCGCATTTTCGGCGTAACCTCCGGAGCTGAAATTTCTTTGGAACAAAGATAATTCTTTCTAATCTCTGCAATTTCTCGATTAATACCCACCCCGTTGTCAATTTATCAGGTTTTGGGGAAGATCTGATGCCCTTTAAATTTTGACCATTTTTTCAACCCGCGGCCTGTCGTTTTTTTCCAGTTTTCGGCGCAACCTCCGGAGCTGAAATTTCTTTGGAACAAAGATAATTCTTTCTAATCTCTGCAATTTCTCGATTAATACCCACCCCGTTGTCAATTTATCAGGTTTTGGGGAAGATCTGACAGCCTTTAAATTTTGACCATTTTTTCAACCCGCGGCCTGTCGTTTTTTTCGCGTTTTCGGCGTAACCTCCGGAGCTGAAATTTCTTTGGAACAAAGATAATTTTTTCTATTCTCTGCAATTTCTCGATTAATACCCACCCCGTTGTCATTCTATCAGGTTTTGGGGAAGATCTGACAGCCTTTAAATTTTGACCATTTTTTCAACCCGCGGCCTGTCGTTTTTTTCCAGTTTTCGGCGTAACCTCCGGAGCTGAAATTTCTTTGGAACAAAGATAATTCCTTCTAATCTCTGCAATTTCTCGATTAATACCCACCCCGTTGTCATTTTATCAGGTTTTGGGGAAGATCTGACAGCCTTTAAATTTTGACCATTTTTTCAACCCGCGGCCTGTCGTTTTTTTCAGGTTTTCGGCGTAACCTCCGGGGCTGAAATTTCTTTGGAACAAAGATAATTCTTTCTATTCTCTGCAATTTCTCGATTAATACCCACCCCGTTGTCATTCTATCAGGTTTTGGGGAAGATCTGACAGCCTTTAAATTTTGACCATTTTTTCAACCCGCGGCCTGTCGTTTTTTTCAGGTTTTCGGCGTAACCTCCGGGGCTGAAATTTCTTTGGAACAAAGATAATTCTTTCTATTCTCTGCAATTTCTCGATTAATACCTACCCCGTTGTCATTCTATCAGGTTTTGGGGAAGATCTGACATCCTTTAAATTTTGACCATTTTTTCAACCCGCGGCCTGTCGTTTTTTTCAGGTTTTCGGCGTAACCTCCGGGGCTGAAATTTCTTTGGAACAAAGATAATTCTTTCTATTCTCTGCAATTTCTCGATTAACACCCACCCCGTTGTCAATTTATCAGGTTTTGGGGAAGATCTGACAGCCTTTAAATTTTGACCATTTTTTCAACCCGTGGCTTGTCGTTTTTTTCAGGTTTTCGGCGTAACCTCCGGAGCTGAAATTTCTTTGGAACAAAGATAATTTTTTCTATTCTCTGCAATTTCTCGATTAATACCCACCCTGTTGTCATTCTATCAGGTTTTGGGGAAGATCTGACAGCCTTTAAATTTTGACCATTTTTTCAACCCGCGGCTTGTCGTTTTTTTCAGGTTTTCGGCGTAACCTCCGGAGCTGAATTTTCTTTAGAACAAAGATAATTCTTTCTAATCTGCAAATTCTCGATTAATACCCACCCCGTTGTCATTCTAATAGGTTTTGGGGAAGATCTGACAGCCTTTAAATTTTGACCATTTTTTCAACCCGCGGCCTGTCGTTTTTTTCAGGTCTTTGGCGTAACATACGGGGCTGAAATTTCTTTGGAACAAAGATAATTCTTTCTAATCTCTGCAATTTCTTGATTAATACCCACCCCGTTGTCAATTTATCAGGTTTTGGGGAAGATCTGATGCCCTTTAAATTTTGACCACTTTTTCAACCCGCGGCCTGTCGTTTTTTTTGCGTTTTCGGCGTAACCTCCGGAGCTGAAATTTCTTTCGAACAAAGATAATTTTTTCTATTCTCTGCAATTTCTTGATTAATACCCACCCCGTTGTCATTCTATCAGGTTTTGGGGAAGATCTGACAGCCTTTAAATTTTGACCATTTTTTCAACCCGCGGCCTGTCGTTTTTTTCCAGTTTTCGGCGTAACCTCCGGAGCTGAAATTTCTTTGGAACAAAGATAATTCCTTCTAATCTCTGCAATTTCTCGATTAATACCCACCCCGTTGTCATTTTATCAGGTTTTGGGGAAGATCTGACAGCCTTTAAATTTTGACCATTTTTTCAACCCGCGGCCTGTCGTTTTTTTCAGGTTTTCGGCGTAACCTCCGGGGCTGAAATTTCTTTGGAACAAAGATAATTCTTTCTATTCTCTGCAATTTCTCGATTAATACCCACCCCGTTGTCATTCTATCAGGTTTTGGGGAAGATCTGACAGCCTTTAAATTTTGACCATTTTTTCAACCCGCGGCCTGTCGTTTTTTTCAGGTTTTCGGCGTAACCTCCGGGGCTGAAATTTCTTTGGAACAAAGATAATTCTTTCTATTCTCTGCAATTTCTCGATTAATACCTACCCCGTTGTCATTCTATCAGGTTTTGGGGAAGATCTGACATCCTTTAAATTTTGACCATTTTTTCAACCCGCGGCCTGTCGTTTTTTTCAGGTTTTCGGCGTAACCTCCGGGGCTGAAATTTCTTTGGAACAAAGATAATTCTTTCTATTCTCTGCAATTTCTCGATTAACACCCACCCCGTTGTCAATTTATCAGGTTTTGGGGAAGATCTGACAGCCTTTAAATTTTGACCATTTTTTCAACCCGTGGCTTGTCGTTTTTTTCAGGTTTTCGGCGTAACCTCCGGAGCTGAAATTTCTTTGGAACAAAGATAATTTTTTCTATTCTCTGCAATTTCTCGATTAATACCCACCCTGTTGTCATTCTATCAGGTTTTGGGGAAGATCTGACAGCCTTTAAATTTTGACCATTTTTTCAACCCGCGGCTTGTCGTTTTTTTCAGGTTTTCGGCGTAACCTCCGGAGCTGAATTTTCTTTAGAACAAAGATAATTCTTTCTAATCTGCAAATTCTCGATTAATACCCACCCCGTTGTCATTCTAATAGGTTTTGGGGAAGATCTGACAGCCTTTAAATTTTGACCATTTTTTCAACCCGCGGCCTGTCGTTTTTTTCAGGTTTTTGGCGTAACATACGGGGCTGAAATTTCTTTGGAACAAAGATAATTCTTTCTAATCTCTGCAATTTCTTGATTAATACCCACCCCGTTGTCAATTTATCAGGTTTTGGGGAAGATCTGATGCCCTTTGAATTTTGACCACTTTTTCAACCCGCGGCCTGTCGTTTTTTTTGCGTTTTCGGCGTAACCTCCGGAGCTGAAATTTCTTTTGAACAAAGATAATTTTTTCTATTCTCTGCAATTTCTTGATTAATACCCACCCCGTTGTCATTCTATCAGGTTTTGGGGAAGATCTGACAGCCTTTAAATTTTGACCATTTTTTCAACCCGCGGCCTGTCGTTTTTTTCCAGTTTTCGGCGCAACCTCCGGAGCTGAAATTTCTTTGGAACAAAGATAATTCTTTCTAATCTCTGCAATTTCTCGATTAATACCCACCCCGTTGTCAATTTATCAGGTTTTGGGGAAGATCTGATGCCCTTTAAATTTTGACCATTTTTTCAACCCGCGGCCTGTCGTTTCTTTCAGGTTTTCGGCGTAACCTCCGGGGCTGAAATTTCTTTGGAACAAAGATAATTCTTTCTATTCTCTGCAATTTCTCAATTAATACCCACCCCGTTGTCATTCTATCAGGTTTTGGGGAAGATCTGACAGCCTTTAAATTTTGACCATTTTTTCAACCCGCGGCCTGTCGTTTTTTTCAGGTTTTCGGCGTAACCTCTCGGGCTGAAATTTCTTTGGAACAAAGATAATTCTTTCTAATCTCTGCAATTTCTCGATTAATACCCACCCCGTTGTCAATTTATCAGGTTTTGGGGAAGATCTGATGCCCTTTAAATTTTGACCATTTTTTCAACCCGCGGCCTGTCGTTTTTTTCAGGTTTTCGGCGTAACCTCCGGGGCTGAAATTTCTTTGGAACAAAGATAATTCTTTCTATTCTCTGCAATTTCTCGATTAACACCCACCCCGTTGTCAATTTATCATGTTTTGGGGAAGATCTGACAGCATTTAAATTTTGACCATTTTTTCAACCCGCGGCCTGTCATTTTTTTCAGGTTTTCGGCGTAACCTCCGGAGCTGAATTTTCTTTGGAACAAAGATAATTCTTTCTAATCTGCAAATTCTCGATTAATACCCACCCCGTTGTCATTCTAATAGATCTTGGGGAAGATCTGACAGCCTTTAAATTTTGACCATTTTTTCAACCCGCGGCCTGTCGTTTTTTTCAGGTTTTTGGCGTAACCTACGGGGCTGAAATTTATTTGGAACAATGATAATTCTTTCTAATCTCTGCAATTTCTCGATTAATACCCACCCCGTTGTCAATTTATCAGGTTTTGGGGAAGATCTGATGCCCTTTAAATTTTGACCATTTTTTCAACCCGCGGCCTGTCGTTTTTTTCCAGTTTTCGGCGCAACCTCCGGGGCTGTAATTTCTTTGGAACAAAGATAAGTCTTTCTAATCTCTGCAATTTCTCGATTAATACCCACCCCGTTGTCAATTTATCAGGTTTTGGGGAAGATCTGATGCCCTTTAAATTTTGACCATTTTTTCAACCCGCGGCCTGTCGTTTTTTTCGCGTTTTCGGCGTAACCTCTGGAGCTGAAATTTCTTTGGAACAAAGATAATTCTTTCTAATCTCTGCAATTTCTCGATTAATACCCACCCTGTTGTCAATTTATCAGGTTTTGGGGAAGATCTGATGCCCTTTAAATTTTGACCATTTTTCCAACCCGCGGCCTGTCGTTTTTTTCCAGTTTTCGCCGCAACCTCCGGAGCTGAAATTTCTTTGGAACAAAGATAATTCTTTCTAATCTCTGCAATTTCTCGATTAATACCCACCCCGTTGTCATTCTATCAGGTTTTGGGGAAGATCTGACAGCCTTTAAATTTTGACCATTTTTTCAACCCGCGGCCTGTCGTTTTTTTCAGGTTTTCGGCGTAACCTCCGGGGCTGAAATTTCTTTGGAACAAAGATAATTCTTTCTAATCTCTGCAATTTCTCGATTAACACCCACCCCGTTGTCAATTTATCATGTTTTGGGGAAGATCTGACAGCCTTTAAATTTTGACCATTTTTTCAACCCGCGGCTTGTCGTTTTTTTCAGGTTTTCGGCGTAACCTCCGGAGCTGAATTTTCTTTGGAACAAAGATAATTCTTTCTAATCTGCAAATTCTCGATTAATACCCACCCCGTTGTCATTCTAATAGATCTTGGGGAAGATCTGACAGCCTTTAAATTTTGACCATTTTTTCAACCCGCGGCCTGTCGTTTTTTTCAGGTTTTGGCGTAACCTACGGGGCTGAAATTTATTTGGAACAATGATAATTCTTTCTAATCTCTGCAATTTCTCGATTAATACCCACCCCGTTGTCAATTTATCAGGTTTTGGGGAAGATCTGATGCCCTTTAAATTTTGACCATTTTTT
This sequence comes from Euthynnus affinis, assembly GCA_029490765.1. Taxonomy (NCBI): domain Eukaryota; kingdom Metazoa; phylum Chordata; class Actinopteri; order Scombriformes; family Scombridae; genus Euthynnus; species Euthynnus affinis. Next base: position 1,164,399 of record CM055861.1, on the reverse strand, counting down.
CAACCCGCGGCCTGTCGTTTTTTTCCAGTTTTCGGCGCAACCTCCGGGGCTGTAATTTCTTTGGAACAAAGATAAGTCTTTCTAATCTCTGCAATTTCTCGATTAATACCCACCCCGTTGTCAATTTATCAGGTTTTGGGGAAGATCTGATGCCCTTTAAATTTTGACCATTTTTTCAACCCGCGGCCTGTCGTTTTTTTCGCGTTTTCGGCGTAACCTCTGGAGCTGAAATTTCTTTGGAACAAAGATAATTCTTTCTAATCTCTGCAATTTCTCGATTAATACCCACCCTGTTGTCAATTTATCAGGTTTTGGGGACGATCTGATGCCCTTTAAATTTTGACCATTTTTCCAACCCGCGGCCTGTCGTTTTTTTCCAGTTTTCGCCGCAACCTCCGGAGCTGAAATTTCTTTGGAACAAAGATAATTCTTTCTAATCTCTGCAATTTCTCGATTAATACCCACCCCGTTGTCATTCTATCAGGTTTTGGGGAAGATCTGACAGCCTTTAAATTTTGACCATTTTTTCAACCCGCGGCCTGTCGTTTTTTTCAGGTTTTCGGCGTAACCTCCGGGGTTGAAATTTCTTTGGAACAAAGATAATTCTTTCTATTCTCTGCAATTTCTCGATTAACACCCACCCCGTTGTCAATTTATCATGTTTTGGGGAAGATCTGACAGCCTTTAAATTTTGACCATTTTTTCAACCCGCGGCTTGTCGTTTTTTTCAGGTTTTCGGCGTAACCTCCGGAGCTGAAATTTCTTTGGAACAAAGATAATTTTGTCTATTCTCTGCAATTTCTCGATTAATACCCACCCTGTTGTCATTCTATCAGGTTTTGGGGAAGATCTGATGCCCTTTAAATTTTGACCATTTTTTCAACCCGCGGCCTGTCGTTTTTTTCCAGTTTTCGGCGCAACCTCCGGGGCTGTAATTTCTTTGGAACAAAGATAAGTCTTTCTAATCTCTGCAATTTCTCGATTAATACCCACCCCGTTGTCAATTTATCAGGTTTTGGGGAAGATCTGATGCCCTTTAAATTTTGACCATTTTTTCAACCCGCGGCCTGTCGTTTTTTTCGCGTTTTCGGCGTAACCTCTGGAGCTGAAATTTCTTTGGAACAAAGATAATTCTTTCTAATCTCTGCAATTTCTCAATTAATACCCACCCTGTTGTCAATTTATCAGGTTTTGGGGAAGATCTGATGCCCTTTAAATTTTGACCATTTTTCCAACCCGCGGCCTGTCGTTTTTTTCCAGTTTTCGCCGCAACCTCCGGAGCTGAAATTTCTTTGGAACAAAGATAATTCTTTCTAATCTCTGCAATTTCTCGATTAATACCCACCCCGTTGTCATTCTATCAGGTTTTGGGGAAGATCTGACAGCCTTTAAATTTTGACCATTTTTTCAACCCGCGGCCTGTCGTTTTTTTCAGGTTTTCGGCGTAACCTCCGGGGCTGAAATTTCTTTGGAACAAAGATAATTCTTTCTATTCTCTGCAATTTCTCGATTAACACCCACCCCGTTGTCAATTTATCATGTTTTGGGGAAGATCTGACAGCCTTTAAATTTTGACCATTTTTTCAACCCGCGGCTTGTCGTTTTTTTCAGGTTTTCGGCGTAACCTCCGGAGCTGAAATTTCTTTGGAACAAAGATAATTTTGTCTATTCTCTGCAATTTCTCGATTAATACCCACCCTGTTGTCATTCTATCAGGTTTTGGGGAAGATCTGACAGCCTTTAAATTTTGACCATTTTTTCAACCCGCGGCTTGTCGTTTTTTTCAGGTTTTCGGCGTAACCTCCGGAGCTGAATTTTCTTTAGAACAAAGATAATTCTTTCTAATCTGCAAATTCTCGATTAATACCCACCCCGTTGTCATTCTAATAGGTTTTGGGGAAGATCTGACAGCCTTTAAATTTTGACCATTTTTTCAACCCGCGGCCTGTCGTTTTTTTCAGGTTTTCGGCGTAACATACGGGGCTGAAATTTCTTTCGAACAAAGATAATTCTTTCTAATCTCTGCAATTTCTCGATTAATACCCACCCCGTTGTCAATTTATCAGGTTTTGGGGAAGATCTGATGCCCTTTAAATTTTGACCATTTTTTCAACCCGCGGCCTGTCGTTTTTTTTTGCGTTTTCGGCGTAACCTCCGGAGCTGAAATTTCTTTCGAACAAAGATAATTTTTTCTATTCTCTGCAATTTCTTGATTAATACCCACCCCGTTGTCATTCTATCAGGTTTTGGGGAAGATCTGACAGCCTTTAAATTTTGACCATTTTTTCAACCCGCGGCCTGTCGTTTTTTTCCAGTTTTCGGCGCAACCTCCGGAGCTGAAATTTCTTTGGAACAAAGATAATTCTTTCTAATCTCTGCAATTTCTCGATTAATACCCACCCCGTTGTCAATTTATCAGGTTTTGGGGAAGATCTGATGCCCTTTAAATTTTGACCATTTTTCCAACCCGCGGCCTGTCGTTTTTTTCCAGTTTTCGCCGCAACCTCCGGAGCTGAAATTTCTTTGGAACAAAGATAATTCTTTCTAATCTCTGCAATTTCTCGATTAATACCCACCCCGTTGTCATTCTATCAGGTTTTGGGGAAGATCTGACAGCCTTTAAATTTTGACCATTTTTTCAACCCGCGGCTTGTCGTTTTTTTCAGGTTTTCGGCGTAACCTCCGGGGCTGAAATTTCTTTGGAACAAAGATAATTTTTTCTATTCTCTGCAATTTCTCGATTAATACCCACCCTGTTGTCATTCTATCAGGTTTTGGGGAAGATCTGACAGCCTTTAAATTTTGACCATTTTTTCAACCCGCGGCTTGTCGTTTTTTTCAGGTTTTCGGCGTAACCTCCGGAGCTGAATTTTCTTTAGAACAAAGATAATTCTTTCTAATCTGCAAATTCTCGATTAATACCCACCCCGTTGTCATTCTAATAGGTTTTGGGGAAGATCTGACAGCCTTTAAATTTTGACCATTTTTTCAGCCCGCGGCCTGTCGTTTTTTTCAGGTATTCGGCGTAACCTCCGGGGCTGAAATTTCTTTGGAACAAAGATAATTCTTTCTAATCTCTGCAATTTCTCGATTAATACCCACCCCGTTATCAATTTATCAGGTTTTGGGGAAGATCTGATGCCCTTTAAATTTTGACCATTTTTTCAACCCGCGTCCTGTCGTTTTTTTCCAGTTTTCGGCGCAACCTCCGGAGCTGAAATTTCTTTGGAACAAAGATAATTCTTTCTAATCTCTGCAATTTCTCGATTAATACCCACCCCGTTGTCAATTTATCAGGTTTTGGGGAAGATCTGATGCCCTTTAAATTTTGACCATTTTTTCAACCCGCGGCCTGTCGTTTTTTTCGCGTTTTCGGCGTAACCTCCGGAGCTGAAATTTCTTTGGAACAAAGATAATTCTTTCTAATCTCTGAAATTTCTCGATTAATACCCACCCTGTTGTCAATTTATCAGGTTTTGGGGAAGATCTGATGCCCTTTAAATTTTGACCATTTTTTCAACCGGCGGCCTGTCGTTTTTCTCCAGTTTTCGGCGCAACCTCCGGAGCTGAAATTTCTTTGGAACAAAGATAATTCTTTCTAATCTCTGCAATTTCTCGATTAATACCCACCCCGTTGTCATTCTATCAGGTTTTGGGGAAGATCTGACAGCCTTTAAATTTTGACCATTTTTTCAACCCGCGGCCTGTCGTTTTTTTCCAGTTTTCGGCGCAACCTCCGGAGCTGAAATTTCTTTGGAACAAAGATAATTCTTTCTAATCTCTGCAATTTCTCGATTAATACCCACCCCGTTGTCAATTTATCAGGTTTTGGGGAAGATCTGATGCCCTTTAAATTTTGACCATTTTTTCAACCCGCGGCCTGTCGTTTTTTTCGCGTTTTCGGCGTAACCTCTGGAGCTGAAATTTCTTTGGAACAAAGATAATTCTTTCTAATCTCTGCAATTTCTCGATTAATACCCACCCTGTTGTCAATTTATCAGGTTTTGGGGAAGATCTGATGCCCTTTAAATTTTGACCATTTTTTCAACCCGCGGCCTGTCGTTTTTTTCCAGTTTTCGGCGCAACCTCCGGAGCTGAAATTTCTTTGGAACAAAGATAATTCTTTCTAATCTCTGCAATTTCTCGATTAATACCCACCCCGTTGTCAATTTATCAGGTTTTGGGGAAGATCTGATGCCCTTTAAATTTTGACCATTTTTTCAACCCGCGGCCTGTCGTTTTTTTCGCGTTTTCGGCGTAACCTCCGGAGCTGAAAATTCTTTGGAACAAAGATAATTTTTTCTATTCTCTGCAATTTCTCGATTAATACCCACCCCGTTGTCAATTTATCAGGTTTTGGGGAAGATCTGATGCCCTTTAAATTTTGACCATTTTTTCAACCCGCGGCCTGTCGTTTTTTTCCATTTTTCGGCGCAACCTCCGGAGCTGAAATTTCTTTGGAACAAAGATAAGTCTTTCTAATCTCTGCAATTTCTCGATTAATACCCACCCCGTTGTCAATTTATCAGGTTTTGGGGAAGATCTGATGCCCTTTAAATTTTGACCATTTTTTCAACCCGCGGCCTGTCGTTTTTTTCGCGTTTTCGGCGTAACCTCTGGAGCTGAAATTTCTTTGGAACAAAGATAATTCTTTCTAATCTCTGCAATTTCTCGATTAATACCCACCCTGTTGTCAATTTATCAGGTTTTGGGGAAGATCTGATGCCCTTTAAATTTTGACCATTTTTCCAACCCGCGGCCTGTCGTTTTTTTCCAGTTTTCGCCGCAACCTCCGGAGCTGAAATTTCTTTGGAACAAAGATAATTCTTTCTAATCTCTGCAATTTCTCGATTAATACCCACCCCGTTGTCATTCTATCAGGTTTTGGGGAAGATCTGACAGCCTTTAAATTTTGACCATTTTTTCAACCCGCGGCTTGTCGTTTTTTTCAGGTTTTCGGCGTAACCTCCGGGGCTGAAATTTCTTTGGAACAAAGATAATTTTTTCTATTCTCTGCAATTTCTCGATTAATACCCACCCTGTTGTCATTCTATCAGGTTTTGGGGAAGATCTGACAGCCTTTAAATTTTGACCATTTTTTCAACCCGCGGCTTGTCGTTTTTTTCAGGTTTTCGGCGTAACCTCCGGAGCTGAATTTTCTTTAGAACAAAGATAATTCTTTCTAATCTGCAAATTCTCGATTAATACCCACCCCGTTGTCATTCTAATAGGTTTTGGGGAAGATCTGACAGCCTTTAAATTTTGACCATTTTTTCAACCCGCGGCCTGTCGTTTTTTTCCAGTTTTCTGCGCCACCTCCGGAGCTGAAATTTCTTTGGAACAAAGATAATTCTTTCTAATCTCTGCAATTTCTCGATTAATACCCACCCCGTTGTCAATTTATCAGGTTTTGGGGAAGATCTGATGCCCTTTCAATTTTGACCATTTTTTCAACCCGCGGCCTGTCGTTTTTTTCGCGTTTTCGGCGTAACCTCCGGAGCTGAAAATTCTTTGGAACAAAGATAATTTTTTCTATTCTCTGCAATTTCTCGATTAATACCCACCCCGTTGTCAATTTATCAGGTTTTGGGGAAGATCTGATGCCCTTTAAATTTTGACCATTTTTTCAACCCGCGGCCTGTCGTTTTTTTCGCGTTTTCGGCGCAACCTCTGGAGCTGAAATTTCTTTGGAACAAAGATAATTCTTTCTAATCTCTGCAATTTCTCGATTAATACCCACCCCGTTGTCATTCTATCAGGTTTTGGGGAAGATCTGACAGCCTTTAAATTTTGACCATTTTTTCAACCCGCGGCCTGTCGTTTTTTTCAGGTTTCCGGCGTAACCTCCGGGGCTGAAATTTCTTTGGAACAAAGATAATTCTTTCTATTCTCTGCAATTTCTCGATTAACACCCACCCCGTTGTCAATTTATCAGGTTTTGGGGAAGATCTGACAGCCTTTAAATTTTGACCATTTTTTCAACCCGCGGCTTGTCGTTTTTTTTGCGTTTTCGGCGTAACCTCCGGAGCTGAAATTTCTTTGGAACAAAGATAATTCTTTCTAATCTCTGAAATTTCTCGATTAATACCCACCCTGTTGTCAATTTATCAGGTTTTGGGGAAGATCTGATGCCCTTTAAATTTTGACCATTTTTTCAACCCGCGGCCTGTCGTTTTTTTCGCGTTTTCGGCGTAACCTCCGGAGCTGAAACTTCTTTGGAACAAAGATAATTCTTTCTAATCTCTGCAATTTCTCGATTAATACCCACCCTGTTGTCAATTTATCAGGTTTTGGGGAAGATCTGATGCCCTTTAAATTTTGACCATTTTTTCAACCCGCGGCCTGTCGTTTTTTTCCAGTTTTCGGCGCAACCTCCGGAGCTGAAATTTCTTTGGAACAAAGATAATTCTTTCTAATCTCTGCAATTTCTCGATTAATACCCACCCCGTTGTCAATTTATCAGGTTTTGGGGAAGATCTGATGCCCTTTAAATTTTGACCATTTTTTCAACCCGCGGCCTGTTTTTTTCGCGTTTTCAATTTATCAGGTTTTGGGGAAGATCTGATGCCCTTTAAATTTTGACCATTTTTTCAACCCGCGGCCTGTTTTTTTCGCGTTTTCGGCGTAACCTCTGGAGCTGAAATTTCTTTGGAACAAAGATAATTCTTTCTAATCTCTGCAATTTCTCGATTAATACCCACCCCGTTGTCAATTTATCAGGTTTTGGGGAAGATCTGATGCCCTTTAAATTTTGACCATTTTTTCAACCCGCGGCCTGTCGTTTTTTTCCATTTTTCGGCGCAACCTCCGGAGCTGAAATTTCTTTGGAACAAAGATAAGTCTTTCTAATCTCTGCAATTTCTCGATTAATACCCACCCCGTTGTCAATTTATCAGGTTTTGGGGAAGATCTGATGCCCTTTAAATTTTGACCATTTTTTCAACCCGCGGCCTGTCGTTTTTTTCGCGTTTTCGGCGTAACCTCTGGAGCTGAAATTTCTTTGGAACAAAGATAATTCTTTCTAATCTCTGCAATTTCTCGATTAATACCCACCCTGTTGTCAATTTATCAGGTTTTGGGGAAGATCTGATGCCCTTTAAATTTTGACCATTTTTCCAACCCGCGGCCTGTCGTTTTTTTCCAGTTTTCGCCGCAACCTCCGGAGCTGAAATTTCTTTGGAACAAAGATAATTCTTTCTAATCTCTGCAATTTCTCGATTAATACCCACCCCGTTGTCATTCTATCAGGTTTTGGGGAAGATCTGACAGCCTTTAAATTTTGACCATTTTTTCAACCCGCGGCTTGTCGTTTTTTTCAGGTTTTCGGCGTAACCTCCGGGGCTGAAATTTCTTTGGAACAAAGATAATTTTTTCTATTCTCTGCAATTTCTCGATTAATACCCACCCTGTTGTCATTCTATCAGGTTTTGGGGAAGATCTGACAGCCTTTAAATTTTGACCATTTTTTCAACCCGCGGCTTGTCGTTTTTTTCAGGTTTTCGGCGTAACCTCCGGAGCTGAATTTTCTTTAGAACAAAGATAATTCTTTCTAATCTCTGCAATTTCTCGATTAATACCCACCCCGTTGTCAATTTATCAGGTTTTGGGGAAGATCTGATGCCCTTTAAATTTTGACCATTTTTTCAACCCGCGGCCTGTCGTTTTTTTCGCGTTTTCGGCGTAACCTCCGGAGCTGAAATTTCTTTGGAACAAAGATAATTCTTTCTAATCTCTGAAATTTCTCGATTAATACCCACCCTGTTGTCAATTTATCAGGTTTTGGGGAAGATCTGATGCCCTTTAAATTTTGACCATTTTTTCAACCGGCGGCCTGTCGTTTTTCTCCAGTTTTCGGCGCAACCTCCGGAGCTGAAATTTCTTTGGAACAAAGATAATTCTTTCTAATCTCTGCAATTTCTCGATTAATACCCACCCCGTTGTCATTCTATCAGGTTTTGGGGAAGATCTGACAGCCTTTAAATTTTGACCATTTTTTCAACCCGCGGCCTGTCGTTTTTTTCCAGTTTTCGGCGCAACCTCCGGAGCTGAAATTTCTTTGGAACAAAGATAATTCTTTCTAATCTCTGCAATTTCTCGATTAATACCCACCCCGTTGTCAATTTATCAGGTTTTGGGGAAGATCTGATGCCCTTTAAATTTTGACCATTTTTTCAACCCGCGGCCTGTCGTTTTTTTCGCGTTTTCGGCGTAACCTCCGGAGCTGAAATTTCTTTGGAACAAAGATAATTCTTTCTAATCTCTGCAATTTCTCGATTAATACCCACCCTGTTGTCAATTTATCAGGTTTTGGGGAAGATCTGATGCCCTTTAAATTTTGACCATTTTTTCAACCCGCGGCCTGTCGTTTTTTTCCAGTTTTCGGCGCAACCTCCGGAGCTGAAATTTCTTTGGAACAAAGATAATTCTTTCTAATCTCTGCAATTTCTCGATTAATACCCACCCCGTTGTCAATTTATCAGGTTTTGGGGAAGATCTGATGCCCTTTAAATTTTGACCATTTTTTCAACCCGCGGCCTGTCGTTTATTTCGCGTTTCCGGCGTAACCTCCGGAGCTGAAAATTCTTTGGAACAAAGATAATTTTTTCTATTCTCTGCAATTTCTCGATTAATACCCACCCCGTTGTCAATTTATCAGGTTTTGGGGAAGATCTGATGCCCTTTAAATTTTGACCATTTTTTCAACCCGCGGCCTGTCGTTTTTTTCCATTTTTCGGCGCAACCTCCGGAGCTGAAATTTCTTTGGAACAAAGATAAGTCTTTCTAATCTCTGCAATTTCTCGATTAATACCCACCCCGTTGTCAATTTATCAGGTTTTGGGGAAGATCTGATGCCCTTTAAATTTTGACCATTTTTTCAACCCGCGGCCTGTCGTTTTTTTCGCGTTTTCGGCGTAACCTCTGGAGCTGAAATTTCTTTGGAACAAAGATAATTCTTTCTAATCTCTGCAATTTCTCGATTAATACCCACCCTGTTGTCAATTTATCAGGTTTTGGGGAAGATCTGATGCCCTTTAAATTTTGACCATTTTTCCAACCCGCGGCCTGTCGTTTTTTTCCAGTTTTCGCCGCAACCTCCGGAGCTGAAATTTCTTTGGAACAAAGATAATTCTTTCTAATCTCTGCAATTTCTCGATTAATACCCACCCCGTTGTCATTCTATCAGGTTTTGGGGAAGATCTGACAGCCTTTAAATTTTGACCATTTTTTCAACCCGCGGCTTGTCGTTTTTTTCAGGTTTTCGGCGTAACCTCCGGGGCTGAAATTTCTTTGGAACAAAGATAATTTTTTCTATTCTCTGCAATTTCTCGATTAATACCCACCCTGTTGTCGTTCTATCAGGTTTTGGGGAAGATCTGACAGCCTTTAAATTTTGACCATTTTTTCAACCCGCGGCTTGTCGTTTTTTTCAGGTTTTCGGCGTAACCTCCGGAGCTGAATTTTCTTTAGAACAAAGATAATTCTTTCTAATCTGCAAATTCTCGATTAATACCCACCCCGTTGTCATTCTAATAGGTTTTGGGGAAGATCTGACAGCCTTTAAATTTTGACCATTTTTTCAACCCGCGGCCTGTCGTTTTTTTCCAGTTTTCTGCGCCACCTCCGGAGCTGAAATTTCTTTGGAACAAAGATAATTCTTTCTAATCTCTGCAATTTCTCGATTAATACCCACCCCGTTGTCAATTTATCAGGTTTTGGGGAAGATCTGATGCCCTTTCAATTTTGACCATTTTTTCAACCCGCGGCCTGTCGTTTTTTTCGCGTTTTCGGCGTAACCTCCGGAGCTGAAAATTCTTTGGAACAAAGATAATTTTTTCTATTCTCTGCAATTTCTCGATTAATACCCACCCCGTTGTCAATTTATCAGGTTTTGGGGAAGATCTGATGCCCTTTAAATTTTGACCATTTTTTCAACCCGCGGCCTGTCGTTTTTTTCGCGTTTTCGGCGCAACCTCTGGAGCTGAAATTTCTTTGGAACAAAGATAATTCTTTCTAATCTCTGCAATTTCTCGATTAATACCCACCCCGTTGTCATTCTATCAGGTTTTGGGGAAGATCTGACAGCCTTTAAATTTTGACCATTTTTTCAACCCGCGGCCTGTCGTTTTTTTCAGGTTTCCGGCGTAACCTCCGGGGCTGAAATTTCTTTGGAACAAAGATAATTCTTTCTATTCTCTGCAATTTCTCGATTAACACCCACCCCGTTGTCAATTTATCAGGTTTTGGGGAAGATCTGACAGCCTTTAAATTTTGACCATTTTTTCAACCCGCGGCTTGTCGTTTTTTTTGCGTTTTCGGCGTAACCTCCGGAGCTGAAATTTCTTTGGAACAAAGATAATTCTTTCTAATCTCTGAAATTTCTCGATTAATACCCACCCTGTTGTCAATTTATCAGGTTTTGGGGAAGATCTGATGCCCTTTAAATTTTGACCATTTTTTCAACCCGCGGCCTGTCGTTTTTTTCGCGTTTTCGGCGTAACCTCCGGAGCTGAAACTTCTTTGGAACAAAGATAATTCTTTCTAATCTCTGCAATTTCTCGATTAATACCCACCCTGTTGTCAATTTATCAGGTTTTGGGGAAGATCTGATGCCCTTTAAATTTTGACCATTTTTTCAACCCGCGGCCTGTCGTTTTTTTCCAGTTTTCGGCGCAACCTCCGGAGCTGAAATTTCTTTGGAACAAAGATAATTCTTTCTAATCTCTGCAATTTCTCGATTAATACCCACCCCGTTGTCAATTTATCAGGTTTTGGGGAAGATCTGATGCCCTTTAAATTTTGACCATTTTTTCAACCCGCGGCCTGTTTTTTTCGCGTTTTCAATTTATCAGGTTTTGGGGAAGATCTGATGCCCTTTAAATTTTGACCATTTTTTCAACCCGCGGCCTGTTTTTTTCGCGTTTTCGGCGTAACCTCTGGAGCTGAAATTTCTTTGGAACAAAGATAATTCTTTCTAATCTCTGCAATTTCTCGATTAATACCCACCCCGTTGTCAATTTATCAGGTTTTGGGGAAGATCTGATGCCCTTTAAATTTTGACCATTTTTTCAACCCGCGGCCTGTCGTTTTTTTCCATTTTTCGGCGCAACCTCCGGAGCTGAAATTTCTTTGGAACAAAGATAAGTCTTTCTAATCTCTGCAATTTCTCGATTAATACCCACCCCATTGTCAATTTATCAGGTTTTGGGGAAGATCTGATGCCCTTTAAATTTTGACCATTTTTTCAACCCGCGGCCTGTCGTTTTTTTCGCGTTTTCGGCGTAACCTCTGGAGCTGAAATTTCTTTGGAACAAAGATAATTCTTTCTAATCTCTGCAATTTCTCGATTAATACCCACCCTGTTGTCAATTTATCAGGTTTTGGGGAAGATCTGATGCCCTTTAAATTTTGACCATTTTTCCAACCCGCGGCCTGTCGTTTTTTTCCAGTTTTCGCCGCAACCTCCGGAGCTGAAATTTCTTTGGAACAAAGATAATTCTTTCTAATCTCTGCAATTTCTCGATTAATACCCACCCCGTTGTCATTCTATCAGGTTTTGGGGAAGATCTGACAGCCTTTAAATTTTGACCATTTTTTCAACCCGCGGCTTGTCGTTTTTTTCAGGTTTTCGGCGTAACCTCCGGGGCTGAAATTTCTTTGGAACAAAGATAATTTTTTCTATTCTCTGCAATTTCTCGATTAATACCCACCCTGTTGTCATTCTATCAGGTTTTGGGGAAGATCTGACAGCCTTTAAATTTTGACCATTTTTTCAACCCGCGGCTTGTCGTTTTTTTCAGGTTTTCGGCGTAACCTCCGGAGCTGAATTTTCTTTAGAACAAAGATAATTCTTTCTAATCTGCAAATTCTCGATTAATACCCACCCCGTTGTCATTCTAATAGGTTTTGGGGAAGATCTGACAGCCTTTAAATTTTGACCATTTTTTCAACCCGCGGCCTGTCGTTTTTTTCCAGTTTTCTGCGCCACCTCCGGAGCTGAAATTTCTTTGGAACAAAGATAATTCTTTCTAATCTCTGCAATTTCTCGATTAATACCCACCCCGTTGTCAATTTATCAGGTTTTGGGGAAGATCTGATGCCCTTTCAATTTTGACCATTTTTTCAACCCGCGGCCTGTCGTTTTTTTCGCGTTTTCGGCGTAACCTCCGGAGCTGAAAATTCTTTGGAACAAAGATAATTTTTTCTATTCTCTGCAATTTCTCGATTAATACCCACCCCGTTGTCAATTTATCAGGTTTTGGGGAAGATCTGATGCCCTTTAAATTTTGACCATTTTTTCAACCCGCGGCCTGTCGTTTTTTTCGCGTTTTCGGCGCAACCTCTGGAGCTGAAATTTCTTTGGAACAAAGATAATTCTTTCTAATCTCTGCAATTTCTCGATTAATACCCACCCCGTTGTCATTCTATCAGGTTTTGGGGAAGATCTGACAGCCTTTAAATTTTGACCATTTTTTCAACCCGCGGCCTGTCGTTTTTTTCAGGTTTCCGGCGTAACCTCCGGGGCTGAAATTTCTTTGGAACAAAGATAATTCTTTCTATTCTCTGCAATTTCTCGATTAACACCCACCCCGTTGTCAATTTATCAGGTTTTGGGGAAGATCTGACAGCCTTTAAATTTTGACCATTTTTTCAACCCGCGGCTTGTCGTTTTTTTTGCGTTTTCGGCGTAACCTCCGGAGCTGAAATTTCTTTGGAACAAAGATAATTCTTTCTAATCTCTGAAATTTCTCGATTAATACCCACCCTGTTGTCAATTTATCAGGTTTTGGGGAAGATCTGATGCCCTTTAAATTTTGACCATTTTTTCAACCCGCGGCCTGTCGTTTTTTTCGCGTTTTCGGCGTAACCTCCGGAGCTGAAACTTCTTTGGAACAAAGATAATTCTTTCTAATCTCTGCAATTTCTCGATTAATACCCACCCTGTTGTCAATTTATCAGGTTTTGGGGAAGATCTGATGCCCTTTAAATTTTGACCATTTTTTCAACCCGCGGCCTGTCGTTTTTTTCCAGTTTTCGGCGCAACCTCCGGAGCTGAAATTTCTTTGGAACAAAGATAATTCTTTCTAATCTCTGCAATTTCTCGATTAATACCCACCCCGTTGTCAATTTATCAGGTTTTGGGGAAGATCTGATGCCCTTTAAATTTTGACCATTTTTTCAACCCGCGGCCTGTTTTTTTCGCGTTTTCAATTTATCAGGTTTTGGGGAAGATCTGATGCCCTTTAAATTTTGACCATTTTTTCAACCCGCGGCCTGTTTTTTTCGCGTTTTCGGCGTAACCTCTGGAGCTGAAATTTCTTTGGAACAAAGATAATTCTTTCTAATCTCTGCAATTTCTCGATTAATACCCACCCCGTTGTCATTCTATCAGGTTTTGGGGAAGATCTGACAGCCTTTAAATTTTGACCATTTTTTCAACCCGCGGCCTGTCGTTTTTTTCAGGTTTCCGGCGTAACCTCCGGGGCTGAAATTTCTTTGGAACAAAGATAATTCTTTCTAATCTCTGCAATTTCTCGATTAATACCCACCCCGTTGTCAATTTATCAGGTTTTGGGGAAGATCTGATGCCCTTTAAATTTTGACCATTTTTTCAACCCGCGGCCTGTCGTTTTTTTCGCGTTTTCGGCGTAACCTCCGGAGCTGAAATTTCTTTGGAACAAAGATAATTCTTTCTAATCTCTGAAATTTCTCGATTAATACCCGCCCTGTTGTCAATTTATCAGGTTTTGGGGAAGATCTGATGCCCTTTAAATTTTGACCATTTTTTCAACCCGCGGCCTGTCATTTTTTTCAGGTTTCCGGCGTAACCTCCGGGGCTGAAATTTCTTTGGAACAAAGATAATTCTTTCTATTCTCTGCAATTTCTCGATTAACACCCACCCCGTTGTCAATTTATCAGGTTTTGGGGAAGATCTGACAGCCTTTAAATTTTGACCATTTTTTCAACCCGCGGCTTGTCGTTTTTTTTGCGTTTTCGGCGTAACCTCCGGAGCTGAAATTTCTTTGGAACAAAGATAATTCTTTCTAATCTCTGCAATTTCTCGATTAATACCCACCCTGTTGTCAATTTATCAGGTTTTGGGGAAGATCTGATGCCCTTTAAATTTTGACCATTTTTTCAACCCGCGGCCTGTTTTTTTCGCGTTTTCAATTTATCAGGTTTTGGGGAAGATCTGATGCCCTTTAAATTTTGACCATTTTTTCAACCCGCGGCCTGTTTTTTTCGCGTTTTCGGCGTAACCTCTGGAGCTGAAATTTCTTTGGAACAAAGATAATTCTTTCTAATCTCTGCAATTTCTCGATTAATACCCACCCCGTTGTCATTCTATCAGGTTTTGGGGAAGATCTGACAGCCTTTAAATTTTGACCATTTTTTCAACCCGCGGCCTGTCGTTTTTTTCAGGTTTCCGGCGTAACCTCCGGGGCTGAAATTTCTTTGGAACAAAGATAATTCTTTCTAATCTCTGCAATTTCTCGATTAATACCCACCCCGTTGTCAATTTATCAGGTTTTGGGGAAGATCTGATGCCCTTTAAATTTTGACCATTTTTTCAACCCGCGGCCTGTCGTTTTTTTCGCGTTTTCGGCGTAACCTCCGGAGCTGAAATTTCTTTGGAACAAAGATAATTCTTTCTAATCTCTGAAATTTCTCGATTAATACCCGCCCTGTTGTCAATTTATCAGGTTTTGGGGAAGATCTGATGCCCTTTAAATTTTGACCATTTTTTCAACCCGCGGCCTGTCGTTTTTCTCCAGTTTTCGGCGCAACCTCCGGAGCTGAAATTTCTTTGGAACAAAGATAATTCTTTCTAATCTCTGCAATTTCTCGATTAATACCCACCCCGTTGTCATTCTATCAGGTTTTGGGGAAGATCTGACAGCCTTTAAATTTTGACCATTTTTTCAACCCGCGGCCTGTCGTTTTTTTCCAGTTTTCGGCGCAACCTCCGGAGCTGAAATTTCTTTGGAACAAAGATAATTCTTTCTAATCTCTGCAATTTCTCGATTAATACCCACCCCGTTGTCAATTTATCAGGTTTTGGGAAAGATCTGATGCCCTTTAAATTTTGACCATTTTTTCAACCCGCGGCCTGTTTTTTTCGCGTTTTCAATTTATCAGGTTTTGGGGAAGATCTGATGCCCTTTTAATTTTGACCATTTTTTCAACCCGCGGCCTGTTTTTTTCGCGTTTTCGGCGTAACCTCTGGAGCTGAAATTTCTTTGGAACAAAGATAATTCTTTCTAATCTCTGCAATTTCTCGATTAATACCCACCCCGTTGTCATTCTATCAGGTTTTGGGGAAGATCTGACAGCCTTTAAATTTTGACCATTTTTTCAACCCGCGGCCTGTCGTTTTTTTCAGGTTTCCGGCGTAACCTCCGGGGCTGAAATTTCTTTGGAACAAAGATAATTCTTTCTATTCTCTGCAATTTCTCGATTAACACCCACCCCGTTGTCAATTTATCAGGTTTTGGGGAAGATCTGACAGCCTTTAAATTTTGACCATTTTTTCAACCCGCGGCTTGTCGTTTTTTTCGCGTTTTCGGCGTAATCTCCGGAGCTGAAATTTCTTTGGAACAAAGATAATTCTTTCTAATCTCTGCAATTTCTCGATTAATACCCACCCCGTTGTCAATTTATCAGGTTTTGGGGAAGATCTGATGCCCTTTAAATTTTGACCATTTTTTCAACCCGCGGCCTGTCGTTTTTTTCGCGTTTTCGGCGTAACCTCCGGAGCTGAAATTTCTTTGGAACAAAGATAATTCTTTCTAATCTCTGAAATTTCTCGATTAATACCCACCCTGTTGTCAATTTATCAGGTTTTCGGGAAGATCTGATGCCCTTTAAATTTTGACCATTTTTTCAACCCGCGGCCTGTCGTTTTTCTCCAGTTTTCGGCGCAACCTCCGGAGCTGAAATTTCTTTGGAACAAAGATAATTCTTTCTAATCTCTGCAATTTCTCGATTAATACCCACCCCGTTGTCATTCTATCAGGTTTTGGGGAAGATCTGACAGCCTTTAAATTTTGACCATTTTTTCAACCCGCGGCCTGTCGTTTTTTTCCAGTTTTCGGCGCAACCTCCGGAGCTGAAATTTCTTTGGAACAAAGATAATTCTTTCTAATCTCTGCAATTTCTCGATTAATACCCACCCCGTTGTCAATTTATCAGGTTTTGGGGAAGATCTGATGCCCTTTAAATTTTGACCATTTTTTCAACCCGCGGCCTGTTTTTTTCGCGTTTTCAATTTATCAGGTTTTGGGGAAGATCTGATGCCCTTTTAATTTTGACCATTTTTTCAACCCGCGGCCTGTTTTTTTCGCGTTTTCGGCGTAACCTCTGGAGCTGAAATTTCTTTGGAACAAAGATAATTCTTTCTAATCTCTGCAATTTCTCGATTAATACCCACCCCGTTGTCATTCTATCAGGTTTTGGGGAAGATCTGACAGCCTTTAAATTTTGACCATTTTTTCAACCCGCGGCCTGTCGTTTTTTTCAGGTTTCCGGCGTAACCTCCGGGGCTGAAATTTCTTTGGAACAAAGATAATTCTTTCTATTCTCTGAAATTTCTCGATTAATACCCACCCTGTTGTCAATTTATCAGGTTTTGGGGAAGATCTGATGCCCTTTAAATTTTGACCATTTTTTCAACCCGCGGCCTGTCGTTTTTCTCCAGTTTTCGGCGCAACCTCCGGAGCTGAAATTTCTTTGGAACAAAGATAATTCTTTCTAATCTCTGCAATTTCTCGATTAATACCCACCCCGTTGTCATTCTATCAGGTTTTGGGGAAGATCTGACAGCCTTTAAATTTTGACCATTTTTTCAACCCGCGGCCTGTCGTTTTTTTCCAGTTTTCGGCGCAACCTCCGGAGCTGAAATTTCTTTGGAACAAAGATAATTCTTTCTAATCTCTGCAATTTCTCGATTAATACCCACCCCGTTGTCAATTTATCAGGTTTTGGGGAAGATCTGATGCCCTTTAAATTTTGACCATTTTTTCAACCCGCGGCCTGTCGTTTTTTTCGCGTTTTCGGCGTAACCTCTGGAGCTGAAATTTCTTTGGAACAAAGATAATTCTTTCTAATCTCTGCAATTTCTCGATTAATACCCACCCTGTTGTCAATTTATCAGGTTTTGGGGAAGATCTGATGCCCTTTAAATTTTGACCATTTTTTCAACCCGCGGCCTGTTGTTTTTTTCCAGTTTTCGGTGCAACCTCCGGAGCTGAAATTTCTTTGGAGCAAAGATAATTCTTTCTAATCTCTGCAATTTCTCGATTAATACCCACCCCGTTGTCAATTTATCAGGTTTTGGGGAAGATCTGATGCCCTTTAAATTTTGACCATTTTTTCAACTCGCGGCCTGTCGTTTTTTTCGCGTTTTCGGCGTAACCTCCGGAGCTGAAAATTCTTTGGAACAAAGATAATTTTTTCTATTCTCTGCAATTTCTCGATTAATACCCACCCCGTTGTCATTCTATCAGGTTTTGGGGAAGATCTGACAGCCTTTAAATTTTGACCATTTTTTCAACCCGCGGCCTGTCGTTTTTTTCGCGTTTTCAGCGTAACCTCTGGAGCTGAAATTTCTTTGGAACAAAGATAATTTTTTCTATTCTCTGCAATTTCTCGATTAATACCCACCCCGTTGTCATTCTATCAGGTATTGGGGAAGATCTGACAGCCTTTAAATTTTGACCATTTTTTCAACCCGCGGCCTGTCGTTTTTTTCAGGTTTTCGGCGTAACCTCCGGGGCTGAAATTTCTTTGGAACAAAGATAATTCTTTCTATTCTCTGCAATTTCTCGATTAATACCCACCCCGTTGTCATTCTATCAGGTTTTGGGGAAGATCTGACAGCCTTTAAATTTTGACCATTTTTTCAACCCGCGGCCTGTCGTTTTTTTCAGGTTTTCGGCGTAACCTCCGGGGCTGAAATTTCTTTGGAACAAAGATAATTCTTTCTATTCTCTGCAATTTCTCGATTAATACCCACCCCGTTGTCATTCTATCAGGTTTTGGGGAAGATCTGACAGCCTTTAAATTTTGACCATTTTTTCAACCCGCGGCCTGTCGTTTTTTTCAGGTTTTTGGCGTAACCTACGGGGCTGAAATTTATTTGGAACAATGATAATTCTTTCTAATCTCTGCAATTTCTCGATTAATACCCACCCCGTTGTCAATTTATCAGGTTTTGGGGAAGATCTGATGCCCTTTAAATTTTGACCATTTTTTCAACCCGCGGCCTGTCGTTTTTTTCGCGTTTTCGGCGTAACCTCCGGAGCTGAAATTTCTTTGGAACAAAGATAATTCTTTCTATTCTCTGCAATTTCTCGATTAATACCCACCCCGTTGTCATTCTATCAGGTTTTGGGGAAGATCTGACAGCCTTTAAATTTTGACCATTTTTTCAACCCGCGGCCTGTCATTTTTTTCAGGTTTTCGGCGTAACCTCCGGGGCTGAAATTTCTTTGGAACAAAGATAATTCTTTCTATTCTCTGCAATTTCTCGATTAATACCCACCCCGTTGTCATTCTATCAGGTTTTGGGGAAGATCTGACAGCCTTTAAATTTTGACCATTTTTTCAACCCGCGGCCTGTCGTTTTTTTCGCGTTTTCAGCGTAACCTCTGGAGCTGAAATTTCTTTGGAACAAAGATAATTTTTTCTATTCTCTGCAATTTCTCGATTAATACCCACCCCGTTGTCATTCTATCAGGTATTGGGGAAGATCTGACAGCCTTTAAATTTTGACCATTTTTTCAACCCGCGGCCTGTCGTTTTTTTCAGGTTTTCGGCGTAACCTCCGGGGCTGAAATTTCTTTGGAACAAAGATAATTCTTTCTATTCTCTGCAATTTCTCGATTAATACCCACCCCGTTGTCATTCTATCAGGTTTTGGGGAAGATCTGACAGCCTTTAAATTTTGACCATTTTTTCAACCCGCGGCCTGTCGTTTTTTTCAGGTTTTCGGCGTAACCTCCCGGCTGAAATTTCTTTGGAACAAAGATAATTCTTTCTAATCTCTGCAATTTCTCGATTAATACCCACCCCGTTGTCAATTTATCAGGTTTTGGGGAAGATCTGATGCCCTTTAAATTTTGACCATTTTTTCAACCCGCGGCCTGTCGTTTTTTACAGGTTTTCGGCGTAACCTCCGGGGCTGAAATTTCTTTGGAACAAAGATAATTCTTTCTATTCTCTGCAATTTCTCGATTAACACCCACCCCGTTGTCAATTTATCATGTTTTGGGGAAGATCTGACAGCCTTTAAATTTTGACCATTTTTTCAACCCGCGGCCTGTCATTTTTTTCAGGTTTTCGGCGTAACCTCCGGAGCTGAATTTTCTTTGGAACAAAGATAATTCTTTCTAATCTGCAAATTCTCGATTAATACCCACCCCGTTGTCATTCTATCAGGTTTTGGGGAAGATCTGACAGCTTTTAAATTTTGACCATTTTTTCAACCCGCGGCCTGTCGTTTTTTTCAGGTTTTTGGCGTAACCTACGGGGCTGAAATTTATTTGGAACAATGATAATTCTTTCTAATCTCTGCAATTTCTCGATTAATACCCACCCCGTTGTCAATTTATCAGGTTTTGGGGAAGATCTGATGCCCTTTAAATTTTGACCATTTTTTCAACCCGCGGCCTGTCTTTTTTTTCCAGTTTTCGGCGCAGCCTCCGGGGCTGAAATTTCTTTGGAACAAAGATAAGTCTTTCTAATCTCTGCAATTTCTCAATTAATACCCACCCCGTTGTCAATTTATCGGGTTTTGGGGAAGATCTGATGCCCTTTAAATTTTGACCATTTTTTCAACCCGCGGCCTGTCGTTTTTTTCGCGTTTTCGGCGTAACCTCCGGAGCTGAAATTTCTTTGGAACAAAGATAATTCTTTCTATTCTCTACAATTTCTCGATTAACACCCACCCCGTTGTCAATTTATCATGTTTTGGGGAAGATCTGACAGCCTTTAAATTTTGACCATTTTTTCAACCCGCGGCCTGTCATTTTTTTCAGGTTTTCGGCGTAACCTCCGGAGCTGAATTTTCTTTGGAACAAAGATAATTCTTTCTAATCTGCAAATTCTCGATTAATACCCACCCCGTTGTCAATTTATCAGGTTTTGGGGAAGATCTGATGCCCTTTAAATTTTGACCACTTTTTCAACCCGCGGCCTGTCGTTTTTTTCCATTTTTCGGCGCAACCTCCGGAGCTGAAATTTCTTTGGAACAAAGATAATTCTTTCTAATCTCTGCAATTTCTCGATTAATACCCACCCCGTTGTCAATTTATCAGGTTTTGGGGAAGATCTGATGCCCTTTAAATTTTGACCATTTTTTCAACCCGCGGCCTGTCGTTTTTTACAGGTTTTCGGCGTAACCTCCGGGGCTGAAATTTCTTTGGAACAAAGATAATTCTTTCTATTCTCTGCAATTTCTCGATTAACACCCACCCCGTTGTCAATTTATCATGTTTTGGGGAAGATCTGACAGCCTTTAAATTTTGACCATTTTTTCAACCCGCGGCCTGTCATTTTTTTCAGGTTTTCGGCGTAACCTCCGGAGCTGAATTTTCTTTGGAACAAAGATAATTCTTTCTAATCTGCAAATTCTCGATTAATACCCACCCCGTTGTCATTCTATCAGGTTTTGGGGAAGATCTGACAGCCTTTAAATTTTGACCATTTTTTCAACCCGCGGCCTGTCGTTTTTTTCAGGTTTTTGGCGTAACCTACGGGGCTGAAATTTATTTGGAACAATGATAATTCTTTCTAATCTCTGCAATTTCTCGATTAATACCCACCCCGTTGTCAATTTATCAGGTTTTGGGGAAGATCTGATGCCCTTTAAATTTTGACCATTTTTTCAACCCGCGGCCTGTCTTTTTTTTCCAGTTTTCGGCGCAGCCTCCGGGGCTGAAATTTCTTTGGAACAAAGATAAGTCTTTCTAATCTCTGCAATTTCTCAATTAATACCCACCCCGTTGTCAATTTATCGGGTTTTGGGGAAGATCTGATGCCCTTTAAATTTTGACCATTTTTTCAACCCGCGGCCTGTCGTTTTTTTCGCGTTTTCGGCGTAACCTCCGGAGCTGAAATTTCTTTGGAACAAAGATAATTCTTTCTATTCTCTACAATTTCTCGATTAACACCCACCCCGTTGTCAATTTATCATGTTTTGGGGAAGATCTGACAGCCTTTAAATTTTGACCATTTTTTCAACCCGCGGCCTGTCATTTTTTTCAGGTTTTCGGCGTAACCTCCGGAGCTGAATTTTCTTTGGAACAAAGATAATTCTTTCTAATCTGCAAATTCTCGATTAATACCCACCCCGTTGTCAATTTATCAGGTTTTGGGGAAGATCTGATGCCCTTTAAATTTTGACCACTTTTTCAACCCGCGGCCTGTCGTTTTTTTCCATTTTTCGGCGCAACCTCCGGAGCTGAAATTTCTTTGGAACAAAGATAATTCTTTCTAATCTCTGCAATTTCTCGATTAATACCCACCCCGTTGTCAATTTATCAGGTTTTGGGGAAGATCTGATGCCCTTTAAATTTTGACCATTTTTTCAACCCGCGGCCTGTCGTTTTTTTCGCATTTTCGGCGTAACCTCCGGAGCTGAAATTTCTTTGGAACAAAGATAATTCTTTCTATTCTCTGCAATTTCTCGATTAATACCCACCCCGTTGTCATTCTATCAGGTTTTGGGGAAGATCTGACAGCCTTTAAATTTTGACCATTTTTTCAACCCGCGGCCTGTCGTTTTTTTCAGGTTTTCGGCGTAACCTCCGGGGCTGAAATTTCTTTGGAACAAAGATAATTCTTTCTATTCTCTGCAATTTCTCGATTAATACCCACCCCGTTGTCATTCTATCAGGTTTTGGGGAAGATCTGACAGCCTTTAAATTTTGACCATTTTTTCAACCCGCGGCCTGTCGTTTTTTTCAGGTTTTCGGCGTAACCTCCGGGGCTGAAATTTCTTTGGAACAAAGATAATTCTTTCTATTCTCTGCAATTTCTCAATTAATACCCACCCCGTTGTCATTCTATCAGGTTTTGGGGAAGATCTGACAGCCTTTAAATTTTGACCATTTTTTCAACCCGCGGCCTGTCGTTTTTTTCAGGTTTTCGGCGTAACCTCCGGGGCTGAAATTTCTTTGGAACAAAGATAATTCTTTCTATTCTCTGCAATTTCTCGATTAATACCCACCCCGTTGTCATTCTATCAGGTTTTGGGGAAGATCTGACAGCCTTTAAATTTTGACCATTTCTTCAACCCGCGGCCTGTCGTTTTTTTCAGGTTTTCGGCGTAACCTCCCGGCTGAAATTTCTTTGGAACAAAGATAATTCTTTCTAATCTCTGCAATTTCTCGATTAATACCCACCCCGTTGTCAATTTATCAGGTTTTGGGGAAGATCTGATGCCCTTTAAATTTTGACCATTTTTTCAACCCGCGGCCTGTCGTTTTTTACAGGTTTTCGGCGTAACCTCCGGGGCTGAAATTTCTTTGGAACAAAGATAATTCTTTCTATTCTCTGCAATTTCTCGATTAACACCCACCCCGTTGTCAATTTATCATGTTTTGGGGAAGATCTGACAGCCTTTAAATTTTGACCATTTTTTCAACCCGCGGCCTGTCATTTTTTTCAGGTTTTCGGCGTAACCTCCGGAGCTGAATTTTCTTTGGAACAAAGATAATTCTTTCTAATCTGCAAATTCTCGATTAATACCCACCCCGTTGTCATTCTATCAGGTTTTGGGGAAGATCTGACAGCCTTTAAATTTTGACCATTTTTTCAACCCGCGGCCTGTCGTTTTTTTCAGGTTTTTGGCGTAACCTACGGGGCTGAAATTTATTTGGAACAATGATAATTCTTTCTAATCTCTGCAATTTCTCGATTAATACCCACCCCGTTGTCAATTTATCAGGTTTTGGGGAAGATCTGATGCCCTTTAAATTTTGACCATTTTTTCAACCCGCGGCCTGTCGTTTTTTTCCAGTTTTCGGCGCAACCTCCGGGGCTGAAATTTCTTTGGAACAAAGATAATTCTTTCTAATCTCTGCAATTTCTCGATTAATACCCACCCCGTTGTCAATTTATCGGGTTTTGGGGAAGATCTGATGCCCTTTAAATTTTGACCATTTTTTCAACCCGCGGCCTGTCGTTTTTTTCGCGTTTTCGGCGTAACCTCCGGAGCTGAAATTTCTTTCGAACAAAGATAATTCTTTCTATTCTCTGCAATTTCTCGATTAACACCCACCCCGTTGTCAATTTATCATGTTTTGGGGAAGATCTGACAGCCTTTAAATTTTGACCATTTTTTCAACCCGCGGCCTGTCATTTTTTTCAGGTTTTCGGCGTAACCTCCGGAGCTGAATTTTCTTTGGAACAAAGATAATTCTTTCTAATCTGCAAATTCTCGATTAATACCCACCCCGTTGTCAATTTATCAGGTTTTGGGGAAGATCTGATGCCCTTTAAATTTTGACCATTTTTTCAACCCGCGGCCTGTCGTTTTTTTCCATTTTTCGGCGCAACCTCCGGAGCTGAAATTTCTTTGGAACAAAGATAATTCTTTCTAATCTCTGCAATTTCTCGATTAATACCCACCCCGTTGTCAATTTATCAGGTTTTGGGGAAGATCTGATGCCCTTTAAATTTTGACCATTTTTTCAACCCGCGGCCTACCGTTTTTTTCGCGTTGTCGGCGTAACCTCCGGAGCTGAAATTTCTTTGGAACAAAGATAATTCTTTCTATTCTCTGCAATTTCTCGATTAACACCCACCCCGTTGTCAATTTATCATGTTTTGGGGAAGATCTGACAGCCTTTAAATTTTGACCATTTTTTCAACCCGCGGCCTGTCGTTTTTTTCCAGTTTTCGGCGCAACCTCCGGAGCTGAAATTTCTTTGGAACAAAGATAATTCTTTCTAATCTCTGCAATTTCTCGATTAATACCCACCCCGTTGTCAATTTATCAGGTTTTGGGGAAGATCTGATGCCCTTTAAATTTTGACCATTTTTTCAACCCGCGGCCTGTCGTTTTTTTCAGGTTTCCGGCGTAACCTCCGGGGCTGAAATTTCTTTGGAACAAAGATAATTCTTTCTAATCTCTGCAATTTCTCGATTAATACCCACCCCGTTGTCAATTTATCAGGTTTTGGGGAAGATCTGACAGCCTTTAAATTTTGACCATTTTTTCAACCCGCGGCTTGTCGTTTTTTTCAGGTTTTCGGCGTAACCTCCGGAGCTGAAATTTCTTTGGAACAAAGATAATTTTTTCTATTCTCTGCAATTTCTCGATTAATACCCACCCTGTTGTCATTCTATCAGGTTTTGGGGAAGATCTGACAGCCTTTAAATTTTGACCATTTTTTCAACCCGCGGCTTGTCGTTTTTTTCAGGTTTTCGGCGTAACCTCCGGGGCTGAAATTTCTTTGGAACAAAGATAATTCTTTCTATTCTCTGCAATTTCTCGATTAACACCCACCCCGTTGTCAATTTATCAGGTTTTGGGGAAGATCTGACAGCCTTTAAATTTTGACCATTTTTTCAACCCGCGGCTTGTCGTTCTTTTCAGGTTTTCGGCGTAACCTCCGGAGCTGAAATTTCTTTGGAACAAAGATAATTTTTTCTATTCTCTGCAATTTCTCGATTAATACCCACCCCGTTGTCATTCTATCAGGTTTTGGGGAAGATCTGACAGCCTTTAAATTTTGACCATTTTTTCAACCCGCGGCTTGTCGTTTTTTTCAGGTTTTCGGCGTAACCTCCGGAGCTGAATTTTCTTTGGAACAAAGATAATTCTTTCTAATCTGCAAATTCTCGATTAATACCCACCACGTTGTCATTCTAATAGGTTTTGGGGAAGATCTGACAGCCTTTAAATTTTGACCATTTTTTCAACCCGCGGCCTGTCGTTTTTTTCAGGTTTTTGGCATAACCTACGGGGCTGAAATTTCTTTGGAACAAAGATAATTCTTTCTAATCTCTGCAATTTCTCGATTAATACCCACCCCGTTGTCAATTTATCAGGTTTTGGGGAAGATCTGATGCCCTTTAAATTTTGACCATTTTTTCAACCCGCGGTCTGTCGTTTTTTTCAGGTTTTCGGCGTAGCCTCCGGAGTTGAAATTTCTTTGGAACAAAGATAATTTTTTCTATTCTCTGCAATTTCTCGATTAATACCCACCCTGTTGTCATTCTATCAGGTTTTGGGGAAGATCTGACAGCCTTTAAATTTTGACCATTTTTTCAACCCGCGGCCTGTCGTTTTTTTCAGGTTTTTGGCGTAACCTCCGGAGCTGAAATTTCTTTGGAACAAAGATAATTTTTTCTATTCTCTGCAATTTCTCGATTAATACCCACCCTGTTGTCATTCTATCAGGTTTTGGGGAAGATCTGACAGCCTTTAAATTTTGACCATTTTTTCAACCCGCGGCCTGTCGTTTTTTTCAGGTTTTTGGCGTAACCTACGGGGCTGAAATTTCTTTGGAACAAAGATAATTCTTTCTAATCTCTGCAATTTCTCGATTAATACCCACCCCGTTGTCAATTTATCAGGTTTTGGGGAAGATCTGATGCCCTTTAAATTTTGACCATTTTTTCAACCCGCGGCCTGTCATTTTTTTCAGGTTTTTGGCGTAACCTACGGGGCTGAAATTTCTTTGGAACAAAGATAATTCTTTCTAATCTCTGCAATTTCTCGATTAATACCCACCCTGTTGTCATTCTATCAGGTTTTGGGGAAGATCTGACAGCCTTTAAATTTTGACCATTTTTTCAACCCGCGGCCTGTCGTTTTTTTCAGGTTTTTGGCGTAACCTACGGGGCTGAAATTTCTTTGGAACAAAGATAATTCTTTCTAATCTCTGCAATTTCTCGATTAATACCCACCCCGTTGTCAATTTATCAGGTTTTGGGGAAGATCTGATGCCCTTTAAATTTTGACCATTTTTTCAACCCGCGGCCTGTCGTTTTTTTCGCGTTTTCGGCGTAACCTCCGGAGCTGAAATTTCTTTCGAACAAAGATAATTTTTTCTATTCTCTGCAATTTCTTGATTAATACCCACCCCGTTGTCATTCTATCAGGTTTTGGGGAAGATCTGACAGCCTTTAAATTTTGACCATTTTTTCAACCCGCGGCCTGTCGTTTTTTTCCAGTTTTCGGCGCAACCTCCGGAGCTGAAATTTCTTTAGAACAAAGATAATTCTTTCTAATCTCTGCAATTTCTCGATTAATACCCACCCCGTTGTCAATTTATCAGGTTTTGGGGAAGATCTGATGCCCTTTAAATTTTGACCATTTTTTCAACCCGCGGCCTGTCGTTTTTTTCCAGTTTTCGGCGCAACCTCCGGAGCTGAAATTTCTTTGGAACAAAGATAATTCTTTCTAATCTCTGCAATTTCTCGATTAATACCCACCCCGTTGTCAATTTATCAGGTTTTGGGGAAGATCTGATGCCCTTTAAATTTTGACCATTTTTTCAACCCGCGGCCTATCGTTTTTTTCGCGTTTTCGGCGTAACCTCCGGAGCTGAAATTTCTTTGGAACAAAGATAATTCTTTCTATTCTCTGCAATTTCTTGATTAATACCCACCCCGTTGTCATTCTATCAGGTTTTGGGGAAGATCTGACAGCCTTTAAATTTTGACCATTTTTTCAACCCGCGGCTTGTCGTCTTTTTCAGGTTTTCGGCGTAACCTCCGGAGCTGAAATTTCTTTGGAACAAAGATAATTCTTTCTAATCTCTGCAATTTCTCGATTAATACCCACCCCGTTGTCAATTTATCATGTTTTGGGGAAGATCTGACAGCCTTTAAATTTTGACCATTTTTTCAACCCGCGGCCTGTCGTTTTTTTCCAGTTTTCGGCGCAACCTCCGGAGCTGAAATTTCTTTGGAACAAAGATAATTCTTTCTAATCTCTGCAATTTCTCGATTAATACCCACCCCGTTGTCAATTTATCAGGTTTTGGGGAAGATCTGATGCCCTTTAAATTTTGACCATTTTTTCAACCCGCGGCCTATCGTTTTTTTCGCGTTTTCGGCGTAACCTCCGGAGCTGAAATTTCTTTGGAACAAAGATAATTCTTTCTAATCTCTGCAATTTCTCGATTAATACCCACCCCGTTGTCAATTTATCAGGTTTTGGGGAAGATCTGATGCCCTTTAAATTTTGACCATTTTTCCAACCCGCGGCCTGTCTTTTTTTTCCAGTTTTCGCCGCAACCTCCGGAGCTGAAATTTCTTTGGAACAAAGATAATTCTTTCTAATCTCTGCAATTTCTCGATTAATACCCACCCCGTTGTCATTCTATCAGGTTTTGGGGAAGATCTGACAGCCTTTAAATTTTGACCATTTTTTCAACCCGCGGCCTGTCGTTTTTTTCAGGTTTTCGGCGTAACCTCCGGGGCTGAAATTTCTTTGGAACAAAGATAATTCTTTCTATTCTCTGCAATTTCTCGATTAACACCCACCCCGTTGTCAATTTATCAGGTTTTGGGGAAGATCTGATGCCCTTTAAATTTTGACCATTTTTTCAACCTGCGGCTTGTCGTTTTTTTCAGGTTTTCGGCGTAACCTCCGGAGCTGAAATTTCTTTGGAACAAAGATAATTTTTTCTATTCTCTGCAATTTCTCGATTAATACCCACCCTGTTGTCATTCTATCAGGTTTTGGGGAAGATCTGACAGCCTTTAAATTTTGACCATTTTTTCAACCCACGGCTTCTCGTTTTTTTCAGGTTTTCGGCGTAACCTCCGGAGCTGAATTTTCTTTGGAACAAAGATAATTCTTTCTAATCTGCAAATTCTCGATTAATACCCACCACGTTGTCATTCTAATAGGTTTTGGGGAAGATCTGACAGCCTTTAAATTTTGACCATTTTTTCAACCCGCGGCCTGTCGTTTTTTTCAGGTTTTTGGCGTAACCTACGGGGCTGAAATTTCTTTGGAACAAAGATAATTCTTTCTAATCTCTGCAATTTCTCGATTAATACCCACCCCGTTGTCAATTTATCAGGTTTTGGGGAAGATCTGATGCCCTTTAAATTTTGACCATTTTTTTCAACCCACGGCCTGTCGTTTTTTTCGCGTTTTCGGCGTAACCTCCGGAGCTGAAATTTCTTTGGAACAAAGATAATTTTTTCTATTCTCTGCAATTTCTTGATTAATACCCACCCCGTTGTCATTCTATCAGGTTTTGGGGAAGATCTGACAGCCTTTAAATTTTGACCATTTTTTCAACCCGCGGCTTGTCGTCTTTTTCAGGTTTTCGGCGTAACCTCCGGAGCTGAAATTTCTTTGGAACAAAGATAATTCTTTCTATTCTCTGCAATTTCTCGATTAACACCCACCCCGTTGTCAATTTATCAGGTTTTGGGGAAGATCTGACAGCCTTTAAATTTTGACCATTTTTTCAACCCGCGGCCTGTCGTTTTTTTCAGGTTTTTGGCGTAACCTAGGGGGCTGAAATTTATTTGGAACAAAGATAATTCTTTCTAATCTCTGCAATTTCTCGATTAATACCCACCCCGTTGTCAATTTATCAGGTTTTGGGGAAGATCTGATGCCCTTTAAATTTTGACCATTTTTTCAACCCGCGGCCTATCGTTTTTTTCGCGTTTTCGGCGTAACCTCCGGAGCTGAAATTTCTTTGGAACAAAGATAATTCTTTCTATTCTCTGCAATTTCTCGATTAACACCCACCCCGTTGTCAATTTATCATGTTTTGGGGAAGATCTGACAGCCTTTAAATTTTGACCATTTTTTCAACCCGCGGCCTGTCGTTTTTTTCAGGTTTTTGGCGCAACCTCCGGAGCTGAAATTTCTTTGGAACAAAGATAATTCTTTCTAATCTCTGCAATTTCTCGATTAATACCCACCCCGTTGTCAATTTATCAGGTTTTGGGGAAGATCTGATGCCCTTTAAATTTTGACCATTTTTTCAACACGCGGCCTGTCGTTTTTTTCAGGTTTTCGGCGTAACCTCCGGAGCTGAAATTTCTTTGGAACAAAGATAATTTTTTCTGTTCTCTGCAATTTCTCGATTAATACCCACCCCGTTGTCAATTTATCAGGTTTTGGGGAAGATCTGACAGCCTTTAAATTTTGACCATTTTTTCAACCCGCGGCCTGTCGTTTTTTTCAGGTTTTCAGCGTAACCTCCGGAGCTGAAATTTCTTTGGAACAAAGATAATTCTTTCTATTCTCTGTAATTTCTCGATTAATACCCACCCCGTTGTCAATTTATCAGGTTTTGGGGAAGATCTGACAGCCTTTAAATTTTGACCATTTTTTCAACCCGCGGCCTGTCATTTTTTTCAGGTTTTCGGCGTAACCTCCGGAGCTGAATTTTCTTTGGAACAAAGATAATTCTTTCTGATCTGCAAATTCTCGTTTAATACCCACCCCGTTGTCATTCTATTAGGTTTTGGGGAAGATCTGACAGCCTTTAAATTTTGACCATTTTTTCAACCCGCGGCCTGTCGTTTTTTTCAGGTTTTTGGCGCAACCTCCGGAGCTGAAATTTCTTTGGAACAAAGATAATTCTTTCTAATCTCTGCAATTTCTCGATTAATACCCACCCCGTTGTCAATTTATCAGGTTTTGGGGAAGATCTGATGCCCTTTAAATTTTGACCATTTTTTCAACACGCGGCCTGTCGTTTTTTTCAGATTTTCGGCGTAACCTCCGGAGCTGAAATTTCTTTGGAACAAAGATAATTTTTTCTGTTCTCTGCAATTTCTCGATTAATACCCACCCCGTTGTCAATTTATCAGGTTTTGGGGAAGATCTGACAGCCTTTAAATTTTGACCATTTTTTCAACCCGCGGCCTGTCGTTTTTTTCAGGTTTTCAGCATAACCTCCGGAGCTGAAATTTCTTTGGAACAAAGATAATTCTTTCTAATCTCTGCAATTTCTCGATTAATACCCACCCCGTTGTCAATTTATCAGGTTTTGGGGAAGATCTGATGCCCTTTAAATTTTGACCATTTTTTCAACCCGCGGCCTGTTTTTTTTTTCCAGTTTTCGGCGCAACCTCCGGGGCTGTAATTTCTTTGGAACAAAGATAAGTCTTTCTAATCTCTGCAATTTCTCGATTAATACCCACCCCGTTGTCAATTTATCAGGTTT
This sequence comes from Euthynnus affinis, assembly GCA_029490765.1. NCBI lineage: Eukaryota > Metazoa > Chordata > Actinopteri > Scombriformes > Scombridae > Euthynnus > Euthynnus affinis. Next base: position 1,134,237 of record CM055861.1, on the reverse strand, counting down.
TGGGGAAGATCTGATGCCCTTTAAATTTTGACCATTTTTTCAACCCGCGGCTTGTCGTTTTTTTCAGGTTTTCGGCGTAACCTCCGGAGCTGAAATTTCTTTGGAACAAAGATAATTTTTTCTATTCTCTGCAATTTCTCGATTAATACCCACCCTGTTGTCATTCTATCAGGTTTTGGGGAAGATCTGACAGCCTTTAAATTTTGACCATTTTTTCAACCCGCGGCTTCTCGTTTTTTTCAGGTTTTCGGCGTAACCTCCGGAGCTGAATTTTCTTTGGAACAAAGATAATTCTTTCTAATCTGCAAATTCTCGATTAATACCCACCACGTTGTCATTCTAATAGGTTTTGGGGAAGATCTGACAGCCTTTAAATTTTGACCATTTTTTCAACCCGCGGCCTGTCGTTTTTTTCAGGTTTTTGGCGTAACCTACGGGGCTGAAATTTCTTTGGAACAAAGATAATTCTTTCTAATCTCTGCAATTTCTCGATTAATACCCACCCCGTTGTCAATTTATCAGGTTTTGGGGAAGATCTGATGCCCTTTAAATTTTGACCATTTTTTCAACCCGCGGCCTATCGTTTTTTTCGCGTTTTCGGCGTAACCTCCGGAGCTGAAATTTCTTTGGAACAAAGATAATTCTTTCTATTCTCTGCAATTTTTCGATTAACACCCACCCCGTTGTCAATTTATCATGTTTTGGGGAAGATCTGACAGCCTTTAAATTTTGACCATTTTTTTAACCCGCGGCCTGTCGTTTTTTTCCAGTTTTCGGCGCAACCTCCGGAGCTGAAATTTCTTTGGAACAAAGATAATTCTTTCTAATCTCTGCAATTTCTCGATTAATACCCACCCCGTTGTCAATTTATCAGGTTTTGGGGAAGATCTGATGCCCTTTAAATTTTGACCATTTTTTCAACCCGCGGCCTGTCGTTTTTTTCCAGTTTTCGGCGCAACCTCCGGGGCTGTAATTTCTTTGGAACAAAGATAAGTCTTTCTAATCTCTGCAATTTCTCGATTAATACCCACCCCGTTGTCAATTTATCAGGTTTTGGGGAAGATCTGATGCCCTTTAAATTTTGACCATTTTTTCAACCCGCGGCCTGTCGTTTTTTTCGCGTTTTCGGCGTAACCTCTGGAGCTGAAATTTCTTTGGAACAAAGATAATTCTTTCTAATCTCTGCAATTTCTCGATTAATACCCACCCTGTTGTCAATTTATCATGTTTTGGGGAAGATCTGATGCCCTTTAAATTTTGACCATTTTTCCAACCCGCGGCCTGTCTTTTTTTTCCAGTTTTCGCCGCAACCTCCGGAGCTGAAATTTCTTTGGAACAAAGATAATTCTTTCTAATCTCTGCAATTTCTCGATTAATACCCACCCCGTTGTCATTCTATCAGGTTTTGGGGAAGATCTGATGCCCTTTAAATTTTGACCATTTTTTCAACCCGCGGCTTGTCGTTTTTTTCAGGTTTTCGGCGTAACCTCCGGAGCTGAAATTTCTTTGGAACAAAGATAATTTTTTCTATTCTCTGCAATTTCTCGATTAATACCCACCCTGTTGTCATTCTATCAGGTTTTGGGGAAGATCTGACAGCCTTTAAATTTTGACCATTCTTTCAACCCGCGGCTTCTCGTTTTTTTCAGGTTTTCGGCGTAACCTCCGGAGCTGAATTTTCTTTGGAACAAAGATAATTCTTTCTAATCTGCAAATTCTCGATTAATACCCACCCCGTTGTCAATTTATCAGGTTTTGGGGAAGATCTGATGCCCTTTAAATTTTGACCATTTTTTCAACCCGCGGCCTGTCGTTTTTTTCCAGTTTTCGGCGCAACCTCCGGGGCTGAAATTTCTTTGGAACAAAGATAAGTCTTTCTAATCTCTGCAATTTCTCGATTAATACCCACCCCGTTGTCATTCTATCAGGTTTTGGGGAAGATCTGACAGCCTTTAAATTTTGACCATTTTTTCAACCCGCGGCCTGTCGTTTTTTTCAGGTTTCCGGCGTAACCTCCGGGGCTGAAATTTCTTTGGAACAAAGATAATTCTTTCTATTCTCTGCAATTTCTCGATTAACACCCACCCCGTTGTCAATTTATCAGGTTTTGGGGAAGATCTGACAGCCTTTAAATTTTGACCATTTTTTCAACCCGCGGCTTGTCGTTTTTTTTGCGTTTTCGGCGTAACCTCCGGAGCTGAAATTTCTTTGGAACAAAGATAATTCTTTCTAATCTCTGAAATTTCTCGATTAATACCCACCCTGTTGTCAATTTATCAGGTTTTGGGGAAGATCTGATGCCCTTTAAATTTTGACCATTTTTTCAACCCGCGGCCTGTCGTTTTTTTCGCGTTTTCGGCGTAACCTCCGGAGCTGAAACTTCTTTGGAACAAAGATAATTCTTTCTAATCTCTGCAATTTCTCGATTAATACCCACCCTGTTGTCAATTTATCAGGTTTTGGGGAAGATCTGATGCCCTTTAAATTTTGACCATTTTTTCAACCCGCGGCCTGTCGTTTTTTTCCAGTTTTCGGCGCAACCTCCGGAGCTGAAATTTCTTTGGAACAAAGATAATTCTTTCTAATCTCTGCAATTTCTCGATTAATACCCACCCCGTTGTCAATTTATCAGGTTTTGGGGAAGATCTGATGCCCTTTAAATTTTGACCATTTTTTCAACCCGCGGCCTGTTTTTTTCGCGTTTTCAATTTATCAGGTTTTGGGGAAGATCTGATGCCCTTTAAATTTTGACCATTTTTTCAACCCGCGGCCTGTTTTTTTCGCGTTTTCGGCGTAACCTCTGGAGCTGAAATTTCTTTGGAACAAAGATAATTCTTTCTAATCTCTGCAATTTCTCGATTAATACCCACCCCGTTGTCATTCTATCAGGTTTTGGGGAAGATCTGACAGCCTTTAAATTTTGACCATTTTTTCAACCCGCGGCCTGTCGTTTTTTTCAGGTTTCCGGCGTAACCTCCGGGGCTGAAATTTCTTTGGAACAAAGATAATTCTTTCTAATCTCTGCAATTTCTCGATTAATACCCACCCCGTTGTCAATTTATCAGGTTTTGGGGAAGATCTGATGCCCTTTAAATTTTGACCATTTTTTCAACCCGCGGCCTGTCGTTTTTTTCGCGTTTTCGGCGTAACCTCCGGAGCTGAAATTTCTTTGGAACAAAGATAATTCTTTCTAATCTCTGAAATTTCTCGATTAATACCCGCCCTGTTGTCAATTTATCAGGTTTTGGGGAAGATCTGATGCCCTTTAAATTTTGACCATTTTTTCAACCCGCGGCCTGTCATTTTTTTCAGGTTTCCGGCGTAACCTCCGGGGCTGAAATTTCTTTGGAACAAAGATAATTCTTTCTATTCTCTGCAATTTCTCGATTAACACCCACCCCGTTGTCAATTTATCAGGTTTTGGGGAAGATCTGACAGCCTTTAAATTTTGACCATTTTTTCAACCCGCGGCTTGTCGTTTTTTTTGCGTTTTCGGCGTAACCTCCGGAGCTGAAATTTCTTTGGAACAAAGATAATTCTTTCTAATCTCTGCAATTTCTCGATTAATACCCACCCTGTTGTCAATTTATCAGGTTTTGGGGAAGATCTGATGCCCTTTAAATTTTGACCATTTTTTCAACCCGCGGCCTGTTTTTTTCGCGTTTTCAATTTATCAGGTTTTGGGGAAGATCTGATGCCCTTTAAATTTTGACCATTTTTTCAACCCGCGGCCTGTTTTTTTCGCGTTTTCGGCGTAACCTCTGGAGCTGAAATTTCTTTGGAACAAAGATAATTCTTTCTAATCTCTGCAATTTCTCGATTAATACCCACCCCGTTGTCATTCTATCAGGTTTTGGGGAAGATCTGACAGCCTTTAAATTTTGACCATTTTTTCAACCCGCGGCCTGTCGTTTTTTTCAGGTTTCCGGCGTAACCTCCGGGGCTGAAATTTCTTTGGAACAAAGATAATTCTTTCTAATCTCTGCAATTTCTCGATTAATACCCACCCCGTTGTCAATTTATCAGGTTTTGGGGAAGATCTGATGCCCTTTAAATTTTGACCATTTTTTCAACCCGCGGCCTGTCGTTTTTTTCGCGTTTTCGGCGTAACCTCCGGAGCTGAAATTTCTTTGGAACAAAGATAATTCTTTCTAATCTCTGAAATTTCTCGATTAATACCCGCCCTGTTGTCAATTTATCAGGTTTTGGGGAAGATCTGATGCCCTTTAAATTTTGACCATTTTTTCAACCCGCGGCCTGTCGTTTTTCTCCAGTTTTCGGCGCAACCTCCGGAGCTGAAATTTCTTTGGAACAAAGATAATTCTTTCTAATCTCTGCAATTTCTCGATTAATACCCACCCCGTTGTCATTCTATCAGGTTTTGGGGAAGATCTGACAGCCTTTAAATTTTGACCATTTTTTCAACCCGCGGCCTGTCGTTTTTTTCCAGTTTTCGGCGCAACCTCCGGAGCTGAAATTTCTTTGGAACAAAGATAATTCTTTCTAATCTCTGCAATTTCTCGATTAATACCCACCCCGTTGTCAATTTATCAGGTTTTGGGAAAGATCTGATGCCCTTTAAATTTTGACCATTTTTTCAACCCGCGGCCTGTTTTTTTCGCGTTTTCAATTTATCAGGTTTTGGGGAAGATCTGATGCCCTTTTAATTTTGACCATTTTTTCAACCCGCGGCCTGTTTTTTTCGCGTTTTCGGCGTAACCTCTGGAGCTGAAATTTCTTTGGAACAAAGATAATTCTTTCTAATCTCTGCAATTTCTCGATTAATACCCACCCCGTTGTCATTCTATCAGGTTTTGGGGAAGATCTGACAGCCTTTAAATTTTGACCATTTTTTCAACCCGCGGCCTGTCGTTTTTTTCAGGTTTCCGGCGTAACCTCCGGGGCTGAAATTTCTTTGGAACAAAGATAATTCTTTCTATTCTCTGCAATTTCTCGATTAACACCCACCCCGTTGTCAATTTATCAGGTTTTGGGGAAGATCTGACAGCCTTTAAATTTTGACCATTTTTTCAACCCGCGGCTTGTCGTTTTTTTCGCGTTTTCGGCGTAATCTCCGGAGCTGAAATTTCTTTGGAACAAAGATAATTCTTTCTAATCTCTGCAATTTCTCGATTAATACCCACCCCGTTGTCAATTTATCAGGTTTTGGGGAAGATCTGATGCCCTTTAAATTTTGACCATTTTTTCAACCCGCGGCCTGTCGTTTTTTTCGCGTTTTCGGCGTAACCTCCGGAGCTGAAATTTCTTTGGAACAAAGATAATTCTTTCTAATCTCTGAAATTTCTCGATTAATACCCACCCTGTTGTCAATTTATCAGGTTTTCGGGAAGATCTGATGCCCTTTAAATTTTGACCATTTTTTCAACCCGCGGCCTGTCGTTTTTCTCCAGTTTTCGGCGCAACCTCCGGAGCTGAAATTTCTTTGGAACAAAGATAATTCTTTCTAATCTCTGCAATTTCTCGATTAATACCCACCCCGTTGTCATTCTATCAGGTTTTGGGGAAGATCTGACAGCCTTTAAATTTTGACCATTTTTTCAACCCGCGGCCTGTCGTTTTTTTCCAGTTTTCGGCGCAACCTCCGGAGCTGAAATTTCTTTGGAACAAAGATAATTCTTTCTAATCTCTGCAATTTCTCGATTAATACCCACCCCGTTGTCAATTTATCAGGTTTTGGGGAAGATCTGATGCCCTTTAAATTTTGACCATTTTTTCAACCCGCGGCCTGTTTTTTTCGCGTTTTCAATTTATCAGGTTTTGGGGAAGATCTGATGCCCTTTTAATTTTGACCATTTTTTCAACCCGCGGCCTGTTTTTTTCGCGTTTTCGGCGTAACCTCTGGAGCTGAAATTTCTTTGGAACAAAGATAATTCTTTCTAATCTCTGCAATTTCTCGATTAATACCCACCCCGTTGTCATTCTATCAGGTTTTGGGGAAGATCTGACAGCCTTTAAATTTTGACCATTTTTTCAACCCGCGGCCTGTCGTTTTTTTCAGGTTTCCGGCGTAACCTCCGGGGCTGAAATTTCTTTGGAACAAAGATAATTCTTTCTATTCTCTGAAATTTCTCGATTAATACCCACCCTGTTGTCAATTTATCAGGTTTTGGGGAAGATCTGATGCCCTTTAAATTTTGACCATTTTTTCAACCCGCGGCCTGTCGTTTTTCTCCAGTTTTCGGCGCAACCTCCGGAGCTGAAATTTCTTTGGAACAAAGATAATTCTTTCTAATCTCTGCAATTTCTCGATTAATACCCACCCCGTTGTCATTCTATCAGGTTTTGGGGAAGATCTGACAGCCTTTAAATTTTGACCATTTTTTCAACCCGCGGCCTGTCGTTTTTTTCCAGTTTTCGGCGCAACCTCCGGAGCTGAAATTTCTTTGGAACAAAGATAATTCTTTCTAATCTCTGCAATTTCTCGATTAATACCCACCCCGTTGTCAATTTATCAGGTTTTGGGGAAGATCTGATGCCCTTTAAATTTTGACCATTTTTTCAACCCGCGGCCTGTCGTTTTTTTCGCGTTTTCGGCGTAACCTCTGGAGCTGAAATTTCTTTGGAACAAAGATAATTCTTTCTAATCTCTGCAATTTCTCGATTAATACCCACCCTGTTGTCAATTTATCAGGTTTTGGGGAAGATCTGATGCCCTTTAAATTTTGACCATTTTTTCAACCCGCGGCCTGTTGTTTTTTTCCAGTTTTCGGTGCAACCTCCGGAGCTGAAATTTCTTTGGAGCAAAGATAATTCTTTCTAATCTCTGCAATTTCTCGATTAATACCCACCCCGTTGTCAATTTATCAGGTTTTGGGGAAGATCTGATGCCCTTTAAATTTTGACCATTTTTTCAACTCGCGGCCTGTCGTTTTTTTCGCGTTTTCGGCGTAACCTCCGGAGCTGAAAATTCTTTGGAACAAAGATAATTTTTTCTATTCTCTGCAATTTCTCGATTAATACCCACCCCGTTGTCATTCTAATAGGTTTTGGGGAAGATCTGACAGCCTTTAAATTTTGACCATTTTTTCAACCCGCGGCCTGTCGTTTTTTTCGCGTTTTCGGCGTAACCTCTGGAGCTGAAATTTCTTTGGAACAAAGATAATTTTTTCTATTCTCTGCAATTTCTCGATTAATACCCACCCCGTTGTCATTCTATCAGGTTTTGGGGAAGATCTGACAGTCTTTAAATTTTGACCATTTTTTCAACCCGCGGCCTGTCGTTTTTTTCAGGTTTTCGGCGTAGCCTCCGGGGCTGAAATTTCTTTGGAACAAAGATAATTCTTTCTATTCTCTGCAATTTCTCGATTAATACCCACCCCGTTGTCATTCTATCAGGTTTTGGGGAAGATCTGACAGCCTTTAAATTTTGACCATTTTTTCAACCCGCGGCCTGTCGTTTTTTTCCAGTTTTCGGCGCAACCTCCGGAGCTGAAATTTCTTTGGAACAAAGATAATTCTTTCTAATCTCTGCAATTTCTCGATTAATACCCACCCCGTTGTCAATTTATCAGGTTTTGGGGAAGATCTGATGCCCTTTAAATTTTGACCATTTTTTCAACCCGCGGCCTGTCGTTTTTTTCGCGTTTTCGGCGTAACCTCCGGAGCTGAAAATTCTTTGGAACAAAGATAATTTTTTCTATTCTCTGCAATTTCTCGATTAATACCCACCCCGTTGTCATTCTAATAGGTTTTGGGGAAGATCTGACAGCCTTTAAATTTTGACCATTTTTTCAACCCGCGGCCTGTCGTTTTTTTCGCGTTTTCAGCGTAACCTCCGGAGCTGAAATTTCTTTGGAACAAAGATAATTTTTTCTATTCTCTGCAATTTCTCGATTAATACCCACCCCGTTGTCATTCTATCAGGTATTGGGGAAGATCTGACAGCCTTTAAATTTTGACCATTTTTTCAACCCGCGGCCTGTCGTTTTTTTCAGGTTTTCGGCGTAACCTCCGGGGCTGAAATTTCTTTGGAACAAAGATAATTCTTTCTATTCTCTGCAATTTCTCGATTAATACCCACCCCGTTGTCATTCTATCAGGTTTTGGGGAAGATCTGACAGCCTTTAAATTTTGACCATTTTTTCAACCCGCGGCCTGTCGTTTTTTTCAGGTTTTCGGCGTAACCTCCGGGGCTGAAATTTCTTTGGAACAAAGATAATTCTTTCTATTCTCTGCAATTTCTCGATTAATACCCACCCCGTTGTCATTCTATCAGGTTTTGGGGAAGATCTGACAGCCTTTAAATTTTGACCATTTTTTCAACCCGCGGCCTGTCGTTTTTTTCAGGTTTTTGGCGTAACCTACGGGGCTGAAATTTATTTGGAACAATGATAATTCTTTCTAATCTCTGCAATTTCTCGATTAATACCCACCCCGTTGTCAATTTATCAGGTTTTGGGGAAGATCTGATGCCCTTTAAATTTTGACCATTTTTTCAACCCGCGGCCTGTCGTTTTTTTCGCGTTTTCGGCGTAACCTCCGGAGCTGAAATTTCTTTGGAACAAAGATAATTCTTTCTATTCTCTGCAATTTCTCGATTAATACCCACCCCGTTGTCATTCTATCAGGTTTTGGGGAAGATCTGACAGCCTTTAAATTTTGACCATTTTTTCAACCCGCGGCCTGTCATTTTTTTCAGGTTTTCGGCGTAACCTCCGGGGCTGAAATTTCTTTGGAACAAAGATAATTCTTTCTATTCTCTGCAATTTCTCGATTAATACCCACCCCGTTGTCATTCTATCAGGTTTTGGGGAAGATCTGACAGCCTTTAAATTTTGACCATTTTTTCAACCCGCGGCCTGTCGTTTTTTTCGCGTTTTCAGCGTAACCTCTGGAGCTGAAATTTCTTTGGAACAAAGATAATTTTTTCTATTCTCTGCAATTTCTCGATTAATACCCACCCCGTTGTCATTCTATCAGGTATTGGGGAAGATCTGACAGCCTTTAAATTTTGACCATTTTTTCAACCCGCGGCCTGTCGTTTTTTTCAGGTTTTCGGCGTAACCTCCGGGGCTGAAATTTCTTTGGAACAAAGATAATTCTTTCTATTCTCTGCAATTTCTCGATTAATACCCACCCCGTTGTCATTCTATCAGGTTTTGGGGAAGATCTGACAGCCTTTAAATTTTGACCATTTTTTCAACCCGCGGCCTGTCGTTTTTTTCAGGTTTTCGGCGTAACCTCCCGGCTGAAATTTCTTTGGAACAAAGATAATTCTTTCTAATCTCTGCAATTTCTCGATTAATACCCACCCCGTTGTCAATTTATCAGGTTTTGGGGAAGATCTGATGCCCTTTAAATTTTGACCATTTTTTCAACCCGCGGCCTGTCGTTTTTTACAGGTTTTCGGCGTAACCTCCGGGGCTGAAATTTCTTTGGAACAAAGATAATTCTTTCTATTCTCTGCAATTTCTCGATTAACACCCACCCCGTTGTCAATTTATCATGTTTTGGGGAAGATCTGACAGCCTTTAAATTTTGACCATTTTTTCAACCCGCGGCCTGTCATTTTTTTCAGGTTTTCGGCGTAACCTCCGGAGCTGAATTTTCTTTGGAACAAAGATAATTCTTTCTAATCTGCAAATTCTCGATTAATACCCACCCCGTTGTCATTCTATCAGGTTTTGGGGAAGATCTGACAGCCTTTAAATTTTGACCATTTTTTCAACCCGCGGCCTGTCGTTTTTTTCAGGTTTTTGGCGTAACCTACGGGGCTGAAATTTATTTGGAACAATGATAATTCTTTCTAATCTCTGCAATTTCTCGATTAATACCCACCCCGTTGTCAATTTATCAGGTTTTGGGGAAGATCTGATGCCCTTTAAATTTTGACCATTTTTTCAACCCGCGGCCTGTCTTTTTTTTCCAGTTTTCGGCGCAGCCTCCGGGGCTGAAATTTCTTTGGAACAAAGATAAGTCTTTCTAATCTCTGCAATTTCTCAATTAATACCCACCCCGTTGTCAATTTATCGGGTTTTGGGGAAGATCTGATGCCCTTTAAATTTTGACCATTTTTTCAACCCGCGGCCTGTCGTTTTTTTCGCGTTTTCGGCGTAACCTCCGGAGCTGAAATTTCTTTGGAACAAAGATAATTCTTTCTATTCTCTACAATTTCTCGATTAACACCCACCCCGTTGTCAATTTATCATGTTTTGGGGAAGATCTGACAGCCTTTAAATTTTGACCATTTTTTCAACCCGCGGCCTGTCATTTTTTTCAGGTTTTCGGCGTAACCTCCGGAGCTGAATTTTCTTTGGAACAAAGATAATTCTTTCTAATCTGCAAATTCTCGATTAATACCCACCCCGTTGTCAATTTATCAGGTTTTGGGGAAGATCTGATGCCCTTTAAATTTTGACCACTTTTTCAACCCGCGGCCTGTCGTTTTTTTCCATTTTTCGGCGCAACCTCCGGAGCTGAAATTTCTTTGGAACAAAGATAATTCTTTCTAATCTCTGCAATTTCTCGATTAATACCCACCCCGTTGTCAATTTATCAGGTTTTGGGGAAGATCTGATGCCCTTTAAATTTTGACCATTTTTTCAACCCGCGGCCTGTCGTTTTTTACAGGTTTTCGGCGTAACCTCCGGGGCTGAAATTTCTTTGGAACAAAGATAATTCTTTCTATTCTCTGCAATTTCTCGATTAACACCCACCCCGTTGTCAATTTATCATGTTTTGGGGAAGATCTGACAGCCTTTAAATTTTGACCATTTTTTCAACCCGCGGCCTGTCATTTTTTTCAGGTTTTCGGCGTAACCTCCGGAGCTGAATTTTCTTTGGAACAAAGATAATTCTTTCTAATCTGCAAATTCTCGATTAATACCCACCCCGTTGTCATTCTATCAGGTTTTGGGGAAGATCTGACAGCCTTTAAATTTTGACCATTTTTTCAACCCGCGGCCTGTCGTTTTTTTCAGGTTTTTGGCGTAACCTACGGGGCTGAAATTTATTTGGAACAATGATAATTCTTTCTAATCTCTGCAATTTCTCGATTAATACCCACCCCGTTGTCAATTTATCAGGTTTTGGGGAAGATCTGATGCCCTTTAAATTTTGACCATTTTTTCAACCCGCGGCCTGTCTTTTTTTTCCAGTTTTCGGCGCAGCCTCCGGGGCTGAAATTTCTTTGGAACAAAGATAAGTCTTTCTAATCTCTGCAATTTCTCAATTAATACCCACCCCGTTGTCAATTTATCGGGTTTTGGGGAAGATCTGATGCCCTTTAAATTTTGACCATTTTTTCAACCCGCGGCCTGTCGTTTTTTTCGCGTTTTCGGCGTAACCTCCGGAGCTGAAATTTCTTTGGAACAAAGATAATTCTTTCTATTCTCTACAATTTCTCGATTAACACCCACCCCGTTGTCAATTTATCATGTTTTGGGGAAGATCTGACAGCCTTTAAATTTTGACCATTTTTTCAACCCGCGGCCTGTCATTTTTTTCAGGTTTTCGGCGTAACCTCCGGAGCTGAATTTTCTTTGGAACAAAGATAATTCTTTCTAATCTGCAAATTCTCGATTAATACCCACCCCGTTGTCAATTTATCAGGTTTTGGGGAAGATCTGATGCCCTTTAAATTTTGACCACTTTTTCAACCCGCGGCCTGTCGTTTTTTTCCATTTTTCGGCGCAACCTCCGGAGCTGAAATTTCTTTGGAACAAAGATAATTCTTTCTAATCTCTGCAATTTCTCGATTAATACCCACCCCGTTGTCAATTTATCAGGTTTTGGGGAAGATCTGATGCCCTTTAAATTTTGACCATTTTTTCAACCCGCGGCCTGTCGTTTTTTTCGCATTTTCGGCGTAACCTCCGGAGCTGAAATTTCTTTGGAACAAAGATAATTCTTTCTATTCTCTGCAATTTCTCGATTAATACCCACCCCGTTGTCATTCTATCAGGTTTTGGGGAAGATCTGACAGCCTTTAAATTTTGACCATTTTTTCAACCCGCGGCCTGTCGTTTTTTTCAGGTTTTCGGCGTAACCTCCGGGGCTGAAATTTCTTTGGAACAAAGATAATTCTTTCTATTCTCTGCAATTTCTCGATTAATACCCACCCCGTTGTCATTCTATCAGGTTTTGGGGAAGATCTGACAGCCTTTAAATTTTGACCATTTTTTCAACCCGCGGCCTGTCGTTTTTTTCAGGTTTTCGGCGTAACCTCCGGGGCTGAAATTTCTTTGGAACAAAGATAATTCTTTCTATTCTCTGCAATTTCTCAATTAATACCCACCCCGTTGTCATTCTATCAGGTTTTGGGGAAGATCTGACAGCCTTTAAATTTTGACCATTTTTTCAACCCGCGGCCTGTCGTTTTTTTCAGGTTTTCGGCGTAACCTCCGGGGCTGAAATTTCTTTGGAACAAAGATAATTCTTTCTATTCTCTGCAATTTCTCGATTAATACCCACCCCGTTGTCATTCTATCAGGTTTTGGGGAAGATCTGACAGCCTTTAAATTTTGACCATTTTTTCAACCCGCGGCCTGTCGTTTTTTTCAGGTTTTCGGCGTAACCTCCCGGCTGAAATTTCTTTGGAACAAAGATAATTCTTTCTAATCTCTGCAATTTCTCGATTAATACCCACCCCGTTGTCAATTTATCAGGTTTTGGGGAAGATCTGATGCCCTTTAAATTTTGACCATTTTTTCAACCCGCGGCCTGTCGTTTTTTACAGGTTTTCGGCGTAACCTCCGGGGCTGAAATTTCTTTGGAACAAAGATAATTCTTTCTATTCTCTGCAATTTCTCGATTAACACCCACCCCGTTGTCAATTTATCATGTTTTGGGGAAGATCTGACAGCCTTTAAATTTTGACCATTTTTTCAACCCGCGGCCTGTCATTTTTTTCAGGTTTTCGGCGTAACCTCCGGAGCTGAATTTTCTTTGGAACAAAGATAATTCTTTCTAATCTGCAAATTCTCGATTAATACCCACCCCGTTGTCATTCTATCAGGTTTTGGGGAAGATCTGACAGCCTTTAAATTTTGACCATTTTTTCAACCCGCGGCCTGTCGTTTTTTTCAGGTTTTTGGCGTAACCTACGGGGCTGAAATTTATTTGGAACAATGATAATTCTTTCTAATCTCTGCAATTTCTCGATTAATACCCACCCCGTTGTCAATTTATCAGGTTTTGGGGAAGATCTGATGCCCTTTAAATTTTGACCATTTTTTCAACCCGCGGCCTGTCGTTTTTTTCCAGTTTTCGGCGCAACCTCCGGGGCTGAAATTTCTTTGGAACAAAGATAATTCTTTCTAATCTCTGCAATTTCTCGATTAATACCCACCCCGTTGTCAATTTATCGGGTTTTGGGGAAGATCTGATGCCCTTTAAATTTTGACCATTTTTTCAACCCGCGGCCTGTCGTTTTTTTCGCGTTTTCGGCGTAACCTCCGGAGCTGAAATTTCTTTCGAACAAAGATAATTCTTTCTATTCTCTGCAATTTCTCGATTAACACCCACCCCGTTGTCAATTTATCATGTTTTGGGGAAGATCTGACAGCCTTTAAATTTTGACCATTTTTTCAACCCGCGGCCTGTCATTTTTTTCAGGTTTTCGGCGTAACCTCCGGAGCTGAATTTTCTTTGGAACAAAGATAATTCTTTCTAATCTGCAAATTCTCGATTAATACCCACCCCGTTGTCAATTTATCAGGTTTTGGGGAAGATCTGATGCCCTTTAAATTTTGACCATTTTTTCAACCCGCGGCCTGTCGTTTTTTTCCATTTTTCGGCGCAACCTCCGGAGCTGAAATTTCTTTGGAACAAAGATAATTCTTTCTAATCTCTGCAATTTCTCGATTAATACCCACCCCGTTGTCAATTTATCAGGTTTTGGGGAAGATCTGATGCCCTTTAAATTTTGACCATTTTTTCAACCCGCGGCCTACCGTTTTTTTCGCGTTGTCGGCGTAACCTCCGGAGCTGAAATTTCTTTGGAACAAAGATAATTCTTTCTATTCTCTGCAATTTCTCGATTAACACCCACCCCGTTGTCAATTTATCATGTTTTGGGGAAGATCTGACAGCCTTTAAATTTTGACCATTTTTTCAACCCGCGGCCTGTCGTTTTTTTCCAGTTTTCGGCGCAACCTCCGGAGCTGAAATTTCTTTGGAACAAAGATAATTCTTTCTAATCTCTGCAATTTCTCGATTAATACCCACCCCGTTGTCAATTTATCAGGTTTTGGGGAAGATCTGATGCCCTTTAAATTTTGACCATTTTTTCAACCCGCGGCCTGTCGTTTTTTTCAGGTTTCCGGCGTAACCTCCGGGGCTGAAATTTCTTTGGAACAAAGATAATTCTTTCTAATCTCTGCAATTTCTCGATTAATACCCACCCCGTTGTCAATTTATCAGGTTTTGGGGAAGATCTGACAGCCTTTAAATTTTGACCATTTTTTCAACCCGCGGCTTGTCGTTTTTTTCAGGTTTTCGGCGTAACCTCCGGAGCTGAAATTTCTTTGGAACAAAGATAATTTTTTCTATTCTCTGCAATTTCTCGATTAATACCCACCCTGTTGTCATTCTATCAGGTTTTGGGGAAGATCTGACAGCCTTTAAATTTTGACCATTTTTTCAACCCGCGGCTTGTCGTTTTTTTCAGGTTTTCGGCGTAACCTCCGGGGCTGAAATTTCTTTGGAACAAAGATAATTCTTTCTATTCTCTGCAATTTCTCGATTAACACCCACCCCGTTGTCAATTTATCAGGTTTTGGGGAAGATCTGACAGCCTTTAAATTTTGACCATTTTTTCAACCCGCGGCTTGTCGTTCTTTTCAGGTTTTCGGCGTAACCTCCGGAGCTGAAATTTCTTTGGAACAAAGATAATTTTTTCTATTCTCTGCAATTTCTCGATTAATACCCACCCCGTTGTCATTCTATCAGGTTTTGGGGAAGATCTGACAGCCTTTAAATTTTGACCATTTTTTCAACCCGCGGCTTGTCGTTTTTTTCAGGTTTTCGGCGTAACCTCCGGAGCTGAATTTTCTTTGGAACAAAGATAATTCTTTCTAATCTGCAAATTCTCGATTAATACCCACCACGTTGTCATTCTAATAGGTTTTGGGGAAGATCTGACAGCCTTTAAATTTTGACCATTTTTTCAACCCGCGGCCTGTCGTTTTTTTCAGGTTTTTGGCATAACCTACGGGGCTGAAATTTCTTTGGAACAAAGATAATTCTTTCTAATCTCTGCAATTTCTCGATTAATACCCACCCCGTTGTCAATTTATCAGGTTTTGGGGAAGATCTGATGCCCTTTAAATTTTGACCATTTTTTCAACCCGCGGTCTGTCGTTTTTTTCAGGTTTTCGGCGTAGCCTCCGGAGTTGAAATTTCTTTGGAACAAAGATAATTTTTTCTATTCTCTGCAATTTCTCGATTAATACCCACCCTGTTGTCATTCTATCAGGTTTTGGGGAAGATCTGACAGCCTTTAAATTTTGACCATTTTTTCAACCCGCGGCCTGTCGTTTTTTTCAGGTTTTTGGCGTAACCTCCGGAGCTGAAATTTCTTTGGAACAAAGATAATTTTTTCTATTCTCTGCAATTTCTCGATTAATACCCACCCTGTTGTCATTCTATCAGGTTTTGGGGAAGATCTGACAGCCTTTAAATTTTGACCATTTTTTCAACCCGCGGCCTGTCGTTTTTTTCAGGTTTTTGGCGTAACCTACGGGGCTGAAATTTCTTTGGAACAAAGATAATTCTTTCTAATCTCTGCAATTTCTCGATTAATACCCACCCCGTTGTCAATTTATCAGGTTTTGGGGAAGATCTGATGCCCTTTAAATTTTGACCATTTTTTCAACCCGCGGCCTGTCATTTTTTTCAGGTTTTTGGCGTAACCTACGGGGCTGAAATTTCTTTGGAACAAAGATAATTCTTTCTAATCTCTGCAATTTCTCGATTAATACCCACCCTGTTGTCATTCTATCAGGTTTTGGGGAAGATCTGACAGCCTTTAAATTTTGACCATTTTTTCAACCCGCGGCCTGTCGTTTTTTTCAGGTTTTTGGCGTAACCTACGGGGCTGAAATTTCTTTGGAACAAAGATAATTCTTTCTAATCTCTGCAATTTCTCGATTAATACCCACCCCGTTGTCAATTTATCAGGTTTTGGGGAAGATCTGATGCCCTTTAAATTTTGACCATTTTTTCAACCCGCGGCCTGTCGTTTTTTTCGCGTTTTCGGCGTAACCTCCGGAGCTGAAATTTCTTTCGAACAAAGATAATTTTTTCTATTCTCTGCAATTTCTTGATTAATACCCACCCCGTTGTCATTCTATCAGGTTTTGGGGAAGATCTGACAGCCTTTAAATTTTGACCATTTTTTCAACCCGCGGCCTGTCGTTTTTTTCCAGTTTTCGGCGCAACCTCCGGAGCTGAAATTTCTTTAGAACAAAGATAATTCTTTCTAATCTCTGCAATTTCTCGATTAATACCCACCCCGTTGTCAATTTATCAGGTTTTGGGGAAGATCTGATGCCCTTTAAATTTTGACCATTTTTTCAACCCGCGGCCTGTCGTTTTTTTCCAGTTTTCGGCGCAACCTCCGGAGCTGAAATTTCTTTGGAACAAAGATAATTCTTTCTAATCTCTGCAATTTCTCGATTAATACCCACCCCGTTGTCAATTTATCAGGTTTTGGGGAAGATCTGATGCCCTTTAAATTTTGACCATTTTTTCAACCCGCGGCCTATCGTTTTTTTCGCGTTTTCGGCGTAACCTCCGGAGCTGAAATTTCTTTGGAACAAAGATAATTCTTTCTATTCTCTGCAATTTCTTGATTAATACCCACCCCGTTGTCATTCTATCAGGTTTTGGGGAAGATCTGACAGCCTTTAAATTTTGACCATTTTTTCAACCCGCGGCTTGTCGTCTTTTTCAGGTTTTCGGCGTAACCTCCGGAGCTGAAATTTCTTTGGAACAAAGATAATTCTTTCTAATCTCTGCAATTTCTCGATTAATACCCACCCCGTTGTCAATTTATCATGTCTTGGGGAAGATCTGACAGCCTTTAAATTTTGACCATTTTTTCAACCCGCGGCCTGTCGTTTTTTTCCAGTTTTCGGCGCAACCTCCGGAGCTGAAATTTCTTTGGAACAAAGATAATTCTTTCTAATCTCTGCAATTTCTCGATTAATACCCACCCCGTTGTCAATTTATCAGGTTTTGGGGAAGATCTGATGCCCTTTAAATTTTGACCATTTTTTCAACCCGCGGCCTATCGTTTTTTTCGCGTTTTCGGCGTAACCTCCGGAGCTGAAATTTCTTTGGAACAAAGATAATTCTTTCTAATCTCTGCAATTTCTCGATTAATACCCACCCCGTTGTCAATTTATCAGGTTTTGGGGAAGATCTGATGCCCTTTAAATTTTGACCATTTTTCCAACCCGCGGCCTGTCTTTTTTTTCCAGTTTTCGCCGCAACCTCCGGAGCTGAAATTTCTTTGGAACAAAGATAATTCTTTCTAATCTCTGCAATTTCTCGATTAATACCCACCCCGTTGTCATTCTATCAGGTTTTGGGGAAGATCTGACAGCCTTTAAATTTTGACCATTTTTTCAACCCGCGGCCTGTCGTTTTTTTCAGGTTTTCGGCGTAACCTCCGGGGCTGAAATTTCTTTGGAACAAAGATAATTCTTTCTATTCTCTGCAATTTCTCGATTAACACCCACCCCGTTGTCAATTTATCAGGTTTTGGGGAAGATCTGATGCCCTTTAAATTTTGACCATTTTTTCAACCTGCGGCTTGTCGTTTTTTTCAGGTTTTCGGCGTAACCTCCGGAGCTGAAATTTCTTTGGAACAAAGATAATTTTTTCTATTCTCTGCAATTTCTCGATTAATACCCACCCTGTTGTCATTCTATCAGGTTTTGGGGAAGATCTGACAGCCTTTAAATTTTGACCATTTTTTCAACCCACGGCTTCTCGTTTTTTTCAGGTTTTCGGCGTAACCTCCGGAGCTGAATTTTCTTTGGAACAAAGATAATTCTTTCTAATCTGCAAATTCTCGATTAATACCCACCACGTTGTCATTCTAATAGGTTTTGGGGAAGATCTGACAGCCTTTAAATTTTGACCATTTTTTCAACCCGCGGCCTGTCGTTTTTTTCAGGTTTTTGGCGTAACCTACGGGGCTGAAATTTCTTTGGAACAAAGATAATTCTTTCTAATCTCTGCAATTTCTCGATTAATACCCACCCCGTTGTCAATTTATCAGGTTTTGGGGAAGATCTGATGCCCTTTAAATTTTGACCATTTTTTTCAACCCACGGCCTGTCGTTTTTTTCGCGTTTTCGGCGTAACCTCCGGAGCTGAAATTTCTTTGGAACAAAGATAATTTTTTCTATTCTCTGCAATTTCTTGATTAATACCCACCCCGTTGTCATTCTATCAGGTTTTGGGGAAGATCTGACAGCCTTTAAATTTTGACCATTTTTTCAACCCGCGGCTTGTCGTCTTTTTCAGGTTTTCGGCGTAACCTCCGGAGCTGAAATTTCTTTGGAACAAAGATAATTCTTTCTATTCTCTGCAATTTCTCGATTAACACCCACCCCGTTGTCAATTTATCAGGTTTTGGGGAAGATCTGACAGCCTTTAAATTTTGACCATTTTTTCAACCCGCGGCCTGTCGTTTTTTTCAGGTTTTTGGCGTAACCTAGGGGGCTGAAATTTATTTGGAACAAAGATAATTCTTTCTAATCTCTGCAATTTCTCGATTAATACCCACCCCGTTGTCAATTTATCAGGTTTTGGGGAAGATCTGATGCCCTTTAAATTTTGACCATTTTTTCAACCCGCGGCCTATCGTTTTTTTCGCGTTTTCGGCGTAACCTCCGGAGCTGAAATTTCTTTGGAACAAAGATAATTCTTTCTATTCTCTGCAATTTCTCGATTAACACCCACCCCGTTGTCAATTTATCATGTTTTGGGGAAGATCTGACAGCCTTTAAATTTTGACCATTTTTTCAACCCGCGGCCTGTCGTTTTTTTCAGGTTTTTGGCGCAACCTCCGGAGCTGAAATTTCTTTGGAACAAAGATAATTCTTTCTAATCTCTGCAATTTCTCGATTAATACCCACCCCGTTGTCAATTTATCAGGTTTTGGGGAAGATCTGATGCCCTTTAAATTTTGACCATTTTTTCAACACGCGGCCTGTCGTTTTTTTCAGGTTTTCGGCGTAACCTCCGGAGCTGAAATTTCTTTGGAACAAAGATAATTTTTTCTGTTCTCTGCAATTTCTCGATTAATACCCACCCCGTTGTCAATTTATCAGGTTTTGGGGAAGATCTGACAGCCTTTAAATTTTGACCATTTTTTCAACCCGCGGCCTGTCGTTTTTTTCAGGTTTTCAGCGTAACCTCCGGAGCTGAAATTTCTTTGGAACAAAGATAATTCTTTCTATTCTCTGTAATTTCTCGATTAATACCCACCCCGTTGTCAATTTATCAGGTTTTGGGGAAGATCTGACAGCCTTTAAATTTTGACCATTTTTTCAACCCGCGGCCTGTCATTTTTTTCAGGTTTTCGGCGTAACCTCCGGAGCTGAATTTTCTTTGGAACAAAGATAATTCTTTCTGATCTGCAAATTCTCGTTTAATACCCACCCCGTTGTCATTCTATTAGGTTTTGGGGAAGATCTGACAGCCTTTAAATTTTGACCATTTTTTCAACCCGCGGCCTGTCGTTTTTTTCAGGTTTTTGGCGCAACCTCCGGAGCTGAAATTTCTTTGGAACAAAGATAATTCTTTCTAATCTCTGCAATTTCTCGATTAATACCCACCCCGTTGTCAATTTATCAGGTTTTGGGGAAGATCTGATGCCCTTTAAATTTTGACCATTTTTTCAACACGCGGCCTGTCGTTTTTTTCAGATTTTCGGCGTAACCTCCGGAGCTGAAATTTCTTTGGAACAAAGATAATTTTTTCTGTTCTCTGCAATTTCTCGATTAATACCCACCCCGTTGTCAATTTATCAGGTTTTGGGGAAGATCTGACAGCCTTTAAATTTTGACCATTTTTTCAACCCGCGGCCTGTCGTTTTTTTCAGGTTTTCAGCATAACCTCCGGAGCTGAAATTTCTTTGGAACAAAGATAATTCTTTCTAATCTCTGCAATTTCTCGATTAATACCCACCCCGTTGTCAATTTATCAGGTTTTGGGGAAGATCTGATGCCCTTTAAATTTTGACCATTTTTTCAACCCGCGGCCTGTTTTTTTTTTCCAGTTTTCGGCGCAACCTCCGGGGCTGTAATTTCTTTGGAACAAAGATAAGTCTTTCTAATCTCTGCAATTTCTCGATTAATACCCACCCCGTTGTCAATTTATCAGGTTTTGGGGAAGATCTGATGCCCTTTAAATTTTGACCATTTTTTCAACCCGCGGCTTGTCGTTTTTTTCAGGTTTTCGGCGTAACCTCCGGAGCTGAAATTTCTTTGGAACAAAGATAATTTTTTCTATTCTCTGCAATTTCTCGATTAATACCCACCCTGTTGTCATTCTATCAGGTTTTGGGGAAGATCTGACAGCCTTTAAATTTTGACCATTTTTTCAACCCGCGGCTTCTCGTTTTTTTCAGGTTTTCGGCGTAACCTCCGGAGCTGAATTTTCTTTGGAACAAAGATAATTCTTTCTAATCTGCAAATTCTCGATTAATACCCACCACGTTGTCATTCTAATAGGTTTTGGGGAAGATCTGACAGCCTTTAAATTTTGACCATTTTTTCAACCCGCGGCCTGTCGTTTTTTTCAGGTTTTTGGCGTAACCTACGGGGCTGAAATTTCTTTGGAACAAAGATAATTCTTTCTAATCTCTGCAATTTCTCGATTAATACCCACCCCGTTGTCAATTTATCAGGTTTTGGGGAAGATCTGATGCCCTTTAAATTTTGACCATTTTTTCAACCCGCGGCCTATCGTTTTTTTCGCGTTTTCGGCGTAACCTCCGGAGCTGAAATTTCTTTGGAACAAAGATAATTCTTTCTATTCTCTGCAATTTTTCGATTAACACCCACCCCGTTGTCAATTTATCATGTTTTGGGGAAGATCTGACAGCCTTTAAATTTTGACCATTTTTTTAACCCGCGGCCTGTCGTTTTTTTCCAGTTTTCGGCGCAACCTCCGGAGCTGAAATTTCTTTGGAACAAAGATAATTCTTTCTAATCTCTGCAATTTCTCGATTAATACCCACCCCGTTGTCAATTTATCAGGTTTTGGGGAAGATCTGATGCCCTTTAAATTTTGACCATTTTTTCAACCCGCGGCCTGTCGTTTTTTTCCAGTTTTCGGCGCAACCTCCGGGGCTGTAATTTCTTTGGAACAAAGATAAGTCTTTCTAATCTCTGCAATTTCTCGATTAATACCCACCCCGTTGTCAATTTATCAGGTTTTGGGGAAGATCTGATGCCCTTTAAATTTTGACCATTTTTTCAACCCGCGGCCTGTCGTTTTTTTCGCGTTTTCGGCGTAACCTCTGGAGCTGAAATTTCTTTGGAACAAAGATAATTCTTTCTAATCTCTGCAATTTCTCGATTAATACCCACCCTGTTGTCAATTTATCATGTTTTGGGGAAGATCTGATGCCCTTTAAATTTTGACCATTTTTCCAACCCGCGGCCTGTCTTTTTTTTCCAGTTTTCGCCGCAACCTCCGGAGCTGAAATTTCTTTGGAACAAAGATAATTCTTTCTAATCTCTGCAATTTCTCGATTAATACCCACCCCGTTGTCATTCTATCAGGTTTTGGGGAAGATCTGATGCCCTTTAAATTTTGACCATTTTTTCAACCCGCGGCTTGTCGTTTTTTTCAGGTTTTCGGCGTAACCTCCGGAGCTGAAATTTCTTTGGAACAAAGATAATTTTTTCTATTCTCTGCAATTTCTCGATTAATACCCACCCTGTTGTCATTCTATCAGGTTTTGGGGAAGATCTGACAGCCTTTAAATTTTGACCATTCTTTCAACCCGCGGCTTCTCGTTTTTTTCAGGTTTTCGGCGTAACCTCCGGAGCTGAATTTTCTTTGGAACAAAGATAATTCTTTCTAATCTGCAAATTCTCGATTAATACCCACCCCGTTGTCAATTTATCAGGTTTTGGGGAAGATCTGATGCCCTTTAAATTTTGACCATTTTTTCAACCCGCGGCCTGTCGTTTTTTTCCAGTTTTCGGCGCAACCTCCGGGGCTGAAATTTCTTTGGAACAAAGATAAGTCTTTCTAATCTCTGCAATTTCTCGATTAATACCCACCCCGTTGTCAATTTAACAGGTTTTGGGGAAGATCTGATGCCCTTTAAATTTTGAACATTTTTTCAACCCGCGGCCTGTCATTTTTTTCACGTATTCGGCGTAACCTCCGGAGCTGAAATTTCTTTGGAACAAAGATAATTTATTCTATTCTCTGCAATTTCTCGATTAATACCCACCCCGTTGTCATTCTATCAGGTTTTGGGGAAGATCTGACAGCCTTTAAATTTTGACCATTTTTTCAACCCGCGGCCTGTCGTTTTATTCAGGTTTTCGACGTAACCTCCGGGGCTGAAATTTCTTTGGAACAAAGATAATTATTTCTAATCTCTGCAATTTCTCGATTAATACCCACCCCGTTGTCAATTTATCAGGTTTTGGGGAAGATCTGATGTCCTTTAAATTTTGACCATTTTTTCAACCCGCAGCCTGTCGTTTTTTTCAGGTTTTCGGCGTAACCTACGGGGCTGAAATTTCTTTGGAACAAAGATAATTCTTTCTAGTCTCTGCAATTTCTCGATTAATACCCACCCCGTTGTCAATTTATCAGGTTTTGGGGAAGATCTGATGCCCTTTAAATTTTGACCATTTTTTCAACCCGCGACCTGTCGTTTTTTTCGCGTTTTCAGCGCAACCTCCGGAGCTGAAAATTCTTTGGAACAAAGATAATTCTTTCTAATCTCTGCAATTTCTCGATTAATACCCACCCCGTTGTCATTCTATCAGGTTTTGGGGAAGATCTGATGCCCTTTAAATTTTGACCATTTTTTCAACCCGTGGCCTGTCGTTTTTTTCGCGTTTTCGGCGTAACCCCGGAGCTGAAATTTCTTTGGAACAAAGATAATTCTTTCCAATCTCTGCAATTTCTCGATTAATACCCACCCCATTGTCAATTTATCAGGTTTTGGGGAAGAGCTGATGCCCTTTAAATTTTGACCATTTTTTCAACCCGCGGCCTGTCGTTTTTTTCAGGTTTTCGGCGTAACCTCCGGGGCTGAAATTTCTTTGGAACAAAGATAATTCTTTCTATTCTCTGCAATTTCTCGATTAACACCCACCCCGTTGTCAATTTATCAGGTTTTGGGGAAGATCTGACAGCCTTTAAATTTTGACCATTTTTTCAACCCGCAGCTTGTCGTTTTTTTCAGGTTTTCGGCGTAACCTCCGGAGCTGAAATTTCTTTGGAACAAAGATAATTTTTTCTATTCTCTGCAATTTCTCGATTAATACCCACCCTGTTGTCATTCTATCAGGTTTTGGGGAAGATCTGAGAGCCTTTAAATTTTGACCATTTTTTCAACCCGCGGCTTCTCGTTTTTTTCAGGTTTTCGGCCTAACCTCCGGAGCTGAATTTTCTTTGGAACAAAGATAATTCTTTCTAATCTGCAAATTCTCGATTAATACCCACCACGTTGTCATTCTAATAGGTTTTGGGGAAGATCTGACAGCCTTTAAATTTTGACCATTTTTTCAACCCGCGGCCTGTCGTTTTTTTCAGGTTTTTGGCGTAACCTACGGGGCTGAAATTTCTTTGGAACAAAGATAATTCTTTCTAATCTCTGCAATTTCTCGATTAATACCCACCCCGTTGTCAATTTATCAGGTTTTGGGGAAGATCTGATGCCCTTTAAATTTTGACCATTTTTTCAACCCGCGGCCTGTCGTTTTTTTCGCGTTTTCGGCGTAACCTCCGGAGCTGAAATTTCTTTGGAACAAAGATAATTTTTTCTATTCTCTGCAATTTCTTGATTAATACCCACCCCGTTGTCATTCTATCAGGTTTTGGGGAAGATCTGACAGCCTTTAAATTTTGACCATTTTTTCAACCCGCGGCTTGTCGTCTTTTTCAGGTTTTCGGCGTAACCTCCGGAGCTGAAATTTCTTTGGAACAAAGATAATTCTTTCTATTCTCTGCAATTTCTCGATTAACACCCACCCCGTTGTCAATTTATCAGGTTTTGGGGAAGATCTGACAGCCTTTAAATTTTGACCATTTTTTCAACCCGCGGCTTGTCGTTTTTTTCAGGTTTTCGGCGTAACCTCCGGAGCTGAAATTTCTTTGGAACAAAGATAATTTTTTCTATTCTCTGCAATTTCTCGATTAATACCCACCCCGTTGTCATTCTATCAGGTTTTGGGGAAGATCTGACAGCCTTTAAATTTTGACCATTTTTTCAACCCGCGGCCTGTCGTTTTTTTCCAGTCTTCGGCGCAACCTACGGGGCTGAAATTTCTTTGGAACAAAGATAATTCTTTCTAATCTCTGCAATTTCTTGATTAATACCCACCCCGTTGTCAATTTATCAGGTTTTGGGGAAGATCTGATGCCCTTTAAATTTTGACCATTTTTTCAACCCGCGGCTTCTCGTTTTTTTCAGGTTTTCGGCCTAACCTCCGGAGCTGAATTTTCTTTGGAACAAAGATAATTCTTTCTAATCTGCAAATTCTCGATTAATACCCACCACGTTGTCATTCTAATAGGTTTTGGGGAAGATCTGACAGCCTTTAAATTTTGACCATTTTTTCAACCCGCGGCCTGACGTTTTTTTCAGGTTTTTGGCGTAACCTACTGGGCTGAAATTTCTTTGGAACAAAGATAATTCTTTCTAATCTCTGCAATTTCTCGATTAATACCCACCCCGTTGTCAATTTATCAGGTTTTGGGGAAGATCTGATGCCCTTTAAATTTTGACCATTTTTTCAACCCGCGGCCTGTCGTTTTTTTCGCGTTTTTGGCGTAACCTCCGGAGCTGAAATTTCTTTGGAACAAAGATAATTTTTTCTATTCTCTGCAATTTCTTGATTAATACCCACCCCGTTGTCATTCTATCAGGTTTTGGGGAAGATCTGACAGCCTTTAAATTTTGACCATTTTTTCAACCCGCGGCTTGTCGTCTTTTTCAGGTTTTCGGCGTAACCTCCGGAGCTGAAATTTCTTTGGAACAAAGATAATTCTTTCTAATCTCTGCAATTTCTCGATTAATACCCACCCCGTTGTCAATTTATCAGGTTTTGGGGAAGATCTGATGCCCTTTAAATTTTGACCATTTTTTCAACCCGCGGCCTGTCGTTTTTTTCGCGTTTTCGGCGTAACCTCCGGAGCTGAAATTTCTTTGGAACAAAGATAATTTTTTCTATTCTCTGCAATTTCTTGATTAATACCCACCCCGTTGTCATTCTATCAGGTTTTGGGGAAGATCTGACAGCCTTTAAATTTTGACCATTTTTTCAACCCGCGGCCTGTCGTTTTTTTCAGGTTTTCGGCGTAACCTCCGGGGCTGAAATTTCTTTGGAACAAAGATAATTCTTTCTAATCTGCAAATTCTCGATTAATACCCACCCCGTTGTCATTCTAATAGGTTTTGGGGAAGATCTGACAGCCTTTAAATTTTGACCATTTTTTCAACCCGCGGCCTGTCGTTTTTTTCAGGTTTTTGGCGTAACCTACGGGGCTGAAATTTCTTTGGAACAAAGATAATTCTTTCTAATCTCTGCAATTTCTTGATTAATACCCACCCCGTTGTCAATTTATCAGGTTTTGGGGAAGATCTGATGCCCTTTAAATTTTGACCATTTTTTCAACCCGCGGCTTCTCGTTTTTTTCAGGTTTTCGGCCTAACCTCCGGAGCTGAATTTTCTTTGGAACAAAGATAATTCTTTCTAATCTGCAAATTCTCGATTAATACCCACCACGTTGTCATTCTAATAGGTTTTGGGGAAGATCTGACAGCCTTTAAATTTTGACAATTTTTTCAACCCGCGGCCTGTCGTTTTTTTCAGGTTTTTGGCGTAACCTACTGGGCTGAAATTTCTTTGGAACAAAGATAATTCTTTCTAATCTCTGCAATTTCTCGATTAATACCCACCCCGTTGTCAATTTATCAGGTTTTGGGGAAGATCTGATGCCCTTTAAATTTTGACCATTTTTTCAACCCGCGGCCTGTCGTTTTTTTCGCGTTTTTGGCGTAACCTCCGGAGCTGAAATTTCTTTGGAACAAAGATAATTTTTTCTATTCTCTGCAATTTCTCGATTAATACCCACCCCGTTGTCAATTTATCAGGTTTTGGGGAAGATCTGATGCCCTTTAAATTTTGACCATTTTTTCAACCCGCGACCTGTCGTTTTTTTCGCGTTTTCAGCGCAACCTCCGGAGCTGAAAATTCTTTGGAACAAAGATAATTCTTTCTAATCTCTGCAATTTCTCAATTAATACCCACCCCGTTGTCATTCTATCAGGTTTTGGGGAAGATCTGATGCCCTTTAAATTTTGACCATTTTTTCAACCCGTGGCCTGTCGTTTTTTTCGCGTTTTCGGCGTAACCTCCGGAGCTGAAATTTCTTTGGAACAAAGATAATTTTTTCTATTCTCTGCAATTTCTCGATTAATACCCACCCCGTTGTCATTCTATCAGGTTTTGGGGAAGAGCTGATGCCCTTTAAATTTTGACCATTTTTTCAACCCGCGGCCTGTCGTTTTTTTCAGGTTTTCGGCGTAACCTCCGGGGCTGAAATTTCTTTGGAACAAAGATAATTCTTTCTATTCTCTGCAATTTCTCGATTAACACCCACCCCGTTGTCAATTTATCAGGTTTTGGGGAAGATCTGACAGCCTTTAAATTTTGACCATTTTTTCAACCCGCAGCTTGTCGTTTTTTTCAGGTTTTCGGCGTAACCTCCGGAGCTGAAATTTCTTTGGAACAAAGATAATTTTTTCTATTCTCTGCAATTTCTCGATTAATACCCACCCTGTTGTCATTCTATCAGGTTTTGGGGAAGATCTGACAGCCTTTAAATTTTGACCATTTTTTCAACCCGCGGCTTCTCGTTTTTTTCAGGTTTTCGGCCTAACCTCCGGAGCTGAATTTTCTTTGGAACAAAGATAATTCTTTCTAATCTGCAAATTCTCGATTAATACCCACCACGTTGTCATTCTAATAGGTTTTGGGGAAGATCTGACAGCCTTTAAATTTTGACCATTTTTTCAACCCGCGGCCTGTCGTTTTTTTCAGGTTTTTGGCGTAACCTACGGGGCTGAAATTTCTTTGGAACAAAGATAATTCTTTCTAATCTCTGCAATTTCTCGATTAATACCCACCCCGTTGTCAATTTATCAGGTTTTGGGGAAGATCTGATGCCCTTTAAATTTTGACCATTTTTTCAACCCGCGGCCTGTCGTTTTTTTCGCGTTTTCGGCGTAACCTCCGGAGCTGAAATTTCTTTGGAACAAAGATAATTTTTTCTATTCTCTGCAATTTCTTGATTAATACCCACCCCGTTGTCATTCTATCAGGTTTTGGGGAAGATCTGACAGCCTTTAAATTTTGACCATTTTTTCAACCCGCGGCTTGTCGTCTTTTTCAGGTTTTCGGCGTAACCTCCGGAGCTGAAATTTCTTTGGAACAAAGATAATTCTTTCTATTCTCTGCAATTTCTCGATTAACACCCAACCCGTTGTCAATTTATCAGGTTTTGGGGAAGATCTGACAGCCTTTAAATTTTGACCATTTTTTCAACCCGCGGCTTGTCGTTTTTTTCAGGTTTTCGGCGTAACCTCCGGAGCTGAAATTTCTTTGGAACAAAGATAATTTTTTCTATTCTCTGCAATTTCTCGATTAATACCCACCCCGTTGTCATTCTATCAGGTTTTGGGGAAGATCTGACAGCCTTTAAATTTTGACCATTTTTTCAACCCGCGGCCTGTCGTTTTTTTCCAGTCTTCGGCGCAACCTACGGGGCTGAAATTTCTTTGGAACAAAGATAATTCTTTCTAATCTCTGCCATTTCTTGATTAATACCCACCCCGTTGTCAATTTATCAGGTTTTGGGGAAGATCTGATGCCCTTTAAATTTTGACCATTTTTTCAACCCGCGGCTTCTCGTTTTTTTCAGGTTTTCGGCCTAACCTCCGGAGCTGAATTTTCTTTGGAACAAAGATAATTCTTTCTAATCTGCAAATTCTCGATTAATACCCACCACGTTGTCATTCTAATAGGTTTTGGGGAAGATCTGACAGCCTTTAAATTTTGACCATTTTTTCAACCCGCGGCCTGTCGTTTTTTTCAGGTTTTTGGCGTAACCTACTGGGCTGAAATTTCTTTGGAACAAAGATAATTCTTTCTAATCTCTGCAATTTCTCGATTAATACCCACCCCGTTGTCAATTTATCAGGTTTTGGGGAAGATCTGATGCCCTTTAAATTTTGACCATTTTTTCAACCCGCGGCCTGTCGTTTTTTTCGCGTTTTTGGCGTAACCTCCGGAGCTGAAATTTCTTTGGAACAAAGATAATTTTTTCTATTCTCTGCAATTTCTTGATTAATACCCACCCCGTTGTCATTCTATCAGGTTTTGGGGAAGATCTGACAGCCTTTAAATTTTGACCATTTTTTCAACCCGCGGCTTGTCGTCTTTTTCAGGTTTTCGGCGTAACCTCCGGAGCTGAAATTTCTTTGGAACAAAGATAATTCTTTCTATTCTCTGCAATTTCTCGATTAACACCCACCCCGTTGTCAATTTATCAGGTTTTGGGGAAGATCTGACAGCCTTTAAATTTTGACCATTTTTTCAACCCGCGGCTTGTCGTTTTTTTCAGGTTGTCGGCGTAACCTCCGGAGCTGAAATTTCTTTGGAACAAAGATAATTTTTTCTATTCTCTGCAATTTCTCGATTAATACCCACCCCGTTGTCATTCTATCAGGTTTTGGGGAAGATCTGACAGCCTTTAAATTTTGACCATTTTTTCAACCCGCGGCCTGTCGTTTTTTTCCAGTCTTCGGCGCAACCTCCGGAGCTGAAATTTCTTTGGAACAAAGATAATTCTTTCTAATCTCTGCAATTTCTCGATTAATACCCACCCCGTTGTCAATTTATCAGGTTTTGGGGAAGAGCTGATGCCCTTTAAATTTTGAACATTTTTTCAACCCGCGGCCTGTCGTTTTTTTCAGGTTTTTGGCGTAACCTACGGGGCTGAAATTTCTTTGGAACAAAGATAATTCTTTCTAATCTCTGCAATTTCTCGATTAATACCCACCCCGTTGTCAATTTATCAGGTTTTGGGGAAGATCTGATGCCCTTTAAATTTTGACCATTTTTTCAACCCGCGGCCTGTCGTTTTTTTCGCGTTTTCGGCGTAACCTCCGTAGCTGAAATTTCTTTGGAACAAAGATAATTCTTTCTAATCTCTGCAATTTCTCGATTAATACCCACCCCGTTGTCATTCTATCAGGTTTTGGGGAAGATCTGATGCCCTTTAAATTTTGACCATTTTTTCAACCCGTGGCCTGTCGTTTTTTTCGCGTTTTCGGCGTAACCTCCGGAGCTGAAATTTCTTTGGAACAAAGATAATTCTTTCTAATCTCTGCAATTTCTCGATTAATACCCACCCCGTTGTCAATTTATCAGGTTTTGGGGAAGAGCTGATGCCCTTTAAATTTTGAACATTTTTTCAACCCGCGGCCTGTCGTTTTTTTTCAGGTTTTTGGCGTAACCTACGGGGCTGAAATTTCTTTGGAACAAAGATAATTCTTTCTAATCTCTGCAATTTCTCGATTAATACCCACCCCGTTGTCAATTTATCAGGTTTTGGGGAAGATCTGATGCCCTTTAAATTTTGACCATTTTTTCAACCCGCGGCCTGTCGTTTTTTTCGCGTTTTCGGCGTAACCTCCGGAGCTGAAATTTCTTTGGAACAAAGATAATTTTTTCTATTCTCTGCAATTTCTTGATTAATACCCACCCCGTTGTCATTCTATCAGGTTTTGGGGAAGATCTGACAGCCTTTAAATTTTGACCATTTTTTCAACCCGCGGCCTGTCGTTTTTTTCAGGTTTTCGGCGTAACCTCCGGGGCTGAAATTTCTTTGGAACAAAGATAATTCTTTCTAATCTGCAAATTCTCGATTAATACCCACCCCGTTGTCATTCTAATAGGTTTTGGGGAAGATCTGACAGCCTTTAAATTTTGACCATTTTTTCAACCCGCGGCCTGTCGTTTTTTTCAGGTTTTTGGCGTAACCTACGGGGCTGAAATTTCTTTGGAACAAAGATAATTCTTTCTAATCTCTGCAATTTCTTGATTAATACCCACCCCGTTGTCAATTTATCAGGTTTTGGGGAAGATCTGATGCCCTTTAAATTTTGACCATTTTTTCAACCCGCGGCTTCTCGTTTTTTTCAGGTTTTCGGCCTAACCTCCGGAGCTGAATTTTCTTTGGAACAAAGATAATTCTTTCTAATCTGCAAATTCTCGATTAATACCCACCACGTTGTCATTCTAATAGGTTTTGGGGAAGATCTGACAGCCTTTAAATTTTGACCATTTTTTCAACCCGCGGCCTGTCGTTTTTTTCAGGTTTTTGGCGTAACCTACTGGGCTGAAATTTCTTTGGAACAAAGATAATTCTTTCTAATCTCTGCAATTTCTCGATTAATACCCACCCCGTTGTCAATTTATCAGGTTTTGGGGAAGATCTGATGCCCTTTAAATTTTGACCATTTTTTCAACCCGCGGCCTGTCGTTTTTTTCGCGTTTTTGGCGTAACCTCCGGAGCTGAAATTTCTTTGGAACAAAGATAATTTTTTCTATTCTCTGCAATTTCTTGATTAATACCCACCCCGTTGTCATTCTATCAGGTTTTGGGGAAGATCTGACAGCCTTTAAATTTTGACCATTTTTTCAACCCGCGGCTTGTCGTCTTTTTCAGGTTTTCGGCGTAACCTCCGGAGCTGAAATTTCTTTGGAACAAAGATAATTCTTTCTATTCTCTGCAATTTCTCGATT
The DNA here is from genome assembly GCA_029490765.1 of Euthynnus affinis. NCBI lineage: Eukaryota > Metazoa > Chordata > Actinopteri > Scombriformes > Scombridae > Euthynnus > Euthynnus affinis. The sequence goes on along the minus strand of CM055861.1, from coordinate 1,103,188 downwards.
AACACCCACCCCGTTGTCAATTTATCAGGTTTTGGGGAAGATCTGACAGCCTTTAAATTTTGACCATTTTTTCAACCCGCGGCCTGTCATTTTTTTCAGGTTTTCGGCGTAACCTCCGGAGCTGAATTTTCTTTGGAACAAAGATAATTCTTTCTAATCTGCAAATTCTCGATTAATACCCACCCCGTTGTCAATTTAACAGGTTTTGGGGAAGATCTGATGCCCTTTAAATTTTGAACATTTTTTCAACCCGCGGCCTGTCATTTTTTTCACGTATTCGGCGTAACCTCCGGAGCTGAAATTTCTTTGGAACAAAGATAATTTATTCTATTCTCTGCAATTTCTCGATTAATACCCACCCCGTTGTCATTCTATCAGGTTTTGGGGAAGATCTGACAGCCTTTAAATTTTGACCATTTTTTCAACCCGCGACCTGTCATTTTTTTCAGGTTTTCGACGTAACCTCCGGGGCTGAAATTTCTTTGGAACAAAGATAATTATTTCTAATCTCTGCAATTTCTCGATTAATACCCACCCCGTTGTCAATTTATCAGGTTTTGGGGAAGATCTGATGTCCTTTAAATTTTGACCATTTTTTCAACCCGCAGCCTGTCGTTTTTTTCAGGTTTTTGGCGTAACCTACGGGGCTGAAATTTCTTTGGAACAAAGATAATTCTTTCTAATCTCTGCAATTTCTCGATTAATACCCACCCCGTTGTCAATTTATCAGGTTTTGGGGAAGATCTGATGCCCTTTAAATTTTGACCATTTTTTCAACCCGCGGCCTGTCGTTTTTTTCGCGTTTTCGGCGTAACCTCCGGAGCTGAAATTTCTTTGGAACAAAGATAATTTTTTCTATTCTCTGCAATTTCTTGATTAATACCCACCCCGTTGTCATTCTATCAGGTTTTGGGGAAGATCTGACAGCCTTTAAATTTTGACCATTTTTTCAACCCGCGGCTTGTCGTCTTTTTCAGGTTTTCGGCGTAACCTCCGGAGCTGAAATTTCTTTGGAACAAAGATAATTCTTTCTATTCTCTGCAATTTCTCGATTAATACCCACCCCGTTGTCAATTTATCAGGTTTTGGGGAAGATCTGATGCCCTTTAAATTTTGACCATTTTTTCAGCCCGCGGCCTGTCATTTTTTTCAGGTTTTCGGCGTAACCTCCGGAGCTGAATTTTCTTTGGAACAAAGATAATTCTTTCTAATCTGCAAATTCTCGATTAATACCCACCCCGTTGTCAATTTAACAGGTTTTGGGGAAGATCTGATGCCCTTTAAATTTTGAACATTTTTTCAACCCGCGGCCTGTCATTTTTTTCACGTATTCGGCGTAACCTCCGGAGCTGAAATTTCTTTGGAACAAAGATAATTTATTCTATTCTCTGCAATTTCTCGATTAATACCCACCCCGTTGTCATTCTATCAGGTTTTGGGGAAGATCTGACAGCCTTTAAATTTTGACCATTTTTTCAACCCGCGGCCTGTCGTTTTTTTCAGGTTTTCGACGTAACCTCCGGGGCTGAAATTTCTTTGGAACAAAGATAATTATTTCTAATCTCTGCAATTTCTCGATTAATACCCACCCCGTTGTCAATTTATCAGGTTTTGGGGAAGATCTGATGTCCTTTAAATTTTGACCATTTTTTCAACCCGCAGCCTGTCGTTTTTTTCAGGTTTTCGGCGTAACCTACGGGGCTGAAATTTCTTTGGAACAAAGATAATACTTTCTAGTCTCTGCAATTTCTCGATTAATACCCACCCCGTTGTCAATTTATCAGGTTTTGGGGAAGATCTGATGCCCTTTAAATTTTGACCATTTTTTCAACCCGCGACCTGTCGTTTTTTTCGCGTTTTCAGCGCAACCTCCGGAGCTGAGATTTCTTTGGAACAAAGATAATTCTTTCTAATCTCTGCAATTTCTCGATTAATACCCACCCCATTGTCAATTTATCAGGTTTTGGGGAAGAGCTGATGCCCTTTAAATTTTGAACATTTTTTCAACCCGCGGCCTGTCGTTTTTTTCGCGTTTTCGGCGTAACCTCTGGAGCTGAAATTTCTTTGGAACAAAGATAATTCTTTCTAATCTCCGCAATTTCTCGATTACTACCCACCCCGTTGTCATTCTATCAGGCTTTGGGGAAGATCTGACAGCCTTTAAATTTTGACCATTTTTTCAACCCGCGGCCTGTCGTTTTTTTCAGGTTTTCGGCGTAACCTCCGGGGCTGAAATTTCTTTGGAACAAAGATAATTCTTTCTATTCTCTGCAATTTCTCGATTAACACCCACCCCGTTGTCAATTTAGCAGGTTTTGGGGAAGATCTGATGCCCTTTAAATTTTGACCATTTTTTCAGCCCGCGGCCTGTCATTTTTTTCAGGTTTTCGGCGTAACCTCCGGAGCTGAATTTTCTTTGGAACAAAGATAATTCTTTCTAATCTGCAAATTCTCGATTAATACCCACCCCGTTGTCATTCTAATAGGTTTTGGGGAAGATCTGACAGCCTTTAAATTTTGACCATTTTTTCAACCCGCGGCCTGTCGTTTTTTTCAGGTTTTTGGCGTAACCTACGGGGCTGAAATTTCTTTGGAACAAAGATAATTCTTTCTAATCTCTGCAATTTCTTGATTAATACCCACCCCGTTGTCAATTTATCAGGTTTTGGGGAAGATCTGATGCCCTTTAAATTTTGACCATTTTTTCAACCCGCGGCCTGTCGTTTTTTTCCAGTTTTCGGCGCAACCTCCGGGGCTGAAATTTCTTTGGAACAAAGATAAGTCTTTCTAATCTCTGCAATTTCTCGATTAATACCCACCCCATTGTCAATTTATCAGGTTTTGGGGAAGAGCTGATGCCCTTTAAATTTTGAACATTTTTTCAACCCGCGGCCTGTCGTTTTTTTCGCGTTTTCGGCGTAACCTCTGGAGCTGAAATTTCTTTGGAACAAAGATAATTCTTTCTAATCTCTGCAATTTCTCGATTAATACCCACCCCGTTGTCATTCTATCAGGTTTTGGGGAAGATCTGACAGCCTTTAAATTTTGACCATTTTTTCAACCCTGTCGTTTTTTTCAGGTTTTCGGCGTAACCTCCGGGGCTGAAATTTCTTTGGAACAAAGATAATTCTTTCTAATCTCTGCAATTTCTCGATTAATACCCACCCCATTGTCAATTTATCAGGTTTTGGGGAAGAGCTGATGCCCTTTAAATTTTGACCATTTTTTCAACCCGCAGCCTGTCGTTTTTTTCAGGTTTTCGGCCTAACCTACGGGGCTGAAATTTCTTTGGAACAAAGATAATTCTTTCTAGTCTCTGCAATTTCTCGATTAATACCCACCCCGTTGTCAATTTATCAGGTTTTGGGGAAGATCTGATGCCCTTTAAATTTTGACCATTTTTTCATCCCGCGACCTGTCGTTTTTTTCGCGTTTTCAGCGCAACCTCCGGAGCTGAAATTTCTTTGGAACAAAGATAATTCTTTCTAATCTCTGCAATTTCTCGATTAATACCCACCCCGTTGTCATTCTATCAGGTTTTGGGGAAGATCTGATGCCCTTTAAATTTTGACCATTTTTTCAACCCGTGGCCTGTCGTTTTTTTCGCGTTTTCGGCGTAACCTCCGGAGCTGAAATTTCTTTGGAACAAAGATAAGTCTTTCTAATCTCTGCAATTTCTCGATTAATACCCACCCCATTGTCAATTTATCAGGTTTTGGGGAAGAGCTGATGCCCTTTAAATTTTGAACATTTTTTCAACCCGCGGCCTGTCGTTTTTTTCACGTTTTCGGCGTAACCTCTGGAGCTGAAATTTCTTTGGAACAAAGATAATTCTTTCTAATCTCTGCAATTTCTCGATTAATACCCATCCCGTTGTCATTCTATCAGGCTTTGGGGAAGATCTGACAGCCTTTAAATTTTGACCATTTTTTCAACCCGCGGCCTGTCGTTTTTTTCAGGTTTTCGGCGTAACCTCCGGGGCTGAAATTTCTTTGGAACAAAGATAATTCTTTCTATTCTCTGCAATTTCTCGATTAACACCCACCCCGTTGTCAATTTATCAGGTTTTGGGGAAGATCTGATGCCCTTTAAATTTTGACCATTTTTTCAGCCCGCGGCCTGTCATTTTTTTCAGGTTTTCGGCGTAACCTCCGGAGCTGAATTTTCTTTGGAACAAAGATAATTCTTTCTAATCTGCAAATTCTCGATTAATACCCACCCCGTTGTCATTCTAATAGGTTTTGGGGAAGATCTGACAGCCTTTAAATTTTGACCATTTTTTCAACCCGCGGCCTGTCGTTTTTTTCAGGTTTTTGGCGTAACCTACGGGGCTGAAATTTCTTTGGAACAAAGATAATTCTTTCTAATCTCTGCAATTTCTTGATTAATACCCACCCCGTTGTCAATTTATCAGGTTTTGGGGAAGATCTGATGCCCTTTAAATTTTGACCATTTTTTCAACCCGCGGCCTGTCGTTTTTTTCCAGTTTTCGGCGCAACCTCCGGGGCTGAAATTTCTTTGGAACAAAGATAAGTCTTTCTAATCTCTGCAATTTCTCGATTAATACCCACCCCATTGTCAATTTATCAGGTTTTGGGGAAGAGCTGATGCCCTTTAAATTTTGAACATTTTTTCAACCCGCGGCCTGTGGTTTTTTTCGCGTTTTCGGCGTAACCTCTGGAGCTGAAATTTCTTTGGAACAAAGATAATTCTTTTTTAATCTCTGCAATTTCTCGATTAATACCCACCCCGTTGTCAATTTATCAGGTTTTGGGGAAGATCTGATGTCCTTTAAATTTTGACCATTTTTTCAACCCGCAGCCTGTCGTTTTTTTCAGGTTTTCGGCCTAACCTACGGGGCTGAAATTTCTTTGGAACAAAGATAATTCTTTCTAGTCTCTGCAATTTCTCGATTAATACCCACCCCGTTGTCAATTTATCAGGTTTTGGGGAAGATCTGATGCCCTTTAAATTTTGACCATTTTTTCATCCCGCGACCTGTCGTTTTTTTCGCGTTTTCAGCGCAACCTCCGGAGCTGAAATTTCTTTGGAACAAAGATAATTCTTTCTAATCTCTGCAATTTCTCGATTAATACCCACCCCGTTGTCATTCTATCAGGTTTTGGGGAAGATCTGATGCCCTTTAAATTTTGACCATTTTTTCAACCCGTGGCCTGTCGTTTTTTTCGCGTTTTCGGCGTAACCTCCGGAGCTGAAATTTCTTTGGAACAAAGATAAGTCTTTCTAATCTCTGCAATTTCTCGATTAATACCCACCCCATTGTCAATTTATCAGGTTTTGGGGAAGAGCTGATGCCCTTTAAATTTTGACCATTTTTTCAACCCGCGGCCTGTCGTTTTTTTCCAGTTTTCGGCGCAACCTCCGGGGCTGAAATTTCTTTGGAACAAAGATAAGTCTTTCTAATCTCTGCAATTTCTCGATTAATACCCACCCCATTGTCAATTTATCAGGTTTTGGGGAAGAGCTGATGCCCTTTAAATTTTGAACATTTTTTCAACCCGCGGCCTGTCGTTTTTTTCGCGTTTTCGGCGTAACCTCTGGAGCTGAAATTTCTTTGGAACAAAGATAATTCTTTTTAATCTCTGCAATTTCTCGATTAATACCCACCCCGTTGTCATTCTATCAGGTTTTGGGGAAGATCTGACAGCCTTTAAATTTTGACCATTTTTTCAACCCGCGGCCTGTCGTTTTTTTCAGGTTTTCGGCGTAACCTCCGGGGCTGAAATTTCTTTGGAACAAAGATAATTCTTTCTAATCTCTGCAATTTCTCGATTAATACCCACCCCATTGTCAATTTATCAGGTTTTGGGGAAGAGCTGATGCCCTTTAAATTTTGAACATTTTTTCAACCCGCGGCCTGTCGTTTTTTTCGCGTTTTCGGCGTAACCTCTGGAGCTGAAATTTCTTTGGAACAAAGATAATTCTTTTTTAATCTCTGCAATTTCTCGATTAATACCCACCCCGTTGTCATTCTATCAGATTTTGGGGAAGATCTGACAGCCTTTAAATTTTGACCATTTTTTCAACCCGCGGCCTGTCGTTTTTTTCAGGTTTTCGGCGTAACCTCCGGGGCTGAAATTTCTTTGGAACAAAGATAATTCTTTCTATTCTCTGCAATTTCTCGATTAACACCCACCCCGTTGTCAATTTATCAGGTTTTGGGGAAGATCTGATGCCCTTTAAATTTTGACCATTTTTTCAGCCCGCGGCCTGTCATTTTTTTCAGGTTTTCGGCGTAACCTCCGGAGCTGAATTTTCTTTGGAACAAAGATAATTCTTTCTAATCTGCAAATTCTCGATTAATACCCACCCCGTTGTCATTCTAATAGGTTTTGGGGAAGATCTGACAGCCTTTAAATTTTGACCATTTTTTCAACCCGCGGCCTGTCGTTTTTTTCAGGTTTTTGGCGTAACCTACGGGGCTGAAATTTCTTTGGAACAAAGATAATTCTTTCTAATCTCTGCAATTTCTTGATTAATACCCACCCCGTTGTCAATTTATCAGGTTTTGGGGAAGATCTGATGCCCTTTAAATTTTGACCATTTTTTCAACCCGCGGCCTGTCGTTTTTTTCCAGTTTTCGGCGCAACCTCCGGGGCTGAAATTTCTTTGGAACAAAGATAAGTCTTTCTAATCTCTGCAATTTCTCGATTCGGCGTAACCTCTGGAGCTGAAATTTCTTTGGAACAAAGATAATTCTTTCTAATCTCTGCAATTTCTCGATTAATACCCACCCCGTTGTCATTCTATCAGGTTTTGGGGAAGATCTGACAGCCTTTAAATTTTGACCATTTTTTCAACCCGCGGCCTGTCGTTTTTTTCAGGTTTTCGGCGTAACCTCCGGGGCTGAAATTTCTTTGGAACAAAGATAAGTCTTTCTAATCTCTGCAATTTCTCAATTAACACCCACCCCGTTGTCAATTTATCATGTTTTGGGGAAGATCTGACAGCCTTTAAATTTTGACCATTTTTTCAACCCGCGGCCTGTCATTTTTTTCAGGTTTTCGGCGTAACCTCCGGAGCTGAAATTTCTTTGGAACAAAGATAATTCTTTCTAATCTGCAAATTCTCGATTAATACCCACCCCGTTGTCATTCTAATAGGTTTTGGGGAAGATCTGACAACCTTTAAATTTTGACCATTTTTTCAACCCGCGGCCTGTCGTTTTTTTCAGGTTTTTGGCGTAAACTACGGGGCTGAAATTTATTTGGAACAATGATAATTCTTTCTAATCTCTGCAATTTCTCGATTAATACCCACCCCGTTGTCAATTTATCAGGTTTTGGGGAAGATCTGATGCCCTTTAAATTTTGACCATTTTTTCAACCCGCGGCCTGTCGTTTCTTTCCAGTTTTCGGCGCAACCTCCGGAGCTGAAATTTCTTTGGAACAAAGATAATTCTTTCTAATCTCTGCAATTTCTCGATTAATACCCACCCGTTGTCAATTTATCAGGTTTTGGGGAAGATCTGATGCCCTTTAAATTTTGACCATTTTTTCAACCCGCGGCCTGTCGTTTTTTTCGCGTTTTCGGCGCAACCTCCGGAGCTGAAATTTCTTTGGAACAAAGATAAGTCTTTCTAATCTCTGCAATTTCTCAATTAATACCCACCCCGTTGTCAATTTATCAGGTTTTGGGGAAGATCTGATGCCCTTTAAATTTTGACCATTTTTTCAACCCGCGGCCTGTCGTTTTTTTCGCGTTTTCGGCGTAACCTCCGGAGCTGAAATTTCTTTGGAACAAAGATAATTCTTTCTATTCTCTGCAATTTCTCGATTAACACCCACCCCGTTGTCAATTTATCATGTTTTGGGGAAGATCTGACAGCCTTTAAATTTTGACCATTTTTTCAACCCGCGGCCTGTCATTTTTTTCAGGTTTTCGGCGTAACCTCCGGAGCTGAAATTTCTTTGGAACAAAGATAATTCTTTCTAATCTGCAAATTCTCGATTAATACCCACCCCGTTGTCATTCTAATAGGTTTTGGGGAAGATCTGACAGCCTTTAAATTTTGACCATTTTTTCAACCCGCAGCCTGTCGTTTTTTTCAGGTTTTCGGCGTAATCTACGGGGCTGAAATTTCTTTGGAACAAAGATAATTCTTTCTAGTCTCTGCAATTTCTCGATTAATACCCACCCCGTTGTCAATTTATCAGGTTTTGGGGAAGACCTGATGCCCTTTAAATTTTGACCATTTTTTCAACCCGCGACCTGTCGTTTTTTTCGCGTTTTCAGCGCAACCTCCGAAGCTGAAATTTCTTTGGAACAAAGATAATTCTTTCTAATCTCTGCAATTTCTCGATTAATACCCACCCCGTTGTCATTCTATCAGGTTTTGGGGAAGATCTGATGCCCTTTAAATTTTGACCATTTTTTCAACCCGTGGCCTGTCGTTTTTTTCGCGTTTTCGGCGTAACCTTCGGAGCTGAAATTTCTTTGGAACAAAGATAATTCTTTCTAATCTCTGCAATTTCTCGATTAATACCCACCCCATTGTCAATTTATCAGGTTTTGGGGAAGAGTTGATGCCCTTTAAATTTTGAACATTTTTTCAACCCGCGGCCTGTCGTTTTTTTCGCGTTTTCGGCGTAACCTCTGGAGCTGAAATTTCTTTGGAACAAAGATAATTCTTTCTAATCTCTGCAATTTCTCGATTAATACCCACCCCGTTGTCATTCTATCAGGCTTTGGGGAAGATCTGACAGCCTTTAAATTTTGACCATTTTTTCAACCCGCGGCCTTTCGTTTTTTTCAGGTTTTCGGCGTAACCTCCGGGGCTGAAATTTCTTTGGAACAAAGATAATTCTTTCTATTCTCTGCAATTTCTCGATTAACACCCACCCCGTTGTCAATTTATCAGGTTTTGGGGAAGATCTGATGCCCTTTAAATTTTGACCATTTTTTCAGCCCGCGGCCTGTCATTTTTTTCAGGTTTTCGGCGTAACCTCCGGAGCTGAATTTTCTTTGGAACAAAGATAATTCTTTCTAATCTGCAAATTCTCGATTAATACCCACCCCGTTGTCATTCTAATAGGTTTTGGGGAAGATCTGACAGCCTTTAAATTTTGACCATTTTTTCAACCCGCGGCCTGTCGTTTTTTTCAGGTTTTTGGCGTAACCTACGGGGCTGAAATTTCTTTGGAACAAAGATAATTCTTTCTAATCTCTGCAATTTCTTGATTAATACCCACCCCGTTGTCAATTTATCAGGTTTTGGGGAAGATCTGATGCCCTTTAAATTTTGACCATTTTTTCAACCCGCGGCCTGTCGTTTTTTTCCAGTTTTCGACGCAACCTCCGGGGCTGAAATTTCTTTGGAACAAAGATAAGTCTTTCTAATCTCTGCAATTTCTCGATTAATACCCACCCCATTGTCAATTTATCAGGTTTTGGGGAAGAGCTGATGCCCTTTAAATTTTGAACATTTTTTCAACCCGCTGCCTGTCGTTTTTTTCGCGTTTTCGGCGTAACCTCTGGAGCTGAAATTTCTTTGGAACAAAGATAATTCTTTCTAATCTCTGCAATTTCTCGATTAATACCCACCCCGTTGTCATTCTATCAGGTTTTAGGGAAGATCTGACAGCCTTTAAATTTTGACCATTTTTTCAACCCGCGGCCTGTCGTTTTTTTCAGGTTTTCGGCGTAACCTCCGGGGCTGAAATTTCTTTGGAACAAAGATAATTCTTTCTAATTTGCAAATTCTCGATTAATACCCACCCCGTTGTCATTCTAATAGGTTTTGGGGAAGATCTGACAGCCTTTAAATTTTGACCATTTTTTCAACCCGCGGCCTGTCGTTTTTTTCAGGTTTTTGGCGTAAACTACGGGGCTGAAATTTATTTGGAACAATGATAATTCTTTCTAATCTCTGCAATTTCTCGATTAATACCCACCCCGTTGTCAATTTATCAGGTTTTGGGGAAGATCTGATGCCCTTTAAATTTTGACCATTTTTTCAACCCGCGGCCTGTCGTTTCTTTCCAGTTTTCGGCGCAACCTCCGGGGCTGAAATTTCTTTGGAACAAAGATAAGTCTTTCTAATCTCTGCAATTTCTCGATTAATACCCACCCCGTTGTCAATTTATCAGGTTTTGGGGAAGATCTGATGCCCTTTAAATTTTGACCATTTTTTCAACCCGCGGCCTGTCGTTTTTTTCGCGTTTTCGGCGTAACCTCCGGAGCTGAAATTTCTTTGGAACAAAAATAATTCTTTCTAATCTCTGAAATTTCTCGATTAATACCCACCCTGTTGTCAATTTATCAGGTTTTGGGGAAGATCTGATGCCCTTTAAATTTTGACCATTTTTTCAACCCGCGGCCTGTCATTTTTCTCCAGTTTTCGGCGCAACCTCCGGAGCTGAAATTTCTTTGGAACAAAGATAATTCTTTCTAATCTCTGCAATTTCTCGATTAATACCCACCCGTTGTCAATTTATCAGGTTTTGGGGAAGATCTGATGCCCTTTAAATTTTGACCATTTTTTCAACCCGCGGCCTGTCGTTTTTTTCGCGTTTTCGGCGCAACCTCCGGAGCTGAAATTTCTTTGGAACAAAGATAATTTTTTTCTATTCTCTGCAATTTCTCGATTAATACCCACCCCGTTGTCATTCTATCAAGTTTTGGGGAAGATCTGACAGCCTTTAAATTTTGACCATTTCTTCAACCCGCGGCTTGTCGTTTTTTTCGCGTTTTCGGCGTAACCTCCGGAGCTGAAATTTCTTTGGAACAAAGATAATTTTTTCTATTCTCTGCAATTTCTCGATTAATACCCACCCCGTTGTCATTCTATCAGGTTTTGGGGAAGATCTGACAGCCTTTAAATTTTGACCATTTTTTCAACCCGCGGCCTGTCGTTTTTTTCAGGTTTTCGGCGTAACCTCCCGGGCTGAAATTTCTTTGGAACAAAGATAATTCTTTCTAATCTGTGCAATTTCTCGATTAATACCCACCCCGTTGTCAATTTATCAGGTTTTGGGGAAGATCTGATGCCCTTTAAATTTTGACCATTTTTTCAACCCGCGGCCTGTCGTTTTTTTCGCGTTTTCGGCGTAACCTCCGGAGCTGAAATTTCTTTGGAACAAAGATAATTTTTTCTATTCTCTGCAATTTCTCGATTAATACCCACCCCGTTGTCAATTTATCAGGTTTTGGGGAAGATCTGATGCCCTTTAAATTTTGACCATTTTTTCAACCCGCGGCCTGTCGTTTTTTTCAGGTTTTCGGCGTAACCTCCGGAGCTGAATTTTCTTTGGAACAAAGATAATTCTTTCTAATCTGCAAATTCTCGATTAATACCCACCCCGTTGTCATTCTAATAGGTTTTGGGGAAGATCTGACAGCCTTTAAATTTTGACCATTTTTTCAACCCGCGGCCTGTCGTTTTTTTCCAGTTTTCGGCGCAACCTCCGGAGCTGAAATTTCTTTGGAACAAAGATAATTCTTTCTAATCTCTGCAATTTCTCGATTAATACCCACCCCGTTGTCAATTTATCAGGTTTTGGGGAAGATCTGATGCCCTTTAAATTTTGACCATTTTTTCAACCCGCGGCCTGTCGTTTTTTTCGCGTTTTCGGCGTAACCTCCGGAGCTGAAATTTCTTTGGAACAAAGATAATTTTTTCTATTCTCTGCAATTTCTCGATTAATACCCACCCCGTTGTCATTCTATCAGGTTTTGGGGAAGATCTGACAGCCTTTAAATTTTGACCATTTTTTCAACCCGCGGCTTGTCATCTTTTTCTGGTTTTCGGCGTAACCTCCGGAGCTGAAATTTCTTTGGAACAAAGATAATTCTTTCTATTCTCTGCAATTTCTCGATTAACACCCACCCCGTTGTCAATTTATCAGGTTTTGGGGAAGATCTGACAGCCTTTAAATTTTGACCATTTTTTCAACCCGCGGCTTGTCATTTTTTTCAGGTTTTCGGCGTAACCTCCGGAGCTGAAATTTCTTTGGAACAAAGATAATTCTTTCTAATCTGCAAATTCTCGATTAATACCCACCCCGTTGTCATTCTAATAGGTTTTGGGGAAGATCTGACAGCCTTTAAATTTTGACCATTTTTTCAACCCGCGGCCTGTCGTTTTTTTCAGGTTTTCGGCGTAACCTCTGGAGCTGAAATTTCTTTGGAACAAAGATAATTCTTTCTAATCTCTGCAATTTCTCGATTAATATCCACCCTGTTGTCAATTTATCAGGTTTTGGGGAAGATCTGATGCCCTTTAAATTTTGACCATTTTTTCAACCCGCGGCCTGTGGTTTTTTTCGCGTTTTCGGCGTAACCTCCGGAGCTGAAATTTCTTTGGAACAAAGATAATTCTTTCTATTCTCTGCAATTTCTCGATTAACACCCACCCCGTTGTCAATTTATCATGTTTTGGGGAAGATCTGACAGCCTTTAAATTTTGACCATTTTTTCAACCCGCGGCTTGTCATTTTTTTCAGGTTTTCGGCGTAACCTCCGGAGCTGAAATTTCTTTGGAACAAAGATAATTCTTTCTAATCTGCAAATTCTCGATTAATACCCACCCCGTTGTCATTCTAATAGGTTTTGGGGAAGATCTGACAGCCTTTAAATTTTGACCATTTTTTCAACCCGCGGCCTGTCGTTTTTTTCAGGTTTTTGGCGTGAACTACGGGGCTGAAATTTATTTGGAACAATGATAATTCTTTCTAATCTCTGCAATTTCTCGATTAATACCCACCCCGTTGTCAATTTATCAGGTTTTGGGGAAGATCTGATGCCCTTTAAATTTTGACCATTTTTTCAACCCGCGGCCTGTCGTTTTTTTCCAGTTTTCGGCGCAACCTCCGGAGCTGAAATTTCTTTGGAACAAAGATAAGTCTTTCTAATCTCTGCAATTTCTCGATTAATACCCACCCCGTTGTCAATTTATCAGGTTTTGGGGAAGATCTGATGCCCTTTAAATTTTGACCATTTTTTCAACCCGCGGCCTGTCGTTTTTTTCGCGTTTTCGGCGTAACCTCCGGAGCTGAAATTTCTTTGGAACAAAGATAATTCTTTCTAATCTCTGAAATTTCTCGATGAATACCCACCCTGTTGTCAATTTATCAGGTTTTGGGGAAGATCTGATGCCCTTTAAATTTTGACCATTTTTTCAACCCGCGGCCTGTCGTTTTTCTCCAGTTTTCGGCGCAACCTCCGGAGCTGAAATTTCTTTGGAACAAAGATAATTCTTTCTAATCTCTGCAATTTCTCGATTAATACCCACCCGTTGTCAATTTATCAGGTTTTGGGGAAGATCTGATGCCCTTTAAATTTTGACCATTTTTTCAACCCGCGGCCTGTCGTTTTTTTCGCGTTTTCGGCGTAACCTCCGGAGCTGAAATTTCTTTGGAACAAAGATAATTTTTTCTATTCTCTGCAATTTCTCGATTAATACCCACCCCGTTGTCAATTTATCAGGTTTTGGGGAAGATCTGATGCCCTTTAAATTTTGACCATTTTTTCAACCCACGGCCTGTCGTTTTTTTCGCGTTTTCGGCGTAACCTCCGGAGCTGGAATTTCTTTGGAACAAAGATAATTTTTTTCTATTCTCTGCAATTTCTCGATTAATACCCACCCCGTTGTCATTCTATCAGGTTTTGGGGAAGATCTGACAGCCTTTAAATTTTGACCATTTTTTCAACCCGCGGCCTGTCGTTTTTTTCAGGTTTTCGGCGTAACCTCCCGGGCTGAAATTTCTTTGGAACAAAGATAATTCTTTCTAATCTCTGCAATTTCTCGATTAATACCCACCCCGTTGTCAATTTATCAGGTTTTGGGGAAGATCTGATGCCCTTTAAATTTTGACCATTCTTTCAACCCGCGGCCTGTCGTTTTTTTCAGGTTTTCGGTGTAACCTCCGGAGCTGAAATTTCTTTGGAACAAAGATAATTCTTTCTATTCTATGCAATTTCTCGATTAACACCCACCCCGTTGTCAATTTATCATGTTTTGGGGAAGATCTGACAGCCTTTAAATTTTGACCATTTTTTCAACCCGCGGCCTGTCATTTTTTTCAGGTTTTCGGCGTAACCTCCGGAGCTGAATTTTCTTTGGAACAAAGATAATTCTTTCTAATCTGCAAATTCTCGATTAATACCCACCCCGTTGTCATTCTAATAGGTTTTGGGGAAGATCTGACAGCCTTTAAATTTTGACCATTTTTTCAACCCGCAGCTTGTCGTTTTTTTCAGGTTTTCGGCGTGACCTCCGGAGCTGAAATTTCTTTGGAACAAAGATAATTTTTTCTATTCTCTGCAATTTCTCGATTAATACCCACCCCGTTGTCATTCTATCAGGTTTTGGGGAAGATCTGACAGCCTTTAAATTTTGACCATTTTTTCAACCCGCGGCCTGTCGTTTTTTTCCGGTTTTCGGCGCAGCCTCCGGAGCTGAAATTTCTTTGGAACAAAGATAATTCTTTCTAATCTCTGCAATTTCTCGATTAATACCCACCCCGTTGTCATTCTATCAGGTTTTGGGGAAGATCTGACAGCCTTTAAATTTTGACCATTTTTTCAACCCGCGGCCTGTCGTTTTTTTCCAGTTTTCTGCGCCACCTCCGGAGCTGAAATTTCTTTGGAACAAAGATAATTCTTTCTAATCTCTGCAATTTCTCGATTAATACCCACCCCGTTGTCAATTTATCAGGTTTTGGGGAAGATCTGATGCCCTTTAAATTTTGACCATTTTTTCAACCCGCGGCTTGTTGTTTTTTTCGCATTTTCGGCGTAACCTCCGGAGCTGAAATTTCTTTGGAACAAAGATAATTCTTTCTAATCTCTGCAATTTCTCGATTAATACCCACCCCGTTGTCAATTTATCAGTTTTTGGGGAAGATCTGATGCCCTTTAAATTTTGACCATTTTTTCAACCCGCGGCCTGTCGTTTTTTTCCAGTTTTCGGCGCAACCTCCGGAGCTGAAATTTCTTTGGAACAAAGATAATTCTTTCTAATCTCTGCAATTTCTCGATTAATACCCACCCCGTTGTCAATTTATCAGGTTTTGGGGTAGATCTGATGCCCTTTAAAGTTTGACCATTTTTTCAACCCGCGGCCTGTCGTTTTTTTCGCGTTTTCGGCGTAACCTCCGGAGCTGAAAATTCTTTGGAACAAAGATAATTTTTTCTATTCTCTGCAATTTCTCGATTAATACCCACCCCGTTGTCATTCTAATAGGTTTTGGGGAAGATCTGACAGTCTTTAAATTTTGACCATTTTTTCAACCCGCGGCCTGTCGTTTTTTTCGCGTTTTCGGCGTAACCTCCGGAGCTCAAATTTCTTTGGAACAAAGATAATTTTTTCTATTCTCTGCAATTTCTCGATTAATACCCACCCCGTTGTCATTCTATCAGGTTTTGGGGAAGATCTGACAGCCTTTAAATTTTGACCATTTTTTCAACCCGCGGCCTGTCGTTTTTTTCCAGTTTTCGGCGTAACCTCCGGAGCTGAAATTTCTTTGGAACAAAGATAATTCTTTCTAATCTGCAAATTCTCGATTAATACCCACCCCGTTGTCATTCTAATAGGTTTTGGGGAAGATCTGACAGCCTTTAAATTTTGACCATTTTTTCAACCCGCGGCCTGTCGTTTTTTTCAGGTTTTTGGCGTAAACTACGGGGCTGAAATTTCTTTGGAACAAAGATAATTCTTTCTAGTCTCTGCAATTTCTCGATTAATACCCACCCCGTTGTCAATTTATCAGGTTTTGGGGAAGACCTGATGCCCTTTAAATTTTGACCATTTTTTCAACCCGCGACCTGTCGTTTTTTTCGCGTTTTCAGCGCAACCTCCGGAGCTGAAATTTCTTTGGAACAAAGATAATTCTTTCTAATCTCTGCAATTTCTCGATTAATACCCACCCCGTTGTCAATTTATCAGGTTTTGGGGAAGATCTGATGCCCTTTAAATTTTGACCATTTTTTCAACCCGCGGCCTGTCGTTTTTTTCGCGTTTTCGGCGTAACCTCCGGAGCTGAAATTTCTTTGGAACAAAGATAATTCTTTCTAATCTGCAAATTCTCGATTAATACCCACCCCGTTGTCATTCTAATAGGTTTTGGGGAAGATCTGACAGCCTTTAAATTTTGACCATTTTTTCAACCCGCGGCCTGTCGTTTTTTTTCAGGTTTTTGGCGTAAACTACGGGGCTGAAATTTATTTGGAACAATGATAATTCTTTCTAATCTCTGCAATTTCTCGATTAATACCCACCCCGTTGTCAATTTATCAGGTTTTGGGGAAGATCTGATGTCCTTTAAATTTTGACCATTTTTTCAACCCGCAGCCTGTCGTTTTTTTCAGGTTTTCGGCGTAATCTACGGGGCTGAAATTTCTTTGGAACAAAGATAATTCTTTCTAGTCTCTGCAATTTCTCGATTAATACCCACCCCGTTGTCAATTTATCAGGTTTTGGGGAAGACCTGATGCCCTTTAAATTTTGACCATTTTTTCAACCCGCGACCTGTCGTTTTTTTCGCGTTTTCAGCGCAACCTCCGGAGCTGAAATTTCTTTGGAACAAAGATAATTCTTTCTAATCTCTGCAATTTCTCGATTAATACCCACCCCGTTGTCATTCTATCAGGTTTTGGGGAAGATCTGATGCCCTTTAAATTTTGACCATTTTTTCAACCCGTGGCCTGTCGTTTTTTTCGCGTTTTCGGCGTAACCTCCGGAGCTGAAATTTCTTTGGAACAAAGATAATTCTTTCTAATCTCTGCAATTTCTCGATTAATACCCACCCCATTGTCAATTTATCAGGTTTTGGGGAAGAGCTGATGCCCTTTAAATTTTGAACATTTTTTCAACCCGCGGCCTGTCGTTTTTTTCGCGTTTTCGGCGTAACCTCTGGAGCTGAAATTTCTTTGGAACAAAGATAATTCTTTCTAATCTCTGCAATTTCTCGATTAATACCCACCCCGTTGTCATTCTATCAGGCTTTGGGGAAGATCTGACAGCCTTTAAATTTTGACCATTTTTTCAACCCGTGGCCTGTCGTTTTTTTCAGGTTTTCGGCGTAACCTCCGGGGCTGAAATTTCTTTGGAACAAAGATAATTCTTTCTATTCTCTGCAATTTCTCGATTAACACCCACCCCGTTGTCAATTTATCAGGTTTTGGGGAAGATCTGATGCCCTTTAAATTTTGACCATTTTTTCAGCCCGCGGCCTGTCATTTTTTTCAGGTTTTCGGCGTAACCTCCGGAGCTGAATTTTCTTTGGAACAAAGATAATTCTTTCTAATCTGCAAATTCTCGATTAATACCCACCCCGTTGTCATTCTAATAGGTTTTGGGGAAGATCTGACAGCCTTTAAATTTTGACCATTTTTTCAACCCGCGGCCTGTCGTTTTTTTCAGGTTTTTGGCGTAACCTACGGGGCTGAAATTTCTTTGGAACAAAGATAATTCTTTCTAATCTCTGCAATTTCTTGATTAATACCCACCCCGTTGTCAATTTATCAGGTTTTGGGGAAGATCTGATGCCCTTTAAATTTTGACCATTTTTTCAACCCGCGGCCTGTCGTTTTTTTCCAGTTTTCGGCGCAACCTCCGGGGCTGAAATTTCTTTGGAACAAAGATAAGTCTTTCTAATCTCTGCAATTTCTCGATTAATACCCACCCCATTGTCAATTTATCAGGTTTTGGGGAAGAGCTGATGCCCTTTAAATTTTGAACATTTTTTCAACCCGCGGCCTGTCGTTTTTTTCGCGCTTTCGGCGTAACCTCTGGAGCTGAAATTTCTTTGGAACAAAGATAATTCTTTCTAATCTCTGCAATTTCTCGATTAATACCCACCCCGTTGTCATTCTATCAGGTTTTAGGGAAGATCTGACAGCCTTTAAATTTTGACCATTTTTTCAACCCGCGGCCTGTCGTTTTTTTCAGGTTTTCGGCGTAACCTCCGGGGCTGAAATTTTTTTGGAACAAAGATAATTCTTTCTAATCTCTGCAATTTCTCGATTAATACCCACCCCATTGTCAATTTATCAGGTTTTGGGGAAGAGCTGATGCCCTTTAAATTTTGAACATTTTTTCAACCCGCGGCCTGTCGTTTTTTTTGCGTTTTCGGCGTAACCTCTGGAGCTGAAATTTCTTTGGAACAAAGATAATTCTTTCTAATCTCTGCAATTTCTCGATTAATACCCACCCCGTTGTCATTCTATCAGGTTTTGGGGAAGATCTGACAGCCTTTAAATTTTGACCATTTTTTCAACCCGCGGCCTGTCGTTTTTTTCAGGTTTTCGGCGTAACCTCCGGGGCTGAAATTTCTTTGGAACAAAGATAAGTCTTTCTAATCTCTGCAATTTCTCAATTAACACCCACCCCGTTGTCAATTTATCATGTTTTGGGGAAGATCTGACAGCCTTTAAATTTTGACCATTTTTTCAACCCGCGGCCTGTCATTTTTTTCAGGTTTTCGGCGTAACCTCTGGAGCTGAAATTTCTTTGGAACAAAGATAATTCTTTCTAATCTCTGCAATTTCTCGATTAATACCCACCCTGTTGTCAATTTATCAGGTTCTGGGGAAGATCTGATGCCCTTTAAATTTTGACCATTTTTTCAACCCGCGGCCTGTCGTTTTTTTCCAGTTTTCGGCGCAACCTCCGGAGCTGAAATTTCTTTGGAACAAAGATAATTCTTTCTAATCTCTGCAATTTCTCGATTAATACCCACCCCGTTGTCAATTTATCAGGTTTTGGGGAAGATCTGATGCCCTTTAAATTTTGACCATTTTTTCAACCCGCGGCCTGTCGTTTTTTTCGCGTTTTCGGCGTAACCTCCGGAGCTGAAATTTCTTTGGAACAAAGATAATTTTTTCTATTCTCTGCAATTTCTCGATTAATACCCACCCCGTTGTCATTCTATCAGGTTTTGGGGAAGATCTGACAGCCTTTAAATTTTGACCATTTTTTCAACCCGCGGCTTGTCATCTTTTTCTGGTTTTCGGCGTAACCTCCGGAGCTGAAATTTCTTTGGAACAAAGATAATTCTTTCTATTCTCTGCAATTTCTCGATTAACACCCACCCCGTTGTCAATTTATCAGGTTTTGGGGAAGATCTGACAGCCTTTAAATTTTGACCATTTTTTCAACCCGCGGCTTGTCATTTTTTTCAGGTTTTCGGCGTAACCTCCTGAGCTGAAATTTCTTTGGAACAAAGATAATTCTTTCTAATCTGCAAATTCTCGATTAATACCCACCCCGTTGTCATTCTAATAGGTTTTGGGGAAGATCTGATGCCCTTTAAATTTTGACCATTTTTTCAACCCGCGGCCTGTCGTTTTTTTCAGGTTTTCGGCGTAACCTCTGGAGCTGAAATTTCTTTGGAACAAAGATAATTCTTTCTAATCTCTGCAATTTCTCGATTAATATCCACCCTGTTGTCAATTTATCAGGTTTTGGGGAAGATCTGATGCCCTTTAAATTTTGACCATTTTTTCAACCCGCGGCCTGTGGTTTTTTTCGCGTTTTCGGCGTAACCTCCGGAGCTGAAATTTCTTTGGAACAAAGATAATTCTTTCTATTCTCTGCAATTTCTCGATTAACACCCACCCCGTTGTCAATTTATCATGTTTTGGGGAAGATCTGACAGCCTTTAAATTTTGACCATTTTTTCAACCCGCGGCTTGTCATTTTTTTCAGGTTTTCGGCGTAACCTCCGGAGCTGAAATGTCTTTGGAACAAAGATAATTCTTTCTAATCTGCAAATTCTCGATTAATACCCACCCCGTTGTCATTCTAATAGGTTTTGGGGAAGATCTGACAGCCTTTAAATTTTGACCATTTTTTCAACCCGCGGCCTGTCGTTTTTTTCAGGTTTTTGGCGTGAACTACGGGGCTGAAATTTATTTGGAACAATGATAATTCTTTCTAATCTCTGCAATTTCTCGATTAATACCCACCCCGTTGTCAATTTATCAGGTTTTGGGGAAGATCTGATGCCCTTTAAATTTTGACCATTTTTTCAACCCGCGGCCTGTCGTTTCTTTCCAGTTTTCGGCGCAACCTCCGGAGCTGAAATTTCTTTGGAACAAAGATAAGTCTTTCTAATCTCTGCAATTTCTCGATTAATACCCACCCCGTTGTCAATTTATCAGGTTTTGGGGAAGATCTGATGCCCTTTAAATTTTGACCATTTTTTCAACCCGCGGCCTGTCGTTTTTTTCGCGTTTTCGGCGTAACCTCCGGAGCTGAAATTTCTTTGGAACAAAGATAATTCTTTCTAATCTCTGAAATTTCTCGATGAATACCCACCCTGTTGTCAATTTATCAGGTTTTGGGGAAGATCTGATGCCCTTTAAATTTTGACCATTTTTTCAGCCTGTCGTTTTTTTCCAGTTTTCGGCGCAACCTCCGGAGCTGAAATTTCTTTGGAACAAAGATAATTCTTTCTAATCTCTGCAATTTCTCGATTAATACCCACCCGTTGTCAATTTATCAGGTTTTGGGGAAGATCTGATGCCCTTTAAATTTTGACCATTTTTTCAACCCGCGGCCTGTCGTTTTTTTCGCGTTTTCGGCGTAACCTCCGGAGCTGAAATTTCTTTGGAACAAAGATAATTTTTTCTATTCTCTGCAATTTCTCGATTAATACCCACCCCGTTGTCAATTTATCAGGTTTTGGGGAAGATCTGATGCCCTTTAAATTTTGACCATTTTTTCAACCCGCGGCCTGTCGTTTTTTTCAGGTTTTCGGCGTAACCTCCGGAGCTGAATTTTCTTTGGAACAAAGATTATTCTTTCTAATCTGCAAATTCTCGATTAATACCCACCCCGTTGTCATTCTAATAGGTTTTGGGGAAGATCTGACAGCCTTTAAATTTTGACCATTTTTTCAACCCGCGGCCTGTCATTTTTTTCAGGTTTTCGGCGTAACCTCTGGAGCTGAAATTTCTTTGGAACAAAGATAATTCTTTCTAATCTCTGCAATTTCTCGATTAATACCCACCCTGTTGTCAATTTATCAGGTTCTGGGGAAGATCTGATGCCCTTTAAATTTTGACCATTTTTTCAACCCGCGGCCTGTCGTTTTTTTCCAGTTTTCGGCGCAACCTCCGGAGCTGAAATTTCTTTGGAACAAAGATAATTCTTTCTAATCTCTGCAATTTCTCGATTAATACCCACCCCGTTGTCAATTTATCAGGTTTTGGGGAAGATCTGATGCCCTTTAAATTTTGACCATTTTTTCAACCCGCGGCCTGTCGTTTTTTTCGCGTTTTCGGCGTAACCTCCGGAGCTGAAATTTCTTTGGAACAAAGATAATTTTTTCTATTCTCTGCAATTTCTCGATTAATACCCACCCCGTTGTCATTCTATCAGGTTTTGGGGAAGATCTGACAGCCTTTAAATTTTGACCATTTTTTCAACCCGCGGCTTGTCATCTTTTTCTGGTTTTCGGCGTAACCTCCGGAGCTGAAATTTCTTTGGAACAAAGATAATTCTTTCTATTCTCTGCAATTTCTCGATTAACACCCACCCCGTTGTCAATTTATCAGGTTTTGGGGAAGATCTGACAGCCTTTAAATTTTGACCATTTTTTCAACCCGCGGCTTGTCATTTTTTTCAGGTTTTCGGCGTAACCTCCGGAGCTGAAATTTCTTTGGAACAAAGATAATTCTTTCTAATCTGCAAATTCTCGATTAATACCCACCCCGTTGTCATTCTAATAGGTTTTGGGGAAGATCTGACAGCCTTTAAATTTTGACCATTTTTTCAACCCGCGGCCTGTCGTTTTTTTCAGGTTTTCGGCGTAACCTCTGGAGCTGAAATTTCTTTGGAACAAAGATAATTCTTTCTAATCTCTGCAATTTCTCGATTAATATCCACCCTGTTGTCAATTTATCAGGTTTTGGGGAAGATCTGATGCCCTTTAAATTTTGACCATTTTTTCAACCCGCGGCCTGTGGTTTTTTTCGCGTTTTCGGCGTAACCTCCGGAGCTGAAATTTCTTTGGAACAAAGATAATTCTTTCTATTCTCTGCAATTTCTCGATTAACACCCACCCCGTTGTCAATTTATCATGTTTTGGGGAAGATCTGACAGCCTTTAAATTTTGACCATTTTTTCAACCCGCGGCTTGTCATTTTTTTCAGGTTTTCGGCGTAACCTCCGGAGCTGAAATTTCTTTGGAACAAAGATAATTCTTTCTAATCTGCAAATTCTCGATTAATACCCACCCCGTTGTCATTCTAATAGGTTTTGGGGAAGATCTGACAGCCTTTAAATTTTTTACCATTTTTTCAACCCGCGGCCTGTCGTTTTTTTCAGGTTTTTGGCGTGAACTACGGGGCTGAAATTTATTTGGAACAATGATAATTCTTTCTAATCTCTGCAATTTCTCGATTAATACCCACCCCGTTGTCAATTTATCAGGTTTTGGGGAAGATCTGATGCCCTTTAAATTTTGACCATTTTTTCAACCCGCGGCCTGTCGTTTTTTTCCAGTTTTCGGCGCAACCTCCGGAGCTGAAATTTCTTTGGAACAAAGATAAGTCTTTCTAATCTCTGCAATTTCTCGATTAATACCCACCCCGTTGTCAATTTATCAGGTTTTGGGGAAGATCTGATGCCCTTTAAATTTTGACCATTTTTTCAACCCGCGGCCTGTCGTTTTTTTCGCGTTTTTGGCGTAACCTCCGGAGCTGAAATTTCTTTGGAACAAAGATAATTCTTTCTAATCTCTGAAATTTCTCGATGAATACCCACCCTGTTGTCAATTTATCAGGTTTTGGGGAAGATCTGATGCCCTTTAAATTTTGACCATTTTTTCAACCCGCGGCCTGTCGTTTTTCTCCAGTTTTCGGCGCAACCTCCGGAGCTGAAATTTCTTTGGAACAAAGATAATTCTTTCTAATCTCTGCAATTTCTCAATTAATACCCACCCGTTGTCAATTTATCAGGTTTTGGGGAAGATCTGATGCCCTTTAAATTTTGACCATTTTTTCAACCCGCGGCCTGTCGTTTTTTTCGCGTTTTCGGCGTAACCTCCGGAGCTGAAATTTCTTTGGAACAAAGATAATTTTTTCTATTCTCTGCAATTTCTCGATTAATACCCACCCCGTTGTCAATTTATCAGGTTTTGGGGAAGATCTGATGCCCTTTAAATTTTGACCATTTTTTCAACCCACGGCCTGTCGTTTTTTTCGCGTTTTCGGCGTAACCTCCGGAGCTGGAATTTCTTTGGAACAAAGATAATTTTTTTGTATTCTCTGCAATTTCTCGATTAATACCCACCCCGTTGTCATTCTATCAAGTTTTGGGGAAGATCTGACAGCCTTTAAATTTTGACCATTTTTTCAACCCGCGGCTTGTCGTTTTTTTCGCGTTTTCGGCGTAACCTCCGGAGCTGAAATTTCTTTGGAACAAAGATAATTTTTTCTATTCTCTGCAATTTCTCGATTAATACCCACCCCGTTGTCATTCTATCAGGTTTTGGGGAAGATCTGACAGCCTTTAAATTTTGACCATTTTTTCAACCCGCGGCCTGTCGTTTTTTTCAGGTTTTCGGCGTAACCTCCCGGGCTGAAATTTCTTTGGAACAAAGATAATTCTTTCTAATCTCTGCAATTTCTCGATTAATACCCACCCCGTTGTCAATTTATCAGGTTTTGGGGAAGATCTGATGCCCTTTAAATTTTGACCATTTTTTCAACCCGCGGCCTGTCGTTTTTTTCAGGTTTTCGGTGTAACCTCCGGAGCTGAAATTTCTTTGGAACAAAGATAATTCTTTCTATTCTATGCAATTTCTCGATTAACACCCACCCCGTTGTCAATTTATCATGTTTTGGGGAAGATCTGACAGCCTTTAAATTTTGACCATTTTTTCAACCCGCGGCCTGTCATTTTTTTCAGGTTTTCGGTGTAACCTCCGGAGCTGAATTTTCTTTGGAACAAAGATAATTCTTTCTAATCTGCAAATTCTCGATTAATACCCACCCCGTTGTCATTCTAATAGGTTTTGGGGAAGATCTGACAGCCTTTAAATTTTGACCATTTTTTCAACCCGCAGCTTGTCGTTTTTTTCAGGTTTTCGGCGTGACCTCCGGAGCTGAAATTTCTTTGGAACAAAGATAATTTTTTCTATTCTCTGCAATTTCTCGATTAATACCCACCCCGTTGTCATTCTATCAGGTTTTGGGGAAGATCTGACAGCCTTTAAATTTTGACCATTTTTTCAACCCGCGGCCTGTCGTTTTTTTCAGGTTTCCGGCGTAACCTCCGGAGCTGAAATTTCTTTGGAACAAAGATAATTCTTTCTAATCTCTGCAATTTCTCGATTAATACCCACCCCGTTGTCAATTTATCGGGTTTTGGGGAAGATCTGATGCCCTTTAAATTTTGACCATTTTTTCAACCCGCGGCCTGTCGTTTTTTTCCGGTTTTCGGCGCAGCCTCCGGAGATGAAATTTCTTTGGAACAAAGATAATTCTTTCTATTCTCTGCAATTTCTCGATTAACACCCACCCCGTTGTCAATTTATCAGGTTTTGGGGAAGATCTGATGCCCTTTAAATTTTGACCATTTTTTCAGCCCGCGGCCTGTCATTTTTTTCAGGTTTTCGGCGTAACCTCCGGAGCTGAATTTTCTTTGGAACAAAGATAATTCTTTCTAATCTGCAAATTCTCGATTAATACCCACCCCGTTGTCATTCTAATAGGTTTTGGGGAAGATCTGACAGCCTTTAAATTTTGACCATTTTTTCAACCCGCGGCCTGTCGTTTTTTTCAGGTTTTTGGCGTAACCTACGGGGCTGAAATTTCTTTGGAACAAAGATAATTCTTTCTAATCTCTGCAATTTCTTGATTAATACCCACCCCGTTGTCAATTTATCAGGTTTTGGGGAAGATCTGATGCCCTTTAAATTTTGACCATTTTTTCAACCCGCGGCCTGTCGTTTTTTTCCAGTTTTCGGCGCAACCTCCGGGGCTGAAATTTCTTTGGAACAAAGATAAGTCTTTCTAATCTCTGCAATTTCTCGATTAATACCCACCCCATTGTCAATTTATCAGGTTTTGGGGAAGAGCTGATGCCCTTTAAATTTTGAACATTTTTTCAACCCGCGGCCTGTCGTTTTTTTCGCGTTTTCGGCGTAACCTCTGGAGCTGAAATTTCTTTGGAACAAAGATAAGTCTTTCTAATCTCTGCAATTTCTCGATTAATACCCACCCCATTGTCAATTTATCAGGTTTTGGGGAAGAGCTGATGCCCTTTAAATTTTGAACATTTTTTCAACCCGCGGCCTGTCGTTTTTTTCGCGTTTTCGGCGTAACC
Source organism: Euthynnus affinis (assembly GCA_029490765.1). NCBI lineage: Eukaryota > Metazoa > Chordata > Actinopteri > Scombriformes > Scombridae > Euthynnus > Euthynnus affinis. The sequence continues at coordinate 1,077,891 of CM055861.1, read as the reverse complement.
TCTGGAGCTGAAATTTCTTTGGAACAAAGATAATTCTTTCTAATCTCTGCAATTTCTCGATTAATACCCACCCCGTTGTCATTCTATCAGGTTTTAGGGAAGATCTGACAGCCTTTAAATTTTGACCATTTTTTCAACCCGCGGCCTGTCGTTTTTTTCAGGTTTTCGGCGTAACCTCCGGGGCTGAAATTTTTTTGGAACAAAGATAATTCTTTCTAATCTCTGCAATTTCTCGATTAATACCCACCCCATTGTCAATTTATCAGGTTTTGGGGAAGAGCTGATGCCCTTTAAATTTTGAACATTTTTTCAACCCGCGGCCTGTCGTTTTTTTCGCGTTTTCGGCGTAACCTCTGGAGCTGAAATTTCTTTGGAACAAAGATAATTCTTTCTAATCTCTGCAATTTCTCGATTAATACGCACCCCGTTGTCATTCTATCAGGTTTTGGGGAAGATCTGACAGCCTTTAAATTTTGACCATTTTTTCAACCCGCGGCCTGTCGTTTTTTTCAGGTTTTCGGCGTAACCTCCGGGGCTGAAATTTCTTTGGAACAAAGATAAGTCTTTCTAATCTCTGCAATTTCTCAATTAACACCCACCCCGTTGTCAATTTATCATGTTTTGGGGAAGATCTGACAGCCTTTAAATTTTGACCATTTTTTCAACCCGCGGCCTGTCATTTTTTTCAGGTTTTCGGCGTAACCTCCGGAGCTGAAATTTCTTTGGAACAAAGATAATTCTTTCTAATTTGCAAATTCTCGATTAATACCCACCCCGTTGTCATTCTAATAGGTTTTGGGGAAGATCTGACAGCCTTTAAATTTTGACCATTTTTTCAACCCGCGGCCTGTCGTTTTTTTCAGGTTTTTGGCGTAAACTACGGGGCTGAAATTTATTTGGAACAATGATAATTCTTTCTAATCTCTGCAATTTCTCGATTAATACCCACCCCGTTGTCAATTTATCAGGTTTTGGGGAAGATCTGATGCCCTTTAAATTTTGACCATTTTTTCAACCCGCGGCCTGTCGTTTCTTTCCAGTTTTCGGCGCAACCTCCGGGGCTGAAATTTCTTTGGAATAAAGATAAGTCTTTCTAATCTCTGCAATTTCTCGATTAATACCCACCCCGTTGTCATTCTATCAGGTTTTGGGGAAGATCTGATGCCCTTTAAATTTTGACCATTTTTTCAACCCGTGGCCTGTCGTTTTTTTCGCGTTTTCGGCGTAACCTCCGGAGCTGAAATTTCTTTGGAACAAAGATAATTCTTTCTAATCTCTGCAATTTCTCGATTAATACCCACCCCATTGTCAATTTATCAGGTTTTGGGGAAGAGCTGATGCCCTTTAAATTTTGAACATTTTTTCAACCCGCGGCCTGTCGTTTTTTTCGCGTTTTCGGCGTAACCTCTGGAGCTGAAATTTCTTTGGAACAAAGATAATTCTTTCTAATCTCTGCAATTTCTCGATTAATACCCACCCCGTTGTCATTCTATCAGGCTTTGGGGAAGATCTGACAGCCTTTAAATTTTGACCATTTTTTCAACCCGCGGCCTGTCGTTTTTTTCAGGTTTTCGGCGTAACCTCCGGGGCTGAAATTTCTTTGGAACAAAGATAATTCTTTCTATTCTCTGCAATTTCTCGATTAACACCCACCCCGTTGTCAATTTATCAGGTTTTGGGGAAGATCTGATGCCCTTTAAATTTTGACCATTTTTTCAGCCCGCGGCCTGTCATTTTTTTCAGGTTTTCGGCGTAACCTCCGGAGCTGAATTTTCTTTGGAACAAAGATAATTCTTTCTAATCTGCAAATTCTCGATTAATACCCACCCCGTTGTCATTCTAATAGGTTTTGGGGAAGATCTGACAGCCTTTAAATTTTGACCATTTTTTCAACCCGCGGCCTGTCGTTTTTTTCAGGTTTTTGGCGTAACCTACGGGGCTGAAATTTCTTTGGAACAAAGATAATTCTTTCTAATCTCTGCAATTTCTTGATTAATACCCACCCCGTTGTCAATTTATCAGGTTTTGGGGAAGATCTGATGCCCTTTAAATTTTGACCATTTTTTCAACCCGCGGCCTGTCGTTTTTTTCCAGTTTTCGGCGCAACCTCCGGGGCTGAAATTTCTTTGGAACAAAGATAAGTCTTTCTAATCTCTGCAATTTCTCGATTAATACCCACCCCATTGTCAATTTATCAGGTTTTGGGGAAGAGCTGATGCCCTTTAAATTTTGAACATTTTTTCAACCCGCGGCCTGTCGTTTTTTTCGCGTTTTCGGCGTAACCTCTGGAGCTGAAATTTCTTTGGAACAAAGATAATTCTTTCTAATCTCTGCAATTTCTCGATTAATACCCACCCCGTTGTCATTCTATCAGGTTTTAGGGAAGATCTGACAGCCTTTAAATTTTGACCATTTTTTCAACCCGCGGCCTGTCGTTTTTTTCAGGTTTTCGGCGTAACCTCCGGGGCTGAAATTTTTTTGGAACAAAGATAATTCTTTCTAATCTCTGCAATTTCTCGATTAATACCCACCCCATTGTCAATTTATCAGGTTTTGGGGAAGAGCTGATGCCCTTTAAATTTTGAACATTTTTTCAACCCGCGGCCTGTCGTTTTTTTCGCGTTTTCGGCGTAACCTCTGGAGCTGAAATTTCTTTGGAACAAAGATAATTCTTTCTAATCTCTGCAATTTCTCGATTAATACCCACCCCGTTGTCATTCTATCAGGTTTTGGGGAAGATCTGACAGCCTTTAAATTTTGACCATTTTTTCAACCCGCGGCCTGTCGTTTTTTTCAGGTTTTCGGCGTAACCTCCGGGGCTGAAATTTCTTTGGAACAAAGATAAGTCTTTCTAATCTCTGCAATTTCTCAATTAACACCCACCCCGTTGTCAATTTATCATGTTTTGGGGAAGATCTGACAGCCTTTAAATTTTGACCATTTTTTCAACCCGCGGCCTGTCATTTTTTTCAGGTTTTCGGCGTAACCTCTGGAGCTGAAATTTCTTTGGAACAAAGATAATTCTTTCTAATCTCTGCAATTTCTCGATTAATACCCACCCTGTTGTCAATTTATCAGGTTCTGGGGAAGATCTGATGCCCTTTAAATTTTGACCATTTTTTCAACCCGCGGCCTGTCGTTTTTTTCCAGTTTTCGGCGCAACCTCCGGAGCTGAAATTTCTTTGGAACAAAGATAATTCTTTCTAATCTCTGCAATTTCTCGATTAATACCCACCCCGTTGTCAATTTATCAGGTTTTGGGGAAGATCTGATGCCCTTTAAATTTTGACCATTTTTTCAACCCGCGGCCTGTCGTTTTTTTCGCGTTTTCGGCGTAACCTCCGGAGCTGAAATTTCTTTGGAACAAAGATAATTTTTTCTATTCTCTGCAATTTCTCGATTAATACCCACCCCGTTGTCATTCTAATAGGTTTTGGGGAAGATCTGACAGCCTTTAAATTTTGACCATTTTTTCAACCCGCGGCTTGTCATCTTTTTCTGGTTTTCGGCGTAACCTCCGGAGCTGAAATTTCTTTGGAACAAAGATAATTCTTTCTATTCTCTGCAATTTCTCGATTAACACCCACCCCGTTGTCAATTTATCAGGTTTTGGGGAAGATCTGACAGCCTTTAAATTTTGACCATTTTTTCAACCCGCGGCTTGTCATTTTTTTCAGGTTTTCGGCGTAACCTCCGGAGCTGAAATTTCTTTGGAACAAAGATAATTCTTTCTAATCTGCAAATTCTCGATTAATACCCACCCCGTTGTCATTCTAATAGGTTTTGGGGAAGATCTGACAGCCTTTAAATTTTGACCATTTTTTCAACCCGCGGCCTGTCGTTTTTTTCAGGTTTTCGGCGTAACCTCTGGAGCTGAAATTTCTTTGGAACAAAGATAATTCTTTCTAATCTCTGCAATTTCTCGATTAATATCCACCCTGTTGTCAATTTATCAGGTTTTGGGGAAGATCTGATGCCCTTTAAATTTTGACCATTTTTTCAACCCGCGGCCTGTGGTTTTTTTCGCGTTTTCGGCGTAACCTCCGGAGCTGAAATTTCTTTGGAACAAAGATAATTCTTTCTATTCTCTGCAATTTCTCGATTAACACCCACCCCGTTGTCAATTTATCATGTTTTGGGGAAGATCTGACAGCCTTTAAATTTTGACCATTTTTTCAACCCGCGGCTTGTCATTTTTTTCAGGTTTTCGGCGTAACCTCCGGAGCTGAAATTTCTTTGGAACAAAGATAATTCTTTCTAATCTGCAAATTCTCGATTAATACCCACCCCGTTGTCATTCTAATAGGTTTTGGGGAAGATCTGACAGCCTTTAAATTTTGACCATTTTTTCAACCCGCGGCCTGTCGTTTTTTTCAGGTTTTTGGCGTGAACTACGGGGCTGAAATTTATTTGGAACAATGATAATTCTTTCTAATCTCTGCAATTTCTCGATTAATACCCACCCCGTTGTCAATTTATCAGGTTTTGGGGAAGATCTGATGCCCTTTAAATTTTGAACATTTTTTCAACCCGCGGCCTGTCTTTTTTTTCCAGTTTTCGGCGCAACCTCCGGAGCTGAAATTTCTTTGGAACAAAGATAAGTCTTTCTAATCTCTGCAATTTCTCGATTAATACCCACCCCGTTGTCAATTTATCAGGTTTTGGGGAAGATCTGATGCCCTTTAAATTTTGACCATTTTTTCAACCCGCGGCCTGTCGTTTTTTTCGCGTTTTCGGCGTAACCTCCGGAGCTGAAATTTCTTTGGAACAAAGATAATTCTTTCTAATCTCTGAAATTTCTCGATGAATACCCACCCTGTTGTCAATTTATCAGGTTTTGGGGAAGATCTGATGCCCTTTAAATTTTGACCATTTTTTCAACCCGCGGCCTGTCTTTTTTTTCCAGTTTTCGGCGCAACCTCCGGAGCTGAAATTTCTTTGGAACAAAGATAAGTCTTTCTAATCTCTGCAATTTCTCGATTAATACCCACCCCGTTGTCAATTTATCAGGTTTTGGGGAAGATCTGATGCCCTTTAAATTTTGACCATTTTTTCAACCCGCGGCCTGTCGTTTTTTTCGCGTTTTCGGCGTAACCTCCGGAGCTGAAATTTCTTTGGAACAAAGATAATTCTTTCTAATCTCTGAAATTTCTCGATGAATACCCACCCTGTTGTCAATTTATCAGGTTTTGGGGAAGATCTGATGCCCTTTAAATTTTGACCATTTTTTCAACCCGCGGCCTGTCGTTTTTCTCCAGTTTTCGGCGCAACCTCCGGAGCTGAAATTTCTTTGGAACAAAGATAATTCTTTCTAATCTCTGCAATTTCTCGATTAATACCCACCCGTTGTCAATTTATCAGGTTTTGGGGAAGATCTGATGCCCTTTAAATTTTGACCATTTTTTCAACCCGCGGCCTGTCGTTTTTTTCGCGTTTTCGGCGTAACCTCCGGAGCTGAAATTTCTTTGGAACAAAGATAATTTTTTCTATTCTCTGCAATTTCTCGATTAATACCCACCCCGTTGTCAATTTATCAGGTTTTGGGGAAGATCTGATGCCCTTTAAATTTTGACCATTTTTTCAACCCGCGGCCTGTCGTTTTTTTCAGGTTTTCGGCGTAACCTCCGGAGCTGAATTTTCTTTGGAACAAAGATAATTCTTTCTAATCTGCAAATTCTCGATTAAAACCCACCCCGTTGTCATTCTAATAGGTTTTGGGGAAGATCTGACAGCCTTTAAATTTTGACCATTTTTTCAACCCGCGGCCTGTCGTTTTTTTCAGGTTTTTGGCGTGAACTACGGGGCTGAAATTTATTTGGAACAATGATAATTCTTTCTAATCTCTGCAATTTCTCGATTAATACCCACCCCGTTGTCAATTTATCAGGTTTTGGGGAAGATCTGATGCCCTTTAAATTTTGACCATTTTTTCAACCCGCGGCCTGTCGTTTTTTTCCAGTTTTCGGCGCAACCTCCGGAGCTGAAATTTCTTTGGAACAAAGATAAGTCTTTCTAATCTCTGCAATTTCTCGATTAATACCCACCCCGTTGTCAATTTATCAGGTTTTGGGGAAGATCTGATGCCCTTTAAATTTTGACCATTTTTTCAACCCGCGGCCTGTCGTTTTTTTCGCGTTTTCGGCGTAACCTCCGGAGCTGAAATTTCTTTGGAACAAAGATAATTCTTTCTAATCTCTGAAATTTCTCGATGAATACCCACCCTGTTGTCAATTTATCAGGTTTTGGGGAAGATCTGATGCCCTTTAAATTTTGACCATTTTTTCAACCCGCGGCCTGTCGTTTTTCTCCAGTTTTCGGCGCAACCTCCGGAGCTGAAATTTCTTTGGAACAAAGATAATTCTTTCTAATCTCTGCAATTTCTCGATTAATACCCACCCGTTGTCAATTTATCAGGTTTTGGGGAAGATCTGATGCCCTTTAAATTTTGACCATTTTTTCAACCCGCGGCCTGTCGTTTTTTTCGCGTTTTCGGCGTAACCTCCGGAGCTGAAATTTCTTTGGAACAAAGATAATTTTTTCTATTCTCTGCAATTTCTCGATTAATACCCACCCCGTTGTCAATTTATCAGGTTTTGGGGAAGATCTGATGCCCTTTAAATTTTGACCATTTTTTCAACCCGCGGCCTGTCGTTTTTTTCAGGTTTTCGGCGTAACCTCCGGAGCTGAATTTTCTTTGGAACAAAGATAATTCTTTCTAATCTGCAAATTCTCGATTAATACCCACCCCGTTGTCATTCTAATAGGTTTTGGGGAAGATCTGACAGCCTTTAAATTTTGACCATTTTTTCAACCCGCGGCCTGTCATTTTTTTCAGGTTTTCGGCGTAACCTCTGGAGCTGAAATTTCTTTGGAACAAAGATAATTCTTTCTAATCTCTGCAATTTCTCGATTAATACCCACCCTGTTGTCAATTTATCAGGTTCTGGGGAAGATCTGATGCCCTTTAAATTTTGACCATTTTTTCAACCCGCGGCCTGTCGTTTTTTTCCAGTTTTCGGCGCAACCTCCGGAGCTGAAATTTCTTTGGAACAAAGATAATTCTTTCTAATCTCTGCAATTTCTCGATTAATACCCACCCCGTTGTCAATTTATCAGGTTTTGGGGAAGATCTGATGCCCTTTAAATTTTGACCATTTTTTCAACCCGCGGCCTGTCGTTTTTTTCGCGTTTTCGGCGTAACCTCCGGAGCTGAAATTTCTTTGGAACAAAGATAATTTTTTCTATTCTCTGCAATTTCTCGATTAATACCCACCCCGTTGTCATTCTATCAGGTTTTGGGGAAGATCTGACAGCCTTTAAATTTTGACCATTTTTTCAACCCGCGGCTTGTCATCTTTTTCTGGTTTTCGGCGTAACCTCCGGAGCTGAAATTTCTTTGGAACAAAGATAATTCTTTCTATTCTCTGCAATTTCTCGATTAACACCCACCCCGTTGTCAATTTATCAGGTTTTGGGGAAGATCTGACAGCCTTTAAATTTTGACCATTTTTTCAACCCGCGGCTTGTCATTTTTTTCAGGTTTTCGGCGTAACCTCCGGAGCTGAAATTTCTTTGGAACAAAGATAATTCTTTCTAATCTGCAAATTCTCGATTAATACCCACCCCGTTGTCATTCTAATAGGTTTTGGGGAAGATCTGACAGCCTTTAAATTTTGACCATTTTTTCAACCCGCGGCCTGTCGTTTTTTTCAGGTTTTCGGCGTAACCTCTGGAGCTGAAATTTCTTTGGAACAAAGATAATTCTTTCTAATCTCTGCAATTTCTCGATTAATATCCACCCTGTTGTCAATTTATCAGGTTTTGGGGAAGATCTGATGCCCTTTAAATTTTGACCATTTTTTCAACCCGCGGCCTGTGGTTTTTTTCTCGTTTTCGGCGTAACCTCCGGAGCTGAAATTTCTTTGGAACAAAGATAATTCTTTCTATTCTCTGCAATTTCTCGATTAACACCCACCCCGTTGTCAATTTATCATGTTTTGGGGAAGATCTGACAGCCTTTAAATTTTGACCATTTTTTCAACCCGCGGCTTGTCATTTTTTTCAGGTTTTCGGCGTAACCTCCGGAGCTGAAATTTCTTTGGAACAAAGATAATTCTTTCTAATCTGCAAATTCTCGATTAATACCCACCCCGTTGTCATTCTAATAGGTTTTGGGGAAGATCTGACAGCCTTTAAATTTTGACCATTTTTTCAACCCGCGGCCTGTCGTTTTTTTCAGGTTTTTGGCGTGAACTACGGGGCTGAAATTTATTTGGAACAATGATAATTCTTTCTAATCTCTGCAATTTCTCGATTAATACCCACCCCGTTGTCAATTTATCAGGTTTTGGGGAAGATCTGATGCCCTTTAAATTTTGACCATTTTTTCAACCCGCGGCCTGTCGTTTTTTTCCAGTTTTCGGCGCAACCTCCGGAGCTGAAATTTCTTTGGAACAAAGATAAGTCTTTCTAATCTCTGCAATTTCTCGATTAATACCCACCCCGTTGTCAATTTATCAGGTTTTGGGGAAGATCTGATGCCCTTTAAATTTTGACCATTTTTTCAACCCGCGGCCTGTCGTTTTTTTCAGGTTTTCGGTGTAACCTCCGGAGCTGAAATTTCTTTGGAACAAAGATAATTCTTTCTATTCTATGCAATTTCTCGATTAACACCCACCCCGTTGTCAATTTATCATGTTTTGGGGAAGATCTGACAGCCTTTAAATTTTGACCATTTTTTCAACCCGCGGCCTGTCATTTTTTTCAGGTTTTCGGCGTAACCTCCGGAGCTGAATTTTCTTTGGAACAAAGATAATTCTTTCTAATCTGCAAATTCTCGATTAATACCCACCCCGTTGTCATTCTAATAGGTTTTGGGGAAGATCTGACAGCCTTTAAATTTTGACCATTTTTTCAACCCGCAGCTTGTCGTTTTTTTCAGGTTTTCGGCGTGACCTCCGGAGCTGAAATTTCTTTGGAACAAAGATAATTTTTTCTATTCTCTGCAATTTCTCGATTAATACCCACCCCGTTGTCATTCTATCAGGTTTTGGGGAAGATCTGACAGCCTTTAAATTTTGACCATTTTTTCAACCCGCGGCCTGTCGTTTTTTTCAGGTTTCCGGCGTAACCTCCGGAGCTGAAATTTCTTTGGAACAAAGATAATTCTTTCTAATCTCTGCAATTTCTCGATTAATACCCACCCCGTTGTCATTCTAATAGGTTTTGGGGAAGATCTGACAGCCTTTAAATTTTGACCATTTTTTCAACCCGCGGCCTGTCGTTTTTTTCAGGTTTTTGGCGTAAACTACGGGGCTGAAATTTCTTTGGAACAAAGATAATTCTTTCTAGTCTCTGCAATTTCTCGATTAATACCCACCCCGTTGTCAATTTATCAGGTTTTGGGGAAGACCTGATGCCCTTTAAATTTTGACCATTTTTTCAACCCGCGGCCTGTCGTTTTTTTCGCGTTTTCGGCGTAACCTCCGGAGCTGAAATTTCTTTGGAACAAAGATAATTCTTTCTATTCTCTGCAATTTCTCGATTAACACCCACCCCATTGTCAATTTATCATGTTTTGGGGAAGATCTGACAGCCTTTAAATTTTGACCATTTTTTCAACCCGCGGCCTGTCATTTTTTTCAGGTTTTCGGCGTAACCTCCGGAGCTGAAATTTCTTTGGAACAAAGATAATTCTTTCTAATCTGCAAATTCTCGATTAATACCCACCCCGTTGTCATTCTAATAGGTTTTGGGGAAGATCTGACAGCCTTTAAATTTTGACCATTTTTTCAACCCGCGGCCTGTCGTTTTTTTCAGGTTTTTGGCGTAAACTACGGGGCTGAAATTTATTTGGAACAATGATAATTCTTTCTAATCTCTGCAATTTCTCGATTAATACCCACCCCGTTGTCAATTTATCAGGTTTTGGGGAAGATCTGATGTCCTTTAAATTTTGACCATTTTTTCAACCCGCAGCCTGTCGTTTTTTTCAGGTTTTCGGCGTAATCTACGGGGCTGAAATTTCTTTGGAACAAAGATAATTCTTTCTAGTCTCTGCAATTTCTCGATTAATACCCACCCCGTTGTCAATTTATCAGGTTTTGGGGAAGACCTGATGCCCTTTAAATTTTGACCATTTTTTCAACCCGCGACCTGTCGTTTTTTTCGCGTTTTCAGCGCAACCTCCGGAGCTGAAATTTCTTTGGAACAAAGATAATTCTTTCTAATCTCTGCAATTTCTCGATTAATACCCACCCCGTTGTCATTCTATCAGGTTTTGGGGAAGATCTGATGCCCTTTAAATTTTGACCATTTTTTCAACCCGTGGCCTGTCGTTTTTTTCGCGTTTTCGGCGTAACCTCCGGAGCTGAAATTTCTTTGGAACAAAGATAATTCTTTCTAATCTCTGCAATTTCTCGATTAATACCCACCCCATTGTCAATTTATCAGGTTTTGGGGAAGAGCTGATGCCCTTTAAATTTTGAACATTTTTTCAACCCGCGGCCTGTCGTTTTTTTCGCGTTTTCGGCGTAACCTCTGGAGCTGAAATGTCTTTGGAACAAAGATAATTCTTTCTAATCTCTGCAATTTCTCGATTAATACCCACCCCGTTGTCATTCTATCAGGCTTTGGGGAAGATCTGACAGCCTTTAAATTTTGACCATTTTTTCAACCCGCGGCCTGTCGTTTTTTTCAGGTTTTCGGCGTAACCTCCGGGGCTGAAATTTCTTTGGAACAAAGATAATTCTTTCTAGTCTCTGCAATTTCTCGATTAATACCCACCCCGTTGTCAATTTATCAGGTTTTGGGGAAGACCTGATGCCTTTTAAATTTTGACCATTTTTTCAACCCGCGACCTGTCGTTTTTTTCGCGTTTTCAGCGCAACCTCCGGAGCTGAAATTTCTTTGGAACAAAGATAATTCTTTCTAATCTCTGCAATTTCTCGATTAATACCCACCCCGTTGTCATTCTATCAGGTTTTGGGGAAGATCTGATGCCCTTTAAATTTTGACCATTTTTTCAACCCGTGGCCTGTCGTTTTTTTCGCGTTTTCGGCGTAACCTCCGGAGCTGAAATTTCTTTGGAACAAAGATAATTCTTTCTAATCTCTGCAATTTCTCGATTAATACCCACCCCATTGTCAATTTATCAGGTTTTGGGGAAGAGCTGATGCCCTTTAAATTTTGAACATTTTTTCAACCCGCGGCCTGTCGTTTTTTTCGCGTTTTCGGCGTAACCTCTGGAGCTGAAATGTCTTTGGAACAAAGATAATTCTTTCTAATCTCTGCAATTTCTCGATTAATACCCACCCCGTTGTCATTCTATCAGGCTTTGGGGAAGATCTGACAGCCTTTAAATTTTGACCATTTTTTCAACCCGCGGCCTGTCGTTTTTTTCAGGTTTTCGGCGTAACCTCCGGGGCTGAAATTTCTTTGGAACAAAGATAATTCTTTCTATTCTCTGCAATTTCTCGATTAACACCCACCCCGTTGTCAATTTATCAGGTTTTGGGGAAGATCTGATGCCCTTTAAATTTTGACCATTTTTTCAGCCCGCGGCCTGTCATTTTTTTCAGGTTTTCGGCGTAACCTCCGGAGCTGAATTTTCTTTGGAACAAAGATAATTCTTTCTAATCTGCAAATTCTCGATTAATACCCACCCCGTTGTCATTCTAATAGGTTTTGGGGAAGATCTGATGCCCTTTAAATTTTGACCATTTTTTCAACCCGCGGCCTGTCGTTTTTTTCCAGTTTTCGGCGCAACCTCCGGGGCTGAAATTTCTTTGGAACAAAGATAAGTCTTTCTAATCTCTGCAATTTCTCGATTAATACCCACCCCATTGTCAATTTATCAGGTTTTGGGGAAGAGCTGATGCCCTTTAAATTTTGAACATTTTTTCAACCCGCGGCCTGTCGTTTTTTTCGCGTTTTCGGCGTAACCTCTGGAGCTGAAATTTCTTTGGAACAAAGATAATTCTTTCTAATCTCTGCAATTTCTCGATTAATACCCACCCCGTTGTCATTCTATCAGGTTTTAGGGAAGATCTGACAGCCTTTAAATTTTGACCATTTTTTCAACCCGCGGCCTGTCGTTTTTTTCAGGTTTTCGGCGTAACCTCCGGGTGTGAAATTTTTTTGGAACAAAGATAATTCTTTCTAATCTCTGCAATTTCTCGATTAATACCCACCCCATTGTCAATTTATCAGGTTTTGGGGAAGAGCTGATGCCCTTTAAATTTTGAAAATTTTTTCAACCCGCGGCCTGTCGTTTTTTTCGCGTTTTCGGCGTAACCTCTGGAGCTGAAATTTCTTTGGAACAAAGATAATTCTTTCTAATCTCTGCAATTTCTCGATTAATACCCACCTCGTTGTCATTCTATCAGGTTTTGGGGAAGATCTGACAGCCTTTAAATTTTGACCATTTTTTCAACCGGCGGCCTGTCGTTTTTTTCAGGTTTTCGGCGTAACCTCCGGGGCTGAAATTTCTTTGGAACAAAGATAAGTCTTTCTAATCTCTGCAATTTCTCAATTAACACCCACCCCGTTGTCAATTTATCATGTTTTGGGGAAGATCTGACAGCCTTTAAATTTTGAACATTTTTTCAACCCGCGGCCTGTCGTTTTTTTCGCGTTTTCGGCGTAACCTCTGGAGCTGAAATGTCTTTGGAACAAAGATAATTCTTTCTAATCTCTGCAATTTCTCGATTAATACCCACCCCGTTGTCATTCTATCAGGCTTTGGGGAAGATCTGACAGCCTTTAAATTTTGACCATTTTTTCAACCCGCGGCCTGTCGTTTTTTTCAGGTTTTCGGCGTAACCTCCGGGGCTGAAATTTCTTTGGAACAAAGATAATTCTTTCTATTCTCTGCAATTTCTCGATTAACACCCACCCCGTTGTCAATTTATCAGGTTTTGGGGAAGATCTGATGCCCTTTAAATTTTGACCATTTTTTCAGCCCGCGGCCTGTCATTTTTTTCAGGTTTTCGGCGTAACCTCCGGAGCTGAATTTTCTTTGGAACAAAGATAATTCTTTCTAATCTGCAAATTCTCGATTAATACCCACCCCGTTGTCATTCTAATAGGTTTTGGGGAAGATCTGACAGCCTTTAAATTTTGACCATTTTTTCAACCCGCGGCCTGTCGTTTTTTTCAGGTTTTTGGCGTAACCTACGGGGCTGAAATTTCTTTGGAACAAAGATAATTCTTTCTAATCTCTGCAATTTCTTGATTAATACCCACCCCGTTGTCAATTTATCAGGTTTTGGGGAAGATCTGATGCCCTTTAAATTTTGACCATTTTTTCAACCCGCGGCCTGTCGTTTTTTTCCAGTTTTCGGCGCAACCTCCGGGGCTGAAATTTCTTTGGAACAAAGATAAGTCTTTCTAATCTCTGCAATTTCTCGATTAATACCCACCCCATTGTCAATTTATCAGGTTTTGGGGAAGAGCTGATGCCCTTTAAATTTTGAAAATTTTTTCAACCCGCGGCCTGTCGTTTTTTTCGCGTTTTCGGCGTAACCTCTGGAGCTGAAATTTCTTTGGAACAAAGATAATTCTTTCTAATCTCTGCAATTTCTCGATTAATACCCACCTCGTTGTCATTCTATCAGGTTTTGGGGAAGATCTGACAGCCTTTAAATTTTGACCATTTTTTCAACCGGCGGCCTGTCGTTTTTTTCAGGTTTTCGGCGTAACCTCCGGGGCTGAAATTTCTTTGGAACAAAGATAAGTCTTTCTAATCTCTGCAATTTCTCAATTAACACCCACCCCGTTGTCAATTTATCATGTTTTGGGGAAGATCTGACAGCCTTTAAATTTTGACCATTTTTTCAACCCGCGGCCTGTCGTTTTTTTCAGGTTTTCGGCGTAACCTCCCGGGCTGAAATTTCTTTGGAACAAAGATAATTCTTTCTAATCTCTGCAATTTCTCGATTAATACCCACCCTGTTGTCAATTTATCAGGTTCTGGGGAAGATCTGATGCCCTTTAAATTTTGACCATTTTTTCAACCCGCGGCCTGTCGTTTTTTTCCAGTTTTCGGCGCAACCTCCGGAGCTGAAATTTCTTTGGAACAAAGATAATTCTTTCTAATCTCTGCAATTTCTCGATTAATACCCACCCCGTTGTCAATTTATCAGGTTTTGGGGAAGATCTGATGCCCTTTAAATTTTGACCATTTTTTCAACCCGCGGCCTGTCGTTTTTTTCGCGTTTTCGGCGTAACCTCCGGAGCTGAAATTTCTTTGGAACAAAGATAATTTTTTCTATTCTCTGCAATTTCTCGATTAATACCCACCCCGTTGTCATTCTATCAGGTTTTGGGGAAGATCTGACAGCCTTTAAATTTTGACCATTTTTTCAACCCGCGGCTTGTCATCTTTTTCTGGTTTTCGGCGTAACCTCCGGAGCTGAAATTTCTTTGGAACAAAGATAATTCTTTCTATTCTCTGCAATTTCTCGATTAACACCCACCCCGTTGTCAATTTATCAGGTTTTGGGGAAGATCTGACAGCCTTTAAATTTTGACCATTTTTTCAACCCGCGGCTTGTCATTTTTTTCAGGTTTTCGGCGTAACCTCCGGAGCTGAAATTTCTTTGGAACAAAGATAATTCTTTCTAATCTGCAAATTCTCGATTAATACCCACCCCGTTGTCATTCTAATAGGTTTTGGGGAAGATCTGACAGCCTTTAAATTTTGACCATTTTTTCAACCCGCGGCCTGTCGTTTTTTTCAGGTTTTCGGCGTAACCTCTGGAGCTGAAATTTCTTTGGAACAAAGATAATTCTTTCTAATCTCTGCAATTTCTCGATTAATATCCACCCTGTTGTCAATTTATCAGGTTTTGGGGAAGATCTGATGCCCTTTAAATTTTGACCATTTTTTCAACCCGCGGCCTGTGGTTTTTTTCTCGTTTTCGGCGTAACCTCCGGAGCTGAAATTTCTTTGGAACAAAGATAATTCTTTCTATTCTCTACAATTTCTCGATTAACACCCACCCCGTTGTCAATTTATCATGTTTTGGGGAAGATCTGACAGCCTTTAAATTTTGACCATTTTTTCAACCCGCGGCTTGTCATTTTTTTCAGGTTTTCGGCGTAACCTCCGGAGCTGAAATTTCTTTGGAACAAAGATAATTCTTTCTAATCTGCAAATTCTCGATTAATACCCACCCCGTTGTCATTCTAATAGGTTTTGGGGAAGATCTGACAGCCTTTAAATTTTGACCATTTTTTCAACCCGCGGCCTGTCGTTTTTTTCAGGTTTTTGGCGTGAACTACGGGGCTGAAATTTATTTGGAACAATGATAATTCTTTCTAATCTCTGCAATTTCTCGATTAATACCCACCCCGTTGTCAATTTATCAGGTTTTGGGGAAGATCTGATGCCCTTTAAATTTTGACCATTTTTATCAACCCGCGGCCTGTCGTTTTTTTCCAGTTTTCGGCGCAACCTCCGGAGCTGAAATTTCTTTGGAACAAAGATAAGTCTTTCTAATCTCTGCAATTTCTCGATTAATACCCACCCCGTTGTCAATTTATCAGGTTTTGGGGAAGATCTGATGCCCTTTAAATTTTGACCATTTTTTCAACCCGCGGCCTGTCGTTTTTTTCAGGTTTTCGGTGTAACCTCCGGAGCTGAAATTTCTTTGGAACAAAGATAATTCTTTCTATTCTATGCAATTTCTCGATTAACACCCACCCCGTTGTCAATTTATCATGTTTTGGGGAAGATCTGACAGCCTTTAAATTTTGACCATTTTTTCAACCCGCGGCCTGTCATTTTTTTCAGGTTTTCGGCGTAACCTCCGGAGCTGAATTTTCTTTGGAACAAAGATAATTCTTTCTAATCTGCAAATTCTCGATTAATACCCACCCCGTTGTCATTCTAATAGGTTTTGGGGAAGATCTGACAGCCTTTAAATTTTGACCATTTTTTCAACCCGCAGCTTGTCGTTTTTTTCAGGTTTTCGGCGTGACCTCCGGAGCTGAAATTTCTTTGGAACAAAGATAATTTTTTCTATTCTCTGCAATTTCTCGATTAATACCCACCCCGTTGTCATTCTATCAGGTTTTGGGGAAGATCTGACAGCCTTTAAATTTTGACCATTTTTTCAACCCGCGGCCTGTCGTTTTTTTCAGGTTTCCGGCGTAACCTCCGGAGCTGAAATTTCTTTGGAACAAAGATAATTCTTTCTAATCTCTGCAATTTCTCGATTAATACCCACCCCGTTGTCAATTTATCAGGTTTTGGGGAAGATCTGATGCCCTTTAAATTTTGACCATTTTTTCAACCCGCGGCCTGTCGTTTTTTTCCGGTTTTCGGCGCAGCCTCCGGAGCTGAAATTTCTTTGGAACAAAGATAATTCTTTCTAATCTCTGCAATTTCTCGATTAATACCCACCCCGTTGTCATTCTATCAGGTTTTGGGGAAGATCTGACAGCCTTTAAATTTTGACCATTTTTTCAACCCGCGGCCTGTCGTTTTTTTCCAGTTTTCTGCGCCACCTCCGGAGCTGAAATTTCTTTGGAACAAAGATAATTCTTTCTAATCTCTGCAATTTCTCGATTAATACCCACCCCGTTGTCAATTTATCAGGTTTTGGGGAAGATCTGATGCCCTTTAAATTTTGACCATTTTTTCAACCCGCGGCTTGTTGTTTTTTTCGCATTTTCGGCGTAACCTCCGGAGCTGAAATTTCTTTGGAACAAAGATAATTCTTTCTAATCTCTGCAATTTCTCGATTAATACCCACCCCGTTGTCAATTTATCAGGTTTTGGGGAAGATCTGATGCCCTTTAAATTTTGACCATTTTTTCAACCCGCGGCCTGTCGTTTTTTTCCAGTTTTCGGCGCAACCTCCGGAGCTGAAATTTCTTTGGAACAAAGATAATTCTTTCTAATCTCTGCAATTTCTCGATTAATACCCACCCCGTTGTCAATTTATCAGGTTTTGGGGTAGATCTGATGCCCTTTAAATTTTGACCATTTTTTCAACCCGCGGCCTGTCGTTTTTTTCGCGTTTTCGGCGTAACCTCCGGAGCTGAAAATTCTTTGGAACAAAGATAATTTTTTCTATTCTCTGCAATTTCTCGATTAATACCCACCCCGTTGTCATTCTAATAGGTTTTGGGGAAGATCTGACAGTCTTTAAATTTTGACCATTTTTTCAACCCGCGGCCTGTCGTTTTTTTCGCGTTTTCGGCGTAACCTCCGGAGCTCAAATTTCTTTGGAACAAAGATAATTTTTTCTATTCTCTGCAATTTCTCGATTAATACCCACCCCGTTGTCATTCTATCAGGTTTTGGGGAAGATCTGACAGCCTTTAAATTTTGACCATTTTTTCAACCCGCGGCCTGTCGTTTTTTTCCAGTTTTCGGCGTAACCTCCGGAGCTGAAATTTCTTTGGAACAAAGATAATTCTTTCTAATCTGCAAATTCTCGATTAATACCCACCCCGTTGTCATTCTAATAGGTTTTGGGGAAGATCTGACAGCCTTTAAATTTTGACCATTTTTTCATCCCGCGGCCTGTCGTTTTTTTCAGGTTTTTGGCGTAAACTACGGGGCTGAAATTTCTTTGGAACAAAGATAATTCTTTCTAGTCTCTGCAATTTCTCGATTAATACCCACCCCGTTGTCAATTTATCAGGTTTTGGGGAAGACCTGATGCCCTTTAAATTTTGACCATTTTTTCAACCCGCGGCCTGTCGTTTTTTTCGCGTTTTCGGCGTAACCTCCGGAGCTGAAATTTCTTTGGAACAAAGATAATTCTTTCTATTCTCTGCAATTTCTCGATTAACACCCACCCCGTTGTCAATTTATCATGTTTTGGGGAAGATCTGACAGCCTTTAAATTTTGACCATTTTTTCAACCCGCGGCCTGTCATTTTTTTCAGGTTTTCGGCGTAACCTCCGGAGCTGAAATTTCTTTGGAACAAAGATAATTCTTTCTAATCTGCAAATTCTCGATTAATACCCACCCCGTTGTCATTCTAATAGGTTTTGGGGAAGATCTGACAGCCTTTAAATTTTGACCATTTTTTCAACCCGCGGCCTGTCGTTTTTTTCAGGTTTTTGGCGTAAACTACGGGGCTGAAATTTATTTGGAACAATGATAATTCTTTCTAATCTCTGCAATTTCTCGATTAATACCCACCCCGTTGTCAATTTATCAGGTTTTGGGGAAGATCTGATGTCCTTTAAATTTTGACCATTTTTTCAACCCGCAGCCTGTCGTTTTTTTCAGGTTTTCGGCGTAATCTACGGGGCTGAAATTTCTTTGGAACAAAGATAATTCTTTCTAGTCTCTGCAATTTCTCGATTAATACCCACCCCGTTGTCAATTTATCAGGTTTTGGGGAAGACCTGATGCCCTTTAAATTTTGACCATTTTTTCAACCCGCGACCTGTCGTTTTTTTCGCGTTTTCAGCGCAACCTCCGGAGCTGAAATTTCTTTGGAACAAAGATAATTCTTTCTAATCTCTGCAATTTCTCGATTAATACCCACCCCGTTGTCATTCTATCAGGTTTTGGGGAAGATCTGATGCCCTTTAAATTTTGACCATTTTTTCAACCCGTGGCCTGTCGTTTTTTTCGCGTTTTCGGCGTAACCTCCGGAGCTGAAATTTCTTTGGAACAAAGATAATTCTTTCTAATCTCTGCAATTTCTCGATTAATACCCACCCCATTGTCAATTTATCAGGTTTTGGGGAAGAGCTGATGCCCTTTAAATTTTGAACATTTTTTCAACCCGCGGCCTGTCGTTTTTTTCGCGTTTTCGGCGTAACCTCTGGAGCTGAAATGTCTTTGGAACAAAGATAATTCTTTCTAATCTCTGCAATTTCTCGATTAATACCCACCCCGTTGTCATTCTATCAGGCTTTGGGGAAGATCTGACAGCCTTTAAATTTTGACCATTTTTTCAACCCGCGGCCTGTCGTTTTTTTCAGGTTTTCGGCGTAACCTCCGGGGCTGAAATTTCTTTGGAACAAAGATAATTCTTTCTATTCTCTGCAATTTCTCGATTAACACCCACCCCGTTGTCAATTTATCAGGTTTTGGGGAAGATCTGATGCCCTTTAAATTTTGACCATTTTTTCAGCCCGCGGCCTGTCATTTTTTTCAGGTTTTCGGCGTAACCTCCGGAGCTGAATTTTCTTTAGAACAAAGATAATTCTTTCTAATCTGCAAATTCTCGATTAATACCCACCCCGTTGTCATTCTAATAGGTTTTGGGGAAGATCTGACAGCCTTTAAATTTTGACCATTTTTTCAACCCGCGGCCTGTCGTTTTTTTCAGGTTTTTGGCGTAACCTACGGGGCTGAAATTTCTTTGGAACAAAGATAATTCTTTCTAATCTCTGCAATTTCTTGATTAATACCCACCCCGTTGTCAATTTATCAGGTTTTGGGGAAGATCTGATGCCCTTTAAATTTTGACCATTTTTTCAACCCGCGGCCTGTCGTTTTTTTCCAGTTTTCGGCGCAACCTCCGGGGCTGAAATTTCTTTGGAACAAAGATAAGTCTTTCTAATCTCTGCAATTTCTCGATTAATACCCACCCCATTGTCAATTTATCAGGTTTTGGGGAAGAGCTGATGCCCTTTAAATTTTGAACATTTTTTCAACCCGCGGCCTGTCGTTTTTTTCCGGTTTTCGGCGCAGCCTCCGGAGCTGAAATTTCTTTGGAACAAAGATAATTCTTTCTAATCTCTGCAATTTCTCGATTAATACCCACCCCGTTGTCATTCTATCAGGTTTTGGGGAAGATCTGACAGCCTTTAAATTTTGACCATTTTTTCAACCCGCGGCCTGTCGTTTTTTTCCAGTTTTCTGCGCCACCTCCGGAGCTGAAATTTCTTTGGAACAAAGATAATTCTTTCTAATCTCTGCAATTTCTCGATTAATACCCACCCCGTTGTCAATTTATCAGGTTTTGGGGAAGATCTGATGCCCTTTAAATTTTGACCATTTTTTCAACCCGCGGCTTGTTGTTTTTTTCGCATTTTCGGCGTAACCTCCGGAGCTGAAATTTCTTTGGAACAAAGATAATTCTTTCTAATCTCTGCAATTTCTCGATTAATACCCACCCCGTTGTCAATTTATCAGGTTTTGGGGAAGATCTGATGCCCTTTAAATTTTGACCATTTTTTCAACCCGCGGCCTGTCGTTTTTTTCCAGTTTTCGGCGCAACCTCCGGAGCTGAAATTTCTTTGGAACAAAGATAATTCTTTCTAATCTCTGCAATTTCTCGATTAATACCCACCCCGTTGTCAATTTATCAGGTTTTGGGGTAGATCTGATGCCCTTTAAATTTTGACCATTTTTTCAACCCGCGGCCTGTCGTTTTTTTCGCGTTTTCGGCGTAACCTCCGGAGCTGAAAATTCTTTGGAACAAAGATAATTTTTTCTATTCTCTGCAATTTCTCGATTAATACCCACCCCGTTGTCATTCTAATAGGTTTTGGGGAAGATCTGACAGTCTTTAAATTTTGACCATTTTTTCAACCCGCGGCCTGTCGTTTTTTTCGCGTTTTCGGCGTAACCTCCGGAGCTCAAATTTCTTTGGAACAAAGATAATTTTTTCTATTCTCTGCAATTTCTCGATTAATACCCACCCCGTTGTCATTCTATCAGGTTTTGGGGAAGATCTGACAGCCTTTAAATTTTGACCATTTTTTCAACCCGCGGCCTGTCGTTTTTTTCCAGTTTTCGGCGTAACCTCCGGAGCTGAAATTTCTTTGGAACAAAGATAATTCTTTCTAATCTGCAAATTCTCGATTAATACCCACCCCGTTGTCATTCTAATAGGTTTTGGGGAAGATCTGACAGCCTTTAAATTTTGACCATTTTTTCATCCCGCGGCCTGTCGTTTTTTTCAGGTTTTTGGCGTAAACTACGGGGCTGAAATTTCTTTGGAACAAAGATAATTCTTTCTAGTCTCTGCAATTTCTCGATTAATACCCACCCCGTTGTCAATTTATCAGGTTTTGGGGAAGACCTGATGCCCTTTAAATTTTGACCATTTTTTCAACCCGCGGCCTGTCGTTTTTTTCGCGTTTTCGGCGTAACCTCCGGAGCTGAAATTTCTTTGGAACAAAGATAATTCTTTCTATTCTCTGCAATTTCTCGATTAACACCCACCCCGTTGTCAATTTATCATGTTTTGGGGAAGATCTGACAGCCTTTAAATTTTGACCATTTTTTCAACCCGCGGCCTGTCATTTTTTTCAGGTTTTCGGCGTAACCTCCGGAGCTGAAATTTCTTTGGAACAAAGATAATTCTTTCTAATCTGCAAATTCTCGATTAATACCCACCCCGTTGTCATTCTAATAGGTTTTGGGGAAGATCTGACAGCCTTTAAATTTTGACCATTTTTTCAACCCGCGGCCTGTCGTTTTTTTCAGGTTTTTGGCGTAAACTACGGGGCTGAAATTTATTTGGAACAATGATAATTCTTTCTAATCTCTGCAATTTCTCGATTAATACCCACCCCGTTGTCAATTTATCAGGTTTTGGGGAAGATCTGATGTCCTTTAAATTTTGACCATTTTTTCAACCCGCAGCCTGTCGTTTTTTTCAGGTTTTCGGCGTAATCTACGGGGCTGAAATTTCTTTGGAACAAAGATAATTCTTTCTAGTCTCTGCAATTTCTCGATTAATACCCACCCCGTTGTCAATTTATCAGGTTTTGGGGAAGACCTGATGCCCTTTAAATTTTGACCATTTTTTCAACCCGCGACCTGTCGTTTTTTTCGCGTTTTCAGCGCAACCTCCGGAGCTGAAATTTCTTTGGAACAAAGATAATTCTTTCTAATCTCTGCAATTTCTCGATTAATACCCACCCCGTTGTCATTCTATCAGGTTTTGGGGAAGATCTGATGCCCTTTAAATTTTGACCATTTTTTCAACCCGTGGCCTGTCGTTTTTTTCGCGTTTTCGGCGTAACCTCCGGAGCTGAAATTTCTTTGGAACAAAGATAATTCTTTCTAATCTCTGCAATTTCTCGATTAATACCCACCCCATTGTCAATTTATCAGGTTTTGGGGAAGAGCTGATGCCCTTTAAATTTTGAACATTTTTTCAACCCGCGGCCTGTCGTTTTTTTCGCGTTTTCGGCGTAACCTCTGGAGCTGAAATGTCTTTGGAACAAAGATAATTCTTTCTAATCTCTGCAATTTCTCGATTAATACCCACCCCGTTGTCATTCTATCAGGCTTTGGGGAAGATCTGACAGCCTTTAAATTTTGACCATTTTTTCAACCCGCGGCCTGTCGTTTTTTTCAGGTTTTCGGCGTAACCTCCGGGGCTGAAATTTCTTTGGAACAAAGATAATTCTTTCTATTCTCTGCAATTTCTCGATTAACACCCACCCCGTTGTCAATTTATCAGGTTTTGGGGAAGATCTGATGCCCTTTAAATTTTGACCATTTTTTCAGCCCGCGGCCTGTCATTTTTTTCAGGTTTTCGGCGTAACCTCCGGAGCTGAATTTTCTTTAGAACAAAGATAATTCTTTCTAATCTGCAAATTCTCGATTAATACCCACCCCGTTGTCATTCTAATAGGTTTTGGGGAAGATCTGACAGCCTTTAAATTTTGACCATTTTTTCAACCCGCGGCCTGTCGTTTTTTTCAGGTTTTTGGCGTAACCTACGGGGCTGAAATTTCTTTGGAACAAAGATAATTCTTTCTAATCTCTGCAATTTCTTGATTAATACCCACCCCGTTGTCAATTTATCAGGTTTTGGGGAAGATCTGATGCCCTTTAAATTTTGACCATTTTTTCAACCCGCGGCCTGTCGTTTTTTTCCAGTTTTCGGCGCAACCTCCGGGGCTGAAATTTCTTTGGAACAAAGATAAGTCTTTCTAATCTCTGCAATTTCTCGATTAATACCCACCCCATTGTCAATTTATCAGGTTTTGGGGAAGAGCTGATGCCCTTTAAATTTTGAACATTTTTTCAACCCGCGGCCTGTCGTTTTTTTCGCGTTTTCGGTGTAACCTCTGGAGCTGAAATTTCTTTGGAACAAAGATAATTCTTTCTAATCTCTGCAATTTCTCGATTAATACCACCCCGTTGTCATTCTATCAGGTTTTAGGGAAGATCTGACAGCCTTTAAATTTTGACCATTTTTTCAACCCGCGGCCTGTCGTTTTTTTCAGGTTTTCGGCGTAACCTCCGGGGCTGAAATTTTTTTGGAACAAAGATAATTCTTTCTAATCTCTGCAATTTCTCGATTAATACCCACCCCATTGTCAATTTATCAGGTTTTGGGGAAGAGCTGATGCCCTTTAAATTTTGAAAATTTTTTCAACCCGCGGCCTGTCGTTTTTTTCGCGTTTTCGGCGTAACCTCTGGAGCTGAAATTTCTTTGGAACAAAGATAATTCTTTCTAATCTCTGCAATTTCTCGATTAATACCCACCTCGTTGTCATTCTATCAGGTTTTGGGGAAGATCTGACAGCCTTTAAATTTTGACCATTTTTTCAACCGGCGGCCTGTCGTTTTTTTCAGGTTTTCGGCGTAACCTCCGGGGCTGAAATTTCTTTGGAACAAAGATAAGTCTTTCTAATCTCTGCAATTTCTCAATTAACACCCACCCCGTTGTCAATTTATCATGTTTTGGGGAAGATCTGACAGCCTTTAAATTTTGACCATTTTTTCAACCCGCGGCCTGTCGTTTTTTTCAGGTTTTCGGCGTAACCTCCCGGGCTGAAATTTCTTTGGAACAAAGATAATTCTTTCTAATCTCTGCAATTTCTCGATTAATACCCACCCTGTTGTCAATTTATCAGGTTCTGGGGAAGATCTGATGCCCTTTAAATTTTGACCATTTTTTCAACCCGCGGCCTGTCGTTTTTTTCCAGTTTTCGGCGCAACCTCCGGAGCTGAAATTTCTTTGGAACAAAGATAATTCTTTCTAATCTCTGCAATTTCTCGATTAATACCCACCCCGTTGTCAATTTATCAGGTTTTGGGGAAGATCTGATGCCCTTTAAATTTTGACCATTTTTTCAACCCGCGGCCTGTCGTTTTTTTCGCGTTTTCGGCGTAACCTCCGGAGCTGAAATTTCTTTGGAACAAAGATAATTTTTTCTATTCTCTGCAATTTCTCGATTAATACCCACCCCGTTGTCATTCTATCAGGTTTTGGGGAAGATCTGACAGCCTTTAAATTTTGACCATTTTTTCAACCCGCGGCTTGTCATCTTTTTCTGGTTTTCGGCGTAACCTCCGGAGCTGAAATTTCTTTGGAACAAAGATAATTCTTTCTATTCTCTGCAATTTCTCGATTAACACCCACCCCGTTGTCAATTTATCAGGTTTTGGGGAAGATCTGACAGCCTTTAAATTTTGACCATTTTTTCAACCCGCGGCTTGTCATTTTTTTCAGGTTTTCGGCGTAACCTCCGGAGCTGAAATTTCTTTGGAACAAAGATAATTCTTTCTAATCTGCAAATTCTCGATTAATACCCACCCCGTTGTCATTCTAATAGGTTTTGGGGAAGATCTGACAGCCTTTAAATTTTGACCATTTTTTCAACCCGCGGCCTGTCGTTTTTTTCAGGTTTTCGGCGTAACCTCTGGAGCTGAAATTTCTTTGGAACAAAGATAATTCTTTCTAATCTCTGCAATTTCTCGATTAATATCCAACCTGTTGTCAATTTATCAGGTTTTGGGGAAGATCTGATGCCCTTTAAATTTTGACCATTTTTTCAACCCGCGGCCTGTGGTTTTTTTCGCGTTTTCGGCGTAACCTCCGGAGCTGAAATTTCTTTGGAACAAAGATAATTCTTTCTATTCTCTGCAATTTCTCGATTAACACCCACCCCGTTGTCAATTTATCATGTTTTGGGGAAGATCTGACAGCCTTTAAATTTTGACCATTTTTTCAACCCGCGGCTTGTCATTTTTTTCAGGTTTTCGGCGTAACCTCCGGAGCTGAAATTTCTTTGGAACAAAGATAATTCTTTCTAATCTGCAAATTCTCGATTAATACCCACCCCGTTGTCATTCTAATAGGTTTTGGGGAAGATCTGACAGCCTTTAAATTTTGACCATTTTTTCAACCCGCGGCCTGTCGTTTTTTTCAGGTTTTTGGCGTGAACTACGGGGCTGAAATTTATTTGGAACAATGATAATTCTTTCTAATCTCTGCAATTTCTCGATTAATACCCACCCCGTTGTCAATTTATCAGGTTTTGGGGAAGATCTGATGCCCTTTAAATTTTGACCATTTTTTCAACCCGCGGCCTGTCGTTTTTTTCCAGTTTTCGGCGCAACCTCCGGAGCTGAAATTTCTTTGGAACAAAGATAAGTCTTTCTAATCTCTGCAATTTCTCGATTAATACCCACCCCGTTGTCAATTTATCAGGTTTTGGGGAAGATCTGATGCCCTTTAAATTTTGACCATTTTTTCAACCCGCGGCCTGTCGTTTTTTTCGCGTTTTCGGCGTAACCTCCGGAGCTGAAATTTCTTTGGAACAAAGATAATTCTTTCTAATCTCTGAAATTTCTCGATGAATACCCACCCTGTTGTCAATTTATCAGGTTTTGGGGAAGATCTGATGCCCTTTAAATTTTGACCATTTTTTCAACCCGCGGCCTGTCGTTTTTCTCCAGTTTTCGGCGCAACCTCCGGAGCTGAAATTTCTTTGGAACAAAGATAATTCTTTCTAATCTCTGCAATTTCTCGATTAATACCCACCCGTTGTCAATTTATCAGGTTTTGGGGAAGATCTGATGCCCTTTAAATTTTGACCATTTTTTCAACCCGCGGCCTGTCGTTTTTTTCGCGTTTTCGGCGTAACCTCCGGAGCTGAAATTTCTTTGGAACAAAGATAATTTTTTCTATTCTCTGCAATTTCTCGATTAATACCCACCCCGTTGTCAATTTATCAAGTTTTGGGGAAGATCTGACAGCCTTTAAATTTTGACCATTTTTTCAACCCGCGGCTTGTCGTTTTTTTCGCGTTTTCGGCGTAACCTCCGGAGCTGAAATTTCTTTGGAACAAAGATAATTTTTTCTATTCTCTGCAATTTCTCGATTAATACCCACCCCGTTGTCATTCTATCAGGTTTTGGGGAAGATCTGACAGCCTTTAAATTTTGACCATTTTTTCAACCCGCGGCCTGTCGTTTTTTTCAGGTTTTCGGCGTAACCTCCCGGGCTGAAATTTCTTTGGAACAAAGATAATTCTTTCTAATCTCTGCAATTTCTCGATTAATACCCACCCCGTTGTCAATTTATCAGGTTTTGGGGAAGATCTGATGCCCTTTAAATTTTGACCATTTTTTCAACCCGCGGCCTGTCGTTTTTTTCAGGTTTTCGGCGTAACCTCCGGAGCTGAAATTTCTTTGGAACAAAGATAATTCTTTCTATTCTATGCAATTTCTCGATTAACACCCACCCCGTTGTCAATTTATCATGTTTTGGGGAAGATCTGACAGCCTTTAAATTTTGACCATTTTTTCAACCCGCGGCCTGTCATTTTTTTCAGGTTTTCGGCGTAACCTCCGGAGCTGAATTTTCTTTGGAACAAAGATAATTCTTTCTAATCTGCAAATTCTCGATTAATACCCACCCCGTTGTCATTCTAATAGGTTTTGGGGAAGATCTGACAGCCTTTAAATTTTGACCATTTTTTCAACCCGCAGCTTGTCGTTTTTTTCAGGTTTTCGGCGTGACCTCCGGAGCTGAAATTTCTTTGGAACAAAGATAATTTTTTCTATTCTCTGCAATTTCTCGATTAATACCCACCCCGTTGTCATTCTATCAGGTTTTGGGGAAGATCTGACAGCCTTTAAATTTTGACCATTTTTTCAACCCGCGGCCTGTCGTTTTTTTCAGGTTTCCGGCGTAACCTCCGGAGCTGAAATTTCTTTGGAACAAAGATAATTCTTTCTAATCTCTGCAATTTCTCGATTAATACCCACCCCGTTGTCAATTTATCAGGTTTTGGGGAAGATCTGATGCCCTTTAAATTTTGACCATTTTTTCAACCCGCGGCCTGTCGTTTTTTTCCGGTTTTCGGCGCAGCCTCCGGAGCTGAAATTTCTTTGGAACAAAGATAATTCTTTCTAATCTCTGCAATTTCTCGATTAATACCCACCCCGTTGTCATTCTATCAGGTTTTGGGGAAGATCTGACAGCCTTTAAATTTTGACCATTTTTTCAACCCGCGGCCTGTCGTTTTTTTCCAGTTTTCTGCGCCACCTCCGGAGCTGAAATTTCTTTGGAACAAAGATAATTCTTTCTAATCTCTGCAATTTCTCGATTAATACCCACCCCGTTGTCAATTTATCAGGTTTTGGGGAAGATCTGATGCCCTTTAAATTTTGACCATTTTTTCAACCCGCGGCTTGTTGTTTTTTTCGCATTTTCGGCGTAACCTCCGGAGCTGAAATTTCTTTGGAACAAAGATAATTCTTTCTAATCTCTGCAATTTCTCGATTAATACCCACCCCGTTGTCAATTTATCAGGTTTTGGGGAAGATCTGATGCCCTTTAAATTTTGACCATTTTTTCAACCCGCGGCCTGTCGTTTTTTTCCAGTTTTCGGCGCAACCTCCGGAGCTGAAATTTCTTTGGAACAAAGATAATTCTTTCTAATCTCTGCAATTTCTCGATTAATACCCACCCCGTTGTCAATTTATCAGGTTTTGGGGTAGATCTGATGCCCTTTAAATTTTGACCATTTTTTCAACCCGCGGCCTGTCGTTTTTTTCAGGTTTCCGGCGTAACCTCCGGAGCTGAAATTTCTTTGGAACAAAGATAATTCTTTCTAATCTCTGCAATTTCTCGATTAATACCCACCCCGTTGTCAATTTATCAGGTTTTGGGGAAGATCTGATGCCCTTTAAATTTTGACCATTTTTTCAACCCGCGGCCTGTCGTTTTTTTCCGGTTTTCGGCGCAGCCTCCGGAGCTGAAATTTCTTTGGAACAAAGATAATTCTTTCTAATCTCTGCAATTTCTCGATTAATACCCACCCCGTTGTCATTCTATCAGGTTTTGGGGAAGATCTGACAGCCTTTAAATTTTGACCATTTTTTCAACCCGCGGCCTGTCGTTTTTTTCCAGTTTTCTGCGCCACCTCCGGAGCTGAAATTTCTTTGGAACAAAGATAATTCTTTCTAATCTCTGCAATTTCTCGATTAATACCCACCCCGTTGTCAATTTATCAGGTTTTGGGGAAGATCTGATGCCCTTTAAATTTTGACCATTTTTTCAACCCGCGGCTTGTTGTTTTTTTCGCATTTTCGGCGTAACCTCCGGAGCTGAAATTTCTTTGGAACAAAGATAATTCTTTCTAATCTCTGCAATTTCTCGATTAATACCCACCCCGTTGTCAATTTATCAGGTTTTGGGGAAGATCTGATGCCCTTTAAATTTTGACCATTTTTTCAACCCGCGGCCTGTCGTTTTTTTCCAGTTTTCGGCGCAACCTCCGGAGCTGAAATTTCTTTGGAACAAAGATAATTCTTTCTAATCTCTGCAATTTCTCGATTAATACCCACCCCGTTGTCAATTTATCAGGTTTTGGGGTAGATCTGATGCCCTTTAAATTTTGACCATTTTTTCAACCCGCGGCCTGTCGTTTTTTTCGCGTTTTCGGCGTAACCTCCGGAGCTGAAAATTCTTTGGAACAAAGATAATTTTTTCTATTCTCTGCAATTTCTCGATTAATACCCACCCCGTTGTCATTCTAATAGGTTTTGGGGAAGATCTGACAGTCTTTAAATTTTGACCATTTTTTCAACCCGCGGCCTGTCGTTTTTTTCGCGTTTTCGGCGTAACCTCCGGAGCTCAAATTTCTTTGGAACAAAGATAATTTTTTCTATTCTCTGCAATTTCTCGATTAATACCCACCCCGTTGTCATTCTATCAGGTTTTGGGGAAGATCTGACAGCCTTTAAATTTTGACCATTTTTTCAACCCGCGGCCTGTCGTTTTTTTCCAGTTTTCGGCGTAACCTCCGGAGCTGAAATTTCTTTGGAACAAAGATAATTCTTTCTAATCTGCAAATTCTCGATTAATACCCACCCCGTTGTCATTCTAATAGGTTTTGGGGAAGATCTGACAGCCTTTAAATTTTGACCATTTTTTCATCCCGCGGCCTGTCGTTTTTTTCAGGTTTTTGGCGTAAACTACGGGGCTGAAATTTCTTTGGAACAAAGATAATTCTTTCTAGTCTCTGCAATTTCTCGATTAATACCCACCCCGTTGTCAATTTATCAGGTTTTGGGGAAGACCTGATGCCCTTTAAATTTTGACCATTTTTTCAACCCGCGGCCTGTCGTTTTTTTCGCGTTTTCGGCGTAACCTCCGGAGCTGAAATTTCTTTGGAACAAAGATAATTCTTTCTATTCTCTGCAATTTCTCGATTAACACCCACCCCGTTGTCAATTTATCATGTTTTGGGGAAGATCTGACAGCCTTTAAATTTTGACCATTTTTTCAACCCGCGGCCTGTCATTTTTTTCAGGTTTTCGGCGTAACCTCCGGAGCTGAAATTTCTTTGGAACAAAGATAATTCTTTCTAATCTGCAAATTCTCGATTAATACCCACCCCGTTGTCATTCTAATAGGTTTTGGGGAAGATCTGACAGCCTTTAAATTTTGACCATTTTTTCAACCCGCGGCCTGTCGTTTTTTTCAGGTTTTTGGCGTAAACTACGGGGCTGAAATTTATTTGGAACAATGATAATTCTTTCTAATCTCTGCAATTTCTCGATTAATACCCACCCCGTTGTCAATTTATCAGGTTTTGGGGAAGATCTGATGTCCTTTAAATTTTGACCATTTTTTCAACCCGCAGCCTGTCGTTTTTTTCAGGTTTTCGGCGTAATCTACGGGGCTGAAATTTCTTTGGAACAAAGATAATTCTTTCTAGTCTCTGCAATTTCTCGATTAATACCCACCCCGTTGTCAATTTATCAGGTTTTGGGGAAGACCTGATGCCCTTTAAATTTTGACCATTTTTTCAACCCGCGACCTGTCGTTTTTTTCGCGTTTTCAGCGCAACCTCCGGAGCTGAAATTTCTTTGGAACAAAGATAATTCTTTCTAATCTCTGCAATTTCTCGATTAATACCCACCCCGTTGTCATTCTATCAGGTTTTGGGGAAGATCTGATGCCCTTTAAATTTTGACCATTTTTTCAACCCGTGGCCTGTCGTTTTTTTCGCGTTTTCGGCGTAACCTCCGGAGCTGAAATTTCTTTGGAACAAAGATAATTCTTTCTAATCTCTGCAATTTCTCGATTAATACCCACCCCATTGTCAATTTATCAGGTTTTGGGGAAGAGCTGATGCCCTTTAAATTTTGAACATTTTTTCAACCCGCGGCCTGTCGTTTTTTTCGCGTTTTCGGCGTAACCTCTGGAGCTGAAATGTCTTTGGAACAAAGATAATTCTTTCTAATCTCTGCAATTTCTCGATTAATACCCACCCCGTTGTCATTCTATCAGGCTTTGGGGAAGATCTGACAGCCTTTAAATTTTGACCATTTTTTCAACCCGCGGCCTGTCGTTTTTTTCAGGTTTTCGGCGTAACCTCCGGGGCTGAAATTTCTTTGGAACAAAGATAATTCTTTCTATTCTCTGCAATTTCTCGATTAACACCCACCCCGTTGTCAATTTATCAGGTTTTGGGGAAGATCTGATGCCCTTTAAATTTTGACCATTTTTTCAGCCCGCGGCCTGTCATTTTTTTCAGGTTTTCGGCGTAACCTCCGGAGCTGAATTTTCTTTAGAACAAAGATAATTCTTTCTAATCTGCAAATTCTCGATTAATACCCACCCCGTTGTCATTCTAATAGGTTTTGGGGAAGATCTGACAGCCTTTAAATTTTGACCATTTTTTCAACCCGCGGCCTGTCGTTTTTTTCAGGTTTTTGGCGTAACCTACGGGGCTGAAATTTCTTTGGAACAAAGATAATTCTTTCTAATCTCTGCAATTTCTTGATTAATACCCACCCCGTTGTCAATTTATCAGGTTTTGGGGAAGATCTGATGCCCTTTAAATTTTGACCATTTTTTCAACCCGCGGCCTGTCGTTTTTTTCCAGTTTTCGGCGCAACCTCCGGGGCTGAAATTTCTTTGGAACAAAGATAAGTCTTTCTAATCTCTGCAATTTCTCGATTAATACCCACCCCATTGTCAATTTATCAGGTTTTGGGGAAGAGCTGATGCCCTTTAAATTTTGAACATTTTTTCAACCCGCGGCCTGTCGTTTTTTTCGCGTTTTCGGTGTAACCTCTGGAGCTGAAATTTCTTTGGAACAAAGATAATTCTTTCTAATCTCTGCAATTTCTCGATTAATACCACCCCGTTGTCATTCTATCAGGTTTTAGGGAAGATCTGACAGCCTTTAAATTTTGACCATTTTTTCAACCCGCGGCCTGTCGTTTTTTTCAGGTTTTCGGCGTAACCTCCGGGGCTGAAATTTTTTTGGAACAAAGATAATTCTTTCTAATCTCTGCAATTTCTCGATTAATACCCACCCCATTGTCAATTTATCAGGTTTTGGGGAAGAGCTGATGCCCTTTAAATTTTGAAAATTTTTTCAACCCGCGGCCTGTCGTTTTTTTCGCGTTTTCGGCGTAACCTCTGGAGCTGAAATTTCTTTGGAACAAAGATAATTCTTTCTAATCTCTGCAATTTCTCGATTAATACCCACCTCGTTGTCATTCTATCAGGTTTTGGGGAAGATCTGACAGCCTTTAAATTTTGACCATTTTTTCAACCGGCGGCCTGTCGTTTTTTTCAGGTTTTCGGCGTAACCTCCGGGGCTGAAATTTCTTTGGAACAAAGATAAGTCTTTCTAATCTCTGCAATTTCTCAATTAACACCCACCCCGTTGTCAATTTATCATGTTTTGGGGAAGATCTGACAGCCTTTAAATTTTGACCATTTTTTCAACCCGCGGCCTGTCGTTTTTTTCAGGTTTTCGGCGTAACCTCCCGGGCTGAAATTTCTTTGGAACAAAGATAATTCTTTCTAATCTCTGCAATTTCTCGATTAATACCCACCCTGTTGTCAATTTATCAGGTTCTGGGGAAGATCTGATGCCCTTTAAATTTTGACCATTTTTTCAACCCGCGGCCTGTCGTTTTTTTCCAGTTTTCGGCGCAACCTCCGGAGCTGAAATTTCTTTGGAACAAAGATAATTCTTTCTAATCTCTGCAATTTCTCGATTAATACCCACCCCGTTGTCAATTTATCAGGTTTTGGGGAAGATCTGATGCCCTTTAAATTTTGACCATTTTTTCAACCCGCGGCCTGTCGTTTTTTTCGCGTTTTCGGCGTAACCTCCGGAGCTGAAATTTCTTTGGAACAAAGATAATTTTTTCTATTCTCTGCAATTTCTCGATTAATACCCACCCCGTTGTCATTCTATCAGGTTTTGGGGAAGATCTGACAGCCTTTAAATTTTGACCATTTTTTCAACCCGCGGCTTGTCATCTTTTTCTGGTTTTCGGCGTAACCTCCGGAGCTGAAATTTCTTTGGAACAAAGATAATTCTTTCTATTCTCTGCAATTTCTCGATTAACACCCACCCCGTTGTCAATTTATCAGGTTTTGGGGAAGATCTGACAGCCTTTAAATTTTGACCATTTTTTCAACCCGCGGCTTGTCATTTTTTTCAGGTTTTCGGCGTAACCTCCGGAGCTGAAATTTCTTTGGAACAAAGATAATTCTTTCTAATCTGCAAATTCTCGATTAATACCCACCCCGTTGTCATTCTAATAGGTTTTGGGGAAGATCTGACAGCCTTTAAATTTTGACCATTTTTTCAACCCGCGGCCTGTCGTTTTTTTCAGGTTTTCGGCGTAACCTCTGGAGCTGAAATTTCTTTGGAACAAAGATAATTCTTTCTAATCTCTGCAATTTCTCGATTAATATCCAACCTGTTGTCAATTTATCAGGTTTTGGGGAAGATCTGATGCCCTTTAAATTTTGACCATTTTTTCAACCCGCGGCCTGTGGTTTTTTTCGCGTTTTCGGCGTAACCTCCGGAGCTGAAATTTCTTTGGAACAAAGATAATTCTTTCTATTCTCTGCAATTTCTCGATTAACACCCACCCCGTTGTCAATTTATCATGTTTTGGGGAAGATCTGACAGCCTTTAAATTTTGACCATTTTTTCAACCCGCGGCTTGTCATTTTTTTCAGGTTTTCGGCGTAACCTCCGGAGCTGAAATTTCTTTGGAACAAAGATAATTCTTTCTAATCTGCAAATTCTCGATTAATACCCACCCCGTTGTCATTCTAATAGGTTTTGGGGAAGATCTGACAGCCTTTAAATTTTGACCATTTTTTCAACCCGCGGCCTGTCGTTTTTTTCAGGTTTTTGGCGTGAACTACGGGGCTGAAATTTATTTGGAACAATGATAATTCTTTCTAATCTCTGCAATTTCTCGATTAATACCCACCCCGTTGTCAATTTATCAGGTTTTGGGGAAGATCTGATGCCCTTTAAATTTTGACCATTTTTTCAACCCGCGGCCTGTCGTTTTTTTCCAGTTTTCGGCGCAACCTCCGGAGCTGAAATTTCTTTGGAACAAAGATAAGTCTTTCTAATCTCTGCAATTTCTCGATTAATACCCACCCCGTTGTCAATTTATCAGGTTTTGGGGAAGATCTGATGCCCTTTAAATTTTGACCATTTTTTCAACCCGCGGCCTGTCGTTTTTTTCGCGTTTTCGGCGTAACCTCCGGAGCTGAAATTTCTTTGGAACAAAGATAATTCTTTCTAATCTCTGAAATTTCTCGATGAATACCCACCCTGTTGTCAATTTATCAGGTTTTGGGGAAGATCTGATGCCCTTTAAATTTTGACCATTTTTTCAACCCGCGGCCTGTCGTTTTTCTCCAGTTTTCGGCGCAACCTCCGGAGCTGAAATTTCTTTGGAACAAAGATAATTCTTTCTAATCTCTGCAATTTCTCGATTAATACCCACCCGTTGTCAATTTATCAGGTTTTGGGGAAGATCTGATGCCCTTTAAATTTTGACCATTTTTTCAACCCGCGGCCTGTCGTTTTTTTCGCGTTTTCGGCGTAACCTCCGGAGCTGAAATTTCTTTGGAACAAAGATAATTTTTTCTATTCTCTGCAATTTCTCGATTAATACCCACCCCGTTGTCAATTTATCAAGTTTTGGGGAAGATCTGACAGCCTTTAAATTTTGACCATTTTTTCAACCCGCGGCTTGTCGTTTTTTTCGCGTTTTCGGCGTAACCTCCGGAGCTGAAATTTCTTTGGAACAAAGATAATTTTTTCTATTCTCTGCAATTTCTCGATTAATACCCACCCCGTTGTCATTCTATCAGGTTTTGGGGAAGATCTGACAGCCTTTAAATTTTGACCATTTTTTCAACCCGCGGCCTGTCGTTTTTTTCAGGTTTTCGGCGTAACCTCCCGGGCTGAAATTTCTTTGGAACAAAGATAATTCTTTCTAATCTCTGCAATTTCTCGATTAATACCCACCCCGTTGTCAATTTATCAGGTTTTGGGGAAGATCTGATGCCCTTTAAATTTTGACCATTTTTTCAACCCGCGGCCTGTCGTTTTTTTCAGGTTTTCGGCGTAACCTCCGGAGCTGAAATTTCTTTGGAACAAAGATAATTCTTTCTATTCTATGCAATTTCTCGATTAACACCCACCCCGTTGTCAATTTATCATGTTTTGGGGAAGATCTGACAGCCTTTAAATTTTGACCATTTTTTCAACCCGCGGCCTGTCATTTTTTTCAGGTTTTCGGCGTAACCTCCGGAGCTGAATTTTCTTTGGAACAAAGATAATTCTTTCTAATCTGCAAATTCTCGATTAATACCCACCCCGTTGTCATTCTAATAGGTTTTGGGGAAGATCTGACAGCCTTTAAATTTTGACCATTTTTTCAACCCGCAGCTTGTCGTTTTTTTCAGGTTTTCGGCGTGACCTCCGGAGCTGAAATTTCTTTGGAACAAAGATAATTTTTTCTATTCTCTGCAATTTCTCGATTAATACCCACCCCGTTGTCATTCTATCAGGTTTTGGGGAAGATCTGACAGCCTTTAAATTTTGACCATTTTTTCAACCCGCGGCCTGTCGTTTTTTTCAGGTTTCCGGCGTAACCTCCGGAGCTGAAATTTCTTTGGAACAAAGATAATTCTTTCTAATCTCTGCAATTTCTCGATTAATACCCACCCCGTTGTCAATTTATCAGGTTTTGGGGAAGATCTGATGCCCTTTAAATTTTGACCATTTTTTCAACCCGCGGCCTGTCGTTTTTTTCCGGTTTTCGGCGCAGCCTCCGGAGCTGAAATTTCTTTGGAACAAAGATAATTCTTTCTAATCTCTGCAATTTCTCGATTAATACCCACCCCGTTGTCATTCTATCAGGTTTTGGGGAAGATCTGACAGCCTTTAAATTTTGACCATTTTTTCAACCCGCGGCCTGTCGTTTTTTTCCAGTTTTCTGCGCCACCTCCGGAGCTGAAATTTCTTTGGAACAAAGATAATTCTTTCTAATCTCTGCAATTTCTCGATTAATACCCACCCCGTTGTCAATTTATCAGGTTTTGGGGAAGATCTGATGCCCTTTAAATTTTGACCATTTTTTCAACCCGCGGCTTGTTGTTTTTTTCGCATTTTCGGCGTAACCTCCGGAGCTGAAATTTCTTTGGAACAAAGATAATTCTTTCTAATCTCTGCAATTTCTCGATTAATACCCACCCCGTTGTCAATTTATCAGGTTTTGGGGAAGATCTGATGCCCTTTAAATTTTGACCATTTTTTCAACCCGCGGCCTGTCGTTTTTTTCCAGTTTTCGGCGCAACCTCCGGAGCTGAAATTTCTTTGGAACAAAGATAATTCTTTCTAATCTCTGCAATTTCTCGATTAATACCCACCCCGTTGTCAATTTATCAGGTTTTGGGGTAGATCTGATGCCCTTTAAATTTTGACCATTTTTTCAACCCGCGGCCTGTCGTTTTTTTCGCGTTTTCGGCGTAACCTCCGGAGCTGAAAATTCTTTGGAACAAAGACAATTTTTTCTATTCTCTGCAATTTCTCGATTAATACCCACCCCGTTGTCATTCTAATAGGTTTTGGGGAAGATCTGACAGTCTTTAAATTTTGACCATTTTTTCAACCCGCGGCCTGTCGTTTTTTTCGCGTTTTCGGCGTAACCTCCGGAGCTCAAATTTCTTTGGAACAAAGATAATTTTTTCTATTCTCTGCAATTTCTCGATTAATACCCACCCCGTTGTCATTCTATCAGGTTTTGGGGAAGATCTGACAGCCTTTAAATTTTGACCATTTTTTCAACCCGCGGCCTGTCATTTTTTTCAGGTTTTCGGCGTAACCTCCGGAGCTGAATTTTCTTTGGAACAAAGATAATTCTTTCTAATCTGCAAATTCTCGATTAATACCCACCCCGTTGTCATTCTAATAGGTTTTGGGGAAGATCTGACAGCCTTTAAATTTTGACCATTTTTTCAACCCGCAGCTTGTCGTTTTTTTCAGGTTTTCGGCGTGACCTCCGGAGCTGAAATTTCTTTGGAACAAAGATAATTTTTTCTATTCTCTGCAATTTCTCGATTAATACCCACCCCGTTGTCATTCTATCAGGTTTTGGGGAAGATCTGACAGCCTTTAAATTTTGACCATTTTTTCAACCCGCGGCCTGTCGTTTTTTTCAGGTTTCCGGCGTAACCTCCGGAGCTGAAATTTCTTTGGAACAAAGATAATTCTTTCTAATCTCTGCAATTTCTCGATTAATACCCACCCCGTTGTCAATTTATCAGGTTTTGGGGAAGATCTGATGCCCTTTAAATTTTGACCATTTTTTCAACCCGCGGCCTGTCGTTTTTTTCCGGTTTTCGGCGCAGCCTCCGGAGCTGAAATTTCTTTGGAACAAAGATAATTCTTTCTAATCTCTGCAATTTCTCGATTAATACCCACCCCGTTGTCATTCTATCAGGTTTTGGGGAAGATCTGACAGCCTTTAAATTTTGACCATTTTTTCAACCCGCGGCCTGTCGTTTTTTTCCAGTTTTCGGCGCAACCTCCGGAGCTGAAATTTCTTTGGAACAAAGATAATTCTTTCTAATCTCTGCAATTTCTCGATTAATACCCACCCCGTTGTCAATTTATCAGGTTTTGGGGAAGATCTGATGCCCTTTAAATTTTGACCATTTTTTCAACCCGCGGCCTGTCGTTTTTTTCCAGTTTTCGGCGCAACCTCCGGAGCTGAAATTTCTTTGGAACAAAGATAATTCTTTCTAATCTCTGCAATTTCTCGATTAATACCCACCCCGTTGTCAATTTATCAGGTTTTGGGGTAGATCTGATGCCCTTTAAATTTTGACCATTTTTTCAACCCGCGGCCTGTCGTTTTTTTCGCGTTTTCGGCGTAACCTCCGGAGCTGAAAATTCTTTGGAACAAAGACAATTTTTTCTATTCTCTGCAATTTCTCGATTAATACCCACCCCGTTGTCATTCTAATAGGTTTTGGGGAAGATCTGACAGTCTTTAAATTTTGACCATTTTTTCAACCCGCGGCCTGTCGTTTTTTTCGCGTTTTCGGCGTAACCTCCGGAGCTCAAATTTCTTTGGAACAAAGATAATTTTTTCTATTCTCTGCAATTTCTCGATTAATACCCACCCCGTTGTCATTCTATCAGGTTTTGGGGAAGATCTGACAGCCTTTAAATTTTGACCATTTTTTCAACCCGCGGCCTGTCGTTTTTTTCCAGTTTTCGGCGTAACCTCCGGAGCTGAAATTTCTTTGGAACAAAGATAATTCTTTCTAATCTGCAAATTCTCGATTAATACCCACCCCGTTGTCATTCTAATAGGTTTTGGGGAAGATCTGACAGCCTTTAAATTTTGACCATTTTTTCAACCCGCGGCCTGTCATTTTTTTCAGGTTTTCGGCGTAACCTCCGGAGCTGAATTTTCTTTGGAACAAAGATAATTCTTTCTAATCTGCAAATTCTCGATTAATACCCACCCCGTTGTCATTCTAATAGGTTTTGGGGAAGATCTGACAGCCTTTAAATTTTGACCATTTTTTCAATCCGCAGCTTGTCGTTTTTTTCAGGTTTTCGGCGTGACCTCCGGAGCTGAAATTTCTTTGGAACAAAGATAATTTTTTCTATTCTCTGCAATTTCTCGATTAATACCCACCCCGTTGTCATTCTATCAGGTTTTGGGGAAGATCTGACAGCCTTTAAATTTTGACCATTTTTTCAACCCGCGGCCTGTCGTTTTTTTCAGGTTTCCGGCGTAACCTCCGGAGCTGAAATTTCTTTGGAACAAAGATAATTCTTTCTAATCTCTGCAATTTCTCGATTAATACCCACCCCGTTGTCAATTTATCAGGTTTTGGGGAAGATCTGATGCCCTTTAAATTTTGACCATTTTTTCAACCCGCGGCCTGTCGTTTTTTTCCGGTTTTCGGCGCAGCCTCCGGAGCTGAAATTTCTTTGGAACAAAGATAATTCTTTCTAATCTCTGCAATTTCTCGATTAATACCCACCCCGTTGTCATTCTATCAGGTTTTGGGGAAGATCTGACAGCCTTTAAATTTTGACCATTTTTTCAACCCGCGGCCTGTCGTTTTTTTCCAGTTTTCTGCGCCACCTCCGGAGCTGAAATTTCTTTGGAACAAAGATAATTCTTTCTAATCTCTGCAATTTCTCGATTAATACCCACCCCGTTGTCAATTTATCAGGTTTTGGGGAAGATCTGATGCCCTTTAAATTTTGACCATTTTTTCAACCCGCGGCTTGTTGTTTTTTTCGCATTTTCGGCGTAACCTCCGGAGCTGAAATTTCTTTGGAACAAAGATAATTCTTTCTAATCTCTGCAATTTCTCGATTAATACCCACCCCGTTGTCAATTTATCAGGTT
The DNA here is from genome assembly GCA_029490765.1 of Euthynnus affinis. Lineage (NCBI taxonomy): Eukaryota > Metazoa > Chordata > Actinopteri > Scombriformes > Scombridae > Euthynnus > Euthynnus affinis. The sequence goes on along the minus strand of CM055861.1, from coordinate 1,038,973 downwards.
TTGGGGAAGATCTGATGCCCTTTAAATTTTGACCATTTTTTCAACCCGCGGCCTGTCGTTTTTTTCCAGTTTTCGGCGCAACCTCCGGAGCTGAAATTTCTTTGGAACAAAGATAATTCTTTCTAATCTCTGCAATTTCTCGATTAATACCCACCCCGTTGTCAATTTATCAGGTTTTGGGGTAGATCTGATGCCCTTTAAATTTTGACCATTTTTTCAACCCGCGGCCTGTCGTTTTTTTCGCGTTTTCGGCGTAACCTCCGGAGCTGAAAATTCTTTGGAACAAAGATAATTTTTTCTATTCTCTGCAATTTCTCGATTAATACCCACCCCGTTTTCATTCTAATAGGTTTTGGGGAAGATCTGACAGTCTTTAAATTTTGACCATTTTTTCAACCCGCGGCCTGTCGTTTTTTTCGCGTTTTCGGCGTAACCTCCGGAGCTCAAATTTCTTTGGAACAAAGATAATTTTTTCTATTCTCTGCAATTTCTCGATTAATACCCACCCCGTTGTCATTCTATCAGGTTTTGGGGAAGATCTGACAGCCTTTAAATTTTGACCATTTTTTCAACCCGCGGCCTGTCGTTTTTTTCCAGTTTTCGGCGTAACCTCCGGAGCTGAAATTTCTTTGGAACAAAGATAATTCTTTCTAATCTGCAAATTCTCGATTAATACCCACCCCGTTGTCATTCTAATAGGTTTTGGGGAAGATCTGACAGCCTTTAAATTTTGACCATTTTTTCAACCCGCGGCCTGTCGTTTTTTTCCGGTTTTCGGCGCAGCCTCCGGAGCTGAAATTTCTTTGGAACAAAGATAATTCTTTCTAATCTCTGCAATTTCTCGATTAATACCCACCCCGTTGTCATTCTATCAGGTTTTGGGGAAGATCTGACAGCCTTTAAATTTTGACCATTTTTTCAACCCGCGGCCTGTCGTTTTTTTCCAGTTTTCTGCGCCACCTCCGGAGCTGAAATTTCTTTGGAACAAAGATAATTCTTTCTAATCTCTGCAATTTCTCGATTAATACCCACCCCGTTGTCAATTTATCAGGTTTTGGGGAAGATCTGATGCCCTTTAAATTTTGACCATTTTTTCAACCCGCGGCTTGTTGTTTTTTTCGCATTTTCGGCGTAACCTCCGGAGCTGAAATTTCTTTGGAACAAAGATAATTCTTTCTAATCTCTGCAATTTCTCGATTAATACCCACCCCGTTGTCAATTTATCAGGTTTTGGGGAAGATCTGATGCCCTTTAAATTTTGACCATTTTTTCAACCCGCGGCCTGTCATTTTTTTCAGGTTTTCGGCGTAACCTCCGGAGCTGAAATTTCTTTGGAACAAAGATAATTCTTTCTAATCTGCAAATTCTCGATTAATACCCACCCCGTTGTCATTCTAATAGGTTTTGGGGAAGATCTGACAGCCTTTAAATTTTGACCATTTTTTCAACCCGCGGCCTGTCGTTTTTTTCAGGTTTTTGGCGTAAACTACGGGGCTGAAATTTATTTGGAACAATGATAATTCTTTCTAATCTCTGCAATTTCTCGATTAATACCCACCCCGTTGTCAATTTATCAGGTTTTGGGGAAGATCTGATGTCCTTTAAATTTTGACCATTTTTTCAACCCGCAGCCTGTCGTTTTTTTCAGGTTTTCGGCGTAATCTACGGGGCTGAAATTTCTTTGGAACAAAGATAATTCTTTCTAGTCTCTGCAATTTCTCGATTAATACCCACCCCGTTGTCAATTTATCAGGTTTTGGGGAAGACCTGATGCCCTTTAAATTTTGACCATTTTTTCAACCCGCGACCTGTCGTTTTTTTCGCGTTTTCAGCGCAACCTCCGGAGCTGAAATTTCTTTGGAACAAAGATAATTCTTTCTAATCTCTGCAATTTCTCGATTAATACCCACCCCGTTGTCATTCTATCAGGTTTTGGGGAAGATCTGATGCCCTTTAAATTTTGACCATTTTTTCAACCCGTGGCCTGTCGTTTTTTTCGCGTTTTCGGCGTAACCTCCGGAGCTGAAATTTCTTTGGAACAAAGATAATTCTTTCTAATCTCTGCAATTTCTCGATTAATACCCACCCCATTGTCAATTTATCAGGTTTTGGGGAAGAGCTGATGCCCTTTAAATTTTGAACATTTTTTCAACCCGCGGCCTGTCGTTTTTTTCGCGTTTTCGGCGTAACCTCTGGAGCTGAAATGTCTTTGGAACAAAGATAATTCTTTCTAATCTCTGCAATTTCTCGATTAATACCCACCCCGTTGTCATTCTATCAGGCTTTGGGGAAGATCTGACAGCCTTTAAATTTTGACCATTTTGTCAACCCGCGGCCTGTCGTTTTTTTCAGGTTTTCGGCGTAACCTCCGGGGCTGAAATTTCTTTGGAACAAAGATAATTCTTTCTATTCTCTGCAATTTCTCGATTAACACCCACCCCGTTGTCAATTTATCAGGTTTTGGGGAAGATCTGATGCCCTTTAAATTTTGACCATTTTTTCAGCCCGCGGCCTGTCATTTTTTTCAGGTTTTCGGCGTAACCTCCGGAGCTGAATTTTCTTTGGAACAAAGATAATTCTTTCTAATCTGCAAATTCTCGATTAATACCCACCCCGTTGTCATTCTAATAGGTTTTGGGGAAGATCTGACAGCCTTTAAATTTTGACCATTTTTTCAACCCGCGGCCTGTCGTTTTTTTCAGGTTTTTGGCGTAACTTACGGGGCTGAAATTTCTTTGGAACAAAGATAATTCTTTCTAATCTCTGCAATTTCTTGATTAATACCCACCCCGTTGTCAATTTATCAGGTTTTGGGGAAGATCTGATGCCCTTTAAATTTTGACCATTTTTTCAACCCGCGGCCTGTCGTTTTTTTCCAGTTTTCGGCGCAACCTCCGGGGCTGAAATTTCTTTGGAACAAAGATAAGTCTTTCTAATCTCTGCAATTTCTCGATTAATACCCACCCCATTGTCAATTTATCAGGTTTTGGGGAAGAGCTGATGCCCTTTAAATTTTGAACACTTTTTCAACCCGCGGCCTGTCGTTTTTTTCGCGTTTTCGGCGTAACCTCTGGAGCTGAAATTTCTTTGGAACAAAGATAATTCTTTCTAATCTCTGCAATTTCTCGATTAATACCCACCCCGTTGTCATTCTATCAGGTTTTAGGGAAGATCTGACAGCCTTTAAATTTTGACCATTTTTTCAACCCGCGGCCTGTCGTTTTTTTCAGGTTTTCGGCGTAACCTCCGGGGCTGAAATTTTTTTGGAACAAAGATAATTCTTTCTAATCTCTGCAATTTCTCGATTAATACCCACCCCATTGTCAATTTATCAGGTTTTGGGGAAGAGCTGATGCCCTTTAAATTTTGAACATTTTTTCAACCCGCGGCCTGTCGTTTTTTTCGCGTTTTCGGCGTAACCTCTGGAGCTGAAATTTCTTTGGAACAAAGATAATTCTTTCTAATCTCTGCAATTTCTCGATTAATACCCACCTCGTTGTCATTCTATCAGGTTTTGGGGAAGATCTGACAGCCTTTAAATTTTGACCATTTTTTCAACCCGCGGCCTGTCGTTTTTTTCCAGTTTTCTGCGCCACCTCCGGAGCTGAAATTTCTTTGGAACAAAGATAATTCTTTCTAATCTCTGCAATTTCTCGATTAATACCCACCCCGTTGTCAATTTATCAGGTTTTGGGGAAGATCTGATGCCCTTTAAATTTTGACCATTTTTTCAACCCGCGGCTTGTTGTTTTTTTCGCATTTTCGGCGTAACCTCCGGAGCTGAAATTTCTTTGGAACAAAGATAATTCTTTCTAATCTCTGCAATTTCTCGATTAATACCCACCCCGTTGTCAATTTATCAGGTTTTGGGGAAGATCTGATGCCCTTTAAATTTTGACCATTTTTTCAACCCGCGGCCTGTCATTTTTTTCAGGTTTTCGGCGTAACCTCCGGAGCTGAAATTTCTTTGGAACAAAGATAATTCTTTCTAATCTGCAAATTCTCGATTAATACCCACCCCGTTGTCATTCTAATAGGTTTTGGGGAAGATCTGACAGCCTTTAAATTTTGACCATTTTTTCAACCCGCGGCCTGTCGTTTTTTTCAGGTTTTTGGCGTAAACTACGGGGCTGAAATTTATTTGGAACAATGATAATTCTTTCTAATCTCTGCAATTTCTCGATTAATACCCACCCCGTTGTCAATTTATCAGGTTTTGGGGAAGATCTGATGTCCTTTAAATTTTGACCATTTTTTCAACCCGCAGCCTGTCGTTTTTTTCAGGTTTTCGGCGTAATCTACGGGGCTGAAATTTCTTTGGAACAAAGATAATTCTTTCTAGTCTCTGCAATTTCTCGATTAATACCCACCCCGTTGTCAATTTATCAGGTTTTGGGGAAGACCTGATGCCCTTTAAATTTTGACCATTTTTTCAACCCGCGACCTGTCGTTTTTTTCGCGTTTTCAGCGCAACCTCCGGAGCTGAAATTTCTTTGGAACAAAGATAATTCTTTCTAATCTCTGCAATTTCTCGATTAATACCCACCCCGTTGTCATTCTATCAGGTTTTGGGGAAGATCTGATGCCCTTTAAATTTTGACCATTTTTTCAACCCGTGGCCTGTCGTTTTTTTCGCGTTTTCGGCGTAACCTCCGGAGCTGAAATTTCTTTGGAACAAAGATAATTCTTTCTAATCTCTGCAATTTCTCGATTAATACCCACCCCATTGTCAATTTATCAGGTTTTGGGGAAGAGCTGATGCCCTTTAAATTTTGAACATTTTTTCAACCCGCGGCCTGTCGTTTTTTTCGCGTTTTCGGCGTAACCTCTGGAGCTGAAATGTCTTTGGAACAAAGATAATTCTTTCTAATCTCTGCAATTTCTCGATTAATACCCACCCCGTTGTCATTCTATCAGGCTTTGGGGAAGATCTGACAGCCTTTAAATTTTGACCATTTTGTCAACCCGCGGCCTGTCGTTTTTTTCAGGTTTTCGGCGTAACCTCCGGGGCTGAAATTTCTTTGGAACAAAGATAATTCTTTCTATTCTCTGCAATTTCTCGATTAACACCCACCCCGTTGTCAATTTATCAGGTTTTGGGGAAGATCTGATGCCCTTTAAATTTTGACCATTTTTTCAGCCCGCGGCCTGTCATTTTTTTCAGGTTTTCGGCGTAACCTCCGGAGCTGAATTTTCTTTGGAACAAAGATAATTCTTTCTAATCTGCAAATTCTCGATTAATACCCACCCCGTTGTCATTCTAATAGGTTTTGGGGAAGATCTGACAGCCTTTAAATTTTGACCATTTTTTCAACCCGCGGCCTGTCGTTTTTTTCAGGTTTTTGGCGTAACTTACGGGGCTGAAATTTCTTTGGAACAAAGATAATTCTTTCTAATCTCTGCAATTTCTTGATTAATACCCACCCCGTTGTCAATTTATCAGGTTTTGGGGAAGATCTGATGCCCTTTAAATTTTGACCATTTTTTCAACCCGCGGCCTGTCGTTTTTTTCCAGTTTTCGGCGCAACCTCCGGGGCTGAAATTTCTTTGGAACAAAGATAAGTCTTTCTAATCTCTGCAATTTCTCGATTAATACCCACCCCATTGTCAATTTATCAGGTTTTGGGGAAGAGCTGATGCCCTTTAAATTTTGAACACTTTTTCAACCCGCGGCCTGTCGTTTTTTTCGCGTTTTCGGCGTAACCTCTGGAGCTGAAATTTCTTTGGAACAAAGATAATTCTTTCTAATCTCTGCAATTTCTCGATTAATACCCACCCCGTTGTCATTCTATCAGGTTTTAGGGAAGATCTGACAGCCTTTAAATTTTGACCATTTTTTCAACCCGCGGCCTGTCGTTTTTTTCAGGTTTTCGGCGTAACCTCCGGGGCTGAAATTTTTTTGGAACAAAGATAATTCTTTCTAATCTCTGCAATTTCTCGATTAATACCCACCCCATTGTCAATTTATCAGGTTTTGGGGAAGAGCTGATGCCCTTTAAATTTTGAACATTTTTTCAACCCGCGGCCTGTCGTTTTTTTCGCGTTTTCGGCGTAACCTCTGGAGCTGAAATTTCTTTGGAACAAAGATAATTCTTTCTAATCTCTGCAATTTCTCGATTAATACCCACCTCGTTGTCATTCTATCAGGTTTTGGGGAAGATCTGACAGCCTTTAAATTTTGACCATTTTTTCAACCCGCGGCCTGTCGTTTTTTTCCAGTTTTCTGCGCCACCTCCGGAGCTGAAATTTCTTTGGAACAAAGATAATTCTTTCTAATCTCTGCAATTTCTCGATTAATACCCACCCCGTTGTCAATTTATCAGGTTTTGGGGAAGATCTGATGCCCTTTAAATTTTGACCATTTTTTCAACCCGCGGCTTGTTGTTTTTTTCGCATTTTCGGCGTAACCTCCGGAGCTGAAATTTCTTTGGAACAAAGATAATTCTTTCTAATCTCTGCAATTTCTCGATTAATACCCACCCCGTTGTCAATTTATCAGGTTTTGGGGAAGATCTGATGCCCTTTAAATTTTGACCATTTTTTCAACCCGCGGCCTGTCGTTTTTTTCCAGTTTTCGGCGCAACCTCCGGAGCTGAAATTTCTTTGGAACAAAGATAATTCTTTCTAATCTCTGCAATTTCTCGATTAATACCCACCCCGTTGTCAATTTATCAGGTTTTGGGGTAGATCTGATGCCCTTTAAATTTTGACCATTTTTTCAACCCGCGGCCTGTCGTTTTTTTCGCGTTTTCGGCGTAACCTCCGGAGCTGAAAATTCTTTGGAACAAAGATAATTTTTTCTATTCTCTGCAATTTCTCGATTAATACCCACCCCGTTGTCATTCTAATAGGTTTTGGGGAAGATCTGACAGTCTTTAAATTTTGACCATTTTTTCAACCCGCGGCCTGTCGTTTTTTTCGCGTTTTCGGCGTAACCTCCGGAGCTCAAATTTCTTTGGAACAAAGATAATTTTTTCTATTCTCTGCAATTTCTCGATTAATACCCACCCCGTTGTCATTCTATCAGGTTTTGGGGAAGATCTGACAGCCTTTAAATTTTGACCATTTTTTCAACCCGCGGCCTGTCGTTTTTTTCCAGTTTTCGGCGTAACCTCCGGAGCTGAAATTTCTTTGGAACAAAGATAATTCTTTCTAATCTGCAAATTCTCGATTAATACCCACCCCGTTGTCATTCTAATAGGTTTTGGGGAAGATCTGACAGCCTTTAAATTTTGACCATTTTTTCAACCCGCGGCCTGTCGTTTTTTTCAGGTTTTTGGCGTAAACTACGGGGCTGAAATTTATTTGGAACAATGATAATTCTTTCTAATCTCTGCAATTTCTCGATTAATACCCACCCCGTTGTCAATTTATCAGGTTTTGGGGAAGATGTGATGCCCTTTATATTTTGACCATTTTTTCAACCCGCGGCCTGTCGTTTTTTTCCAGTTTTCGGCGCAACCTCCGGGGCTGAAATTTCTTTGGAACAAAGATAAGTCTTTCTAATCTCTGCAATTTCTCGATTAATACCCACCCCGTTGTCAATTTATCAGGTTTTGGGGAAGATCTGATGCCCTTTAAATTTTGACCATTTTTTCAACCCGCGGCCTGTCGTTTTTTTCGCGTTTTCGGCGCAACCTCCGGAGCTGAAATTTCTTTGGAACAAAGATAATTCTTCTAATCTCTGAAATTTCTCGATTAATACCCACCCTGTTGTCAATTTATCAGGTTTTGGGGAAGATCTGATGCCCTTTAAATTTTGACCATTTTTTCAACCCGCGGCCTGTCGTTTTTCTCCAGTTTTCGGCGCAACCTCCGGAGCTGAAATTTCTTTGGAACAAAGATAATTCTTTCTAATCTCTGCAATTTCTCGATTAATACCCACCCGTTGTCAATTTATCAGGTTTTGGGGAAGATCTGATGCCCTTTAAATTTTGACCATTTTTTCAACCCGCGGCCTGTCGTTTTTTTCGCGTTTTCGGCGTAACCTCCGGAGCTGAAATTTCTTTGGAACAAAGATAATTTTTTTCTATTCTCTGCAATTTCTCGATTAATACCCACCCCGTTGTCATTCTATCAAGTTTTGGGGAAGATCTGACAGCCTTTAAATTTTGACCATTTTTTCAACCCGCGGCTTGTCGTTTTTTTCGAGTTTTCGGTGTAACCTCCGGAGCTGAAATTTCTTTGGAACAAAGATAATTTTTTCTATTCTCTGCAATTTCTCGATTAATACCCACCCCGTTGTCATTCTATCAGGTTTTGGGGAAGATCTGACAGCCTTTAAATTTTGACCATTTTTTCAACCCGCGGCCTGTCGTTTTTTTCAGGTTTTCGGCGTAACCTCCCGGGCTGAAATTTCTTTGGAACAAAGATAATTCTTTCTAATCTCTGCAATCTCTCGATTAATACCCACCCTGTTGTCAATTTATCAGGTTTTGGGGAAGATCTGATGCCCTTTAAATTTTGACCATTTTTTCAACCCGCGGCCTGTCGTTTTTTTCAGGTTTTCGGCGTAACCTCCGGAGCTGAAATTTCTTTGGAACAAAGATAATTCTTTCTATTCTATGCAATTTCTCGATTAATACCCACCCGTTGTCAATTTATCAGGTTTTGGGGAAGATCTGATGCCCTTTAAATTTTGACCATTTTTTCAACCCGCGGCCTGTCGTTTTTTTCGCGTTTTCGGCGTAACCTCCGGAGCTGAAATTTCTTTGGAACAAAGATAATTTTTTTCTATTCTCTGCAATTTCTCGATTAATACCCACCCCGTTGTCATTCTATCAAGTTTTGGGGAAGATCTGACAGCCTTTAAATTTTGACCATTTTTTCAACCCGCGGCCTGTCGTTTTTTTCGCGTTTTCGGCGTAACCTCCGGAGCTGAAATTTCTTTGGAACAAAGATAATTTTTTCTATTCTCTGCAATTTCTCGATTAATACCCACCCCGTTGTCATTCTATCAGGTTTTGGGGAAGATCTGACAGCCTTTAAATTTTGACCATTTTTTCAACCCGCGGCTTGTCATTTTTTTCAGGTTTTCGGCGTAACCTCCGGAGCTGAAATTTCTTTGGAACAAAGATAATTCTTTCTAATCTGCAAATTCTCGATTAATACCCACCCCGTTGTCATTCTAATAGGTTTTGGGGAAGATCTGACAGCCTTTAAATTTTGACCATTTTTTCAACCCGCGGCCTGTCGTTTTTTTCAGGTTTTCGGCGTAACCTCTGGAGCTGAAATTTCTTTGGAACAAAGATAATTCTTTCTAATCTCTGCAATTTCTCGATTAACACCCACCCCGTTGTCAATTTATCATGTTTTGGGGAAGATCTGACAGCCTTTAAATTTTGACCATTTTTTCAACCCGCGGCTTGTCATTTTTTTCAGGTTTTCGGCGTAACCTCCGGAGCTGAAATTTCTTTGGAACAAAGATAATTCTTTCTAATCTGCAAATTCTCGATTAATACCCACCCCGTTGTCATTCTAATAGGTTTTGGGGAAGATCTGACAGCCTTTAAATTTTGACCATTTTTTCAACCCGCGGCCTGTCGTTTTTTTCAGGTTTTTGGCGTGAACTACGGGGCTGAAATTTATTTGGAACAATGATAATTCTTTCTAATCTCTGCAATTTCTCGATTAATACCCACCCCGTTGTCAATTTATCAGGTTTTGGGGAAGATCTGATGCCCTTTAAATTTTGACCATTTTTTCAACCCGCGGCCTGTCGTTTTTTTCCAGTTTTCGGCGCAACCTCCGGAGCTGAAATTTCTTTGGAACAAAGATAAGTCTTTCTAATCTCTGCAATTTCTCGATTAATACCCACCCCGTTGTCAATTTATCAGGTTTTGGGGAAGATCTGATGCCCTTTAAATTTTGACCATTTTTTCAACCCGCGGCCTGTCGTTTTTTTCGCGTTTTCGGCGTAACCTCCGGAGCTGAAATTTCTTTGGAACAAAGATAATTCTTTCTAATCTCTGAAATTTCTCGATGAATACCCACCCTGTTGTCAATTTATCAGGTTTTGGGGAAGATCTGATGCCCTTTAAATTTTGACCATTTTTTCAACCCGCGGCCTGTCGTTTTTCTCCAGTTTTCGGCGCAACCTCCGGAGCTGAAATTTCTTTGGAACAAAGATAATTCTTTCTAATCTCTGCAATTTCTCGATTAATACCCACCCGTTGTCAATTTATCAGGTTTTGGGGAAGATCTGATGCCCTTTAAATTTTGACCATTTTTTCAACCCGCGGCCTGTCGTTTTTTTCGCGTTTTCGGCGTAACCTCCGGAGCTGAAATTTCTTTGGAACAAAGATAATTTTTTCTTTTCTCTGCAATTTCTCGATTAATACCCACCCCGTTGTCAATTTATCATGTTTTGGGGAAGATCTGACAGCCTTTAAATTTTGACCATTTTTTCAACCCGCGGCTTGTCGTTTTTTTCGCGTTTTCGGCGTAACCTCCGGAGCTGAAATTTCTTTGGAACAAAGATAATTTTTTCTATTCTCTGCAATTTCTCGATTAATACCCACCCCGTTGTCATTCTATCAGGTTTTGGGGAAGATCTGACAGCCTTTAAATTTTGACCATTTTTTCAACCCGCGGCCTGTCGTTTTTTTCAGGTTTTCGGCGTAACCTCCGGAGCTGAAATTTCTTTGGAACAAAGATAATTTTTTTCTATTCTCTGCAATTTCTCGATTAATACCCACCCCGTTGTCATTCTATCAAGTTTTGGGGAAGATCTGACAGCCTTTAAATTTTGACCATTTTTTCAACCCGCGGCTTGTCGTTTTTTTCGCGTTTTCGGCGTAACCTCCGGAGCTGAAATTTCTTTGGAACAAAGATAATTTTTTCTATTCTCTGCAATTTCTCGATTAATACCCACCCCGTTGTCATTCTATCAGGTTTTGGGGAAGATCTGACAGCCTTTAAATTTTGACCATTTTTTCAACCCGCGGCTTGTCATTTTTTTCAGGTTTTCGGCGTAACCTCCGGAGCTGAAATTTCTTTGGAACAAAGATAATTCTTTCTAATCTGCAAATTCTCGATTAATACCCACCCCGTTGTCATTCTAATAGGTTTTGGGGAAGATCTGACAGCCTTTAAATTTTGACCATTTTTTCAACCCGCGGCCTGTCGTTTTTTTCAGGTTTTCGGCGTAACCTCTGGAGCTGAAATTTCTTTGGAACAAAGATAATTCTTTCTAATCTCTGCAATTTCTCGATTAATATCCACCCTGTTGTCAATTTATCAGGTTTTGGGGAAGATCTGATGCCCTTTAAATTTTGACCATTTTTTCAACCCGCGGCCTGTGGTTTTTTTCGCGTTTTCGGCGTAACCTCCGGAGCTGAAATTTCTTTGGAACAAAGATAATTCTTTCTATTCTCTGCAATTTCTCGATTAACACCCACCCCGTTGTCAATTTATCATGTTTTGGGGAAGATCTGACAGCCTTTAAATTTTGACCATTTTTTCAACCCGCGGCTTGTCATTTTTTTCAGGTTTTCGGCGTAACCTCCGGAGCTGAAATTTCTTTGGAACAAAGATAATTCTTTCTACTCTGCAAATTCTCGATTAATACCCACCCCGTTGTCATTCTAATAGGTTTTGGGGAAGATCTGACAGCCTTTAAATTTTGACCATTTTTTCAACCCGCGGCCTGTCGTTTTTTTCAGGTTTTTGGCGTGAACTACGGGGCTGAAATTTCTTTGGAACAAAGATAATTCTTTCTAATCTCTGCAATTTCTTGATTAATACCCACCCCGTTGTCAATTTATCAGGTTTTGGGGAAGATCTGATGCCCTTTAAATTTTGACCATTTTTTCAACCCGCGGCCTGTCGTTTTTTTCCAGTTTTCGGCGCAACCTCCGGGGCTGAAATTTCTTTGGAACAAAGATAAGTCTTTCTAATCTCTGCAATTTCTCGATTAATACCCGCCCCATTGTCAATTTATCAGGTTTTGTTGAAGAGCTGATGCCCTTTAAATTTTGAACATTTTTTCAACCCGCGGCCTGTCGTTTTTTTCGCGTTTTCGGTGTAACCTCTGGAGCTGAAATTTCTTTGGAACAAAGATAATTCTTTCTAATCTCTGCAATTTCTCGATTAATACCCACTCCGTTGTCATTCTATCAGGTTTTAGGGAAGATCTGACAGCCTTTAAATTTTGACCATTTTTTCAACCCGCGGCCTGTCGTTTTTTTCAGGTTTTCGGCGTAACCTCCGGGGCTGAAATTTTTTTGGAACAAAGATAATTCTTTCTAATCTCTGCAATTTCTCGATTAATACCCACCCCATTGTCAATTTATCAGGTTTTGGGGAAGAGCTGATGCCCTTTAAATTTTGAAAATTTTTTCAACCCGCGGCCTGTCGTTTTTTTCGCGTTTTCGGCGTAACCTCTGGAGCTGAAATTTCTTTGGAACAAAGATAATTCTTTCTAATCTCTGCAATTTCTCGATTAATACCCACCTCGTTGTCATTCTATCAGGTTTTGGGGAAGATCTGACAGCCTTTAAATTTTGACCATTTTTTCAACCGGCGGCCTGTCGTTTTTTTCAGGTTTTCGGCGTAACCTCCGGGGCTGAAATTTCTTTGGAACAAAGATAAGTCTTTCTAATCTCTGCAATTTCTCAATTAACACCCACCCGGTTGTCAATTTATCAGGTTTTGGGGAAGATCTGATGCCCTTTAAATTTTGACCATTTTTTCAACCCGCGGCCTGTCGTTTTTTTCGCGTTTTCGGCGTAACCTCCGGAGCTGAAATTTCTTTGGAACAAAGATAATTTTTTCTATTCTCTGCAATTTCTCGATTAATACCCACCCCGTTGTCATTCTATCAGGTTTTGGGGAAGATCTGACAGCCTTTAAATTTTGACCATTTTTTCAACCCGCGGCTTGTCATCTTTTTCTGGTTTTCGGCGTAACCTCCGGAGCTGAAATTTCTTTGGAACAAAGATAATTCTTTCTATTCTCTGCAATTTCTCGATTAACACCCACCCCGTTGTCAATTTATCAGGTTTTGGGGAAGATCTGACAGCCTTTAAATTTTGACCATTTTTTCAACCCGCGGCTTGTCATTTTTTTCAGGTTTTCGGCGTAACCTCCGGAGCTGAAATTTCTTTGGAACAAAGATAATTCTTTCTAATCTGCAAATTCTCGATTAATACCCACCCCGTTGTCATTCTAATAGGTTTTGGGGAAGATCTGACAGCCTTTAAATTTTGACCATTTTTTCAACCCGCGGCCTGTCGTTTTTTTCAGGTTTTCGGCGTAACCTCTGGAGCTGAAATTTCTTTGGAACAAAGATAATTCTTTCTAATCTCTGCAATTTCTCGATTAATATCCACCCTGTTGTCAATTTATCAGGTTTTGGGGAAGATCTGATGCCCTTTAAATTTTGACCATTTTTTCAACCCGCGGCCTGTGGTTTTTTTCGCGTTTTCGGCGTAACCTCCGGAGCTGAAATTTCTTTGGAACAAAGATAATTCTTTCTATTCTCTGCAATTTCTCGATTAACACCCACCCCGTTGTCAATTAATCATGTTTTGGGGAAGATCTGACAGCCTTTAAATTTTGACCATTTTTTCAACCCGCGGCTTGTCATTTTTTTCAGGTTTTCGGCGTAACCTCCGGAGCTGAAATTTCTTTGGAACAAAGATAATTCTTTCTAATCTGCAAATTCTCGATTAATACCCACCCCGTTGTCATTCTAATAGGTTTTGGGGAAGATCTGACAGCCTTTAAATTTTGACCATTTTTTCAACCCGCGGCCTGTCGTTTTTTTCAGGTTTTTGGCGTGAACTACGGGGCTGAAATTTATTTGGAACAATGATAATTCTTTCTAATCTCTGCAATTTCTCGATTAATACCCACCCCGTTGTCAATTTATCAGGTTTTGGGGAAGATCTGATGCCCTTTAAATTTTGACCATTTTTTCAACCCGCGGCCTGTCGTTTTTTTCCAGTTTTCGGCGCAACCTCCGGAGCTGAAATTTCTTTGGAACAAAGATAAGTCTTTCTAATCTCTGCAATTTCTCGATTAATACCCACCCCGTTGTCAATTTATCAGGTTTTGGGGAAGATCTGATGCCCTTTAAATTTTGACCATTTTTTCAACCCGCGGCCTGTCGTTTTTTTCGCGTTTTCGGCGTAACCTCCGGAGCTGAAATTTCTTTGGAACAAAGATAATTCTTTCTAATCTCTGAAATTTCTCGATGAATACCCACCCTGTTGTCAATTTATCAGGTTTTGGGGAAGATCTGATGCCCTTTAAATTTTGACCATTTTTTCAACCCGCGGCCTGTCGTTTTTCTCCAGTTTTCGGCGCAACCTCCGGAGCTGAAATTTCTTTGGAACAAAGATAATTCTTTCTAATCTCTGCAATTTCTCGATTAATACCCACCCGTTGTCAATTTATCAGGTTTTGGGGAAGATCTGATGCCCTTTAAATTTTGACCATTTTTTCAACCCGCGGCCTGTCGTTTTTTTCGCGTTTTCGGCGTAACCTCCGGAGCTGAAATTTCTTTGGAACAAAGATAATTTTTTCTATTCTCTGCAATTTCTCGATTAATACCCACCCCGTTGTCAATTTATCAAGTTTTGGGGAAGATCTGACAGCCTTTAAATTTTGACCATTTTTTCAACCCGCGGCTTGTCGTTTTTTTCGCGTTTTCGGCGTAACCTCCGGAGCTGAAATTTCTTTGGAACAAAGATAATTTTTTCTATTCTCTGCAATTTCTCGATTAATACCCACCCCGTTGTCATTCTATCAGGTTTTGGGGAAGATCTGACAGCCTTTAAATTTTGACCATTTTTTCAACCCGCGGCATGTCGTTTTTTTCAGGTTTTCGGCGTAACCTCCCGGGCTGAAATTTCTTTGGAACAAAGATAATTCTTTCTAATCTCTGCAATTTCTCGATTAATACCCACCCCGTTGTCAATTTATCAGGTTTTGGGGAAGATCTGATGCCCTTTAAATTTTGACCATTTTTTCAACCCGCGGCCTGTCGTTTTTTTCAGGTTTTCGGCGTAACCTCCGGAGCTGAAATTTCTTTGGAACAAAGATAATTCTTTCTATTCTATGCAATTTCTCGATTAACACCCACCCCGTTGTCAATTTATCATGTTTTGGGGAAGATCTGACAGCCTTTAAATTTTGACCATTTTTTCAACCCGCGGCCTGTCATTTTTTTCAGGTTTTCGGCGTAACCTCCGGAGCTGAATTTTCTTTGGAACAAAGATAATTCTTTCTAATCTGCAAATTCTCGATTAATACCCACCCCGTTGTCATTCTAATAGGTTTTGGGGAAGATCTGACAGCCTTTAAATTTTGACCATTTTTTCAACCCGCAGCTTGTCGTTTTTTTCAGGTTTTCGGCGTGACCTCCGGAGCTGAAATTTCTTTGGAACAAAGATAATTTTTTCTATTCTCTGCAATTTCTCGATTAATACCCACCCCGTTGTCATTCTATCAGGTTTTGGGGAAGATCTGACAGCCTTTAAATTTTGACCTTTTTTTCAACCCGCGGCCTGTCGTTTTTTTCAGGTTTCCGGCGTAACCTCCGGAGCTGAAATTTCTTTGGAACAAAGATAATTCTTTCTAATCTCTGCAATTTCTCGATTAATACCCACCCCGTTGTCAATTTATCAGGTTTTGGGGAAGATCTGATGCCCTTTAAATTTTGACCATTTTCTCAACCCGCGGCCTGTCGTTTTTTTCCGGTTTTCGGCGCAGCCTCCGGAGCTGAAATTTCTTTGGAACAAAGATAATTCTTTCTAATCTCTGCAATTTCTCGATTAATACCCACCCCGTTGTCATTCTATCAGGTTTTGGGGAAGATCTGACAGCCTTTAAATTTTGACCATTTTTTCAACCCGCGGCCTGTCGTTTTTTTCCAGTTTTCTGCGCCACCTCCGGAGCTGAAATTTCTTTGGAACAAAGATAATTCTTTCTAATCTCTGCAATTTCTCGATTAATACCCACCCCGTTGTCAATTTATCAGGTTTTGGGGAAGATCTGATGCCCTTTAAATTTTGACCATTTTTTCAACCCGCGGCTTGTTGTTTTTTTCGCATTTTCGGCGTAACCTCCGGAGCTGAAATTTCTTTGGAACAAAGATAATTCTTTCTAATCTCTGCAATTTCTCGATTAATACCCACCCCGTTGTCAATTTATCAGGTTTTGGGGAAGATCTGATGCCCTTTAAATTTTGACCATTTTTTCAACCCGCGGCCTGTCGTTTTTTTCCAGTTTTCGGCGCAACCACCGGAGCTGAAATTTCTTTGGAACAAAGATAATTCTTTCTAATCTCTGCAATTTCTCGATTAATACCCACCCCGTTGTCAATTTATCAGGTTTTGGGGAAGATCTGATGCCCTTTAAATTTTGACCATTTTTTCAACCCGCGGCTTGTTGTTTTTTTCGCATTTTCGGCGTAACCTCCGGAGCTGAAATTTCTTTGGAACAAAGATAATTCTTTCTAATCTCTGCAATTTCTCGATTAATACCCACCCCGTTGTCAATTTATCAGGTTTTGGGGAAGATCTGATGCCCTTTAAATTTTGACCATTTTTTCAACCCGCGGCCTGTCGTTTTTTTCCAGTTTTCGGCGCAACCTCCGGAGCTGAAATTTCTTTGGAACAAAGATAATTCTTTCTAATCTCTGCAATTTCTCGATTAATACCCACCCCGTTGTCAATTTATCAGGTTTTGGGGTAGATCTGATGCCCTTTAAATTTTGACCATTTTTTCAACCCGCGGCCTGTCGTTTTTTTCGCGTTTTCGGCGTAACCTCCGGAGCTCAAATTTCTTTGGAACAAAGATAATTTTTTCTATTCTCTGCAATTTCTCGATTAATACCCACCCCGTTGTCATTCTATCAGGTTTTGGGGAAGATCTGACAGCCTTTAAATTTTGACCATTTTTTCAACCCGCGGCCTGTCGTTTTTTTCCAGTTTTCGGCGTAACCTCCGGAGCTGAAATTTCTTTGGAACAAAGATAATTCTTTCTAATCTGCAAATTCTCGATTAATACCCACCCCGTTGTCATTCTAATAGGTTTTGGGGAAGATCTGACAGCCTTTAAATTTTGACCATTTTTTCAACCCGCGGCCTGTCATTTTTTTCAGGTTTTCGGCGTAACCTCCGGAGCTGAATTTTCTTTGGAACAAAGATAATTCTTTCTAATCTGCAAATTCTCGATTAATACCCACCCCGTTGTCATTCTAATAGGTTTTGGGGAAGATCTGACAGCCTTTAAATTTTGACCATTTTTTCAATCCGCAGCTTGTCGTTTTTTTCAGGTTTTCGGCGTGACCTCCGGAGCTGAAATTTCTTTGGAACAAAGATAATTTTTTCTATTCTCTGCAATTTCTCGATTAATACCCACCCCGTTGTCATTCTATCAGGTTTTGGGGAAGATCTGACAGCCTTTAAATTTTGACCATTTTTTCAACCCGCGGCCTGTCGTTTTTTTCAGGTTTCCGGCGTAACCTCCGGAGCTGAAATTTCTTTGGAACAAAGATAATTCTTTCTAATCTCTGCAATTTCTCGATTAATACCCACCCCGTTGTCAATTTATCAGGTTTTGGGGAAGATCTGATGCCCTTTAAATTTTGACCATTTTTTCAACCCGCGGCCTGTCGTTTTTTTCCGGTTTTCGGCGCAGCCTCCGGAGCTGAAATTTCTTTGGAACAAAGATAATTCTTTCTAATCTCTGCAATTTCTCGATTAATACCCACCCCGTTGTCATTCTATCAGGTTTTGGGGAAGATCTGACAGCCTTTAAATTTTGACCATTTTTTCAACCCGCGGCCTGTCGTTTTTTTCCAGTTTTCTGCGCCACCTCCGGAGCTGAAATTTCTTTGGAACAAAGATAATTCTTTCTAATCTCTGCAATTTCTCGATTAATACCCACCCCGTTGTCAATTTATCAGGTTTTGGGGAAGATCTGATGCCCTTTAAATTTTGACCATTTTTTCAACCCGCGGCTTGTTGTTTTTTTCGCATTTTCGGCGTAACCTCCGGAGCTGAAATTTCTTTGGAACAAAGATAATTCTTTCTAATCTCTGCAATTTCTCGATTAATACCCACCCCGTTGTCAATTTATCAGGTTTTGGGGAAGATCTGATGCCCTTTAAATTTTGACCATTTTTTCAACCCGCGGCCTGTCGTTTTTTTCCAGTTTTCGGCGCAACCTCCGGAGCTGAAATTTCTTTGGAACAAAGATAATTCTTTCTAATCTCTGCAATTTCTCGATTAATACCCACCCCGTTGTCAATTTATCAGGTTTTGGGGTAGATCTGATGCCCTTTAAATTTTGACCATTTTTTCAACCCGCGGCCTGTCGTTTTTTTCGCGTTTTCGGCGTAACCTCCGGAGCTGAAAATTCTTTGGAACAAAGATAATTTTTTCTATTCTCTGCAATTTCTCGATTAATACCCACCCCGTTGTCATTCTAATAGGTTTTGGGGAAGATCTGACAGTCTTTAAATTTTGACCATTTTTTCAACCCGCGGCCTGTCGTTTTTTTCGCGTTTTCGGCGTAACCTCCGGAGCTCAAATTTCTTTGGAACAAAGATAATTTTTTCTATTCTCTGCAATTTCTCGATTAATACCCACCCCGTTGTCATTCTATCAGGTTTTGGGGAAGATCTGACAGCCTTTAAATTTTGACCATTTTTTCAACCCGCGGCCTGTCGTTTTTTTCCAGTTTTCGGCGTAACCTCCGGAGCTGAAATTTCTTTGGAACAAAGATAATTCTTTCTAATCTGCAAATTCTCGATTAATACCCACCCCGTTGTCATTCTATCAGGTTTTGGGGAAGATCTGACAGCCTTTAAATTTTGACCATTTTTTCAACCCGCGGCCTGTCGTTTTTTTCCAGTTTTCTGCGCCACCTCCGGAGCTGAAATTTCTTTGGAACAAAGATAATTCTTTCTAATCTCTGCAATTTCTCGATTAATACCCACCCCGTTGTCAATTTATCAGGTTTTGGGGAAGATCTGATGCCCTTTAAATTTTGACCATTTTTTCAACCCGCGGCTTGTTGTTTTTTTCGCATTTTCGGCGTAACCTCCGGAGCTGAAATTTCTTTGGAACAAAGATAATTCTTTCTAATCTCTGCAATTTCTCGATTAATACCCACCCCGTTGTCAATTTATCAGGTTTTGGGGAAGATCTGATGCCCTTTAAATTTTGACCATTTTTTC
Organism: Euthynnus affinis; assembly: GCA_029490765.1. Lineage (NCBI taxonomy): Eukaryota > Metazoa > Chordata > Actinopteri > Scombriformes > Scombridae > Euthynnus > Euthynnus affinis. The sequence continues at coordinate 1,019,781 of CM055861.1, read as the reverse complement.
AACCCGCGGCCTGTCATTTTTTTCAGGTTTTCGGCGTAACCTCCGGAGCTGAAATTTCTTTGGAACAAAGATAATTCTTTCTAATCTGCAAATTCTCGATTAATACCCACCCCGTTGTCATTCTAATAGGTTTTGGGGAAGATCTGACAGCCTTTAAATTTTGACCATTTTTTCAACCCGCGGCCTGTCGTTTTTTTCAGGTTTTTGGCGTAAACTACGGGGCTGAAATTTATTTGGAACAATGATAATTCTTTCTAATCTCTGCAATTTCTCGATTAATACCCACCCCGTTGTCAATTTATCAGGTTTTGGGGAAGATCTGATGTCCTTTAAATTTTGACCATTTTTTCAACCCGCAGCCTGTCGTTTTTTTCAGGTTTTCGGCGTAATCTACGGGGCTGAAATTTCTTTGGAACAAAGATAATTCTTTCTAGTCTCTGCAATTTCTCGATTAATACCCACCCCGTTGTCAATTTATCAGGTTTTGGGGAAGACCTGATGCCCTTTAAATTTTGACCATTCTTTCAACCCGCGACCTGTCGTTTTTTTCGCGTTTTCAGCGCAACCTCCGGAGCTGAAATTTCTTTGGAACAAAGATAATTCTTTCTAATCTCTGCAATTTCTCGATTAATACCCACCCCGTTGTCATTCTATCAGGTTTTGGGGAAGATCTGATGCCCTTTAAATTTTGACCATTTTTTCAACCCGTGGCCTGTCGTTTTTTTCGCGTTTTCGGCGTAACCTCCGGAGCTGAAATTTCTTTGGAACAAAGATAATTCTTTCTAATCTCTGCAATTTCTCGATTAATACCCACCCCATTGTCAATTTATCAGGTTTTGGGGAAGAGCTGATGCCCTTTAAATTTTGAACATTTTTTCAACCCGCGGCCTGTCGTTTTTTTCGCGTTTTCGGCGTAACCTCTGGAGCTGAAATGTCTTTGGAACAAAGATAATTCTTTCTAATCTCTGCAATTTCTCGATTAATACCCACCCCGTTGTCATTCTATCAGGCTTTGGGGAAGATCTACAGCCTTTAAATTTTGACCATTTTTTCAACCCGCGGCCTGTCGTTTTTTTCAGGTTTTCGGCGTAACCTCCGGGGCTGAAATTTCTTTGGAACAAAGATAATTCTTTCTATTCTCTGCAATTTCTCGATTAACACCCACCCCGTTGTCAATTTATCAGGTTTTGGGGAAGATCTGATGCCCTTTAAATTTTGACCATTTTTTCAGCCCGCGGCCTGTCATTTTTTTCAGGTTTTCGGCGTAACCTCCGGAGCTGAATTTTCTTTGGAACAAAGATAATTCTTTCTAATCTGCAAATTCTCGATTAATACCCACCCCGTTGTCATTCTAATAGGTTTTGGGGAAGATCTGACAGCCTTTAAATTTTGACCATTTTTTCAACCCGCGGCCTGTCGTTTTTTTCAGGTTTTTGGCGTAACTTACGGGGCTGAAATTTCTTTGGAACAAAGATAATTCTTTCTAATCTCTGCAATTTCTTGATTAATACCCACCCCGTTGTCAATTTATCAGGTTTTGGGGAAGATCTGATGCCCTTTAAATTTTGACCATTTTTTCAACCCGCGGCCTGTCGTTTTTTTCCAGTTTTCGGCGCAACCTCCGGGGCTGAAATTTCTTTGGAACAAAGATAAGTCTTTCTAATCTCTGCAATTTCTCGATTAATACCCACCCCATTGTCAATTTATCAGGTTTTGGGGAAGAGCTGATGCCCTTTAAATTTTGAACATTTTTTCAACCCGCGGCCTGTCGTTTTTTTCGCGTTTTCGGCGTAACCTCTGGAGCTGAAATTTCTTTGGAACAAAGATAATTCTTTCTAATCTCTGCAATTTCTCGATTAATACCCACCCCGTTGTCATTCTATCAGGTTTTAGGGAAGATCTGACAGCCTTTAAATTTTGACCATTTTTTCAACCCGCGGCCTGTCGTTTTTTTCAGGTTTTCGGCGTAACCTCCGGGGCTGAAATTTTTTTGGAACAAAGATAATTCTTTCTAATCTCTGCAATTTCTCGATTAATACCCACCCCATTGTCAATTTATCAGGTTTTGGGGAAGAGCTGATGCCCTTTAAATTTTGAACATTTTTTCAACCCGCGGCCTGTCGTTTTTTTCGCGTTTTCGGCGTAACCTCTGGAGCTGAAATTTCTTTGGAACAAAGATAATTCTTTCTAATCTCTGCAATTTCTCGATTAATACCCACCTCGTTGTCATTCTATCAGGTTTTGGGGAAGATCTGACAGCCTTTAAATTTTGACCATTTTTTCAACCCGCGGCCTGTCGTTTTTTTCCAGTTTTCTGCGCCACCTCCGGAGCTGAAATTTCTTTGGAACAAAGATAATTCTTTCTAATCTCTGCAATTTCTCGATTAATACCCACCCCGTTGTCAATTTATCAGGTTTTGGGGAAGATCTGATGCCCTTTAAATTTTGACCATTTTTTCAACCCGCGGCTTGTTGTTTTTTTCGCATTTTCGGCGTAACCTCCGGAGCTGAAATTTCTTTTGAACAAAGATAATTCTTTCTAATCTCTGCAATTTCTCGATTAATACCCACCCCGTTGTCAATTTATCAGGTTTTGGGGAAGATCTGATGCCCTTTAAATTTTGACCATTTTTTCAACCCGCGGCCTGTCGTTTTTTTCCAGTTTTCGGCGCAACCTCCGGAGCTGAAATTTCTTTGGAACAAAGATAATTCTTTCTAATCTCTGCAATTTCTCGATTAATACCCACCCCGTTGTCAATTTATCAGGTTTTGGGGTAGATCTGATGCCCTTTAAATTTTGACCATTTTTTCAACCCGCGGCCTGTCGTTTTTTTCGCGTTTTCGGCGTAACCTCCGGAGCTGAAAATTCTTTGGAACAAAGATAATTTTTTCTATTCTCTGCAATTTCTCGATTAATACCCACCCCGTTGTCATTCTAATAGGTTTTGGGGAAGATCTGACAGTCTTTAAATTTTGACCATTTTTTCAACCCGCGGCCTGTCGTTTTTTTCGCGTTTTCGGCGTAACCTCCGGAGCTCAAATTTCTTTGGAACAAAGATAATTTTTTCTATTCTCTGCAATTTCTCGATTAATACCCACCCCGTTGTCATTCTATCAGGTTTTGGGGAAGATCTGACAGCCTTTAAATTTTGACCATTTTTTCAACCCGCGGCCTGTCGTTTTTTTCCAGTTTTCGGCGTAACCTCCGGAGCTGAAATTTCTTTGGAACAAAGATAATTCTTTCTAATCTGCAAATTCTCGATTAATACCCACCCCGTTGTCATTCTAATAGGTTTTGGGGAAGATCTGACAGCCTTTAAATTTTGACCATTTTTTCAACCCGCGGCCTGTCGTTTTCTTCAGGTTTTTGGCGTAAACTACGGGGCTGAAATTTATTTGGAACAATGATAATTCTTTCTAATCTCTGCAATTTCTCGATTAATACCCACCCCGTTGTCAATTTATCAGGTTTTGGGGAAGATGTGATGCCCTTTATATTTTGACCATTTTTTCAACCCGCGGCCTGTCGTTTTTTTCCAGTTTTCGGCGCAACCTCCGGGGCTGAAATTTCTTTGGAACAAAGATAAGTCTTTCTAATCTCTGCAATTTCTCGATTAATACCCACCCCGTTGTCAATTTATCAGGTTTTGGGGAAGATCTGATGCCCTTTAAATTTTGACCATTTTTTCAACCCGCGGCCTGTCGTTTTTTTCGCGTTTTCGGCGCAACCTCCGGAGCTGAAATTTCTTTGGAACAAAGATAATTCTTCTAATCTCTGCAATTTCTCGATTAATACCCACCCGTTGTCAATTTATCAGGTTTTGGGGAAGATCTGATGCCCTTTAAATTTTGACCATTTTTTCAACCCGCGGCCTGTCGTTTTTTTCGCGTTTTCGGCGTAACCTCCGGAGCTGAAATTTCTTTGGAACAAAGATAATTTTTTTCTATTCTCTGCAATTTCTCGATTAATACCCACCCCGTTGTCATTCTATCAAGTTTTGGGGAAGATCTGACAGCCTTTAAATTTTGACCATTTTTTCAACCCGCGGCTTGTCGTTTTTTTCGAGTTTTCGGTGTAACCTCCGGAGCTGAAATTTCTTTGGAACAAAGATAATTTTTTCTATTCTCTGCAATTTCTCGATTAATACCCACCCCGTTGTCATTCTATCAGGTTTTGGGGAAGATCTGACAGCCTTTAAATTTTGACCATTTTTTCAACCCGCGGCCTGTCGTTTTTTTCAGGTTTTCGGCGTAACCTCCCGGGCTGAAATTTCTTTGGAACAAAGATAATTCTTTCTAATCTCTGCAATCTCTCGATTAATACCCACCCTGTTGTCAATTTATCAGGTTTTGGGGAAGATCTGATGCCCTTTAAATTTTGACCATTTTTTCAACCCGCGGCCTGTCGTTTTTTTCAGGTTTTCGGTGTAACCTCCGGAGCTGAAATTTCTTTGGAACAAAGATAATTCTTTCTATTCTATGCAATTTCTCGATTAATACCCACCCGTTGTCAATTTATTAGGTTTTGGGGAAGATCTGATGCCCTTTAAATTTTGACCATTTTTTCAACCCGCGGCCTGTCGTTTTTTTCGCGTTTTCGGCGTAACCTCCGGAGCTGAAATTTCTTTGGAACAAAGATAATTTTTTTCTATTCTCTGCAATTTCTCGATTAATACCCACCCCGTTGTCATTCTATCAAGTTTTGGGGAAGATCTGACAGCCTTTAAATTTTGACCATTTTTTCAACCCGCGGCTTGTCGTTTTTTTCGCGTTTTCGGCGTAACCTCCGGAGCTGAAATTTCTTTGGAACAAAGATAATTTTTTCTATTCTCTGCAATTTCTCGATTAATACCCACCCCGTTGTCATTCTATCAGGTTTTGGGGAAGATCTGACAGCCTTTAAATTTTGACCATTTTTTCAACCCGCGGCTTGTCATTTTTTTCAGGTTTTCGGCGTAACCTCCGGAGCTGAAATTTCTTTGGAACAAAGATAATTCTTTCTAATCTGCAAATTCTCGATTAATACCCACCCCGTTGTCATTCTAATAGGTTTTGGGGAAGATCTGACAGCCTTTAAATTTTGACCATTTTTTCAACCCGCGGCCTGTCGTTTTTTTCAGGTTTTCGGCGTAACCTCTGGAGCTGAAATTTCTTTGGAACAAAGATAATTCTTTCTAATCTCTGCAATTTCTCGATTAATATCCACCCTGTTGTCAATTTATCAGGTTTTGGGGAAGATCTGATGCCCTTTAAATTTTGACCATTTTTTCAACCCGCGGCCTGTGGTTTTTTTCGCGTTTTCGGCGTAACCTCCGGAGCTGAAATTTCTTTGGAACAAAGATAATTCTTTCTATTCTCTGCAATTTCTCGATTAACACCCACCCCGTTGTCAATTTATCATGTTTTGGGGAAGATCTGACAGCCTTTAAATTTTGACCATTTTTTCAACCCGCGGCTTGTCATTTTTTTCAGGTTTTCGGCGTAACCTCCGGAGCTGAAATTTCTTTGGAACAAAGATAATTCTTTCTAATCTGCAAATTCTCGATTAATACCCACCCCGTTGTCATTCTAATAGGTTTTCGGGAAGATCTGACAGCCTTTAAATTTTGACCATTTTTTCAACCCGCGGCCTGTCGTTTTTTTCAGGTTTTTGGCGTGAACTACAGGGCTGAAATTTATTTGGAACAATGATAATTCTTTCTAATCTCTGCAATTTCTCGATTAATACCCACCCCGTTGTCAATTTATCAGGTTTTGGGGAAGATCTGATGCCCTTTAAATTTTGACCATTTTTTCAACCCGCGGCCTGTCGTTTTTTTCCAGTTTTCGGCGCAACCTCCGGAGCTGAAATTTCTTTGGAACAAAGATAAGTCTTTCTAATCTCTGCAATTTCTCGATTAATACCCACCCCGTTGTCAATTTATCAGGTTTTGGGGAAGATCTGATGCCCTTTAAATTTTGACCATTTTTTCAACCCGCGGCCTGTCGTTTTTCTCCAGTTTTCGGCGCAACCTCCGGAGCTGAAATTTCTTTGGAACAAAGATAATTCTTTCTAATCTCTGCAATTTCTCGATTAATACCCACCCGTTGTCAATTTATCAGGTTTTGGGGAAGATCTGATGCCCTTTAAATTTTGACCATTTTTTCAACCCGCGGCCTGTCGTTTTTTTCGCGTTTTCGGCGTAACCTCCGGAGCTGAAATTTCTTTGGAACAAAGATAATTTTTTCTATTCTCTGCAATTTCTCGATTAATACCCACCCCGTTGTCAATTTATCAAGTTTTGGGGAAGATCTGACAGCCTTTAAATTTTGACCATTTTTTCAACCCGCGGCTTGTCGTTTTTTTCGCGTTTTCGGCGTAACCTCCGGAGCTGAAATTTCTTTGGAACAAAGATAATTTTTTCTATTCTCTGCAATTTCTCGATTAATACCCACCCCGTTGTCATTCTATCAGGTTTTGGGGAAGATCTGACAGCCTTTAAATTTTGACCATTTTTTCAACCCGCGGCCTGTCGTTTTTTTCAGGTTTTCGGCGTAACCTCCCGGGCTGAAATTTCTTTGGAACAAAGATAATTTTTTCTATTCTCTGCAATTTCTCGATTAATACCCACCCCGTTGTCATTCTATCAGGTTTTGGGGAAGATCTGACAGCCTTTAAATTTTGACCATTTTTTCAACCCGCGGCCTGTCGTTTTTTTCAGGTTTTCGGCGTAACCTCCCGGGCTGAAATTTCTTTGGAACAAAGATAATTCTTTTTAATCTCTGCAATCTCTCGATTAATACCCACCCTGTTGTCAATTTATCAGGTTTTGGGGAAGATCTGATGCCCTTTAAATTTTGACCATTTTTTCAACCCGCGGCCTGTCGTTTTTTTCAGGTTTTCGGCGTAACCTCCGGAGCTGAAATTTCTTTGGAACAAAGATAATTCTTTCTATTCTATGCAATTTCTCGATTAATACCCACCCGTTGTTAATTTATCAGGTTTTGGGGAAGATCTGATGCCCTTTAAATTTTGACCATTTTTTCAACCCGCGGCCTGTCGTTTTTTTCGCGTTTTCGGCGTAACCTCCGGAGCTGAAATTTCTTTGGAACAAAGATAATTTTTTTCTATTCTCTGCAATTTCTCGATTAATACCCACCCCGTTGTCATTCTATCAAGTTTTGGGGAAGATCTGACAGCCTTTAAATTTTGACCATTTTTTCAACCCGCGGCTTGTCGTTTTTTTCGCGTTTTCGGCGTAACCTCCGGAGCTGAAATTTCTTTGGAACAAAGATAATTTTTTCTATTCTCTGCAATTTCTCGATTAATACCCACCCCATTGTCATTCTATCAGGTTTTGGGGAAGATCTGACAGCCTTTAAATTTTGACCATTTTTTCAACCCGCGGCTTGTCATTTTTTTCAGGTTTTCGGCGTAACCTCCGGAGCTGAAATTTCTTTGGAACAAAGATAATTCTTTCTAATCTGCAAATTCTCGATTAATACCCACCCCGTTGTCATTCTAATAGGTTTTGGGGAAGATCTGACAGCCTTTAAATTTTGACCATTTTTTCAACCCGCGGCCTGTCGTTTTTTTCAGGTTTTCGGCGTAACCTCTGGAGCTGAAATTTCTTTGGAACAAAGATAATTCTTTCTAATCTCTGCAATTTCTCGATTAATATCCACCCTGTTGTCAATTTATCAGGTTTTGGGGAAGATCTGATGCCCTTTAAATTTTGACCATTTTTTCAACCCGCGGCCTGTGGTTTTTTTCGCGTTTTCGGCGTAACCTCCGGAGCTGAAATTTCTTTGGAACAAAGATAATTCTTTCTATTCTCTGCAATTTCTCGATTAACACCCACCCCGTTGTCAATTTATCATGTTTTGGGGAAGATCTGACAGCCTTTAAATTTTGACCATTTTTTCAACCCGCGGCTTGTCATTTTTTTCAGGTTTTCGGCGTAACCTCCGGAGCTGAAATTTCTTTGGAACAAAGATAATTCTTTCTAATCTGCAAATTCTCGATTAATACCCACCCCGTTGTCATTCTAATAGGTTTTGGGGAAGATCTGACAGCCTTTAAATTTTGACCATTTTTTCAACCCGCGGCCTGTCGTTTTTTTCAGGTTTTTGGCGTGAACTACGGGGCTGAAATTTATTTGGAACAATGATAATTCTTTCTAATCTCTGCAATTTCTCGATTAATACCCACCCCGTTGTCAATTTATCAGGTTTTGGGGAAGATCTGATGCCCTTTAAATTTTGACCATTTTTTCAACCCGCGGCCTGTCGTTTTTTTCCAGTTTTCGGCGCAACCTCCGGAGCTGAAATTTCTTTGGAACAAAGATAAGTCTTTCTAATCTCTGCAATTTCTCGATTAATACCCACCCCGTTGTCAATTTATCAGGTTTTGGGGAAGATCTGATGCCCTTTAAATTTTGACCATTTTTTCAACCCGCGGCCTGTCGTTTTTTTCGCGTTTTCGGCGTAACCTCCGGAGCTGAAATTTCTTTGGAACAAAGATAATTCTTTCTAATCTCTGAAATTTCTCGATGAATACCCACCCTGTTGTCAATTTATCAGGTTTTGGGGAAGATCTGATGCCCTTTAAATTTTGACCATTTTTTCAACCCGCGGCCTGTCGTTTTTCTCCAGTTTTCGGCGCAACCTCCGGAGCTGAAATTTCTTTGGAACAAAGATAATTCTTTCTAATCTCTGCAATTTCTCGATTAATACCCACCCGTTGTCAATTTATCAGGTTTTGGGGAAGATCTGATGCCCTTTAAATTTTGACCATTTTTTCAACCCGCGGCCTGTCGTTTTTTTCGCGTTTTCGGCGTAACCTCCGGAGCTGAAATTTCTTTGGAACAAAGATAATTTTTTCTATTCTCTGCAATTTCTCGATTAATACCCACCCCGTTGTCAATTTATCAAGTTTTGGGGAAGATCTGACAGCCTTTAAATTTTGACCATTTTTTCAACCCGCGGCTTGTCGTTTTTTTCGCGTTTTCGGCGTAACCTCCGGAGCTGAAATTTCTTTGGAACAAAGATAATTTTTTCTATTCTCTGCAATTTCTCGATTAATACCCACCCCGTTGTCATTCTATCAGGTTTTGGGGAAGATCTGACAGCCTTTAAATTTTGACCATTTTTTCAACCCGCGGCCTGTCGTTTTTTTCAGGTTTTCGGCGTAACCTCCCGGGCTGAAATTTCTTTGGAACAAAGATAATTCTTTCTAATCTCTGCAATTTCTCGATTAATACCCACCCCGTTGTCAATTTATCAGGTTTTGGGGAAGATCTGATGCCCTTTAAATTTTGACCATTTTTTCAACCCGCGGCCTGTCGTTTTTTTCAGGTTTTCGGCGTAACCTCCGGAGCTGAAATTTCTTTGGATCAAAGATAATTCTTTCTATTCTATGCAATTTCTCGATTAACACCCACCCCGTTGTCAATTTATCATGTTTTGGGGAAGATCTGACAGCCTTTAAATTTTGACCATTTTTTCAACCCGCGGCCTGTCATTTTTTTCAGGTTTTCGGCGTAACCTCCGGAGCTGAATTTTCTTTGGAACAAAGATTATTCTTTCTAATCTGCAAATTCTCGATTAATACCCACCCCGTTGTCATTCTAATAGGTTTTGGGGAAGATCTGACAGCCTTTAAATTTTGACCATTTTTTCAACCCGCAGCTTGTCGTTTTTTTCAGGTTTTCGGCGTGACCTCCGGAGCTGAAATTTCTTTGGAACAAAGATAATTTTTTCTATTCTCTGCAATTTCTCGATTAATACCCACCCCGTTGTCATTCTATCAGGTTTTGGGGAAGATCTGACAGCCTTTAAATTTTGACCATTTTTTCAACCCGCGGCCTGTCGTTTTTTTCAGGTTTCCGGCGTAACCTCCGGAGCTGAAATTTCTTTGGAACAAAGATAATTCTTTCTAATCTCTGCAATTTCTCGATTAATACCCACCCCGTTGTCAATTTATCAGGTTTTGGGGAAGATCTGATGCCCTTTAAATTTTGACCATTTTTTCAACCCGCGGCCTGTCGTTTTTTTCAGGTTTTCGGCGTAACCTCCCGGGCTGAAATTTCTTTGGAACAAAGATAATTCTTTCTAATCTCTGCAATCTCTCGATTAATACCCACCCTGTTGTCAATTTATCAGGTTTTGGGGAAGATCTGATGCCCTTTAAATTTTGACCATTTTTTCAACCCGCGGCCTGTCGTTTTTTTCAGGTTTTCGGCGTAACCTCCGGAGCTGAAATTTCTTTGGAACAAAGATAATTCTTTCTAATCTCTGCAATTTCTCGATTAATACCCACCCCGTTGTCAATTTATCAGGTTTTGGGGAAGATCTGATGCCCTTTAAATTTTGACCATTTTTTCAACCCGCGGCCTGTCGTTTTTTTCCAGTTTTCGGCGCAACCTCCGGAGCTGAAATTTCTTTGGAACAAAGATAATTCTTTCTAATCTCTGCAATTTCTCGATTAATACCCACCCCGTTGTCAATTTATCAGGTTTTGGGGTAGATCTGATGCCCTTTAAATTTTGACCATTTTTTCAACCCGCGGCCTGTCGTTTTTTTCGCGTTTTCGGCGTAACCTCCGGAGCTGAAAATTCTTTGGAACAAAGATAATTTTTTCTATTCTCTGCAATTTCTCGATTAATACCCACCCCGTTGTCATTCTAATAGGTTTTGGGGAAGATCTGACAGTCTTTAAATTTTGACCATTTTTTCAACCCGCGGCCTGTCGTTTTTTTCAGGTTTTCGGCGTAACCTCCCGGGCTGAAATTTCTTTGGAACAAAGATAATTCTTTCTAATCTCTGCAATCTCTCGATTAATACCCACCCCGTTGTCAATTTATCAGGTTTTGGGGAAGATCTGATGCCCTTTAAATTTTGACCATTTTTTCAACCCGCGGCCTGTCGTTTTTTTCAGGTTTTCGGCGTAACCTCCGGAGCTGAAATTTCTTTGGAACAAAGATAATTCTTTCTAATCTCTGCAATTTCTCGATTAATACCCACCCCGTTGTCAATTTATCAGGTTTTGGGGAAGATCTGATGCCCTTTAAATTTTGACCATTTTTTCAACCCGCGGCCTGTCGTTTTTTTCCAGTTTTCGGCGCAACCTCCGGAGCTGAAATTTCTTTGGAACAAAGATAATTCTTTCTAATCTCTGCAATTTCTCGATTAATACCCACCCCGTTGTCAATTTATCAGGTTTTGGGGTAGATCTGATGCCCTTTAAATTTTGACCATTTTTTCAACCCGCGGCCTGTCGTTTTTTTCGCGTTTTCGGCGTAACCTCCGGAGCTGAAAATTCTTTGGAACAAAGATAATTTTTTCTATTCTCTGCAATTTCTCGATTAATACCCACCCCGTTGTCATTCTAATAGGTTTTGGGGAAGATCTGACAGTCTTTAAATTTTGACCATTTTTTCAACCCGCGGCCTGTCGTTTTTTTCGCGTTTTCGGCGTAACCTCCGGAGCTCAAATTTCTTTGGAACAAAGATAATTTTTTCTATTCTCTGCAATTTCTCGATTAATACCCACCCTGTTGTCATTCTATCAGGTTTTGGGGAAGATCTGACAGCCTTTAAATTTTGACCATTTTTTCAACCCGCGGCCTGTCGTTTTTTTCCAGTTTTCGGCGTAACCTCCGGAGCTGAAATTTCTTTGGAACAAAGATAATTCTTTCTAATCTGCAAATTCTCGATTAATACCCACCCCGTTGTCATTCTAATAGGTTTTGGGGAAGATCTGACAGCCTTTAAATTTTGACCATTTTTTCAACCCGTGGCCTGTCGTTTTTTTCAGGTTTTTGGCGTAAACTACGGGGCTGAAATTTATTTGGAACAATGATAATTCTTTCTAATCTCTGCAATTTCTCGATTAATACCCACCCCGTCGTCAATTTATCAGGTTTTGGGGAAGATGTGATGCCCTTTATATTTTGACCATTTTTTCAACCCGCGGCCTGTTGTTTTTTTCCAGTTTTCGGCGCAACCTCCGGGGCTGAAATTTCTTTGGAACAAAGATAAGTCTTTCTAATCTCTGCAATTTCTCGATTAATACCCACCCCGTTGTCAATTTATCAGGTTTTGGGGAAGATCTGATGCCCTTTAAATTTTGACCATTTTTTCAACCCGCGGCCTGTCGTTTTTTTCGCGTTTTCGGCGCAACCTCCGGAGCTGAAATTTCTTTGGAACAAAGATAATTCTTCTAATCTCTGAAATTTCTCGATTAATACCCACCCTGTTGTCAATTTATCAGGTTTTGGGGAAGATCTGATGCCCTTTAAATTTTGACCATTTTTTCAACCCGCGGCCTGTCGTTTTTCTCCAGTTTTCGGCGCAACCTCCGGAGCTGAAATTTCTTTGGAACAAAGATAATTCTTTCTAATCTCTGCAATTTCTCGATTAATACCCACCCGTTGTCAATTTATCAGGTTTTGGGGAAGATCTGATGCCCTTTAAATTTTGACCATTTTTTCAACCCGCGGCCTGTCGTTTTTTTCGCGTTTTCGGCGTAACCTCCGGAGCTGAAATTTCTTTGGAACAAAGATAATTTTTTTCTATTCTCTGCAATTTCTCGATTAATACCCACCCCGTTGTCATTCTATCAAGTTTTGGGGAAGATCTGACAGCCTTTAAATTTTGACCATTTTTTCAACCCGCGGCTTGTCGTTTTTTTCGAGTTTTCGGCGTAACCTCCGGAGCTGAAATTTCTTTGGAACAAAGATAATTTTTTCTATTCTCTGCAATTTCTCGATTAATACCCACCCCGTTGTCATTCTATCAGGTTTTGGGGAAGATCTGACAGCCTTTAAATTTTGACCATTTTTTCAACCCGCGGCCTGTCGTTTTTTTCAGGTTTTCGGCGTAACCTCCCGGGCTGAAATTTCTTTGGAACAAAGATAATTCTTTCTAATCTCTGCAATCTCTCGATTAATACCCACCCTGTTGTCAATTTATCAGGTTTTGGGGAAGATCTGATGCCCTTTAAATTTTGACCATTTTTTCAACCCGCGGCCTGTCGTTTTTTTCAGGTTTTCGGCGTAACCTCCGGAGCTGAAATTTCTTTGGAACAAAGATAATTCTTTCTATTCTATGCAATTTCTCGATTAATACCCACCCGTTGTCAATTTATCAGGTTTTGGGGAAGATCTGATGCCCTTTAAATTTTGACCATTTTTTCAACCCGCGGCCTGTCGTTTTTTTCGCGTTTTCGGCGTAACCTCCGGAGCTGAAATTTCTTTGGAACAAAGATAATTTTTTTCTATTCTCTGCAATTTCTCGATTAATACCCACCCCGTTGTCATTCTATCAAGTTTTGGGGAAGATCTGACAGCCTTTAAATTTTGACCATTTTTTCAACCCGCGGCTTGTCGTTTTTTTCGCGTTTTCGGCGTAACCTCCGGAGCTGAAATTTCTTTGGAACAAAGATAATTTTTTCTATTCTCTGCAATTTCTCGATTAATACCCACCCCGTTGTCATTCTATCAGGTTTTGGGGAAGATCTGACAGCCTTTAAATTTTGACCATTTTTTCAACCCGCGGCCTGTCGTTTTTTTCAGGTTTTCGGCGTAACCTCCCGGGCTGAAATTTCTTTGGAACAAAGATAATTCTTTCTAATCTCTGCAATCTCTCGATTAATACCCACCCCGTTGTCAATTTATCAGGTTTTGGGGAAGATCTGATGCCCTTTAAATTTTGACCATTTTTTCAACCCGCGGCCTGTCGTTTTTTTCAGGTTTTCGGCGTAACCTCCGGAGCTGAAATTTCTTTGGAACAAAGATAATTCTTTCTATTCTATGCAATTTCTCAATTAACACCCACCCCGTTGTCAATTTATCATGTTTTGGGGAAGATCTGACAGCCTTTAAATTTTGACCATTTTTTCAACCCGCGGCCTGTCATTTTTTTCAGGTTTTCGGCGTAACCTCCGGAACTGAATTTTCTTTGGAACAAAGATAATTCTTTCTAATCTGCAAATTCTCGATTAATACCCACCCCGTTGTCATTCTAATAGGTTTTGGGGAAGATCTGACAGCCTTTAAATTTTGACCATTTTTTCAACCCGCGGCCTGTCGTTTTTTTCAGGTTTTCGGCGTAACCTCCGGAGCTGAAATTTCTTTGGAACAAAGATAATTCTTTCTATTCTCTGCAATTTCTCGATTAACACCCACCCCGTTGTCAATTTATCAGGTTTTGGGGAAGATCTGACAGCCTTTAAATTTTGACCATTTTTTCAACCCGCAGCCTGTCGTTTTTTTCAGGTTTTCGGCGTAATCTACGGGGCTGAAATTTCTTTGGAACAAAGATAATTCTTTCTAGTCTCTGCAATTTCTCGATTAATACCCACCCCGTTGTCAATTTATCAGGTTTTGGGGAAGATCTGACAGCCTTTAAATTTTGACCATTTTTTCAACCCGCGGCCTGTCGTTTTTTTCGCGTTTTCGGCGTAACCTCCGGAGCTGAAATTTCTTTGGAACAAAGATAATTTTTTTCTATTCTCTGCAATTTCTCGATTAATACCCACCCCGTTGTCATTCTATCAAGTTTTGGGGAAGATCTGACAGCCTTTAAATTTTGACCATTTTTTCAACCCGCGGCTTGTCGTTTTTTTCGCGTTTTCGGCGTAACCTCCGGAGCTGAAATTTCTTTGGAACAAAGATAATTTTTTCTATTCTCTGCAATTTCTCGATTAATACCCACCCCGTTGTCATTCTATCAGGTTTTGGGGAAGATCTGACAGCCTTTAAATTTTGACCATTTTTTCAACCCGCGGCCTGTCGTTTTTTTCAGGTTTTCGGCGTAACCTCCCGGGCTGAAATTTCTTTGGAACAAAGATAATTCTTTCTAATCTCTGCAATCTCTCGATTAATACCCACCCCGTTGTCAATTTATCAGGTTTTGGGGAAGATCTGATGCCCTTTAAATTTTGACCATTTTTTCAACCCGCGGCCTGTCGTTTTTTTCAGGTTTTCGGCGTAACCTCCGGAGCTGAAATTTCTTTGGAACAAAGATAATTCTTTCTATTCTATGCAATTTCTCAATTAACACCCACCCCGTTGTCAATTTATCATGTTTTGGGGAAGATCTGACAGCCTTTAAATTTTGACCATTTTTTCAACCCGCGGCCTGTCATTTTTTTCAGGTTTTCGGCGTAACCTCCGGAACTGAATTTTCTTTGGAACAAAGATAATTCTTTCTAATCTGCAAATTCTCGATTAATACCCACCCCGTTGTCATTCTAATAGGTTTTGGGGAAGATCTGACAGCCTTTAAATTTTGACCATTTTTTCAACCCGCGGCCTGTCGTTTTTTTCAGGTTTTCGGCGTAACCTCCGGAGCTGAAATTTCTTTGGAACAAAGATAATTCTTTCTATTCTCTGCAATTTCTCGATTAACACCCACCCCGTTGTCAATTTATCAGGTTTTGGGGAAGATCTGACAGCCTTTAAATTTTGACCATTTTTTCAACCCGCAGCCTGTCGTTTTTTTCAGGTTTTCGGCGTAATCTACGGGGCTGAAATTTCTTTGGAACAAAGATAATTCTTTCTAGTCTCTGCAATTTCTCGATTAATACCCACCCCGTTGTCAATTTATCAGGTTTTGGGGAAGATCTGACAGCCTTTAAATTTTGACCATTTTTTCAACCCGCGACCTGTCGTTTTTTTCGCGTTTTCAGCGCAACCTCCGGAGCTGAAATTTCTTTGGAACAAAGATAATTCTTTCTAATCTCTGCAATTTCTCGATTAATACCCACCCCGTTGTCAATTTATCAGGTTTTGGGGAAGATCTGATGCCCTTTAAATTTTGACCATTTTTTCAACCCGCGGCCTGTCGTTTTTTTCGCGTTTTCGGCGTAACCTCCGGAGCTGAAATTTCTTTGGAACAAAGATAATTCTTTCTATTCTCTGCAATTTCTCGATTAACACCCACCACGTTGTCAATTTATCATGTTTTGGGGAAGATCTGACAGCCTTTAAATTTTGACCATTTTTTCAACCCGCGGCCTGTCATTTTTTTCAGGTTTTCGGCGTAACCTCCGGAGCTGAAATTTCTTTGGAACAAAGATAATTCTTTCTAATATGCAAATTCTCGATTAATACCCACCCCGTTGTCATTCTAATAGGTTTTGGGGAAGATCTGACAGCCTTTAAATTTTGACCATTTTTTCAACCCGCGGCCTGTCGTTTTTTTCAGGTTTTTGGCGTAAACTACGGGGCTGAAATTTATTTGGAACAATGATAATTCTTTCTAATCTCTGCAATTTCTCGATTAATACCCACCCCGTTGTCAATTTATCAGGTTTTGGGGAAGATCTGATGTCCTTTAAATTTTGACCATTTTTTCAACCCGCAGCCTGTCGTTTTTTTCAGGTTTTCGGCGTAATCTACGGGGCTGAAATTTCTTTGGAACAAAGATAATTCTTTCTAGTCTCTGCAATTTCTCGATTAATACCCACCCCGTTGTCAATTTATCAGGTTTTGGGGAAGACCTGATGCCCTTTAAATTTTGACCATTTTTTCAACCCGCGACCTGTCGTTTTTTTCGCGTTTTCAGCGCAACCTCCGGAGCTGAAATTTCTTTGGAACAAAGATAATTCTTTCTAATCTCTGCAATTTCTAGATTAATACCCACCCCGTTGTCATTCTATCAGGTTTTGGGGAAGATCTGATGCCCTTTAAATTTTGACCATTTTTTCAACCCGTGGCCTGTCGTTTTTTTCGCGTTTTCGGCGTAACCTCCGGAGCTGAATTTTCTTTGGAACAAAGATAATTCTTTCTAATCTGCAAATTCTCGATTAATACCCACCCCGTTGTCATTCTAATAGGTTTTGGGGAAGATCTGACAGCCTTTAAATTTTGACCATTTTTTCAACCCGCGGCCTGTCGTTTTTTTCAGGTTTTTGGCGTAACCTACGGGGCTGAAATTTCTTTGGAACAAAGATAATTCTTTCTAATCTCTGCAATTTCTTGATTAATACCCACCCCGTTGTCAATTTATCAGGTTTTGGGGAAGATCTGATGCCCTTTAAATTTTGACCATTTTTTCAACCCGCGGCCTGTCGTTTTTTTCCAGTTTTCGGCGCAACCTCCGGGGCTAAAATTTCTTTGGAACAAAGATAAGTCTTTCTAATCTCTGCAATTTCTCGATTAATACCCACCCCATTGTCAATTTATCAGGTTTTGGGGAAGAGCTGATGCCCTTTAAATTTTGAACATTTTTTCAACCCGCGGCCTGTCGTTTTTTTCGCGTTTTCGGCGTAACCTCTGGAGCTGAAATTTCTTTGGAACAAAGATAATTCTTTCTAATCTCTGCAATTTCTCGATTAATACCCACCCCGTTGTCATTCTATCAGGTTTTGGGGAAGATCTGACAGCCTTTAAATTTTGACCATTTTTTCAACCCGCGGCCTGTCGTTTTTTTCAGGTTTTCGGCGTAACCTCCGGGGCTGAAATTTTTTTGGAACAAAGATAATTCTTTCTAATCTCTGCAATTTCTCGATTAATACCCACCCCATTGTCAATTTATCAGGTTTTGGGGAAGAGCTGATGCCCTTTAAATTTTGAACATTTTTTCAACCCGCGGCCTGTCGTTTTTTTCGCGTTTTCGGCGTAACCTCTGGAGCTGAAATTTCTTTGGAACAAAGATAATTCTTTCTAATCTCTGCAATTTCTCGATTAATACCCACCCCGTTGTCATTCTATCAGGTTTTGGGGAAGATCTGACAGCCTTTAAATTTTGACCATTTTTTCAACCCGCGGCCTGTCGTTTTTTTCAGGTTTTCGGCGTAACCTCCGGGGCTGAAATTTATTTGGAACAAAGATAAGTCTTTCTAATCTCTGCAATTTCTCAATTAACACCCACCCCGTTGTCAATTTATCATGTTTTGGGGAAGATCTGACAGCCTTTAAATTTTGACCATTTTTTCAACCCGCGGCCTGTCATTTTTTTCAGGTTTTCGGCGTAACCTCCGGAGCTGAAATTTCTTTGGAACAAAGATAATTCTTTCTAATCTGCAAATTCTCGATTAATACCCACCCCGTTGTCATTCTAATAGGTTTTGGGGAAGATCTGACAGCCTTTAAATTTTGACCATTTTTTCAACCCGCGGCCTGTCGTTTTTTTCAGGTTTTTGGCGTAAACTACGGGGCTGAAATTTATTTGGAACAATGATAATTCTTTCTAATCTCTGCAATTTCTCGATTAATACCCACCCCGTTGTCAATTTATCAGGTTTTGGGGAAGATCTGATGCCCTTTAAATTTTGACCATTTTTTCAACCCGCGGCCTGTCGTTTCTTTCCAGTTTTCGGCGCAACCTCCGGGGCTGAAATTTCTTTGGAACAAAGATAAGTCTTTCTAATCTCTGCAATTTCTCGATTAATACCCACCCCGTTGTCAATTTATCAGGTTTTGGGGAAGATCTGATGCCCTTTAAATTTTGACCATTTTTTCAACCTGCGGCCTGTCGTTTTTTTCGCGTATTCGGCGTAACCTCCGGAGCTGAAATTTCTTTGGAACAAAAATAATTCTTTCTAATCTCTGAAATTTCTCGATTAATACCCACCCTGTTGTCAATTTATCAGGTTTTGGGCAAGATCTGATGCCCTTTAAATTTTGACCATTTTTTCAACCCGCGGCCTGTCGTTTTTCTCCAGTTTTCGGCGCAACCTCCGGAGCTGAAATTTCTTTGGAACAAAGATAATTCTTTCTAATCTCTGCAATTTCTCGATTAATACCCACCCGTTGTCAATTTATCAGGTTTTGGGGAAGATCTGATGCCCTTTAAATTTTGACCATTTTTTCAACCCGCGGCCTGTCGTTTTTTTCGCGTTTTCGGCGTAACCTCCGGAGCTGAAATTTCTTTGGAACAAAGATAATTTTTTTCTATTCTCTGCAATTTCTCGATTAATACCCACCCCGTTGTCATTCTATCAAGTTTTGGGGAAGATCTGACAGCCTTTAAATTTTGACCATTTTTTCAACCCGCGGCTTGTCGTTTTTTTCGCGTTTTCGGCGTAACCTCCGGAGCTGAAATTTCTTTGGAACAAAGATAATTTTTTCTATTCTCTGCAATTTCTCGATTAATACCCACCCCGTTGTCATTCTATCAGGTTTTGGGGAAGATCTGACAGCCTTTAAATTTTGACCATTTTTTCAACCCGCGGCCTGTCGTTTTTTTCAGGTTTTCGGCGTAACCTCCCGGGCTGAAATTTCTTTGGAACAAAGATAATTCTTTCTAATCTCTGCAATTTCTCGATTAATACCCACCCCGTTGTCAATTTATCAGGTTTTGGGGAAGATCTGATGCCCTTTAAATTTTGACCATTTTTTCAACCCGCGGCCTGTCAATTTTTTCACGTTTTCGGCGTAACCTCCGGAGCTGAAATTTCTTTGGAACAAAGATAATTTTTTCTATTCTCTGCAATTTCTCGATTAATACCCACCCCGTTGTCAATTTATCAGGTTTTGGGGAAGATCTGATGCCCTTTAAATTTTGACCATTTTTTCAACCCGCGGCCTGTCGTTTTTTTCAGGTTTTCGGCGTAACCTCCGGAGCTGAATTTTCTTTGGAACAAAGATAATTCTTTCTAATCTGCAAATTCTCGATTAATACCCACCCCGTTGTCATTCTAATAGGTTTTGGGGAAGATCTGACAGCCTTTAAATTTTGACCATTTTTTCAACCCGCGGCCTGTCATTTTTTTCAGGTTTTCGGCGTAACCTCTGGAGCTGAAATTTCTTTGGAACAAAGATAATTCTTTCTAATCTCTGCAATTTCTCGATTAATACCCACCCTGTTGTCAATTTATCAGGTTCTGGGGAAGATCTGATGCCCTTTAAATTTTGACCATTTTTTCAACCCGCGGCCTGTCGTTTTTTTCCAGTTTTCGGCGCAACCTCCGGAGCTGAAATTTCTTTGGAACAAAGATAATTCTTTCTAATCTCTGCAATTTCTCGATTAATACCCACCCCGTTGTCAATTTATCAGGTTTTGGGGAAGATCTGATGCCCTTTAAATTTTGACCATTTTTTCAACCCGCGGCCTGTCGTTTTTTTCGCGTTTTCGGCGTAACCTCCGGAGCTGAAATTTCTTTGGAACAAAGATAATTTTTTCTATTCTCTGCAATTTCTCGATTAATACCCACCCCGTTGTCATTCTATCAGGTTTTGGGGAAGATCTGACAGCCTTTAAATTTTGACCATTTTTTCAACCCGCGGCTTGTCATCTTTTTCTGGTTTTCGGCGTAACCTCCGGAGTTGAAATTTCTTTGGAACAAAGATAATTTTTTCTATTCTCTGCAATTTCTCGATTAATACCCACCCCGTTGTCATTCTATCAGGTTTTGGGGAAGATCTGACAGCCTTTAAATTTTGACCATTTTTTCAACCCGCGGCCTGTCGTTTTTTTCAGGTTTTCGGCGTAACCTCCGGGGCTGAAATTTCTTTGGAACAAAGATAATTCTTTCTAATCTCTGCAATTTCTCGATTAATACCCACCCCATTGTCAATTTATCAGGTTTTGGGGAAGAGCTGATGCCCTTTAAATTTTGAACATTTTTTCAACCCGCGGCCTGTCGTTTTTTTCGCGTTTTCGGCGTAACCTCTGGAGCTGAAATTTCTTTGGAACAAAGATAATTTTTTCTATTCTCTGCAATTTCTCGATTAATATCCACCCTGTTGTCAATTTATCAGGTTTTGGGGAAGATCTGATGCCCTTTAAATTTTGACCATTTTTTCAACCCGCGGCCTGTGGTTTTTTTCGCGTTTTCGGCATAACCTCCGGAGCTGAAATTTCTTTGGAACAAAGATAATTCTTTCTATTCTCTGCAATTTCTCGATTAACACCCACCCCGTTGTCAATTTATCATGTTTTGGGGAAGATCTGACAGCCTTTAAATTTTGACCATTTTTTCAACCCGCGGCTTGTCATTTTTTTCAGGTTTTCGGCGTAACCTCCGGAGCTGAAATTTCTTTGGAACAAAGATAATTCTTTCTAATCTGCAAATTCTCGATTAATACCCACCCCGTTGTCATTCTAATAGGTTTTGGGGAAGATCTGACAGCCTTTAAATTTTGACCATTTTTTCAACCCGCGGCCTGTCGTTTTTTTCAGGTTTTTGGCGTGAACTACGGGGCTGAAATTTATTTGGAACAATGATAATTCTTTCTAATCTCTGCAATTTCTCGATTAATACCCACCCCGTTGTCAATTTATCAGGTTTTGGGGAAGATCTGATGCCCTTTAAATTTTGACCATTTTTTCAACCCGCGGCCTGTCGTTTTTTTCCAGTTTTCGGCGCAACCTCCGGAGCTGAAATTTCTTTGGAACAAAGATAAGTCTTTCTAATCTCTGCAATTTCTCGATTAATACCCACCCCGTTGTCAATTTATCAGGTTTTGGGGAAGATCTGATGCCCTTTAAATTTTGACCATTTTTTCAACCCGCGGCCTGTCGTTTTTTTCGCGTTTTCGGTGTAACCTCCGGAGCTGAAATTTCTTTGGAACAAAGATAATTCTTTCTAATCTCTGAAATTTCTCGATGAATACCCACCCCGTTGTCAATTTATCAGGTTTTGGGGAAGATCTGATGCCCTTTAAATTTTGACCATTTTTTCAACCCGCGGCCTGTCGTTTTTCTCCAGTTTTCGGCGCAACCTCCGGAGCTGAAATTTCTTTGGAACAAAGATAATTTTTTCTATTCTCTGCAATTTCTCGATTAATACCCACCCCGTTGTCATTCTATCAAGTTTTGGGGAAGATCTGACAGCCTTTAAATTTTGACCATTTTTTCAACCCGCGGCTTGTCGTTTTTTTCGCGTTTTCGGCGTAACCTCCGGAGCTGAAATTTCTTTGGAACAAAGATAATTTTTTCTATTCTCTGCAATTTCTCGATTAATACCCACCCCGTTGTCATTCTATCAGGTTTTGGGGAAGATCTGACAGCCTTTAAATTTTGACCATTTTTTCAACCCGCGGCCTGTCGTTTTTTTCAGGTTTTCGGCGTAACCTCCGGGGCTGAAATTTCTTTGGAACAAAGATAATTCTTTCTAATCTCTGCAATTTCTCGATTAATACCCACCCCATTGTCAATTTATCAGGTTTTGGGGAAGAGCTGATGCCCTTTAAATTTTGAACATTTTTTCAACCCGCGGCCTGTCGTTTTTTTCGCGTTTTCGGCGTAACCTCTGGAGCTGAAATTTCTTTGGAACAAAGATAATTTTTTCTATTCTCTGCAATTTCTCGATTAATATCCACCCTGTTGTCAATTTATCAGGTTTTGGGGAAGATCTGATGCCCTTTAAATTTTGACCATTTTTTCAACCCGCGGCCTGTGGTTTTTTTCGCGTTTTCGGCGTAACCTCCGGAGCTGAAATTTCTTTGGAACAAAGATAATTCTTTCTATTCTCTGCAATTTCTCGATTAACACCCACCCCGTTGTCAATTTATCATGTTTTGGGGAAGATCTGGCAGCCTTTAAATTTTGACCATTTTTTCAACCCGCGGCTGGTCATTTTTTTCAGGTTTTCGGCGTAACCTCCGGAGCTGAAATTTCTTTGGAACAAAGATAATTCTTTCTAATCTGCAAATTCTCGATTAATACCCACCCCGTTGTCATTCTAATAGGTTTTGGGGAAGATCTGACAGCCTTTAAATTTTGACCATTTTTTCAACCCGCGGCCTGTCGTTTTTTTCAGGTTTTTGGCGTGAACTACGGGGCTGAAATTTATTTGGAACAATGATAATTCTTTCTAATCTCTGCAATTTCTCGATTAATACCCACCCCGTTGTCAATTTATCAGGTTTTGGGGAAGATCTGATGCCCTTTAAATTTTGACCATTTTTTCAACCCGCGGCCTGTCGTTTTTTTCAGGTTTTTGGCGTAACCTACGGGGCTGAAATTTCTTTGGAACAAAGATAATTCTTTCTAATCTCTGCAATTTCTTGATTAATACCCAGCCCGTTGTCAATTTATCAGGTTTTGGGGAAGATCTGATGCCCTTTAAATTTTGACCATTTTTTCAACCCGCGGCCTGTCGTTTTTTTCCAGTTTTCGGCGCAACCTCCGGGGCTAAAATTTCTTTGGAACAAAGATAAGTCTTTCTAATCTCTGCAATTTCTCGATTAACACCCACCCCATTGTCAATTTATCAGGTTTTGGGGAAGAGCTGATGCCCTTTAAATTTTGAACATTTTTTCAACCCGCGGCCTGTCGTTTTTTTCGCGTTTTCGGCGTAACCTCTGGAGCTGAAATTTCTTTGGAACAAAGATAATTCTTTCTAATCTCTGCAATTTCTCGATTAATACCCACCCCGTTGTCATTCTATCAGGTTTTGGGGAAGATCTGACAGCCTTTAAATTTTGACCATTTTTTCAACCCGCGGCCTGTCGTTTTTTTCAGGTTTTCGGCGTAACCTCCGGGGCTGAAATTTCTTTGGAACAAAGATAAGTCTTTCTAATCTCTGCAATTTCTCAATTAACACCCACCCCGTTGTCAATTTATCATGTTTTGGGGAAGATCTGACAGCCTTTAAATTTTGACCATTTTTTCAACCCGCGGCCTGTCATTTTTTTCAGGTTTTCGGCGTAACCTCCGGAGCTGAAATTTCTTTGGAACAAAGATAATTCTTTCTAATCTGCAAATTCTCGATTAATACCCACCCCGTTGTCATTCTAATAGGTTTTGGGGAAGATCTGACAGCCTTTAAATTTTGACCATTTTTTCAACCCGCGGCCTGTCGTTTTTTTCAGGTTTTTGGCGTAAACTACGGGGCTGAAATTTATTTGGAACAATGATAATTCTTTCTAATCTCTGCAATTTCTCGATTAATACCCACCCCGTTGTCAATTTATCAGGTTTTGGGGAAGATCTGATGCCCTTTAAATTTTGACCATTTTTTCAACCCGCGGCCTGTCGTTTCTTTCCAGTTTTCGGCGCAACCTCCGGGGCTGAAATTTCTTTGGAACAAAGATAAGTCTTTCTAATCTCTGAAATTTCTCGATTAATACCCACCCTGTTGTCAATTTATCAGGTTTTGGGCAAGATCTGATGCCCTTTAAATTTTGACCATTTTTTCAACCCGCGGCCTGTCGTTTTTCTCCAGTTTTCGGCGCAACCTCCGGAGCTGAAATTTCTTTGGAACAAAGATAATTCTTTCTAATCTCTGCAATTTCTCGATTAATACCCACCCGTTGTCAATTTATCAGGTTTTGGGGAAGATCTGATGCCCTTTAAATTTTGACCATTTTTTCAACCCGCGGCCTGTCGTTTTTTTCGCGTTTTCGGCGCAACCTCCGGAGCTGAAATTTCTTTGGAACAAAGATAATTTTTTTCTATTCTCTGCAATTTCTCGATTAATACCCACCCCGTTGTCATTCTATCAAGTTTTGGGGAAGATCTGACAGTCTTTAAATTTTGACCATTTTTTCAACCCGCGGCTTGTCGTTTTTTTCGCGTTTTCGGCGTAACCTCCGGAGCTGAAATTTCTTTGGAACAAAGATAATTTTTTCTATTCTCTGCAATTTCTCGATTAATACCCACCCCGTTGTCATTCTATCAGGTTTTGGGGAAGATCTGACAGCCTTTAAATTTTGACCATTTTTTCAACCCGCGGCCTGTCGTTTTTTTCAGGTTTTCGGCGTAACCTCCCGGGCTGAAATTTCTTTGGAACAAAGATAATTCTTTCTAATCTCTGCAATTTCTCGATTAATACCCACCCCGTTGTCAATTTATCAGGTTTTGGGGAAGATCTGATGCCCTTTAAATTTTGACCATTTTTTCAACCCGCGGCCTGTCAATTTTTTCGCGTTTTCGGCGTAACCTCCGGAGCTGAAATTTCTTTGGAACAAAGATAATTTTTTCTATTCTCTGCAATTTCTCGATTAATACCCACCCCGTTGTCAATTTATCAGGTTTTGGGGAAGATCTGATGCCCTTTAAATTTTGACCATTTTTTCAACCCGCGGCCTGTCGTTTTTTTCAGGTTTTCGGCGTAACCTCCGGAGCTGAATTTTCTTTGGAACAAAGATAATTCTTTCTAATCTGCAAATTCTCGATTAATACCCACCCCGTTGTCATTCTAATAGGTTTTGGGGAAGATCTGACAGCCTTTAAATTTTGACCATTTTTTCAACCCGCGGCCTGTCATTTTTTTCAGGTTTTCGGCGTAACCTCTGGAGCTGAAATTTCTTTGGAACAAAGATAATTCTTTCTAATCTCTGCAATTTCTCGATTAATACCCACCCTGTTGTCAATTTATCAGGTTCTGGGGAAGATCTGATGCCCTTTAAATTTTGACCATTTTTTCAACCCGCGGCCTGTCGTTTTTTTCCAGTTTTCGGCGCAACCTCCGGAGCTGAAATTTCTTTGGAACAAAGATAATTCTTTCTAATCTCTGCAATTTCTCGATTAATACCCACCCCGTTGTCAATTTATCAGGTTTTGGGGAAGATCTGATGCCCTTTAAATTTTGACCATTTTTTCAACCCGCGGCCTGTCGTTTTTTTCGCGTTTTCGGCGTAACCTCCGGAGCTGAAATTTCTTTGGAACAAAGATAATTTTTTCTATTCTCTGCAATTTCTCGATTAATACCCACCCCGTTGTCATTCTATCAGGTTTTGGGGAAGATCTGACAGCCTTTAAATTTTGACCATTTTTTCAACCCGCGGCTTGTCATCTTTTTCTGGTTTCCGGCGTAACCTCCGGAGCTGAAATTTCTTTGGAACAAAGATAATTTTTTCTATTCTCTGCAATTTCTCGATTAATACCCACCCCGTTGTCATTCTATCAGGTTTTGGGGAAGATCTGACAGCCTTTAAATTTTGACCATTTTTTCAACCCGCGGCCTGTCGTTTTTTTCAGGTTTTCGGCGTAACCTCCGGGGCTGAAATTTCTTTGGAACAAAGATAATTCTTTCTAATCTCTGCAATTTCTTGATTAATACCCACCCCGTTGTCAATTTATCAGGTTTTGGGGAAGAGCTGATGCCCTTTAAATTTTGAACATTTTTTCAACCCGCGGCCTGTCGTTTTTTTCGCGTTCTCGGCGTAACCTCTGGAGCTGAAATTTCTTTGGAACAAAGATAATTTTTTCTATTCTCTGCAATTTCTCGATTAATATCCACCCTGTTGTCAATTTATCAGGTTTTGGGGAAGATCTGATGCCCTTTAAATTTTGACCATTTTTTCAACCCGCGGCCTGTGGTTTTTTTCGCGTTTTCGGCATAACCTCCGGAGCTGAAATTTCTTTGGAACAAAGATAATTCTTTCTATTCTCTGCAATTTCTCGATTAACACCCACCCCGTTGTCAATTTATCATGTTTTGGGGAAGATCTGACAGCCTTTAAATTTTGACCATTTTTTCAACCCGCGGCTTGTCATTTTATTCAGGTTTTCGGCGTAACCTCCGGAGCTGAAATTTCTTTGGAACAAAGATAATTCTTTCTAATCTGCAAATTCTCGATTAATACCCACCCCGTTGTCATTCTAATAGGTTTTGGGGAAGATCTGACAGCCTTTAAATTTTGACCATTTTTTCAACCCGCGGCCTGTCGTTTTTTTCAGGTTTTTGGCGTGAACTACGGGGCTGAAATTTATTTGGAACAATGATAATTCTTTCTAATCTCTGCAATTTCTCGATTAATACCCACCCCGTTGTCAATTTATCAGGTTTTGGGGAAGATCTGATGCCCTTTAAATTTTGACCATTTTTTCAACCCGCGGCCTGTCGTTTTTTTCAGGTTTTTGGCGTGAACTACGGGGCTGAAATTTATTTGGAACAATGATAATTCTTTCTAATCTCTGCAATTTCTCGATTAATACCCACCCCGTTGTCAATTTATCAGGTTTTGGGGAAGATCTGATGCCCTTTAAATTTTGACCATTTTTTCAACCCGCGGCCTGTCGTTTTTTTCCAGTTTTCGGCGTAACCTCCGGAGCTGAAATTTCTTTGGAACAAAGATAATTCTTTCTAATCTCTGAAATTTCTCGATGAATACCCACCCCGTTGTCAATTTATCAGGTTTTGGGGAAGATCTGATGCCCTTTAAATTTTGACCATTTTTTCAACCCGTGGCCTGTCGTTTTTCTCCAGTTTTCGGCGCAACCTCCGGAGCTGAAATTTCTTTGGAACAAAGATAATTCTTTCTAATCTCTGCAATTTCTCGATTAATACCCACCCGTTGTCAATTTATCAGGTTTTGGGGAAGATCTGATGCCCTTTAAATTTTGACCATTTTTTCAACCCGCGGCCTGTCGTTTTTTTCGCGTTTTCGGCGTAACCTCCGGAGCTGAAATTTCTTTGGAACAAAGATAATTTTTTCTATTCTCTGCAATTTCTCGATTAATACCCACCCCGTTGTCAATTTATCAGGTTTTGGGGAAGATCTGATGCCCTTTAAATTTTGACCATTTTTTCAGCCCACGGCCTGTCGTTTTTTTCGCGTTTTCGGCGTAACCTCTGGAGCTGGAATTTCTTTGGAACAAAGATAATTTTTTTCTATTCTCTGCAATTTCTCGATTAATACCCACCCCGTTGTCATTCTATCAAGTTTTGGGGAAGATCTGACAGCCTTTAAATTTTGACCATTTTTTCAACCCGCGGCTTGTCGTTTTTTTCGCGTTTTCGGCGTAACCTCCGGAGCTGAAATTTCTTTGGAACAAAGATAATTTTTTCTATTCTCTGCAATTTCTCGATTAATACCCACCCCGTTGTCATTCTATCAGGTTTTGGGGAAGATCTGACAGCCTTTAAATTTTGACCATTTTTTCAACCCGCGGCCTGTCGTTTTTTTCAGGTTTTCGGCGTAACCTCCGGGGCTGAAATTTCTTTGGAACAAAGATAATTCTTTCTAATCTCTGCAATTTCTCGATTAATACCCACCCCATTGTCAATTTATCAGGTTTTGGGGAAGAGCTGATGCCCTTTAAATTTTGACCATTTTTTCAACCCGCGGCCTGTCGTTTTTTTCGCGTTTTCGGCGTAACCTCTGGAGCTGAAATTTCTTTGGAACAAAGATAATTTTTTCTATTCTCTGCAATTTCTCGATTAATATCCACCCTGTTGTCAATTTATCAGGTTTTGGGGAAGATCTGATGCCCTTTAAATTTTGACCATTTTTTCAACCCGCGGCCTGTGGTTTTTTTCGCGTTTTCGGCGTAACCTCCGGAGCTGAAATTTCTTTGGAACAAAGATAATTCTTTCTATTCTCTGCAATTTCTCGATTAACACCCACCCCGTTGTCAATTTATCATGTTTTGGGGAAGATCTGGCAGCCTTTAAATTTTGACCATTTTTTCAACCCGCGGCTTGTCATTTTTTTCAGGTTTTCGGCGTAACCTCCGGAGCTGAAATTTCTTTGGAACAAAGATAATTCTTTCTAATCTGCAAATTCTCGATTAATACCCACCCCGTTGTCATTCTAATAGGTTTTGGGGAAGATCTGACAGCCTTTAAATTTTGACCATTTTTTCAACCCGCGGCCTGTCGTTTTTTTCAGGTTTTTGGCGTGAACTACGGGGCTGAAATTTATTTGGAACAATGATAATTCTTTCTAATCTCTGCAATTTCTCGATTAATACCCACCCCGTTGTCAATTTATCAGGTTTTGGGGAAGATCTGATGCCCTTTAAATTTTGACCATTTTTTCAACCCGCGGCCTGTCGTTTTTTTCCAGTTTTCGGCGCAACCTCCGGAGCTGAAATTTCTTTGGAACAAAGATAAGTCTTTCTAATCTCTGCAATTTCTCGATTAATACCCACCCCGTTGTCAATTTATCAGGTTTTGGGGAAGATCTGATGCCCTTTAAATTTTGACCATTTTTTCAACCCGCGGCCTGTCGTTTTTTTCGCGTTTTCGGCGTAACCTCCAGAGCTGAAATTTCTTTGGAACAAAGATAATTCTTTCTAATCTCTGAAATTTCTCGATGAATACCCACCCTGTTGTCAATTTATCAGGTTTTGGGGAAGATCTGATGCCCTTTAAATTTTGACCATTTTTTCAACCCGCGGCCTGTCGTTTTTCTCCAGTTTTCGGCGCAACCTCCGGAGCTGAAATTTCTTTGGAACAAAGATAATTCTTTCTAATCTCTGCAATTTCTCGATTAATACCCACCCGTTGTCAATTTATCAGGTTTTGGGGAAGATCTGATGCCCTTTAAATTTTGACCATTTTTTCAACCCGCGGCCTGTCGTTTTTTTCGCGTTTTCGGCGTAACCTCCGGAGCTGAAATTTCTTTGGAACAAAGATAATTTTTTTCTATTCTCTGCAATTTCTCGATTAATACCCACCCCGTTGTCATTCTATCAAGTTTTGGGGAAGATCTGACAGCCTTTAAATTTTGACCATTTTTTCAACCCGCGGCTTGTCGTTTTTTTCGCGTTTTCGGCGTAACCTCCGGAGCTGAAATTTCTTTGGAACAAAGATAATTTTTTCTATTCTCTGCAATTTCTCGATTAATACCCACCCCGTTGTCATTCTATCAGGTTTTGGGGAAGATCTGACAGCCTTTAAATTTTGACCATTTTTTCAACCCGCGGCCTGTCGTTTTTTTCAGGTTTTCGGCGTAACCTCCCGGGCTGAAATTTCTTTGGAACAAAGATAATTCTTTCTAATCTCTGCAATTTCTCGATTAATACCCACCCCGTTGTCAATTTATCAGGTTTTGGGGAAGATCTGATGCCCTTTAAATTTTGACCATTTTTTCAACCCGCGGCCTGTCGTTTTTTTCAGGTTTTCGGCGTAACCTCCGGAGCTGAAATTTCTTTGGAACAAAGATAATTCTTTCTATTCTATGCAATTTCTCGATTAACACCCACCCCGTTGTCAATTTATCATGTTTTGGGGAAGATCTGACAGCCTTTAAATTTTGACCATTTTTTCAACCCGCGGCCTGTCGTTTTTTTCAGGTTTTCGGCGTAACCTCCGGGGCTGAAATTTCTTTGGAACAAAGATAAGTCTTTCTAATCTCTGCAATTTCTCAATTAACACCCACCCCGTTGTCAATTTATCATGTTTTGGGGAAGATCTGACAGCCTTTAAATTTTGACCATTTTTTCAACCCGCGGCCTGTCGTTTTTTTCGCGTTTTCGGCGTAACCTCCGGAGCTGAAATTTCTTTGGAACAAAGATAATTTTTTTCTATTCTCTGCAATTTCTCGATTAATACCCACCCCGTTGTCATTCTATCAAGTTTTAGGGAAGATCTGACAGCCTTTAAATTTTGACCATTTTTTCAACCCGCGGCTTGTCGTTTTTTTCGCGTTTTCGGCGTAACCTCCGGAGCTGAAATTTCTTTGGAACAAAGATAATTTTTTCTATTCTCTGCAATTTCTCGATTAATACCCATCCCGTTGTCATTCTATCAGGTTTTGGGGAAGATCTGACAGCCTTTAAATTTTGACCATTTTTTCATCCCGCGGCCTGTCGTTTTTTTCAGGTTTTCGGCGTAACCTCCCGGGCTGAAATTTCTTTGGAACAAAGATAATTCTTTCTAATCTCTGCAATTTCTCGATTAATACCCACCCCGTTGTCAATTTATCAGGTTTTGGGGAAGATCTGATGCCCTTTAAATTTTGACCATTTTTTCAACCCGCGGCCTGTCAATTTTTTCGCGTTTTCGGCGTAACCTCCGGAGCTGAAATTTCTTTGGAACAAAGATAATTTTTTCTATTCTCTGCAATTTCTCGATTAATACCCACCCCGTTGTCAATTTATCAGGTTTTGGGGAAGATCTGATGCCCTTTAATGATCTGATGACCATTTTTTCAACCCGCGGCCTGTCGTTTTTTTCAGGTTTTCGGCGTAACCTCCGGAGCTGAATTTTCTTTGGAACAAAGGTAATTCTTTCTAATCTGCAAATTCTCGATTAATACCCACCCCGTTGTCATTCTAATAGGTTTTGGGGAAGATCTGACAGCCTTTAAATTTTGACCATTTTTTCAACCCGCGGCCTGTCATTTTTTTCAGGTTTTCAGCGTAACCTCTGGAGCTGAAATTTCTTTGGAACAAAGATAATTCTTTCTAATCTCTGCAATTTCTCGATTAATACCCACCCTGTTGTCAATTTATCAGGTTCTGGGGAAGATCTGATGCACTTTAAATTTTGACCATTTTTTCAACCCGCGGCCTGTCGTTTTTTTCCAGTTTTCGGCGCAACCTCCGGAGCTGAAATTTCTTTGGAACAAAGATAATTCTTTCTAATCTCTGCAATTTCTCGATTAATACCCACCCCGTTGTCAATTTATCAGGTTTTGGGGAAGATCTGATGCCCTTTAAATTTTGACCATTTTTTCAACCCGCGGCCTGTCGTTTTTTTCGCGTTTTCGGCGTAACCTCCGGAGCTGAAATTTCTTTGGAACAAAGATAATTTTTTCTATTCTCTGCAATTTCTCGATTAATACCCACCCCGTTGTCATTCTATCAGGTTTTGGGGAAGATCTGACAGCCTTTAAATTTTGACCATTTTTTCAACCCGCGGCTTGTCATCTTTTTCTGGTTTTCGGCGTAACCTCCGGAGCTGAAATTTCTTTGGAACAAAGATAATTTTTTCTATTCTCTGCAATTTCTCGATTAATACCCACCCCGTTGTCATTCTATCAGGTTTTGGGGAAGATCTGACAGCCTTTAAATTTTGACCATTTTTTCAACCCGCGGCCTGTCGTTTTTTTCAGGTTTTCGGCGTAACCTCCGGGGCTGAAATTTCTTTGGAACAAAGATAATTCTTTCTAATCTCTGCAATTTCTCGATTAATACCCACCCCATTGTCAATTTATCAGGTTTTGGGGAAGAGCTGATGCCCTTTAAATTTTGAACATTTTTTCAACCCGCGGCCTGTCGTTTTTTTCGCGTTTTCGGCGTAACCTCTGGAGCTGAAATTTCTTTGGAACAAAGATAATTTTTTCTATTCTCTGCAATTTCTCGATTAATATCCACCCTGTTGTCAATTTATCAGGTTTTGGGGAAGATCTGATGCCCTTTAAATTTTGACCATTTTTTCAACCCGCGGCCTGTGGTTTTTTTCGCGTTTTCGGCATAACCTCCGGAGCTGAAATTTCTTTGGAACAAAGATAATTCTTTCTATTCTCTGCAATTTCTCGATTAACACCCACCCCGTTGTCAATTTATCATGTTTTGGGGAAGATCTGACAGCCTTTAAATTTTGACCATTTTTTCAACCCGCGGCTTGTCATTTTTTTCAGGTTTTCGGCGTAACCTCCGGAGCTGAAATTTCTTTGGAACAAAGATAATTCTTTCTAATCTGCAAATTCTCGATTAATACCCACCCCGTTGTCATTCTAATAGGTTTTGGGGAAGATCTGACAGCCTTTAAATTTTGACCATTTTTTCAACCCGCGGCCTGTCGTTTTTTTCAGGTTTTTGGCGTGAACTACGGGGCTGAAATTTATTTGGAACAATGATAATTCTTTCTAATCTCTGCAATTTCTCGATTAATACCCACCCCGTTGTCAATTTATCAGGTTTTGGGGAAGATCTGATGCCCTTTAAATTTTGACCATTTTTTCAACCCGCGGCCTGTCGTTTTTTTCCAGTTTTCGGCGCAACCTCCGGAGCTGAAATTTCTTTGGAACAAAGATAAGTCTTTCTAATCTCTGCAATTTCTCGATTAATACCCACCCCGTTGTCAATTTATCAGGTTTTGGGGAAGATCTGATGCCCTTTAAATTTTGACCATTTTTTCAACCCGCGGCCTGTCGTTTTTTTCGCGTTTTCGGTGTAACCTCCGGAGCTGAAATTTCTTTGGAACAAAGATAATTCTTTCTAATCTCTGAAATTTCTCGATGAATACCCACCCCGTTGTCAATTTATCAGGTTTTGGGGAAGATCTGATGCCCTTTAAATTTTGACCATTTTTTCAACCCGCGGCCTGTCGTTTTTCTCCAGTTTTCGGCGCAACCTCCGGAGCTGAAATTTCTTTGGAACAAAGATAATTCTTTCTAATCTCTGCAATTTCTCGATTAATACCCACCCGTTGTCAATTTATCAGGTTTTGGGGAAGATCTGATGCCCTTTAAATTTTGACCATTTTTTCAACCCGCGGCCTGTCGTTTTTTTCGCGTTTTCGGCGTAACCTCCGGAGCTGAAATTTCTTTGGAACAAAGATAATTTTTTCTATTCTCTGCAATTTCTCGATTAATACCCACCCCGTTGTCAATTTATCAGGTTTTGGGGAAGATCTGATGCCCTTTAAATTTTGACCATTTTTTCAGCCCACGGCCTGTCGTTTTTTTCGCGTTTTCGGCGTAACCTCCGGAGCTGGAATTTCTTTGGAACAAAGATAATTTTTTTCTATTCTCTGCAATTTCTCGATTAATACCCACCCCGTTGTCATTCTATCAAGTTTTGGGGAAGATCTGACAGCCTTTAAATTTTGACCATTTTTTCAACCCGCGGCTTGTCGTTTTTTTCGCGTTTTCGGCGTAACCTGCGGAGCTGAAATTTCTTTGGAACAAAGATAATTTTTTCTATTCTCTGCAATTTCTCGATTAATACCCACCCCGTTGTCATTCTATCAGGTTTTGGGGAAGATCTGACAGCCTTTAAATTTTGACCATTTTTTCAACCCGCGGCCTGTCGTTTTTTTCAGGTTTTCGGCGTAACCTCCGGGGCTGAAATTTCTTTGGAACAAAGATAATTCTTTCTAATCTCTGCAATTTCTCGATTAATACCCACCCCATTGTCAATTTATCAGGTTTTGGGGAAGAGCTGATGCCCTTTAAATTTTGAACATTTTTTCAACCCGCGGCCTGTCGTTTTTTTCGCGTTTTCGGCGTAACCTCTGGAGCTGAAATTTCTTTGGAACAAAGATAATTTTTTCTATTCTCTGCAATTTCTCGATTAATATCACCCTGTTGTCAATTTATCAGGTTTTGGGGAAGATCTGATGCCCTTTAAATTTTGACCATTTTTTCAACCCGCGGCCTGTGGTTTTTTTCGCGTTTTCGGCGTAACCTCCGGAGCTGAAATTTCTTTGGAACAAAGATAATTCTTTCTATTCTCTGCAATTTCTCGATTAACACCCACCCCGTTGTCAATTTATCATGTTTTGGGGAAGATCTGGCAGCCTTTAAATTTTGACCATTTTTTCAACCCGCGGCTTGTCATTTTTTTCAGGTTTTCGGCGTAACCTCCGGAGCTGAAATTTCTTTGGAACAAAGATAATTCTTTCTAATCTGCAAATTCTCGATTAATACCCACCCCGTTGTCATTCTAATAGGTTTTGGGGAAGATCTGACAGCCTTTAAATTTTGACCATTTTTTCAACCCGCGGCCTGTCGTTTTTTTCAGGTTTTTGGCGTGAACTACGGGGCTGAAATTTATTTGGAACAATGATAATTCTTTCTAATCTCTGCAATTTCTCGATTAATACCCACCCCGTTGTCAATTTATCAGGTTTTGGGGAAGATCTGATGCCCTTTAAATTTTGACCATTTTTTCAACCCGCGGCCTGTCGTTTTTTTCCAGTTTTCGGCGCAACCTCCGGAGCTGAAATTTCTTTGGAACAAAGATAAGTCTTTCTAATCTCTGCAATTTCTCGATTAATACCCACCCCGTTGTCAATTTATCAGGTTTTGGGGAAGATCTGATGCCCTTTAAATTTTGACCATTTTTTCAACCCGCGGCCTGTCGTTTTTTTCGCGTTTTCGGCGTAACCTCCGGAGCTGAAATTTCTTTGGAACAAAGATAATTCTTTCTAATCTCTGAAATTTCTCGATGAATACCCACCCTGTTGTCAATTTATCAGGTTTTGGGGAAGATCTGATGCCCTTTAAATTTTGACCATTTTTTCAACCCGCGGCCTGTCGTTTTTCTCCAGTTTTCGGCGCAACCTCCGGAGCTGAAATTTCTTTGGAACAAAGATAATTCTTTCTAATCTCTGCAATTTCTCGATTAATACCCACCCGTTGTCAATTTATCAGGTTTTGGGGAAGATCTGATGCCCTTTAAATTTTGACCATTTTTTCAACCCGCGGCCTGTCGTTTTTTTCGCGTTTTCGGCGTAACCTCCGGAGCTGAAATTTCTTTGGAACAAAGATAATTTTTTTCTATTCTCTGCAATTTCTCGATTAATACCCACCCCGTTGTCATTCTATCAAGTTTTGGGGAAGATCTGACAGCCTTTAAATTTTGACCATTTTTTCAACCCGCGGCTTGTCGTTTTTTTCGCGTTTTCGGCGTAACCTCCGGAGCTGAAATTTCTTTGGAACAAAGATAATTTTTTCTATTCTCTGCAATTTCTCGATTAATACCCACCCCGTTGTCACTCTATCAGGTTTTGGGGAAGATCTGACAGCCTTTAAATTTTGACCATTTTTTCAACCCGCGGCCTGTCGTTTTTTTCAGGTTTTCGGCGTAACCTCCCGGGCTGAAATTTCTTTGGAACAAAGATAATTCTTTCTAATCTCTGCAATTTCTCGATTAATACCCACCCCGTTGTCAATTTATCAGGTTTTGGGGAAGATCTGATGCCCTTTAAATTTTGACCATTTTTTCAACCCGCGGCCTGTCGTTTTTTTCAGGTTTTCGGCGTAACCTCCGGAGCTGAAATTTCTTTGGAACAAAGATAATTCTTTCTATTCTATGCAATTTCTCGATTAACACCCACCCCGTTGTCAATTTATCATGTTTTGGGGAAGATCTGACAGCCTTTAAATTTTGACCATTTTTTCAACCCGCGGCCTGTCGTTTTTTTCAGGTTTTCGGCGTAACCTCCGGGGCTGAAATTTCTTTGGAACAAAGATAAGTCTTTCTAATCTCTGCAATTTCTCAATTAACACCCACCCCGTTGTCAATTTATCATGTTTTGGGGAAGATCTGACAGCCTTTAAATTTTGACCATTTTTTCAACCCGCGGCCTGTCATTTTTTTCAGGTTTTCGGCGTAACCTCCGGAGCTGAAATTTCTTTGGAACAAAGATAATTCTTTCTAATCTGCAAATTCTCGATTAATACCCACCCCGTTGTCATTCTAATAGGTTTTGGGGAAGATCTGACAGCCTTTAAATTTTGACCATTTTTTCAACCCGCGGCCTGTCGTTTTTTTCAGGTTTTTGGCGTAAACTACGGGGCTGAAATTTATTTGGAACAATGATAATTCTTTCTAATCTCTGCAATTTCTCGATTAATACCCACCCCGTTGTCAATTTATCAGGTTTTGGGGAAGATCTGATGCCCTTTAAATTTTGACCATTTTTTCAACCCGCGGCCTGTCGTTTCTTTCCAGTTTTCGGCGCAACCTCCGGGGCTGAAATTTCTTTGGAACAAAGATAATTTTTTCTATTCTCTGCAATTTCTCGATTAATACCCACCCCGTTGTCATTCTATCAGGTTTTGGGGAAGATCTGACAGCCTTTAAATTTTGACCATTTTTTCAACCCGCGGCCTGTCGTTTTTTTCAGGTTTTCGGCGTAACCTCCCGGGCTGAAATTTCTTTGGAACAAAGATAATTCTTTCTAATCTCTGCAATCTCTCGATTAATACCCACCCCGTTGTCAATTTATCAGGTTTTGGGGAAGATCTGATGCCCTTTAAATTTTGACCATTTTTTCAACCCGCGGCCTGTCGTTTTTTTCAGGTTTTCGGCGTAACCTCCGGAGCTGAAATTTCTTTGGAACAAAGATAATTCTTTCTATTCTATGCAATTTCTCGATTAATACCCACCCGTTGTCAATTTATCAGGTTTTGGGGAAGATCTGATGCCCTTTAAATTTTGACCATTTTTTCAACCCGCGGCCTGTCGTTTTTTTCGCGTTTTCGGCGTAACCTCCGGAGCTGAAATTTCTTTGGAACAAAGATAATTTTTTTCTATTCTCTGCAATTTCTCGATTAATACCCACCCCGTTGTCATTCTATCAAGTTTTGGGGAAGATCTGACAGCCTTTAAATTTTGACCATTTTTTCAACCCGCGGCTTGTCGTTTTTTTCGCGTTTTCGGCGTAACCTCCGGAGCTGAAATTTCTTTGGAACAAAGATAATTTTTTCTATTCTCTGCAATTTCTCGATTAATACCCACCCCGTTGTCATTCTATCAGGTTTTGGGGAAGATCTGACAGCCTTTAAATTTTGACCATTTTTTCAACCCGCGGCCTGTCGTTTTTTTCAGGTTTTCGGCGTAACCTCCCGGGCTGAAATTTCTTTGGAACAAAGATAATTCTTTCTAATCTCTGCAATCTCTCGATTAATACCCACCCCGTTGTCAATTTATCAGGTTTTGGGGAAGATCTGATGCCCTTTAAATTTTGACCATTTTTTCAACCCGCGGCCTGTCGTTTTTTTCAGGTTTTCGGCGTAACCTCCGGAGCTGAAATTTCTTTGGAACAAAGATAATTCTTTCTATTCTATGCAATTTCTCGATTAACACCCACCCCGTTGTCAATTTATCATGTTTTGGGGAAGATCTGACAGCCTTTAAATTTTGACCATTTTTTCAACCCGCGGCCTGTCATTTTTTTCAGGTTTTCGGCGTAACCTCCGGAGCTGAATTTTCTTTGGAACAAAGATAATTCTTTCTAATCTGCAAATTCTCGATTAATACCCACCCCGTTGTCATTCTAATAGGTTTTGGGGAAGATCTGACAGCCTTTAAATTTTGACCATTTTTTCAACCCGCGGCCTGTCTTTATTTTCAGGTTTTCGGCGTAACCTCCGGAGCTGAAATTTCTTTGGAACAAAGATAATTCTTTCTATTCTCTGCAATTTCTCGATTAACACCCACCCCGTTGTCAATTTATCAGGTTTTGGGGAAGATCTGACAGCCTTTAAATTTTGACCATTTTTTCAACCCGCAGCCTGTCGTTTTTTTCAGGTTTTCGGCGTAATCTACGGGGCTGAAATTTCTTTGGAACAAAGATAATTCTTTCTAGTCTCTGCAATTTCTCGATTAATACCCACCCCGTTGTCAATTTATCAGGTTTTGGGGAAGATCTGACAGCCTTTAAATTTTGACCATTTTTTCAACCCGCGACCTGTCGTTTTTTTCGCGTTTTCAGCGCAACCTCCGGAGCTGAAATTTCTTTGGAACAAAGATAATTCTTTCTAATCTCTGCAATTTCTCGATTAATACCCACCCCGTTGTCAATTTATCAGGTTTTGGGGAAGATCTGATGCCCTTTAAATTTTGACCATTTTTTCAACCCGCGGCCTGTCGTTTTTTTCGCATTTTCGGCGTAACCTCCGGAGCTGAAATTTCTTTGGAACAAAGATAATTCTTTCTATTCTCTGCAATTTCTCGATTAACACCCACCCCGTTGTCAATTTATCATGTTTTGGGGAAGATCTGACAGCCTTTAAATTTTGACCATTTTTTCAACCCGCGGCCTGTCATTTTTTTCAGGTTTTCGGCGTAACCTCCGGAGCTGAAATTTCTTTGGAACAAAGATAATTCTTTCTAATCTGCAAATTCTCGATTAATACCCACCCCGTTGTCATTCTAATAGGTTTTGGGGAAGATCTGACAGCCTTTAAATTTTGACCATTTTTTCAACCCGCGGCCTGTCGTTTTTTTCAGGTTTTTGGCGTAAACTACGGGGCTGAAATTTATTTGGAACAATGATAATTCTTTCTAATCTCTGCAATTTCTCGATTAATACCCACCCCGTTGTCAATTTATCAGGTTTTGGGGAAGATCTGATGTCCTTTAAATTTTGACCATTTTTTCAACCCGCAGCCTGTCGTTTTTTTCAGGTTTTCGGCGTAATCTACGGGGCTGAAATTTCTTTGGAACAAAGATAATTCTTTCTAGTCTCTGCAATTTCTCGATTAATACCCACCCCGTTGTCAATTTATCAGGTTTTGGGGAAGACCTGATGCCCTTTAAATTTTGACCATTTTTTCAACCCGCGACCTGTCGTTTTTTTCGCGTTTTCAGCGCAACCTCCGGAGCTGAAATTTCTTTGGAACAAAGATAATTCTTTCTAATCTCTGCAATTTCTCGATTAATACCCACCCCGTTGTCATTCTATCAGGTTTTGGGGAAGATCTGATGCCCTTTAAATTTTGACCATTTTTTCAACCCGTGGCCTGTCGTTTTTTTCGCGTTTTCGGCGTAACCTCCGGAGCTGAAATTTCTTTGGAACAAAGATAATTCTTTCTAATCTCTGCAATTTCTCGATTAATACCCACCCCATTGTCAATTTATCAGGTTTTGGGGAAGAGCTGATGCCCTTTAAATTTTGACCATTTTTTCAACCCGCGGCCTGTCGTTTTTTTCCAGTTTTCGGCGCAACCTCCGGAGCTGAAATTTCTTTGGAACAAAGATAATTTTTTTCTATTCTCTGCAATTTCTCGATTAATACCCACCCCGTTGTCATTCTATCAAGTTTTGGGGAAGATCTGACAGCCTTTAAATTTTGACCATTTTTTCAACCCGCGGCTTGTCGTTTTTTTCGCGTTTTCGGCGTAACCTCCGGAGCTGAAATTTCTTTGGAACAAAGATAATTTTTTCTATTCTCTGCAATTTCTCGATTAATACCCACCCCGTTGTCATTCTATCAGGTTTTGGGGAAGATCTGACAGCCTTTAAATTTTGACCATTTTTTCAACCCGCGGCCTGTCGTTTTTTTCAGGTTTTCGGCGTAACCTCCGGAGCTGAAATTTCTTTGGAACAAAGATAATTCTTTCTATTCTATGCAATTTCTCGATTAACACCCACCCCGTTGTCAATTTATCATGTTTTGGGGAAGATCTGACAGCCTTTAAATTTTGACCATTTTTTCAACCCGCGGCCTGTCATTTTTTTCAGGTTTTCGGCGTAACCTCCGGAGCTGAATTTTCTTTGGAACAAAGATAATTCTTTCTAATCTGCAAATTCTCGATTAATACCCACCCCGTTGTCATTCTAATAGGTTTTGGGGAAGATCTGACAGCCTTTAAATTTTGACCATTTTTTCAACCCGCGGCCTGTCGTTTTTTTCAGGTTTTCGGCGTAACCTCCGGAGCTGAAATTTCTTTGGAACAAAGATAATTCTTTCTATTCTCTGCAATTTCTCGATTAACACCCACCCCGTTGTCAATTTATCAGGTTTTGGGGAAGATCTGACAGCCTTTAAATTTTGACCATTTTTTCAACCCGCAGCCTGTCGTTTTTTTCAGGTTTTCGGCGTAATCTACGGGGCTGAAATTTCTTTGGAACAAAGATAATTCTTTCTAGTCTCTGCAATTTCTCGATTAATACCCACCCCGTTGTCAATTTATCAGGTTTTGGGGAAGATCTGACAGCCTTTAAATTTTGACCATTTTTTCAACCCGCGACCTGTCGTTTTTTTCACGTTTTCAGCGCAACCTCCGGAGCTGAAATTTCTTTGGAACAAAGATAATTCTTTCTAATCTCTGCAATTTCTCGATTAATACCCACCCCGTTGTCAATTTATCAGGTTTTGGGGAAGATCTGATGCCCTTTAAATTTTGACCATTTTTTCAACCCGCGGCCTGTCGTTTTTTTCGCGTTTTCGGCGTAACCTCCGGAGCTGAAATTTCTTTGGAACAAAGATAATTCTTTCTATTCTCTGCAATTTCTCGATTAACACCCACCCCGTTGTCAATTTATCATGTTTTGGGGAAGATCTGACAGCCTTTAAATTTTTACCATTTTTTCAACCCGCGGCCTGTCATTTTTTTCAGGTTTTCGGCGTAACCTCCGGAGCTGAAATTTCTTTGGAACAAAGATAATTCTTTCTAATCTGCAAATTCTCGATTAATACCCACCCCGTTGTCATTCTAATAGGTTTTGGGGAAGATCTGACAGCCTTTAAATTTTGACCATTTTTTCAACCCGCGGCCTGTCGTTTTTTTCAGGTTTTTGGCGTAAACTACGGGGCTGAAATTTATTTGGAACAATGATAATTCTTTCTAATCTCTGCAATTTCTCGATTAATACCCACCCCGTTGTCAATTTATCAGGTTTTGGGGAAGATCTGATGTCCTTTAAATTTTGACCATTTTTTGAACCCGCAGCCTGTCGTTTTTTTCAGGTTTTCGGCGTAATCTACGGGGCTGAAATTTCTTTGGAACAAAGATAATTCTTTCTAGTCTCTGCAATTTCTCGATTAATACCCACCCCGTTGTCAATTTATCAGGTTTTGGGGAAGACCTGATGCCCTTTAAATTTTGACCATTTTTTCAACCCGCGACCTGTCGTTTTTTTCGCGTTTTCAGCGCAACCTCCGGAGCTGAAATTTCTTTGGAACAAAGATAATTCTTTCTAATCTCTGCAATTTCTCGATTAATACCCACCCCGTTGTCATTCTATCAGGTTTTGGGGAAGATCTGATGCCCTTTAAATTTTGACCATTTTTTCAACCCGTGGCCTGTCGTTTTTTTCGCGTTTTCGGCGTAACCTCCGGAGCTGAAATTTCTTTGGAACAAAGATAATTCTTTCTAATCTCTGCAATTTCTCGATTAATACCCACCCCATTGTCAATTTATCAGGTTTTGGGGAAGAGCTGATGCCCTTTAAATTTTGAACATTTTTTCAACCCGCGGCCTGTCGTTTTTTTCGCGTTTTCGGCGTAACCTCTGGAGCTGAAATTTCTTTGGAACAAAGATAATTCTTTCTAATCTCTGCAATTTCTCGATTAATACCCACCCCGTTGTCATTCTATCAGGCTTTGGGGAAGATCTGACAGCCTTTAAATTTTGACCATTTTTTCAACCCACGGCCTGTCGTTTTTTTCAGGTTTTCGGCGTAACCTCCGGGGCTGAAATTTCTTTGGAACAAAGATAATTCTTTCTATTCTCTGCAATTTCTCGATTAACACCCACCCCGTTGTCAATTTATCAGGTTTTGGGGAAGATCTGATGCCCTTTAAATTTTGACCATTTTTTCAGCCCGCGGCCTGTCATTTTTTTCAGGTTTTCGGCGTAACCTCCGGAGCTGAATTTTCTTTGGAACAAAGATAATTCTTTCTAATCTGCAAATTCTCGATTAATACCCACCCCGTTGTCATTCTAATAGGTTTTGGGGAAGATCTGACAGCCTTTAAATTTTGACCATTTTTTCAACCCGCGGCCTGTCGTTTTTTTCAGGTTTTTGGCGTAACCTACGGGGCTGAAATTTCTTTGGAACAAAGATAATTCTTTCTAATCTCTGCAATTTCTTGATTAATACCCACCCCGTTGTCAATTTATCAGGTTTTGGGGAAGATCTGATGCCCTTTAAATTTTGACCATTTTTTCAACCCGCGGCCTGTCGTTTTTTTCCAGTTTTCGGCGCAACCTCCGGGGCTGAAATTTCTTTGGAACAAAGATAAGTCTTTCTAATCTCTGCAATTTCTCGATTAATACCCACCCCATTGTCAATTTATCAGGTTTTGGGGAAGAGCTGATGCCCTTTAAATTTTGAACATTTTTTCAACCCGCGGCCTGTCGTTTTTTTCGCGTTTTCGGCGTAACCTCTGGAGCTGAAATTTCTTTGGAACAAAGATAATTCTTTCTAATCTCTGCAATTTCTCGATTAATACCCACCCCGTTGTCATTCTATCAGGTTTTGGGGAAGATCTGACAGCCTTTAAATTTTGACCATTTTTTCAACCCGCGGCCTGTCGTTTTTTTCAGGTTTTCGGCGTAACCTCCGGGGCTGAAATTTTTTTGGAACAAAGATAATTCTTTCTAATCTCTGCAATTTCTCGATTAATACCCACCCCATTGTCAATTTATCAGGTTTTGGGGAAGAGCTGATGCCCTTTAAATTTTGAACATTTTTTCAACCCGCGGCCTGTCGTTTTTTTCGCGTTTTCGGCGTAACCTCTGGAGCTGAAATTTCTTTGGAACAAAGATAATTCTTTCTAATCTCTGCAATTTCTCGATTAATACCCACCCCGTTGTCATTCTATCAGGTTTTGGGGAAGATCTGACAGCCTTTAAATTTTGACCATTTTTTCAACCCGCGGCCTGTCGTTTTTTTCAGGTTTTCGGCGTAACCTCCGGGGCTGAAATTTCTTTGGAACAAAGATAAGTCTTTCTAATCTCTGCAATTTCTCAATTAACACCCACCCCGTTGTCAATTTATCATGTTTTGGGGAAGATCTGACAGCCTTTAAATTTTGACCATTTTTTCAACCCGCGGCCTGTCATTTTTTTCAGGTTTTCGGCGTAACCTCCGGAGCTGAAATTTCTTTGGAACAAAGATAATTCTTTCTAATCTGCAAATTCTCGATTAATACCCACCCCGTTGTCATTCTAATAGGTTTTGGGGAAGATCTGACAGCCTTTAAATTTTGACCATTTTATCAACCCGCGGCCTGTCGTTTTTTCCAGTTTTCGGCGCAACCTCCGGGGCTGAAATTTCTTTGGAACAAAGATAAGTCTTTCTAATCTCTGCAATTTCTCGATTAATACCCACCCCGTTGTCAATTTATCAGGTTTTGGGGAAGATCTGATGCCCTTTAAATTTTGACCATTTTTTCAACCCGCGGCCTGTCGTTTTTTTCGCGTTTTCGGCGTAACCTCCGGAGCTGAAATTTCTTTGGAACAAAAATAATTCTTTCTAATCTCTGAAATTTCTCGATTAATACCCACCCTGTTGTCAATTTATCAGGTTTTGGGCAAGATCTGATGCCCTTTAAATTTTGACCATTTTTTCAACCCGCGGCCTGTCGTTTTTCTCCAGTTTTCGGCGCAACCTCCGGAGCTGAAATTTCTTTGGAACAAAGATAATTCTTTCTAATCTCTGCAATTTCTCGATTAATACCCACCCGTTGTCAATTTATCAGGTTTTGGGGAAGATCTGATGCCCTTTAAATTTTGACCATTTTTTCAACCCGCGGCCTGTCGTTTTTTTCGCGTTTTCGGCGCAACCTCCGGAGCTGAAATTTCTTTGGAACAAAGATAATTTTTTTCTATTCTCTGCAATTTCTCGATTAATACCCACCCCGTTGTCATTCTATCAAGTTTTGGGGAAGATCTGACAGCCTTTAAATTTTGACCATTTTTTCAACCCGCGGCTTGTCGTTTTTTTCGCGTTTTCGGCGTAACCTCCGGAGCTGAAATTTCTTTGGAACAAAGATAATTTTTTCTATTCTCTGCAATTTCTCGATTAATACCCACCCCGTTGTCATTCTATCAGGTTTTGGGGAAGATCTGACAGCCTTTAAATTTTGACCATTTTTTCAACCCGCGGCCTGTCGTTTTTTTCAGGTTTTCGGCGTAACCTCCCGGGCTGAAATTTCTTTGGAACAAAGATAATTCTTTCTAATCTCTGCAATTTCTCGATTAATACCCACCCCGTTGTCAATTTATCAGGTTTTGGGGAAGATCTGATGCCCTTTAAATTTTGACCATTTTTTCAACCCGCGGCCTGTCGTTTTTTTCGCGTTTTCGGCGTAACCTCCGGAGCTGAAATTTCTTTGGAACAAAGATAATTTTTTCTATTCTCTGCAATTTCTCGATTAATACCCACCCCGTTGTCAATTTATCAGGTTTTGGGGAAGATCTGATGCCCTTTAAATTTTGACCATTTTTTCAACCCGCGGCCTGTCGTTTTTTTCGCGTTTTCGGCGTAACCATTTTTTCAA
This sequence comes from Euthynnus affinis, assembly GCA_029490765.1. Classification (NCBI taxonomy): domain Eukaryota; kingdom Metazoa; phylum Chordata; class Actinopteri; order Scombriformes; family Scombridae; genus Euthynnus; species Euthynnus affinis. The sequence continues at coordinate 975,264 of CM055861.1, read as the reverse complement.
CCCGCGGCTTGTCGTTTTTTTCGCGTTTTCGGCGTAACCTCCGGAGCTGAAATTTCTTTGGAACAAAGATAATTTTTTCTATTCTCTGCAATTTCTCGATTAATACCCACCCCGTTGTCATTCTATCAGGTTTTGGGGAAGATCTGACAGCCTTTAAATTTTGACCATTTTTTCAACCCGCGGCCTGTCGTTTTTTTCAGGTTTTCGGCGTAACCTCCCGGGCTGAAATTTCTTTGGAACAAAGATAATTCTTTCTAATCTCTGCAATTTCTCGATTAATACCCACCCCGTTGTCAATTTATCAGGTTTTGGGGAAGATCTGATGCCCTTTAAATTTTGACCATTTTTTCAACCCGCGGCCTGTCGTTTTTTTCGCGTTTTCGGCGTAACCTCCGGAGCTGAAATTTCTTTGGAACAAAGATAATTTTTTCTATTCTCTGCAATTTCTCGATTAATACCCACCCCGTTGTCAATTTATCAGGTTTTGGGGAAGATCTGATGCCCTTTAAATTTTGACCATTTTTTCAACCCGCGGCCTGTCGTTTTTTTCAGGTTTTCGGCGTAACCTCCGGAGCTGAATTTTCTTTGGAACAAAGATAATTCTTTCTAATCTGCAAATTCTCGATTAATACCCACCCCGTTGTCATTCTAATAGGTTTTGGGGAAGATCTGACAGCCTTTAAATTTTGACCATTTTTTCAACCCGCGGCCTGTCATTTTTTTCAGGTTTTCGGCGTAACCTCTGGAGCTGAAATTTCTTTGGAACAAAGATAATTCTTTCTAATCTCTGCAATTTCTCGATTAATACCCACCCTGTTGTCAATTTATCAGGTTCTGGGGAAGATCTGATGCCCTTTAAATTTTGACCATTTTTTCAACCCGCGGCCTGTCGTTTTTTTCCAGTTTTCGGCGCAACCTCTGGAGCTGAAATTTCTTTGGAACAAAGATAATTCTTTCTAATCTCTGCAATTTCTCGATTAATACCCACCCCGTTGTCAATTTATCAGGTTTTGGGGAAGATCTGATGCCCTTTAAATTTTGACCATTTTTTCAACCCGCGGCCTGTCGTTTTTTTCGCGTTTTCGGCGTAACCTCCGGAGCTGAAATTTCTTTGGAACAAAGATAATTTTTTCTATTCTCTGCAATTTCTCGATTAATACCCACCCCATTGTCATTCTATCAGGTTTTGGGGAAGATCTGACAGCCTTTAAATTTTGACCATTTTTTCAACCCGCGGCTTGTCATCTTTTTCTGGTTTTCGGCGTAACCTCCGGAGCTGAAATTTCTTTGGAACAAAGATAATTCTTTCTATTCTCTGCAATTTCTCGATTAACACCCACCCCGTTGTCAATTTATCAGGTTTTGGGGAAGATCTGACAGCCTTTAAATTTTGACCATTTTTTCAACCCGCGGCTTGTCATTTTTTTCAGGTTTTCGGCGTAACCTCCGGAGCTGAAATTTCTTTGGAACAAAGATAATTCTTTCTAATCTGCAAATTCTCGATTAATACCCACCCCGTTGTCATTCTAATAGGTTTTGGGGAAGATCTGACAGCCTTTAAATTTTGACCATTTTTTCAACCCGCGGCCTGTCGTTTTTTTCAGGTTTTCGGCGTAACCTCTGGAGCTGAAATTTCTTTGGAACAAAGATAATTCTTTCTAATCTCTGCAATTTCTCGATTAATATCCACCCTGTTGTCAATTTATCAGGTTTTGGGGAAGATCTGATGCCCTTTAAATTTTGACCATTTTTTCAACCCGCGGCCTGTCGTTTTTTTCGCGTTTTCGGCGTAACCTCCGGAGCTGAAATTTCTTTGGAACAAAGATAATTCTTTCTATTCTCTGCAATTTCTCGATTAACACCCACCCCGTTGTCAATTTATCATGTTTTGGGGAAGATCTGACAGCCTTTAAATTTTGACCATTTTTTCAACCCGCGGCTTGTCATTTTTTTCAGGTTTTCGGCGTAACCTCCGGAGCTGAAATTTCTTTGGAACAAAGATAATTCTTTCTAATCTGCAAATTCTCGATTAATACCCACCCCGTTGTCATTCTAATAGGTTTTGGGGAAGATCTGACAGCCTTTAAATTTTGACCATTTTTTCAACCCGCGGCCTGTCGTTTTTTTCAGGTTTTTGGCGTGAACTACGGGGCTGAAATTTATTTGGAACAATGATAATTCTTTCTAATCTCTGCAATTTCTCGATTAATACCCACCCCGTTGTCAATTTATCAGGTTTTGGGGAAGATCTGATGCCCTTTAAATTTTGACCATTTATTCAACCCGCGGCCTGTCGTTTTTTTCCAGTTTTCGGCGCAACCTCCGGAGCTGAAATTTCTTTGGAACAAAGATAAGTCTTTCTAATCTCTGAAATTTCTCGATTAATACCCACCCCATTGTCATTTGATCAGGTTTTGGGGAAGATCTGATGCCCTTTAAATTTTGACCATTTTTTCAACCCGCGGCCTGTCGTTTTTTTCCGGTTTTCGGCGCAGCCTCCGGAGCTGAAATTTCTTTGGAACAAAGATAATTCTTTCTAATCTCTGCAATTTCTCGATTAATACCCACCCCGTTGTCATTCTATCAGGTTTTAGGGAAGATCTGACAGCCTTTAAATTTTGACCATTTTTTCAACCCGCGGCCTGTCGTTTTTTTCCAGTTTTCTGCGCCACCTCCGGAGCTGAAATTTCTTTGGAACAAAGATAATTCTTTCTAATCTCTGCAATTTCTCGATTAATACCCACCCCGTTGTCAATTTATCAGGTTTTGGGGAAGATCTGATGCCCTTTAAATTTTGACCATTTTTTCAACCCGCGGCTTGTTGTTTTTTTCGCATTTTCGGCGTAACCTCCGGAGCTGAAATTTCTTTGGAACAAAGATAATTCTTTCTAATCTCTGCAATTTCTCGATTAATACCCACCCCGTTGTCAATTTATCAGGTTTTGGGGAAGATCTGATGCCCTTTAAATTTTGACCATTTTTTCAACCCGCGGCCTGTCGTTTTTTTCCAGTTTTCGGCGCAACCTCCGGAGCTGAAATTTCTTTGGAACAAAGATAATTCTTTCTAATCTCTGCAATTTCTCGATTAATACCCACCCCGTTGTCAATTTATCAGGTTTTGGGGTAGATCTGATGCCCTTTAAATTTTGACCATTTTTTCAACCCGCGGCCTGTCGTTTTTTTCGCGTTTTCGGCGTAACCTCCGGAGCTGAAAATTCTTTGGAACAAAGATAATTTTTTCTATTCTCTGCAATTTCTCGATTAATACCCACCCCGTTGTCATTCTAATAGGTTTTGGGGAAGATCTGACAGTCTTTAAATTTTGACCATTTTTTCAACCCGCGGCCTGTCGTTTTTTTCGCGTTTTCGGCGTAACCTCCGGAGCTCAAATTTCTTTGGAACAAAGATAATTTTTTCTATTCTCTGCAATTTCTCGATTAATACCCACCCCGTTGTCATTCTATCAGGTTTTGGGGAAGATCTGACAGCCTTTAAATTTTGACCATTTTTTCAACCCGCGGCCTGTCGTTTTTTTCCAGTTTTCGGCGTAACCTCCGGAGCTGAAATTTCTTTGGAACAAAGATAATTCTTTCTAATCTGCAAATTCTCGATTAATACCCACCCCGTTGTCATTCTAATAGGTTTTGGGGAAGATCTGACAGCCTTTAAATTTTGACCATTTTTTCAACCCGCGGCCTGTCGTTTTTTTCAGGTTTTTGGCGTAAACTACGGGGCTGAAATTTATTTGGAACAATAATAATTCTTTCTAATCTCTGCAATTTCTCGATTAATACCCACCCCGTTGTCAATTTATCAGGTTTTGGGGAAGATGTGATGCCCTTTAAATTTTGACCATTTTTTCAACCCGCGGCCTGTCGTTTTTTTCAGGTTTTCGGCGTAACCTCCCGGGCTGAAATTTCTTTGGAACAAAGATAATTCTTTCTAATCTCTGCAATTTCTCGATTAATACCCACCCCGTTGTCAATTTATCAGGTTTTGGGGAAGATCTGATGCCCTTTAAATTTTGACCATTTTTTCAACCCGCGGCCTGTCGTTTTTTTCGCGTTTTCGGCGTAACCTCCGGAGCTGAAATTTCTTTGGAACAAAGATAATTTTTTCTATTCTCTGCAATTTCTCGATTAATACCCACCCCGTTGTCAATTTATCAGGTTTTGGGGAAGATCTGATGCCCTTTAAATTTTGACCATTTTTTCAACCCGCGGCCTGTCGTTTTTTTCAGGTTTTCGGCGTAACCTCCGGAGCTGAATTTTCTTTGGAACAAAGATAATTCTTTCTAATCTGCAAATTCTCGATTAATACCCACCCCGTTGTCATTCTAATAGGTTTTGGGGAAGATCTGACAGCCTTTAAATTTTGACCATTTTTTCAACCCGCGGCCTGTCATTTTTTTCAGGTTTTCGGCGTAACCTCTGGAGCTGAAATTTCTTTGGAACAAAGATAATTCTTTCTAATCTCTGCAATTTCTCGATTAATACCCACCCTGTTGTCAATTTATCAGGTTCTGGGGAAGATCTGATGCCCTTTAAATTTTGACCATTTTTTCAACCCGCGGCCTGTCGTTTTTTTCCAGTTTTCGGCGCAACCTCTGGAGCTGAAATTTCTTTGGAACAAAGATAATTCTTTCTAATCTCTGCAATTTCTCGATTAATACCCACCCCGTTGTCAATTTATCAGGTTTTGGGGAAGATCTGATGCCCTTTAAATTTTGACCATTTTTTCAACCCGCGGCCTGTCGTTTTTTTCGCGTTTTCGGCGTAACCTCCGGAGCTGAAATTTCTTTGGAACAAAGATAATTTTTTCTATTCTCTGCAATTTCTCGATTAATACCCACCCCATTGTCATTCTATCAGGTTTTGGGGAAGATCTGACAGCCTTTAAATTTTGACCATTTTTTCAACCCGCGGCTTGTCATCTTTTTCTGGTTTTCGGCGTAACCTCCGGAGCTGAAATTTCTTTGGAACAAAGATAATTCTTTCTATTCTCTGCAATTTCTCGATTAACACCCACCCCGTTGTCAATTTATCAGGTTTTGGGGAAGATCTGACAGCCTTTAAATTTTGACCATTTTTTCAACCCGCGGCTTGTCATTTTTTTCAGGTTTTCGGCGTAACCTCCGGAGCTGAAATTTCTTTGGAACAAAGATAATTCTTTCTAATCTGCAAATTCTCGATTAATACCCACCCCGTTGTCATTCTAATAGGTTTTGGGGAAGATCTGACAGCCTTTAAATTTTGACCATTTTTTCAACCCGCGGCCTGTCGTTTTTTTCAGGTTTTCGGCGTAACCTCTGGAGCTGAAATTTCTTTGGAACAAAGATAATTCTTTCTAATCTCTGCAATTTCTCGATTAATATCCACCCTGTTGTCAATTTATCAGGTTTTGGGGAAGATCTGATGCCCTTTAAATTTTGACCATTTTTTCAACCCGCGGCCTGTCGTTTTTTTCGCGTTTTCGGCGTAACCTCCGGAGCTGAAATTTCTTTGGAACAAAGATAATTCTTTCTATTCTCTGCAATTTCTCGATTAACACCCACCCCGTTGTCAATTTATCATGTTTTGGGGAAGATCTGACAGCCTTTAAATTTTGACCATTTTTTCAACCCGCGGCTTGTCATTTTTTTCAGGTTTTCGGCGTAACCTCCGGAGCTGAAATTTCTTTGGAACAAAGATAATTCTTTCTAATCTGCAAATTCTCGATTAATACCCACCCCGTTGTCATTCTAATAGGTTTTGGGGAAGATCTGACAGCCTTTAAATTTTGACCATTTTTTCAACCCGCGGCCTGTCGTTTTTTTCAGGTTTTTGGCGTGAACTACGGGGCTGAAATTTATTTGGAACAATGATAATTCTTTCTAATCTCTGCAATTTCTCGATTAATACCCACCCCGTTGTCAATTTATCAGGTTTTGGGGAAGATCTGATGCCCTTTAAATTTTGACCATTTATTCAACCCGCGGCCTGTCGTTTTTTTCCAGTTTTCGGCGCAACCTCCGGAGCTGAAATTTCTTTGGAACAAAGATAAGTCTTTCTAATCTCTGAAATTTCTCGATTAATACCCACCCCATTGTCATTTGATCAGGTTTTGGGGAAGATCTGATGCCCTTTAAATTTTGACCATTTTTTCAACCCGCGGCCTGTCGTTTTTTTCCGGTTTTCGGCGCAGCCTCCGGAGCTGAAATTTCTTTGGAACAAAGATAATTCTTTCTAATCTCTGCAATTTCTCGATTAATACCCACCCCGTTGTCATTCTATCAGGTTTTAGGGAAGATCTGACAGCCTTTAAATTTTGACCATTTTTTCAACCCGCGGCCTGTCGTTTTTTTCCAGTTTTCTGCGCCACCTCCGGAGCTGAAATTTCTTTGGAACAAAGATAATTCTTTCTAATCTCTGCAATTTCTCGATTAATACCCACCCCGTTGTCAATTTATCAGGTTTTGGGGAAGATCTGATGCCCTTTAAATTTTGACCATTTTTTCAACCCGCGGCTTGTTGTTTTTTTCGCATTTTCGGCGTAACCTCCGGAGCTGAAATTTCTTTGGAACAAAGATAATTCTTTCTAATCTCTGCAATTTCTCGATTAATACCCACCCCGTTGTCAATTTATCAGGTTTTGGGGAAGATCTGATGCCCTTTAAATTTTGACCATTTTTTCAACCCGCGGCCTGTCGTTTTTTTCCAGTTTTCGGCGCAACCTCCGGAGCTGAAATTTCTTTGGAACAAAGATAATTCTTTCTAATCTCTGCAATTTCTCGATTAATACCCACCCCGTTGTCAATTTATCAGGTTTTGGGGTAGATCTGATGCCCTTTAAATTTTGACCATTTTTTCAACCCGCGGCCTGTCGTTTTTTTCGCGTTTTCGGCGTAACCTCCGGAGCTGAAAATTCTTTGGAACAAAGATAATTTTTTCTATTCTCTGCAATTTCTCGATTAATACCCACCCCGTTGTCATTCTAATAGGTTTTGGGGAAGATCTGACAGTCTTTAAATTTTGACCATTTTTTCAACCCGCGGCCTGTCGTTTTTTTCGCGTTTTCGGCGTAACCTCCGGAGCTCAAATTTCTTTGGAACAAAGATAATTTTTTCTATTCTCTGCAATTTCTCGATTAATACCCACCCCGTTGTCATTCTATCAGGTTTTGGGGAAGATCTGACAGCCTTTAAATTTTGACCATTTTTTCAACCCGCGGCCTGTCGTTTTTTTCCAGTTTTCGGCGTAACCTCCGGAGCTGAAATTTCTTTGGAACAAAGATAATTCTTTCTAATCTGCAAATTCTCGATTAATACCCACCCCGTTGTCATTCTAATAGGTTTTGGGGAAGATCTGACAGCCTTTAAATTTTGACCATTTTTTCAACCCGCGGCCTGTCGTTTTTTTCAGGTTTTTGGCGTAAACTACGGGGCTGAAATTTATTTGGAACAATGATAATTCTTTCTAATCTCTGCAATTTCTCGATTAATACCCACCCCGTTGTCAATTTATCAGGTTTTGGGGAAGATGTGATGCCCTTTAAATTTTGACCATTTTTTCAACCCGCGGCCTGTCGTTTTTTTCCAGTTTTCGGCGCAACCTCCGGGGCTGAAATTTCTTTGGAACAAAGATAAGTCTTTCTAATCTCTGCAATTTCTCGATTAATACCCACCCCGTTGTCAATTTATCAGGTTTTGGGGAAGATCTGATGCCCTTTAAATTTTGACCATTTTTTCAACCCGCGGCCTGTCGTTTTTTTCGCGTTTTCGGCGCAACCTCCGGAGCTGAAATTTCTTTGGAACAAAGATAATTCTTTCTAATCTCTGAAATTTCTCGATTAATACCCACCCTGTTGTCAATTTATCAGGTTTTGGGGAAGATCTGATGCCCTTTAAATTTTGACCATTTTTTCAATCCGCGGCCTGTCGTTTTTTTCAGGTTTTCGGCGTAACCTCCGGGGCTGAAATTTCTTTGGAACAAAGATAATTCTTTCTATTCTCTGCAATTTCTCGATTAATACCCACCCCGTTGTCATTCTATCAAGTTTTGGGGAAGATCTGACATCCTTTAAATTTTGACCATTTTTTCAACCCGCGGCCTGTCGTTTTTTTCAGGTTTTCGGCGTAACCTCCGGGGCTGAAATTTCTTTGGAACAAAGATAATTCTTTCTATTCTCTGCAATTTCTCGATTAACCCCCACCCCGTTGTCAATTTATCAGGTTTTGGGGAAGATCTGACAGCCTTTAAATTTTGACCATTTTTTCAACCCGTGGCTTGTCGTTTTTTTCACGTTTTCGGCGTAACCTCCGGAGCTGAAATTTCTTTGGAACAAAGATAATTTTTTCTATTCTCTGCAATTTCTCGATTAATACCCACCCTGTTGTCATTCTATCAGGTTTTGGGGAAGATCTGACAGCCTTTAAATTTTGACCATTTTTTCAACCCGCGGCCTGTCGTTTTTTTCAGGTTTTTGGCGTAACATACGGGGCTGAAATTTCTTTGGAACAAAGATAATTCTTTCTAATCTCTGCAATTTCTCGATTAATACCCACCCCGTTGTCAATTTATCAGGTTTTGGGGAAGATCTGATGCCCTTTAAATTTTGACCATTTTTTCAACCCGCGGCCTGTCGTTTTTTTCAGGTTTTCGGCGTAACCTCCGGGGCTGAAATTTCTTTGGAACAAAGATAATTCTTTCTATTCTCTGCAATTTCTCAATTAATACCCACCCCGTTGTCATTCTATCAGGTTTTGGGGAAGATCTGACAGCCTTTAAATTTTGACCATTTTTTCAACCCGCGGCCTGTCGTTTTTTTCAGGTTTTCGGCGTAACCTCCCGGGCTGAAATTTCTTTGGAACAAAGATAATTCTTTCTAATCTCTGCAATTTCTCGATTAATACCCACCCCGTTGTCAATTTATCAGGTTTTGGGGAAGATCTGATGCCCTTTAAATTTTGACCATTTTTTCAACCCGCGGCCTGTCGTTTTTTTCAGGTTTTCGGCGTAACCTCCGGGGCTCAAATTTCTTTGGAACAAAGATAATTCTTTCTATTCTCTGCAATTTCTCGATTAACACCCACCCCGTTGTCAATTTATCATGTTTTGGGGAAGATCTGACAGCCTTTAAATTTTGACCATTTTTTCAACCCGCGGCCTGTCATTTTTTTCAGGTTTTCGGCGTAACCTCCGGAGCTGAATTTTCTTTGGAACTAAGATAATTCTTTCTAATCTGCAAATTCTCGATTAATACCCACCCCGTTGTCATTCTAATAGATTTTGGGGAAGATCTGACAGCCTTTAAATTTTGACCATTTTTTCAACCCGCGGCCTGTCGTTTTTTTCAGGTTTTTGGCGTAACCTACGGGGCTGAAATTTATTTGGAACAATGATAATTCTTTCTAATCTCTGCAATTTCTCGATTAATACCCACCCCGTTGTCAATTTATCAGGTTTTGGGGAAGATCTGACAGCCTTTAAATTTTGACCATTTTTTCAACCCGCGGCCTGTCGTTTTTTTCCATTTTTCGGCGCAACCTCCGGAGCTGAAATTTCTTTGGAACAAAGATAATTCTTTCTAATCTCTGAAATTTCTCGATTAATACCCACCCTGTTGTCAATTTATCAGGTTTTGGGGAAGATCTGATGCCCTTTAAATTTTGACCATTTTTTCAACCCGCGGCCTGTCGTTTTTTTCGCGTTTTCGGCGTAACCTCCGGAGCTGAAATTTCTTTGGAACAAAGATAATTCTTTCTAATCTCTGCAATTTCTCGATTAATACCCACCCCGTTGTCAATTTATCAGGTTTTGGGGAAGATCTGATGCCCTTTAAATTTTGACCATTTTTTCAACCCGCGGCCTGTCGTTTTTTTCGCGTTTTCGGCGTAACCTCTGGAGCTGAAATTTCTTTGGAACAAAGATAATTCTTTCTAATCTCTGCAATTTCTCGATTAATACCCACCCTGTTGTCAATTTATCAGGTTTTGGGGAAGATCTGATGCCCTTTAAATTTTGACCATTTTTTCAACCCGCGGCCTGTCGTTTTTTTCCAGTTTTCGGCGCAACCTCCGGAGCTGAAATTTCTTTGGAACAAAGATAATTCTTTCTAATCTCTGCAATTTCTCGATTAATACCCACCCCGTTGTCAATTTATCAGGTTTTGGGGAAGATCTGATGCCCTTTAAATTTTGACCATTTTTTCAACCCGCGGCCTGTCGTTTTTTTCGCGTTTTCGGCGTAACCTCCGGAGCTGAAAATTCTTTGGAACAAAGATAATTTTTTCTATTCTCTGCAATTTCTCGATTAATACCCACCCCGTTGTCAATTTATCAGGTTTTGGGGAAGATCTGATGCCCTTTAAATTTTGACCATTTTTTCAACCCGCGGCCTGTCGTTTTTTTCGCGTTTTCGGCGTAACCTCCGGAGCTGAAATTTCTTTGGAACAAAGATAATTCTTTCTAATCTCTGCAATTTCTCGATTAATACCCACCCCGTTGTCAATTTATCAGGTTTTGGGGAAGATCTGATGCCCTTTAAATTTTGACCATTTTTTCAACCCGCGGCCTGTTTTTTTCGCGTTTTTAATTTATCAGGTTTTGGGGAAGATCTGATGCCCTTTAAATTTTGACCATTTTTTCAACCCGCGGCCTGCTTTTTTCGCATTTTCAGCGTAACCTCTGGAGCTGAAATTTCTTTGGAACAAAGATAATTCTTTCTAATCTCTGCAATTTCTCGATTAATACCCACCCTGTTGTCAATTTATCAGGTTTTGGGGAAGATCTGATGCCCTTTAAATTTTGACCATTTTTCCAACCCGCGGCCTGTCGTTTTTTTCCAGTTTTCGCCGCAACCTCCGGAGCTGAAATTTCTTTGGAACAAAGATAATTCTTTCTAATCTCTGCAATTTCTCGATTAATACCCACCCCGTTGTCATTCTATCAGGTTTTGGGGAAGATCTGACAGCCTTTAAATTTTGACCATTTTTTCAACCCGCGGCTTGTCGTTTTTTTCAGGTTTTCGGCGTAACCTCCGGGGCTGAAATTTCTTTGGAACAAAGATAATTTTTTCTATTCTCTGCAATTTCTCGATTAATACCCACCCTGTTGTCATTCTATCAGGTTTTGGGGAAGATCTGACAGCCTTTAAATTTTGACCATTTTTTCAACCCGCGGCTTGTCGTTTTTTTCAGGTTTTCGGCGTAACCTCCGGAGCTGAATTTTCTTTAGAACAAAGATAATTCTTTCTAATCTGCAAATTCTCGATTAATACCCACCCCGTTGTCATTCTAATAGGTTTTGGGGAAGATCTGACAGCCTTTAAATTTTGACCATTTTTTCAACCCGCGGCCTGTCGTTTTTTTCGCGTTTTCGGCGTAACCTCTGGAGCTGAAATTTCTTTGGAACAAAGATAATTCTTTCTAATCTCTGCAATTTCTCGATTAATACCCACCCTGTTGTCAATTTATCAGGTTTTGGGGAAGATCTGATGCCCTTTAAATTTTGACCATTTTTCCAACCCGCGGCCTGTCGTTTTTTTCCAGTTTTCGCCGCAACCTCCGGAGCTGAAATTTCTTTGGAACAAAGATAATTCTTTCTAATCTCTGCAATTTCTCGATTAATACCCACCCCGTTGTCATTCTATCAGGTTTTGGGGAAGATCTGACAGCCTTTAAATTTTGACCATTTTTTCAACCCGCGGCTTGTCGTTTTTTTCAGGTTTTCGGCGTAACCTCCGGGGCTGAAATTTCTTTGGAACAAAGATAATTTTTTCTATTCTCTGCAATTTCTCGATTAATACCCACCCTGTTGTCATTCTATCAGGTTTTGGGGAAGATCTGACAGCCTTTAAATTTTGACCATTTTTTCAACCCGTGGCTTGTCGTTTTTTTCAGGTTTTCGGCGTAACCTCCGGAGCTGAAATTTCTTTGGAACAAAGATAATTTTTTCTATTCTCTGCAATTTCTCGATTAATACCCACCCCGTTGTCAATTTATCAGGTTTTGGGGAAGATCTGATGCCCTTTAAATTTTGACCATTTTTTCAGCCCACGGCCTGTCGTTTTTTTCGCGTTTTCGGCGTAACCTCCGGAGCTGGAATTTCTTTGGAACAAAGATAATTTTTTTCTATTCTCTGCAATTTCTCGATTAATACCCACCCCGTTGTCATTCTATCAAGTTTTGGGGAAGATCTGACAGCCTTTAAATTTTGACCATTTTTTCAACCCGCGGCTTGTCGTTTTTTTCGCGTTTTCGGCGTAACCTCCGGAGCTGAAATTTCTTTGGAACAAAGATAATTTTTTCTATTCTCTGCAATTTCTCGATTAATACCCACCCCGTTGTCATTCTATCAGGTTTTGGGGAAGATCTGACAGCCTTTAAATTTTGACCATTTTTTCAACCCGCGGCCTGTCGTTTTTTTCAGGTTTTCGACGTAACCTCCGGGACTGTAATTTCTTTGGAACAAAGATAAGTCTTTCTAATCTCTGCAATTTCTCGATTAATACCCACCCCGTTGTCAATTTATCAGGTTTTGGGGAAGATCTGATGCCCTTTAAATTTTGACCATTTTTTCAACCCGCGGCCTGTCGTTTTTTTCGCGTTTTCGGCGTAACCTCTGGAGCTGAAATTTCTTTGGAACAAAGATAATTCTTTCTAATCTCTGCAATTTCTCGATTAATACCCACCCTGTTGTCAATTTATCAGGTTTTGGGGAAGATCTGATGCCCTTTAAATTTTGACCATTTTTCAAACCCGCGGCCTGTCGTTTTTTTCCAGTTTTCGCCGCAACCTCCGGAGCTGAAATTTCTTTGGAACAAAGATAATTCTTTCTAATCTCTGCAATTTCTCGATTAATACCCACCCCGTTGTCATTCTATCAGGTTTTGGGGAAGATCTGACAGCCTTTAAATTTTGACCATTTTTTCAACCCGCGGCCTGTCGTTTTTTTCAGGTTTTCGGCGTAACCTCCGGGGCTGAAATTTCTTTGGAACAAAGATAATTCTTTCTATTCTCTGCAATTTCTCGATTAACACCCACCCCGTTGTCAATTTATCAGGTTTTGGGGAAGATCTGATGCCCTTTAAATTTTGACCATTTTTTCAGCCCGCGGCCTGTCATTTTTTTCAGGTTTTCGGCGTAACCTCCGGAGCTGAATTTTCTTTGGAACAAAGATAATTCTTTCTAATCTGCAAATTCTCGATTAATACCCACCCCGTTGTCATTCTAATAGGTTTTGGGGAAGATCTGACAGCCTTTAAATTTTGACCATTTTTTCAACCCGCGGCCTGTTGTTTTTTTCAGGTTTTTGGCGTAACCTACGTGGCTGAAATTTCTTTGGAACAAAGATAATTCTTTCTAATCTCTGCAATTTCTTGATTAAAACCACCCCGTTGTCAATTTATCAGGTTTTGGGGAAGATCTGATGCCCTTTAAATTTTGACCATTTTTTCAACCCGCAGCCTGTCGTTTTTTTCCAGTTTTCGGCGCAACCTCCGGGGCTGAAATTTCTTTGGAACAAAGATAAGTCTTTCTAATCTCTGCAATTTCTCGATTAATACCCACCCCGTTGTCAATTTAACAGGTTTTGGGGAAGATCTGATGCCCTTTAAATTTTGAACATTTTTTCAACCCGCGGCCTGTCATTTTTTTCACGTATTCGGCGTAACCTCCGGAGCTGAAATTTCTTTGGAACAAAGATAATTTATTCTATTCTCTGCAATTTCTCGATTAATACCCACCCCGTTGTCATTCTATCAGGTTTTGGGGAAGATCTGACAGCCTTTAAATTTTGACCATTTTTTCAACCCGCGGCCTGTCGTTTTTTTCAGGTTTTCGACGTAACCTCCGGGGCTGAAATTTCTTTGGAACAAAGATAATTATTTCTAATCTCTGCAATTTCTCGATTAATACCCACCCCGTTGTCAATTTATCAGGTTTTGGGGAAGATCTGATGTCCTTTAAATTTTGACCATTTTTTCAACCCGCAGCCTGTCGTTTTTTTCAGGTTTTCGGCGTAACCTACGGGGCTGAAATTTCTTTGGAACAAAGATAATTCTTTCTAGTCTCTGCAATTTCTCGATTAATACCCACCCCGTTGTCAATTTATCAGGTTTTGGGGAAGATCTGATGCCCTTTAAATTTTGACCATTTTTTCAACCCGTGGTCTGTCGTTTTTTTCGCGTTTTCGGCGTAACCTCCGGAGCTGAAATTTCTTTGGAACAAAGATAATTCTTTCTAATCTCTGCAATTTCTCGATTAATACCCACCCCATTGTCAATTTATCAGGTTTTGGGGAAGAGCTGATGCCCTTTAAATTTTGAACATTTTTTCAACCCGCGGCCTGTCGTTTTTTTCGCGTTTTCGGCGTAACCTCTGGAGCTGAAATTTCTTTGGAACAAAGATAATTCTTTCTAATCTCTGCAATTTCTCGATTAATACCCACCCCGTTGTCATTCTATCAGGTTTTGGGGAAGATCTGACAGCCTTTAAATTTTGACCATTTTTTCAACCCGCGGCCTGTCGTTTTTTTCAGGTTTTCGGCGTAACCTCCGGGGCTGAAATTTCTTTGGAACAAAGATAATTCTTTCTATTCTCTGCAATTTCTCGATTAATACCCACCCCGTTGTCAATTTATCAGGTTTTGGGGAAGATCTGATGCCCTTTAAATTTTGACCATTTTTTCAACCCGCGGCCTGTCGTTTTTTTCCAGTTTTCGGCGCAACCTCCGGGGCTGTAATTTCTTTGGAACAAAGATAAGTCTTTCTAATCTCTGCAATTTCTCGATTAATACCCACCCCGTTGTCATTCTATCAGGTTTTGGGGAAGATCTGACAGCCTTTAAATTTTGACCATTTTTTCAACCCGCGGCCTGTCGTTTTTTTCAGGTTTTCGGCGTAACCTCCGGGGCTGAAATTTCTTTGGAACAAAGATAATTCTTTCTATTCTCTGCAATTTCTCGATTAACACCCACCCCGTTGTCAATTTATCAGGTTTTGGGGAAGATCTGACAGCCTTTAAATTTTGACCATTTTTTCAACCCGCGGCTTGTCGTTTTTTTCAGGTTTTCGGCGTAACCTCCGGAGCTGAAATTTCTTTGGAACAAAGATAATTTTTTCTATTCTCTGCAATTTCTCGATTAATACCCACCCTGTTGTCATTCTATCAGGTTTTGGGGAAGATCTGACAGCATTTAAATTTTGACCATTTTTTCAACCCGCGGCTTCTCGTTTTTTTCAGGTTTTCGGCCTAACCTCCGGAGCTGAATTTTCTTTGGAACAAAGATAATTCTTTCTAATCTGCAAATTCTCGATTAATACCCACCACGTTGTCATTCTAATAGGTTTTGGGGAAGATCTGACAGCCTTTAAATTTTGACCATTTTTTCAACCCGCGGCCTGTCGTTTTTTTCAGGTTTTCGGCGTAACCTCCGGGGCTGAAATTTCTTTGGAACAAAGATAATTCTTTCTATTCTCTGCAATTTCTCGATTAACACCCACCCCGTTGTCATTCTATCAGGTTTTGGGGAAGATCTGACAGCCTTTAAATTTTGACCATTTTTTCAACCCGCGGCCTGTCGTTTTTTTCCAGTCTTCGGCGCAACCTCCGGAGCTGAAATTTCTTTGGAACAAAGATAATTCTTTCTAATCTCTGCAATTTCTCGATTAATACCCACCCCGTTGTCAATTTATCAGGTTTTGGGGAAGAGCTGATGCCCTTTAAATTTTGAACATTTTTTCAACCCGCGGCCTGTCGTTTTTTTCAGGTTTTTGGCGTAACCTACGGGGCTGAAATTTCTTTGGAACAAAGATAATTCTTTCTAATCTCTGCAATTTCTCGATTAATACCCACCCCGTTGTCAATTTATCAGGTTTTGGGGAAGATCTGATGCCCTTTAAATTTTGACCATTTTTTCAACCCGCGGCCTGTCGTTTTTTTCGCGTTTTCGGCGTAACCTCCGGAGCTGAAATTTCTTTGGAACAAAGATAATTTTTTCTATTCTCTGCAATTTCTTGATTAATACCCACCCCGTTGTCATTCTATCAGGTTTTGGGGAAGATCTGACAGCCTTTAAATTTTGACCATTTTTTCAACCCGCGGCTTGTCGTCTTTTTCAGGTTTTCGGCGTAACCTCCGGAGCTGAAATTTCTTTGGAACAAAGATAATTCTTTCTATTCTCTGCAATTTCTCGATTAATACCCACCCCGTTGTCATTCTATCAGGTTTTGGGGAAGATCTGACAGCCTTTAAATTTTGACCATTTTTTCAACCTGCGGCCTGTCGTTTTTTTCAGGTTTTCGGCGTAACCTCCGGGGCTGAAATTTCTTTGGAACAAAGATAATTCTTTCTATTCTCTGCAATTTCTCGATTAACACCCACCCCGTTGTCAATTTATCAGGTTTTGGGGAAGATCTGATGCCCTTTAAATTTTGACCATTTTTTCAGCCCGCGGCCTGTCATTTTTTTCAGGTTTTCGGCGTAACCTCCGGAGCTGAATTTTCTTTGGAACAAAGATAATTCTTTCTAATCTGCAAATTCTTGATTAATACCCACCCAGTTGTCATTCTAATAGGTTTTGGGGAAGATCTGACAGCCTTTAAATTTTGACCATTTTTTCAACCCGCGGCCTGTCGTTTTTTTCAGGTTTTTGGCGTAACCTACGGGGCTGAAATTTCTTTGGAACAAAGATAATTCTTTCTAATCTCTGCAATTTCTTGATTAATACCCACCCCGTTGTCAATTTATCAGGTTTTGGGGAAGATCTGATGCCCTTTAAATTTTGACCATTTTTTCAACCCGCGGCCTGTCGTTTTTTTCCAGTTTTCGGCGCAACCTCCGGGGCTGAAATTTCTTTGGAACAAAGATAAGTCTTTCTAATCTCTGCAATTTCTCGATTAATACCCACCCCGTTGTCAATTTAACAGGTTTTGGGGAAGATCTGATGCCCTTTAAATTTTGAACATTTTTTCAACCCGCGGCCTGTCATTTTTTTCACGTATTCGGCGTAACCTCCGGAGCTGAAATTTCTTTGGAACAAAGATAATTTATTCTATTCTCTGCAATTTCTCGATTAATACCCACCCCGTTGTCATTCTATCAGGTTTTGGGGAAGATCTGACAGCCTTTAAATTTTGACCATTTTTTCAACCCGCGGCCTGTCGTTTTTTTCAGGTTTTCGACGTAACCTCCGGGGCTGAAATTTCTTTGGAACAAAGATAATTATTTCTAATCTCTGCAATTTCTCGATTAAAACCCACCCCGTTGTCAATTTATCAGGTTTTGGAGAAGATCTGATGTCCTTTAAATTTTGACCATTTTTTCAACCCGCAGCCTGTCGTTTTTTTCAGGTTTTCGGCGTAACCTACGGGGCTGAAATTTCTTTGGAACAAAGATAATTCTTTCTAGTCTCTGCAATTTCTCGATTAATACCCACCCCGTTGTCAATTTATCAGGTTTTGGGGAAGATCTGATGCCCTTTAAATTTTGACCATTTTTTCAACCCGCGACCTGTCGTTTTTTTCGCGTTTTCAGCGCAACCTCCGGAGCTGAAATTTCTTTGGAACAAAGATAATTCTTTCTAATCTCTGCAATTTCTCGATTAATACCCACCCCGTTGTCAATTTATCAGGTTTTGGGGAAGATCTGATGCCCTTTAAATTTTGACCATTTTTTCAACCCGCGGCCTGTCGTTTTTTTCGCGTTTTCGGCGTAACCTCCGGAGCTGAAATTTCTTTGGAACAAAGATAATTTTTTCTATTCTCTGCAATTTCTTGATTAATACCCACCCCGTTGTCATTCTATCAGGTTTTGGGGAAGATCTGACAGCCTTTAAATTTTGACCATTTTTTCAACCCGCGGCTTGTCGTTTTTTTCAGGTTTTCGGCGTAACCTCCGGAGCTGAAATTTCTTTGGAACAAAGATAATTTTTTCTATTCTCTGCAATTTCTCGATTAATACCCACCCCGTTGTCAATTTATCAGGTTTTGGGGAAGATCTGATGCCCTTTAAATTTTGACCATTTTTTCAACCCGCGGCCTGTCGTTTTTTTCGCGTTTTCGGCGTAACCTCCGGAGCTGAAATTTCTTTGGAACAAAGATAATTTTTTCTATTCTCTGCAATTTCTTGATTAATACCCACCCCGTTGTCATTCTATCAGGTTTTGGGGAAGATCTGACAGCCTTTAAATTTTGACCATTTTTTCAACCCGCGGCTTGTCGTCTTTTTCAGGTTTTCGGCGTAACCTACGGGGCTGAAATTTCTTTGGAACAAAGATAATTCTTTCTAATCTCTGCAATTTCTCGATTAATACCCACCCCGTTGTCAATTTATCAGGTTTTGGGGAAGATCTGATGCCCTTTAAATTTTGACCATTTTTTCAACCCGCGGCCTGTCGCTTTTTTCGCGTTTTCGGCGTAACCTCCGGAGCTGAAATTTCTTTGGAACAAAGATAATTTTTTCTATTCTCTGCAATTTCTTGATTAATACCCACCCCGTTGTCATTCTATCAGGTTTTGGGGAAGATCTGACAGCCTTTAAATTTTGACCATTTTTTCAACCCGCGGCTTG
The DNA here is from genome assembly GCA_029490765.1 of Euthynnus affinis. NCBI lineage: Eukaryota > Metazoa > Chordata > Actinopteri > Scombriformes > Scombridae > Euthynnus > Euthynnus affinis. The sequence continues at coordinate 956,718 of CM055861.1, read as the reverse complement.
TCGTCTTTTTCAGGTTTTCGGCGTAACCTCCGGAGCTGAAATTTCTTTGGAACAAAGATAATTCTTTCTATTCTCTGCAATTTCTCGATTAATACCCACCCCGTTGTCATTCTATCAGGTTTTGGGGAAGATCTGACAGCCTTTAAATTTTGACCATTTTTTCAACCCGCGGCCTGTCGTTTTTTTCGCGTTTTCGGCGTAACCTCCGGAGCTGAAATTTCTTTGGAACAAAGATAATTCTTTCTAGTCTCTGCAATTTCTCGATTAATACCCACCCCGTTGTCAATTTATCAGGTTTTGGGGAAGATCTGATGCCCTTTAAATTTTGACCATTTTTTCAACCCGCGACCTGTCGTTTTTTTCGCGTTTTCAGCGCAACCTCCGGAGCTGAAATTTCTTTGGAACAAAGATAATTCTTTCTAATCTCTGCAATTTCTCGATTAATACCCACCCCATTGTCAATTTATCAGGTTTTGGGGAAGATCTGATGCCCTTTAAATTTTGACCATTTTTTCAACCCGCGGCCTGTCGTTTTTTTCGCGTTTTCGGCGTAACCTCCGGAGCTGAAATTTCTTTGGAACAAAGATAATTTTTTCTATTCTCTGCAATTTCTTGATTAATACCCACCCCGTTGTCATTCTATCAGGTTTTGGGGAAGATCTGACAGCCTTTAAATTTTGACCATTTTTTCAACCCGCGGCTTGTCGTCTTTTTCAGGTTTTCGGCGTAACCTACGGGGCTGAAATTTCTTTGGAACAAAGATAATTCTTTCTAATCTCTGCAATTTCTCGATTAATACCCACCCCGTTGTCAATTTATCAGGTTTTGGGGAAGATCTGATGCCCTTTAAATTTTGACCATTTTTTCAACCCGCGGCCTGTCGCTTTTTTCGCGTTTTCGGCGTAACCTCCGGAGCTGAAATTTCTTTGGAACAAAGATAATTTTTTCTATTCTCTGCAATTTCTTGATTAATACCCACCCCGTTGTCATTCTATCAGGTTTTGGGGAAGATCTGATGCCCTTTAAATTTTGACCATTTTTTCAACCCGTGGCCTGTCGTTTTTTTCGCGTTTTCGGCGTAACCTCCGGAGCTGAAATTTCTTTGGAACAAAGATAATTCTTTCTAATCTCTGCAATTTCTCGATTAATACCCACCCCATTGTCAATTTATCAGGTTTTGGGGAAGAGCTGATGCCCTTTAAATTTTGAACATTTTTTCAACCCGCGGCCTGTCGTTTTTTTCGCGTTTTCGGCGTAACCTCTGGAGCTGAAATTTCTTTGGAACAAAGATAATTCTTTCTAATCTCTGCAATTTCTCGATTAATACCCACCCCGTTGTCATTCTATCAGGCTTTGGGGAAGATCTGACAGCCTTTAAATTTTGACCATTTTTTCAACCCGCGGCCTGTCGTTTTTTTCAGGTTTTCGGCGTAACCTCCGGGGCTGAAATTTCTTTGGAACAAAGATAATTCTTTCTATTCTCTGCAATTTCTCGATTAACACCCACCCCGTTGTCAATTTATCAGGTTTTGGGGAAGATCTGACAGCCTTTAAATTTTGACCATTTTTTCAGCCCGCGGCCTGTCATTTTTTTCAGGTTTTCGGCGTAACCTCCGGAGCTGAATTTTCTTTGGAACAAAGATAATTCTTTCTAATCTGCAAATTCTCGATTAATACCCACCCCGTTGTCATTCTAATAGGTTTTGGGGAAGATCTGACAGCCTTTAAATTTTGACCATTTTTTCAACCCGCGGCCTGTCGTTTTTTTCAGGTTTTTGGCGTAACCTACGGGGCTGAAATTTCTTTGGAACAAAGATAATTCTTTCTAATCTCTGCAATTTCTTGATTAATACCCACCCCGTTGTCAATTTATCAGGTTTTGGGGAAGATCTGATGCCCTTTAAATTTTGACCATTTTTTCAACCCGCGGCCTGTCGTTTTTTTCCAGTTTTCGGCGCAACCTCCGGGGCTGAAATTTCTTTGGAACAAAGATAAGTCTTTCTAATCTCTGCAATTTCTCGATTAATACCCACCCCGTTGTCAATTTAACAGGTTTTGGGGAAGATCTGATGCCCTTTAAATTTTGAACATTTTTTCAACCCGCGGCCTGTCATTTTTTTCACGTATTCGGCGTAACTTCCGGAGCTGAAATTTCTTTGGAACAAAGATAATTTATTCTATTCTCTGCAATTTCTCGATTAATACCCACCCCGTTGTCATTCTATCAGGTTTTGGGGAAGATCTGACAGCCTTTAAATTTTGACCATTTTTTCAACCTGCGGCCTGTCGTTTTTTTCAGGTTTTTGACGTAACCTCCGGGGCTGAAATTTCTTTGGAACAAAGATAATTCTTTCTAATCTCTGCAATTTCTCGATTAATACCCACCCCGTTGTCAATTTATCAGGTTTTGGGGAAGATCTGATGCCCTTTAAATTTTGACCATTTTTTCAACCCGCAGCCTGTGGTTTTTTTCCAGTTTTCGGCGCAACCTCCGGAGCTGAAATTTCTTTGGAACAAAGATAATTCTTTCTAATCTCTGCAATTTCTCGATTAATACCCACCCCGTTGTCATTCTATCAGGTTTTGGGGAAGATCTGATGCCCTTTAAATTTTGACCATTTTTACAACCCGTGGCCTGTCGTTTTTTTCGCGTTTTCGGCGTAACCTCCGGAGCTGAAATTTCTTTGGAACAAAGATAATTCTTTCTAATCTCTGCAATTTCTCGATTAATACCCACCCCGTTGTCATTCTATCAGGTTTTGGGGAAGATCTGACAGCCTTTAAATTTTGACCATTTTTTCAACCCGCGGCCTGTCGTTTTTTTCGCGTTTTCGGCGTAACCTCCGGAGCTGAAATTTCTTTGGAACAAAGATAATTCTTTCTAATATCTGCAATTTCTCGATTAATACCCACCCTGTTGTCAATTTATCAGGTTTTGGGGAAGATCTGATGCCCTTTAAATTTTGACCATTTTTTCAACCCGCGGCCTGTCGTTTTTTTCGCGTTTTCGGCGCAACCTCCGGAGCTGAAATTTCTTTGGAACAAAGATAATTCTTTCTAATCTCTGCAATTTCTCGATTAATACCCACCCCGTTGTCATTCTATCAGGTTTTGGGGAAGATCTGACAGCCTTTAAATTTTGACCATTTTTTCAACCAAAAAGCCTGTCGTTTTTTTCAGGTTTTCGGCGTAACCTCCGGAGCTGAAATTTCTTTGGAACAAAGATAATTTATTCTATTCTCTGCAATTTCTCGATTAATGCCCACCCCGTTGTCATTCTATCAGGTTTTGGGGAAGATCTGACAGCCTTTAAATTTTGACCATTTTTTCAACCCGCGGCCTGTCGTTTTTTTCGCGTTTTCGGCGTAACCTCCGGAGCTGAAATTTCTTTGGAACAAAGATAATTCTTTCTAATATCTGCAATTTCTCGATTAATACCCACCCTGTTGTCAATTTATCAGGTTTTGGGGAAGATCTGATGCCCTTTAAATTTTGACCATTTTTTCAACCCGCGGCCTGTCGTTTTTTTCACGTTTTCGGCGCAACCTCCGGAGCTGAAATTTCTTTGGAACAAAGATAATTCTTTCTAATCTCTGCAATTTCTCGATTAATACCCACCCCGTTGTCATTCTATCAGGTTTTGGGGAAGATCTGACAGCCTTTAAATTTTGACCATTTTTTCAACCAAAAAGCCTGTCGTTTTTTTCAGGTTTTCGGCGTAACCTCCGGAGCTGAAATTTCTTTGGAACAAAGATAATTTATTCTATTCTCTGCAATTTCTCGATTAATGCCCACCCCGTTGTCATTCTATCAGGTTTTGGGGAAGATCTGACAGCCTTTAAATTTTGACCATTTTTTCAACCCGCGGCCTGTCGTTTTTTTCAGGTTTTCGACGTAACCTCCGGGGCTGAAATTTCTTTGGAACAAAGATAATTATTTCTAATCTCTGCAATTTCTCGATTAATACCCACCCCGTTGTCAATTTATCAGGTTTTGGGGAAGATCTGATGCCCTTTAAATTTTGACCATTTTTTCAACCCGCAGCCTGTCGTTTTTTTCAGGTTTTCGGCGTAACCTACGGGGCTGAAATTTCTTTGGAACAAAGATAATTCTTTCTAGTCTCTGAAATTTCTCGATTAATACCCACCCCGTTGTCAATTTATCAGGTTTTGGGGAAGATCTGATGCCCTTTAAATTTTGACCATTTTTTCAACCCGCGGCCTGTCGTTTTTTTCGCGTTTTCGGCGCAACCTCCGGAGCTGAAATTTCTTTGGAACAAAGATAATTCTTTCTAATCTCTGCAATTTCTCGATTAATACCCACCCCGTTGTCATTCTATCAGGTTTTGGGGAAGATCTGACAGCCTTTAAATTTTGACCATTTTTTCAACCCGCGGCCTGTCGTTTTTTTCAGGTTTTCGGCGTAACCTCCGGGGCTGAAATTTCTTTGGAACAAAGATAATTCTTTCTAATCTCTGCAATTTCTCGATTGATACCCACCCCGTTGTCAATTTATCAGGTTTTGGGGAAGATCTGATGCCCTTTAAATTTTGACCATTTTTTCAACCCGCGGCCTGTCGTTGTTTTCGCATTTTCGGCGTAACCTCCGGAGCTGAAATTTCTTTGGAACAAAGATAATTTTTTCTATTCTCTGCAATTTCTCGATTAATACCCACCCCGTTGTCATTCTATCAGGTTTTGGGGAAGATCTGACAGCCTTTAAATTTTGACCATTTTTTCAACCCGCGACCTGTCGTTTTTTTCAGGTTTTCGACGTAACCTCCGGGGCTGAAATTTCTTTGGAACAAAGATAATTCTTTCTAATCTCTGCAATTTCTCGATTAATACCCACCCCGTTGTCAATTTATCAGGTTTTGGGGAAGATCTGATGCTCTTTAAATTTTGACCATTTTTTTAACCCGCGGACTGTCGTTTTTTTCGCGTTTTTGGCGTAACCTCCGGAGCTGAATTTTCTTTGGAACAAAGATAATTCTTTCTAATCTGCAATTTCTCGATTAATACCCACCCCGTTGTCATTCTATCAGGTTTTGGGGAAGATCTGACAGCCTTTAAATTTTGACCATTTTTTCAACCCGCGGCCTGTCGTTTTTTTCACGTTTTCGACGTAACCCCCGGGGCTGAAATTTCTTTGGAACAAAGATAATTCTTTCTAATCTCTGCAATTTCTCGATTAATACCCACCCCGTTGTCAATTTATCAGGTTTTGGGGAAGATCTGACAGCCTTTAAATTTTGACCATTTTTTCAACCCGCGGCCTGTCGTTTTTTTCAGGTTTTCGGCGTAACCTCTGGAGCTGAAATCTCTTTGGAACAAAGATAATTCTTTCTAATCTCTGCAATTTCTCGATTAATACCCACCCCGTTGTCATTCTATCAGGTTTTGGGGAAGATTTGACAGCCTTTAAATTTTGACCATTTTTTCAACCCGCGGCCTGTTGTTTTTTTCAGGTTTTCGGCGTAACCTCCGGAGCTGAAATTTCTTTGGAACAAAGATAATTCTTTCTAATCTCTGCAATTTCTCGATTAACACCCACCCCGTTGTCATTCTATCAGGTTTTGGGGAAGATCTGACAGCCTTTAAATTTTGACCATTTTTTCAACCCGCGGCCTGTCGTTTTTTTCAGGTTTTCGGCGTAACCTCCGGAGCTGAAATTTCTTTGGAACAAAGATAATTCTTTCTAATCTGCAAATTCTCAATTAATACCCACCCCGTTGTCATTCTATCAGGTTTTGGGGAAGATCTGACAGCCTTTAAATTTTGACCATTTTTTCAACCCGCGGCCTGTCGTTTTTTTCAGGTTTTTGGCGTAACCTACGGGGCTGAAATTTCTTTGGAACAAAGATAATTCTTTCTAATCTCTGCAATTTCTTTATTAATACCCACCCCGTTGTCAATTTATCAGGTTTTGGGGAAGATCTGATGCTCTTTAAATTTTGACCATTTTTTTAACCCGCGGACTGTCGTTTTTTTCGCGTTTTTGGCGTAACCTCCGGAGCTGAATTTTCTTTGGAACAAAGATAATTCTTTCTAATCTGCAATTTCTCGATTAATACCCACCCCGTTGTCATTCTATCAGGTTTTGGGGAAGATCTGACAGCCTTTAAATTTTGACCATTTTTTCAACCCGCGGCCTGTCGTTTTTTTCACGTTTTCGACGTAACCCCCGGGGCTGAAATTTCTTTGGAACAAAGATAATTCTTTCTAATCTCTGCAATTTCTCGATTAATACCCACCCCGTTGTCAATTTATCAGGTTTTGGGGAAGATCTGACAGCCTTTAAATTTTGACCATTTTTTCAACCCGCGGCCTGTCGTTTTTTTCAGGTTTTCGGCGTAACCTCTGGAGCTGAAATCTCTTTGGAACAAAGATAATTCTTTCTAATCTCTGCAATTTCTCGATTAATACCCACCCCGTTGTCATTCTATCAGGTTTTGGGGAAGATTTGACAGCCTTTAAATTTTGACCATTTTTTCAACCCGCGGCCTGTTGTTTTTTTCAGGTTTTCGGCGTAACCTCCGGAGCTGAAATTTCTTTGGAACAAAGATAATTCTTTCTAATCTCTGCAATTTCTCGATTAACACCCACCCCGTTGTCATTCTATCAGGTTTTGGGGAAGATCTGACAGCCTTTAAATTTTGACCATTTTTTCAACCCGCGGCCTGTCGTTTTTTTCAGGTTTTCGGCGTAACCTCCGGAGCTGAAATTTCTTTGGAACAAAGATAATTCTTTCTAATCTGCAAATTCTCAATTAATACCCACCCCGTTGTCATTCTATCAGGTTTTGGGGAAGATCTGACAGCCTTTAAATTTTGACCATTTTTTCAACCCGCGGCCTGTCGTTTTTTTCAGGTTTTTGGCGTAACCTACGGGGCTGAAATTTCTTTGGAACAAAGATAATTCTTTCTAATCTCTGCAATTTCTTTATTAATACCCACCCCGTTGTCAATTTATCAGGTTTTGGGGAAGATCTGATGCTCTTTAAATTTTGACCATTTTTTTAACCCGCGGACTGTCGTTTTTTTCGCGTTTTTGGCGTAACCTCCGGAGCTGAATTTTCTTTGGAACAAAGATAATTCTTTCTAATCTGCAATTTCTCGATTAATACCCACCCCGTTGTCATTCTATCAGGTTTTGGGGAAGATCTGACAGCCTTTAAATTTTGACCATTTTTTCAACCCGCGGCCTGTCGTTTTTTTCACGTTTTCGACGTAACCCCCGGGGCTGAAATTTCTTTGGAACAAAGATAATTCTTTCTAATCTCTGCAATTTCTCGATTAATACCCACCCCGTTGTCAATTTATCAGGTTTTGGGGAAGATCTGACAGCCTTTAAATTTTGACCATTTTTTCAACCCGCGGCCTGTCGTTTTTTTCAGGTTTTCGGCGTAACCTCTGGAGCTGAAATCTCTTTGGAACAAAGATAATTCTTTCTAATCTCTGCAATTTCTCGATTAATACCCACCCCGTTGTCATTCTATCAGGTTTTGGGGAAGATCTGACAGCCTTTAAATTTTGACCATTTTTTCAACCCGCGGCCTGTTGTTTTTTTCAGGTTTTCGGCGTAACCTCCGGAGCTGAAATTTCTTTGGAACAAAGATAATTCTTTCTAATCTCTGCAATTTCTCGATTAACACCCACCCCGTTGTCATTCTATCAGGTTTTGGGGAAGATCTGACAGCCTTTAAATTTTGACCATTTTTTCAACCCGCGGCCTGTCGTTTTTTTCAGGTTTTCGGCGTAACCTCCGGAGCTGAAATTTCTTTGGAACAAAGATAATTCTTTCTAATCTGCAAATTCTCAATTAATACCCACCCCGTTGTCATTCTATCAGGTTTTGGGGAAGATCTGACAGCCTTTAAATTTTGACCATTTTTTCAACCCGCGGCCTGTCGTTTTTTTCAGGTTTTTGGCGTAACCTACTGGGCTGAAATTTCTTTGGAACAAAGATAATTCTTTCTAATCTCTGCAATTTCTTGATTAATACCCACCCCGTTGTCAATTTATCAGGTTTTGGGGAAGATCTGATGCCCTTTAAATTTTGACCATTTTTTCAACCCGCGGCCTGTCGTTTTTTTCCAGTTTTCGGCGCAACCTCCGGGGCTGAAATTTCTTTGGAACAAAGATAAGTCTTTCTAATCTCTGCAATTTCTCGATTAATACCCACCCCGTTCTCAATTTAACAGGTTTTGGGGAAGATCTGATGCCCTTTAAATTTTGAACATTTTTTCAACCCGCGGCCTGTCATTTTTTTCACGTATTCGGCGTAACCTCCGGAGCTGAAATTTCTTTGGAACAAAGATAATTTATTCTATTCTCTGCAATTTCTCGATTAATACCCACCCCGTTGTCATTCTATCAGTTTTTGGGAAGATCTGACAGCCTTTAAATTTTGACCATTTTTTCAACCCGCGGCCTGTCGTTTTTTTCAGGTTTTCGACGTAACCTCCGGGGCTGAAATTTCTTTGGAACAAAGAAAATTCTTTCCAATCTCTGCAATTTCTCGATAAATACCCACCCCGTTGTCAATTTATCAGGTTTTGGGGAAGATCTGACAGCCTTTAAATTTTGACCATTTTTTCAACCCGCGGCCTGTCGTTTTTTTCGCGTTTTTGGCGCAACCTCTGGAGCTGAAAATTCTTTGGAACAAAGAAAATTCTTTCTAATCTCTGCAATTTCTCGATAAATACCCACCCCGTTGTCATTCTAATAGGTTTTGGGGAAGATCTGACAGCCTTTAAATTTTGACCATTTTTTCAACCCGCGGCCTGTCGTTTTTTTCAGGTTTTCAGCGTGACCTCCGGAGCTGAATTTTCTTTGGAACAAAGATAATTCTTTTTAATCTCTGCAAATTCTCAATTAATACCCACCCCGTTGTCATTCTATCAGGTTTTGGGGAAGATCTGACAGCCTTTAAATTTTGACCATTTTTTCAACCCGCGGCCTGTCGTTTTTTTCCAGTTTTCGGCGCAACCTCCGGAGCTGAAATTTCTTTGGAACAAAGATAACTCTTTCTAATCTCTGCAATTTCTCGATTAATACCCACCCTGTTGTCATTCTATCAGGTTTTGGGGAAGATCTGACAGTCTTTAAATTTTGACCATTTTTTCAACCCGCGGCCTGTCGTTTTTTTCAGGTTTTCGGCGTAACCTCCGGAGCTGAATTTTCTTTGGAACAAAGATAATTCTTTCTAATCTGCAAATTCTTGATTAATACCCACCCCGTTGTCAATTCATCAGGTTTTGGGGAAGATCTGATGCTCTTTAAATTTTGACCATTTTTTTAACCCGCGGCCTGTCGTTTTTTTTCCAGTTTTCGGCGCAGCCTCCGGAGCTGAAATTTCTTTGGAACAAAGATAATTCTTTCTAATCTCTGCAATTTCTCGATTAATACCCACCCCGTTGTCAATTTATCAGGTTTTGGGGAAGATCTGATGCCCTTTAAATTTTGACCATTTTTTCAACCCGCGGCCTGTCGTTTTTTTCCAGTTTTCGGCGCAACCTCTGGAGCTGAAAATTCTTTGGAACAAAGAAAATTCTTTCTAATCTCTGCAATTTCTCGATTAATACCCACCCCGTTGTCAATTTATCAGGTTTTGGGGAAGATCTGATGCCCTTTAAATTTTGACCATTTTTTCAACCCGCGGCCTGTCGTTTTTTTCCAGTTTTCGGCGCAACCTCTGGAGCTGAAAATTCTTTGGAACAAAGAAAATTCTTTCCAATCTCTGCAATTTCTCGATAAATACCCACCCCGTTGTCAATTTATCAGGTTTTGGGGAAGATCTGACAGCCTTTAAATTTTGACCATTTTTTCAACCCGCGGCCTGTCGTTTTTTTCAGGTTTTCAGCGTGACCTCCGGAGCTGAATTTTCTTTGGAACAAAGATTATTCTTTCTAATCTGCAAATTCTCGATTAATACCCACCCCGTTGTCATTCTATCAGGTTTTGGGGAAGATCTGACAGCCTTTAAATTTTGACCATTTTTTCAACCCGCGGCCTGTCGTTTTTTTCGCGTTTTCGGCGCAACCTCTGGAGCTGAAATTTCTTTGGAACAAAGATAATTCTTTCTAATCTGCAAATTCTCGATTAATACCCACCCCGTTGTCATTCTATCAGGTTTTGGGGAAGATCTGACAGCCTTTAAATTTTGACCATTTTTTCAACCCGCGGCCTGTCGTTTTTTTCGCGTTTTTGGCGCAACCTCTGGAGCTGAAAATTCTTTGGAACAAAGAAAATTCTTTCTAATCTCTGCAATTTCTCGATAAATACCCACCCCGTTGTCATTCTAATAGGTTTTGGGGAAGATCTGACAGCCTTTAAATTTTGACCATTTTTTCAACCCGCGGCCTGTCGTTTTTTTCAGGTTTTCAGCGTGACCTCCGGAGCTGAATTTTCTTTGGAACAAAGATAATTCTTTCTAATCTGCAAATTCTCGATTAATACCCACCCCGTTGTCATTCTATCAGGTTTTGGGGAAGATCTGACAGCCTTTAAATTTTGACCATTTTTTCAACCCGCGGCCTGTCGTTTTTTTCGCGTTTTCGGCGCAACCTCTGGAGCTGAAATTTCTTTGGAACAAAGATAATTCTTTCTAATCTGCAAATTCTCGATTAATACCCACCCCGTTGTCATTCTATCAGGTTTTGGGGAAGATCTGACAGCCTTTAAATTTTGACCATTTTTTCAACCCGCGGCCTGTCGTTTTTTTCGCGTTTTCGGCGCAACCTCTGGAGCTGAAATTTCTTTGGAACAAAGATAATTCTTTCTAATCTGCAAATTCTCGATTAATACCCACCCCGTTGTCAATTTATCAGGTTTTGGGGAAGATCTGATGCCCTTTAAATTTTGACCATTTTTTCAACCCGCGGCCTGTCGTTTTTTTCGCGTTTTCGGCGTAACCTCTGGAGCTGAAATTTCTTTGGAACAAAGATAATTCTTTCTAATCTCTGCAATTTCTCGATTAATACCCACCCTGTTGTCAATTTATCAGGTTTTGGGGAAGATCTGATGCCCTTTAAATTTTGACCATTTTTCAAACCCGCGGCCTGTCGTTTTTTTCCAGTTTTCGCCGCAACCTCCGGAGCTGAAATTTCTTTGGAACAAAGATAATTCTTTCTAATCTCTGCAATTTCTCGATTAATACCCACCCCGTTGTCATTCTATCAGGTTTTGGGGAAGATCTGACAGCCTTTAAATTTTGACCATTTTTTCAACCCGCGGCCTGTCGTTTTTTTCAGGTTTTCGGCGTAACCTCCGGGGCTGAAATTTCTTTGGAACAAAGATAATTCTTTCTATTCTCTGCAATTTCTCGATTAACACCCACCCCGTTGTCAATTTATCAGGTTTTGGGGAAGATCTGATGCCCTTTAAATTTTGACCATTTTTTCAGCCCGCGGCCTGTCATTTTTTTCAGGTTTTCGGCGTAACCTCCGGAGCTGAATTTTCTTTGGAACAAAGATAATTCTTTCTAATCTGCAAATTCTCGATTAATACCCACCCCGTTGTCATTCTAATAGGTTTTGGGGAAGATCTGACAGCCTTTAAATTTTGACCATTTTTTCAACCCGCGGCCTGTTGTTTTTTTCAGGTTTTTGGCGTAACCTACGTGGCTGAAATTTCTTTGGAACAAAGATAATTCTTTCTAATCTCTGCAATTTCTTGATTAAAACCACCCCGTTGTCAATTTATCAGGTTTTGGGGAAGATCTGATGCCCTTTAAATTTTGACCATTTTTTCAACCCGCAGCCTGTCGTTTTTTTCCAGTTTTCGGCGCAACCTCCGGGGCTGAAATTTCTTTGGAACAAAGATAAGTCTTTCTAATCTCTGCAATTTCTCGATTAATACCCACCCCGTTGTCAATTTAACAGGTTTTGGGGAAGATCTGATGCCCTTTAAATTTTGAACATTTTTTCAACCCGCGGCCTGTCATTTTTTTCACGTATTCGGCGTAACCTCCGGAGCTGAAATTTCTTTGGAACAAAGATAATTTATTCTATTCTCTGCAATTTCTCGATTAATACCCACCCCGTTGTCATTCTATCAGGTTTTGGGGAAGATCTGACAGCCTTTAAATTTTGACCATTTTTTCAACCCGCGGCCTGTCGTTTTTTTCAGGTTTTCGACGTAACCTCCGGGGCTGAAATTTCTTTGGAACAAAGATAATTATTTCTAATCTCTGCAATTTCTCGATTAATACCCACCCCGTTGTCAATTTATCAGGTTTTGGGGAAGATCTGATGTCCTTTAAATTTTGACCATTTTTTCAACCCGCAGCCTGTCGTTTTTTTCAGGTTTTCGGCGTAACCTACGGGGCTGAAATTTCTTTGGAACAAAGATAATTCTTTCTAGTCTCTGCAATTTCTCGATTAATACCCACCCCGTTGTCAATTTATCAGGTTTTGGGGAAGATCTGATGCCCTTTAAATTTTGACCATTTTTTCAACCCGTGGTCTGTCGTTTTTTTCGCGTTTTCGGCGTAACCTCCGGAGCTGAAATTTCTTTGGAACAAAGATAATTCTTTCTAATCTCTGCAATTTCTCGATTAATACCCACCCCATTGTCAATTTATCAGGTTTTGGGGAAGAGCTGATGCCCTTTAAATTTTGAACATTTTTTCAACCCGCGGCCTGTCGTTTTTTTCGCGTTTTCGGCGTAACCTCTGGAGCTGAAATTTCTTTGGAACAAAGATAATTCTTTCTAATCTCTGCAATTTCTCGATTAATACCCACCCCGTTGTCATTCTATCAGGTTTTGGGGAAGATCTGACAGCCTTTAAATTTTGACCATTTTTTCAACCCGCGGCCTGTCGTTTTTTTCAGGTTTTCGGCGTAACCTCCGGGGCTGAAATTTCTTTGGAACAAAGATAATTCTTTCTATTCTCTGCAATTTCTCGATTAATACCCACCCCGTTGTCAATTTATCAGGTTTTGGGGAAGATCTGATGCCCTTTAAATTTTGACCATTTTTTCAACCCGCGGCCTGTCGTTTTTTTCCAGTTTTCGGCGCAACCTCTGGAGCTGAAAATTCTTTGGAACAAAGAAAATTCTTTCCAATCTCTGCAATTTCTCGATAAATACCCACCCCGTTGTCAATTTATCAGGTTTTGGGGAAGATCTGACAGCCTTTAAATTTTGACCATTTTTTCAACCCGCGGCCTGTCGTTTTTTTCAGGTTTTCAGCGTGACCTCCGGAGCTGAATTTTCTTTGGAACAAAGATTATTCTTTCTAATCTGCAAATTCTCGATTAATACCCACCCCGTTGTCATTCTATCAGGTTTTGGGGAAGATCTGACAGCCTTTAAATTTTGACCATTTTTTCAACCCGCGGCCTGTCGTTTTTTTCGCGTTTTCGGCGCAACCTCTGGAGCTGAAATTTCTTTGGAACAAAGATAATTCTTTCTAATCTGCAAATTCTCGATTAATACCCACCCCGTTGTCATTCTATCAGGTTTTGGGGAAGATCTGACAGCCTTTAAATTTTGACCATTTTTTCAACCCGCGGCCTGTCGTTTTTTTCGCGTTTTTGGCGCAACCTCTGGAGCTGAAAATTCTTTGGAACAAAGAAAATTCTTTCTAATCTCTGCAATTTCTCGATAAATACCCACCCCGTTGTCATTCTAATAGGTTTTGGGGAAGATCTGACAGCCTTTAAATTTTGACCATTTTTTCAACCCGCGGCCTGTCGTTTTTTTCAGGTTTTCAGCGTGACCTCCGGAGCTGAATTTTCTTTGGAACAAAGATAATTCTTTCTAATCTGCAAATTCTCGATTAATACCCACCCCGTTGTCATTCTATCAGGTTTTGGGGAAGATCTGACAGCCTTTAAATTTTGACCATTTTTTCAACCCGCGGCCTGTCGTTTTTTTCGCGTTTTCGGCGCAACCTCTGGAGCTGAAATTTCTTTGGAACAAAGATAATTCTTTCTAATCTGCAAATTCTCGATTAATACCCACCCCGTTGTCATTCTATCAGGTTTTGGGGAAGATCTGACAGCCTTTAAATTTTGACCATTTTTTCAACCCGCGGCCTGTCGTTTTTTTCGCGTTTTCGGCGCAACCTCTGGAGCTGAAATTTCTTTGGAACAAAGATAATTCTTTCTAATCTGCAAATTCTCGATTAATACCCACCCCGTTGTCATTCTATCAGGTTTTGGGGAAGATCTGACAGCCTTTAAATTTTGACCATTTTTTCAACCCGCGGCCTGTCGTTTTTTTCGCGTTTTCGGCACAACCTCCGGAGCTGAAATTTCTTTGGAACAAAGATAATTCTTTCTAATCTCTGCAATTTCTCGATTAATACCCACCCCGTTGCCAATTTATCAGGTTTTGGGGAAGATCTGATGCTCTTTAAATTTTGACCATTTTTTCAACCCGTGGCCTGTCGTTCTTTTCCAGTTTTCGGCGCAACCTCCGGAGTTGAGATTTCTTTGGAACAAAGATAATTCTTTCTAATCTGCAAATTCTCGATTAATACCCACCCCGTTGTCATTCTATCAGGTTTTGGGGAAGATCTGACAGCCTTTAAATTTTGACCATTTTTTCAACCGGCGGCCTGTCGTTTTTTTCACGTTTTCGGCGTAACCTCCAGAGCTGAAATTTCTTTGGAACAAAGATAATTTTTTCTAATCTGCAAATTCTCGATTAATACCCACCCCGTTGTCATTCTATCAGGTTTTGGGGAAGATCTGACAGCCTTTAAATTTTGACCATTTTTTCAACCCGCGGCCTGTCGTTTTTTTCCAATTTTCGGCGCAACCTCCGGAGCTGAAATTTCTTTGGAACAACGATAATTCTTTCTAATCTCTGCAATTTCTCGATTAATACCCACCCCGTTGTCAATTTATCAGGTTTTGGGGAAGATCTGATGCCCTTTAAATTTTGACCATTTTTTCAACCCGCGGCCTGTCGTTTTTTTCAGGTTTTCGGCATAACCTCCGGAGCTGAAATTTCTTCGGAACAAAGATAATTCTTTCTAATCTCTGCAATTTCTCGATTAATACCCACCCCGTTGTCATTCTATCAGGTTTTGGGGAAGATCTGACAGCCTTTAAATTTTGACCATTTTTTCAACCCGCGGCCTGTCGTTTTTTTCAGGTTTTCGGTGTAACCTACGGGGCTGAAATTTCTTTGGAACAAAGATAATTCTTTCTAATCTCTGCAATTTCTCGATTAATACCCACCCCGTTGTCATTCTATCAGGTTTTGGGGAAGATCTGATGCCCTTTAAATTTTGACCATTTTTTCAACCCGCGGCCTGTCGTTTTTTTCCAATTTTCGGCGCAACCTCCGGAGCTGAAATTTCTTTGGAACAACGATAATTCTTTCTAATCTCTGCAATTTCTCGATTAATACCCACCCCGTTGTCAATTTATCAGGTTTTGGGGAAGATCTGATGCCCTTTAAATTTTGACCATTTTTTCAACCCACGGCCTGTCGTTTTTTTCAGGTTTTCGGCATAACCTCCGGAGCTGAAATTTCTTTGGAACAAAGATAATTCTTTCTAATCTGCAAATTCTCGATTAATACCCACCCCGTTGTCATTCTATCAGGTTTTGGGGAAGATCTGACAGCCTTTAAATTTTGACCATTTTTTCAACCCGCGGCCTGTCGTTTTTTTCCAGTTTTCGGCGCAACCTCTGGAGCTGAAATTTCTTTGGAACAAAGATAATTCTTTCTAATCTGCAAATTCTCGATTAATACCCACCCCGTTGTCAATTTATCAGGTTTTGGGGAAGATCTGACAGCCTTTAAATTTTGACCATTTTTTCAACCCGCGGCCTGTCGTTTTTTTCACGTTTTCGGCGCAACCTCTGGAGCTGAAATTTCTTTGGAACAAAGATAATTCTTTCTAATCTCTGCAATTTCTCGATTAATACCCACCCCGTTGTCAATTTATCAGGTTTTGGGGAATGCCCTTTAAATTTTGACCATTTTTTCAACCCGCAGCCTGTCGTTTTTTTCCAGTTTCAGCGCAACCTCCGGAGCTGAAATTTCTTTGGAACAAAGATAATTCTTTCTAATCTCTGCAATTTCTCGATTAATACCCACCCCGTTGTCATTCTATCAGGTTTTGGGGAAGATCTGACAGCCTTTAAATTTTGACCATTTTTTCAACCCGCGGCTTGTCGTTTTTTTCAGGTTTTCGGCGTAACCTCCGGAGCTGAAATTTCTTTGGAACAAAGATAATTCTTTCTAATCTCTGCAATTTCTCGATTAATACCCACCCCGTTGTCATTCTATCAGGTTTTGGGGAAGATCTGACAGCCTTTAAATTTTGACCATTTTTTCAACCTGCGGCCTGTCGTTTTTTTCAGGTTTTCGGTGTAACCTACGGGGCTGAAATTTCGTTGGAACAAAGATAATTCTTTCTAATCTCTGCAATTTCTCGATTAATACCCACCCCGTTGTCAATTTATCAGGTTTTGGGGAAGATATGATGCCCTTTAAATTTTGACCACTTTTTCAACCTGCGGCCTGTCGTTTTTTTCAGGTTTTTGGCGCAACCTCCGGAGCTGAAATTTCTTTGGAACAAATAAAATTCTTTCTAATCTCTGCAATTTCTCGATAAATACCCACCCCGTTGTCAATTTATCAGGTTTTGGGGAAGATCTGACAGCCTTTAAATTTTGACCATTTTTTCAACCCGCGGCCTGTCGTTTTTTTCAGGTTTTCGGCGTGACCTCCGGAGCTGAATTTTCTTTGGAACAAAGATAATTCTTTCTAATCTGCAAATTCTCGATTAATACCCACCCCGTTGTCATTCTATCAGGTTTTGGGGAAGATCTGACAGCCTTTAAATTTTGACCATTTTTTCAACCCGTGGCCTGTCGTTTTTTTCCAGTTTTCGGCGCAACCTCTGGAGCTGAAATTTCTTTGGAACAAAGATAATTCTTTCTAATCTCTGCAATTTCTCGATTAATACCCACCCCGTTGTCATTCTATCAGGTTTTGGGGAAGATCTGACAGCCTTTAAATTTTGACCATTTTTTCAACCCGCGGCCTGTCGTTTTTTTCCAGTTTTCGGTGCAACCTCTGGAGCTGAAATTTCTTTGGAACAAAGATAATTCTTTCTAATCTCTGCAAATTCTCGATTAATACCCACCCCGTTGTCATTCTATCAGGTTTTGGGGAAGATCTGACGCCCTTTAAATTTTGACCATTTTTTCAACCCGCGGCCTGTCGTTTTTTTCGCGTTTTCTGCGTAACCTCCGGAGCTGAAATTTCTTTGGAACAAAGATAATTCTTTCTAATCTGCAAATTCTCAATTAATACCCACCCCGTTGTCATTCTATCAGGTTTTGGGGAAGATCTGACGCCCTTTAAATTTTGACCATTTTTTCAACCCGCGGCCTGTCGTCGATCATGTTGTGGACGACGACCAGGGGCCAGCGGGCGGTCATCCTCCTGCAGATGTACGTCCCGATCACCTTGTCCAGGTTGTCCACGCCTCCTTTGTTGCAGTTGTAGTCCAGCACGACGGCGGGCTTCCTGTCCTCGTGGTCGCGACGGCGCGCGCGCGCGTGCTTGGTGCTCAGGAGCAGCATGTTCTTGTTCCTCTTGGACACGTAAGACACCAGCGCCGTGGTGGCCGTGAAAGCAAAAGCGGAGGACGACGCTGGCCTCCCCTGTGTCTGACCACAAATGATGTGGATTGATATTACCTTCAATGCTGACACCCAATCCATCAAACACTAAACCCGCTCTCACACTCTCAACAGCCATTCTGCAGACAAATTTGTCTCTGTCTTTGCAGATCTCAGTAAAAATATGACTTTGCCTGCTCAGACCAACGATTTGCAACAAAAATAATCCCAGAGTTTTATTTAACACTATCAATAGACAATCAGTAGTGAACCCCACCCCTCCACCTGTACCTGTCTCTTCAAATACTCACTGTGAAATGTTCTTATCCTTTTTTGTAAATAAGGTCTCTGATATTAGGTCAAAAATATTGCCTTCTCATACCACAGGTGTTGACTGTCAAGGTCATGCCTCATTAGTGAACCAGTTTAGCCCAATAACATCGGAAGATCTGTCTGCCATTGTCTCCCAAATGTGCCCCTCTTCTTGCTCTCTTGATATTGTTCCAGCTTCTCTTTTTGAATATGTTTTTAGTTTTTAGGACCATTTTTATTTTCAATTGTAAATAGCTCTCTGAGTTCTGGCTGTGTTCCTGATTATTTAAAAAAGCCAAGCCTCTTAAAAAAGCCAAGCCTCGACCCATTGCTGCCTAATAACTACAGACCAATATCCAAACTTCCTTTCATTTCCAAGGTATTGGAGAAAGTTGTGTATAGACAATTTATACGGGTCTTGGACATTTCAGTTTTGTTGCTTCTTGACCTAAGTGCAGCTTAGACCACTCTCCTGGTCTCCTCAATAGGCTCCAGCACTGGGTGGACATAACCGGAACTGCCCTTGACTGGTTTGCCTCCTACTTGTCAGACAGGAGTTTTTCTGTGGCAATTGATAATTTCATGTTCTCCTCTGCTCGGTTGTCATGTGTTGTACTCCAAGGTTCAATGCTTGGTCCGATTCTTTTCTCCCTGTATATGCTCCCTCTTGGCCTCCTTATTAGTCATTTCAAATGCATGTCTTATCACTGCTATGTGGACGATACACAGCTATACATTTCTGTCAATTTAAATGACCTGGGCAAACTCTCCACTTTACATGACTACCTAACAGCTATCAAGACCTTATCTGTGACAAAACAGAGGTCCTAATTATTGGCTCTGAGAGCATTACAGAAATAGTACAGCAATCCTTTGGCAGCAAATGTCAAGCAAGCTTCACAAAACCTGGGAGTGCTCTTCGACCGTCATATGAACTTTGCTTATCACATTAAGAAAGTTGTCCAATCCTGTTTATTTCACCTTAGAAACATTGCAAAAATCAAAGCAATGTTTCCCATCAAGATCTGGAAAAAATAATTTATGCATTTGTGTCCTCCCGTCTTGATTAGTGCAATTCACTATTTACCAACCTATAAGGCACAACATGGACCGGCCCCAACCTACATCTCTGAATTACTATGTCCCCTGACCTTGGCGAGATCACTGAGATCTACTGATCAGTGCCTTCTGGCTGTGCTTAAATCCAGACTTAGTAATAAAAAATGCAGAGTCGGTAGAGTTTTAAAAAGCTCTTAAAAACATACCTTTTTTGCAAGCACTTTATTGAATAATATCTGATTAGTCTGCATTTCTGTTTGTTGTTTTATCTGACTTCTGTGTATTTATTATTCTTTTATTGTTTGTATTGATGTTATGTGTTGTTACACATAATCTTACACATTACTTTTATTCTATTTTATTTTTCTTGTGTTTTATTTGCATTGAAAAGCACCTTGCAACTCCTTGGTTTTGAAAGGTGCTTTATAAATAGTTTACTTACTTACTTACTTAAAGTTCTATAATACATCTCACAGTGTGGGATTGGTGTTTATAAAATATGTTGTTTGTCAGAACCCACCTCTGAGTTTGAGCGTGTTGTGTTTTTCATTGTAGCTCTTCAATACAAACTGACTGTTGATGAATTTCCTGATGCTCTCAATGGTAAAGGTCACCTGGAAGACAGACATAATGGCTGCACAATACCCCTTAAATGTTTACTACTGTTCACCACTATATTCTATTACACTTGACAATTCTCTATTAAAATTATAGTCCTAGCAATTTTGGATTTCAAATTAAATCAAACCCAGTTTTTCATACTATTTATGAAATTTGCCATGAATTTCAAATTGCCAACACCTACAGGGACTCAGGAAACAATGCATGTATGTAATCTATTGTCCCTGTTTTTAATTTTATCTAATTGATATCAGTTTAAATATTTACTGTTTACTCCCCTACAGCATTATTAAAGCTGTATTAAGTGACTGCTAATATAAACACAGCATTCCCTACTGCTACTATTTCACATTGACAGCAGGATGTTTCTTTAGTAATAACAATGAAAAGAAAAAAAATGTTCAGTTTAAGAAAAGAAGCTTTGATCACTGCATTTGCAGTCTTGGTTCACGCTGTTGAACCTCTTGCTATTACATTAAACTATGTTCTATTTGCCTTTAGTGGTCCATAAAGCTATCAGATATAACTTCCTCCCAATGTCTTTTTTCTCCTTCCACTCCTCTGATGTCACTACTAGCTTAGCCTTGTATAATCGT
Source organism: Euthynnus affinis (assembly GCA_029490765.1). Lineage (NCBI taxonomy): Eukaryota > Metazoa > Chordata > Actinopteri > Scombriformes > Scombridae > Euthynnus > Euthynnus affinis. The sequence goes on along the minus strand of CM055861.1, from coordinate 936,533 downwards.
GTAGTATCTGAGTTTAACATAGGAGTTGTAATCTTTCAGACGTATTTGTTGATGTAGTTTCTGATTGGTTGTTAGCCTATATGTAGTTTGAATAAATGTTTTGGTTTTCAAGTGTCTACTAATTTGCAATGAAAGCTCTTAGCTTATTATAGTGACCTTGACTAATTACTGGCTTGGTCATGTACATGCATGCATATTTTCTGCATTTAAAGATATACAAAGGAAATTTAACCTATTAGTTTAGACAAGTGCCTTCTAGGGGAACTTGGTTTAAGACTCATAGGTAAACTAATAAACTCAGGGTTACTCAAGCTTTTAAGAAACGCCTGAATTAATAGCTGTGAATATAGTTAGTTATGGATTAGTTATAATAGTTCTACTGCAATCTTCTTTTCACTCCTGATAGATTTTACTCTACATTTCATACAATCTCACAACTCTGTTACTATACTCTGGAACTCTTGGCTCTGTGACTGTGTTTTACCTGTGGGTGTATAATAGTGAAGTAGTGGTCCACTGAAGCATCTCTGGCCCGGAGGCCTGGAACAAACTTCTGTATATTCACCCCTGTTTGCTTTACCTTCAGCTGACAGACCATCCAGGACAGAGACCATATAGACCAAAAACAGAGAAACATAAAAAGATGGTGAAGACATGTGAGCTTGAGTCAAGCCAAAAAAATGTTTTTGAGTAAAAACAATCCCACTCTTACTTTTTCATCAAAGATAATATGGAATGGAAAAGCATTGCAGAAAGCTTTCTCCTCCATCCATAATTTGTCCGGGTAACATGGACTGAAGGTACACTGGAGGTAGCCTGGGAAATAAATCAAACACATCAATTCTATCAGTGTTGAGTAAGCTAATTTTACAGCATAATTTACTAACCTAGAAAATCTACAGGATCCAGCTGTGTTGTGTTCTCGCTGTGTCCAGTGTCCACAGGAAACATTTGTTTTTCAATTTGATTCAATTTTATTTATATAGCACCAAAAGACAAACAACCAAAAAGTCATCTCAGGGCACTTTTACATGGAGCAGGTCTAGACTATACTCTTTAATTTACAGAGAAAGAAAGACCCAACAATTCCCCCCATGAGCAAACACTTGGCGACAGTGGTAAGGAAAAACTCCCCTTTAACAGGAAGAAACCTAAGGCTGAACCCGGCTTTAGGTGGGCGGCCATCTGCCTTGACCGGTTGGGTGTAGAGAAAAAGAAAGGGGATGGGGACACAGAGAAGCAGAATAGCAACAGCAACAACAACAACAACAGATATATGATTAACAGCAACAAACAGCAACAACAGCTACACAAGGAAAAGTTGGCCAATGACAGAAGGAGGATGCCAATACATCAGCATGGTTTTTTCCTGCGAATGAGAAAGCACAAAGAACTCCGGGGAAGAAGTCAAGTTAGTAACATGCATTAATGGTAAAAGAATACATATAGATAGAAAAGAGGAGAGAGGAGCTCAGTGCATCATTGGAAGTCCCCCGGCAGTCTAGGCCTATAGCAGCATAAGTAAGAGCTGATCCAGGGCAAGATTGGTCAGACCAAACCATAAGCTTTCTCAAAAAGGAAAGTTCCTTCTCTTAAACATAGAGAGGGTCTCTGCCCCTCGGACTGAATCTTGGAGATGGTTATAATTATTAAGGTTTTCATGAAATCATCCCCATTTTTGATACTATTTACGGTCTGCATTTTTTCTGCAAAAATCATTAAATATATTTACAGTGAGTAATTACCTCTGTATAGTAGTTTTTAGTGTGAGTCCCACAGCCATTTTAGAGCTGTTATTACTGTCTCTGCAGATGCAGATGGAGGCTGTGATAAACAGTTTTGTTGTTTGCCAACTCAAAAAAGAGACGCGTAGTAGCTGGAAAGCTATGTGCCGCCCTCCGTATCTTGTTTTTCTCTTCTTGTCCTCTTTCTCTATCTCTTTCCCTCACTTGGAAAGTCAGTTGCAAGTGATGGAACCAGAACAAAATGCAGCTGAATCTGGGCTAGCCTGCACTAGAAGTACTAAATCTCTTGTATATTGCAAAGCTAACACAATGAGGCGAGTTGTAACTTATTCAAAAAAGTATCAAATTACACTGAATTGATTTCATGAGAAAAATAAATAGTGCCAGTGGTCAGAAGGTATAGCTGAAAAATCATTAGAATGCATAAAAAGCAAGATTCATTCATAGTCCCATTTTGTAAAAATGGCTGCTGTATTAAAACTGAACTAAAACTTCATCACTAATCTATAAATAAATTAAATGAACAGTTCAACATTTTTGCCACATTTCAAAGACTTAAATAAGAAGATGGACATCAATCACATAGCTGTTAAATCCAGAGCTGGAGCCACTTAACCTTTTTCAGAGAGAACCACAGCCCTGATGAGGTCCCAGCCACTCTTTTCTCCAGCCAGGGACACACACCTGTCCTTCATTCTTCTGAATAATGCATTCTGAAGAAAATCACAGAGAACAAAAGAGAGCCAAGAGTCAGAAACAGGATATATACATATAGAAACAGACCATGCATATACAATCACAGACACTCACCTCACTATGACAGGAATAGTCCTGGTGTCTGGTCTCGCTAGCTTGGGTGGTCTGTTTGACCAGAAACACAACATGCTCCTTCTTCCCTGTCCGTTCATCTTCCTCTGATTGATTGACAACCACCATGGTAACTCTGCTGTCAAAAAAATCTCTGGCAACAGCCTCCATGATGCCTGCAGCAAGATGAGGAAAAAAAGGAAAAGTTAATGATAGAAGATGGGAGGTAGTGAGAGAACAGTGTTGAGAACATGTTTCTGCATTTACACATAAGCGCACATGCACAGTTTTTGTTCATGAATTGTTGTGTATTTGGATTAGGTTTCATGTATATTCTTGGACAGGTTGATGTATGCTGATTTGTATTAAGAGGTTTTGTGTTTTCTGGGTTTTGGCGGTTTTGCTGTCTTTCACTCTCATGTCCCTGTGCTTGTGGTGGCCTTTCACACACCTGCCCTGCATCTAGACTTGTTGGCTCAGCCCTGCTCTGTGTTTTCACCACATCTATATGCCATTAGTTTTGTCAGCCCTGCCCTGCTCCATGTGCTTCCCTCAGCCAATCAGCTCCTTGCCTGTTCCCCTCTCCTGTCACCTGTTCCCCATTTCTTCATTAGTTCAGTTTGTATTTTAGCCCTGGTTTTCTGTTCAGGCTTTGTTGGATCCTCTGTTCTGTTCAATTTGCTCAATTTATTCTGCTCTGTTCAGCTATATTCATTTTAGCTCTGCCTGCACTCAAGCCTTAATAAAGAATGTGTTCTTCAACCTGAAGTCTTTTGCAACTGAGTCCATTCCTGCTACTCTTCATGACAAAGCCTAAGGTAACCAGTTGTTTTGAGTAAACCCAAAACAAAATTTTACCTGGATGCTGGCGTAATTTAGCAATATGTACTGGAAACACGCTAATGTGAAAGCTCAACTGGCTCATGGTGCTAGGTGAGTAATTTAAGAAACATAGGGCCCTATCTTATGCCCTGCGCAGTGTGTCACATTGCTATTTTAAGACCGGCACATTTGTCATTTTCACGCCCAGTGCCCACGCTGTTAAAATAGCAATACACTTGCGCCCATTAGTGCGCCCATGGGCGTGTTGATTTAGAAGTAAGGTGTGGTCAGACGCATTGTTGGCGCATTGCTATCTTGGGGAAGCAGAGAACGATTGCGCTTTTGACCAACAAAAACCTGGTCTAAAGTCAATGGCGTCTCAACATCTCATTGTTATTTTAAGGGCGCATTATGTAATATGCAACTACACAGGCAGGTGCACAACATACTGTTACACACAAGACGCACAGCAGCGCACACACGCAAAAGGTAACAAATTAAAGTGTTACAATGTGAAAGATTATTATTGTGTATATTAATATAATTAAAGAAATTACATGTCAGTCATAGTATTTATCAGAATTAACTAATCGCAGTAATTATGGATTAAATTGTTTAATTATTTGACCAAATTGTGACACGTAGGTATTTAAACAGACGGACAACAACTGATCAGACACAGATCGACTTTCCTGCTTCATCAATACATGAGGAACACATGAAGAAATAAATGAGGTGAAAACAATTATTAAACTGACGAAGGGAATAAATCTGCACAGCTTCTATATTCTTATATATATTCTTTAACAGTTTTGAGATTACCATGATCAGGTTTCCACATGTTCAGCAATTAAAACTCCGCTGATTTGACCTGTTACTCCATGACTGAACAAAACGATTTGTCAAAAACCAAACGAGGATAAAATTGCAGCAAATGAATGAACAGGATCTTAAACTGATGGTCTGGGGCTGACCACGGGAGGGTCTCAGGGCAGCAGATGCTGGTGTGTGTGTTATGGATCGTGCGCTTTCCCTTTGGGCACGAGCAGAGAAGCGCTCCCTTTTGGCAAATGCGCCATCATAATATCAATCCGCCTAAGACCAAGCGCACCTGGCTCTTAAAGGGAATGGGAGATGACACTGTGATTGGTTACTGCATGTTATGCCGAAAACACACTCATGATGAATGAGACTAAGTACGACCCCTTTGAACCATGTGCCTGGCGCAGCGTCCATTTTTCCGCTGTTAAAAAAGCAAAAGTGGGTTTGGACACACCCTAAATGCAATTGTGCTATGCGCTTTAGACCCTGCACTTTAGATCGTTAAAATAGGGCCCTTAGTGTTCTGTACAATCTCCACAGCAGTTCCGTTGATGAGGTTCAGGATATGCTGTTTCCTTCTGACATCAATCACAATCTCCTTGGTTTTTTTGACGTTCAGTACAAGGTTGTTGTTCCTGCACCAGTTTGCAAAGAGCTGCACCTCCTCTCTGTAAGTGTTCTCCTCATTGTTCTGGATAAGGCCCACCACTGTTGTGTCATCTGTGTACTTCATGATATGATTCGTAATCCACTTTGCACAACAGTCATGAGTCATCAGGGTGAACAGTAAGGGGCTCAGGACACATGCAGAGATCTGGTGCTCAGTGAGATGGTGGATGAAGTGTTGTTGCCTGCTCACATGAATTGAGCTCTGAGATGAATTGAGAGCTGTGATGTCATTTTCAGTTTTTTACCAAACATGTTGGAAAATGGTCTCCCAAGTATTTAAATATCTACACAGAGATGTTTGTTGTTTTGCTGGCATCCCACCTATTTCCTCCTCACCTCTGTCTCCTCTCTCCTGATTCTTTCACTCACTCTGGAAATGTAAAAAGCTTCCTTTCCTTCAATGAGGATGTAAGCCAGCAGGATTGAGGTGTAGGTGCAGTGGAGGAACAAATAGCTACAGCTCTGGCTTAATGTGTCCTTCTTGCCCACAGTAAAAGCTTAGCAGCTGACCTGGCCTTCATAGGAGTTACACCTTTTTCTAGGGGCCGAGCCAGCTCTAGCTCCCTTGGACCACCTCCACCTCCTTACCCCAATGGCTTACCCGTGCAGTGAAAGACTTCTGGATAGCTCTTGGACCCATGTCAGGCTGCCAGGAAGGTCTTCACCAGTTGAGCTGCTTCCTGTGCCGACTGCTGATTCCTTTCCTTCACCCACACTCTGAGCTCTGGAGAGAGGGAGTGGTAGAATTGCTCCAGAATGAGGATCTCCCCAACCTGCTCTTTGGTCTTTTTCTCTGGTTGAATCCACTTGCTGTATAAGTCTTTGAGTCAATAGTAGAACTCTCTTGGGTTCTCATTAGGGCAAACATCCGGCTCCCTGAACCTCTGCCGATAAACTTCCTCATTGATTTCATATTTGGCAAGGATGGCCTCTTTGACCTGCTTGTAGTCAAAAGTGTTCTCTGCTCCCACGGCCACATAGAATGCTCGCACCTTCCCCGACAGATGTGGAACCGGCCTCACCACCCACTGGTATGCCACCGCCAGATACTCGAATGTGGTCAGGTAGTGCTCAATATCGTAACTCTCTTCCAGTCTAGGAGCCAGTGCCTGCCCCCCGCCCCTGCCTGCTTGCTCACTCCGGGCACTGGGCTGGGAAACATGTCCCACCTTTCACTTAGGTCACGTTGGAACTGAAGACATGGCTGTAACATGCCGGTAATTGAGTCCATCTCTGCAGGTACCAGGTGCTCCTCCCTAGGGTGTATGATCAAAGTGAGCAGTGAAGGACTTCCGGGGAGAATCAACCTGGCATAACTATCCATAGTCTATACCACAATATCTGATAATGCAGGGCCCCTGACCACTCCCACCATATATGTAGAATACATATTTACAATTTAATCTACTGATATTTATAGACGCACAGTACACACAACTCTTTATCTACCACAGATGAAATAAAATGCATAATAAACTGAAGAAACACCAAACAAAAGCCAAAATTAACCAAAAGCCCCTCTACCCACTCCCCTCTCTCTTCACTGGCCACATGGTTTAGCCTGATAAGATAATTGACAGCTGCTGGTCCTGTGGCCACATTCTCATATGTGCACTCCATGAAAACATGCCCCCCGGAAGTAGACCTCAAAGAGAGAGAAGTGAGTAGGGGTTCCCAAAATAAAAGCACAACCTATCAAAAATGAACTTCCTGTGTCAGTCAAGTGCGTGTTTGTTGTTGTTTTTTCACAGAGCATAAAGCAGAACTTTAACTTGTATGGTGTTAATTACAGTAATTGTGGACAAACAATTCATCAGCAGTGCTATCCAAACTATCAAGCTAACGTTACATTAACATTACTGTACGGTAAATAACATTAATATTATCATATACTGGCCATGCATGTGCCAGGCTGAGCTGAGGGAGCTGAGAGACATGGTGATCATACACAAGGTGGAGCTGAGGGATAACAAGAGTTAAACATCTGCACAAAAGATGTACATTTGAATAAAAAGGCATCTTTTTAAATGGCACCATGAATCAGACAGTTTGTCAAGAACAAATGCATATGGGTTCACAAGAGGTGCAGCAAGAGGGGACTGCATCATCCCACTCAGAAAAAGTACTTTCAGTCAGTCTGCATTCTCTGTTAAAACTGCACTAGAATGGAACTCTATCCCAGCAACTATTAGAGAGCTGGATACGTATAGTTCATGTAGAGCTCATTTAAAGAAATGGTTAATTAGTACTCAGCTCTGTCAGCACTAAGACTTAGTTGCATTTTGCTGTCCTCAGTCTGTCTGTGCTGAACTTCCCTTGCTGTTGACTGTCACCTGTCGATATCTTGCTATTTTGCTACTGCAAGTCTGCCTTCATGTACCTGCATGCATGTGTTATTGTGGTTTTGCTTTTATTGTGTCGTATTTTACATACTGTGCATGTTTTTTGTGTCTGTGCTTCTGCTTTGCATGTTGTAGTTAGTGTCTAATAATACAGTTCAATGTGGCCTTATTCAATCTACTTTTTGATTAACATTAATATCTTCATTTATTTATTGTCTTGCATATCTTTTATCGTGAGTCTCTGTGTTGCATGTTTTAAGGATGTTCTGAATTATGTTTTTTATTAATATTGTATATGTTCTTCTTTCTTCATTTTATTAATTGTTCTGCATGCTTATAAATGACCTCAGTAACTTTGTAATTTCATTATCATATTCTATTCTATTCTGTTTTTAGAGCGACTGTGTAACATCTGCCCAGGGCACATTTACAGCAATGTTCATTAATGTGCACTGTCCCCGTTAAATAAACAAACAAGTGAAAATAAAAAATCATTTTATTTGAAGGTATTACAAAATAATCTTCAAATGAGTGTTTTTCTTTACAAAAGGGAAAGCTGCTACCTTAAATAGAGTAACATAATGGTCTCTGCAGTAGTATGAATATAATTGTGATATTGTGAACAATGTTTTCTGCAGTACTATCAACATTACTGTGATTTTATACAGTATTATAATGGTTACTGTGATTTTCTACAGTAACATAATGGTTACTGTGAAATTCTACAACAACATAATGGTTACTGTGATTTTTACAGTAATGTGGTTACTGTGATTTTCTACAATACTAAAATAGTTACTGTGATTTTCTACAGTAACATAATGATAACTGTTATTTTCTACAGTAGTATAATGGTTACTGTGATTGTTACAGTAACATATGGTTACTGTGATTCTCTACAGTACTATAATAGTTACTGTGATTTTCTACAGTAGTGTGTTTACTATTGTGATTTCTACAGTGTCATTATGATTACTGTGTTTTTAGTCCTAATACACAGTACTACACTTTAGTAATATCCACAGTAATTAACTGTGCAGAAACTGTAAATTAATGGATTTCACAGCCATTTTTTTTACAGTGTAGCTTATCACAACTGTTAATTAAAACCATAACAAAGCTGGTTTAAAACAATTTCCAACATATATGTACAGGATCAATGCATAGGACATTAGTGGAAGTCAATCGGTGTGGCAATAACATTTTACCAGGTACAATATGGTAGAGGCCCTTCCTGTCTGAATAGTAGTGAAGTAGCATCTTCCCATCATCTGTCATCTCCACTCGGAAAGACGGTGCATTCATTTCCTTAAAAACAGGGAGGGTTGATTTAGATTCAGTGTAAGAGAAAAAGAAAAATAAAACTAAAGAAACTTACACTAGTTGCATCTACAAGATACAGTTCCGGTTGTGGAATTTAAGTACTGTACTTACGTACAATTTTGAGTAACTTGTATTTTACTTTAGTATTTCCATTTGATGCTACTTTATACTTCCTCTCCACTACATTTCAGAGGGAAATATTGTATTTTCTGCTCCACTACATTTATTTGACAGCTTTAGTAACTTTTCAAATGAAGATTGATCTGCTGATCCTTTGGAGGGGTTCAACCCCTAGGTTAGGAACCACTGGACTAAACTAGCTAACTGTATATAAACTCAACCCTGTCTCCTCAAAATTACGTTCCCACATAACTAAATTGCATTCTCAATTACGTTTCTACGAAAACGTATTTTGTCCACGATTACGTTTGTTTGTAACGTATGCATATCTTTGCTTTCCTACAATGCTATTAGCTATTTTAATTCAAACAGCCTTTCTCTACTTTAACATACATATATTGGTGACAGGCCTACATGTTTCTCTTAACAAACCTGGATTTGTCCTTTTTCAACGTGATGGTACTCATTTTAATTAATGGATTGATTTATAATTGCTGTGTATCTTGTATCTCCACTGACATCTGATGATTTGCACATTATGGCCACTTTTTAAGTAACCGCCTGTCATTGCTGTGAAGAATAAAATGAGAGAAAGAAATGATGAACTCAAATTTTCTGGCCATTGTTGTCTAACTTCATAAGAAGGGACTAAAAAAAGAAAGAAATGCGTCAAAAGGAATTCCCAGTGACGTCATGCATATTTCTTTTGGAAAACAAAGATATGTTGATTAGAAATGTTGGGGCTTGGTTACAAGTTTGGCTATCAGAAGTAATTAATGATTATCAAAAATAATTATTAAAATCAATAAAATTATTAATAAGAATTAATAATAACGGGGCACCACTCTGGAGTCAGGGAAAAGGATAGCCAATTCAGTCTCAAAATATACTAAGCCAAATCAATACATGTGCTGTACATCGAAGTTAAACATTCTTGCTTAGACGTGCTATGCTTCACTGTGTTGCTAGGCTATGCCCAGTTGTTACCAGTCCTTGGGAGAAAGAGATGCTTTGTGGTGTGCTGCTTCTTAGTTGGTGAATCCGTGGATGGGTCAGGCTGAGAAGGCTTTGACTTTGAAGCTGTAGATGCAGGTGTTGCTGGGGAGACAGCACTCCAGTTGTGCAGAGGCCCAGGTCACTCCTTTGTTAGAGTTAGCGGCAAGCTAACTCAGTTCCGTGGCTCCTGTCCTTGTTAAACTGGCCAGCAGACTTGTGTGGTAGCTGCTGGCACTTGAAACTTGGTTTCTGATTCTTGGGCAGGCTCTCGCGTCTTCGGCGGTAAAGAAAAGTACGTGTGTCTGCTGTGAGCAGGCCACACAAGAGAGCAGAAAGCTGCTCCAGTAACTGCTGCTGGAGGTGTGAAAGAGCAGGAAGCTGCTCCTTCTGTCGGGGAGAAGAGCAAGGAGCTACTCCAGCAGCTCCAGGAGAAAAGAGAGAAGATAAGAGGGGAAACTCTGATTTTGATAACTTGGATCCGTGGATGGGGCTTCACACCTTGTGTGTGAACCCTCAGGGCTGAGGTTACTTGGGGTCTTGAAACATGTGGCCCACATGCTGTCCCAACAGAAATGTATTTGTCATACGTTACAAACAAATGTAATCGCGGACAAAATACATTTTCGTAGAAACGTAATTGAGAATGCAGTTTAGTTGTGTGGGAACATAATTTTGAGGAGACCGGGTTGATAAACTAGGTCAAACTAGCTCCAAATCCAGCAGCTACAACAGTAACATGCTGCTCTAACACTGATGCTTAATTATTTATAATCTAATGTCTTTTATAATAATATATCACTCAGAGGGGCCAAACCACTACTGTTACTGCAATACTTTGATGACATCAAGCTGATAATACTTTTACTTAAGTAGGATTCTTCATGCAGGACTTATACCTGTAATTGAGTATTGAGAATTTTTACATTACTGTATTGACACTTTTACTTAGGTAAAGGATCTGGATACCTCTTCCATCTCTGTACAGTTCATGAAATATCTATTTTTAATTATGGATACAATAGTACATATTTAAGAGGTTGTTTGGTAGGGAAACAATAACTGGAAAGTGTTGCTGTTAAATATATGTTGCTCTGGGGCACTTGCATAAATGACTGATCCTATCTCCTGACACTCCTGGCACTGACACCACTCACAGCTGCTAAGTAGAAAATTAGAATTACACAAGATATAGTTAGAATTTTTTTTCTTTTAAGTATGAGGAGTTTTTGGCTGCTAGGATACAAACAAAAACAATGACATACACAAGCATACCCGATAGGACAGGGCCAGGTAACTATGGAGAGCATCCAGATTTCCAATGAATTCAATGAGATTCCCCCCAAGTGTCCTCAGCATGGTGTCGTAGCCTGCTTGCTTACAGAAAATGAAGAAATGCTCCCCAAAAAGCTTAAGAAACACATCAGCAGAGACATCTGAAATATCAAAACACATAGAGTGAGACACTGTCACAGACATTTATAGATAATGTATTTTTTAAAATACATCACATATCATTGTTGTGGAGTAAAGAAGAGCGAACCAGGAAGATGCAGACATAAGTGCCAGATGGGGAAGAGCTCTTTTATTTTCACACACGACTCACAACAATGTAGACACAGAGAATTCCAACTTTACAGAACGTGACATGCCTTTTTATACCGAAACCAGGCTACATGTGTGTATTGCATTGGTATTGCGTGTCGGCTAAGTTTCCTGTTTTCCAGACTCTTTGTCACTTTCCAATTCTAAGGAAAGGAGGGACATCACTTTATATTTCACTCTCGGATTTTGACCAAATGTGGATAGGTGTCTCTGCACGCACCTCTGCACGGTATGCAGACGGTTCCTAATGTTTTGGTAAGATGAAGCATTTCGGCATTGATGTCACGAACCCTGGTCCAGCTTCAACCTTGATAACCATACCTCATGACCTGGTACTCAGCCAGGTCACCTAACTCCCAAACACTGGTCCACCTTCAACATCATTTTGTAGACTGGTTCCCCAGTGTACACCTGTTTGTCTCATTACACAAGTGGCAGCAAACAGATATTCAATTACCACCTACTCCCAAAAGTATGTCCAGTCTAGATAATCAGACACTTGGGAAGAGCTCAGTAGCCTAGTGACATGTCCTGAACAAACAATTCTTGTTAAGTTTTCTACATCTGTTCCCAGGGACCCATTGTTTCAACTTCTGCCCATGTACCCCCCAAAGATATATAAATATAATATAGCTATAAATACATAAATATTTTATATATAAATATGTAAACAAAAATTAGTCATCTACAAAGCTTTTTGCAGCCACTAAACTAAAATTTAAACCCTTTACAAATTAATAGTGCACAGTGATACACTATACAGTATACAATGTTTCTTCAGTGCTACCATGATGAAAAAAGGAACTATATCTACATTGTACGGACATCATACTGCTTTGTACAAAGGCACTGAATGTCAACACTGATCATTAATTACTAGTGTATAGTATATAGTCAAAATTATTAGACTAGGTTGGATCTCGGGGGAGGGTAGTTTGCACCTTTTTATTTTGCAGATTAAAAATGAGAACAAAAAATGTTCTCTACTATGATTTTAAAGCAATTTTAAGGCAGTAATTATGCATACAGTGATATGAACATCTAATAGGTGTATCCAGACCTGAGGTCCATTTCACAAAGCAGGTTTATTGAAAACTAACGAGTTTGTTAACCCGGAAATGAGGGAAACTCAGAGTTTGTTGAACCTGCTTTGTGAAACGGACCCCTGTAGAGTAGGGTAAATGCACATAAATTAAGTTTATCCAACCCTCAAATTCAGGAGTAGCATTTATGCAACCCAGTCAGGTATCCAAATGGAAACAACCGGATGGCCCATTAACAAAATACAAAATGAAAACCTGACATAAAATAATAGCTGCGGTAAAGTTAGGTGTACCAGAACTTTTATATGCCACTACAGCTCTGGGTTGGATGTCATAAGGGACATTGTTAACACCTGTGAGTGATCACATGCACACACAGACATACGTTTACACCTCAGACACCTACATGCTTTCATTTTTGTTTTTTTTAGTGCAAAATATTATAAAATTAATTTTACTATAAATATGATATACTTACTTTGCATGCTTTGTACTCAAACTCCTACTTATAATATAAAAGGCTGCTTTACATGCATGTGTGCTACATAGGAATGTGTCCGTTTAGGCTTGTTAATTCAGCTCTGTTTGACTTAGAAAATTTTCAGCTCAACCTTGTGTCCTAGACATTACTTAGAGTAAACATTATGCCAACTGCATTATGTTTTCTATCAACATAATTAGAAAATTTTAATCAACATATCTGGGAACTTACAAAAATGTTGATGCTGAATGTATCAGTAAAATGTACACTGACAACATATTTAATTTCTTATCAGCAAAAGTAAACACTGCAATATCTTTGTGTTCAGACACTGGTAGCACTAGTTAAAGTTAGGGGGAAATTATAGCCTGGTTTAATACAGAAAAAGGCAGCAGTGACTTGAGACACAACATGTCAATTAACATTTCACTGAATCCACAATCGTTCACCAACCTTAACCAAAGTTTATTGCCTAAATGTAACCACAGTTGGGACCTGAAATGCAAACGAGGACTCTGGTTTTTCCACAGATGGTGGAAAACCTGCAGTAATCTCTTTGGATAGACTTAATTTCAATGGAGTCCTATACTGCAATAAGTATGTCATAATCTGGCTATACTGACTCCCATTATGCACTGGAAAGCACTAACAGAAGCCCAACCTAGACTATGGGTCTGACTCAATGGCTCCCCTTCAAGGTTTTAGGTATTGAAAGAGGAAATGTAAGAAATGGTTTTAATGTACATGCACATTCTCTAAGACACAAGACTACCACAATGGCATTCACCCTCCCTCCTTGTATAGCTCACCTCCAAAATGTTTGCTTTTTGGTTTTACTTTTGATTAATTAACAGTTTGGTCTCAATTGATTATTATTTGATCTCAAAACAGCTTTTTGCTTGCAATATTTTTTGATTGTAGTGCAAGGTTTGCTTTCAAATATGTTCTATGTGACTGCACTATAAACACATAATATTACCATATTACCATACCATACCATACCATACCATACCATGGTATGGTATGGTATGTTGTTACCATACCATAAAGCTCCTACCAGGATGTAGAGGTATTACAACTCTTACTCAGCAGTGAACAGGCCTCCTGCACCAGGCTTAGGGTTAGGATATCATCATAAACTTCGTATGTCATGAAGGTGTCCTGGATCCCTGGTAGAGAGCTGTGCAAAAAGTGTGTCCTTTATTAAATGTGTACATAAAATTGTCAACATCATAGCAGTATCATCTTAACATGCATTGTACATAATAATGTACAGTATGTGTGTATATGTGCCCAAACCTCAGTTTGTCCCAGGTCTCCTGGCCAAACCTCTCCATCACAAGAGACTGGAGGCAACTATTGATGAACCCATACTGCAAAGAACACAAATCAGTTCAATGGAATCACATTGGATTTAATTTGTCACCTTCATTTGTTAAAGAAACTTTATTACTGCAACAACACAGTCATTACAAAATATATGCATGACCTTCACTGAATCAAATGAGGTCCTGTATGAATTTAGATGAAAGGATCTTTACTTACAGTGTCAGGGAGTATTATTAACACGATACATACATACACTTATTGCTGACAGGGTATGGAATGTATTGCAGTGTGTAATTTTCTAATATGTGTTTTGTCACAGGTCACAGGAGGCTTCCTCCAGTAAGCTAATTTCTTTTAATGTAAAGAAGAAACCTGGTTTCAGTAATCAGGGTGGGGGATTAGAGAAACCTGATTTAGCTGGGTAGATTTCTCCTGGACAACACTGATTTCTCTGCCATATTTACACATAACCAGGTTCCTTTGAACGACAAAAAGCATGACAAACGTCTGCAAACAGGGAAAGCACAGTGGAGCGGCTGGATGAAAGGAGAGATCATCACAAGGAGAGATGTTTCCTCATATTTAAAATAATTCCATGTATTAAATTAATAATTCCAGTTTCAATGTCCAGTGAAAACATTTCAGAAGCGAAGTATCTGTTTGTCAACAGCCACATATCTCAGAGTTGTTTTACAACATTCCTCTTGTTTTACAAGCACACTGAATAAGTTTGTTGCTTTATTATGACAACCCTTTGTCACCTCTAACTTTCTTTATGATCATTCATTTTATGCCAATATAGCCCATCTCACAGCACAGCTGCTGTCATTAACCTGTATTTTTATTCATTTTGTCTGTTGATGTCGTGATGATAAATAATTATTTTAGTTATTAATTATTTTAATTAATTATTATTTTAAGCGCATCAGCTTAGTAATGAATGCTAGTTAACATATTATTTATGAGCAATGATCACATTTTACGCTACTTCTAACATCTAACAACAGAAATAGAAAAATATGTTGACAACATTAAAAAAGTATGCGACCACAGAGCAGGAGACTGATCAGAGCTTTGAATAAGACAGCCTCCTTCTCTCCTTCTCTATCTCTCTCTCGATTTCTAAACATAAAAAAATAGTTTAGCTGTTTGTGTTGAGACAAAGTCAAGAACAAATCAAATGCAAAATTAAAAATATTTTTAAGTCAACTGAGAGTAAATACAGACATGTACATACTCTCACAAGTGAATTTCATACTTTAGAGATGCCAGATAAAACTGTAGATTTACAAAACCAAAAATATGCATACGCATTCTTGTCATCAGATTTATAAAGCTGTGATTTAAATGTCTATTCCAAACACTGTGTACCTTTCAATTAAACAGCTGTTCTGTTTTTACTATCATGTGTTCGCAGCATGTCCAAGTATATATGTCATTTTTAGGTTTTTGAGCTGCAGGATGTCCATGCAGATCAGGTCGGGTCTGTCTCTTCCACAACAAGGCACACAGCCGTGTAACATTATCCATTTTTACCTTCTTAAAAATTCTGTTTTTTGGTTCGGCAGCATATAAAAACTTTGGTTCTGGGTTCTTTACCCTGTTGGTAGTGCTGAGCTCCACACACACACACACACACACACACACACACACACACACACTTCTAATGGGTCATAAGTGATGATTGAGAGGGATTACTTTTGTATGAGTCTATATATTGTTTTTTAGGAAAATCCTGCATATTACACCTTTACTGCATAACATCATGAACTCAAAAGTCCAACATACCCAACTGACATGCTTTGCTACATTATGTTAATCAAATTGTGCAACTTTCTTTCAAAATATATAGATTGCTAAATTCTGTACATGAAGCAATACCAGTTTACCACCCAACCCTACGTCAGCCTATTACACTCTCCATTCCTCACAATGCCTCTGCCATGGCTTTTTACTACCTATGCAGATGTGCTTTCCAACTGTATATTTTATTGACCTTTATTTATTTCTAAGGTGTGGTATTTTCACCACCTCTTCTAATTCATTCAATCCCGAAATCAGTGTTTACTTTTCTGACTTAACCTTTGATCCCAAATTCATTTATTTTCTTAAGAACTCCAAACAACAACAGTTTTTAATGCTGATACAGATTGGAGTTATCTAAATCTTGGTTTATTCATATCAGATCATATTCATATATGAAAAGTGCCCTAAGATAACTTTTATTATGATTTGGCACTATATAAATAAAATTGAATTGAATTGAAATGTGGTCTATGGTCTGTGGTCTGTTGTTGCTGATGAGGCATCATCTCTGGCTACAAGACTTTAACCATTGAGACTTGACTGAACAGTGTGTGGATTCTAGTATCTTCCTGCCCACCAGGTACCCAATGCTAGCTAGTCGCAGTCTGCAGATATCAGACTGATGTTTTGTGAAGAAACACAAACAGCAGCAAGGGCATTTCTTCTGTCTGTGCTGAAATTGATTATTAAATTGGATATACTCTACTTAGTTGAACCATCTGGTAAAATGGTAACAATGTCAACCTTGCAGGGGCTGTGGGGCTTCTATTATTCTTGCTCAACTGTCTTGCACATAATGTCCAAAAAATTATGATGCTTAAATTCTGTATTTTGTCGGGAAAAATAATTGATCAAAATTGTGACTTGATCCCAAGATTGAAAAAAAAGGCTTTTTTGGTTTGCTACAATGTAACAATTAATTATGGCAATCCAATCAAGTAAGTCATCATTGTTTGTAAAGCACAAGATACAAGTTGAGGGACTATCTTTTTGAAGAATGGTGTTCCTCAGCCTTGGCATTGATTCTACAAGTCTCTGGAACTCTTCTGTAGGGATGAATGATATTCCTTCATTTTTGGTATTTTGATGATGGTTGTCTAACACATCAGTCCAAAATCTGGTGACTGTGAAGGCCACAGCATATCGTTCACATCATTTTCATACTCATCAAACCATTCAGTGACCCCTCGTGCTTTGTGAATTACAGCATTGTCATCCTGGAAGAGAGACCACTCCCATCAAGATAGAAATGTTTCATCATAGGATAAAGGTGATCACTCAGAATAACTTTGTATTGGGACAAGTAGTCCCAAACCACACCAGCAGAATGCCATGCCAGCATAGCAGAGCCACCAGACCCCCACGCTGTAGGTGTCAAGCACCCAGGCCAGTACCAGTTTTTCCTTGTCTGTCACACATCTGTAGATAGATAATCATTGCTGTAAAGTAGAATTCCAACTTACTGTACTAGACAACAGTGCATGTAACTAGTAGTATTAAAAAAGGCTTTTATGGAAAAGATGTTGAGCTACTGAGAAGAAGAGACAGTTATTTACAAGACATCCATCATGGTACATTCCACTCAATGGGATTTACCCAGATTGCAAATTTGCTGTGGCCCAGATCCGGCCCACACCCAACACTTTCGGCACTTTCATCCAACCCACATACCACATGAAACGATGGCACTCAGGCAGTCTGCTGCTGTTTCCCACAAGCAAGCCATAGCAATACCATAGATCAACCAAGAAAAAACAGATAATCCAGAACTGGCCGGCAGTGCCACATAATTGCCTGGTGTGGCCCACTTCCATATCCTATCATGGTTATTACCAAGAAAAGCATGGCAAGTTTCATGTCAACTTTGACTGTTGAGCGAAATTTCCAGAGATGCTTTTCTGAAATGACTTAAACAGATATCTCAACAACCAAACAAATAAAACCAAAACTATCTGCACATATACATATCACTAGGGATCCAAGATACAAGACAGTGACTGACATACTTTACTCAAATTGATGATGACAATGCTTGTTATCAATAAGCGCAACAAAATCAGCCAATAAATGAGATATATTAACATTGGTGTTAATATTGTTGATAAATCTAAATATATTTCAATTTCAATATTAAATCTATAAGACTTATATTGAATTTGCCTTTTGAAAAATCACATTTCAAATAAACAACCACTTTTCTTTCCCAAAAGAAAAGTGGTTGTACCCCTATTCATAAAACACAACAAACTGATCCCATCAATGCATTTCTTTGCCCCTACCATAACCTCAAAATTGAAATCTAAAAGCACTGGACTGCACAATCCATAAATATTGTTATTGTTACATCTCTGGAAAGATATACTAGTTATGGTAGTCAATAATCCCCACCAGGGTTTAAGTAGACAAAGTCAGTAATCTGTGAAATTAGAAAGACATACTTACCATGTCTGTATTTGATGTTGTTGTACTGAATTCTTCATGAATGGTACAAATGTAGTCAAGACTTTTTAAATGGTCTTGCTCTCTCTCTCTCTCCCTCTCTGTCTCTTTCTCCTCCTCATCTCTCTAACCCTCTCTGTACACACACAAGCACACCTTGATATCCATAGAGCTAAATTCCCTCCCCCTCTCACAGCTTGCCTCTGAGCCTCTATACTTCTTACAGCAGGTTGTGGAAATAGAACTATTACAGGAAGTCAAGAGCCAGAATTAGAGACAGCTCGCCTTCAAAGTAAAAGTTGCCGTTTTGAAGCGCGTTGACTGCCGTGGTCACTTTTAGGAGACCTAAACTAAATAAATAAACACAACAGCCTAAATAATGAAAATAATTAAGATTAAACTATGTAAAAGGAAGCAGAGGCTGGCAGTGGAACCAGCCTGGGGATTTTCAAGGTAAAAACAGTGTGTGTTACAGAGGCGCCCCGAGCCGCTGCAGACATTTAATGATAAGTACTGGTAAGTCCAATTTTATGTGTCCACCTTTATGTGTTCTTTGTGTTCATGACACAACACTGTTTAAATCAGTTAATTTGATCATCATCAAATTACCTCCCCACCAGTGTAGCTGTTAACTTCAGAAGATAACCAGTGCTAGCAATGTTCACTAGTTTGCAGGTAAAATTTACCTGTAGTAGCTAACCAACAGCTTTTGTATGCTATTGTTATTCCTTTATTATTATCAGCTGTTTTTCACACCATTTGTATTATTTACTCATCTAAGTCTGTGTGAAATGGTAATGTAATTACGTATTGGTTAGCTTAATAAATTAAAATGCATGTCAAAACACCCCTAATCCTTACATATATGACTGAAGAGGGTCCAGTTAACTCATGTCTCCCATATATGTAGACATTTCACACAGACTTAGATGAGCAAATAATATAAATAATGTGCATAACAGCTGATAATAATAAAGGAGTAACCTTAGCATACAACATTCATTATTTAGACTATTTGTTTATTTATTTAGTTTAGCTCTCCCTAAACTGACTGCTGCAGTCAACACACTTCAAAACATGCAACTTTTACTTTGAAGGCACTGAATTTGTGTGATCTCTTTGTCATTTCACTGACTTTCACCTGTAGGAGTATGAGAAGAAGCTGTGGAGATTTGCATCTCCAGTTCCAGTACTGCCACAACAGCAAGAAAAGGTCTGGCTGGGTTGCTACAAAAAATAACCTCCTC
Organism: Euthynnus affinis; assembly: GCA_029490765.1. NCBI lineage: Eukaryota > Metazoa > Chordata > Actinopteri > Scombriformes > Scombridae > Euthynnus > Euthynnus affinis. The sequence continues at coordinate 916,940 of CM055861.1, read as the reverse complement.
AAGAAACCAGCAGATAGCTGAGGAATACAGCAGCATCACCACAGAAGAAAAGGCAAGAGCTGAGCTCAAGGTCTATACATCTCGGCCCTTCATCCCACCAGATTTGTTGTTATGGTGACATAACAACAGATCTGGTGGGATGAAGGGCCGAGATATAACACAAGACATAACATAAGTTTCTTATCCCTGCAAAACAAGCGTACCATCAGAGAGGCTATTCAGTGCAAGTGAAAACACTCATCCATTTAAAAGAATACAATTTGCTCCAGAAACACCTCAACTAAGCAGCCACAGCTGGATTATCACATAGATAGATAGATAGATAGATAGATAGATAGATAGATAGATAGATAGATAGATAGATAGATAGATAGATAGATAGATAGATACTTTATTAACCCCTGAAGGGAAATTCAAGCTAGATTAAAAAAAGATCTGACAAACCTTAAGTATTTAGAGACTGGAAATGACAAAGGTGTGAAGTACATACATTCCATAAAAATGTTTATGTGAAAAGTAGTTTTACTGTGTCAGTTACACAACAGGTGAATGTGAAATGAAACCAAGCACTTATGAATTATGTTAGTGCTGTCTATCTTATAACTGCACTTCCAGGCATTATTAAGTGTTACCAACACTCCTACAGAAATGTTGATAAGTGGAGCATGTATTTATTTATTTTGTTTTTTTAGGCATTTTATTTTTTGAAAGGACATAATGAATTGTTAGAATTCTCATTCGAGATTTCTCTTACTTTGTCATTACTATTTCTAGAACATGCGCAGCAAGGAGCAGTAGCAAAGTTGGATAGCTCTTCACTTTTACTTTATTTTTTATTTTATGTATCAATTAAGGATGAATATTGCTGTGGGGAGAAGTTATTTACTCTAGAGAAGAGCTTCTGTCATTTAAAATGAGCAAATCTTGAGGATACCACCCAATTCCAGCTGAAAATTGAGAGACATTTTCGTGGTTGCTGTGCTGGTGCAAATGTGAAGGCTAGGAAATGGAGATATAAGCCATTGGTCATCATGGCAAATGTCAACTCTCTGCTCAACAAAAGTGATAAGCTCGAGATATTGGTGAAGACTCAGAAAGTATATCTTATATGTGTTTTACTGAAACCTAGTTGAATCAAAACATCTCTGATTCCTGTGTAGAACTACTTGGCTTCACTCTCATACGGATGGACAGAAACACTAAAGCTAGTGGAAAGCTTCACATATTACTGTCAAGGAGAAGATGTGCTGTCCACATATTGAATTATTGGCAGTTGGTATGAGACAGCTTAGACATTAACAGTCAGGTTGACTGTTTTACTGAGTATATCAACTTCTGTACAGATACAGTCATACCAACAAAGACTGTATGATGTTTCCCCAATAACAAACCCTGGATCACAAGTGACATAAAAGCAATCCTCAACCAGAAAAAGGAAGCTTTTAGAGACGGTGACAAAGAACAGCTCTAACAGGTGCAACATGGGTTGAAGAGGAGAGTGAAGATGGCAAAGGTGGAATAAAAAAAGAAAACTGAACGAAATTTACAACACAGTAACATCCAGTAGTGGGTGATGTGGATAGAGCCAATGAACTTAACCTACTCTTCAACAGATTTGACACTATGGCTACACCCACTTCCATTGCTGCTCCTTCTCCTCTACATGGATGCATCTCCACCATGGCTCCTTCTTCTTCTCCACATGTTTTTCTCCAACACAGCTCCTCCTCCTCCTTCTCCTCCACCTACACGTGTCCATCTCCACTGCTGCAGCTACTCCTGTTGTCACACCTGCGCTTCCACCCTTGTCTGTCATTGAATTGGGAGTGAAGTTGGAGCTTGGGAGACTTTGCTCTGGGAAGGTAGCTGGCCCAGATGGTGTGTGTCCAAGGCGGCCTAACGACTGTGCTGCCCACCTGTGTCAACCTCTATAGATCTTCAACCTGAGTCTACAGTTGGGGTGGGTCCTGGTTCTATGGAAAACATCTTGTATTGTACCGGTACCAAAAATAAAATGTCCGGCTGAACTAAACGACTGCAGACCGGTGGCCCTTACTTCACACATCATGAAAACCCTGGATCATCTGCTTCTGTGTCTGAGGCTTGAGATAAAACCTGATCCCCTGCAGTTTGCATACAAAGAAGACAATGGAGTGGATGATCGTGTCCTTTACATGCTCCACCGTGCCCTCTCTTATCTGGTGGGATCAGGCACTTGTAAGAATCATGTTCTTTTATTTTTCAAGTACACTTCAAGGAGGACACCACCTGTAGGATGTGTATGCTGCACATCCTACATCCACCCTGATCAGCCTCTCATCCTACAGTCTCAGAGAACCATGTTCTCTAAGTGCTAGATATAATGGTAGGTGGTGACCTGGTGGCTCCACATACTCCTATCATACCGACTATGGGTTTATCAGGCTTTTATCTAGCTTTATCCATCATGTACCTTCCTTGTTCTCTGATATCTGGAACTGTACCAAACTCAGTCAAGCACCCCATAGAGTCTGAGAATGTGCCAAAACTTCATCAACAAATCATGTTAATCTTATATTCAAGTAGCAAAGTCTCTTCTACTTGAATCGGAAGTTTACTGTAAGTATGAAACTGAAACCATTTTCATCCTCCATGCGTTTAAGCTTTCTCAAGCAAATTTCTTTTCAGATTTCCTGCAGGAAATTCATTTTCAAGCATAAGCGTCAGACTGTGTGGACACACTGTGGATTTTGGCCTCCATCACTTACACTTAATGCACATTTAAAAGGGGATCTTTTAATAGGCAGTATGAACAGGAGGAATGATTACACTGTTCATATGGATACCTGACTGTTGTTTGAAGAAATACTTGATAAATTGTGAACCTGTCCTTTAATGCTGGCTGAAAAGAAGCAGATGCTTGTCAGCAAACATAGTTGTCAGCATCTTCCCTGGTTTTATAATGGGAGGGACCTTGGGGACACTCCTAAGAAGCTTAAATCACATTTAATATGAATTGTTATAAAGAAACAATGTGGCTTCCTCAACTACATGACATAAATATAATCTTTATTTCTGTTTACACATTTTTGATGGTTAGTTCTATAACGTTCAACAGCCTCTTGTATGAGAAACATTTTGTTTGAGGCCACAAATGTAATATAAGGACCAACAGAAAAGTTGTTGACCAACAATACACAGTGATTTACAAATACAGTACAACTCATTTAATTCATTTAACAGCCCAACTTAGCTCTGCTTTGCTGTGACCACTGAAACAAATCCAGTTCAGAGAAACTTGTCTAGTCTAGGGTTAGACTACAGTACTGGTCAGCTAATATATCAGGCTGAAATGCTACTATATCATACATTTCATCATACATGCATACATACATACATGTCACCCACTTCTGATATGATGGAGAGACTTTTGCAATCCCAACAACCTGGCAAAAATATATTTCTGACCTTGTCATGAATAATGTAACTTTTTAAGTGTGATTTTTCAGGTAGAAAATCTGTATTTTCAATACAAAGATATTCTGCATAATGTGAAGCCAGGTCGGTCTTCATGGTTCTCACTGTTCATTTCTTAGTGTATAACTAGGCCACCAGAGTGGAATGGTGGACCTGTAATTTAAAGGACCAGTGAGTAGGATTTAGTGGCATCTAGTGGTGAGGTGGCAGACGGTGGCCGCGAAACTCGCAAAAAATGGGCTCTGTAGAAACATGGAGTTACACCATGGTGGGCTCTGTAGAGAGGGACCTGCTCCCTATGTAGATATAAAGGGCTCATTCTAAGGTAACAAAAACACAGTTCTTATTTTCAGGTGAATCTAAATTAATTACAACATACTGATGAATATTATATTCCATTTATGCAAAGTCTGTTCTGCTAGATGCCACTAAATCTTACACACTGCTCCTTTAATGGGACACAAAAAAGCCTATCAATCCGAAGTGAGAATATAGTCAAACAGTTTGAACATGTAGAATCTGTCAGTTCCACTATTTTGTGTATGTTTATGTAGAGAAAAGGGGGCCAGTAGAAGCAGCGGTGAAGACAGGGCCAGTGTAGAGTCCTGGTCCATCAACAGGAACCTGAGATAAAAGAAAACACATGAATATAAATAAGCATAAAATTAATTGGATATTTAATGATTTTTTTAAAAAGTGAGTTTTTAAATGATAAGTAGCACAAAGCCTGTGTTAAGTAAAGCCTTGGGACATATTAACTCTGTGTGGACCTGAAGCATAAACAATCTGGCCACTCACATGACAATAAAAGTAGACCTATAATAAGAGCTTCAGAGCTTTTTCAGACTTTTATCCTGTCTTTTTTTTTAAAAATTGTTTTACTTCAGATAGTTTGAGCAGGTAATGTGTGAGGCTTTCACACCCTCTGATATCCCTGTTGGATGTTAATGCTATCTATCTAGGACAGGTGAGAAATGGTCAATATTTATGTTTGATTTTTATTTTGTTTGTTTTATATGCATTATTTTTTTAATCATTGTTGAAATACTATTAGCTTGATTATTAGCTTTTAGAATCTATAATTGTTTGACATAAGAGCAACACTATTCTACCAAATATAACAGCAGTCTATAGTCACACTAGCAGCTCTGTGAAGCTGAAGGCTTCTTTAGGCATACTAACATACTCACAATGAGTTTTTCAATTTCAGCTAACATTCCAAGGTGCACTTGGAATGGAAAACACAAAAATAAAAGGGAAAGAAAAGCCTTCTAGCTTTGTAACAATGGTAAAAAAAATGGTAATAAAGTTACAAAAAATAAACACAGTTGTGGTGGCTGTAGCTCAGGAGGTACAGCAGCTGGCGCTTCCATCCCCAACTCCTCAGACTTGTGACAGCACCTTGCATGGCAGCTCTGCACCATCAGTGCATGGATTCAGGGGTACCCAGTTATTAAAGTTCATATCTGAACCAAATTTCATGGCAATCCATCCAACAACTTTATCCATGTTACAAGTCACATCAGATTTTATTTTAAGAGCCCAATATGACAAATCACAAATTTCCCTCAAGGCTTTACAATCTGTAAAGCACTAAACATCCTCTGTCTTCAGACCCTCAATTCCAATAAAGAAAAACTTGAATGGAAGAAACTTCAGGAAGAGCAGAAGAGGAGGGATCCCTCTTCCAACTCTTAATAGAACAATAATCATTACAGCCTCACAGAGCCACTAGCAAGGCTGTGGAGTCCCAGTCTACATTATTTTATGGAAATGAGGAAGGATCCAGATAAGTGGCACAACAGTGATTGATGGATTAACCAATTACAACATAATGAATGAACTTAAGTCAAATTTGAGTTTTTAACAAAACCAACATTTGCCCATTATGAGTGGAAGAACTTCATAGCTACTGTTGCTAGCAGGAGTAAAAGTGTTTCCAAAATCAGATTAAACAGCTTCCAACTTTATAAACTACAAATGTATAAAAGTTGACTGGACAGTAGGGGTGCATGATTCAGGAAATCTCACGATTCGATTGGATTTGATTTCTTGTGGTGGCGTTTTGATTCACGATTCAAAACGATTTGCAATTCAAAAGAGATTGGATTTAGATTTGGATTTGTTTTACTGTCAGGTACTCCATTGCTTGTGATCTCTGTTTCCATGAAGCGCACCTCATTTTCTTCTTGACCCTAGATTTGAGTCCATGAAAACCAGCGCGACGTCATTGTGCCATCTATGGGATTTAACGAGCTAACTCATGTCAGAAAAAATGGAAAACAGCGTTGTGGCTAAACTGAAAAATATGAATCAATTCTTGGAATTTTTGATTTGAGATAGAATTGCGATTCTTATGTGAATAGTTTTTTTTGCGCACCTCTACTGGACAGCCTGCAAACACATTTATAAAAAGTTAAAACTAATGTTACTGTCAACAGTAGGTAAGAAAAAATATTCAAGACCTTCGTAAATGAATTTTTTCACCCTAAGGTCATTTTTGAGGGAACTGGATTAAATGCTTTTTAAGACTTTTTCCAAGACCAGCAGATACCCTGATTATAATACTTCTTATTTCAGACTTGCCAACTGTCTGTATTATTATTTTAAAAGATTACCTCTCCAAGAGCCTGCAGGGCAACTGTAGCTGCCATGGCCTTCGCATGTTTCTTATTGGGACTAGCTGTCTGAGGTTGGTAGTCCACACCATTCACTGTGACCTGGAGACAACACAACATTGATGGATGATCAAATGTCAGAATTATAGGAGCATTATAGCATAGAATAATCAGCATGTGAAAGAGAACAAAAAAATCCCATCAGTTCACTGATGTTGACTCAGGTGTGAACTACGTCGGGATCCAGTTATATACAGTGAGTTAGGAGGATTCAGGGGTGATACAGGGCCAGGAAGTGTATCTTCACTGCACTCATTGGGCCATTAGCTTCATCTGAATTTGATCAAATAAACTCAGATAGTTAATAGTGTCCCAATTTTTTTTCCCAAGATAAGCAAAATATGAACAGAGTGAATCAGATGTAACACCTTCATTTTGCACAAACAAAGACATTTTGATAAATGCAGTGCAGATACAGAAAATATATTATATCTGTAAATTATAGCTGTAAATTTAACATGGTCATTTACAATCTTTTGTCAGTCCAAGGTTAGGTGGTCTGATCCTGCAGTGTATCACAGAGCCTGCCTAACTCAGTGTTACACTTCTTATTCTAAAAACATCTCATTCTCAAGAGCCAGACAACATATGTTATCAAAGTGCCTTTCAGTGATTTGGGGATTATTTTTGTCGCGTGAAGAAAGAAAGAAAAACAAAATTAAAGCTATGAGAATTTCTCCAAATCAGATTTAGCAGAACTCAGATGAAGTAGTGAGAAAAGATACAGAACTTTTTCAACAGCGTAGACAAACTTCAAATGTCAAAAAACAGATTGAAAAAGTGCAAGACTGATGAACAGAATCAACATGACCCACCTTGAAGAGGAAATTCTTGCGGTGGTCAGGACCACTGTGATGAACCATGACAAAGTCTGGCTGCATTATCCGTCTCTTATTGCACAACTCAATGAGAGCAGACACTGGGTGCTTCCCTGTAAACACATAAAAGGGCATAATAGGATGAAGGAGCCAGTAACAGCTTACAGAACCACATAATTTGCGTCCATAGTGGCAATCTATATTAATAAAAATTGTAATTATAATACATGTAATTATCAATTCGATTATTGTAGATTATTGTAGTTGATATTGTTAATTGTTTTTTCCACTTTGTACATGTATCATTACTATAAAGATCAGTGTATAAGATTTAGTGGCATCTAGTGGTGAGGTTGCAGATTGCAACCAATCTACATATTGAGTACAGTGTGAAGGTTATAGCTATACAACTTTTGCAAGACAATATTCATTTTTATTATCACTATACATGCTGTGATTATGTCTGCTGTGTATTTGTTACCCATCAGATCCTTGGTTACCACCAGTCCTCCTGTCTGTTTCTGTGGCTTCTCTCCCTCAGCAACTAGTCCTGAAACACACAAAAATCACCATCATTAGCATTAGTGCCATTATTCTCATCATCAATATGAAGCAGTCTCCCTAAAGTGTGTATCAGTCAGAATGACTGGGTGGAATTTGTATAGTGACAGCAACGTGATACCAGTATTTTCCACTATATCAGACACATTTGCAGCTTCACAGAAATGAGAGGAACTTATTTCACTTCCGAAAATTGTATTAGGCAGAAACCTGTATTTTGACAGTGACTGAAGTGTCCTGTTAGCTGGTGGGGTAGAAATGTTAAAGCAGTTCTGTTTTTACTGAGGCCAAATCTCAGCAATGCCCACTACCAGAATGTAATTTAAGCAGGTGAAACTCCAGCATTTCAAGGTCAAAGGATAATAGGCTCTTCTGCTCCACCTTTCCCTTTTCCCAACAGGTAATGCGGAAAGTACTGATGAGTCACTGGAACAGGTCTAGAGGAGCTATGACAGTCATATGGATACTGGCATGTAAGCACAGCTTAGGATCCACAGTAGGGATGTTAGTTTCAGTTCATGTTGCTCTCAGCAGATTGACACCCATTAACTGGTAATTAACCAGTTAAATTTTGAGAAAAGTTGTATGTAGCTTTCATTTGAGAGCTAGCTTGTTTGCCCAGGTTAGCTTGACTTTTAGTCCATTATTCTACTCCTCAAAGTGTTTTTAATGCATTTAGTTACAATAACTCTCAATAGCGCAAAGTACTGAGAGTCGAGGCACCAAACTAGCTCTTTCAATTCCTCTCCCTCTATCATACCAATTGGCAGCATATCGGTCTGAATCATTTGGCACAGCAACTGGGTGATGGCCTCAGACCAACTTGCACAGGTCTGAATACCTTGAATAACTCTTGGACATGGCAGCTGGGTGCTTGTTCTTAATGTGGTACACCATAGTGCTGGTACCGTATTGACCCATATATAAGGCAAACCTGATAATAAGACGACCACCCAAATTTTCCAACAACCGTTTTTGAAAAAATGAGGTTACTTTTTGATTATACTTTACATCATAATATATTTGCATGCTCACACATTCTCATTCCAGGCTTTTGGAAGTGGTCAGAAACTATTTTCTCCAGCAAGTATCATTTATAAGACTGACTGTTTTTGAGCTCATTATTATCTGTGACAGTGGTATTTGGCAGCTTGACATATTCTGTTTCTGTAGTAGAGATGTCAGAAGATGATTTGGAGCAGTTTTCACTCATCATGAACTTATAAAAATGCGACACGAGCCTTCAGAAACTCCTGCAGGTTAAACTGGAACTAAAACCCTCTTTTAGGGCTGACTGACCCTGACACACTCATTATAACAGACTTAGCAACATTAAAGCTACAAACAACCCATAATGTAGCATTCACACTGTGTAGGAGTCAGTTTTACTTTAGCCATTCAAAATAGTGTTGTGAACACGTAATTGTCTAGCCGTTAGCGGAGTGTGTATGCAAATTAACATATAGACTGGCATGCATAACCAGTCAAAAATAATCTCAGCAGTTAACCAATTAATTGATTGACATTTCTAATTCAGAGGTGAAACTATTTGATAAGTTTGCCTTCACTATGCTCTCTTTGTAAAACGTATGTAGCCTGTAGCAAGCTGCAGACCACAGACAATTTGAAAATGACTGATTATCAAAAGCTGTATCACTAGGCTGTTGCTCCAGTATTCTGTGGCTTCAGACCTTTGCGATCGACTTTAAAGTCGATAATGATTGGCTCCACAGTGCCCTCACGGTTTCTCCCGAGACCCTCGCCAGTCTTCCAGCCCATCTTTCTCATCAGGAACTCCCCGACACCCCCGGAGACTGGAGCTGCCCTGAGGAACTGGTCCTAAGCGAGACACAAACAGTAGGGGTTGTCAAATGGAGGGTTATGATAATGAGGGGAAATAAGGATGACTTATGCACTGGTGGAAAATCCCATCCTGTTAACTGTTATCTCCATCCCCTTCTTGCCCTGGCAAATGAGAGGGGGCCCATGATGAAGGCCCTAACCCTAATACACAAAGGAACTCCTACATGTTCCCCATAAACCACACCACAACAGATATCAGATCACACTTAACCAGATAAGAACTGAACTAACAGCCTGTGCCACACTTGTCTGAGCCATGCTGATTATTCACTACCTGTAATCCCCACAAATAACAAATGGCACGCTTTAGATGCACAAATATCAGTCAGAATCACCATGCAGCATAGTTCCAATACATTTCTCAATTAAAGAGAAGTAGGCAACCAATTTATAATAATAAAAATTAAAATAAAACAACCACATTAAAAACATCAATGTTCTAGAGTCAGAATTGTGGAGTCAGGTCACCAGCTGCCAGCCATCATCATCATACTGCTCTGCTTCAAATACCTGGTTCCAACCTCAACACTACACCAGATTGTAGACTCAGTTACATTCATTCCCTGGCCTGATTCCTGCCTCCGTCTCCCTCCTGTTCTGCCTGGAACCTGCTCAGGATCACCTCTGTTCCCCCAAGCCCTGCGGACTCACCCTGCCCTGCCAATTCCCCTGCTCTGCCCTGCTCAGCTCCCTGCTCCTGTCCCAGCCTCAGATTCTGGCTGCCAGGTTAGATTTACCTTCTTCAGCCATGCTTGTGGTCCACTAGTGGATAGCTCCTCTGAGCTGAGGACCTGGGCTCCTGTAGAACCGGTGAACAGACCAGGAACAGTGTTGGATTGGGCCCATGCATCAACCTATAAAAAAATGTAAATATTAAAAAAAAACAATTCCATTGCATCAGACGACCGAAGAACTGATCACATCTACTAACTAACTGAGTTGATATTCTGAAAACATTGTGCATAGCATCCAATTGAACAGAGAGAAACAGATAGCAGAGTTGACTACAAAAGCAGAACAGAAGTTTAAAGCTAAGGCATATTGCCTTTTTGGAAATACTAATATTGTAGCTAATCATCACTAGAGCTGCAATGATTAGTCAATTAACTGATTAGCTGATCAAGAGAAAATTAATCAGCTGTTAACTATTAGATATAACTATTTTTATAATCATAATGAAAATAATTGTTAGCTGCAGTCCTGATCATCATGTTCCAAAACAGCTGGCTAGAAATGGGAAAAAATAGAGGGGTTGTTAGATGTAAAAACACTACATTGAGAAAAGTGACAGTGAAAGCTGATCCAGACTCTTCTCCATAGCTCCCAATACTTACTGTGAAATTTGGTTTTGTTTATAAACTTGCTTTCTAGCCTTGTGTAATTAACAACATAAACAACAACAATAACTAGATTTGTAAGCAAGTATGAAGAGGTCAAAACACCAAATGCAATTTGGAACCAAGGGCATACCATCACAGAGTCCGAGTTCGCACTAAAACTAATCTCAATAAATAATTTTGCACCTCATTCATGATTGTTGAAGTATCACCAGGTTTAGGCAACTGATTTAAATCCTAAAAGATAAAAAAAAATAAAACTGTACATGAAAAGTAAAGAAAACTACAGTACAGGAAAATGTTGAATGTGTAGAATAGTAGGTGTTTTCTGGTTTTATCACTGTGACATTTTTTTATAAATTAATATTATTATTAATATTATTTAACTTTTGTGTGTGTATGTATTAATAATGATTGTTAATATATATATTATACCTGTTCTTGTGCCCGACTGAGCATGCAGATGGCACTGACATCATAGGGATTCTCCGCCAATCGCCTTTGAGCTTTAATCCTCTCAGTTACAGCTTGAGAAATATCCACAGGCTGCAGTGAGAGAGAACAAATGGTAAATGGACTTTACTTGTATAGCGCTTTTCTAGTCTTCTGACCACTCAAAGCGCTTTTTACACTACAAATCACATTCACCCATTCACACACATTCATACACTGAATGGGTACAGGGGCTGCCATACAAGGTCCCAACCTGCCCATCAGAGGAAACTAACCATTCATACTCATTCACACACTGATGGCACAGCCATCAGGAGCAATTTGGGGTTAAGTGTCTTGCCCAAGGACACATCGACACAGACCTGGAAGAGCCGGGAATCGAACTGCCAATCTTCCGATTAGAGGACGACCCGCTCTACCTCCTGAGCCACAGCCGCCCCACAAACTTATGCCAGCCATAAACTTATGATATTAAGATGACAGATATAAAACTCAAAACTTGTGTGAGCACTTTTCATATTAGAGGCTGTAGATATTTCATATATATCTATCTTGCTGTCTCCAGACTGCTGTAGGGATTCAATTAACAAAGTAACTTACCTATTTACATCAACATCAACTGTCTGCCCGATGTGTAAAATTATATAATTGAAATATATAATTTAATATTAAATATTTATTTTGTAAATGCTGCACATTCCCCCCCCAAATTTTGTTTGTTCCTAATAACAATCACTAAATCATGAATCACAGTCATGTAAGTGACATTGCACCCGAGGCAGACTTGTATTTATTTGGCATCTCAGAGGAAACCAAAGGTGCTTTTGGACTTTGAGCGGTAGCTGTGGTAAGGAGAGTGAAGCCAAGTGTTGCTTTTGTTAACATGTACAGCTCTTTGCCGTTGCCATTGGAGTTTATTATGGCTCAACTTGCTCAGCTTACTTTCTGACCGTCCTACAGTCAGTTTGTAGCTTGAGAATTATACCAATAACAAAACTGGTACATACAAAGTATAGAAACAGTGTACCTCACCTGCAGTGGTGGGTCAGGAAAAACACTGTCACTTTCTGCCACACAGACTGGCTGTTCCACAACCACCGGTAACCCTGCAGCAGTTGCAGTTTCACCTGATGATGTGGTGGATGTCGTTATGGGAACAGCGGTTAGGGCCTTTCTGGAGGCAGCTGCAGCTTCATCTGCTGCTTTGTCAACTGGAACCCACTCTCCATATGCACCCAGTGCCTCACCCTCCTAGAAAGCACAACAGATTACATTACTCACAAGGCATTATCAAATTATTTTACAATGGCATTTACATATATCATTTGTCACATTTGTAACAGTAACATAAATGCACCTTTATAAACAGTTAATGTATTGCTTGTAAGTATATGGACAGTTATAGGTTTTGTTCTTCATGTGCTTCAGCACATTCAATTTCAAGTAAAATAATGGATACTACATATGGATGTATGGATGGATACTACATTACTACAGGCCGGAAGAAAGTGCAAATTTCATTTGAGATTGACACTATAAAAAGCAAATGCATACAGGAAAACTAGAAAATGGCAAAGGAGCTGGTTGATCAAGGAGCACAAGTCTTGTGGATGAGCAGAAAACCATTTACATGGTGAAGAAAAAACCTTGACTGCATGACCCCACAGGAAATCAAGAATGTACCAGGATGTACAGTAGACTTACATGTTTCCTTGTCAACAACTAGAAGACAGTTACTTGTTACAATAAAGACATATGTGACACTGATAATTATTTTGGGACACAAGTAAAAGATTTGTGTGAATGCTTTGAAGCACATGGTGGTGGAAAATCCTTATTAAAGCTTCAACACAGTGAACCAAATTAACTTTGATGTTGTTGTCCAATCTAGTAACGTATCACTCACTGACTCATCTGTTGCTTTCTCCAGACTTGACTTTTTTGGAGAGCAGGGAAGAGTCTTTTATTTATTTATTTCATTTTATTTAGTGTGTGCCATGATTCAAAGTTGTGTTTGTTTTGAGAAACAAAATACACATGGGTCTTTATAGTACCAGTTATTATTATAATCCCACAGAGCAAGTACTTTTCAACTTGCCTACAGCATTTCCCATATTCATTTCTTCACAGAAATAGAACTACATTAAAATGTAGAATGTTATAATACTATGATATGTTAGTTTAGCAGCATATGGTGCTAATGGTGCTAAATCCAGGCCAATACGTTTGATAATTTGAAAAAAAAAAAATTGTAATTGAAAAACTAAAATTTGAAGGTGAAAGTTCATGTTTTGATCTTGAACTTTTAAAAATACAACAATGTATTCAAACTAAAAATAAGTGCAGGAAAATATTTTTCAGGTTAAATATAATTTTGATTCAGTTCTGGAATTCTTTTGAAAAATTATTTATTTTTCACTTTCAAATTTGTTTAGATTTTTATATTTGAGGTCTTATTTTCTCAATTGCAGAGCTTATGTTTTCAGATTCATCTCTTATTTTTTTTGGTTTCAAATGGTTTTCACTTTCAGATCTTTCGCCTTAATCTGGCATGGGGGGCATGGCATCAATGTAAAGGGGCATGGAATCATGAGTGACAGTATAACAAAGAAGGCTGGGGGCTGTCCTCAATCGATTTTGCCCTCAAGAAATGTAGGTACCGTGAGAAGTACGACTCAACACTTTCTGTACACCATATTCACGTGATTGGCAGTGAAAAAACCTGATGCCAGCTGTCCTAGACCATACATGGCATTAATTGCAGTATAAGAGCAATAAACTATGGCAGATTGTGCAATTCAACAGTCACACGTTTAATTGCAAAGAAAAAAACAAACAGTGGAGTGATAGTAGGTTTGCTGATCAACATCTTCCACTGTGAAGCACCTGCAAGATTCTAAAACTAAACTTTGACACAGAGTTACAAGATCCAAATCAAATGCACATCTGTTCAGACCTTCTTACGATGTTGAGATCCTGAAGACACTGGAAACTCCTTGGCCATGCCTGCATCACTACGCACTGCTGGGCGAACTGTCGTGTTCTAGAAAGATGAGGAAAAAAGAAAATAGATGAGTTCAGCAACTTTTCAGCATCTAGATTCACATATTAGTAGAAATAGTTGGCATGTGTGCTTTAGATGAGGATGTTAAGTGTTAATTATTCATTTTTTCCCCAATGAATTGTGTAACTATATTAATAGTTTTATATTAGCATTTTTATATTTCATAAAATAAATAAATAATAAATTGTTATTTCTGAGCTGTAATGTAAAGTGCTACCATATACTTTACTGTCTTCTAGGAAGGGTTTACCACACATTCACATACATTCACAAGAGAGGAAAGTGTCATTTGTATTAATATGTAGATTTATATAAGATACAGTGTAGCTAGTGTGTGGAAGTTACATTGATGCTGAAACTGATGGCTTTTTGCTCTCGAAGAGATGATCCTCCAAAGGGTTTCCCATCATCCTCTTCATCTGATACATGAGGCATTGCCACTGGCAGCTCTCCTTTACTGTCCACAATCATCTTGCATTTCTACAAACACACATACACACACAAAATTAAGCACTGTCTGGTAGCATTGTAAAAACATTTTTTACCACACCACAGTTTGGAAGTTTCTCATGGTTGCTGAATGCTCGGCCCACTATACCATAGTGCACTATTGTGAAGCTCAGCATTAAAGTTGGGTGTGGTCACAGACCACATCTGACTACACCAAACTGTGTTGCTGGGTCTGAAGTGCAGCTGACATGGCACTTTTAACTGACAGAATAAGATTTAGTGTGGAATTGCTCTTAATCATAAGTAAATCCAGAGAACTACAATTACAATATTCCTTAACAAAAAAAAAGGGATCAAAAAGGGATGTTAAAAGGGATCAACTATCATAGTATAAACAGTAAAGCATATTACAATTCACATTATAGATACATTGTGGTCAAAGCAGATGGCTGCCCACCTACAGCCCGGTTCTGCTCAAGGTTTCCTCCCATTAAAGGGGAGTTTATCCTTGCTGCTGTCACAAAGTGCTTGCTCATGGGGGAATGTTGGGTCTCTATAGATTAAAGAGTACACTCTTGACCTGCTCTATGTGAAAAGTGCCCTGAGATAACTTCTGTTGTGATTTGATTCTATATAAATAAAATTTAATTTAATTGAAAATTGACAGACTTTCTAATTTGACAGACTAGTAATTAGTTTTGAGTTAGGTTTGGCCTCCCCAACAACTGCCCATGATCAACTACCTGTCTCCAGGAAACTGTTGTATTTGTTATTGTTAGTGACTTTGTCTAGTTTATGAAACAGTAGTACATATTAGTTACGGATTAAAAGTTAGAGGATGATTTTTAGTTGAATAGTACATTTGATTTTTTTGCTGTGTGCAGTAAACTCCAGTAAATAATACATTGTTAACATGTATTGTACAAGCCTTGCAGTTTTTGTAGCCTTACATCAGTGAACTCCTTAATGCTGATGCTGTTGGCCTGCTTTGCTACTTTCCGCTTCACTTCCTCCAAAGCAGCGATGTTGGGTTGAGCAGGGACAGGAGGTGGTTTGTTGGTAATGGAGGGCAGTGGGAGCAGTGAAGACAGAGTGCCTATGTTAGACAAGGCTGCTGTCATGGTGGCTAGAGATAGAGATACAGAGAAAGATAACAATACAGGGGTCAATGAAAAACAACTAAGGGTTAGATTAAAACTGTTAGTCTCAAAAGATGATCTTCATAACAAATCCATAGAGTAAACATAACATGAAATCAAGCCAAACTGCCAAGCTTTTCCAGCCCATGAGATCAATTAGGTTAGACATATTGTATAAAAATATTATAAAACACCTTCCAATATAATGGAATACAATTAAACAGCAGCACAAACTAACTAACCTCCAAAATCACAACAAAAACTGAAAATGATCACCTTTATGAAGGTTAAATTAAATAAATCATAATTTAATCATGACTAACAATTTTTCATATGTTCTTTTTAACTAGTCTGTTGACATTTTGCTTTCAGTTCTACCATGGTCATTTCTTGAACGACAAAGCCTTTATAGGGATGACAACAGTAACAGTAATTATAGAAAAAAAAACGCATACAGAAAGGAGACAAGAGTCAAAATCATACCTGCAGTCATACTAGCCATAGCAGCATTCATGGCCATACTTGGCAGGGCCAGGGGAAGCACTGTGGACCTTAGACTGGCAGGGATAGGCATACCTGCTTTGGCACACATGGCAGCAGCATTGGCTTTGGCAATTTCCAACAACTGGTCTTTATCTGAGGAAACACAAAGAATAAACATAAATACACTCAACAAACCAATGAACTCAATAGATATATTGATGTGATAACTGTTTCAAGCAAGTTTCTTGATACTGTGATGTTCTCAGCACATTCAAATATCTTTTCCCAAACCAACTTAACAATTGCTAACATACATACATACTCATTGTTCTAGTTATAGATGCCTATAGCTTCTCTAAAGCAGCAAAATTATGAGGACATTCAAGATGCCTATGAACAGGTTTGTAAATGTAATAAAATTTCAATATGCTTCATTTAGAAGACAGTGTGCTTGGTGCCTAATATACAATTATATGTTCAGTAAGCATACTATTTCCTTTCTTTGTATTTTATGTGTTATGTTTGCTCAACAGGTGAATATGTGTATAAGGACAGTGAATGCAGCTTCATTTACATGAATGTTGAATGTTAACTGTTCACTAAATATCATTATTATTGTCATATGAAGGCAAATAGTTAAGTTCAAGCACTTTTTTCAGCACTTTTCAGTATTTTTGAAAGGAGGGAGGGAAGGGATGAAGGAATGTTAACTGTTAAAATTCTATTCAGTTTTTATGTATATAGCACCAAATCATAACAGAAATGATCTCAGGGCACTTTTCACATAGAGCAGGTCAAGAGTGTACTCTTTATTTTACAAAGACTGAACATTCCCCCTTGAGCAAGGTAGTGACCAATAAACTTTATCTAAAGCTTATGGTTGTGTTTTAGAATTGTGACCTAAATGCATGATGTCTTCCAAGCCACAGTATTGTATGATATGTGAATTACATTAAACTAATTTGTTGGCATATAGTAATAGTATCTTAGCCATACAATATCAGTATCTTTTTATTGCCTGTTATTACTGAATTATTCCTTCTATGGAGAGGTGGTAAGAGACAAATATAGAGGCATGGGAGGCAGTGTTTCTTTGTCAGAAGTATTAAACTGAGCTTCTACAAGTGAGGATGTCAGTCAGAGGGCTAGGTAAGAGTTGGGCTGGTTATTGTGAGGAAAATTTACTGAAATACACATCATTTCTTTATGTGTATCATTAATTAATTGTCACGTAGAAGTGTTTGAACCAACCTCAATGATGGGTTTGTATTAAATACATATATTTTAATGTCCCTTTAACAGTTTTGCAAAAGTAGTCATTCCAGGCATATATTTGTTTAATTATTTGCAAAAATTGCCTTTTATGAATGTGGGCCCCTGGCTGTCTAACATCCTCTGCATGTCCCTGGAGCCCCTGAGAAACATGTGGCTTCTCACCCATATTTGGCAATGTGAAAAAAGAAAACTGATTTTTTTTAAAACATATTTTTGCAGTTCCTTACCATTACAGCAGTGTTCTAACAATTATTCTTCCTATGCGGATAGGGAGTCCAACTCAACCGGTCAAAGGAGATGGCCGTCCACCTAGAGCCAGGTTCTGCCTTAAGTTTCTTCCCGTTAAAGGGGAGTTTTTCCTGACTGCTGTTGCCATGTGCTTGCTCATGGGGGGAACTGTTGGGTCTCTCTCTCTGTAAATTAAAGAGTGTTGTCTAGACCTGCTCCATGTAAAAGTGCCCTGAGATGACTTTGCGTTGTGATTTGGCGCTATATAAATAAAATTGAATTGAATTGATTTGAATTTAATTGAATGAAAGAACATATGGCACTCAGGTAAGTGATTGTGGAAACTGCCTATGGTGACATCATGACACTAATAAAGAATAATCTTTATAAATAATAATGCCAAAATGCAAACAAAAAACATAGAACAAACAGCATTACAGTTAATCTATAACATTCAAATAAGTGATTTCAAATCATCTGACCCAGTTCACTGATGCGTTGAGGGCTGTTGATGGAAGTGCAGTGTTTCCGGGTGGGTGATCTATTTTTGCGGAGGATAAGTACAGGGGAGTGACTCGGCTCTCGTTTCCAGCGATCCCTCTGGCTGTATGTTGCTCTTCTCCGACCCCGTGACACCGACCGTGAGCGTGACCTTCGTGACCTCCGGCCCCCTGACCTGTACAGACAACATGTAGTTCAATTTCTTCGCAATAACTATGGACCAAATCTGAGCTGCCTGCTTGGAAATTCAGGCAAAAGTTGTAGGGATGCACAGCAGCTAAAGGAACTAGTGTAAGAGTGAGATTGTGTTTTATGGGCAAAAGTTGTGCATCAGTTTTACTGTGTTTTATTGAACATTGCCTGTTTGTATATGTTTGGGTGATGTTTTAGTGTCAGCCACTTGGCAATGTTATTCAGACAACGGGTGGTTTTTAGAGAAAGAGAAAAGGAGAAGAAAGGGAAGTGTGATGACTTGACTGAGCTGTACTTGAACATGACTAAAGTTATGAGGAAAACCCAGAACATATTGGACTGATTTATTCCCTCACTCACACCCACATCGCTTACACTGGTGGCAGTGGTGGGATTTCCTCCTGTGGAATATAGTCCTTTGGGATTCTGCTCAACTTTGTGAGTCTCTATCTATAGGATAATGATAGCTACGCTAACCGCTAGCTGAACTTTAGCTTTCAGTACAGTTAGTCAGCTAGTCATTACCAATTCTGTTTTTTTTTTTTGTTAGCTTCATGTGAGTTTAGAAACTGTGGTTTGGTCATCTAACTTTGTCCGAGGCATGAAGAAAAATAATAAAAGTGACGATGGAAACTCATCATGTCTGACGAGGAAGCATTCTAAACTGGTGAGCAGCAAGCCAGAGGGGGGCCTCAGCGCAAAGTGTGCTGCCATCCAACAGAACACAGGTGGCAAAGTCAGTCAAGGCTTCATATTAGGTTTTGACTTTCTCAAACCTCACTGCGTTATTCTGGACATGAGGAGAGGACTGTGCTATCTGGGTGATGATTGCCTGCCCCTACTCAGGAAGAGTGAACTGGCACCTGCTAGTTGTACAGCACAAATAATGGAGGACAGCACTGTCCCACCACAATGTGAAATGATTTAAAAAGTTGTCCTGATTCCCCCTGTCATCAATGCAGGCATACCAGGCAGCTACAGTGGCTGTCTTGAACCCCAGCAACAAAAAATGGATGGTACTGCAGTTGCCCGCACACTGTCTACTGCTGAAAATGGCTGTAATGTTGCACGCATCATCAACCCAACACATGGCTCTATGATGCTTCATTCAGGTATGCAGTTAGGACAGTTTACCCCTGTATCTGACACTGAGAAAATTCAAGATTCAGCCCCAGTATGTAAGGTGTCCACCTGCCCCGTACCACCATCCAGCCTGCCAACTAATGTCACGCAGCCAACTGAACTGCCTTTGATGTCAAATGTGGAGATCTGACAAGTGCAGAGAGATCTGAACTACATCTTATCAGGATGTGTACAGTAAAAAAAGCACGGACTTTGGTAATACAGACATTGTCAAACACAAAATCTACAAAAACCATGCACCCCCAGTTAGGAAGCATGCATATCGCACTTGCCCAAAAATGCAAACAGTGATCCAGTCACATGTGGACCAAAGGCTGGAAAAAGGAATGGTGGAAGTTAGTCCCAGCCCCTGGGCAGCACCTGTGGTGATGGTCAGAAAAAAAGATGGCACATAGCGTTTCTCTGTGGACTACAGAGGCTTGAATGTAGTCACAGTAAAGGATGCACACCCTTTACCCAGAACAGACACCTTGGATGCACTCAGAGGCTCATCAGTGTTCAGCATAATGGATCTTTCATCAGGGTACTGGCAAGTGCAGCTAGAGGAGCAAGACAAAGCAAAGACAGCTTTCACCACAGTTTTGTGTCATGCCCATGGGCTTGGTAAACAAACCCCCCACTTTTCAACACCTAATGCAGCTAGTGCTACGGGGTCTCTTGGGGAAAACATGCCTAGTATACCTAGATCACATTATTGTCTATAGCTCCAGCTTCTCTGTCCATCTTCAGCATTTAAGAGAGGTGTTGGATTGCCTCAGAGCTGCCAACCTGAAACTCAAACCCTCAAAATGCTGCTTTGCACAACAGGAAGTGGCATTCCTGGTGTAGTGTAAACACATATACAAGACAGTGACGTGCTAAGGTGAAAAACATTGCTGCATGGTAATTTGCTTGATGTAACGGATTTGACGGGTTTGAGTAGACATAAGTTTACTATGATGCCTTACGTCAACTATATTATGTATAATCATGTTATGTATGCCTCACACTGATCTGTAGCAGCTGTGTGGAAGTAGGCCAAACACAGGTAATCACTTACTATGCAACAAAAGGTTTGAACTTGTTTATGTAACCTCACTTTAAAACTTTGTTATTTTTGTAATCTCGCATTTAAAATTATTTTTAAAAATAAAAATAGAGCAGGATTGGAAATAATGGTGAAAAATAGCAATAGCTGACTCTAAAAAAAAAATTAAAGGTCATACAGGTATTGTGAGACAAATGGTAGTGGGAAAATACAAAAAGAGGAGGACACAGTAATATGAGAAGCAATAGATAAGACGAAACCTATTTTTGGGTTCACGGCCCAGCAACAGTCGACTGAGTAATTTTATAATAGTGTAATTGGTCAAAAAGGTTTGGGGTGACCATACGAGACGTGACCAGAGCAAGTGTATATAAGCTGCGCCCCGTCCGAAAACTAGTCAGAACATGTTTGGTGTTGCCTTTTGACACTGTAACTGTTTTCTTTTTAATTGTCAACATTAAAAGTACAACTTTGCTGCTCAGACCTTTCTCCTGCTGATTTTTTGAACTTCTGCAAGTTTTTGCTTGATTGACATGTTTAATCAAACAATCCAACACTGGGACAAGTTGTTTCTTCTGTGAGACTAAAACCTGACCTGAAAAACATTGAGAAAGTGATAGACTGGCCTGTGCCTACAAACCCCAGTGAAGTGAGAGCATTTCTCATTGGCACTTCATCTACCAGTTTTCTAAAATGTCACAGCCCCTGCATGCTATTACTCAGAAAGGAAAGACACTTTTATGGACTGTGGTTGAGCAGAAAACATTTGAAAGCCATCCTCTCCTATCTAGATTTCACACACGAGTTTCTACTCTTCTATCATATGGACCATTCATCACTTTCTCACCTAAGTGGTCCGACCCTTTTAAAGTTCTACAACGGCTTGACTCAGGCACAGGTGACACTGAAGTAGACTATGAACTTCTAGAGCAACGGGACCCTCGAGCTAAACCTAAAATCATTCATTACAATCGCTTGAAGCCTTATCGCTCAGCCTGGTCAGCCAACAGACTTCCAGTTCCACCATCACCTTCAGAAGTGACAGTACCAGCAAACAGCTCACGTCCCCCACTGCTCACTGTAATCTCAGGTTGCAGACCTTATGCATACAGGCACCCAAATAAGTCTGGGTGCTCTGTGACTGCACCTAGGGCTCAGACAAATGTGGGCCGTCTGCCCCAGAATGCTACTAGTACCACAACACAGGTACGAGACAATGTTGCCACAGGACATTTCAGCGAACTTTCTCCAGTAGTCCAGCCTTTCACAGAAGTAAGGACCAAGTCAGGTCATGGTGTGCGTCCTCCAGTGCATTCCAGGACTGTTGAATGAACTGTTGTCTGTTTCTTATGCTTGATTGACAAGTACATGATAAAAAAAAGAAGGAAAACTGTATTCTGTTCCACTGTTTGTTGTTGTTTTACCAACATCATCTCTTTTATATTGGTGTTAAGCATAAGGTAGTGACAACTTCATTACACCTATCTGGAAGCAAGCATGCTTCTTTTGTAAGGGGAAGACAATGTGTAAGATTGAGATTGTGTTTTATGGGCAAAAGTTGTGTAAACATAAGGTTAAACATCAGTTTTACTGTGTTTTATTGAACATTTCCTGTTTGCATATGTTTGGGTGATATTTTAGTGTCAGCTGCTTGGCGGCGCTGTTCAGACAGCAGGTGGTCTTTAGAGAAAGAGAGAAGAAGGAGAAGAGCAAGAAGTGTGATGACTTGACTGAGCTGTACTTGAACATGACTAAAGTTATGAGGAAAACCCAGAACGTATTGGACTGATTTATTCCCTCACTCACACCCACATTGCTTACACTAGCTTAAAAAAGAAATGAAAATATACTTTAAAATAAATATACAAAGGTAGGCGAAGGTGCTGATTACTGTGAGATCATTTGCAGAGGGACAACAAATGATTATACCCATAATTATAAAATCTGAGTGTAATCATACATTCCTTTTATCATAAAATAAATATTGTGATATTACAGTATAAATAGCAAATGAATAGCTTAATTTTGATCATAACGGTCAAAGATGTAATTTAGACATCTTTAATAAAAAAATCTACCATCTCCACTACTGAGTCTGCAATTACATTTTATGTTTAATCTTTATTTTTGCTGTTCTGCCTACTCTAACGGAATAATAATGGTAATAGTGGTTTACTTTTGCCAGTGTTGTGGCGGTTACACTTGATTGAGGGTGAAAGGGAATGCACTGACGTATTGGTCATATGACTATAATTTTAAATTAGTTCCTAAATGAGATTCTCTGTTGCAGGACTCCTTGCTCTTCTTGTTGCTGAAGATAGTTCTTTATGGCTTTATGTTTGGGCTCATTCTTATGCTGCAGAATAAATTTGGTGCCGATCAGACACCTCCCTGATGGTGTTGCTTAATGGATAAACTTTTGCACAGTTAATGAAGCCAGAGTCATGAAGAACCATCTTCAACAACAAGAACACGGAGTCTTGCAACAGATGGTATGGCTCCCAAATATCAACATCATGGAGTCTGTCTAGAATTACATGAAAGAGAGAAGCAGCTGCGATGCCTAAATCCACAGAAGAACTGTAGCAACTTTTGCAAGATGCAGGAACAACCTACCTGCCAATTACCTGAAAACTGTGAGCAGATTCACTCAACTTTGTAGCAAGTTAACTGATAAGTAAAAATTATTCATTGCATTATTTTTGAAATCATTCTCATTTTATGTTTAGTGCTTAAAGCCTTTGCACAGTACTGTATATATGTATGCACATAAACATGAGTCAGTGTAGTGGCAGGTTTGTGTGTGTATGTGTGTGTGTGTGTGTGTAATGTCATGAATCAGGAGTGACACCCAGGGAGTAGTTGACCTACCAGGAACAGAGGAGGATAACAGACAGTATTTGCATGGCAGTGTGGGGCTCTTGGTCCAGGTCACTTGTCATCCCAAATTGCTGTTTCTGGAGAATCTGTGACTGATCCAGAACATTACAGACAGGCAGGAGGGTGTACCTTCTATTTGAATTTTTCAACTGTAAATAGTTTGGCATGCAATAAACTGTAAAAAACTGTTTCTGAATGCAGACATGTTAAAAAGTACACCATTGTACCATTTATTATTTTTACAAGACTTAGACCATCATTTAGAATAATGGCATGAACAAATCAATTTATGGTAAATCAATTACAGCCAAAGAATAATGACATTTTAGAACTGTTGTAGGAATTTATTTGGAATAAATACAGTATATAAAATACAGAATGTTGGATTACAAGTAGTCACAAATATAAATGATGTACAGCTACCTTTTGAAAACATTCACAATCCCCAAGTAACCCTTCAGAAAGCAGCACTTTGCTCTGACAGTTTGACCAGAACTGACTCTAATGCCAAATAGATAAACTGGATGAATAATATTTAAATTTTGTTTGTATGAATTAAGTGTGACAGTGAAGTCATTTCATGCCATTTAATGTCCCCTGCTGACCTGTGTCTACAACAGGTCCTGGGTAGTTGAGGCTGGTACAACTGAAGATACACATTTTATTACTACTGCCCTCTGAAGTTCTGGGATGCAGCTGTAGTCTTTTGCCTCCTTCAGTAGCTGAAATATGAGATTGAGAAGAATTGAAATACTTATTACAAAGACTGGTAGTGGTAGTGTTGTATTTTCCAGATCATTTAACATAATCACATCAAAATCAATTACTTAAAAAGCATATGTGAGTAGAAGAAACCAAAGATCATCTTTTGAAAATTAATCAATTAAATTAATAAATAATAATTACTACATATAGAAATGCCCAAGTCATCTCAATCAATACTGGAAAGGACAGGGCAGGGTAGAGTGGCTATCCTGCGTTTTGTTATCACTGATGTTGTTGTATATGCATCTGCTTGATACCTGCAAGAAAACATACATTACAAAACTGGTGTTAACCTGCTCAAAGGAAAGAAATATAACTCATGTCATATTCTACTAACAAATGAGTGTTATTTTCAGGTCACACAAAGCTGAAGATATGTCTACTAATACAGCACTGAACTTCAATGATTTTAACTTAACTTGTTTAATATGCAAAAATGATTAAATTATAAGTACAAGGGAAGTACTGTCAGCAGCGCTGCCTTAGTAAAAAAAAAAAAAAACACTATTTGCCAACAATAGCAGCCTTAGTATTATCAAGCTAATCTGCCACAAATCCTATTTATTAGTCCAACAAGCATAATCTTAGCACAAGTGCAGTGTTGGTAACAAAGTTAACAGCAACTGTAGTCAGTAACAAAACTTACTTCCATAAGAATTATAATTAGGACATTTAAAAGTGAGAAAAAAGACCCACATTAAAATTATCACAACAAACACCACCAACCAGACCACCTGGATGTCCAAGCACTAGCTGGGCTGCACCATTAGCCAAATGTAACATAAGATATAAACGTGCAGTCACCTTACATTGTTTGACTGAAAGCTTTTTAAATATTGTGTTAAGTAGAAATGAAGCGGGGGTAATTACCTGTCCAAGAAACATTTTCTTTTACATCCAGCTGCGTCGAGATCCAAAGCTCTCTCCATTTTGGAAAAGCAGCTCCAACGTTTACTCAAATTTAATCTCTGGCTTGATATAATTCATTCTTTTAGCTCCCTTTTGCTTCTCTGTCTTCTTTTGTTTAGTCACTTTTTATTTGTTACCACAGGATGTTTTTTCATTTCTGCGGGCTGAGTATCCACTGCTGTGTGTTAGAACTTCTTCCAGAGTTGCAGTGATGGCTTTGAGCTTGGTTAGAGGAAGAGGGAGGGAGTGGGGGCTGCTCTTTGTGCATGAGGAGCGACTGACAGTGAGTTAGAGACTGAGTGTTTTCATAGAGTTGCAAAGTGGGAGGAGCTATTTCAGGCACACCTGGTTCAAGAAGTAAAAATCCCATTAATTTTTCCCATAGACAGTGTTACGTCACTCACAGTTTGAGCACTTTGAGCACTACAGTTTGAATTGGTATGAAACTCCTCTGGTTAACAGTGTTAGAAAATATCCGGGTCTTTAGTCAAAACTTAAAGATACAAGACTGTGTGCATAAAGATTTCCAGTCAAAAGTTAAACATGACTCCCAAGGTGCATTTCAGAAAGAAACAGCCAATCACTGAGCTTGAGCACTGAGCAGTAGGAAGAGGCTAAAGGAGGGTCCTGAGTTTCTATGTTCAGTAACATTGAGGAGACTGTTTAAAGACATAATTGAAATGTGAACATAATGAGGAAAAACACTTTGGGAACCAGTGGTCCCTCACTCTTCGCAACTCTATTAGAGTTATGATGCACGTTGGATTACAGCACCAGGCAGAGCCAGAGAGACTTGACTTTTTTCACAAAATACATGACACATACATAGAGTAACTGTCAGGATATGACGAAAATTTTAGCAGATTCAACAAAAAGTGATTTTTATAAAAGTTACCAAAACCAATTTTAAGTACACAATCTTTCACAGTGGATTTTTAGGCCATCTTGATATCACACTGGTTCATGTTAAACTCATCCAGAAAAGTACAGGAGCCAAATCCCCTTAAAATGAATTAAAATTGAAATTGACAAATTGACATTGAAGGACGGGACCATTACTATTTTTTTAAGGGATTTATATCATTCTGTAGCTTCTCAGTAGAGATGCACGATATTGGATTTTGTGCCAATATCTGATATGCCGATATTTCCAACTCATTGTGGCTGATTGCCAATGCCGATACCGATATATGCACATATAATGCATACAAACATAGATTGTACTATGTACGATCAAGAAAGACAATATATGACGGAAGAACTTCTGAAGACTGGAGTTCAGGAGCTCAGCATTAAAACTTTAATGAACTGCCAAGTAGGTGGAGCAGTAGAGTTTTCTTTGAGTTTATTAGACAAAACAGGATTAATGTGTAGGATTTCATCTCACTCCGGGGCAGAAGGTGGCTTATTAATACTTTGTGATGTGAACCTTCACTTTTAGATCTGTGAATGTTTTTAGAGTTCAGTCTTTCTAGTGTTCAGCACTGATCTGTTCCTGTATCACATTTTAAACTTTGTGCTACTTTATGTATTTCTGTATACTACGAAAACAGACAGTAAACACATAAATCATGTGATATGTTGTCTGTTTTTGATGAGAACATTAAACTTGTTGTCACAATAGAACAATACTATAAATTTGAATTTAACTTTGTTGGTAAAATGACACAATCTGAACCATTTCAGGACTAAAATGAGCTCTTTTTTGTTTAGAAACAATATATATATGCTTAATGTCTTTAAAGAAGCAGCCTTTACACCACTCAAGGTTTTTTGTTTTTGAAAGTAAATTGTTTAATTGCATATAAAATTGCCCCCCTACCTCTGATTTTATCAGGTGGGGGACAATCATATAGTTTGATGCGGTTTGTTCCATGCCGTTCCTCCCCCAATTTTTTGAGTCACCAGCCACCACTGGCTTATACTATTTATTGTTTATATGCATCTGCATGTTTTGATAATCCTGATGGTGAATTAATCATTAATTAATTAATAAACTCAGAATATGATCAGGGTGTCTTCTGAACACTGGAAAATATGTATTTGGCTAAATGTTTAAGCAAAAGTTGAAATGATGTAACTCATATCAAACCCCACACTCAGGAATTTTCAGCCTCACACGTATGAATGGAAATAACGATAAATGATGTAAAATATAAAGGTGTTTAACTGTTATTATGGATCAAATTAAAGTCAGGAAGAGTCTGTCTGTCAGCTAGAAACAGTTTAATGGAGGAAATAACATCATGAAAAGAAAAATCTTTCTAATAAATGAAGTTGTTTTTGGTTCTTTTCATGATCAGACCGACAATTAACAGATTTTTAACTATGTGATGAATCAGAAAACAAATAAAACATGAAACTTGGGAGTGAAACACTTAAATTTAATCTGTGATCTGTCTCCACTTCGGTATGAAACTGCAGTGATGTATCAGATCAGTTTGATCAGCTGCAGCATCCAATCAACTGATATCCAATAAGGGGGCGCGTCGGCCGGTAAAAGACTTCCGTGAAGTCTCCCTGACGGTCCTGGTGTTTCCTCCACAGGCTCCATTTCACTCAGCTGCCCGTCAGACCCGCTGCTTCTTCCCACTTTAACCTGAATAACAAACCAGGGCTCAGTGCTCTTGTTGGATCCACATGGAGAGCCGAGGATAACATTAACTGAGAGGCTAGCGGAGCCTCAGTATGACCAGAGGGAAGCACAGCCAGCTAGCCCGTGTTAGCCACCCAGCTAACGTTAGCCTCGGCTCTCCATGTGGAGCACTGAGGTTTGTTATTCGGGTTAAAGTAGGAAGAAACAGCGGGTCTGACAGGCAGCTGAGTGAAGTGGAGCCTGCGGAGGAAGCATCAGGACCGTCAGGGTGAAACAGTATGTCAAGGGAAGCACAGTCAGTCGACGGAGGAGATGGACACATATGGGCTGCTCATAATCGGCAGAAATTGTTCATTTCAGCCGATGCCGATATTTCATTTAAGAGCTTATATCGGCCGATACCGATGATGTGCCGATAATATTGTGCATTCCTACTTCCCAGTAGTGTTCCACATGTATTCAAAACCAAAAATTCAAAGCGCGTTTGTTGTAGCATCAAATTTCCCAGTGAAATGTAGTCAGATAGAAATATAAAGAAAAGCACAAGTGCCTCAAATTTGTACCCAAGTGCTTTGTTACTTTCCACAACTGACACTAGGTGGGGAAAAATAATTCATTCATAATTCATGACCAGCCAATACAGTTCACAGGTTATTCCTCATCTCACTCTGTAAACAGAAGACTACAATGGCCCAGACTGATTCCTGTTCAGTGTCAAGAGAGTGGATGGAATATGCAATACTGCAAATAAATACTGTTATTATATTTCAACATAAAATTATAAGTATCTCTATATTTTGGTTCACTTGGCTTTAAGACTGACAGGATGAGAAAAAACCCAGTTACTCTACCTTGACCGTGATCTTTTCTTCCTTGAAGGGCTGCTTGATCTGGATCCCCTCTTGTGGCTCTTACATGGTGACTTGGATCTTTTCTGCTTCTTTGATGACTTTCCTTCTTTGTGCCTTTGTGGGGACTTGGATGGTTTTCTCTTCTTCTTTGCTGGTGATTTAACTCTGGTGGCAGAGGTGGACCTGGGGTACTCTGATGCTTTAAGCTGAGGGAGGCTGGACTCAGCGGTCTGGTCAGGTTCAGATGATGTAGACTGGTTCAGCATGGCCTGGGATGCTGCAGAACCTGCAGTTTTAGCATTAGAGCATTACTTGGACATACTTTGAAGAGCTGCACAAACCTACTTTAAAAGGTTTTAAAAGGTCTGTGATTAACATACAGGGTTGGCATAAAAGGTAGAAATATATTTACAAAAGAAGAGAAAAAAGGAAATAAGACCATATTTTTCAATAACACAAAATGATCTTGTTTTTTTCACTTCTACAAGAACAATCCAAACCATATTACAACTGAAAACTAAGTGATTAGGCCCTCAATCTCATAAGCTTTTAATCCTAATCTCAATGATGCTCTGAGGCAACAAAAGCCACATTTTTTCTACATCCCTGGACATCAAAATGGATAAGGAGAGCAGAGGGAGTGGCTTAATAAAAGCATGACACATGTGAGTACTTGGCCTAAGCTAAAGATGCAATGATATGGAATCGCAGGGCCAAAAATTATGTCCATTACTGATGTGATATTGTTATTACAAATACAAAAATTGAAGAGGACAATACTTATTTTTAGACTGACAACTTTATTTCTTTAATTATTATTATTATCATCATTATCATCATTATCATTAAGATTTATTTTTCAGGAAATCTCATTCAGATCAAGATCGGTTTTGCCAGAGAGACCTGACAACAAGGTGCATGTACACAGGATCACAATTAGACAGTTCATTCACATCATAATCACAAAACAATCATACACACTCACAGACTACTACTACTTAAAACATTATAAACATTACAATCTATCATCTAATAAAACTAGTAAAACTCTTAAGTCCTTCAGAGGAATGAGTGTGTTTGACTTAAAGCTGTGTTGTAGTTCATTCCAGTAGTGAGGTGCATAATACTGGAAACCAGTCTTCCCTTCTTCAGAGTTTGTATGGAGAACTTTTAAAGCCAACCTGCTCTGAGATTTGGTGTCATGATTATTAGCTCTGAGCTCAACTAAAGATGTGAGATAACTTGGCAACTTAGACACACATAAATTAAGATATCATAAATTAAGACAGAGGTCCACTGATGATGAGTTCTGTTCCAGCACAAGATGTGAATGTGAATTTTTAGTTTTTGAGCGAGATGTTCAACATGAGTTTTATGGAACAATCTGCTGTCTGATCAAAGTCCTGAGTATTTTTAGTGCTGTACTGTGTCAATTAGTTAACTTACAGCATGGATAGGTGTGGAGACATCAACAGCTCTCTGTGAAATGCACACATTTAGTCTTTTTTTTAAGTTCTTAGTTTTTTAGTTTTTAGTTTTAGTAATTTTTAGTTCATCCTTCCCCTTATTTAAGAGTTAGTGACAGCAGGCTTCAGGCTGCTGCCATTGGGTCATCCTCCATGTACAGCCAGGCTGCAGCGTACACAGACTGGGATGAGTAAGAGGATGACCTCCACTTAGAACAAGAACCGGAGCAACTCGCCCTTCACCCAATAAACTGGATTTATACCATCATGGGACAGGATAATGTCATCAAACAGCGCCTACCTTGTTTTTCTGCCGTGTCCTCTGCTTGGGCTTGTTTTGTCACTGCTGGCTTGCCACTTTGGTCAGGGCTCTGCAGCTCTGTGCTTGACTCTGTCTGCACCTCTGCTTTGAAGTTTATCCTAGTAGGACTGGAGACCAGTTGGGGCAGCTGGAGGCCTTTTGAAGGACTCTGGGTGGATTGATCTGAAGCTTCCTTCTTCTCTGAGGAGCTACGAGCAAAGCAACATCACAATGAGAGGCACGGTTGTTATGAAGACATTAGTTTGTATACCATGTAAGCAGCAAGACTACAGCTTTTATCACAGTATTTCCAGTACTAGCATTATTGTGCAGACGTCAATCTACAAGCTATAACCAAACCATTACATTATTATACCACCTTTAAGCTATCAGACCCAAAATTGAGTATATGCTTGAGGATGTGTTAAGCTCTCTCACTACGGATGGGTATGGTTAGGATTTGGTTAGGATGGCTCAGATTTATTACTGTGAAAAATCTTAGTGTCATAAATCAGACAAATGTGTGGGAGGTACAGTGTTAAAAGAAACAGTTTTAAAATACAATTTTACGTTCCCTCTTTCTGATTGAAATCACTGTAGAGAGTTTTACGTCAATGATTTAACATCTTGTGATATCCATATGATACTCACATTCTGAGGAATATGACTAAACGCACAAGGAGAACTCAATGTTTTGAATTTCTCTCAATTATCACCTGATAATAATCCACTGATGGTTTTCTGTTCATACCTGGACCAGGTCCTGTGGCGCTGTGAACTGGACAGGGAACGACTTCTAGATCTTCGGTGGTGGTGGTGTCTAGACCGAGAGTGAGATTTCCTCCTCACTGAGCAGGAATGTGAATGACAATAGGAATGTGACTGTGAACAGGAACGACAACTCCTCCCGTCATAGTTTTCCTCATCTCCTCTTTCTTTATTGGAGCTGTCCTGTTAGGAAGCAATAAAGAAACTTTGTATCTTTTGCCTTTGCTCTCACTGATGTCCATGTATATGTGACCTCAGTTTATCAGTAAACACAGTGTTGTTTGCATTCATTGCATTGTGAGAACAGCAGTCTGTTCATAAACTCACCTCACACCAAAGTCAGACTCCATAAGTATAGAAATAAGACTTGTTTCTTAGGTTAAGGTTGGGGATAAGCATGCAGTGTTTATATTAAAAGTTAAAGTAATGTTATTTAATTAGTGACACGGGGTATTGCACGAGTCACTACGCTCCATAGCTATGCAATAGCAATGGAGCGTAGTGACTCGGTTTCTTCCACTTCTTATTATTCCTCTTCCGTACAAAATTTCGGCGCGTAACTAGTCCCACAGCTTTGAGAAAACCCATGTGAATTATACATCAAAACGTGCGGCTCGTTCGGGAATGGTGTGCTATGACTTTTGGTGAAGATATTGAAATTTTTCGCGACGTAAGTCGCGAAAAACTGCGAAAAATTTCCCATAGGAAATGAATGGGGAGGGGTCAAACAACATCCACATTTTAGGGGCAATTTCAAGCTTCAACTACTTCGCCATACTTTGAGCTACAGACTTCTTTCAAACTTTAAAATGTTCACAAATTTGTCAGCTATTAAACTTGTATTCAAGTTTTTGATATCTTTTATACTTTTTGATCTGTGACTTTTAAAGTTTCATGTGCAATTTTAGATAAATTTTGAGTTTAACATTTGTGTGTATTGCTGGAATGTTCAGAGCTAGAGTGCGTGATGTCATCGCTTAGAGTGGAAGAAGCTATTCAAATTTTTCTGAAAAATTTCTGGATAAATCGTCCTTTCAGCCACATATTTTGGTCTACACAAATAATTTTTTCCACAGTAGTAGGCACACTTGTGCTCTGTCATTTAAATCGCCAACCGTAGCTCAGACACAAACAGAATTTGAACTGTCAGCCCTTTTGTGAAGGGTTTACCGGCCAACTGTCCCATAGACTCCCATATTAATTAAGGTGGAGATTTCAGGAGGAAAGTTGAACCGACACCCTTTTTTCTCTCGCTCTCCTGTCGACATTTTTGAGTCTAGGGACTTGAAGATCACCAGTATTGTGCAGAAAGATCTTGTGGTGCTCCTAGTCTGCTCAGATTTCTGATAGGATTTACGGTTCCTTCACAAAAATGCCTTTTTTGACAGGCTCACGGAGCTAACATTTTTAGCTACTTTGACAAATTTACACACCAACACACACACGCACGCGTACGAGGACGCACACATGCACGGGTTGCCATGGGGAGCAGAGTAAATCTCCATGTATGTGTGTGGGGTTGCGTGTGGGCGTGCCTGCGGGCGTGCGTGTGAGTGTCCCGGTGTGTGCGAAGCTATGTGCATGGAGCTGTGTGCTAGCTAATCAGCCTTAATCAGAGGGAGCTGCACCAACCACGAAGTCAACAGTCATCTGATTGAGGTAAGTGGATATTTTTCTCTTCAACTTTGTTATCTTAGTAGCATTAGCCTACATTATTCTTGAATCTAGACATTATTCTCTCATATTTTTGGGAATAAATTATTAATATGTACAAAAAGTATACAGTCGGTACTGAGCAAGAACACTATACATATAGCTAAACTGTGACTCAGTGTGCTGTCAACGTCCATTAAAGTGCTGAGTTTGCTTCTGTCACTTTCAGAGTGATGTTAAAAGTGTTTGAGGACATCATTAATATGATTTGTATGAGACGTCTCTGTTTAAAAGTAAGATCCGTTTTGTTTACGTTAACCGAAAATAGCCGCGCTATATAGCAGCGCCAGACTCCTTTGAAAAAACACACATTTAAGATGGTAAGGTAACGGGAGGTGCTGCTGTAGCGCAGCTAGCTGCTCAGTCTGTGTGTGTGACTGGGTGAGTTTCAGCGGTTGAAGAAGTTATCAGATCCCTTCGTGAAGCAAAGTACCTCACATTAACGCCAAAAAAGAGACTGTGTGGTAGATCTGTGCTCTGCTAAGTAAATTTAGTCTTTCTGTCAAAGGAGTCTGGTGTATTTGAACGGCAGTGAGGCTCACTGGCCAAACGGGTAGATGATATCACAGATTAAAACTGACCTTCGTGCTGTAAATACTGTTAGTGTAGTAACGTAATGCTGTTGGTTGACGAAGTATTCAGATTATTTTATTACAAATAAAAGTCCGCTATGAGAAAAAAACCTTCTTTTGCTGTTCATATAAACACCCGACTTAAACTTAAAATTACACCCGGAGAACTACGTATATATTACTTCATATCTATATTATACTATCTATTGGACTATATGCATACAGTCAAGCCTGAAATGATTCATACCCCTTGCGCGAATTTTGTCTTAAAGTTACTTTTATTCAAGCATATTATTTTGACTGGAAAATAAAAGCTGATAAATATTTATTTCCACACGATGCCTCTTTTACATCCTCTTATTATCTTCTGATAGATGCCTGTGTCATTTCACATCAAGAAAAAACTTACTGGTTGAAAAAAAAAAAAAAAAAAAAAAAAAAAAAAAAAATATATATATATATATATATATATATATATATATATATATATATATATATATATATATATATATATATATATACATATACATACATATATATATATATACATATATATATACATATACATACATATATATATATATATATATATATATACATACACACATATATATATATATATATATATATATATATATATATATATATATACAAGTAAGGAGCATTTATAAATGTATCCATGTGGATGAGTTTAATTTGAGTTAATTCATGCTACCATAATGTTGTCTGTCTTACAGATTTCTTTGTTTTTGTGTATTTTCAGAGAACATGCAAGACGATCACCCTGCAGCCAAATTTCCCTCCTCTGTCTGTCCTGTAAGAGACATCCCACTTCTGCTGCTCCTCCTAAAGTTTCTTTCATTTTGTCCATGTAAAAGGTTTTCATGGGGCAGTTTCTCTAATCACATTTGAGGGTGAAAGGGCAGATTGTCATATAAATAAACACATGTAAAACAACTGTTGGTCTAAGGTGTGTTCTGTTTCAGTATTTGAAATGTATTAAGAAATGTATTCATAATGTACAGATGTGCTCCTGATGATGAAGAAAACCCATAAATTATATTTATTATGTACATGTTGTGACTCCACATCATGACTTAAAAGTCAATGTAATATATAGTATTATTAGAATTATATATATGTTTATATATATTTTCATGTTTCAAACACACTAAGTGTAATTATTGATCAGCACTAATAATTAACGGCCATACCACTGAAATCATAACAGAGCATCAATGACACAAATACCATCAGCTCCTCCCTGATAAGTGTTCCCCATCAGCTGCTGGGGCTCCTCACACATGACCCACCGGCACCGGCCCGTGTCACTCTCAAAATTTCTGCTGCAGGAATTTTCTAGTTGTTTCAATTCTTGCCCAAAAATAATAAGAAATAAAATAAATAATAAGTAAAAAAGTATACAACAGATTTTTTTTCCATTCATTTCTAATCTCCAGGTGTGTGAACACTATCATCCTACATCACAAAGTTTGCAGGCATTTTGCACTTTTTGAATCACACTTATTTCATCTAAACTCGATATACATCATATTTGGATGGGCAAGAAAACCATCAATATTTTTATTTTGCAGTATCCCACTTTCTATATAGTTAGTCACCAAAGTCCTGTAGACATACGCATGATTGTCATAGAATTAGAATAGAATGCTGATAGAATTTTTAAATGCATTATCCATTCGTAACCCAAATTATAGTGACGTGCATATATCGACACCAAACAATTCTGTCAAATGTGGTTCATTTACAACTATATGTGAGGCTATAGTAATCAAACCCATTTAGATGAATATAATCATGTTTGGACAATTCATTCTACAATACCATCATATTCTCTGCATGAGTTGATACTCAAAACGGATGGCTGCAGTCAGCCTATCAGTTTGCCACATCACTTTGACAAGGTGAGCTGTGACTAAGCTTGAGCATCAGTTTTATATTTTCTGGTTTGACTAACTGTATCATTTATGATAAGTCTCACTTTTACACTCCTTTGTCAGCTTTAGGGCCCTACATGCTTTGGGAAAAAACACATAGTTGTTCACACATCCCAGGATGTAATGGGTTCAACTCAACTGTGTAACGGAAAAGAAGAATCTGGTCAGAAAAGAGACCAACATGCCAAGGAGCAATTTGAGACTTAATATAATATACTAAGTATATTCAAGCATCTGCTGATAACAAGTCAGATCCAATATTCACATTTTTCTCCTACTCATATTTAAAGGAAATATACTTGTTGATGTATTATAACTAAGTCCTGTAAACAGTGTCTGTTTTTTTTTTTACCATTTTTTAAAAATGTTTTTACCTGTTTTGGGATGATATCAGGCAGTTCCTCTCGTCGCCTTGGCAACGGGCTTTGACCACATTTACTCCTCTGCTTTGACACAAATTCTGAGTCAGAATCTGACGAATTTCCCCTCCCTTCACTTTTCCGTCTCCTCTTCTTCTTCTTCCTCTTTCCTGTTGTCCGCTTGTGGCATTTGGACTTAGAGTTGTTATCCTCACCTGGACAAACAGTTCAGCAACACTTTGTTATTACAGCATGTTTTGTACAATAGAACTTAAACCTAGGGATGATGTATAGATAATAAGATCATTTTGAAGTCTTAGGGAGTATTCGCATAAAAGAGTGAGTAGTTTTTGAGTCTCTTCTTCACCTTTGCTAATATTTCACTATATCATGAAATATATATATAATATAAATCTACAGAGAAATGCTGTGAAGAGCCAGAAAGACAAACAGACTTACTTTGCTCCTTATTCGCCACTGTTGGTGTTCCTCTTCTATGAAGCAAAGATAAAACCTGAGTTAGGCACATTTGAAAAGCAGGTATTAATAATAAATGGATGGAAACCAAATTTTTTTGTCCACAAATTTCCAAAATAAACCTAATCACTGATATAATTTTATAAGTCAAACTGTGTACACACAAGTTAGTGCACAGGGGAACTAAGTAGTGCCAGGCCATACCATGACTGAACCTTTTAGATGCGTGTCCAGTGTCTGTCCTGCTTAAAATGCTTCCAGAGAATCAGTAGCTATCACCTTTGGTTGTACATCTATACACTTGTGATATTTATGCATTGTTTCAAAACCAAACATGTTTAAAGATTTACTATCAAAGAGGGCAACTGAAAGGGTCGATTCAATTTTCACTTTATTCTGCAACCTAACAGGAAGCACAACTAGCAAGGTTAAATTCATCATAGAAAATGATGTGCAAATGTGCAGTGTAGTTTTCAATGAATTGAACAGCTGCTATCTGCTTGTATTCAGCACCTGATTTACAAAGACAGCAGCTCGTTACACATTCAAGCCTTGGTACAGCCCCCCAGACACATACTGCATGAAGAAAAGCTCACAGGCACACAGATCATTCAAATCATAAGTAAAGCCTTGGCACACCAATTAGAAATTGGATGTCAGGATTATGACAATACAAAAATAATCTTGTGTGTATCATAATATCTCATAAATATTGCTAGATCAGGACTAATCCAGGCATTTTTACTTTTACATTTATAGTAAGTGTAATGTAAACCCAGCTGTTTGCTCCTGAAATGACATATGTCAAATATTGTGCTCCATTAAAGCTTTGTGATAGTGAGAGTTGCAAGTTCATGATATGACAGCTCCCAGCAATGGAATATGGACATTATATAATTATAAAAGTGCCAACTTGTTTCCAGGTAAATATCAAATAACTAGCACTAGATAAGCATTAATATGAGGCTATGTGGAATTAGTACCTGTTAGCTATGTAACTATATGCAAAAAGATGCCAATTTAATGTAATTTATCGCACTAGATGTCTTCATTTTTAATATTACATTATGATTGCCACTGATGCCACAAAACCACAAAGCAGATGACACAATTGAATATACTAAAGATGAGTGCATGTTTGATGAATTAGAAGGTAGCTAGTGTACAATGCTAGAAATATAGCTATCTAGCTTTAGCCTGTCATTGACAGGTGTGAATTTATAATGATGTTTAGATTGAAAACATATACAATGCACATTTTAATCAAACCACCTGTACCAGAGTACATTAAGAATTTACTGAACAGACTCAAGTTACTTCAATTATAAATTGAAGAAAGAAAAAAAAAACATAATAATGACGTCATTTAAAATTGTGGAGCCAACATCTGTCATTATGACACAACTGGTCGGACAAAATCCAAACACATTAAACACAGAAAACAGCTTTCCCAATGCGTCAGTGCTTTTGATCAAGACCAAGGTAATGTTACTGTCAGCTGTTGCCTTCAGTCTGTCAACACATATAAGTCCATCTCATCCTACCATCTCTTCCTGTGCCTCAGATATGTTCATACTTATCATATCATTCAGTCTCTGACCCACACGACTACTCTAACTGAAGACTGAAAACGTGATCTGTGTTTCTAACAAACCAACATCACCATATTCTTCATAATAGTGAAGCGGTGGGGCTCATTTACACATTTATGATGTACATTAATATGTAGGGTAAAATCTCACCTGGGCTGATGTTTAGTTCCTGAGTCCAGTTCTGCCCCAGACTCTGAACTACTGTCCCTCTCCTGGTTCCTCTTCTTCTTCTTACTTTTGTGTTTTTTGTGCTTTTTATGTTTCTTCTGTGAACTGCTGCACCTGAAGTCTCCCTGTTTGTCTCTCTCTGACGTGGTTTTGTCTGCTGGAACCGTTTCACTGCGAGCACCCACTCCTTCAGCAGCACTGATGTACAAGAAGAGATATTTGTTATTATAGAGCTGCCCA
The DNA here is from genome assembly GCA_029490765.1 of Euthynnus affinis. Classification (NCBI taxonomy): domain Eukaryota; kingdom Metazoa; phylum Chordata; class Actinopteri; order Scombriformes; family Scombridae; genus Euthynnus; species Euthynnus affinis. The sequence continues at coordinate 878,657 of CM055861.1, read as the reverse complement.
ACACAGCTTAGACCTGCTTTGTTAAATGTTCTTAGATGTGTAAATTAATGAAGAGGCCTGTTCCCTCCAGAAGAGTTCCAGAGACCTGCAAAATGAATGCCAAGGTGCACTGAAGCTGTTCTGGTGGTACCTGGTGACCCAACACCTTACTGAGATATTTTATTTCGATTTTCCTTTAATTTGTCCCCCGCCTGTACTTCTCATAGGGAAATGATGCCGAATCAAACATTATATGAGATTTAATATCGCATTTCAGGTTTACTATACGTTGTCATGGCTCAGGAACTTCCGAATTATCGCAAAGAGAAAATACTTTCCAGCTTGTGGGAAGGAAATCACACGTTTAGTCTCTATTTCTGGGTGAACTCTAAAGACGCATGCAAGAATCTTAATGGGCGAGCAAGCAAGAAGAAAATGCTTCTAGCCTGTGGGAATGGAGGAGCATGCATGCACAATGTAAATTAGCTTCGTAAAGCAGTGACAACTGTGTTCGACATAACATCTCCTTGTTTCCACATTACATACAAATGGGACCGGTTTACTCATGACGAGCTATTGTAAACTGGGCTTTATTGACAGCCCACCAGCCATAACAATAGCACCGTTAACGGCTCTTTCCCAACGTGTAGATGTAACTATAAATATATAGCTAATGTTAGCTTGTATGGTAACATTTTGTAACAAAGCGGCAACCGGCCACTGTAGCTGGAAACTCCTGCGTTTTCAGTTTGATTCACGAGCTAGCTAATTTATTCTATTTAACTGTCACTAAGATTAAAGCGAAACACAACATTGACATACGTTTTTTCTTCATTCTGGTCTTCTATTTCTCTGATCTTATTCAATATAAAATCTTGGAATATTTGCTCTATGTTGGCTGCCATGTTTACGTGTGCATCTGATGGCAGGTCCGGGTAGGAACTGTTGTCTGCAGCTATGTTCCGGTCTTGTGTCAAATACAACAGCTCTGCCATAAATTCTACTTTAAGCTTATACATGTTCACTCTTCATTGTCGTTGTCAGAAAGGGGGTAATTCTACTTTATTTATTATTGAGGTCGTAGTAGGTGGTGGTGGTGTACTGTGCATTATATTGCATAGCGCATCATACCCCCGTCATATTAATGGAGTGGACAAAATATTAGGAACACCATTCAGTATAATGCACCCCAGTACACCACCACCACCACCAACTATGACCTAAATAATAAACATAAAGTAGAATTATCACCTTTCTGAAAATGTCAACAAAAATGAAAATGTATAAGCTTCATTAAACACACAAGATGTAAGTAGTGTGGGGTCATGGGAGTTGTTTTCTTCATTGTTGAACAACCAGCTTCTTTGGGTTAGGATTACCTCAGTGCTCATCATTCAGGATGTTTTTCCACAGAGATCTCTTCCTCTCCAAAAAATCCCATAGACTGTATAAGACCTGGTGATTAAAACAGGTTTAAAAACACTGCATAAAACAGTTTCAAGTAAAAAATGATGCTGTTCAGTCAAAGTAGGACATCCAGTAGGGACTGCTAGCTGAGCTGCTGCTATCGTTTGCCAAGCTTGTTTCTCTGATAACCTAAGAGCCAGATGTCTGATGACCTCATCTGGTTAAAAGATATAATTAAAAAATGACCAGGATCTAAAAAGTTTATCATAGAAATGTGGTTTAAAACTGAATAAAAGTCAATATATGACAGTTTCTGTCAAATAACGACAACACTGATGTATTATCTTGTAGGTGTAGACTCTTTGGTAGACACCATTGTAATGGAACAAATACAACGCTGATGCATGCATCTTGTGCACTATACTCTTTGGTAGAGAGGGATATTTTTATAGAGTCTATGAGTATGATGCCATTGCCAGGCAACCAAATGAAACAGACCATTACCTTGATTAAAATGTCTTTGGAAATTGTTGGAAACATTTGGGATAATCTAAGTGCACAACTCAACAAAATATGTAACATAGGTTTAGTTGTTTTTAGACACTTTGAGGCTGAATGATTTTTTGGGGTTGCTTTCTGCCTCAAGCACTGGGTGCCTTGAATCTGTGCAGGGCACAATGAGCAAAACATACAGCTCAGTGTCAGACTAGGTTGTATGCATGCTGTACAGTGTCTGACCTGCAGGTCATGGGTCCTCCAGCAGGATAATGATCCCAAGCACATATCAAAAAGCACCCAAGAGTGTGTGAGAAGAAAATGTTGCACTGTTATGAAGTGGTCTGCTATAAGTTCTGATCTGAACCCCACTGAACTGTGGAAAGAGCTGAAACTTGCAGATAGGAGACAGCACCCACCAAACCTGAGAGATGCCAATTTCAGTTATATTCAATGTGAACAAAGAATGATGGATACCATATACTTCTGTCAGATTCAACTTAGAGATTTTTGTTTGTTTGTTTTTTTAAACAAGGTGGAAGGGTACCAATATTTTTGGCCACTTCTCTAAATGTAGATTTGCAGATATGTAGAATCAACGTGTTTTTTATTTTCTGCCATTTATTTATTGACTTAAGCATCAACCTTTTTCTTTCTGTATTTATTTCAGCATTGACTTATTGATGGATAAGTCCCTTGTAGTCCTCCGTTTCCTCTCACTTCTCTTATATTTCTCCCACTGAGAAATGAATGAGGTTCTTACCCAAAACCTGCACATTGTCTTTACACATAACGCTGACAACCTCAATCGATAAAGGACCTATAACTGGGGGCGCGGGATCTGTTGTTTATGGCCATGCCACCCATGGATGTATAATAAGAACTGGATACAGCATCGTAGTCAGGACCCCATTCATTCCCATGAAAGTTGCTCAGTGATGCTGGGCCTGCTTAGTGCATGGATAAAAACAAGGTGCTGTAACCATACATTCCTGAAATGTGACAATTAAAAATTCCCAACACTCAGTTCTATCTGTTCTGATAGTAAAGACACTCAAAAGATGTAACCAATGCAACAGTGATTTATTTGAATAAGTTTCACAGATAAAATTCCACAGGGGGAGGGGAGGATACAAAATTTATGCCAAAATAATACAAATTAAAAGCAATTAAAAACACAATTTAAACAAGCTACCTAGACTATGAGTAATACATTCAGAACAATTCAATAAGTAAAAGTAAAATTTCATAGCTTTAAAAGAGGTACTGTGAAATACACAATAAAAGGTATTGTAAAAGAAACACACAGTAAAACACACATAGTAGTAGTGCAGTTCTTATGTGCAAAAGGAAGTTTCCATCACACACTTTGTAGTTCTTCGAAGGCAAATAGTTCCAGGAACACACAGTCACCAACACTTCCTACGTCACTTCTTCCAAGTGTAGCTGAAGTTGTTCATAGCGATGTGTGTCAGAGCAGTCTTGCCCAGGCTCGAGGGCTGCTGCAGCTGCTTGATGGTGGCAGGATGGAGACCACAACCAGACAGGTCCACTGACCCACCTGCACACTACAAATACAGTGTCTGCTTAGAGGTGCAATACAGACATATGTGATTCAGACAGATTGTTTCTACCAGTATTCAAATGAAACGCAGATGAAACATGATGTGATGTGCTCATGCTTGATTGACATCTCTGTGATGTTCTAGTTTTTGCTTCACATGTGACATCTGACACCTGTATGAATTCTTAAGTATTTGTCCAACTTCTACTTTCTTTTCAACCCCAGTAAATGAAAGCATTTGTGTGAGTGTACAGGACCTTTGAATCATCAAATGTGCAAATAACTATGGTACACGTTTCATCCCTACATCTCAAGTCTTACCTGTTGCTTGTTGTTGTTGTGTATGTTCATGACAGCTGTAGGTGTGTGTGAGTAAAGAGCAGCTGAGAAGTTTCCTTTCTGTGCGGGCCGAAGGAGGTTTGTGATGGAGTGGAGAGAGGAGGGGAGGATGGGTCCTTGAAGAAAAATGAATCAAGAAAACATTTAATTAAGCTACATGAAAACCTACAGTAATGATTTTGGTTCAGTGAATGAACAGAAATAGAAAACATAAACTGCGCAATTTGAAATGAATGGTTGTTAGATGAATGAGATTGGATGGTGCAGCTGTGTACCTGTGATCTCCAGACTGCTGATGTTCTGGTAGGTAGAACCAACCTGGCTCTTCACATTCACACTGCGGGCCTGAAAAAACATAGACTCAGCCTGATGCACACAAACTAACAGCTATGTGTGTTTACACTGTAGGCGTGTGTGTGTGTGTGTGTGTGTGTGTTTGCCTCTATACCTTCAGTGTCTGCATTGTAGCTCCTCTGAAAGCCATGGGAGCCAGCAGTGTAGGAGGTAACCCGGCCTGGGAACCAGCTGCTGCCACCAGACTCTTACAGTTGATGAGGAAGTTGATAAGGGTGAAAGTGTCTGATCCCTCCACACACACCACAGACTCTGGTTTATGGTCCAGAGATACTGCGTGATGCTCTTTACGACTGGACAAGCAGTTAAGGAGTTTGGACTGGTTGTTATAACTGGAATATGATATGAAACATAAACATAGACAGCCGACAGGCAGTGTCAGTGAAGCAGGAGGATACAGTTGTATAGTGATGCTATCTGGTTTCTTGATTTTGTCCTGGACTCCCATCTCCTTCAGCCAGGAGAAGTCTTCATCATCGCCTGTCTGACAGTCCTCACCCTCTTTCAGTTCAGAGCACCTGCAATGAAAATCATGCCAATCATTATAATCAGTATATATACAGTGGGTACAGAAAGTATTCAGACCCCTTTAAATTTTTCACTCTTTGTTTCATTGCAGCTATTTGGTAAAATCAAAAAAGTTCATTTTTTTCTCAATAATGTACACACACCGCCCCATCTTGACAAAAAACAAACAGAAATGTAGAAATTTTTGCAAATCTATTAAAAATCGTTGGAGAAGAGCCTTGGTGATATATATATATATATATATACACACACAAGATATGCATACATATATTTATTTAGCAAAACAAATTACAAAAAAATGCAATTTACCAAAAGTCAATCACTAAAAACAGAATAGAAATGCAAATGTAACTTACTCCTCTTCTTTTTCTTTCTGCTGCTCCTCCTCTCCCTCGCTCCCTGTCGGGTTCTGTTGCTCCCTGCTCTTCCTCCTCTCCTCCACTAGAGGGAGACTAAACTCTATACCTGAGCAAGTCAACACAAGCAGAAAATGAAGGCAATTAATAATGCTGTCACAATTTTCATTACCTTAAATAAGTGAAGAATGTGAAAAGACTTCAGCTTTAAAGATGACTATGTAACCATGTTAAATACATTCTAAAGGTCCAGTTTGAGATTTGTATTTGTATAAATGAAGCAGTCATTTCTTTGCTTACTTCAAAATACATAAATGAAAGTTAAGATTTTGTTTTTATTTTTATTTATAATGGCGTCATATAAGATGATACAATTCCAAAACCAAAGACAAAAATCTTACAGTTCACCTGCCAGTTACTGTGTATTATCAAGGAATGCATGAGATGACAAAATCAAACAGCAAGTTCCAAATGTAGCAAGAAAATGTGTTCAAACTGTGTGACAAAGTGAAGTTGTACACAAACATACATTACTCTAAGTGATCTCCGTGAAGACTCACCTTCAGCCTTCATTGCTGCTCTGAGCCCTCTAGTTGTGGGAGAAATCAAGGCGACGATACTGCTCGAACCCCCAAGACCTGCTGCCCTGAACAAGACTGTAAACTGACAGAACAGAATAGATGGAGGAATCAGCTGTAAAAGCTCAATCAAGCTGTTATTAAAACATTTATTATTTCAGTTTAATGAAAACAAAAACTTACCTGATAAGAGCAGACATAGAAGTAAGGACACAGTCTGGCCTTAAGTAGACTGTAGAGAGATGACAGACTGACTGACCTTAAGCAACAGAGGGGAGAAAATGCTGTGAAATAAAGCACTGTACAGGGTTACTTACAGTGTTTCATTGTTCAATTGTTAATTTAAAGCTCAACTGAAACACTTTGTTGAGTGGAAGGAGGCTTTTTTCCAAGTCTCCCTCCACTCAACAAAGTGTTTTCCTTATTGTTCTGTCACTGGATGTAACACTTTTTAACACCAGGTATTATCTAAAGCAGAGTAACATATGAAAGTATGATGGAGGACCACTGGCCAACAGTTATATTTGATTATATAAATCACAATGATAAATCTGGTGAGTTATCATTGTAGCAAATATCTGATCTTTTGCCACAATGGTCGTGAGGTAAACAGTAGAAATACACTGCCCTTTAGAGGTTTTTTTCTGCCATGAACTTGTAGAGAGAAGTGTCATGTGATCAATCCAATTTTGTCATCAACCCTGGAGACAATGCTGCCTCACCATTCACTCATGAGACTCTGCTGCAGTGCTGTATCTTGTGCCCAGGGAATGCTCCTTCCTGCAAAATTCCTCTCAGCGTTAATCCTGGGAAACAGAGAGATCCAGGGCAGGGAGGGATGTTGCCAGTAGACCAGACTCTGCTGGAAGGCACAACGAAGCTCAGAGCAGGACTTGGGATCCTGCGGGGGGAGGGGGGTGGGCAGTGAGGATTCACTGAGTGGAACTTAACATGGTATTACACAGTAAAAATTATCTTCTTAAAAGACATGGGGAAAATTACTGTAGTGCCACATAATGACACTAAAAATTTACCTGTAGAGTGTGTGACAAGGTACTAAACTGAGCTCTGCAGTGCTGGCTGAGCCCCAGAGCTTCTTCCTGAGCTTTGGGCTGCTCTGCCCACGACAGTGAGAGTGGGGAGGTGAAGAGAAGGCGAGTCTTCAGGCTCCAGTCTGCTGGATACTCTGTGCAGACGGGAGGAGCTATGGAGACAGGAGCAATGGCCCGGGGGCTCTGGGAAGAGAGAAATGGAACACAACATTTTTAACATCTATTTTACCAATAAACACATAAAGGTTTGCTACAGAATGTGAATTACGATGGAGAGACAGATACTTTATGAATATGTCAAATAATTGTGAGAAAAGTACCTTCAGCAGTGGACTATGAACATCTTCCTCCTCTTCTTCAAACAGAGAGTCATCTTCAGAAAAAGTGAGACACTTCTACAGCAGAGGACAGATGTGCAAATGGAAATTATGAAGATGCATGCCACCCCTTAACAAAAATGAATTTCTCCCTAATGATCTTACACACATTAATCTTGTGAACATAGTAGTGCTTTCTCAGACATAATTAGGAGCTAAAGGCAGCAATAACAACCACATGATGTGGGATTCTTCTCTGGTCCCTGGCTTAAACATTCAGCATGTTGAGCAATTGAGAAATTTAGTAAATATTTACCTTTTAAACCAAACATTGTCAAAAAACTTACAACAATTGTTAGGCTGAAGTCGGCTCAATACATACAAAAGAGGCGATCATTTAAATAAAATATTAACTTTTAAGACTGGTTTAGTTCAAGTAATTGTGCACACAGGGTTAAGAAGACGTCATGTCGAGCTTTTTTTTTTTTTTTTTTAAATGTGACTTTTTAAAGAGAGTTCTGTTGTGTATGCATTACGTTAACGTTACCCGGAAAATCTACCTCTGACGGATAACGTAACGTTAGCGTTTATATCTCGAAAAATTAACAATCTGATTCATTTGCCATTTTTGAACGTGTTGTTCGGCTCTATCGACACAACCAGCTACACTTTTAAGTGTAGCATTAAATAAATGTTATACCAACCTTGCTGGAAATATCTTGGCGTTCCTGTTTTTCGGCCTCAATCAACCTTTCATTGAAAGTTAAAACTCCTTGACTCTCTTTTTTTGTTGACATGTCCTCCTCTCCCTCCTTTTCAGTCGTTTTCTGCATCTTGTAATTGTCCCCAGCTTCTGCATTTCCGTCGTCGTTATAAATGAGTAACTTCTTTTTCGGACTGTAGGTATTCTCAATGTTTGCGAAGGGGTTTCTGCGTTTCAACCCTCCTCCAGAGCGGTTTTGATTAATGAAAAGTGGTCCCGGGGAAAAAGGCCGGACACACGCCTGGGGTGAGCTGCTTTGTGCGGGACTGCCAGCGGAACCCTGGCCGCTCGAGCTAGGGCAGACTCCGGCGTCGCTTTGGGCTCTTTTCCTCCTCATTCGCATGATTTCAGCCGGTCGCTTGAAGCTGGGCGAATAGCCTCCTTGCTGAGACATACCGACGTAGTTAGTATCTGTAGTTTCTCAAAAATAGTGTAAATTCAGCGACAAAATGTCAATGAGATTAGATCTGCTGTTGTTTTGTTGTGTTGAGCCTTCCGCACTATACGAATTTGGCGCGTAGCATGATGACGTAAAGGTCCCGCTCATGTGGTGTTCCCGTGTCATGGAAATGGACAATGTTAACAGCTTAGAAACTATAATATGGTCAGCTTTAAAGCAGAACAGGAGGGAAATGTATCATTTTCGAATTGACAGTAACGAAACACTACGTAGTTTCACAACGTAAGTCACTTTTAACCCCTTAAATATCATGAGTATACATATTTGAACATATTTGTTTAAAAATGAATGTCATGTCTGGTTTGGCGTAAAGTATTGATTAAATGTAAAATAACACTACATGTGAAATGACTATACACATATTTATTAGAAACATACAACGTCAATCCATAATATCTTCCTGAACTTAGCGTAATGTGTGATGTGTGCATTTTACAAGTACCTTAAACGCATCATGTCCCTAACGTCAAAATTGTGAAATTGTGAATAGTTAACTGTCCTTTTTTTATATAGAAGTGGATACATTATTTTTAAATAAATATACATATAAACACTAACTAACTAAAACAAAAAAAGCTAATGTGTCTCTTAAACAACATGATTAAATATTTTCATTTCATATATTTTTAGGGCCCAAGCACTGAACAGTGCAAAATCCTTTTTGTAAATTGGCAAAATGGCTCGACAACGCCCCCTAGACAATCAGGAATCGATACAGATTGTTGCAAAAGAAGGAAATTCGGAATATATCATGACCAGGCACCAAAAAGTCTCTTGGACACATACCCTGAAGAAGTCGCCGTTTTGTATCAAAGTAGCAATTTTTGCCAGTGTGTAGTATTAAGTCATCTATTGGTAGGTTGCAGATTGCACTCAAAAACATGAAATGCCTTCTCTAGAGCCAGTGTTTGGTTTGTCCGTTTTGGGCTACTGTAGAAACATAGCAGGCTTTGTGGAAGGGCATCTTTCTAGATATAAAGGGCTCATTCTAAGATAAAGAAAACACAACAATTCTTCAAGTGATTATACACTAATAAAAACATAGTTATGAATAGTTTATATATTTCTGCCAAGTCCTTTCTGCTAGATGCCACTTAATTCTTCACACTGCATCTTTAAGCTAGAACAAGGTTTGGTTGTTCCAGTCTCCTGACACCCTGATTCACTGCACAAATGCTCACAAACCTATTTGATTTTGTATTAACATATATCTCAAAAGCATCTGCCTTTCATGCACTTCTCATCCTGGAGCTGTTCTTTGCCACCTCTTTGCAATCACCCCCTCTGTCTGTCACAGTGATTAATAGGACATTATGTAAATTTTGTCCCCCTGTTAATTTCTCCCTCGTTTGTCGTTACTATGGGTCATCAATCACATCTGAAGATCAGCCAACCGCTAAATTATGGTTGCCGTTGTAAATCAATTTTCATCCCTGTTGGTAGACTAGAAGAGAGAAAACTAGAGCCTTTAGCATCAAAACAGCGATTCAAGGTTAGTAATTGATGGCTAATGACCTCATGCGGGGCAGCTGATATGTTTTCATGTCCTCAACCCCCTAATGAACAAGCAATATGCTTGATGAACCTCTGTGTAGTCTAAGGGAACCGTAGAAGAAGTTACATTATTTATTAGTTAGTATTAGTTTAGCCAGGTTTTTCATAGTAACACTAATTATTTATTTCACATGCTTGAAAGTAATTCTAGACCATGGAGGACCATTAACCCTTAAGTCATGCTACAAACTCCAAAAACAGAAAAAACAAAACATACAGTTAGGCCTACTGGTGGCTGTTTAGATGAGTGGTTGCTGACCTGAGGTTTGAGCGTCTCCAAATAAATCTGATGGGTTGTGACATGATTAATGGAGTAGAAAAGAAGGAAAAAAAAGTTCTGCGACACAAATGTCTATTCTATTTGTTTTCTCCATTATTTGCTGTTTTTATGAATAGTTATTTAAATAAAAGCATTTGAGTTTAGAAGTTTAGAATCACAATCAGAAATGAGTTTATTAAGTAGGTTTGAATATATAAGTACATATACAAAGTAAAAGAAAATATAACTACCACAAAAGACAGGTGACTATAGAGAGGATAAATTATTTTTACAATAAAAATATAAGATATATTTGAAGTGAAAAGAGTTGTTAAAGTTCAAAAAATGTGGTACAAGATATTTACCAGGAGTGTGAATGTTCATAATATAAATAGTATAAACAATGCAAATAATATGCAAATTAAATAATACATATAATTGAGTTAATATATCTCATTGTTCAATGTAATGGGTTCACCGATGTGTAGATGACAATGTTAATTGTTAATATAATGTGTAGTAGATAGAGTCCATGTCAGTGGGGGTCCCGAGCCTTGTCGATGAGGCTAACTGCTGTTGGGAAGAAACTGTTCTTGTGGCATAAGATTTTGGTTTTAATAGACTGGAGTGTTTCAAAACGTTTATGTCTGGGGAGGGAGGGGTCAGCCACAAGACCTCGTCCTGCAGGAGAACTGGGATGATTGTGTTAAAGTCCTGGCATAGATTCCTGAAGAGTCCAGGTGTTGGAGCATGAAGTGGAAGGCCATGTTGACTGTGTCATCTACAGACCTTTTGTGCTGTAGGCAAACTATAGGGGGTGAAGGAGTTGGTCTGTGGTGGATTTGAGGTGGGACAACACAAGGAACTCAAAGGACTTCATTACCACAGAGGTCAGGGCAATGAGTCTATAGTCATTAAGGTCTTTGGTTTTTTGGGGTTAGGGATGATGGTGGAGGATTTGAAGCAGGCTGGCATGTGGCATGTCTCCAGTAAGGTGTTAAAGATGTCCGTGAACACTGGAGAGAGCTGGTCAGTACAGTACTTCAGGGTGGAGGGAGAGACAGAGTCTGGTCCGGCTGTTTTGCAGACATTCTGTCTCTTAAACAGCCTGTTATTGTCTCTCTCCAAGATGGAGAGAGTCATTGTTGTGGTTGGGGAGGAGGGGGCCTCTGAAATAAATGTAGTTGAATAAAAAGAATAATAGGGCCTGTTTTCCTCTGAAATGTATTGGAATAGAAGTATGAAGTAGAATAGAATAGCTAGCCACTCAAGCAGAGTAGAAATACCTCAACACTGTATTTTATTACAAACTTGAATATGGTAAATGTATAGTTACTTTCCACCACTAGCATTAACTAATCTGGAGATGTTCCTACAAAGAAAGAGAAAACAGAATCAATAACAGGTATGGGAAAAATGAAAAGAAGAAAAAACATTGACATGTGTATTCAGCTAGACTGCCAATCAAATAAGTTCTCTGATGCCAACTGTTCTACCATACAACTGCTGTTTTGAAGGCGATAGAAACAGGTCCTCTACCTCCTTTCCTTTGTGTGTATACATATTTATTCTCAGCAACAAACAATGTCTCTGTATGGTAGAGTGCACTTATATGTGTTGCACAGGAGGGAGTTGGAGTACTGAACAAGTACTACAGTATGTAAATGCTGAGACCTGTATATGTGTTATTGTGTGTAAAGTGGTCTATTGACGTGGCTGTAACTGAGATGAATATGATAATTGTATGTGCATCTTCATGTATTTTGAATACGTGGAATAAAAAAATTAAGTTAAAAAAAAAAAGAAGAAAGAAACAGGTCCTCAGCCCGCATTTTACTCAGTGCCATATTGATTTTAAACCACTAGATGTCACTGTTTAACAAGGATAAATGACTTGTCCACAGCTACTGCATTACATATAAGATCATTTCTCTCATTCATTGACTTTTCAAATACAGGCAGATATGTTGTCTCATAAAGAAATTTTGCACCACAAAATTAAATTGAGGAATTCCATATACAGTAGTTTCAAATATACAGTAATTCCATATTTTGAAGGTATTTTAAAAGGAATTATATTGCCTATACCTGCCATGTCTGGCAGGCTATTGGATCTGAATAGGTGTTGCAGGAAAATTTACAGAACGCATGTAAGCTACATGTGAGTTGAATTTTGAAGGCTATAGGCAATTACATTTAAGGTTGATGTAAGAACTAAAATAAGCTTTAGTGCTAGGTGCTGAGTGAACACAGCAAATTGGTGTTTCGAAACTATGAGCAAAATAATAACCTAAAATAAATCTTTTGCATGCAGCTGAGGTGCTTTTAAACTGAATTTTCATTCTTAATATATTAATTTGGAGCAAGGTATCAACACAAAAAAATCTTCTGACTTATAGTGTGACACAATGTTTTGTTCATAATGAAAATGACCTTATATTAAAAAAGATACTACAGTCATTTATCTGCTAAACCTAGAGGAGAAGAATCATCTTTTCTATATTCCCTACCTCATACTAAAAGCAAAGTGAGCTCTAGTCTGGTGAAATGAGCCATGATGGAAGAAGTACAGGACAGCAGATACTGTAAAAATATACTCCATTACAGGTAAAAGTCCTGCATGACAAATCCTACTACTGTACCACAGTAAAAGTACATAAGTATTATGAGCTTGATGTAGTTAAAGTATTGCAGTAAAAGCAGTGGTTTGGTCCCTCTGACTGATATATTATTAAATATGACATCATTAAATTATTAATACTGAAGCATCAGTGTTAGAGCTGCATGTTACTGTTGTAGCTGCTGGAGGTCAAGCTTGTTTTAATTACTTTATATACAGTTAGCTAATTTAGTCCAGTGATTCCCAACCTAGGAGTCGGGTCCCTCCAAAGGGTCACCAGATAAATTTGAGATGTTTGAGATGGGAGAGGAAGGAAGAAAAAACAAAGTTCTGATACACAAACCTGTTTTCAGTTTTGGACTTTTTCCTCTAATCTTTTATTTTTGCTGAAATATTGGATCATTTGAACATTTATTGAAATGAAAGCATGTGAGAAGTTTAGAGGGAAAAATCACTATTTGGTGGAGTTGTTAACAACTCATAGACATGTGAAATGTGACCCCGACTACACACTGCTTTTTGTAAGACGTCAAAAGACAAAAAGGTTGGAAACCACTGGTTTCATCTTTAACAATGTGTTGTATTTTAAAAGCTTGTTATATTATCCATTGTGTCGAATCTGCATCTGAAAAGTAACTAAAGCTGTAAAATAAATGTAGTGGAGTAGAAAGTACAATATTTCCCTCTGAAATGTAGAAAGTAGCATCACATGGAAATACTCAAGTAAAGTACAAGTACCTCAAAATTGTACTTAAGCACAGTACTTGAATAAATGTACTCCACCACAGGAAATGAGTTAATAGATCCCCATTTCCCTGACCTTAAGTGCCAGTCCATTAGTTTCTATTAGCTTCCAATCGTGAAAACCAGTTCACAGAAACATGAAACCTGAATTATTTCATCACAGCAAACATCATGTCTGCTTTTAAGGTTGCCAAAACCATAAAACTCTGCAGCACTAACACAATTTTGACAACAAAAGCAGAAAAAATGATGACGGAGCCTCCTTAACTAAAGTGAATTCACAAGTCAAGTCAATTTTACTTGTATAGCCCAATATTACAAATCATAAATTTGCCTCTGGGGGCTTCAGGGGACTGTACAACAATACAATGTCCTTTGTCCTTTGACCCTCAGTTTGGATAAGGGAAAACTCCCCCCAAACCCCTTTAACAGGGAAAAAAATGGAAGAAACCTCAGGAAGAGCAACAGAGGAGGAATCTTTCTGCCAGGACAGACAGGCATGCAATAGTTGTTGTTTGTACAGAACAGGCCAGATAGTAAAATTACAGCATGGACATGGGCAGAATCTGATAAGAACATCAAGCAACTTTCAGGTGCTGACAAGCAGAGGACCAAACAGAGGACAGTCTTGATTTGCATAGTCTAGTGAAGAGACCAGTAGCTGCTTGACAGGAAGGAAACACACACTCAGCAAGATACACCACTGTACGTTCACTTTTTGCTTTGGAAGATTAAGTTATATGTGATTGGTATTGAATGGGCTAAAACACACAATACACTGGTGTAATCCTTTAAAAGCGGTTATTTTTATATGAGTTATATGGGTGGGATTCATTGTTTCTTCAGAACAAACCAATTTTCAGGTAATGGTACATCTTGTGGGCCACATTAACATTATTTTTTATTACTGTATTGGCCCAAATATAAGATGATATTTTATTTTAAAAATTACAGTTGAAAAAGAGGGCTTCATCTTATATTATATGACTAGACAACTGGATATTCATAAGATCAGAAATTCTTTTTGGATGAGAGTATACGCTGTAACATTGGCACCTATAGAGAGAGTTGTATTAAGGGTTGTTGTTAAAGCATTAATGGTGCTAGGCTTGCAAGTGTCTTAAAGTCTGTTAGAAGTCTAAAAATGTTTTGTTGCAAGAGTTTCCGTTGACTCATATAACATGTTTTTCTGCCACGCAGGAAATAAATTCATGATGAGTGAAAATGAATCCAAAGGGTCTTCTGACATCCTTACTATATAAACAGACCACAAACTGAATCTGTCAATCTCCCATGAAGCATGATTGCTTCTTAACCCTCTTCTTCCCCTGTGAGACACATTTCCTCATCCATGGCAACATGTTGAGCCTCACACCAAGTGAAGTTCATCTTGGCTAGCTGGTCTACTGATTTAAATTTCAGTGAAACCTTTGGGATGTGATCTGCCTCCATTCAAAGCACCTCTGCTTCATTTTAGTGATGATGTTCTTGTTTTTGGTTTCTCTGTGCCTCTGTACAATTCAGGGGTTGTGGTCTTAGACCAATAGACAATGTTTTGAGGCTGTATTAAGGTATCAGTCTGATGCAACAAAATTCTTGTCAGAAACTCACACACCCCACACCTTTCCAATATTAGAATTGGAGCAGGGGCTATGTT
Source organism: Euthynnus affinis (assembly GCA_029490765.1). Classification (NCBI taxonomy): domain Eukaryota; kingdom Metazoa; phylum Chordata; class Actinopteri; order Scombriformes; family Scombridae; genus Euthynnus; species Euthynnus affinis. The sequence continues at coordinate 863,631 of CM055861.1, read as the reverse complement.
TGACAGTTTTGTAAAGGCTGGGGTATGACAGATAAGAAGTTTGAACAAAGTGAAACTGTACTGGTGATAAATTTTACAAATGGGAATAATGGCACACGCCTTTGGACAGTCTGCCCAAAAAGACATTCATGGTGTTGCAGTCGTTTGAACATTGTGACAGAAGTAGCTGTCGAACAGATTGAAGAGTACGAGACAAAAGTCCTGCCCACTATCACACCTCCACACACCTGACCCATCACTGTATAAAGTGTCAATTATTGTCAGATTGTTGGTTTCTGAGAGTTCAAAAAATGTTACAACTTCAGAAGGGTGTTGGGGGAGGGGGTTTCAGATGCTGTTCAGTTACCTGATGCGTACTTCATCTGAAGCATATTGACCCCTTAACTTTCTGAAACAATCACACCTGCTTTATGCAGTAATACCTCTATCACATTCTGTCTGTACAAATAGTATTGAAGGTGATAAGCATGAAAGCCAATATGCTCTGTAAACACACTGATGATTTTTGGTGTCCATTACTGTATGTTCTAAGTAAGTTGACTAACGTGATACTCTACCCACACTGTGCACTCAGGTCCCAATGTCTGCCTACACTACAACAGCTTTTTATACTGTGAACTCTGGCTGCAACCACCCCACCTTTATTTAGAAGCCAGTGTGTGTGTGTGTGTGTGTGTGTGTATAAACTTGTAGAGAAGGCAAGCTAGGGCATGTCTGTTTGTCTGTAGAAATTCCTTCATGTTCAGGAATAGCAGGATGAAACATGTGTGTGTGTATGTGTGGTGTGTGTGGGGGTGATTTGGCATGGACACTGGTGACAGCCTGCAGGAGAGAATTTTATATATGGAGAAAGATCAAGAGGTCCGGCATTCAATGAATACAAGAAAACAGTTGTATCTTCTTCACAAGAATATTTATATAAATCAAAACCAAATGTGAGAAACGTGATGCTGCACAATCAACATTGTCAAAACAAAACTGCTGTGTCGAGTGTGAATGTGTGTGAGGAAGGGTGATGAAAACATGATCAAATGCAGGTGTCATTTACAGCCATGGTTTTATACAATACTTTTAACAGTGGATCATGGGCAAATGTGACACTCTCTCTCTCTCTCTCTCTCTTTCTCTCTCTCTCACACACACACACGCACAGATGCATGAAAGGCTACAGAAAATGGTTTCATAGGAATAAATTAAACTATTTTATAAAACTCCATGCTGTAATAGTTTCTCTGTGTGGTGAGGGAATGAGAGAAGTGGAAGGCCACAATAAGTCATTTTTGAGTAGAGTTGCTGATGGAAGACAGTGGGCCTCATGCAAGAAGCACTAGTACCAACAGATTTGTTGTGGCACATACGAGGGATTTATTCATCAATTATCCCATACATAGAATTTTCTCTGAGGTAGGAACGAAATTCACAAGTGATCCAGACATGTTGTACCAGTCATATATAGTCTGTGTTCTTCACAGGGCAAAACCTTAGACTTTTGACTATATTAGACTATAAATTAAAATGCCCAAAACTGTATTAATTTAGAGTTAAAATATGCTTGTCACATTTCAGCACAACAGCTTCTACATTTCAGCAGTTGTAAACAGCTGCCTTGGTGTCTCTCTGCAGGTCTCTGTCCAATATCATGTTGTGTAGCAGTGTTACATCACCTATTGTAGGCTATAATAGTATCTCCCCTAATATCTCTGTGACAGTCACATGTAATACCTCTCATATTAGTCACAGAGTGCTTTGGTTTAGAAAGATGTTTTTTTAGTATCTAACATCACGTCAAAGCATTCCCTCTTTATTTCTGTTACTAGAATGTTACTGTCATGACATATCGCTGACAGCTGGATTCATATTTTCTAATTGTTTCGGGTTCCCTACTAGGGTCTTCTTTTACATTTTGTGAATGAAGTGAACAGTTCGCCCTATATGGCAATTTTAGGGGTGTTGATTATGTTAATGGTATGCTAATATTAACACACTCCTCATCATGTACAGTTGGCATTTATTAGGCTGAAATTTACGGCTTAACAGCAGTTTGTGGGTTGAAGAGAGTTAACTGAATCTAACTTGGGACCACACAAAAAAAGTCAGAGAGATTTTGGAGAAAAATATAAAAATGTTCTTGCATGAGGCCCAGTGTGGCCAGTGTGTTTCTCCTCTGAGGCATAGTTTAAGCCTCAACATTCTGTGTTAGTGTAGAAATCTGATCAAAATGTCCCATTAAATGTAGCTTTGATCAATGCAACAATAAACATTCAATCAAGCAATTTGTTAAACTGCTGTAGAGCAGTTCGGTCATTAATCATAAGGTTATTGTTTGGATCCCCAAGCTTCTCCTGCCCACATGTCGAAGTGTTCTGGAGACACTGAACCCCAAATTTCTGCTGATACTTCTGACAAAAAGCATCTGCCAGAATGTCACAGGGTAGCTAAAAAATAAGTTTGATTGCAATTTTTTGATGAATTATCTTGATGGGCAAGGATTATGCCAGCTTCAGGGCCCATGAAAACCCTCATGGAGTGAAGTGGACATGTGGCTGTATTTTCATCATGAGGTGATGGGCTCAGTTTTTGAGCTCAGTGGTGAAAGCATTTAGAAGAAACAAAGCTGGAGGGATGGATTGATGAAGGTAAACACAAACAGGCCATCACAATATTTGGCAAGAACAAATCATCTATTCACAACACCAACAACATGTATGAGGAAGAAGTCCTGTTATTTTACAAAGGAAGATGGATTGATCAGTTAAGTGCTGCTGCATGCACTTTGTCAGTGTAAAGCCTCTCCTTTTTGTCCACTTTAATATCCTTCATTGTATAGAAGCTCCTTTCTGTGGTCCTGTGTCCCTTTCTGTGTGCAGAGAGTGACACTGGGATGTTTGATTTTATAACCTAACAAGTCAGCTCAGCCCCAAATGGCGCTGTGTGTTGGTTAATGCACCTGTCAGTCAGTCTGTTTGTTGTTCCGTTGTTCCGTTGACCAACACTGCTTGTCAGCAGCCAGTTTTAAACTGGGTGCGCTCACCTGGTTCCTAGTTCAGTGATGAAAATGACAAACCAACTATCACTGAACAATTCAAAAAAAGTCAAAGCAGTTTCAAAGCAATATTGATAGGTGGCAATGAATATTGCTGCTAACTGGGGGGCACCACCACTGGATGATACCAGACTATCCTTTCAGTTGTGTCAGAAGTCTTGGAGAGTCTTTCAAGTCATCATGACTTTATTGTAGCACCCAATTTCACCCTATAACCAGGAACATACTCCATGGTTACTATTGATGTTTTGAAAGTCACATTGCCAATATGATCTGGTACATTTGGGATTTTTTGGTGAGCGCATCAGGTTGTGCTCCATGTATCAGCTTATTAACTAGCAAATGTTCTGTACTGTGGAAATCTGATGAAAACGTGTAGGAAAGGCAACTTCAATAAATGATATGGAACACAATCAAGTGAATATAACGTACAGGTGGTCCTTTAAAGGAGAAGTCTGGTGATATTCTATATGTTTCTTATGTTCAAAAATCTCATCTGCAGAGCCAAACCAACAACAAATTGATTTACTAACAAGTAATCCACTATTAAAAATAGTCCCTGAAAAATGCACTATTTCCTCTTGTCTGAGCAATGTCAGTTAAAAACTACTGTGTTCAACTGTTTGAAGAAATTATTGAGCTTTTTTTTTTTTTTTTTTTTAAAAAAAAAAAAAGCAAAACTTTATATTTGTGGGCTCAAAAGCTTGAAGCTGAGAGGCAAGGACATGGGGGTGGGGGAGTCAGAAAGTATTGAGAGATGAATTAACACATTATTGGGTATTTTCACAAGATTACTTGACAGTAAAAGAAATATACAATAGCACCAGTCTTACACTTCAACTGAGATTGGCAGTTTTGTGACCACTCAGCCTCCAAATTTGAGATCTATCTATATATTGACATATTAACTCTGATATTATTTAGATTTATTGCCTTTCACACTTTCTATCATATTTTGGATTGTTGCGTATTTATGTGTTCAATGATGTCAGTTTGCTCTTCCCTTGTCAGTTTCCGTCATCACATGACCAGGAGATCACCTGATATGAGCGCATCCATTGTGCGTCATTCAAAGTGTTAGTCTACCACCTCAGTTGGCTCAGTAAGGTCTCCAGACAGCTTCAGCGGCTGCCATGTTTGTGGGGGAGCTACTGTGGCTTGACTCCACCTCCACACCCACCCCTTCATTCTGATTGGGCAAAGAGGGGTGCAGTAGGGACGAACCTGTGGAGGCGTTGGTGCATGGTGGCAGGATCCTCGGCGGGGAGCGTGAGTCGCCTCCACCTCCTCCTCCAGCCATCATGGAGAACTGGTAGGAGCCGGCGGCAGTGGAGTAGTACAGGTGATACGGCGAGGAGGTGGACTGGAAGGGCCCATTCTGAGCCTGGTGGGGGGTATTCGCAGGGTAGGGAGGAGGCAGGTAGGTGTGATACCTCCCTGTAGGTGTGGTTGCCATGGCTGTTGCCATGGTGATGCCGAGGGCGCTGTTGGAGACTGGGTTGTGGGAGGGGGTGTAGGTGAAGGCTGCTGCAGTGGGAGGGTAGTGTACCCGCGGGTCGGAGAAGCGGGAGTCAGGCAAGGAGGGGAGGGAGGTAAAAGGTCGTTCTAAGGTCATCCTGGGGTCACCAAATGCTGTGAGGTCAGGACCTGAGAGAGGGCAAATGTAAACAGTTACAACCTACTCAAGTCCTCACTCATGTTCTTCTTTCTGTATTCTCTGTGTGTACATGCTCGTGTGGGTTACCTGTCAATCGTGAGGACAGGTCACTGAGTGAGGAGCGACCAGGCGAAAGGGGATTGGCTGAGTGGACGCTGGGTGTGGTTATCTGGCCAAGATAGGGATATGATTGGTCGTAGGACCAAGATGGAGATGACTGCATCTGTCTGGAATCTGAGAGAGTAAGACAGAAAGAAAAAAGAAGGATTCATCTTTGGAACTTTCAGAGTTGTAAAGCAATTCTTTTCACAAGAGTAAGATGAGAGAGAAATTCTTTCCAGTTGACACACCAGCCTTATTCTTAATATTAATCCCACTTTTATTGCCACTTGGATAATATTTTTGTAGTTTCGTCTATCATTTCTGAGAATTTGGGAACACAGAAATTAATGCAACAGTAAAATGGGCCAACAAACACAAGCAGTCAGCAATCACGTGGGGACAGGTTTGAAACAAGCCTATAGTTTTGTCTAATTATTTAAAGCAGAGATTCCTAAACTTTCTTTCTCACACTCCCTTACAGGAGCCCAAAAGGTAAAAATAATGGAGCTAATAACTGAAAGGAATTATCAAAGATAATTAGAATTATTGAAAGTAAAAAACAAAAAACAAAACTATTAATATGAATGAATAGTAACAGGGCACCACCCTGAGGTCAGGGACTGATAAATGAATTTGAGCACTGACTCCATCACCAAGCTATTATCACAGTATGTATAATTTAAATGCACCACAAAGTTTATTAAATTTAGCATTAATAATTATTAATCAACAACGCTTCAATTAACAAACACCTATCATACAAAAACACTAAAGCACTAATGCAAGCAATCACAAACAACAGCAGTTACAAACAGCAAAACATCGTACAGTACTAGCAGAGATGTGTGTGTGTGTGTGTGTATGTGTGTGTGTGTGTGTGTGTGTGTGTGTGTATGCATGTGAGAGAGAGGAGGGAAGAGGAACAAGATGGTGAACGTGATCCAAGTGGGGTTACACTATGTGAGAGTTCTGGTCAGTAGGTTGACCGTAAGATTTGAACCGAGTTTGTGTTGTCAGACAAGGCCCAGCGTCTCCGTTACTTAGCAACAGCGTGTGTGAGCATTGAAACGTGTGTGCGTACAGGCAGGTGAGGTTAGTAAGGAAGAGAGGGTGAAAGCACCAGAAAAACAAGAAATCAGAGTGATTGTGCTTTTATTTCCACAGAGATATGGTGCGTGAGTGTCCTTATTCGGCAGTCACGGTCTGACTTCAATGAATAAAATGCAACCCATGGTCTCACACACAATGGCAAGCTAACACAAAGCAGCCCAAGCAGTTGGACAAACACCAAAATCAGTTTGGTGTGATAAACACAATCAAAACCAACAGCAGCGGAAATAATAATTTGAAGGCATTCACAGTAGCACAACTGGACTCCAAGTTCATAGTATCACAAACAATTAGCAATCATGCTTAAAATTACAAACTATTAATAACTCGTTACTGCCCAGAAGTAGCCCCTAACTTTAGGGGAGCAAGTAGATGACTGTGTAGTCTGTTGGTTAGGTCCAAACTTGGTTCAACAGCTGGATCCTGAGGGAGGCTGGTGTCCTCCCATTCTTGGCAGGCTGCAGCAGCTTGTCTTCTCAGTGGTTGGCAGAGAAAACAAAGTTTCAACTCACTTAAAGTTGAGCAGGGATCCAGGAATTATGTTCGGTATAAACACATAGACATCTCTAGCTCAACCAGCAAGGAGACATTGTAGGCCTTAACAAGAAAATCAATACGTATGTGTTTGCTTCCTTAAGTGGCACAAGCCACACAAAAAGCATTGATTTCTGCTCAGCTCTCAACTTTATATACTCAGAGACGCAACAGGAACCATTTTGGGTTGTTGGTGGGTCTCATCCAATGGGAGATGACAGAATGAGCAAGCTAGACCTCACACTTTGGTGCAAGTTTTCTAAGCCTGCTGGGAGCTAGAGTCTGTGTCAGACTCTCGTCTAAGTTGGCGCTTTTTTTACTGGTCTTAGAGAGCCCCATGAAGGCCTGGGGTCAGGCTGCTGTGTGGACACATGGGCTTGGCCCTTTGTTGTGGCCATGTGCAAGGCCCAACACTTCTCAGTCAAAAGTCTTTCCATCTTCTACTTTATATGTTGTTTTTCTTGACCTGTTTGCTTAATTTGTGTCTCTGATAACTTAAGATCCAGACGTCCAATGACTAAAATACTTCCTCCAGTTAAAAGATATAGTAAAAATGACCAAGATCTAAAAAGTTTATCATAGAAATGTGGCTGAAAAATTTAATAAAAGTCAATTTATGACAACATCAATGTATTATCATACCTGCTCTTTGTTAGAGCAGGTATGACGCTATTGACAGGCAATCAAATGACCTTGATTAAAATGACAGATTTCTCTGGGTTTGAAAATAGCTGGAAACATTTTGGATAATGTAAGTACACAACTCAATAAAATATATAACATAGGTCAAGTGCTTTTAGACATTTTAATACGGAATGGTTACATATCATAGCTTTAAGTTAGTGATTACAATGTTATGACTGATAGAAGTTATGGGCAACATTATGATTTTAAGACCCAATTTGTAATAAAGAACTTCAACTGTAAATTGATGGACACTGTTTGATCCTGACAACTGTAAATCTAATCTATTATCAGTGCATGATTTGTGCAGAATGTGGTGTTTAAATACAGACTGACTGAAATGAACTTTGTTTTGAGACAGAAGCTGTTGATAGTGAAAGAAACAGAAGAAGGAGAGGTGGAGAGGAGAGGAAGCAATTAACTTAGTGTGGGGGTGGACAGATGAAGGGGAGGGCTATGTATTTGTGTGTGTGTGAATGTGTGCACATCCGTGTGTGTGTGTGTGTGTGTGTGTGAGTTCTTTCATTCAATCCAGTCTTTTCCCCACAGTCTAATAAATGGCACTGATCACCCACAGACTTGCAGACAAGAGTGTGTATGTGTGTGCGTGTGTGTATTTGCAGACAGACGAGGAAGCAAATTGTACCCAGCAGCCAAGACGTCAATGAAGGCTTTTCAAGTCTAGCCAAGAGCCCTCCCAAGCATTGACGTATGTGTATGTGTACTGTATCTGGGTTGGTAGTGAAGACCAGGCCCTGTGCCAAGCCCCCTCCTTTCCTGGCTTCTCTCCCCCAACAGAGTGCACTAATGTGGGGCAGGGGAGTCATAGACGGTTGGCTGCTTGGAAGTAGAGCTAGAACACATAGACAAGCATCTCTGTGGTGCTCTGTGGCAGCACACAATATCACAATATCTGTATTACCACATTATTTATCTTTATTAAAAGTTAAATGTGGTGTAGTTAAGGTTGTCCAAGTCAGATAAAACTGACATGCTGCAGTTTGACAGGATAAATATGACACTACAGCCAACAGCATTAGCTTACTAATGATCCCATTCTATCTTGTTTGTATAATCCACACAAAAGCTATAATGTAAAAATGACAGTTTGTGGTTTTAAGGGGGTTATGTACTATCATTTTTATACTTTAAACTTTGTACAGAGCCAGGTTAGCTGTTTCCCCCTGCTTCCAGACTTTATGCTAAGCTAGGCTGGTTTAGGCTTCAGCAAACTCTCAGCTATCTGGCTTCATTCTGAATTCCTTCAGTTTGAATGAATATCGTGAAACAACTGTGGATTTTAATTTTTTTTTTTTTTCAAAACGCCCATCTAAAAACAGTTTAGATGAGCATTTTAGGCACATCGCAAACTTCTGCGGCAAAAACTGAATGCTAGGAGTTTTTCGCATTCAAATATTGAAATAATAAAAGTAAGGTTTGTGGAGACTGTAGTTTATTTTGAATTAAGGTCAAAAATATTATATTAAAGTCACTGGCAGCAGTATGTGTGACATACATAACATAAATATTTGTTACACAGTGAGGGGTATCATCAACAGGTTGCATAGGATAGGAAAAATAGCCTAATATTTTTTGTGCATATTCATGTCTGTATGCTCAAGTACCACTCGTAGTTGCCGTAATTCACATTTTTTGAAAAAACTTACAATCTCTTACAATGTCATTCCTTATAAGCCCATCGGGCTTTTGTCTTGTTAGCAGTCCTCACCATTTTATGTTGTGTTACAACATAGCAAAAGGCTTTTCCAGCAACTGGCTAGACTAAAAACCAAGCTTACTTAGTCTGTTGCAGGCCACATTTTGGCCTTTGTTGTGGCTGAAAAACTGACATCCATGGAAAAGTTTGGTCTCATCTTGAACCAGAATCTGCAGATTAATTCCATACCCAATATATTGTGATCCACTAAAGTTAGGCATGATACGACATGAATAAATCCCTGTTTCTGTTATCTGCACCACCATCTTGACTATATACACCTGGATCTGCACTCTTCTAGGTTTGTTTCGCTGTTAGTTTGCATGAGTATTTTACATCTGTTATGAGTGGTTTTGCAGCAGAGGGAACATAGTTGTACTGCACTGCCACACATGTGCAGACCAAAGCACCAAGTTCCATGCAAATGAACAAATATGTACACACACACATGCATGCGCACACATGCACAAAAATTTTAAAAGCACAACAGAACACTATGAAACTACATATACAGTATTACTAAGAAAAAGAAAGAGAAGTGAAAGAAAGGAAGACAAATATTAAAAGAGAAATGAAAACTAAGCAGGGGGGGTGATGATGGGGGAGAGAGAATAAAGAAAAAAGGAAAGAAGGGGGAAGAGAAAGAAAAAGACAGTGAGGCTTAACAATGGCTTCCTGTTGCCATTTTAATTTTTAGAGGGATCAGAAAACACAGGACTCTCTGTTTCTCTTTCCTTCAATCTATAGCTACATAGTTCTTGTTCTCAGTCTCTCACCACTACTTTCCATTAGCCAAGTTTTAGCATTTTCACAGGTACATACTAAATCGAAATAATGACATGGTTTCACAGTTGTGTGCATTAACCTTCAGTTTCTCTAAAAGCCACTAGATGCACTAGTCACTAGAAAATGACTTTGTTTGTGAGGGCCTCCTGCAATCCTGTCTAGTAAAAATTACATGAATATATTTCCCAATTACATTGTGGTATCGAACATAATCACTGGATTATAATGATTGAATAAAGCACTACATTTCTGTATATTAATTTGTCTACAAAGCATGGCATACAACCAACACACCTCCAACAGGTAAATTACTTGACTTTGCTTAATTTGTAGTGCTGTGTAATGGAGCCATGGCTCAGCATGACTATTCCCAAAACAATGGAAAAATGCCATAATGTTGCAATAGAGCAGTGAACTAGTGTGGTGTGCATGGAGCAAATGACCATGAAAAGAAATCTGTCACAACCGTCTTCAGCTCAGGCTCAAAATAGAGAAAAACATTGGATAACGAACATTTAGAGCAGTCTGAAGCCAGTGCTTTTTGCTCACAAGGACACATTGGCCATGTTTAATATAAATATCAGACATTGTAATGTTATATATGACTGAAAATAAGGAAAAGGTCCCCTTTAATTTATTGCATTGTATTTTGAATATTATGGTTATCTTTCATAGCCTCCTTTGCTAGTTTAACTCATTTTGAGGTTTATTCAGTTTTACCTCACCCTATTTGATTTGAAGTCTACTTTGTATTTTTGTCATTTTATATCTATTGTAAAAATTGTTTGCATATTTGCATATGTATTTAATCTATGTTTGAAGTTTCTGTATGTACTGTAACTGACTGTATGAGTTACAGGATTGTGACTTTATCTTTAACTGCACAGTGATGAGTTGTGATCACATGATTCTCATGATGTATTCTTCTGATTGACAAGTTAGCACAGTGAGAAGTTTTGGTCACTCTTCCACTTGCAAAAAATGTAGTTAATTTGGTTAAGTTAGTTATAAGTTGATCCAGAGCTGACTATATTGAATTCTATTTAAAAACTCCTGACATGTCTCTCAAAGTACAAAAACAAGGGTTTTCTCTGGACAGTTACACTCTCAATTATTTTTTGCCTTTTCAAAAGCATGTCTTGGTTTTAAGAATAAATGTTATCTTAAGTAAATATTCAAATATTTTAGGGTGTGTTTTCTGGATTTACAAATGTCTCAGCCTGCTGAACTTGATAAGATCCCATCATAGATATTATGTCTGTGTTTTATGAGAAGAGAGTTCACCTACTTTTGAGTGGAGCTGCTTTTAATCTCTTAGACACCCATGAATTGAACCAAACTTAATCTCACAGTTAGACAAATCTTTAAACTGCATGCAGGGAAAAAGGTAAGTCCCCCCAAAACTGAATTATAAACTTCAAAGGCTTTCCTTAAACAATCAGTAACAAAGTCACAATATGCATCATATCCATCATAGCAGTGGTGGACCAGACTTGAAAGGAAATAATGATTTCTTTCTTTTCTTTCTTTTTTAGAAGAATACAAGGTGCTTTAGGCAAATTCTGACAGTTAAACATTCAGTATTCTTTTTTTTCTCACAGAAGCACTTCCTGCCTGCTAACTCTCATTTCCTCCTTAAGACATGACTTGCTTCCTCACTTACGGACACACACATACATGCAAATGCTAATACATAGAAAAAACACTGTTTCTAACTGTACTTCAACAGTTGTGCATGCGTGCGTAAACACACTCTGCGTCACTACCACTGAAGGCAGTAGAGGAACAGATACTTCTGGGGCCACACAGAGTATCCACAGCAACCACAAAACACACTCTCACAGGTACACACACACACACACACAGATGCGCACGCGCACACACACACACACATACATAAGCACACACACAAACCACAATGGATATCACTTAAACCACAAGGAGGAACAATGAGGTTTGTTGCAAGCTGAAGTGTGCCATGGGCAACTTTGGGAAACAGACACACATACACACACACAGTGTAAGGTTTTTGTCTGTTGTTAGATATTGTGATTGATGTTGTATTTAGTATTAACCAGACAAATCTTCCTCTTCTGCAGTGGTGTGCACAGACTTTTTTTAAGGACAGTTTCGCAATTTTTCAAGTGTTTTAAAACCACAGTTTTCCAACCATTGGGGCATTAGGGTTAACAGAGGAGCACTTGGGTTATTTAACATGGACTTTGAAAAAATCTTCTGTAATGGAACGATTTTAAAAAATTGCCATCATGAAACACATTAGAGAAATTGACAATTGAGACTGAAGTGAATCAATTTACATCATTCAAAACACGACAGCCAAAGCCTGTAGCATACACTGAACATATCATACAGACAGAAGACGTAGTTAACGTATGGTATCCAGGATGTGCTAATCTAGAGAGAGAATTGGTGCTTTACTGGTGCTCATGTCTGTCAAATATGTTAAATGTGTTAAAGTTATAGCCAACTGCTGGTTAGCTTACCTTAGCATAAAGACTGGAAATGGGGGGAAACACCTAACATGCCTCCGTCTGAAGATAAAAAATATCCACTTGCCAGCATACTAATTAAAGACTTAATCTCATTTATTTAATCCATATAAAACCATATAAAAGTTGTCTGGTATATAAACTCCTTGTAAAACCACAGCTTGCCATTTTTTATAACGTGTTAATCAGCAACACATAGAAGAAGTGGTAGGCAGATATTTTTATCTTTGGACTGACCCAGGCTTGCTGTTCCCCCTGCTTCTAGTCTTTATGCTAGGCCTGTCTGTTGCTTCATTTTAACAATGGGTGCTATCAATCTTCTGACCAAACTATCTACAAGAAAGTGAACGAGTATTATGTCAAACTAAGTAACATGTCCAACTATCACTTTAATGACCTTATGGCATTTTAAAACAAGCTTCAACACTCAGCTGGTATTTGTTGATTGGTGCTTGGTGGCATGGATGCCAACTGCGGTACTGCTGAACCTCTTTATGAATTTCTTTATGTTCTTCATTAGAAGGGAAAACGACACTAATGATTGGTTTGATTTATCTCCAAAATTTTGGTAAATAACATGCAGAATTATGCTTTAGAAAGTAGGACATTCACAGCATAAACATGTCATGGCTAATAGAAAACAAATGAATTGCAAATGTTTTGAACTCAGTTCTCATGTAAAGATGTCTGACAGTTTCCTGTTTTCTGAAAGGAATTTTGAAGGTCTACGTAAATGATTGCCTCATAGGATTGTGTTAAGCCTACAGAAGCTGCTGCAGAATAGTTTCTCAATACTAAAAGCTATGGCTGTTGCTCAATTAATTGGTGGCTAAATCCTCCACTCCTCCCATCCACAAGTTGAAATGTCCCTAAGCAAGACAACCCCAAACTGGATAAAAGTTATTGGCACTTCCATATTGGTCAGCACCAGACGTTGCTACTTGCTCAGCAGCTTAAGGACACCTCAACATGTGGATGGGAAGAGCGGGGGATTTAGCCACCAAACCTACAATTAATGGCTGACCCATTTTACCCTCTGAGCAACAGCCGTAGCTTTTGGTATTGTGAAACTATTCTGCAGCAGCTTCTGTGGACTTAAACACAATCCAGTGAGGCAATCATTTAGCAGACCTTCAAAACCCCTTTTAGAAAACAGGAAACTCTCAGACATGTCTTTACACGTGAACTGAGTTACTAGCTAATGTTAGCAATGTATTTATGTAATGTCCTACTTTGTAAAATATCATTCAGAATGTTATTTACCAAAATAGATGTAGAACTTTGAAGAATACATCAAACCAATCATTAGTGTATTTTTCCCTTCTAATTAAGAACATGAAAAACTTCCCTCTTTGGCCTCTTTTCAAAATCTAACTTTATTAAGCTTTTCCAGCTTTTTAACATTATTTTTTAATGTTGTGATTGTTTTCCCCAGAGGACTATTTGAATTAACCAGTGCCTAAATTCATGCTATGTTACATGAGGATACACTGATAAATGCAGCTTGTCAAAACTTGGTTCAAATCCAACTTGAATGGTTCCTATAGTTGAACCAAGTCTCAGCTCTATAGCAGAATGCCAATGATGACCAAGACGGCATATAGTAGTATGTCTTGGTCAGAGTGGTTAAATATTTGCCATTTTAATTATGAAGATGGAATTCTCTTCTTTGTGATTTTTCTTGATACAGGATGGCAAGATGAAAACTTTAATATTGTCATCTTTTTGGCTCTTACCAGCAGTTATCTGAGCGTGTGTGGGGCTGGAGAAAGTGGTAGAGTTAAGTGTCGCAGATTGGCGGGTGTTGGCGGAGGGCTGATGGTGGTGAGGAGGCGTCACCCTCATTGAGCTCCGTCTCAGCTGTTCCAGCTCTGTTAGCCTCTCGGAGAAAGCCAGAGAGCCGGACTTGACCTCATCCATCTTCTGACGATGACCTTGGAGAGAGATAAAATGAAATTATTTATATATAGCAGCATATATCTGCAGTTTCAATTGAAAATGACCAAAGTGTGCAACACAAAGATATCTAAATGTGATTTGTGAGCAGATCACTTTATGCTTGTAATCTGATTACATAATCCAGGGATTACAGTAACAGTTACGACCCAACACAGGCTTTAACAATGTCTCGACAATGTTAACATACTCTGTCTGCTATTGCATTTGGGAATCTGACGATGGGCGCCGCACAGGGGTCTGGCTGTCTCCCTGTGTGTGTGTGTGTGTGTGTGTGTGGTGGTCTGTCACGCTGTCTGTGGTGTTGGCTGCACTTCAAAGCAGTGAGAATAAGCTCCAGTTACAGGCACTTCCTCCCAATGGGGGAAGTGTGCATGTGTGTGTATTTATACCGTGTGTGTGTGTGTGTGTGGGCGAGTTAGAGACGAGTGATGGTTATTCACAGCTGAGTGGAGCTGGCAGGAGTCTTCCTCTCTTTCTGTCACCTCTTGCCACTCCTGACTTGTCTGACCAGTGTCGCCCAGTTCACTTCACTTCTATTTAACATGGCAATTATTCATATGACACACATTAGTGTTTACAAGCAAAACAAAATCTGCCTTTCTTCTCTTTTTGCTTTCATTTGCCATTAGAAATCCCCATGTTTCATCACACTGAGTGGGAGAGGAACTCAGTATTGCATCAGGTTCCTATTGACTCACTAAACTGTGAGTTTCCCTGCAGGGATTAGATGTCTTCACTGAGTTTCTATTTAGTTAGTTATAATATGAATGATGTAAAATATAACTTTAAGAGATTACTGTATGTTATATATACAGAATAATTTTTCCAGCATGTAAATAAAATGACTAAATAACTGCCATGTCCCAACTATTTCAGGCAAATATTCAACATGAAAAAGATTTCCTTGTCTGTGTCTATAAATAGTGAATTAAGATTATTTCTGTTATGCTCATAGTTTTACATGAATTGTGTGCATAGTGCTAATGATCTTGGTGAAGGAGCATTATTATTTCTGTTCTACTGTCTCCTCTATCCGCTCATACTTCTACTATTAATACCTTTCCAACAGCTTATTCCTGTCACTACACAAGCACTGACCCTGCAAAACCTCAGATTCAGTTTATGCACTCATCAAATATGGACAAACTTCAGAGCGGTACTGGGCTGCTTTGAAAAGACCCTAGGTTTGGATATTAAAATACCATTTGCACCTTCTCTCTATGGCAGTATACTCTGATGTAAATATATTCAAAGAATTCTAAATTTGGTATGTTCTCAGTCTGCTGTCTAGGCAGAAATTATAATATTCACAGACACTCCAGAAGTGTTCATTTAACGGCATCAATGCTAGATGAAGGGGGCTGTGACTCATGGTGAGAGAAAGAACACATGACAAGAAGCAAAACAGACTTAATGTAGACACTAAAATGAGTCTCTTTGGAAGTGAAATGAAAAATTGTTGCCTCCAACAAGTCATATGAGACTGTTGACTCATTGCAAGCGACACTGTATTGTTGCCGAGTATACACAGGAAATATGCCCATATAGAGACAGAGCACAATGCATCATACTCTGAAAACCACACCCATACAACCAAGAGCTGAAATGCTAAGAGAATATCTGTAGCTAAAACATTAGAATTCAGCAGGTTAAAGGATTATTTTACCACCCTATGTCTACCAGAGAGGAAAAGATAGTTCATAGCATATGCTGAAACCTGTTATATTGTATATGCTAAGATGTAATACATGTGTATAGCATGTCTATATAGCAAACTCCAAAGCAAAGCATGCAGTCCTGTAACATTATCCATGCAATGTTTGTCTTCTTAAAGGCTCTGTTTTTCATTTTGGCAGCTTCTTGGTTCTTTACCCTTGTTGGTAGTGCATCCCAGTAAACAGTAGCTTTTTTCTATTGTTTGATAGCACACAGAAATGACAAAGAGGCACCTTCACTCAATACAAAAACAATGGAGAGTTCTCCCCTTTGGGATGGGCGGGACTTAATTGCACTCTCTCTCTATTGGATGACTCTGCACCTCACGGTTTATGTCCAGCTAAGCTAATGTGTTGTTTATTTAGTGAGGGGAAAAGTTAGGGTGTGGAGGCTGGGGCAGTGGATGGACATGTAGTGTCAGACATTCAATGAATTGAAGTTAGCCTTCTGTTGCAGACCTAAAATTAGCATTCACCATTTTTTTAATTATAAACCCATTCTTTCCCTTGACTTTCAGTTTCCTAAACATAACCATATTAATGTGCTATAATTATAGTGTTTTCCTAATTTTAACCATACTGTAGTTGCCATGTGCAGATATTGTGGAAAACAAATATTTTAAAAAAAAAAACATTAGCATCAGACGTTAAAAAAAGTCACTGAATGTAAATCCAGGATTTTGCATAATATGTGGTGATCGCAGTGTTTCAAAGACAATGGCAAGATGCTTCACTACAAATGTATCTAATTTGATTTAAGTTAGTTGTGCAGCATTTTAGATCTGTAATCAGAGTGACAATGAAAATGTATGCCATGGAAGTTGTATTCAGGTGAATCCATGTAAATGGACGTGTGTGTGTGTGTGTGTGTGTCAATGTCACTCACGTCGCGGCTCTCTAGGACCATCCACTGTAATTTTAATGGCTCTCTGGTACGTGGCCACTTGAGGAGGGTTGGTGAACACTGTGATGGTCAAAGTGAAACTCTTCCCTAAGAGAGGAAAACAGTGAAAAGGGGAGGAAGACAGGGATCGAGAAGACGGAGAAGGGTGGAGGATAGATGAGAAAAGAAAAGAGAAAGACAAATAGAATGAAATGGTAAACATGGAGTTGAATCAGTATTTAGATCTTTATGATGCAATACTCTATTCCCTCCCTCCTGCTCAAACATTCTCTTGGTCTGCTTGATGCATTAAGTCATGTGAATCATAGACCCTTGAACAGGACTAAACCAGACCACACACACACACACGCACACACACATACACAGAAAAAAACAATAAGATGAAAAAAAAGAAAGACCTTGTTAGAATAATCCATCCAGTAGTGTTGCCATGCAGGGTGACATAGAGCCAATAAATCACAATTATTTCGTCTGTTTGTTAGCTCAAAGGTCAGCACGGTCAGTATGGTTTGATATTGGTCAACAATGCAAATTTGCATGCCGAAGTTCACCAAACTTGAACTCAACACAAACATTTGCACATTCCTGCAAATTTGCTTCAACCACACTAGCAAATCCATTCATCATGGTAGTTTATTTCAGTTTAGAGTTTTAGGGTCCTCAGATGTAAATACAGCTACTACATGGTTATGCATAATGCAGTAGGCAAGACAAAGTCTACCAAGTTGGGTCTCCTTGGAGTGCATTATTTATAATTAAACCATGGTCACTTGTCACATTAATGAAAATAGGAAAACTGTTTCTAATTCATTTGAGCTAATGTCAGAATCCGTCAGTTACTTTATTTACAGTGCTGCTATGGTTTTTTGCAGCCTAAACAGTATCAGTACTGATTTAAAAAGGGAATGACAGGTTGACCAGAAGTATAATTGACATGTCTTAATATACAGTTTTAAGGGACACCTGGCAGCCAGTGAGAAACAAGTTTTATTTGACCATGGTATGATCCCAAAATATCAGCCTTAAAAAAACTGTATCAGTTGAAGTCATATCTGAGAACAAATATACATTCACTGGAACCCTTATCTGTACTACACATTTATAGGACTATTTGTGTGTGTGTGTGTGTGTGTGTGTGTGTGTGTGTGTGTGTGTGTGTGAGTGAGTGTGTGTGAACTCTACTGGGGGGTCATGGTCTGCCTTAGCATTGGAAGTAGCACTCACTCAACACTATGCCTGCTGCAAACTCACACACACTCACACGCATATGCAGACCACCACTGTTATTGTGTGCCAGGGCTAGAGTAAAGTTACCACATGTAGACAGTCTGATGCCACACACGCACACACACACACACACACACACACACACACACACACACACACACACACACACACACACACGCAATGCAGAGACATGTGGGGGCGATACCAGGTGTTATTCTCACTTCTCTCTCTCTCTCTGAACATTCCCCTTACATTAGTTCTAAGAACATTGATGGCTTATGAAATTTTGTTATACATTATATGTATACAAGTGGAAAATAAAATTTCAGTATGATTACATTATTACATTTTAATATGGGCCCCTTCCAAAGCACACTCAATTCAATTAGTTAACAAAATACAACAGCTGTAAAATGATCTGTAGAAACATTTCAACTCTGAAGGAAGTGCTGATAGTCAAACGGCTGCAGGTAGTGGAAATGTAACCCTTTTGCAAAACCGAACATTGGTATTGTCAATTTTGCAAAAGCTTGGATTATATAAAAGGATGTTTTATAACGTTCAGTGTCCATGTGTTTTGCAATTATTTATTTCTACAATAATTTTGCATGACAGCTATACAGTGAAATGATTTAAGTTAGTGAAAGTTGAATGGATAGGCACCGAAAACATATAAGTGCCTAATGAGTTGCCCTCACTGCACATTGAATGGAGGGTGGCTAAGGTTAGGAATAAATCATGGTTAAGGTTAATAAAAAAAAGCAAATGTTAATTACAGGTTTGTGACAGGAAGCTATCTCTGATCTCCTGTATTAAAATCTCATACACTAAATGGCCCTTCATACCCTGGTGTGCAATCATCCAATATGAGCGCAATTTCCTAGAATAATGGACTGTAAGAACTGAATTTTTTGTTGAGTGGCATGAAAAATAGAAAAAGCTAAATACTTATAAGAAAGTGTGTGGTTTAGGGTTTAGGGTGTGTTCAATCTATTAAATCTTTGAATGATTTGGTTGGTGAATGCGTTATAGTATATATTTGAACTTGGGTTGAGCCATGACAATCCATATCATGGCTCAAGTCTCCTCTCTATTGTTTTGCTATATGCTGTTGGTACATTTTGTACTCCGTTTACTTCCTGTAAAAGCTATTAATTTAGATTAGCATATGTGGCATGTGCTGTTTTTGTGCTGCATTGAAATGAAGTGGAAACCATGTCACAGTGAAACAAACTGGCAACAGGCTGAGCCTGTTGTGGTTTGCAGTGCACCCACCTTTCACTGTGCATGACAACTCCTTCTGCCATACTGATGGCCACTAGAGGGTGTGTTATCACCTAAAACCTTCATCTGTCTCTCTGTCGTCTGTTCTCCCAGTGACACACACCAACACATAACTGGAGAAACTGGAAACCACCACCACACACATATATGAGTGTGTTTCCAGGACTTTCTCTCCAATTACTCCTATGTCTCTGCCACATTCTGTAGATTTCACACGAGGTGAGGTGCAAGTTGTGTGTACATCATGTTAGGGCTTGCTGATTCAGGGTCACCCCTTTTTTCTCAGCCAAGCAGATTCTCTTATTTACATTGTCACCAAATAACAACAACATGTGTGTCTGCGTGTGTGCATACATAGTCAGATATTGTGAAAGAGAAAAATGATGGTCCGTGTAAAAGAGGAACTAAAAGAGAGACTAAAAACTGGTTGCATATGTGCACAAATACACGCACACACACAAGCAAACACAAGTTCTCTTTCTGCCATTTATTGCTATCTATTTTACTCCAAATTCACATCCCTTTCAGTATGTCTTCTCAAAGCTCTGAAAATGCTGTTGACATGTAAAAAAACACTGTTTTCACTATTTCATCTGAATTCAAAATTCAGCCAAATTCACTATTTCTACATGTTCTACATTTCTACCAAGGACCCATTTCACCATATACCAACATACTGTACATATTCTGATTTGCAACATGAGATCATTAAGCATATTTTGACATGTCTCACCAATCAAAACAAACTTGTGACCCATGCATGACCCGTGTATAAGCAGTGCTTGTACAATAATTTCACTATTTTATGATTGCTAAGTCATCTGACAAAATAAACAGTAGAACAGTTTAATGTGTAGCTACACTGACATTTAAAATGAGAGATCACAGATGTGGACAGGAGTGACAGAAACTTTACTGCCTCTGTTTTAATACTTTAGATACTAAAACCCTGCTCTACCAGGTGTTCAGACTTTAGAACAGTAGTGCTGTTGATGTGGGTGTGTTTGCTTCAGGTACTGGTGAGGCAATAATCATCCGAGAGAGCTGTTTTGACTAACAGATCCATGAGCTGAAGGTTTATCAGATGCCAAAGTATAGCACAGTGGGTTATAATACTATGAGACAGCATTTTACAACTCTAAGTTATCATGGCAACGACATGTCCATGATGTTGAGGTAAACATGAATCATGCCATCTAACAGAAATGTGTGATTGGCCATTCATCATTGCAGTAATAGTTAAAGTATGGTGGACTTGCCAGATGAGCCTGCATTTTTTTTGCCAGAGCCCAAAAAATAGGCAATGCATTTTTTTATGCATTGCTGTCTGAACATGGCTTTATGCACTCTGAAAACCACTTTAGAAAATTTTCACTTTCAGGTGTGAGTAATTAAGGTGGCAGACATGCTTGTCTGAAGGATATAGCATACACACACACACACACATACACACAACCCCTGTGCACCAAAATGGACAAGTCGGCGATTGGTTGGCTGTGTGGAGATGAGAAAGGAGTCTGGGCTTCAACTTCTCTCTCTAGTTCATCCCATATGAACAGCTGAGAGCAACACTATGACTGCCTCCCAGGAGAGAATGTCTGAAAACAGGTACCATTATCGCTGTATTAAATGATATAGAGTTTCCCCTGCCCCCTCCCCTCTCTGTGCCAACTTTTCACTCCGCCTGTAAGTGTGTTTATAGCTTGGAATATTTGAACATTTGATATCTGACCTGATCAAACAACACATCATGAGAACCCTTAAATCACCCTTAGTGTGGATAGATGGCCAAAACAACAAGACAAAGGTTTACAAGTTTTGCTGGCTTAGTGTGGACATTTTTCAGACAAAAATCATTACCAAATGAGCAATTTCATCACAGATCACTGTTGATGTTCTGAAACATGTAACAGGTCAGTTTTGAACTCAAAAAACTTAAAACAGATTAATCACTATGACTTTGTGTGATGAGAAAAGTTTCTACTGATATGCAAATCGACAGAGTAGCTCTACATTGATGTAAACACTGTGTAAATACTGAACAAATCATGAGTGCATTAGAGTCTGTGTGTTGTAACTAAGTGCATCAGCAAAGCAGGGAACACTGACTAATGATGACTAAGTTTAAAAACTGTGACACCCATCCCCCCACCCACCCCCACATGCACACTCACACACACACACACACACGGAAAAACCACTAGTCAAACCACTAAACTGTTCAGTGGTGTCGGCAGCTAGACTCACCACTTCCCACACAGACAGTTAATGACAGAGGCATGAGGTGGAGAAACTCTTCCCAACAGTGGTTGGGTTTATATGGCTTCTTGTGTTCCTTCCATATATCAGGGTGGAAAAAGGCACTATTAGTAAGAAAAGACCATACACTGTCCTGCTGCTCTAAATATTCATTATGTGTATGAGTGTCAAATGTGTGTTAATCCACCACTAAAAATAGTCCCCAGATGTTTGACTTTTAATTTGAGTAACAGATGCTAACAGAGCCTTTAAAAAAAAAAAAAACAATGCCCCAGAGGACGAAGAATACAGTGAAAGTGCCCTCTAAGGTTCCCCCAAAGTATGATAAAGTGCCCTCGAAAGGAGCAACACTAAGGAGAAAACATATCAAAGTTCTGTAATGAGTATCTTTGTTATAGGTAAATCAGGATGAAATGCCCTATGCAGTGCCCCTATATGTGATATGCGTATCTGGAATGAAGTACCGTTAGTGGAAGAAAATGTGGCCTGTAAAGAACCCCCGAAAACAAGAAAACGTGCCCTTTGAATGAAATGGATCTAATGTACTGCCCTATGAGTTGCGGTTGTAATGGGGTGAGCTGAAGGTTCTGTTTGGGTGCCCTTCTAGTTAACAAAAAAAAGGAAAAAGTCCAGTTTAGGGTCCCCCTGAGTCTAACATCTAAGTCTTTCATTAGAACATTAATGTAATCTTTAGTCAAAGTGCATTTACAACCATTTAGCTTGGATTAACTTGCACTTGTAGAAAGGGAGATCAGCACTGGGTTACCCTTCAATTTCAGAATGCCAAGCACATATTAAAAATTGAAGACAACACAAAGGCATCTGCAAAATGCAGCTTGAGGCAAGGGAGGAGATGAGAGAGATAAATGGTATATTACATATGTATGTTTGCATTAGCCATTAGCAATTTGATGAGATGCCAAAAATAGAAGTTAAACCTGTGCCTGGACATGTTAAAATATTTAAGTTTATTTATCATGTCATGAAACTGTTTGAAATCTGGAAGAAATATTTTTTTTTTATTTAAGTAACCCTGATGAAATCAAACAGAGGAGAGTGAAAGCACCTTCCTTGGTAGGGGTAAAAAGAAAGGCAAAAGAGGGCTAGTGGGGCTCTGCTGCTGCATGTCAGTGCCTTACCACACCAAGTAAGTGGAAAGACATGACAAATGTCAGAGCTGCCCAATCTTTTAAGGATGTTTTCCAATTCTATGACATAGAGGAAGACAATATTGTCAGTGACTTTAAGGTGTTCCACTCTTCCTATGCCCTCCCTACTAGCAATGTTCAAGATATGCTCACGTGCCCTAAAGAAAATGACAATTGCATCACTCGAGCAATCATTCTTCAAATTGAAGCCATCAAGACCAAACTTATAAACAGATGTGAGGAAGCAGATCTTCTGCTGTTGTCCATTGAGAGGCGCATCCCAATCATCCACAATGAGGTCATTAACATAACAAACTCATGACCATGCTGTCATGTAACATGATCATTCAGTCCTCTGTATTGCAATGTGAAAACAACATATAAGAAAAAGATGCAGATAAAAAAAAATGAAAACAGAGTTACTAACTACAAAGATGTATGACTCTCAAAGCATTAAACTATTTTTAAAAAAAAAACAACGCGTTTCATATCTTTTAAATCCTCCTCAGATGGAGAGTTGCTGGGAAAATGAACCTCATTGTACTCTGTGCTGTTAAATTTGCATGAAAACAAATTTCTACTCCTCAACTTTCTTCATTTGAATTTTACTGCACATGACTTATTAATATGCCCATTTTTTAGCAGCAGGACTGTCGAATCTGTCAAATATTGACAGTTATTCCTATATTTCCATTCAGCTGGGGAGTACATGTCACTTAAATGTGTGTTTGTGAATGTGTGTGTGAGCGAAGCTTGTGTACACAGGACTGGTGTTTTAAATAGATAAGTTTGGGCATTTGCCTGCGACTGATTTAGAGTAACTGCGGTCTAGTGTGTCCGTTAAAAAGAGAGGGGAGAGGCAGAGAGAGGTAAACGTTGAATGCAGTGTTACGAGGAAGTTGTGCTGTGAATACTGGTTTTATTCAGATGTACTTCCCCTAATTTATCCAAAACACACCTATTCAATTTTTAGCAAGATTTTACTTTCAGTATTATTTGGATTGATGCCAATCTAGCCCATACAGTACTTTGTCACGGCAAAATCTGCATACTTATTTTCATTCTTTTTGTATTTGTGTGTTGTGTGTGTGTGTGTACCTCTTCCACTGCGGCCGACAAAGCGCAGGTCGTTGAATCTGGCCACTTGGTTCTTAATGGCGGCTGTAGCGTTGCGGAGTTCTGCTGAGTAGTTCTCATCGTTTCCTGCCATCACTGTTACCAAGGTGCCATCAGGGATGTCACCCAAGGCGACCACCTGACAGAAGACAGGAGGAGAGAAGAGGAAGATTTGGATGTATGTCTCTTATAAGTCTTTTAAAAATTGTGTCCTTTGTTTGATAAAATAAAATAAAATGTAAGCTGTATACTAAAAATATTGATGGAATATAATGACAAATAAACTCAAATGGCAATTTCTGGTGGGTCTGTATCATTTGGTGTCCCAGCAAAGCTTATATTATCAATTTAAACTTGAAACTGTATTAAAAATGTGGAACAGAAATAGGATTAATAATTATAAAATAATATTCAATATTTCTGTTTGGCGGCAATTGATGAGAAGCATTACTGAGACTGAGACCATCACAGGTTATACACCTGGAGGCTGCACAGAACAAACAGTCTAATCTGTTGTTAGTCACTGAGGCCCCTAACCTATCAGACAATAATGAAGTTTGCATAAGCTCATGTTCATGTATCTAAAGGAAGGTGGACATGAAATGCTAAGGGGTTAACAGATTTTACATGCATCACAGGGTCAGTTTTATTGGCCTTAAATAAATATAAAAAGTCACATAGATAGACAAGCAGCTTTAGACCTCTGAGCTCTCAAATTTCTCATAAAAGATGGAAACTGTGAAATAAGGTAAATAATTTTTCCTTTTTGAAAATCTAACCTCTCCCGAAACTCATGCGTAAAATGGAAATGTGTGACGCTCAGCGCACTAGAGAGCACATTCTCCTCCTTCACACCTACGCAAATACAGAGTGAGGGAGGCCAATTTCCATATTAACTCTGATCACACTAAACCATCAGTGTGCAAATGACCACCACAGATACCGTACTATGGATGGTTTCTCTTGTAACCCAGAGCTCTCCAGAAGAGTAACCACAGCTGTCCCATGAATGGGACACCTTTGGGTTAAGCTCTTAGTTAAACCTCTGATTCCCCCCTTAAACATTTCCTTAAATGAAAGAAAAGCTTCTTTTTTTATGGGAATTCTCACATTCAATCTAAATCGTCTTGAGTTAAAATAACTTGATGTTCCAATAATCCATAAATGACAGTATTGATCTGAGCCTGCAGTGGAATGTGAATCAATGAAATTCTAGTAGAGCTGCTGGGTATGAAAATATAGGTCTTAGCTTGGAGATAGTTTACATTCAAGAAAGAGCGCACTAACACGCGCACACACACACACACACACACACACAATTGGCTCAGTCAAACAAGAGAGACTGGTAGCAATGGAGCATG
Source organism: Euthynnus affinis (assembly GCA_029490765.1). Taxonomy (NCBI): domain Eukaryota; kingdom Metazoa; phylum Chordata; class Actinopteri; order Scombriformes; family Scombridae; genus Euthynnus; species Euthynnus affinis. The sequence goes on along the minus strand of CM055861.1, from coordinate 838,515 downwards.
AAACTAGTCTAGCAGAATAAACAAGATAAAGGAAACAATTATGAAGCTCTCAGGCCAAGGTCTGTGTGTGTGTGTTGTGTGTGTGTTTGTGTATGCTTGTGTGTGTGCATTCTTAAAACAGATGCCTGTTTATACATACATACTGTACCTGTGTGTGTACCTACAGTTAAGGTGTGTGTTGTCATGTGTGCAACTACATTTGCGTGCAATTGTGCAATTTTATGTTAAATGTGTGTGTGTCTCTATATGTTTGTGTGTGTGTCTGTGTGTGTGTGTGCATCATAAGAATCATCAATGGTCAGTAAGAGGCAGTGACATCCGCTCATGACACTCCATAATGATGCATAATGCACCAAACTCACACATACACACACACACTCACACACACATACATGCATGTGCAAACACTAATGCATAAAACTCAATAAATCAATCAGTTGTTTTCAGCTCTGCGGCTAAAAGCTGCTTTTCCACAAATGCATTTTGTCTCAAAGTGCAGGAAAGCCGTCCACATCCACTCACATCAATACATGAGGGAATACACTGCAAAATATTCAAGCCATCATATCTACTGTTCTGTACATGTAAAACACTGATGATGGATTGTTTCACTTATATACATAAAAATGAATAAAATAACCAAAAGATTGTATTAGAAAATACTTTAATGCATCATATTCTAACAGAAATCAGATACTTGCAATGGCATTAATTCCCTGATTTGACTTTCCATTGCTTTTGAGTGAAAACCATGTATCTCCAAATACAGTGAGTTTAAGAACATTCTCCTTCTTTTTGAGTAAAACAAACCATTTAAAGCCCAACTGAATAGTCTGTAAAATACCTCATCACAAAGCTGAGGACGTGTGTGTTTTCTTTAGCTCAAGAGAAGGAAATAAGGAGGAGAAAAAGAGATATGTGGTTTTCAAAGGACAGCAACATTTTGTTGTTTGGGGAGTTTAGAGAGGGAAAAGAATTGTTTAAACATTCTCTCTTTCTGAAAGAATAATACATCACTTTAATTTACTGCTGTGAAATGCCTCAATTAGATGTCAGTGCTGAAATTATTGGTTGATGAATCAATTAGCCAAAACTGATAAACAAGTTAATATAATTAATTGATTGGTTGAGCTATTCATAAAAAATCACAAACCAATCAATCATTCTCTAGTTCCAGCTTCTTCAATGTGAGGAATTACATTCTATGTTTTATATCCCAATACGGTGAATATGTTGGAGCTGGACTGATGGTCATTCAAGACAAATAGGCCTACAGTAATAATCAACAGACTAACTAATTATGGAAATACTGTCATGTATTTGATGTGCGTAAGTAAAAAGATACAAACTATTTTACATCTATTATTTGCAGTCGTGGATGACTTTAGTAAAAGTAGAAGTGCTACAATGTTAAAGTATCCCATCATAAGTAGAAATACAGAAGTATTATTGTCAAAATAAACTGTGCAAATCTAAAATAAAAGTATTCATCTGCAGAACGGTTCCTTTCAATATGTTATATTGTTATATATATATTATTGAAAAATTATTACTGACATAAGCAGCCTTTCAATGTTCTAGCTGGCCAAGCTGGTGCTCAGTTTTCCTACTTATTTAATATATATGAATGGCACATATTTTATTTTATAATAATATGTTTTGTAGAATCTTAAATTAGATAAATGTAGTGTGTGAGTGGAAGTATAAAGAGAATGGGAATTTTCTTGACATACACACCTTAAAAGCAATGGGCAGAGTCTTGTTACACCTCCAGTGTGTGGGCAGCACAGAGCAGAGGAAGTTGGGACTGTCTGTCTTCACCAGCTCTCCTGGATGATCTGAGATCACCTGAAAAGAAAAGAACACCACAGTCACCTTCTAACCCCAACTATGAACTGTGCTGAGTTTCAGAATATCAACAGGGAGCTGACAGGAAGTGTTAGATATTGGATGTTATGACAATTTCAGTGAGTGTATTTTTAGAATTGCATGTACTTCCACCATGCCGCGGTCGGCCATGCGCAGTTTCCCCATCAGAGTGGCCCCGCCTCCAGCCTCCTGGGCACCCAAGGGCAGGGCCTCAGTCATCTTCCCCCCCGAGGCAAGGGTGGTGGAGGGGGGAGTGTAACGCCGGCCGGGGGCTGGGTCTGGGAGAGAACAGATGAGGTTACATTCATTATATTTCCATTTATACTGCTCTAAATATCTCCACACTGGGGATGTTGAAGTGGTAGAATAAACAAATACAATCAAATATCAGACCTTTAATTACTAAAAAGAATAATAGATTATGATTAATATGATATGATTGTTTTTTATGGATCTGTAAATACTGTGATTGATATATATATTTATGATCGTTGAATAAGAATTCTTAATATTCAGCCTTTCCCATCTAAAATAGGAGCTTGAGATGACATGTATCACTAAAAATCCCTGTAACAGATAAAAACAGGATGTATAAAATACAGCATAACACATCCATATAAATCAAAGTCAAAGAAGATTAAATTACACATATACAGTGCATGATGACACACAGCTTGGTCACACCGGCCTGAATACCAGAGTGTGTAGTCATGAAACTAAAGACAACAGCAACACTCCTGCAGTCATGAACTTTTCTTTTTTTTTCAAATCTGGTTTAATTCATGTAACATACAGTAATAAAGATGACCTCATCAAGTCAGGGAAGTGAGTGAAACAGTGTAAATCTGATAAATAAGCAGCTTAAAAAGCCACACAGTCAGTCAGTCAGTCAACCTGTCTGCAGAGTCAGTGGCTCTGTTGGTTTGTCAGTTAGCCAACCCACAACTGAAGCCACATGCTGTCAGTTTGGAGTTTAGTTTACAGTTTGAAACATTCCCACTGCTACTATACTGTACAACTGGAACCTTACTGAGATGAATGTCCACACACATCCAACCAAGAGTCTCATGAAAAAAAATAAAACATCTGGGGTCTCAGACATTAAAAATAAAAGTTCCAGGTTAGGTTTACACACCATTTGAGCAGAGGAAAACTAAGTTGCTGGTTAAGGTCCTCACACCTCTCAGGAGGAAGGTGTGAAACTTCTTGAAATGTATTTTCTAAAATGTGGTCATCTGTTCAATGGTTGTCATGTTAGTCACCATATCCCTAATACCAATGCCTTTATTTTCAGTACACTTTTATTCAAAGTTTGGTTTTGTCGAGGAAGCAGAGGGATTGTAGATTGTGCTTATGGCCTGGGTCGACCCTGCACCAAACGGCTGAACCATCAGACTTTTTGCTAAAGCAGAGCTGAGGTTAAGATACATCTATAAAGTTCAGTTTATCAAAAAGTGGGACTTAGCATAACAGGTTACAAGTGTTTTGTGGTTTATATACAAAATGCTTTATCATCTGTGGCCGTTTTAAGTCCTAACAATCTCATGACACTGCAGAAATGTAAAAAATAATCAAATTATTTTATTGATTTGATATTACGAGCATGGGGGAAACTTAAAAGAAATTGTGACATATTTCAAAACAATTTAACTTTGTTTTTATTACAAATATACCAAAAAAAATTCTAGACATTTCCTGTACACAGTCTGTACATTTGGTGTTCCTAACCCCAATGTTAACACTGTCTGCTATAAAAGGCATCATAATTACATTAATCACATTATATTAGTATAGTTGGTTAATCATATATTACTTTACTATTACTGAACTATTATATTAAGGTGTTTATGTATTCCATTAAGGTATGGGGAACCGTTCACCATTACATTAAAGAGAATGCCTAGTATATTTTAAGAAAAGTTGTTTTCATAATCTTTTGTAGAACGAGACTCCCAGACAACACTATCAAACACACACACACACACACACACACACACACACACACACACACACACAAAGGGGGGGGGGGGGGGGGCATATTTTCAGGGTGACGGTGCTAACTGGAGAAAACGTATTCTCTGTGTGTGTGTGTCTGTCTGTCTCTCTTTTAATTGATGAAACAAAACTAACATCGACCTAACTAGATGTCTTCAGATGTTGACTGGAATGGACATGGAATTATCATCAAATGCATAATATCAAAGATTTTCCTCACATTTTTACAGAGCATGTTGACTGAGGTGATGCTGTCAACAACAACAACGACTCATACTTTTTATAGAAGCGTCAAAAGAAAATCTTGAAATTGCACTTTCATAAAGAAATGACCTGTACCGTATTTTGCGTCCCAAAGAAACACCATTTGTGCGCCACAGTGCGTCCACAGATGATCAACTTCCCTGATCTTCACTATAAATCTCCCGATTTCGTCTTGTTTGCAGCACAGGTAGACGATTCTTTTCTGATGACTTGTCGATGACTTCTCACGTTCGTCAACTTCTTGTTATTTGTCCGTCAAAATGTGCTCGGTTGCGGTGCGTTATCTCGTCCACAAGCGCCGGATTAACCGTTGTGTGTAAGAGACCGTGTGGAGATGCAACAAAACGATCTCCGAAACAGATTCCCAACACTTAAGCGAGTTTTTCTCGTGCTATCCATACGGAATAAAAGTCTGTTGAGACTTGTAATGAATTTTTGGAACGTCTTCAAAGCTCCACGTCTTCTCACAGCTCTAACACATGGTGGGTATCAAACGTGGAAGGAAACGGACAGAACAGGAAGAAAATCTGCACAATTTTTTTTTTTTTACTGTAAATCTTGTTTCATCCTGACTGTAATAGTCTTTGCCGAATGAACCGCGCTCTCTCTCCACCCCGCAGCTGTCTGTCTCCCTGCCCCTTAAATCAGTGGTCATCCCGGTTTACATCGCCAGGCTTTTACCGGCAGAGCTCTGGATTTGCATCTCATCTAGCCATCTCAACCAATGGAGAGGTTCGCCGCTGGCTGTCACTGGAAGGGGATTGACCAATCAGCGCTAGGTCCGTCCGAGAGAAGGCGGGGTTTAGAGAAGAAAGCGAGGGGGAAGGCGGACAGAGCTGCACTTCCTCCTACTTTGAAGAACTGGCAAAAACTGGCTACATCTCTTTGAATTCACTCAATGTGGTCAAATAGAACATTATGATACATATGTAATCATGTGTTATGTCTATGGAGTACTCTATGTATAAGGAAATAAAAGAGTGAGCCAAACTCGCAGACAAGTGTATTAAAAACAGTTACTTCAGATTTGACTTTTTCACAAATTACATAAAAAACAGTATTTACACATTTTAATTACATGTCCAAGAAGTTTTCTTTCCTGCATCTCTCTTTTCTTCTCATGTTTGTCCAAATAGACATATTCTAAAGTGCAGGACCCTGCATTTTCTGAAAAAAAAAAAAAAACAACCTAATGTTTGACAGTCCGAACTCCCTGATATCCACTGAGAAAAAAGACACATTGTTATTAGCATTGTGACTTGTTAGTTAAGACAACGATAAAAGCCAAACCGGTCTGTCAGTACTGGATATAGACGATAGGGGGCAGTAGGTGATCTAAGTCATGAGACAATCTTCCTATGTTGCCGCCTATGTTGCCTCCTGAAAACCTGATGAATGAACAGCAGTGCCAGACAATATATACACAAGCACTGAAGTCAGACTCTATTTAAGAAAGAGGGATTGTTGTAAGACACTGTTTATGAGTAACAGTAACAGTTCAAGCATAACTTTAAACTTTGAATTATTTGGAGCCACTTGCCAATTTAAATATGATCCTCAAACAGTGGTTTGCTTCAATAAAATCTATTGTTGGATCACAGACAATGATTTAAATTCACAGTCAGGAACCACATTTATTATATTATATTATATTATATTATATTATATTATATTATATTATATTATATTATATTATATTATATTATTATTTGGTTATTTATTTTTAAGGTTGTAGACCTACCCTCTTATATTGTTTTAAGATGCTGGCTTTTCTGTCTTATTCTGATTTGTGGCGTATTTTATAATCTATGTATTATTATTTTTGTCTGTACCTCACTGTAATTGCTGCTCATTTTGGCCAGGATTTTAAAAAAAAGAGAGAAAAGAGAGAAGATTTTTATTCTCAAATAGGCTTTCCTAGTTAAATAAAGATTATATATTTTTTTTTTTACTAATGTAGATATTTTTTTTTCAGCATCACATTGATTCAAATGATGATTGTGATTTAATAGAGCAATATTCTACATTTGAAATAACTAATTCATTAATCATTCTTTTCCTCAGCTTGTTCTTATTCATGCAGATGTTGCCTGTGCCCAGACCTTTGAATTTGCTACAAGCAGAGATAAGAATTGTTATGAAAAAACACTGATGAGAGAATTTCATCATTATATGCTTATATGAAGAAATAATGTGTAAGTAACCAGCTCCATCAAACAAACTGTATCATCACAATTTGTTTGATGGAGCTTTCCTTCAGCTCTCCACCATATGTTTTGGTGAAAGAACAAAAGCAAAAATGGATTAATTGATTGAAATATTTTCCAAATGGTTAAAATGAATTGAAAGAGGATGCTACTTACTTACTCTACTGTATGGCTTTGAATAGAAAATGCTGAAAGTTGAATTAGCCTCACATTGAAATATTTTACTTTGAAAACCATATATGCGAATATCTTTGGTTTGAAATCCTCTCTTTGAAATTTCCAAGTTTTACAATTTTTTTATTGGTTCACAATTTCAAATTACAGGCCGACAAACATAACCTGACTGGACAGATAAATTTTATTCAGAATAAACAGCTTATCCCTGGTGAAAAGTTCAAATTTTTCATCTTGAATTTCATCACAATAACCTTTTTAAATTTGAAAATGACCAGCTGAGCTTTAGGAACTTGAATACAGTTAACTCAACAATCTCAACTTTTTGTTCTCACCTTTTCTGGAGGTGTTTGAGCACATCAGACATAGTCATCAGCAGATGTGGTTTGTCCATTTGTCATTTGCTCAATACTGAATACTGAACACTTGAATTTACTCTGATAGTTTGTGAATCCAAAAGATCTAAAGAGTAAAGGATGTAGAATTAAACTTCAAATCAAGTTTCTTTTAACTGCATTGCTTAGAATGTACATTTCAAATAAGGCAATTCAAACCATATAAATTTAGACAGATGGTTTTCAAAGTAATAGCTCAAGGCCATTCATTCAGTCATATTTTAATTTTAACAAGTATTCAGTAGTAAGTTCATTTTTTATGTAGTTATTTACTTCCATACAACATCTTCATGAGTCTGGTGTTTAGAGGTATCTATCAGTTTTGGAACTAAAGTGTGTCAGATAGGGAAACTTAACCACAATGTATGTATAATAATTTAAGAAGGGTATTTAAGGGTATTTTAAGGGCTGGTAAAAGAGAAAGAATACACACACACACACACACACACACACACATACATATATATATATATATATATATATATATATATATATATATATATATATATGCAGTCCTGTTTCAGTAAGGCCTTTTGGGAGTCCGTCAGTTTGATTTGAGTTAAATCAACATGCTGTCTGCTTCAAAGCGGCTGTGGGAGGAGTTTTAAGAAAATGCCAGTCTGCCTCTGCATCCATCCTTCAGTAGCCAAAGGGGCAATGATAAAAAATGTAAATGCCTCCTCTCTTGTCTTGTCCCAAGATGGACGTGACGTGATTTGCCCTCGGAAATATCTATTTTTCAATACTACTAACAATTCAATACAGTTTTCCTACAAGAACATGTTTAACCAGCAGCTAAGCAAAATTTCATGAAGTTAGTGCCATTAAATCTGACACTTGACATTTATTCCTCATATTACCACACTTACAAATAATTCAAACACTGAAACTATATATCTGCGAAATTCTTAGGCCATATGCAAAGACAGACAGATTTTATAGAAACAAAATGGGTTTTGATGCTTATACCAATTTATATTGTCATGTATCATATGTGTATATCCTGTTCATTAAATGTGGCACTGCTTTGAAAATGATGTTTCAAGATACCACAGCTTGCTGCAAAATGTCTGGAATTTTAATATTTAGTTAAAATGTAAAATAATTGATTTTATAACCAAATGCAATGCATAAATTCCCCGAAATAAAAAGAGATCTTATCAGTTTTGACATAAACAGCCCGGCCACACAGTCTTTTACAATCTTTATGACTAGAGGATAGAAATTAAATATTTCTGTTACGAAAATGTATGAACAGACATGTAAAACTGAGGAGAGAGAGAGAGAAAGAACCAGAGAGAAGGAGAGGAGTTGGATTTCACTCAGCCAGCTTTTCCCACTGACTGGATGCAACATGAGCCTCTCAGTGTACTTTGATCCATTATCAATACACAGTCACAATCACCTTTCAAAGCTATTGACACCAGCATTGTTTGATATTATCAGATGCAGGAAAAAACCTTTGTCATTAGTGGATCAGTCAAACAAATACCAAATATTGCTCAATGTAAAGCATACAGAATTTACACAGAATAAAATCAATATGTAGATGTGCCGTGTTGATTGTTGACACTGATTGAAATTGTGTTTTGTATAAATATATTTTTCTAATTGTTGGAGAATTTCCATTGCTGTACTTTTCCCCACCATAACGGGAACACAGTAATTGAAAACAATGAAGAAATGACATCATCTACTTGCAGCTTCAGTCCAGCTAATATTAGTATCAGCCATCTAAAGTGCATGTCCAATGGGATCACATAATTTGAGTTTTAAATTACATAATTTGTCAAAAAAATATTGTCCCCCAAAAAAGTTTCATGTAGGGAATCAAAATAATAAGCCAATGTTATCAGTGCTTCTAAAAAAAACTATAACTAACTCCTTGGGATGTCTATACACCTATTCGATTTAATTTGTAACATTTCAACCTTTCAACTTAATTCTGAGGATGTATTTTCTCAGGACTGCATTTAGGTTTAGGACAGCAAATTACACACACCTACAAAAAACATCTTCATATACCAACAAATCTACACAATAAATACTTTATCCTCCACACTATCATCCTCCATTAAATCACTCAGCCACCCAGAAATTACATTATGAAAAAACAAAAAATTATCATGAGAATGTAAAGCCCATAACTCATAATTACCATTGTCTGAGCATTCTCTACTTGAGCCATCTTTAAATCAATGCCTGTTAGTGTTATCAAGTGCTGGTTCTCTGAGAACCCTTTATGTACCCCTCAATCTGCTGCAAAACATCCTGGAACCTTGAAAAGATCCCTTGGAACACTGCAAAGACATGTCTAACATCTATATATCACTGCAACTACATGGCAGATCCATAGAACCCTCTCACAAACCCAGTGGATGGTATCCTGAAGCCCCTTAAAGAATTAAAGAAACAGAAGAAAACTTGAAATCCAATAATCTGAATTTGAGGAGTATTATGGAAAAGTACAGAGATGACATCTGACCAGCAAGTATTACTTCAGTTTCCCATTAAGCAAGGCACTGCAACTCTAGCTGCATCAGCAGATGTGTCTTAAATATTAAACTATGTGACATGCCTCTTGGAACAACATAATCAATTGAACATTAAGGTAATATTCCTCCATCACAACATGCAATATATGACAAAAGAAGTTCAATGTAATAAAAACAGAAAACTAGTATGAATAAACCAGATGTGATGGTGATGATAACTATGAGGTGTCAAGAAGAGTTAGCTTTACCGAAGAGTCCGTTGCCTGTCCGGCCTTTCCTCATCAGGTACATGGCCCAGGACAGGGGGCCAGAACTGGAAAAAGCCCCAGGGTTCATTCTTCGATCCTGGGTACAGATACAGCAATGGCTGGGATCAAGTTTCCAATTCACCAAAAGGAATAGAACAGAGGATATCAAGGGAAAAATAATAATAAGACGTAAAACAGCAAGAGGGAAACAGGAGAAAATGAGAAGAAAAAGAATAGGAAAAAAGAAACAATGAAATGCTTTTTTTTTTACTTTATGTTAGTCCAAAGTCCAAAATGTAAAGTCAACATTTAAAAGAGAGTTAGAAAACTTGGCAAAGCAAGAGGTAAAGCCTGTGTTCACCTTCACCAACTGCTTTTATACCCCTCATTCACTACTCACTCCCCTCTTCCCTCCCTGCATATTAGTAAAAAACAGAATAAAGTGAGGGAGTAAGAAGCGAGGGAGAGAAGGAGGAGAGGATCCAGTCAAGCTTAATTCATTCCCTCCTTCTCTAAAGCGTAGCCACAGGGGACACGACTCCACTTTGCCCTCAGGCTCTTTAAAGCTGCTAATTTCATTTAGCTACTCAAATGATTTTCTCCCTTTTTCCCCTTCCTCCCTCCTGTCCTCTCCCACTTTCTTGCTATTTGTAAGTTCTGGTTGAAAATTGAGGTCACACATTTAAGAGATACGATTTTGTTTGACTCTGCAATAGCTTATTTTTTGATTTTCTCTTACATCTGGAACAATATTATAACATTTGGTTGATGGGCCCTATAAATGGATTTTAGCTTGTACATGAAATGCTAACCATCACTGTTACCATTAATGTTTTAATTGCAATAATTAACATGTCTTATAGAAATGACAGTGGCTACTGATCGCTTTTTGCTTTGTCTCACATTGGTTGCTTATAGCCCTTTCAGACACAATATGACAATGTTTTTGAAAACTCCACCTATTCTGCTCAGTCCTCTACGACTTCTCCGAACACCTAGTCAGATGTACACTGAACACAGCAACCATTAGCCCCTGACTGGGTAAGTAGCTAGCAAAACTAAAAATCAACAAAATCCTCAGATTAGCTAAACTTACATTTCTTAAGCTACTCATCATTTTTCTCTTGTTTCCCCCTCATTTTAGAATCTTATTTGTAAAATTTGGTTGATATAGATGGATTTTTGCTTGTACTAGCCATCTACCTTCACAACACTAGCTGGCATGTCTTATTACGGTGTAGCATTAATAGTAGTTTAATTTTGCTTCATCGCACCATGGTTGCTATGGGCCTCTGACAAGCTAGTTAGCTAGCAAAGCTAAAAAGCTAAAATCAACGGAATCTTCAGGTTCAAAATTTCAAGATTTAGTTCATTTTTTCTTGTGTATTTGCATACACACACAAAAAAGAAGAAATGTTGTTCCTCCTAGCCCACAGCAGTGCAACAGAAAACTAAAGATATACTGTACATCTATCTATCCCAAGAGAAAAAGAACAAAAAAGTATTTAGTAGCACAGTGCATTAAAGTGCATTTCACGAGAAAAGTACATGTAGTAAAAGCACAGGTTGAACTGTACCTGTCTTTATCAACACCAAAGAGAGCAAGTTAAGAAGAAAGGGAAGGGACAAGGGACCTAAGTGAAAAAGAAAATAAGGGAAGAAAAGAAGAAAATTCAAGAAAGTATTTTGTAGTACGGCCTAATAAGTAATCATATTATTCCACAAGCCGGCCTGTGGTAATATAGTCCAAGTCACTTACAACGTTATTCTAATTGTTGATCATCTTTATCAATGTATCAATGTTGAGCCTTTACTAGTTTACTTTGAATAAATGTTTTTAATAGCACTAATTTTGACATGACAAAGCAGGAATGCCACAGGTATAATAAATAGCACAAAAATGTCTGCATTCCACTTAGTTAGGCCTGTTCCAGAGCCCTGGCACTGTGCATGATGGCCCACTGTGACATGGAAACTATGGAGGACAGTCGTTGTTTATGATAATAGCTTTACCTGTGTGTTTCCTGAAAAACCCACATTGAAAAATATTTCATTGACAAGAACAGTTGTGTCAAAAATCCCTGTCTATTTACTGTCAGTCATTTGATTTGAGTCAAATTTCCATAATAGACCAAAAAAGGCATGAAATACCTTCAGTGAATCCCACAGTGCGAGGCTTTCCATTGTATAACAGTTGTGCAACACTACACTTATTAGTAATGCAAAATAATGATGTTTTTTCTGAAATTTCAGCTCACTACGGAGGAAAAAACTGAATGTCTATGGTGTAGTGAGTAAACGAACAAGTGAATTTTTCAGTATGCTGGTTAATCCAGGATCCATAAAAGACTATGTTTTCTTCATTTTATGTAATCACTCAGTCAATGACTACAGTAGAAATAAACAGTACACATAAACAGTAGAGACACAGTACACATTTTTTATGCATACAATAAAAGCAAAATTGTTATTATAAAGGAAGGTGATATGAATACTGAACTGAACAAGAGCTTTTTTATTTAAACATGGTGAAAAAAAGGTGAAGATTTTCAAATTCACATCACCTCAGTCCACACAACATCACTTTGTACAAGTCATCAGCAATTTCTATCTAAATGTAAAACTAGAGTTTGGTTATGTCTTACCTCACAGAACCACTGCTTTCCATTGGTTCAAGCAACATAGAGATACACCACTAAACCTCAAGGTGACCACTATGAACGCACACATGCGCACACGCACACACACACACACATACATATGCACATATTGGTAGATGTTGAGGTTGCCACACTGTCTCTCCCAGAGGTTCCTTGGCTGGTGACATCACCACAAAACTCCTTGTGTGTGTGCTTCACAGAGAGACACTGTATGTGACTTTGTGTGAAAAAACTCCCTGTATTCCTCAATGTCTTCCAACCTCAGACCAACAGTGTGTGTGTGTATGTGTGTGTGTGTGTGTGTGTGTGTGTGTGTGTGTGTCACTGGGTTATGGGTTATGGTGAACCACAGTGGTCATCTGAGGTGTGTGTGTTCATAGTAGGCCAATACTAAGTCCACAAAACTCAGCTTATTCTATGTAAGTATGTATGTGTAATACATAGTGTGGTTCTGGAAACATAATTGTTTGGGCAGACAGATAGATGATTAGTGTTGCCCTCACACTTTTTCAAGTCCTTTCATTTTATACAAATTTCATGGAAATTTGCAGGTATTTTACAGAGACGTTTTACGGAGAGAAGAGTGGTGCAATTTAGTACAAATTACAATAACAAAAGTGTTAAGTTGGTTTAGTTGGTAAGAGCCAGTTAATTATATTTGGTAAATTCTTAATGAATTAGACTCTGACCAATTCTTACGAAGCAATATATATAGCAATATATAGCATATATAGCAATATAAATACATATAAGTATATGTTAAGTATTTATACAGGCTTAAAAGACAATCTTATGTTCAGTATGTTTAATACTGCTGCCACAAACACATAGTCTCATAGTTTCAAAACTCAGTACAGTATGTGCAACATACTAACTACCAAACTACAGTAATCTACTGCATTTCTTATTTGTAATCATCATCTTTGGAGGTGAAAAATCTCTCTCTTTCTGTCCCTCTCTGCCAGTGGCTGTCTGTCCCTGTCCCCTGAGTTGAGGCCACCCTGAGGCCAGTGACAATGGCATGGCAAGGATCAATACCACACACACACACATAAACACACACTCTGCCACCCTGAGTGAGGGATCGATGAAGGGATAGAGAGAGTCTGGGGAAAAGGAGACTTCCTTTGGTTTTTATCTCTCCTGTCTCTCATCAGCACCTTTAACACTTCATGACATCCTAGCTAAAGGATAATATCTCTCCACATATAACCATTCATACATTTTGCTACTTTAATTGTTCAATATGAACAATTTTAGATTAGAGATTAGGTAAGAGATTTGAGCAAATTTAAATTAATGTCACTGATTTTGAAGTACACTGAACCTCAATGAATTTACACTTGTCTAAACATGAAATCAATTTGAGAATAGATCAAATTAGTAATTTAATTCAGTGTAAAATCAGACTTTTTAGGTTGAATAGCCTGTACAATATCATTTAGCATGTATAGGATATACACACGTCGTTCAAGGCCTGATTAATGTATTTTTGTGAATCAATTATACATCTATGCAGGCCACATGAAAACATGTTCTAAGACGCATTTAAAAATCGAGCTTAGAGTCAGAAATCATTGACTATAGTAAAAATCATGAATTTGAAATATATTTAATGAATCCCATAACTAAATATTCTAATGTGAAACTTGTGAGTTGAGTTACAGAGGGTATGTTTTTTTGTTTTTTTTTTAAACATTAATCCCCCTCTATACATCGGAAGTCATTTATGCATCCCAAATTCTTTAGGGTAAAAACAGTGTTTGGAGATTGCAACTATGAGTAAAAATTTCAACAGTGATAAGTGAGCTTCAGTTATTAAAATATATTGAAACACCTTCAGCAAACCTTGATTAATCACTTGAAAACACATGAAACTGTGTTCTCTCTCTGTATCCATGTATTGGTTATTAATACAACAGTGTCAGTGATGTCTTGTTCTTTTGTCTTGAGTGAGTGCAAATTTTGATTTGGGAAGCTGCTTTTCTATTAATCTTTTAACTGAGTAAAGCCACAGAAAGGAGATTCATGTTGCTCAAAACTAAAGCAAGTCAGATACAGAAAACAGTAATGTACAGAGTCATAGTCAGGTAGAACTCATTGCCAGTTCTGTTCAAGAAAATACTGAAGATCTGTTCAAATTTTTGTTAAAACAGTATCTTCAAACAATGTAGGAACCATAATTGAATTGTGTATGTGAAAGCTGGTGTAAGAAATAAATTGTAAACCTGGGTGAAAGTAGAAATCACTCCTATGCAGGGAGGGTAAATGGACTTGACTTGTATAGTGCCTTTGTACCTTAACAGACAAAATGCTTTTCTTCTGCTTCTCATTCACCCATTCACCTCATTAACACACTTGCTCACACACTGATGGGGGCAGAGCTGCCATGCAAGGTGCTGGCCTGACCATTGGGAGCAACTTGGGGTTCATTGTTTTGCTCAAGAACACTTTGACACATGGACAAGAAAAGCCAGGTACTGAACTGCCAACCCTGTGGTTAGTGGATGACCCGCTCTACCTTGTGAGCCACCAGGAATGAGTAATGTCTTTTTTATTCCTTTCTTCTTGGAATTAAATGTGGAAAAGTGTATTAAGTGTTAATGAATATTTATTTGAATGAAAAAGGTTTGCTATGAATTCTTTAGAGGTTGTGACTGACTGAGAATTTTGCATTTGGCTTTAATGTCCTGTTGAAAGGACAAGAATTTTGTTTGTTAATCCTATGTGATGAGCTAGTTTTGTTTGTTGTGTTTATAGTATGTAAATGTCATGTACTTGTATAGCGCTTTTCTAGTCTTCAGACTACTCAAAGCACTTTTCACATTACAAATCACATTCATACACTGGATGGGTACAGAGGAAACTAAGCATTCATACACATTCACACCCTGATGGCACAGCCATCAGGAGCAATTTGGGGTTAATGTGTACAGGAAGAGCCAGGAATCGAACCACCAATATTTCGATTAGAGAACGACCCGCTCTACCTCCTGAGCCACAGCCGCCCATGT
Organism: Euthynnus affinis; assembly: GCA_029490765.1. Taxonomy (NCBI): domain Eukaryota; kingdom Metazoa; phylum Chordata; class Actinopteri; order Scombriformes; family Scombridae; genus Euthynnus; species Euthynnus affinis. Next base: position 823,194 of record CM055861.1, on the reverse strand, counting down.
ATGTATAAGTGTACATGTATGTGTGGTGGACCCCAGGATGAATAGCTAATGCTTATGCTGGTGCTAATGGGGATCCTAATACAGAAAGAAAGAACGCTTAATATAAAAGTGTATTAATATGTAGTATGTAATGGTTATCAATATTTTGTATTACCTTTAATTTTTTGCCTATATTTATCTTCTTTTACAATTCTATGCCTGAGAGTTGTGTATTTATTTTTCATTTTCATAAAAAAAGTTTATTTGTTGCTTTCTGAATGTGCACCTCATCAGTCTTACTATAGTAAAAAAAACAACAACAACAAAAAACTAAAGAGAAACAAGAGAAAAAACATGTTGAAATGAAAATATTTCAGTTCTCAATTACAAAAACACAAATACGCAACAGCAATTTGAAGTAGGTATAATAAATTATAATGTATATAATAAATAATAGTGTTTTGAGCACTATTGTTTTGATCTGTCATAGAAGCACATGTTCATTTATATACGCATGAAAAAGATTACTCATGTTGAAATACATGGCAACAGTGATGTAAAGTAGTGCTGGGTATGTCTGTGCAGTGGCGCTGCACCTCCTCAGTCAAAGCACTCTCATCAATTGATCAGTGACGGAGGAGTTAGCAATTGTCTCTAGTTAACAGAGCAGTCGGTTCTATCTTTCTCTCTCACACACACACACGCAGTATATGCACACACACCTCGTCTATAATGCATGGGGTGTATTGTGCGGATGCAGTTAACTGCCGCTTAAAAGTAATTAATTGATTTTCTGACATATCAGTTATCAGGAGCACCAAATGACACGCACACACACACGCACACGCAAACACACAAACACACACACACATAGGCAGACACTGATATTCATGTACTGACACATTACAGTGTTATATAAACTCAAACATACATATAAACACACACACAATGGGTTGGTGTATGGCCACACATAGAGTACACACACTCAACCTAGCTGTAATTAGTATTCACACTAATTCTTTATTTAATTCTTTATTAATTAATTAATTTATTTATTTATTATTATTATTTTTTATTTTATTTTTATTTTTATTTTTTTTTAAATATTAAAATTTATAATGGAAGTCTATGGGAGGATTTCTTTGAAACTTAATATCTTAAAAACTAAAAGTGCTACAATGTTCATACTTGATGTACAGGTGTCCTATCTGGACATGTTTAACATATTAAAACATGGTATCAATAGCACCACCATGTGTTCAGTTATTAAATGTTTGCATTTTGGCTAATAACTCATGAACTGTAAGTCCTATCAAAAAAGCTTTTTGGACAGGATGTTCCTTAGATGATGCTGATTGGACTAATATAGGCCACGCCCATTTGCGCCACTAAAATCTTTCTGCCATTTTGATTTTTTTGATAAACATATGTTTTGCTTCTGTTGGCACATATTTCATCCAATCTTCACCAAACTTGGTACATACCATATTTAGAGGACCCCGAATAAAACGTATTAATTTGTTTTTGGATAGCACTTATGGTTTCTTTGTAATTGCTTAGTAAACTTTTGAAGGCGTGGCCTAATGCACTTAATAGTCAATAATTCCGTAATACTGAAATGGATTGCGACTAAATTTGGGGATGTTGTACACAAGGTGACCTTACAGAAGTGTGTAAGATTTCATAACATTCTGTCCAAAGAGGGCGCTAAAGTAACCTTATAACATGATATTTCAGCAATTCTGTTGTCTTTAATTGAATGAAACTTGGTACACAGGTTTTCATGAGAATCTGCACGACATACTGAATCATGGCACCAATAGCTCCACCTTGTGGTCATGAATAGAATAGCACCATACTACTTATTAACTACCAAATCTTTTAAATGTTACATGCCATGGTAATCACATTCCATTTGTACATATGGGGATCCTGAACAAGTGTTTAGTATTTTCAGCAATGCTTTGCAATTCATCCCAGTTTTCAGCATTCACACACATTTTCCACAGGAAATGCATTCCTAGTTATACTGCTGTAATAGGAAAGACCTTCCCCTAAACATACACTTTCACAACACATGCACAACACTCAGAAAACCCAATTTTTCATTTTACAAAGAAAAAGAATTCTGAAAAAAATCTAATTTAATTATTCTATTGAGTTTTTATAAAAAAAAGGGAATAATGTCCTTTATTCTACCATTAAAATTACAGCGATTTCTCTCTTCTCACTGATTAACAATAATATTTTTCTGTTTTACACTTTACCAATCTTAATTTGATATATTTTTAGTATTATGTTATCCCCACAGATGCATTGCTACATTAGCTCTGAGATATTATTATGATTACTGCAACAAGACTGAGGAGACTGCATCTAACACAGTGCTACTTAGTCCAAATCTGCTGGATTGCTTTATGGCACGATGGGGCATTGCTTTATGGCATGAACAATGAAGGGGTGCTGCTGTAAAGCTTTCAGAGCTTCTGCCAGCTGCAGCTGGAGGAAGAAGTGACATGTTGGTGGTCACCAAAGGTCTCCAAAGGTAATCATTTCTTGTGGTTGACAAATTTTTATATTTTTCTTACTGTCAAACAATAGCCCTTTTTGACCAAATATTTCCAGGAACCATGGAACCAAAAGCTGGAACTTTCCTCAGAGACTAAGAACCTCCTTCATTTCCTGGTTCCTATCAGTCAAAATGCAGTCAAAGTTCCTGACTTTCTCAAAAGGTTCTTGGTCAATGAGGAGACCAAAACTGATTGTGCTGAAAATAGTCCTAAAAATACACAATTCCCTCCTAATGTTTGCTAAAAACTAAATAAACCAGCTGTTTTAGAGCCTTTTTTTAAAAATTGAAACTAGACATTTGTGAGCTGTTGTAAAATATTTACACTTTCAGTGGGAACAGTGGGTTTGGAGCTGAGAACCACAGTCAGAAAGTATTAAGAGATGAACTGACACTTTGTTGATTTTGGTCTTTTTATACAATTTACTGACAATAGAGAATGTATATAATATTATGTCCTGTGTCTCTTTGCGTGATTGACAGATTTTTCAGCTAGTGACAGTCAGCTGTGCTGATAAAAAAAAGCTGTTGTTGAAATTACAGATGCCACTTGTATGTAGACAGTCTTTGTTCTGATGTTAAGAGGCAAGACGGACCTGAAGCAATTTCTATTTATTTTGAGAACTACAATACTAGCAATGTGAGATAGAAGCTACCCGTAATATCTGACACTGACTATGTTCATTAGAAATAGATAATGCAAGAGAGTTGGTAGATATGTTGTCACCTTTTCTTTGTGTAAATTCATCTCAATCAAACATGGTAATAGTTGAAAAACTACTGAGTGTGTGTCTTCATCCTTTGTATGTGTGTGTGTTGAATTATTCAGCCAGCCAGAGAAGACTGGATTATTCTTGCTAAACTAGAAATTGATTTTCTGACACAAGAAATGAAGGACAGAGCAAGAGAGAGACAGAGAGAAAAAGAGAGAGAGAGACAGAGAGAGAGAGCACCTCTATTCAATCATGCACACAGTCAAAGTTAGTTAAGTGTTCATTCTTTCAGTGTGGAAGTAGAAATGGAGGAGGACAGAAGAAGAAAGGTGAGACAGTATGTAGTGTGTATCTGACAGAGAGGGAGAGAAAGAGAGAGAGAGAGAGAGAGAGAGAGAGAGAGAGAGAGAGAGAGAGACAATGAGACAGACACAGCAAGAGAGAGGTAGAGGGAGCTTAAAGGGTAGAGTTTAGAGAGGTAGAGAGAGGAAGATAGAAGCGCCGCAGGCTGTGTTTAGTGCAGTTTGAATGGCTGAGCAGGTGCATTAGAGCAGAAATTCTCTCTCTCTCTCTCTCTCTCTCTCTCTCTCTCTCTCTCTCTCTCTCTCTCACACACACACACACACACACACACACACTGTGACTTGCTGCACAATGCAAAAAACACTCATTTGACCTGAAATCATAATGTCTTCATCTCAGTGAATTTAAATGTAACACCGAAATCAACTGAAATACAATATGGAAGTAGCCAACTTTAGGCTAATGCAAAATTAATATTCTGCTCACCATATTTATTGATTTTGTTGCAGATTATTTGGATCTTGGTTGTGGTGGTAGTCGACAAAGCAAAGTAGGACAGGGGCCACATTTCAGCTTCTAGGAAATCTGATTCTCAGAGTGATGATTTTTTGTTCTACTTTCAGGAATAGGAATAAAAGCATTTCATCATCTTTCTTAACTTGGGAAATGACATCTCTCTGTGCTTCAGAGGTCTTCTAACCTAATCTTAGGAGCTGTAGGAGACAGAATTCAGGCAGAGACACACATGGGAGGTGAGATATTTATTGACAACAATGAGAATATTATAAGGGACCACTGTGGCAAATATTAAATAATTTTTTGACTGACCTTGTGCAGGATGCAAAAGAGCACATACTCTCCTCAAAAATTTTGCAAAATAATAATTTCCAAACCACTCAGAGAAAACAAGCAAACATGCAAATGGTGGGTTTATTTAATTGATAATTCATTTATTAAAATGAAAGATAGGGCACATAAGTTAATAGGACATGTAGTGAATGAGGCATACCAGTGCCAAAATCTGTGAGCACAAATTAGATCCACACGCACAAGTATAGAGAAGCTGAGTGTACAACTCAAACAGCCACACACATATTATTTTTGTGTGGACTTTCAAAGCACTCGTGCAGAGAATATCTCTGCTTACGTGAGCAATATTGTAGCCTGTGAGGAGAATACCATGCTTTGGGCATGCACAGAATCCGAAGGAGTGTGACTATTATCCCCAAAACGCACAACTACTATCATTGCTCTCCTGCTTGCAAAATATTCACCTACTCGCTTGTGAAAGTGAAAGAGGCTTTTCTTTTTGGCAGTAAGTGGGCGGACCCAGTCACTATTGTATCCGTAATATTACTTAAATGATTACAATCCTTGTCTTTTATGATTAGCTGTCATCTTTGCATCAGTGCAAGTAAACAAAAGAGGACAAATAAATACTGTTGATTATTTTCTCGATTAATTAATTCATTTTTTGGCTCATAAAATGTTAAAAAATGGTGGAAAATATCAATCACTGTTTCTCAAAGCCCAAACTGTTGTTCTCAAACATCTTGATGTTTTGTCCTGACCAACAGTCCATAACTCAAAGATATTCCTTTTATTGTCATAGAGGACTAAAGAAGCTAGAAAATATTCACATTGGAGAAATTGCAATCAATTTTATTTTTCAATTCAATTTAATATTTTAAAGCACTATCAGAAAACTACAATAACTTCATTATTGCTGCTGAGAGTTGTAAAATGAGTAATTCCTCTGCTTAAAGTATGTGTAGGAAGCATCATAACTCCCAGTCTTACTCAGAGGAAGACATGTTTACACTCTTGGGTTCACTCGTGAGTCCTGGGAGACATTCTGAGATGCTTGATAAATATGGGCTCAGGTGTCTTTCTTTTCATCCCTGTCCAGCATGGAGATCTGAGGTATATAATCTCAGCTATATGTTAAGAATCAGGATTCAACCATAGACTGTAAAAGAATAATTGGCTTAGCAACCTTGAACCCATTGGTTTGTGGACTTCAGTTTTGAAGCCTTGAGTTTGCATTTTGACTATCAGCATCTTGGATTTTTGGAGCCAGGAGTGACCATATTTGGATGAGAGGGAGCTCACCTTAATGCTAGCTGCTAGCTTGGTTAGTATAGTGCATTTCCAGTCTATGTTTAACTATGGTAATGCTAATTTTTACTAGGGAAAACAACTGCTTAAAACAATTAACAACAACAAACAACAATATGTACTCACTGGAATTACAGCATTGGCCTCACTTTTCAGACTCAGAGCTAACTGCTTGGATTCAATAGATGCCACTTCAACACAGCACATTGCAGGTTGTTACTGCTGGCACTACTAGTGGGTCAGTGGATAGAATGATAGATTGACTGATGTAGACAGATGGATGGATTTATGGATGGATGGATGGATGGATAGAGCAGCAGCAGTTTTGTGTAGATAAACGAATGAATCCAGGCCCTGAGGGCAGGAAGAGGAGGATGAAAAGAGGATAGAGGAGGAGATCCCTGAGGAAACGAGGGATGAACGGAGGAGGACAACAGAGAACCAGGACTGACGATGAGAATCTTTCATCTGTAAGTGTTACTTCATGTAGGTAAATAAATTCTGCAGTCACATAACAGGTGTTTAATCAAACATATTTGTCTTGACACTGTTTTAAAATATTCTTAATATGAACTCTGCTATGATAAGTTATGATCTAATTCTTAATGCTTTTAAGGCATTAAACAAAGCCAAAATAACATTACTAATGTATTAACACTAAGGCACCAGTTTGGGAAATATGTCTTTCTCTGTGCTGCTATGGTCTTTATGTTAATCTGACTGAGAACTGAATTCAGTCCTGTGTTGTGTTCAAAGTGGCTGGGAGTTGAATGTGACGTCATTAAAAGTGGATGGTGTGGATGGCTCTGAGGAATTAAGATGATCCATACAATCAACAAACTGAAGCTGCTTCAGGCATCATCATCTATTTGTTTGGATTTATGTAGACTCCCCTCTTTGTGCGCCACAAAATAACCAATTAGATTCCTGAATGGCAACCCATTTTGAGGACCCCATTCACATGATGTGAAATGATGTTGGATGTGAAATCGACTCACATCCAACCCTGGTCGAGAGGTGGGTCATGAAGGAGGATCGGCTGATGTGAATTGCCCCCTATAGATACAGTTTCACCTGTGTCACTGTGTCTCTCTGAATGGGGTCTAAGACAGGTAACTTCTCTTTTAATTTTAGTCATAAGTACAAAAGTATTTATATCTGTTCAGAAGGCCGCACCTGAAGGAGAGAATCTTGCTGTCATAGAGAGGGGTGAGACATGTTGATTGTTTAATTATGGGGAAAAGAGTGCACACTTTAGAACAGTCTCTCCTTGGATTCAGTCAGTTGTTCAAACAAAAAACTACATTAGTAGTTGTGTAAAGAATTAAAAAAGAGCTGAAAGACATTCAAATCCTGCTTCCTTTCTCACTTCCACTGTGTGTAACTGGAATCAGTTAGAACTTATGTCTTCAGATAGACTTGTGCAGGACTACAGTGACTGTGAATCTGGTGGAGGACAAGTAACTGTGGCATTTAATGAGTGTGTGAAGAAAAAACACATTCTTGGCACCCATGATATACAATGTAATATATATTAGATATATCAGAGGTGACCTGCACTGAACTGGTCAAAATTTCATGCATGACACAGGCAAATCATTACTGTACACTTCTTTAGATGTTTTGCTAACTTTGGGATAATAGAACACAGTCAACAGTCACTATAGACAGCCACAAAAATCAATGCCTGTCTTCCATGGCCTAGATCACTGCTGACAGTCAGGGAGATTTCCAATCAACTAATTAGCCATTCACACCCCTTAGGCTTTGGTTATTTTATGCTTTTTGTAGTGTGTGTGTGTGTGTGTGTGTGTGTGTGTGTGTGTGTGTGTGTGTGTGTGTGTGTGTGTGTCTGTGTGTGTGTTTGCATGCTAAGCAACCTCGAAGATTCTGGAAAACACAAACGGATCATCAAAGTGGAAGGAACCAGCAGAATCAGCCAATCAGACACCTTAAACTAAACCACAGAGTCCCAAACGAGCCAATTAATAAATTAGAAGGCTTAGTCGCTGGGCGGAATTTACAATACAGAATAGAAGGGCGCTAATGGGTATGGGCCACACATACACACATATAAAGACAACACTTTGCATTCACTTGTTAACCACAATGTGGGGACAAATGGAGATGGAGGGAAGAGAGGGTGGGTGAGGAGGAGTGAGAAAAGGGTGAGGCGACTCTTTGCATGACTTCTTCGTTAACCACAGGACTGAAGGGACCTCGCCTTGCCTTGCACAGGATAGCCGTCCCACCAGACTTTACAGACACGCACCCGCCATCTCACCCATTAAAGCTGAGGGGAACCGATGCGGTTGGGAGAAAAATGGGCTGGGAACATTCAGGAAGCTCTGAATGATCAGAGGCTTCATCGATCGTCAGATAGCTGTTCCCTTCTGGTGGTTTCTCATGCTGCCGCTTCGATACTTCAGAGGAGCTTAGAGCCAGTGGGGAAGTGTAGCGAAACAAAGAGGGCAACTCAAAATAGAGAGGGCTGACGACATTACTTAAAAACCAGCAATTCCAACATACAGTAGATAGTTTTTTGAGTAGATTTGTGTTTGTGTGGACAATAGAGCTGCAAATGTTTGGGATTATTGCCAAATTAGAGGACATTACATTAACTTAATTTCCTGGAGACAAACCCGAAACCATAACCCGCCTTTAACACAATGTGATCATATAAACAGATGTATGTCCCTAAAACATGAGTAATACAATTACACACATAGTGTGCTTGGCATTGACCGAAGTGGCTTTGTAGGGCTGCTGAGCTTGCAATGAGTGCACACTGTGGTAAGACCCAGCTTTACCATTAATATCTGTGGCCTAGCTGGTGGTTCCCCTCAAACACACACACATCCTTCATTACAGCCACTAATACTTTGATAAAGTTTCAAGCTCTCTGTGGGCACCATTTACAGAGCAGTCTTACTCCTGTAACCACTGTTTGATCACAAAATTACACCTATTAGGAAAAGATGTGTGATGGATTACAATTTCTTTCAATAGCTTTCAATTACATCTTATAGTTTCAGTGAAGACCCACCATATCCCAGTGAGACTCCCTTACAGCACATTGAGCCAGTCTTCATTTGACGAGGAGTAACTTACCCCAAACCATTCAACACCTTAAGATCTCTGCTCTGCTCTGCACCCTAAAGACAGAACGCCCCTGAGATGAAGAGTGGAGTGGTGGGAGTCAACAGCCTGAGAGAGATCAAGGAGGAAATTCATATCTTACACCAGAGACAAGAGACAGGTGGAATAATCTCCCCTCCATATAAGACCACCTATTATCATGTGACCAATGTTTCGCTCTCAGGTTGCGTGATGACAACTGAGCAAACTCCATCTGCTGATGAAACCGAAGATGAGATTGAAAGCTCTGGAAAATGCTAGCACATGGAGTTCAGACAAGTACAGAAGAGAAAGCAGACTGATAAAGGCCTAAAGTCCATCCATTCCAGCCTCCTCCCTTCACTGAATGTTTCATTCTGTAATAACGTCACCTACATTTCATGCCACCAGAAGTACTATAGAGATTTTTTGGCAAAGAAACAAGTGTTGCTCTGCAAATGGATCCACGGTGGAGAAGAAGATTATGGTGCAAGAACGGTTTCAGTGAACATTTTGATCATTTCTTTTTTTCTCTGACTCTCAACACCAAAATCCATTGTTACAGTTGGGAGTAGAAGCTGACTACAGCTGCTGTCCTTCATTAAACAAAATTTAGATAAAGGGATGCTTAAACTTCTAATGAACACTAATAAAAACTAATGAAATCCATACCCTACTGCAGTATCTGTGAAACTGTATTGGTGGAACCTTACAAGACACAAGCGCAGACGCTAACCAGAACACCAAAAAGATGTTGATATTAAAACGCTGAAGTGATTAAACAGGCAGTCGGAAGGAAGTGAAAGAGAGCAGCAGAGAGGGAGGAGACGGAGGAGGAGAGATGAAAAAGAGGAGAGGAAATGAAAGGATCTTTATTGGAGCTCAGTCTTCCTGCTCCAGCTGATGGAGGAGGACAGGGGGAGGGAGACACTGCAAAAAATTATGCTAAGAGCTTACCCACAGAATGTACTGTAAAACTTTACAATTACTGTTTACTAAGATAGATGTTTACAACTGAAAGTTCAAACAAAAAACAAAATGTTGTTCCACTCTGAATGTGGTGCTTTGAATGGTAGTGAAGAATGCTGTTTACCATGACATCCTGTGACTGTGAAGACCATATGATTCATTGCATTTGTTGTGCTTCCCTACTAATTTGCTGCCCATTTGTAGTTTAAATACAGTTCAGCATCAATTCTCCTGAAACATGAGAAATTATATTTAAAAAATATATATCATTATTTTTGTCAGCACTTACAGTACAAGGCACCTGAGTACATGATAAATGCATGATAAGTATTACAATTATATTTAATGGACCATTTAAAAAAAAACAAAAAAACTTTAGGCCATAAGTACTTTTAACAGTTGAGCCAAACACTAAATATTAAATGTAATGTAGATTTGTCATGATATGGAAAATCTTTCAGATGAAAATATAACTATGTGGTTATATTGTATCATAATCTGTTTATTGCGACTCATAATGAACTACTATACCTTGTGCTGTGGATGATCCTTTATGTCACACATTTGAAAGATCCCAACAAAGCAACCACAAAGTGGTTACACTGATTTACTTCTTCCAAGACCTACATTTTATGAATTTATGGTTATAACTTCTAACATTCAAAAGACTGGCAATATTATATATTTTGGTAATTGTTACCAAATCCTGTATGCAGAACTGAACCAACAATGTACTGATCTACTAACAAGTATTGCGTGTGTATCAAAGCCTGATATATCTTATTCTTGGTATATCAACTATATTGGTCTTTTTGTACAATTTTTTTGACAATAGGAAAAATGTAGAATAATGCCAGATGTATCATATGTAGATGTAAAATATTTGACCAACACTAAACTGGCTACATTTAACTAGAATTAGTTTTAATTAAAAACATTTTGATCAGACCTCACATTCTATTACGACCATGATCTAAAGACTGTTTAGAGGTAAATTTAAATATACTTTTGACAAATTATCAGCATGAATCTAACCATAAATCTGATTCCTAATGTCCATATCAGTCAAAAGATCATTTAATTATTGTGAATTATATCATTTTCTTGCTCTGTTATTGAAACTAAGTTCACTATATAGTGCATGTGGGACTCCAAGATAAAACCACCAGCTCAGTGTTGACATTTTTTGCAGTGGGAGGTGCAGAGATCAAACAGCAGAGACTGGCTGTGTGATGTGTGGCCAGATCGCCACATGGGAGCCACTGCGTGTGTGTAGGTGTGTATACTGTGTGTGTGTGTGTGTGTGTGTGTGTGTGTGTAGTAAGAGAGGAAAAGACAGACAGACAGACAGACAGACAGACAGACAGACAGACACAGACAATGAAACCATGAAACCATAGACAGTATTCTGTGCTTATTCCCAGGCTTCAAAATGAGAGCTAGAGATCACAGCTGGATAAATCACACACACACACATACAGAGAGAGAGAGAGAGAGAGAGAGAGAGAGAGCGACCAACTTGTTGCACACACAGTTAAATAAACAGAAACATTACAACAAAAGCGATAGAAAGAATAAAAGAGATATTTTATTGAGTCCTTATGAGACCCTTTATTAGTGTGTATCCTCAGGATTGTGTGACTAAACATATATGCCCTGGTCCTTGTGTGTGTGTGTGTGTGTGTGTGTGTGTGTGTGTCCATGTGTGTGAGGCTCCAAAAGCGCTGAATCATAATGATCATAGCAGACAGCTCCTTGGTGAAACTCTGGTACTGTATAAAACCTTGGAGTGTGATAGTTGGACAGCAGGAGATCACACACACACACACATACACACACACACACACACACACACATGCACAATATCCATTCCAACTGTTTTTTCTTTCTGTGACGTTATTGGCAGGAATGAAAACTTTCTTCAAAAGACTTGCATGAAAAGAGAAAAAAAACTTTTATCTACAAGTATAACGCACATATGCAGATGACCATGAAATATGCTGAGGATATTCATGATTCACAATGATTTTAATGACTGTGGTAAACCCATGAACTTTCCTCAAGCACCTGAATGTCTATTTGTACACAAGAATGTTATTGCTATCATTAGTAGTTACTTTATAGATTAAGATGTGACATAAAACCACATATGATAAGCTCATAACTTGCTGTGGTTTCCAACCTTTTTGATGAGTAGCCCCTTACAAAAAGGTAGTGTTTTGTTGGGTCTCTTCGTCAACATGGTTTCATTTAAATAACATGTCTGAAGGGGATCTTTAAGTTTTGAATGCAGGACTTTTCTTGTAATAGAGTACTTTTACTTTAGTATGGGATCTGAGTAGTTCTTCCACACCATATTTTTTTCAGAGCTTTTTTGCTGAAAACAGCTGTCAGCTACTGCTGGGAAACTAGATCGTTGAGAGCAGTGAGTAAAGTTGTGGGCTGTACTTCCAAAACAATGAGCTGAAAGATCTCTGTAGAGCTGAGAGGAAATGCAGAATCAGTGATTAATTCATTCTTTGTTGCCACTACAAGTATATTTTACATATTCACTTCCATCCATTGTAATTAAAATATTGATAATGTAGCTTTAATGACCTCATGACCTCTGTTGGGTTCGACCACAGAACAAAAGTTTTAGTTCTATTACTGTTGCTGGTAAGGCATTAAAATCATCATATTTATAAGAAACATCATAACCACCAGGCAGTCTTACTGGTTTATGTATAGATTTTAGTATTGTTTATGTTTTCCTTACCTGCCTTACAATATATTTTTCAGGATACTTAGATAAATGTAACAAAGGAAATTCCTTTAAAGCAGTTATCTGGCAGTGTAGTCAGACATTTTGTCTAAAAACATTCAGAGAAACAACAACAAACCATTGGGAGAAATATGTATAATATATACAATATGTTTCCTAACCCTTGACACAGTTGCAACACTTGTTGACAAAAAAAAAAAAAAAAAAAAGACACGTTTTGCAGATTTGTCAGCTCTGCCCTGCAGTTTGAGCAGTGAGCAACTGAGAAAATAGTTGTCCCACAGAGTAAACTGAAGGGAGGAGGAGGAAGAGGAAGGGGAGGAGGGGTTTCTGGTAAGACATCACTATTCATTTCTCTTCCCAAAATCAGCAGCATGCCGGAAAAACACATTTCTATCTTCTTGAAAACAAGGGTTACAGCAGGATTAAAGTACCCTAGTGCAACATTTGACTCATTTCAGTTTTTGAAGCGCAAGTTGCATTGCTTGCAGAATTTAGGGAATTTAGGATCATAGAGAATAATATTTGTAATGAAATACATGTTTTTCAGCCCATTACCTCCAGGAAATATGTTCATATTAGACTATTGTGCACCCCTTGATTTTCTTAATTGTGTGTTCTTTATATAGAGAGGTGGAAAAATGTTGGCTTTGAATCTGTAGATTTGTAGTCATGCATTCTTGTCAGGTGATAGAGTTGTGTATTTCTATTTTACAAGCCAAAGAGTATTTTACCCAAAATTGTGGTTAATGACATCACATAAGAAAATGTGATTCCCTGAATGCTCAAACTAAACTAGTCTAAATGGACGCACTTGCCAGCTGTTCCTGCTGTTCCTGATTGTTGCTGCTAGTCGTGTATCTGTTGTTGTTGTTGTTGTTGTTGTTATTGCTGTTGTGCTTCTCTGTGTCCCAATCCCCCCTCCCTCTTCTTTCTCTCTCAACCCAACCGGTCAAGGAAGATGGCCACCCACCCAGAGCCGAGTTCTGCTGTAAGTTTCTTCCCGTTACAGGAGAGTTTTTCCTTCCCGCTGTCGCCAAGTGCTGCTCATGGGGGGAACTGTTGGGTCTCTCTCTCTGTAAATTAAAGAGCATAGTCTAGACCTGCTTCATGTAAAAGCTCCCTGAGATGACTTTTTATTTGTATTTGACACTATATAAATAAAACTGAATTGAATTGAACTTGAAGGTGGGGTGAAAAGCCTCGTGTCAAAAAGATTGGAGAGAGGAGTGAGTGAGTGGTCTCTTCTCAAAGACATTTACTCTGTGGTTCACATGAAAACTGAAGAATGCATGAAATATGAAAAAAGAGAACCAGAGACAGAAGTTCAAGACTTTCTGTCTTCCTTGCACCTGTCCCAAGTGGGCGTGATTGTTGGATTGTTGGTTTTAGGCACAGTCCTGCCAGTTTTGATTTCAGAAAGGTATGAAGGAAGGAGGTTTCATATGCTCTTATCTGACAAGTGCTTCATTTCAAGCACTTCAAGGTGATGCCTTGACATGCAGGTGGTTGGTAATTCTTAACCCTGTTTGGCTCTGTTTCGCTGTCATTAGTCATGAACTAACTAAATGCAGGCTGTATGACACCTTTAAGTTAGCCCATTGTGGCACAGTGCGCCAGTTTCATGTATGATGAATTAAAGGTCTTGACACATGTATGTTTTTGTGTGTACAGTCTTTTGGACCCGTGATTTCCCACACATGAAATAACAATTACACAATTTTCTAGAACCAGTCTCAGGTTACATGATGAGAGGGAGATAAATATAAGGTGAGGGATGGAATCTAAATAATAATCTAACATTGTTTGTCTAGTTTGTTGATAGTAGTTCCCTTATGCCAAACAGAACTTCCTGGAAAAGAAACGCTGCTGTCTTTAAGGGAGCACTGTGAGAGGACTGCCCCATTCCCACGCCTGAAGCATCAACCTCGATGATGAACTGGAGCTTGGGGTCTGGTAAGGTGAGGAGGAGTGTGAAAGTAAAGCATTGTTTTAGGGACTGGAACGCCTTGTCAGTTTGAGGGTTCCACAGGAACTTGGTGACTGGGGAAGTGAGGGTGGGTAGAGTAGCCACAGAGCTGTAATTCCCGATCCCGAACATCTATAAAATATCAATCAAAGGTGTAATGATTCTAGGCAAATCAGAGACTCAGACACAGAGAAAGACTTAGGACAGAAGGTAAGATTCAAAAATTAGCTAAGTCCTTACTGGAAAGCCAGGTAGTCATTTGCAGGTAAATTAGTCCAGATCAAACTAGCAAATCCAGGCACAGAGTAGGCAAAATGCAGTGTGTGCAGTATATCATGCCGATAGCTCATGTGTTGTACGATGAAATTAGGACTGATAAGTATACATCTGGGGTACCTTTGGCATACTAGAAATTCTCCGGTTTGTCACATACTACTTACTACTCAGAATCAGTATGCCAGTAGTAGATATTATGTCATTTTATATACAGTGAAGATCTTGCCCTAGGACATACAACTTTTCCAATTTAAGTTCAATGAAATCCTGTATTGTGCAGCAGTCATATGTAGAAGCAGTATGTAATTGTTACTGTTCAGCATTGTAACTTGGTTTTCTCTTTCATCTATATAGATTGCTCTTAAGACCTGAGCTACAGGAGCTACAAACCAGAGGCCCACACCTTTCTCAAGCTATGTTACAAATTTATTTGTGAAAACAGAGACGTGTGTGCTACTTTTGCATTCAGTTTACATTGTTCTATAACAATCTTTGGTATGTCTGGAAAAACAAAACTGGTTCTAATTAGGAATAACTGAATAACTGACTAGACATCTTCTCAAGGATGAAGATGCTCTTGGCTATGGTGATATCTCCTTCAATTCAAATGTAAGTTTTAGAATGATGCATAGTCACTGTTTTTTTCAAACAAATCCTACCTTTTCCTCAATATTAAGTATTCATGTCTATAAAAGTAAAATATAATATCTATCTAAATGGTAAATGGACTGTACTTGTATAGCGCCTTTCTAGTCTTCGATCACTCAAAGCGCTTTTCCACCACAAATCACATTCATACACATTCATACGCTGAATGGGTACAGGGGGTACCATGCAAGGTCCCAAACTGCCCATCAGAGGAAAACTAATCATTCACACACATTCACACATTGATGGCACAGTCATCAGGAGCAATTTTGGGGTTAAGTATCTTGCCCAAGGACACATCAACATGCGTACTGGAGGAGGCGGGAATCGACCCACTGATCTTCTGATTAGTAGACAACCTGCTCCTGAGCCACAGCCACCTATCTAATATATATCTAAAAAAGTATATATGTCTATTATGTATATAACATTTACAGGAAATTGAAGACAGCTATAGTATACACATGCGTGTTGCAAGAATGAATGAGAAGTGCAAAAAGGTCCATCCAAACATGGACATCATGAAAAAGAAAATGAAGAGGACATTCCCTGAGAGAGTCTGCTTCATTCAAAGCCACTCCACCAGAAACATTCTTCAAGACTTCCCAGGTTTACAGCATATCAGCATATTGTATTCATTTGGATAGGTGAGTACAGCAATACATTCATCCCACTTCCATCATGCCTAGTGGAAATTGTGGAATTTTCATTTCCTTATAACAGTCTTGCAAAGAAATTATAATTTCATTTTATTGTATAGAATTGGGTGAGTAACATAACAGATGTGTCGACTAATCCTTATGAGCTGAGAAATGAAAATTGCACAACATTATAACCTTTTGAAAACTGCATTGCAAAATTACACATACACCTAGATAGATTTCTCCCTTTAGAGTGTCTACTAGGGGTGTACCTGAATACAAACACATTATTTGGCAAAGCACAAATAGTGGGTTTTATACAAATATTTGTCTCATACAAATATTTAAAAATGTATTTGTTGGGGTATTCTCCAGAGATAAAGCTGAGCTGCTGACACAGGTGAAGCGTTCCCAAGGGACTCTCCATAACCTGCTGTTCCCTTTCTCCTTTCCACAAAGTTAGGTTGTAAAAAATAGGCAATAAATGAAAAATGCAAAGCAAAAATTGCCTTTGAAGTTCCTCCCTACACGTTACACAGTGTGCTTTCTCCATGTTATGGGTGTATAAATAGATAGAGGTCTATCTGCAATGAGGTGGTGAGTAAAGTTCTAGCTCAGTAATCAGTGCCGTCATCTATGATTAGGGAGACTCCAGTTCAAGACCCAGTGTGGGGACCTCTTTCTTAAGGTAGTTTATTCATGACCATTTATTGTAACACTTTAATCTTCTAAAATTAAAAGTGTAATAAAAACAAAAACAGGATTTTAAGCCTCTTTCCACTTTTCAGCTGGAGAAGGACAGAAGAAGGACGCCAACACGTCATGGTTTATGGGGCTTCCTGCAGATTAGAAAGCACAAAGAACTCTGAGGAAGAAGTCCAATTAGAAGTGGTAACTTTACCCACACCACGTTTCAAGTGATATTTCTAACCCAAAACATGCTCTTTCCCTAACCCTAACCAAGTGTTTTTTGTGCCTAAACCTAACTAAAATGTTGTCACACAACAAACAAAATACATTTTTGATAGGGATTTGTAATAATTTTGGCAACATATTAGAAAATGCTCCTATTGGTTGTTCTGTTGTTTAATTATGAGGATGTGTTGGAAGAATGAAAACATCTTTTAGTCTTCATATGGATACCTGACGGTTCTTTTAAGACACTGTCCTTTTATATCTAGTTTTTCAGGCAGGCAGTTGACAGGAGAAAAACAAGCTGGAGGATAAGGTTGCCAAGCTAACACAATTTAAAAAACAATAATAATAACAATAATTAAAGCTTCAAGCAGCGTTGGTCCCATCGAGATCAGGGCATTTTACTTTTTAAAAATGAGGGATATTTCTTACCAGTGTGGTGTGCTTTTATTTTGAAAGTTTGACTGAAATGTGTACTATCAAGTGTGCAGAGACAATGAGAAACTGCAGCCAGACACAGAGAAGTAGTCATGTATTTGAAAAACAAAACAAATAAAAAAACAAAAACATATAGATGTCTCCAGACCTCGTCTGACAGATGTGAGTTCAGTCACCCCTCCCTTTCTGCCTCCTTCTCCCTCTAACAGGTCAGAGTGTGCCAATCCCCCCGTCTAACCTGCATGTCACTCTCAGGTGGAGATTCGAAGTTGAGCGTAATTTTCATGTGGGGAAATGAGATTCATGCCATGACTTTGGCATGAATTTTTAAATATTATAAAATTTTTCGCCGGACCTCATGTGCATGCCAAATTTGGTGAGTTCTTGAGCATGTTTAGGGGGTCAAATTCAGGTGTGAAGTGGTGTAATAATAAAGAAGAATGAAGAAAGAAGAAACAAATGGACAGGGAACAATAGGGCTTTGCGCTGGTCAGCGCTCAGGCCCTAATTAAAGCTACAAGCAGTGTTGGATGGGTCTTCACCCTGCACGCACGCTGAATGGCTTGTGTCAAAAGCATATAGATGTCTACAGACCTGGGCTGACAGATGTGAGTTCAGCCATCTTCCCTTTTTGCCTCCTTCTCCCTCAGACTCTGCCCACCCCCCCCTGCCTAACATCCATGTCACTCTAAGGCGGAGAGCAATCAGTAAGAGAAATTTTCTTGTGTAGAGAAAGACATACATGCCATGACTTCATTTCAGACTGAAAATATCATGTTTTTTTGTGAATCCATTGATACACATTTGAAAGTGGTCAGACTTATAGTTTAGATGGCAGACAGTTAAGTAGGCGACATAGTCCATGCTCAGAAATGGCTTCCCCATTGGATTGCATTGTAAGTTGAAATGTCGCACAGCAACTTTAGGGGATCATAAAATCTAAACTGTATAAGTTATTTCAAAGTTTTTAATAACCTTTGTTCAGCACAGTCAAATGAGTCATGTGTGAAGCCAATAGCAGCCAATAGCCAATACCTCCTGAGCCACAGCCACCCCTGGAAGCACGCAGTACCAGTTTTATAAATCTGACAGTATGATTTAGTCATGAATCTACAGAGTTTAATGATCTATAGACTTGAGGAGAGTGCCAAAATTCCATGGGCATAAATATATTTGTCAAAAAAAGAGACCACAGTTTTCTCCTGTGATGATGATGTACCATGGAATCAGAGTTGATAGAGAATCTGCAGCAACACATTACCTTACCTAAACTAGAATTAATAGGATTTTGATACAGTCTGACACAGATCTTGGTTTGGCTCTAGGTTACCACGAAAAAACTTTTGTCTTGTCTAGATCTATTTCCTTAGTTCTGTAATCAGCAGGAGTCTCCTTCTCCTCCTTCTTCACTTTTCCTTTTCTCATCCTTTGCCTCCTTCTTTCTTTTCTGTTCTCTCATGTTTGCTCCTCCTCCCTCTTTCCTGTAACTAGACTGCTAAAATAACGATTTCCGCTTCTCTCCTCTTGCTCGTTTTTCTTTTCACGCAGAGGCAAACACACACACACACACACACTTGAAGTCCAGGCAGTCCTCTCTTGTGGTTATTTATTGTAAAATTCTGTTGGGTTTGTGGCTTTGGTAAGTGTGTAAGAGTGTGTGTGCAAGAGACAGAGAGAGATGGCGTATGCGGTTTACCAGCATGGCTAACCAATATACTGTTAATGCAATACTGAATGACATACACATACGCACACACACACACACACACACACAGAGAGAGAGAGAGAAAGAGAGAGAGAGAGAGAGAGGGAGAGAGAGAGAGAAAGAGAGAGAGAGAGAGAGAGCGAGAGAGAGAGAGAGACTAGTTTTAATTACTTATTTATTTTAATTACTACATCAAAATTATATGGAGACAAATATTTACTGTGAACATATATTATGTGATATTACATAATGAAAAACAAAAACCCAATTGCTATGCTCTGTGTGTGTATGTGTGTATGCATGTGTGTGTGTGTGTGTCTGTATTGAATGAGAGGCTTTGTCTTTCTAACGGTCGCTCTGCCACATACATCCTCCTTGCTTCCTTCTTCCTCACTATCTCCTCTTTCTGTTACAACTCACACAAAGACACACACACACACACACACACACACACACACACACACAGCCAACATACATTTTGAAAGAATGAAACAGCCTCTGTTAGTTAACAGGCTTGAGTAAACTGTACTGTCTCATCATTGTAACTGGCAAGACGCTGCACAAAACATATGTGGTCATGTTTTACCCAGTGGAATACATGCTTATATTATACTATATTATATGATGTTTGTTAAACTAGATTTTTCTCACTGCTATCTTTCACCTCTTCCACTCTAGAATTATACAGTAATGTTGCTGTCTGTGAGGTCTGATAAGGTCTGTTAAATCAAGTTTAGTCCAGTTCATATTTATGTACAGTGTATGTGTTCTGTAGTTCTGCAGTCTGCAGTCTCTGTATTGTGGCAACCAGTAGTTCAAAATTGAAATAGCTAATAAGCCTATTTTGTATTTACAAATGATAAAAATACTGGTGGATTTTTGGTTATATTTTGGTTCTTTTCAAAGAGTGATTTATTGGTGACATTGGTAACATGGCAGACATAAGTAGTCACCGTCATGTCACAGCTCACATGCACAATGCTAGCCCTTATCATAACCAGTAATATCCCTTTAATATTAATTTATTTTTATTTTTATTTATTATAGCATGACACAATAACAATTCAATACATTGGATGAAAACATGGAACAAATTCAGACATGTTAAAAGCACATTAAAACACTGTCTGGAATACAGTGTTCTGTTGACAAATTAATCCAGTGCATGATGGACAGTTTAGTTATATGCAATATGATATGGTCTTGTCATGGAAATAGGTCTGGGCCGTTGTAGCACTTCTTATTCTCTATACTGACCCTGAAGATATTTTCTTGGAATCTGATTCCACTGTAAGAAATGGAGGCCAGAATCCACAGCCTTCTTTCTGTGCAAATATGCATTCCAAAGTTCAGCTGAAGCTAAAATGAGGCTTCAGCAGCGTCAGTTAGCTAAATCAAATTGATATGGTTTGAGTCAGTCTCTAGCTGTTCTTGTCCTCTAGACCACATAAACTTGCTCCTGCCTCTGTGCCTGACATGCATCTGTGTTTATCTGACGTGTTGTGAAAGAAACGAGTGATGGAAAAATGCATTCCAGAGATTTCCTTTAAGAAATCTTTCTTAACCTGAAAGGAGCAAGTCGTGGCTAATAGTTGTCAAAATTGGCATAAATACAGTGTATTTATGCAAAGCACAGTAGAAGATGTGTTATTATGTGTTTTACTATTTAACGTGTGGGTAAAAGGCCAGTCGCAACAATTGATTGAACAGTAGATTGTTGCGACTACTTGAATGTATCACTCCACTGCAGCTTGGCAAGGAACATTCCAGAGAAGCAAAAACAAGGAATTTTGTTCTAAACAGGCTGTAATTTTGGAATATATCAACTCGATTTAGCTAAGTGAGGCTGATGAAGCATCATATTAGCATCTGTTGAACTTTGGAATGTACAGGATCAGGGCTATGGATTAAGTCCCCCATTTCTTACAGTGTAGTCTTGTCGAGAAAGAATAGCTTCAAAGTCAATATGGACAGTAGGAATTGTTACAGTGACCAAGACCCCCTTCCACGTATATAATGGCACATCAGTATTGCATTGAGGCAGGCTTGAAAAAAGTTGAACCTGTGTTGTGTGATATGGAGTGAATAGAGGTCTTCCAGGAGTGAGATGGCTGGACAGGGAGGGGTGCTGAAGCAGAGGATCTGATATATATCTGCTCATGACATCCAATCAGAATGACTGAACGGGTGAACGAAGCTAGAAGGTGGGAAAATAATCATCTACTGTACGTGGACAATGAGGACATTTAGCATCATCAGAGGGTTAATAGTTGTTATGGAATTTGTGAGTTGTTATATGAGTTCTGTGAAGGAAAGGACCAATATGTAGTGTATTGTGTATTTATTGGCTATATGGTGGAAGATGACCCGGTCCCTATGTAGATATAAAGGGCTCATTCTATGGTAATGAAAACACAACAATTCTTATTTTCAAGTGGTTATACACCAATTAAAACATACTTATGAATATTATAATCATTTTCTGACAAGTCTGCCAGATTCCACTAAATTCTACGCACAGGACCTTTAATTGAGTTTTGGAGCTGCAAGTCATGGAGAATACATATGCATATATTGTGCCAATTTATAATGATGTTGGTGTATGTTAAGATCTGATGTCCATTTAGATGTAATAATAGAGAGTTTGTTCTGATTTGAAGAAAATGTATATGTTTGTGATTCAGTTAATTCAATTTAATACATATAGAGGGTGTGTCATTGAGGAAATAATTTATGTTCATTTTCTCCTTGATGACTTCTTTCAGCTGTATATTAAAATGGCTTTGGTCAGTTCTATTGGACTTTTGTTGCATGAGGTTGAAGGTCATCAGCCAGCCACCACTGAATTATATGGAAGGTTGAGCCAGATTGGAGTGAGAGCTAAAGGTGACATGTTGTGATTGAAAATCACTCAGCAGACCATATGGAAAAAAGTAGAGACTTGCAGTGACCAGTTACAAACATCACCTGTAAAGCCACACCTTATTTACTGAATAAGTGTCTAAGCATGTTAGTTTTTGTTTGTGGGTTTGTGTCTCATCAGCCTGGCTGTAAGCTACAGTATACTTGGTGAAACGGACTTGATTTTTTAAAAAAGCAATCATTATGGTGGTTTGACTAACTCAAACCAGTTTCATGTCTCTGCAAGTTGATTTAATTTTAAAGACATTTTGAAGTGGAGGAAATGGAGACAAGTGACTCCCTCGAAAGCAAATGTTCAGCAGTGATGTCTAATAGACTATACACAACTTTTTGGTGAATAAACTTGAATAAACATGAAAGACTTGAGTTTGATCCTTAACATATCACTTGAACTTGTTATATTAGTAGTCCATGGCACATCAGTGGGTCTGGCTGGAAAAACTGAAATTATTTAATCTGACAAAAAACTAAGGAACAGCATGTGTGTGCTGCTGAATGTTCAAGTAGAATACAGAATCCCACAGTTTGAACTTTTCTTTAATCACTGTTTTTCTGTGAAATATTGATTAATTTGAGCCTCAAACTCAAATTTAAATGAAACTTTGTGAGAAGTTTGGAGGGGAAATGTGTCTTTGGTGGAACTGCTAACATCCCACAAACACCTGAAACATGACGAGAGGCTCCAGTAGACACTGCTTTTTCTTCCATAAGCCAAAAAGATTGTGAACCACTAATCTTTAACAATGCTTTGTAGTATGTATGTACATTGTAACTGTATTATTATCATCATCATTATTATTATTACTACATAAACTATAACATCTTGTCATCACTAGATGCATGTAATTGAGTAAAAGGTAGAACCTTTTGAAATGTAGTGGGGCAGAAGTATGAAGAAGAATACTCAAGTACAAGGCCTTTAAAACACAGTACTTTCTATCACTGAGTATTAGTTAAAAGTAAGGATGGGTACTGTATATTCACACCACAAACTTCTCATTAAATCATCAGGTCATATAAATCACATTTGTATCAGTCACGCTAAAACAAATAATTTAAGTTGCTGCTGCTAAGTACTACTGAGATGAAACACCACAAACAAGCACTGATGCGACATACAGTATATAGTATATCATGTTTTTACCAAAATATTGCTCATATGAGACGGTAAAGTCAAAATTATTCTTTGTGACACTAAATCTCAAGGCAAGACATTAATACTTATGAATTATATCTGATGTAAACAGTCTCCTTTGGAATGATTCAGATATAGGATTCCCCCAAAAAACTGATGAACTGGTTAATTTAACATATGATTTTTAAAAATTTAAAAGTATTGCTGAAACAATTCTCTAGTCACTAATCAATCGCTAGAAAATGAATTGTCACCAATTTATTATTTATCAAGGAAAATTTGTAATTATTCTCTGGTTTATGCATCTCTAATATGAGGCTTTGCTTTGTTTTATTTAATTGAGAAATGGAATATTTTGTGGTTCAGGATTGGTGATCAGACAAACGGGACATTCGATGATGGCACCTCAGGCATTTTCCACTATTTTCTGAGATTTAGTGGATGAAACAATCAATCAACTGAAAAATACTATCAATAAATTAATTGATAATGAAAATAATGATTAGTTGCAATCAAATTGCATCCTATGTATCATTCCAAAGGCTGAGTACACCGAACATCTGAGGCTATTATCAGCCTGATGATACTGACTCTACTGCTGCCCTAGATGGAAGTCAGCTCCTTTATTGAACAAAACACAAGTGTGCTTTGACACTATGAGAAGTTATGATGGGAAAAAGTTCAATTCATTTCAATTCAGTTTTATTTATATAGTGCCAAATCACAACAAAAGTCATCTCAGGGCATTTTTACATGCAGCAGGTCTACACCATACTCTTTAATTTACAGAGAGCGAGACCCAACAATTCCCCCCAAGGAAAAACTCCCCTTTAACGGGAAGAAAATCTCAAGCAGAACCCTGCTCTAGGTGGGTGGCCATCTGCCTTGACCGGTTGGGTTGAGAGTGAGAGAAGAGGGTGGAGGAGTGGGGACACAGAGAAGCAGAACAGCAACAGTTCCTATATTAGTATTGTGTGTGAATACACAAGTGCTCTTTGAATGTGTGAGTTTGAATAGGGGTACATGCTGAGAGTCAGCATCATCCCCTTTAAAATCAGCCTGAAGCAGACCTGTGGAGTTTCCTCTGTTAAGCTTTGCCGTCTCCTGATAACACACTCTCTTTCTGTCTCTGACACTAACACACACACACACAAACACACACAGCAGGTGTAGCCCCCAGATAACCAGAATCAGCTCTGGACAGGCACTGTTGGAGCTCCGTCCGATGTGGCCAAGAAAGGCGAACAATGTTGACAAGTGGAAAGTGGCTGATGTAGCATTCAACGCCATGGGTTCATAAGTGACGAGAGGCGTAAATTAAAGAAAAAGAGTGACAGAAAAGCAGAAAAAACCTCCAACCTCCTTGATATATGAACTGGAGGAAGGGAACAATGCAAATTCAACACTTGGAAACACAGAGAAACAACTTTAGTGGCTCTCATATTCAGCCACATTTGAGATATATGGACTGGGAAAGGAGGAGATGGAGGAGGAGGGATGGAGGTGAGATGAAGAGGGAGGATGGTGAGGAAGAAGGAAAGAGTAAGGTTGAGAAGAAAGAGGGAGGAAAGTGAAAAGATGTAAGAAGGGGAAGAAAAAGAATAGGGCATTCCTGAAAAAGGATGTTTGCTCTCAGAGGATCATGAAAAAGAGTTAGATATGAATACATGAAATGAGTATCTGTGGAACTCATCAAGAAATTATAGGAATATTATTACTTTCTCCAGTAGTGACAAATTACACAGCTATTTCAAATTCAGTGAGGAAATTAAGGTGTGCGGTATGTGAATGCTCTGAACATATAAATATAATGAAGAGACAGGGAGTTTGGCTGTCAACACTTATACCTAAAGATGTTTAAACTGTGTGAGTCCATAATTTCTTTTAAGAATCATTATTTTGACCTAGTCCCATAAATGTTTAATTATACACTTGCCTGTTGACAAATTACATATTTTTGTATGTTCAGTTGACCTGCTGTGAACTCTCAGTTACAGTAATTGGAATTCATGATAACACTTTACATTGAATAAGTGGTTTATAACACACTATAATTTAGTTATAAGCAAATATAAGGAGATGTTTATGTGTTTCCTGTACAGTATTTGTAAAGACTAATAACTGTTTTACCTTATTGTCATTCATTATCTGTTTACCAACCTCCACAGGGATACCCACAAGGGAAGTTATTGTTATCAAATTCATAAATGAACTCTTACTTCTGCTTATATGATTACATTATAAACCATTTGTTAATCGTTTATATAGTGCTTAGGTGTTAATTAGGGGGACTTGTGAAGTATTACTGAATTAATCAATAGGAAGTGTAACAATTTAGCAGAAAATAGTATCAGGTTACATGACCCTTCTAAAGATTTGGCCGATAAATTTATAATTACATATCAGTTCCTCACACTATAACATTTTCATGAATTTCTCTGAATTTAACCAAGTGCTTAAGAAGAAACCTTAGTTGCCACACATGATTAAAAAGATGTGGATTCCAAGGTGCTGCTGCTTCTGGTAAGCAGGTATTATTGCCCACTGTAAATTCCCACCTGGAATGTTTTTTTTACGCTCTCCTTAAAGTTCCTCAATATAGAAACTCAGGAGCCAGTGCCCATGAACTGTGGGCACCTTTGCTGTAGAGAATAAGCCAGTCAGATGTATGAATCAGAGCAGAGATGCACGCAGATTGTAAATCTGTGAATTTATAAAGAGGGTAATCTTTCACAGAATTTTAAGGACAGGGATTGAATGTTTTTCTGAAATGGACCTTGGGAGTCATATTCAACTCCTCATCTTACATTTTAGTATACACATGCTACTGCTGACTTTTTATCACAGAACTAGATAGTTTCTAATACAGTTGATCTTTTGTACTGATGATTCAGTTGTTCATGTTCATGTCTATCCAAACTGCATTAGTGGTCCACCAAGATTGTCTATGGAGAACATAACCAAGTTTGGGAAGTCTGGATAGCTGAAATAACTGCTCTCACTTCATCAAACTCACTTCTCTAAACTTTGAAAATAAGCACTGACAAATTTCCCTGTAAAATTACAGTAACCTATAGGCAGCTGTAGTTGCCAGCTTTTTACTGTTTTTTTTTTGCAGTCACTACCATAATTTACTTTCTAATATTATCACAGTATTAGATGTATAATGTGAACTTTACAGTTTGTTACTGTAACTTTGATACTGTGTTTTTAGTGTTGCTATTGTAATCTACATGACCAGTTTCTTACTGTAATTGTTACGGTAAACAACTAAAAAGTTTCTTCTTATTCATATAAATATTAACAACTATAAACTGCAGATATGTACTGTAAATAACAATGTGTCTTCAATCTCAATGGCCCAGTAATGAGATCAGCTCAGTTTTACCTTCAAAAACATATAACCCTTAACATGGCACAAAAGAGGACGAGACAAGTGGCAGCTTTATGGAAATGAACATTTATTCAGAAGCTTTCAAATATGCCAAGTATATTCAAGTATATGTGTTTGAAAAAAATAGTTCTCAAGGTTCATGCCCTTTCAAAGGGGGTCAATGCAGCTCTGTTAATTATAATATCATGAGCTGCCAGCAAAACATAGTCATGGGTCTAAACAGCAACTGTTTTGCAAACTACTGTTTACATTTTTTTAAAGCACAAATTGCAAGACAAATTGCAAGATAACACAATTTGTAATGTCTTGAAATGTCCACTGTTATAATTGACAGGAGGTCGGTATCCAGGCTTCCAGGCTCACAGCTCACTGATTGAGAAAGAAACAAGAATGAAAATCGAGCACAGAGTGAGAGAAAAAGAAAACTGAATAGGAGAGAGAAGCATTTGGACATTTAACTTATCTTTATGAAGTGACCTCAAGATCTTCATAAGAGTGCTGACAAGGATTTGCTGTGAGCTTGTTCGTCTTCCCAGGAATTACTTTCCCTGGCTGGTGTCTGTTCCCTCCCTCCGTTAATCACAATGAGGTACCTGAAAACAACATGTAATAAATCATCTATTATGTCCCAGGTTTTAGTGCAGCTTGGAAAGAAACTACAGTATCTTTGCAACAACCTAGCTACAGCTTAGAAACACACCTGGGTTGAGGTAAGATGACCAATATAACCACTCAGTCTTTTGGGGCTCAGTAGCAAACACATCTTATCAACTTGGCTACATATTTGAATAAACCTCAATTGTTAACTTAGATCGTAGGCTATCATTAATTATGAAATGCAAGTGGGATAAACAAGGTGTAGCTGTAGACTAGGCTGGACTAAAAGCAGCATTTACTGATAAGTAGTTTGAAAGAAAACATCCAAAAATAATCTTTAAACTAGACTTGCAAGCAGTAGTCATATGAAAATAATGTTTAAATACTGGTGATTCAAACTTCCAGCTGAAGAACACTACCTGAAAATGCTCTCTTGTGCCTGCCACATTCTTGCTAGGATTAAACTACTTTAATGTCAGCAAAAAATTAAATGTAGCCACTAATTGGGTAACCAAATGCACAAAATGTATTTCTATTTTCTCAGTAAACTGTTACTAACCTTTTAGTTTGATTCCCCAAAGGAGGATGAACGATGATTATATGATGTTGATGATTACATGTGGCTTCTGTCCCTCCATTACTGCAGCAGTGAAAATGAAAATACTGTATTTTACCATCAGATCTTACAGAAGCCGTAGCTGTTAATATCTGTTCTTGGTTTTAGCTCCAAAAAGAATCAAAATTTATAGTATTTTACCATATTTGGAAAGAACAGCACCTTACTGTTAGAATTTGGCTGGATTTTTACAGTAATATCTTACAGTGACATGTTATTACAGTGACACCTACCTTAAAATTCAGTGTTTCACCCTACAAAACATATCCTTGTATTTATAACTCAGGGTACATATGATTTGATCTGTGCTGTGTCGGTTAGCAGGACAGATGTGTGAGATCTGCCTGTGAGTAGTTCTGATTGGGCAGACTCTACTCCATGTGAAGCCAACCACGTTTCTCACCAAAACATTCTCCACCTCCAATGATGGTTCCAAAATGTGCCATTCATGGCAGCAAACACATGTTGTGGACTGCATAGTCTCTACACCCCCAGCTGCTGTCTGTTGATGCAGCAGCGTCCCCTCTGCTTGCCCTTTTCCTGTCTCACTCTACTCAACACCATTTCCCCCTAGCTGTACTCTGGCTCAAACTGATATGTAGCATCTAATCATCTTCTTATTGCTCCTCATCATCATATCCACTGCTTCACACTTTGGAGAGTGGAGAGTGACTTCCCCAACTACTTTTTGTTCAGATCATCCAATGAGAACACACATCTGATTTTGATGTCAGGGATGGTGCATTCACATGCTGTTGTGTGGCTATGTAATTAACTTTCATACACTATTCAGTGCATTCAACTGAATGAGAAGCTCTGTCATCAGACGTTCACTTCCGATACCATAAGTTCACTTCTTTAGCCTTTAAACTGAGACTCTAGCTCAGCCATGAATGTCAACATCACAAGTAAAAGCCAGCAGTCTCATGAAAAACATTAGCTGAGAACCAACCCATCCAACTGTCTGTAGCTTCAGATAAACTGATGCTCATTTGAGCTTGTTCTGATAAACTGAAGCTCATATAAACCAGAGCAGATAATCTCAACAACTACAGTAACTGCACACAGATACATGTAACTGATAAAGCTGCAGTGTGTGTCTGGCTGATTAGTTGCAAAACTAAGGGCAGACTAACAGACACACACGCACACACACACATGCATACACGCAGATGTGCATACATGTAGATGTAGATAAAGCAGCAGTGTGTGTTCAGTAGATTTCTAGTTACAGATGTGATGATTGGAGGAGAGCTAAGTGATGACATAACCACTCACCAACAACCAATACGACTGCAGGAGATGAAAACCAATCACACCATTGATTCTCAACCGCTGATGGGTTAACCGCATGTGATGTGATCTGATTAGCTTATACTGGTTCAAATCCTTCCTGCTGTGGTTGTGGTTGTGTGCTTACATCTGAATGAGTTGCACAAACTTTACAAGCAAGAAAATTGTGTTTTCTTTATAGTGCAACTTATTCATTCAGCTTGTTTCCAGCAGGCCTGACATTACATCACAAACCTACAAAATCTGTCCTACCTACAATGGTTGCATTGGTCAGATCCCAGTGACTGACAGGAGGAAAAAGAAACTTTTTGTACATCAGCCTTCTGTGTCAAACTAAGGCTGCTGCACACACAGCATGTAACCACAGGACATAGGCGGGAAACACGTGATTGATGTCTCTGAACATGTGGGACACCACCCGTTACAGCACTGCAGGGTGCAGATAGGCGCAGACACATACACCAACTGGTTTTTGTCACTTAGTAGTTACCTTCATCTTAATCCTTGTCTAACAACAATCATCTCAAAGACTGCAACATTAAAGTCTCATTAAAACTCATTTGTTCCATCTTCCATAGTTGTTGGTTTTATGTTGAATGTGCAATATTCTGGTGCTCAGAAAAAGACAGGTGGTGTATCTACAGTTCTATGACTATTGAACAAACTTCACATGCTGATCAATATTGTCCAAAGCACCAGAGGAGCATGATGAGTTGAAATTGTTTTGTCAACTATTTGAAAACTTCCACAATCAGTAAAAAACTGTTAAAACAAATCTGTACTCCAAAATTTGTAACAAAGCCACATAGAATTCTCTTCTAGCAGGAACACATGGTGTATATCATATAGTATTGCTGATGCTGTGTGCAACTTAAAGCAGATCCTGAGTTTGCGTAAATGCAGATCAGAAAAGAGAATACAAATGAAAAAAGAAACCGTTTTTTCTGCAAACTGTTAATTCTGTACCAATCATCAACAGGAAACACACACATACACACTTACGTACATGCACACTGTCACAATTCTGTAGAATTTCCGCAGCAAAGATAAACACCACTAGATTAATGCAACATCAGGTTACCAGGGCTGAATTCAGCATCAACCATTATTTTTAATGTTAGTAATTCAACAGCCGAAAGGCTTCAGAATTTATCGATTTAAGGATAAACTCCTGAGAAAAATATCTGGCTCTTTACTAGAAAAAGGGTGATGAGAGCTGCGTTTGCAGGCCACACAACCAAAACAATTACCTAAAAGATGCTAAAAAATATCTTTAGAGCTAAGGGGAATTGCAAAGCTCGTGATCATTTTACTTTTCTTTTTAATTCTTTAATTTTAATCTTTTTATTTTTTGTCATTGCTACCACAGGGACACCTTTCACATTATTTGATCTATTGTTACAATGGATACAAATACATTGCTCTATGGAATTTATTGAAACATATAGGAAAGGAGCGATTAATGAGCACAAGTAACACCAGTGAACACTTTGATTTAAAATTTTCTGCATCTAAATCCATAATCTACTAACTAAATGAATGAGTGCAGCTGTGACATATACACATACTTTATTAAATGCAAATATTTCTCATCTTCTTGACAGTAATAGCTCACAGTAAAAGCTCACACTAATTCAATCTCAACCTTTGTCACTCAGTTTGTGAAAAAAAAAACAGCTTTAGTGAACAGGCATGGACCTTTTTATTGTTCCTTCAGGGCCACCCTTGATTTGAAAGTCCCAATGCCATTGACAGTCCAAAATAATGTCCATCCATGTATACTTTTTCCCTGTTAAGGCTTCTTCTTATTTCCAATTGAGTGAAATACTCATTCTACAGCATACAATGATATTTAACACAATAGTGTGCTTCCAACTTTATGGCAACAGTTTGTATTGTCTGTTTAAGCATGCACAAAACCCAGTTTGGGGTCATTCATTTCTAAGTCACTTTTTGTGAGGGAAGACTTCTAGCTACTGCTGTTACGTGTAGTTTTTCCAGGTCTTGCTTTAGCTGGCAGGAAGAAGCAACATTAAATGACCTTTTAATTTACTGGGATACTTATAGATTGCATTTACACCTGGCTGAGATCTGATCACAATGTGAGCCTGAGCACCTCCTGTTGTGGTCTGGATTTGATTGCATTCTGATTGCAATGCATTCTGAGTGCATTTACACCTGCATTAACATACATTTTTCCTTATCCAGATAATGTATCCAGTTACAGACCGAATTTTAATACCAGGTGTAAATGGGGTATATGTGTCAGACCTCACTAATAGGAGAAAGTCCTCGCAGCCAGGTTCCAACATCTGCTTGGAAACTACTATTACATTTGGGTATATGTGGCCATCCAATACAGGTGTTGGGTCAATTTTTGTACCAGGAACACTGTAAAAACTTCTTAAAAATTGTCTATAAGATGGATAAATATTCATGTCACAACAGTCAGAGGTGGCTAAGTATTAAACCATATGACTAATCATGAAATGAAGTAGATTGTTTGCTTAGAGACTTTAGAGATAGAGACTTTAATTAGAGATAGTTAGTACTGGGAAAATGAATAGAATCAGACAATGAATCAGACATGTATAGTCATTCATGCAGCTGCTGGTTGATGTAGCAGGAAGGAATGCCTGCTACATTCCTCACTCTCCTCCCTCTTGTCATCCTCCCTGTGAGCTAGCAGGCTGCTGTCTCACAGGCGCAGCCGTGTGACTTAAAAGTTGCTGGTTCAGGATATTCTCTCATGTCCACATACAGTACATACAGTATGATACTGACAGGGACCTCCTGGATCTCCAACTGTACCATTGTACTAGACAGTTCATATTATAGCTGCCAGTGTCAGAAAATACTATTGTATTGTGTTGTGCAGTGCAACTTCAGCTTGTATATGCATATAAATGTAAACCCTGTGTTAATATCCAACCCATTGCTATAGGTCCTCATACTTAAATAACAACAGCTTCTCAGTACTATTGAAAAGGGCAAGTACAGTCATTCCAAAAACAATGCGGATGTGGCATCTCTGACCTGCCAGTGGCATGGTTAAGTTATTTTTAAGAAACTAAACCTACTTGATTATGATCAGTTAAAAATATGGTCATAATTAAGAAAACAGTTTACGGCAAAAGATATTGGTAGGAAATTGGACTTTTTCCATGAAAGTCACATACTTTGTACACCCCACCACAATGCTAGTGTCTACTATTGACTTCATGACTTTTAAAACACCATTTTAATGATGTTACAGGGGGAGGTGGTTGATAAAAGAGTAGCCATGCTATCATTAGAGATAGCCTCTTTATTTTTGGGGCATTTTATACCCTAATAACATAGAGACAGTGGAGAGATGACAGGAATTTCTGGTCAATATTAGAACCATTTCAGTTCATGGTGTTTTAACCCCTAAGACATGCCTTTTAGACAAAATATTGGTGTTTAGTGCTCAACAATGATCAACCCAATCTACTATATATGCAATCAGTTATATGAAGTAGTCTTTGGCCTGGACAGAATGCTGACCTGCGGCTATCTATTATTACAACAGACCATTTGATGAACTACCAGGGTCTGGTCCAGCTCTCTCTTTTATTGCAGGTGAACTGTATCTTAGGGTGTTTAGCCAACTTATAGTTGGCTTGCTCTGGTCTGAACCAGTGGTTGAGTTGGTAAACTTGGTGCATTTTTCCCCTGGTTCGGTTTGTTTACACAGAGAGAATAATCCAGCAAACAAAAAGGCATTCACTCTCCTCATTAGTCAGATATGTCTAGGGCGGGAGCAAGAACGTGGGAGGAAGAAGGTCCTGAAGAAGGTCCACTGGCCAATTACAACATACTTTGTTGCACTGGTCCATGTCAGATTTCTATTCATTATTTAGCTAGTTGTTAGCAACTGTTTCATTAATCTTCATCCCAGCATGCAAATCAAACCTGAGTTGGTTAGCTCAAACTTGCAGAGTATGCTAGTTGGGTCAGATCAAGGTCAGATTCCCACCTCTAAAAAAACTGCTCCAGAATTCATTTGGCTTGGTTTGTTCCACACCATATTATGATTATTGTGTTCAGACCTGCTCAAACCAATTGCACCAGGGGGGAAACCAACCAGAGTCCAGTTCAACTGGACTAAACAGTGAGGGTCTGAAAATGCCCTTAGTGAATATGGGTTGCATAGGTTGGTATATAGCAAAAACCATTTCAGATTCTTCCATTACACTAGAACTTTCCAATAAAGCTATACAGTAAATTTCTGTTTTGTGTTATGAGGGCTAGCAGCTAATTGTTATAACGACTCAATATCACAGCAACTCAAATCCCAAATTGCAAACCAGCTCTCTTTTTCAACCAATTCCTTAAATTTGAACTGAATTTCCAGAAAATCTACAAAATAAAATATGAATTAATATGTGTTTCCATCCACTACTGTTATGTGAATATTAGGAATTGATTCATCAAGATTTACAGTTAGTGGCACTAATTCTCCAGTTGGTGACGTTAAATCATTGCAGAAGAAGAGGACACAATGAGATGACGAAAATGAAAATCAGCAGTTGAACCTCATGGAAAACCATGTGGAATACATGATGGGAACATGACATTTCCATTCATGTATTAATCTGTGGAACATTGTTGGTCCACACAGATCTGATGTTTCCTGCTGCCCCTGGTTTTCATCTCATCAGTGTAAGCTCAAGTGAGATTCAAATCATATGCTTTATAACATGCATGAAGCATATGATTTAAATCTCTTATTGACTAGGTCTGTTTCCATTGCATTTTTACAAATTTTCTACATACATCAACTTTTCCACTTAAAGTCAAGCTTAAAAACTTTTTTGAAATATTTCGACTTATTTTCATATTTATGATGTTTCCAATCAAATTTCTTTATGTCCAAATTGAAAATGTGCATTTTATGCGGATGAAAATACACTTGTAGTTGCTAATTCAGTACTCAACAAAGTTCACAGCAAAGTTTATTCTGAACAACCCTAAATTTATCAAAATATGTTTCAAATACTTAGGTCTTTAACCAACCACAAGAACCATCAGAAACACCCAACAGAGCAGCTAAATGATCCAGGGACACATAAATACACACAAACACACACATGCACACACACACACACACACACACACACACACACACACACACACGAATACACTTACCTCGTAAAAAAGCAGACTGATAGGACGACAATGACTCAAATATACTGTTGGAGGCCATGAAATGGTTTTCTCCAGTTTTCCCTCCTGTCCTTTTTTAAAAAATCTGTGCATAAATAAAAAAAATCAAACACACACACACACACACACACACAGAGGCAATAAAATGTCATTAAGAGATCCTCCAGCAAGCTGGGACATTCATGGCCAATCTCTTAGCCACAAACCTATCTATCTATTTGGCCGTGTACATGTGTGTGTATGTGAAGGAATAAATGTAGTGAATGTTACTCCTCATTGATTCTCACCAGTGTTAACGGTACACTAACACATACACATATACAAACATATGGGGTTTCTCACACCCAAGATATTTTTTGTCATTGCTCATTGAGGATGTGAGATCATTTCCTGTTTGTTCTCTCTGGGGATTTGAGAGTTTCTGTGACCTGAGGTGCAGTTTATAGGTTGTTAAATAAATTGGTCAGCTAATTCATTGCCACTTGCCATGCATGCCCATAAATGGCTGTCTGTTCTTTAATGATAACGTTGTTCCATGGGCATTTTGCATTGTTCACTCAAATATTTTAAATCTGATTCAGGCTCAGACATGAAGGATGAGAAGTTGACATTTGAAGTATAGAATGATAAAATTAAGTTAATTTCTCATTCTACTACTTGCTTATGTAGTCTTCAGCACTGGTGGAAGTCTGCTGAGGGGCATCAGAGGGACAATCAGAACAGAGTAGGTTCATTGGGAGGGGGTCCTTAAAAAGACAGTTATAGTTATATAAGGAGTTTTTTTTTTACTTCAAATCGTGAAAAAGTATTCCAGTAGAGCTCCATAATATAACTATAGACCTGGAAGTGTGCTGAATATGTGTCTTTAATAGCACTGTGTGTCAGGCACGGCACCACTTTTTAACATTTTGATTGGACCAAAGTAATTTTTCACTGGGCCTTTTGATGACAGGTGTTAATACTGTTTACCTTCTTTTGAGAGCTTCCAACTGGTAGTCTCACTAAAAAAGAATTGACTGATGCTGATAATGACTGATGATGCTGTGGAAGGTGACTAGCATGTCTTGTTAATTATGACACTTTTTTTCTAAATCATTTTCAATTGCTAGACAGCTTATTATTTACCTATGACAGTTTATGTTTATGAAGGTACATGCAGGTATATCGCTCAAATTGTGCAAAAATGAAACATAGTATCCTATCTATTATGTTTATTTTTTTGCTGTGGATTGTTTAGACAAATACATCCATACATACCATCTTTTTTGGATGATCTTACTGGATTATTATTTTTTGAGTTGATTGCGGGGAGAGAGAGAGAGAGGTTGACTACTGTGTGAGCTAGATTGACTTTTTACAAGAGAGAAAGCGGTGCACTGCGCTGTCAACTCATAAGCTTGTCTCAACAGGAAGGGTCTATGTTTTCAAGGCAATCCAATGGCAATCAAAATTCAGGCAGGAATTTTTCAGCTCTACCTTGCCTAAAATTTTTTCTAGGTTCTTCTAGTCTCAAAAGGAAATGCATTTGCAGCATTGAAATTAGACAGTGACTGCATCTGCATTCTAAACCGTACATACATGCATTCTACACAGTTGGAAACTGACGTGTTACTAAAGCCAACATAGAACCCTGGACAAAAGCCTTAGTAAAAACACTAAGGAAACGAGAAACTTTTTTTTAGTCTTTATTGTGTATATAAATGTTAATTGTAATAATTAAAAATAAAAGCTAAGAAAATTCTTTTCAGAATTTTGGATGGGCCAGTTGTATAAGTGGGCAGGCCCAGACACGCCCACAGCACCGTATTTTCTATGTGTACTTCCCTAATGCTGAGTGACATAAAGGGACAGACATCATTAAATGGCAGTAGTAGTATGGCTTGTTGACTTGTAGGCTATACAGAGCTATGACGCCTCAGTAGCATACCACGGAAGTTGACAGTGCTTCTCCTAGCACGCACTGAGATGTTTGCCAAAAATGTTTTTTCCTCTTATAAAATAAATATGTACAATAGCTGCAGTGTCATTATAGCTTATATTTCTTTCCACAAAAGGGAGCAGAATTAATTTAGTTCAATTCTATTGTTTGTGGTGGCTCACAACTCAGCTTGGTGAGTACTCTGTACTTCTGATAATGGCAGGTGGTGG
Source organism: Euthynnus affinis (assembly GCA_029490765.1). Lineage (NCBI taxonomy): Eukaryota > Metazoa > Chordata > Actinopteri > Scombriformes > Scombridae > Euthynnus > Euthynnus affinis. Next base: position 786,775 of record CM055861.1, on the reverse strand, counting down.
GGAAGGAATGAATGACTGAGGTAAAAAAAACAAATTGTCGAGATTATACTATTGTTGTGGTATTCTTACCCTGGCGAAGGTACCCTGGTCCTGTCAGAGGTAGTCGACAAAGGTCCTTGTGGTTTTTCCAGTCTGATGACTCAGATGCAAAATAATCCACAAAGCATTCTCTTTCTTTTTAACTTTCTCAATCCGTGGTATCTCTGTTTCTTGACTTACTTACAGCTCTTTTCTGCTTCCGCTCTTTCTCTCTGTCACTATACACATCTTCCTTAATCTCTCAACGCTCTTGATGACTCTCTCCCTCTCTGGTTTTGGTTTGTGATTCTCCAAATCTCCATGCTGATGACTTTTTGTCTTCCGAATTTACTTTCCTCCTGGCAGTCACTGTCTAAGAAGAGAGACTGTCTTTCTGTTGATATCACAAGTCACCTAGTTTGGTTTCTAATAATCTGGCATTGTGGCTTTGGAGTATGCATGTGTGTGTGTGTGTGTGTGTGTGTGTGTGTGTAATCAAACTAACCACCTGCTACCCTCAGCCAACAGCTTTCACTGAGGAAGTAGCTGTGGTTAGAGAGAGTGAAATGGAGGGAGAGGGCATTGTGGTGTGTGTTTTTGAGCACCCATATGTGCATTTGTGGTTTGTGTGTGTGTTTGTAGTAGGGGTTTAGAGAGAGTGGGTGAGTCACCTCTACTTCACTAAGCCATACTGCGGGTCAGACTGTTAGGTGACGATGTCCAAGTACATGCCCTGCATGAAAAATCATACTTAAGTAAAAGTACAAAAGTGTTAGCAGCAAAATGTAGTAAAAGTATGAAAGTAAAAGTGTTGGTTTGGTAACCTGATGCGCCAGATGGTTTATTACACAGAACCATCTGAGAAGTTGTCCTTGGAAAATGTTTGGAAAATGGCAGATACTTGCAAAATTCTTGGCAGGTGATTGGATGAACCATCTGTCTATCACCATCTATCATGGGCTAACTTCTTGCTGTCCTCACACCTAAACCATGCTTGTAGCTGTCAGAGGTTCCTCATAGGACTCTGATTGGTCGAAACCACTGTTGATTCGGCCACAAGCACATAACTTGAAGCCTGGCAAGATAGATTCTCGTGTGATCTTGTGATCTCACCAGTCCAGCTGATTTGCAAGGTAATCGGTTTGGTCCCTCTGACAGGTATATTATTAGATATGACATCATTAGATTATTAATACTGAAGCATCAGTGTTAGAGCAGTATGTTACTGTTCCAGTAGCTAGAGATGGAGTTAGTTTGAACTACTTTGTATACAGGTAGCTGGTTTAGTTCAGTGGTTCCCACCTTTGGGTCAGGGCCCTCCAAAGAGTCACCGGATAAATCTGAGAGGTTGTGAGATAATTAATGGGAGAGGAAAGAAAAAAGAACAAGAAGTTCTGATACACAAATCTGTTTTTGATTTTTGGACTTGAACATTTATTGACATGAAACCATGTCAGAAGTTTAGAGGGAAAATCACTATTTGGTGGAGTTGTTAACAACTGATAGACAACTAAAATATGAAAATGCGACCCACTACTACATGCACTGCTTTTTGTAAGATGTCAAAAACTACACAGATTGGAGACTGTTGGTTTCATCTTTAGCAATGTACTGTATGCAAGTATCATGTGTGTATCCAAAGCCTGATATATCCTTTGTGCTGTAGAACTCGTTTGTTGTCCAGAAACTATTAAAAACACGTCAATGTGCCAAATCGCTATGCAGGATGGCACATTCCTCTGTCCCTGAGGAGTGTGGGCAAGTTAGTTTGTTTAGAAAAGGCAGTTCCTTCCTGACTTCTTCCCAAAGTCCACCATCAGCTAATTAGTCTAGCTGATGTTGAGGAGTAGGTTGTCCTGACATGGTCACAGATGAGGTCCTCTACTTCCTCCAAGTGGGCCTTTTCATTGTTATCTGTGAGCAGGCACACCAAACCTGTGTCAGCAAACTTGACGATGGTACTGGAGTCAAAAGTGGCTACACAGTCATGATTCCACAAGTAGTGAAGCAGGGGGCTCAAAAAACATACCTGGGGTGTTCCAGTGTTAAGAATGACAGTAGAATAGGTGTGCTCAACTACCCTTCACTACAGGAAGTCAAGGATCTGCATGCACAGTGAAGACTTTAATCCCAGGTTTTTGAAGTTTGTGACGAGCCTGGTGGTAACTATGGTGTTGAACACTGAACTGTAGTTGATGAACAGTAATCTCACATAGCTCTCTTTCTTGTCCAAGTAAGATAGGGTCGTATCAGCACTTGACAAGGAGGTGGGGATGAGGGCTGGGCTTGTAATATGTCATACTACTTAGACCTTGCCACATGCTTCTGGGATTGCCCTCCCGGAATTGTAGTTCCACTTTCTTCCTGTAGTCCCCTTTGCATATTTTACTGTCCTCCTTACATTGTAGGCTGCTGCTTTATAATTGTCCATGTTTCCAGAATGCAGAACTAAGTTGTATGCTGCAGTGCATGCTTATTATGGCTTCTCAGATGGTTCTGGTAATCAATGGTTTCTGGTTACGGAATGATTTAACTGTAGTTTTTGGTGCAGTTGCTTTGGTTGTTTTACAAATAAATCCTCCACAGATTCAGTGTCAATGGTGGTGTCTAGGAAATTTCACAGACTGTGTCATGTAATGCAGACTATAGGGATGGCCTATGATTGGCCGACCATTTCCTGACCTCTGTAACTGTAACAATGTGTAACAGTGAAAGTCAGGCATAGCCTTCTTAAGGTTAGCCTGATTGAAGTCTCCAGCTACAATAAGTGCAGCATCCAGATTACTTATCTGTGAGTCTACGCAAAGAGTTTTTGCAGAGAGGTAACAGGGCAATTTGACTGTTGTGGGATGTAGACTGCTGTGATAATAACTGATGTAAACTAGCAGTAGGTAGAAAGAGTGGTCTGCATTTGAATAACAATAACTCCAGATCAGGTGAGCAGGAATGGGATTTAAAGCATATGCCTCCTCTTTTCTTGTCAGAGTTCCCTGTCCTGTCAGATCAATATACAGAAAAAGAGTCATGTGGTTGAATGGCACTATCCAGTCTTACAGGATTTCGCCCAAATTTCAGTGAAACAATGGACATTACAGTTCCTCATATCCCATTGAATACTGATGCAGGCATGGAAATTGGTTGCAGGATGCTTGGTAGAGAAGATCCATGAGGCTATGAAAGCAGCCGGTGTTTAATTCCTCCACATTTTCCCCAGGGCTTCATTTGATGTTGAGATGGATGCAGAGATGCTCTCACTTGTCTGTGTGGTCGGGATCGTAGTTGGTGTTCATCCTCTCCACATTTTCATCAATATTTACATTATTTACTCCAATTTTTACATTTGATCTTTACTGGTGTGGATTTGTGTCACTCACTGTCATCAATGCCATTTTTCACATGAAAATATAGAAGAACTCCTATTGTATCTCTTTTGTTGTTTATTTGAGCCACAGTCTTTCTGACTGCCAACATATGGGTGAGTTTGGATTACTGAATGGATCTACAGCACCAGGACCATGCCCAGCGGCCCAGGGATCTGAGTGCCCCTAATAGTCTGAGAAAAAACACTGTTAAATAAATGTGGTGCATGTTTTTTGTCATTTTTTTGTCAATGTATGAGAGCATGTAAGCACTCTATATCAGTGTATGTGTGATCAAAGTTTTATACTTGCTGGTAAAGTACCTTTACATTTTAGAGTGGAGGGTTGATGGAGTGCAAACACAGATACACGCCCACAGGCAACTTGACCCCCAAATTCACGCCTCTTTCCACCACAACACCTGCACTGACACACTTCTACCCCTCCTTAACTCCACCTGTGCTACCTAAACACACACACATACACAAAAGCAGGACAGCTGCCACCTTAGCAGGCTTAGGTTCTTAATGCATTCAGACTCTCAGGCTAAACCTTATCGTGTTAGAGACAACCTACACATTCCCACGATTCAAGATGGAACACAGCTGAAACCACATAAACACTTTTCTGGATTTGGTGACCTTTGGTAGCATGTTATTATTGCACTCAAAGTCATGTGCACTTAATCTAGAAAAATAAGTAAGTCCTAAAAAGTTTTTAAAAATATATATATTTTGCTTCTTTTTTGCAAGGTTGAAGTGTTACTGTGACTCTGTTCAGGTAGATCTGTTGTAGTGTTCAGCCAATGAGCATAAAGCCTTGGATCAGGTGTCCAAAACAGGAGCTATCTGTACAATACAGAGGGTAACTGAGGACTGGGTTGGGAAACAGCCCAGTGGATGTCTTACTGTATGTCCTGGGAGAGCTCAGTGGGAGGCTGTTCAAACGCTGACCCCTGACTCCTCCCAGACACAACATGACCTCCAGCTGCAACTTCCTGGGTCACACTGGGGTCAGATGCAGACACAGGGGGCTGAATCAGCCATCATTATTGTGGTAAAAAAGAAAAACAGAAGATTATAATGTCAACAGATTTTTTTGCCATAAGTTTAACTGTCAGTGATATTAAGTGTTAAGCAATTTATTTTTGCAAGAAAAATACAACTTAGGATGTTAAAGGTGCTATATGTAAGAATAACCCTGGTCCGTCATGTCTTGTAATACCACTTTCTACCTCAAGAAATGTAGCATTCAGTCTTCCCTCAGTCCAACATGAGAGGATGAAGAAGTAGTGCTGCCCCAAGCAACTGGCAGAAATTACAGAGATTTTGATCCAGGCTAAAAGCTGCTGCAATTTTTGATCTATTACCATTATTATGCCATTTTTTAAAATCTAACTACTGTTTGGAAATTTGCTCTGACATTTTTGGAGATGGGAGGAGCCACTGGCCGGGTGAGACCTACTGGTCATCTTAGCTACTAGCAGCCCAACTCCTGTGATGATTGGCCAGTCAACATCTGTCTTCATACCAGGGAGAACATGATCCGTTAAGTTTTTTTTTATAAAAGTATAAAAACTGAGGCCGCAAAACCAGATATCATCTTTTTTTCATATTCCATGCATCTGTTTTTCTTATCATAATAATTATATGAATAATAACGTAGTATAGAATAATAACATAATACCTAATTACTCAAAAGAAAATTGCAAGGAAACACTAGGTGTATGCATGTTATAACAAGTTGACTAATTATTTTATATGGGGAATTTAACTCGCTTTTTCATATCTGTAAAATGTCAGTCTTCCCCAAGAGGGGTAACACACATACAACATGTAATAACTAATGAGTAGAGGTAGTGTAATTCTGTTTTCTTCTGATTACAATATATGTATTGTGTACTCTCCACAAGATAAGTTCCATACAGTATTTTGTGATGAGAAGAATCTTTTTTATTAAAAGTTTATGGAAAAACTGTTTATGAGTAATTCATAGAGAATGGAAGGGAAATGAATACAAGTTTGAGAAAACCTTGAGAGTTTGTTCTTTGGTATCTGCAGGTTTAGTCTCATGAAACAGCTGTCCTCCTTCCACCCCCATCTCTCTCATCTCTTAGTCTTCCTCTTAATCTACTTTTTCCATCCCTCCTCCTCCTTTGCTCCACCTATTTTCCTACTCACCCCCCTCATCCACTCTTCTTGTCCTCCTCTGCACCCCACAGAGCTCCCACGACATCAAACCCCATCATGTCTAGACCCTGATTTCGTGTGTGTGTGTGTGTGTGTGTGTGTGGGCTCATCGCTGTGTGTGTTCTTACCAGCTGCTAAAATACAACAGTTAAAGTGGCCTTTGAATTTATCAACAAACAAAAGCAAAAAAGTGGATTTAAAGCTGAAGTCTTGAGGCTGTCCAAAAGCAGCCTTCATTCATTGGCTGTCATTCAAGTACAGAGCGGATTCTGAATTACCTTGAAGGCTTTGCATGGGCAGACTGTGACTCATAATTCTGGGCTCTTCTTTCCTCACTCATGTCCTTTGCAGTGGGAAATTGATATGATGTCTTTGACCCGGGAACACATGTCTGTAAGTGTTACACTGGTGACCATTTTCAAATCTAGTTAAATAAATCACTAGAGGGTAAAAGACTGTTAGAAGGAGTGACACTCATCACATCTAGGAAAACTACTCTCTTTCTATTGGCTTACAGACCTAGGGCCCCCAGATGTGAGGTCTACAGTTGGACTTTCCCCTTTGCATTTCCTCAGACACTGCAATTGAGCTGCAGTGGAAGTATAGTAACAAAAAGATGGACTTTGGCACTAAAAAGAGTAACATTGAAAGATATCTATTTAGGGTTAGGTTAGAGTTATGTTAATGTTAGGGTAAGCATCAGGGTTAGGCATGTGGTGGTTATGGTTAAGGTTAGGATAAGTCTCCAGGAAATTAATGTAAGTCAATGTATTGTCCTTTTAGGTGATGGAAACATGACTGCCACACGCCATGATGAAATGGTATACTTGGGCTCCAGTGTGTTACTAACCACCAAAATCCATCACTGTCATCCACAGTAAAATGACCTTTAGTCATGTATTCACTGATAGATCTTGTTATTTCTTCAACTCTCAGACTGTTATGGGGAAGGTGAGTTCTGAATGTTTCTTTCAGAAACCTTTGTCCAGGCTGAAGCTTTTTCCTCACAGTAGGTTGTGGTTGTGATTGGATCTTTTCTGGGTGGTGATGTGACAAATGACTTATCATGGTTGATGTATTTCCTGTATTGTAGCTGACCATGGTCTGACAATATTCACATTTTTTTTGCTGTTTGTCAGTTTCCTTTTCACCATTGTCATTTCTTGAAATGGGAAAAATGAAATGCTGCCACACCTCAGCTCTAAAATTTGATGGAGCATCTGCAATCTCAAGTTCAAATTTTTCATTTCGTCATTTGTTGTCACCTCTATCTACTTCATCCATTACTTTTTTGTTGTGTCTCTTTGAAGACACAATGGCTTGCACACAAAGGATTATGGGAGTCTGCTTAGCACAGCACATCATTTTCTGGAGTTGAAGGGTTTTTCTTTTCAACCTTTTCTGAAGGGGCACTGGCCATTGAGGGGGTTTAAATTGTAGCCATAAGGTTGCCCCAGTCTTTGGTTAGCACTCTACAAGTAGCCCGGGTTCGGTCAACTAGGACAGGGCAGCCATGAAAGGAGCCTGTGTTGAGTGTCGTTGTGATCTTAGTGCTCAGTGTATTTTGGCATTTTTAAGATGTTTTATATTTTTCTTAGTCATTTCCTGAGAATGTTGTTTAGACACACTGTTTGCCAAATACTTTTTGACAAGGAAATTAATTTTGTATTCAAAGTAAAGAAAATAAAATAAAATAAAGTTTAAAAAATTAAGCTGTTGCTAAAACAAAACGATTTATGGAGACATCCGGTTAGCAGGGCTCGTCAGCCTCTTTCACAACTTTCTTTTTTAGCAAAAGTAATGTCTTATGTTTTGTCCTTGGAGCACATTGCAGTGCAAACACTACTGTGTTACATTAATGACCAGACTATGTGACTGTGCACAAGGTGAGATACATTAGAATTATTGCTGAAATAGCTTTGGTCCGAATGACTTTATCAAATCAATTTCTTGTATTTCTATCATTATTGTAGTAACTAACTGATGAAAAAACTACTCCAGGCCGGATCTAGCCGGGGTGCATGCCATTCCATGTCGGGCCTCACTACCTCATCAACCTTATGGGGAGATGCCCCTCTATCTGAGATTGTGCAGTGGCCTCTTGGTCACCACCCTCATCAGGTTTGACAACATGGCAGCTGTCACCCCATTCATGGAGTGTGTGCTAGGCTCAGTGCAGTAGAATGTGGCCTGATATATCATGCTTTCGTCACCACAGATCTTACAAAACAGACCTTTGCTCGAAGTGATGTCTTTTGCTTTTGAAGCTAGCCACGTAGTCTGGCAGGCTAGGTGGCCTTCCACCCAGGCCTTAGCTTCTGGAAGGGCCAGCTAAGCCTTGGTAGGGTCTTACACCTTGGTAATGGGTGTGTGTACATAGTGTATATGTGTAAATAGCTCCTTTATTTGCGCACATGGGTGATTTTGGTGGTGTGTGACATCTCATTGGAACTCATCTGCCATCTCAGGCTCCCGCAGGAGCAGCTGAATCTGCCTGGTTTCCTTGCACTGTGCCATAAAGAGAGCCACAAGATCAACAACATACTCAGAAAGACTGTGGTATTCAAATCATAATAGATTGGTATTAAGGGGCCCAAGAAGAAAATCCACCACACCATTACACCACCAGCCTGAACTTTTGACACAGGGCATATTGGGTCCATGGTTGACAATAAACTCTGACTGATCTGACCATCTACATGCCTCAGCAGAAATGGAGATTCATCAGACCAGACTACCTTTCCCAGTCTTCAGCTGTCCAGTTTTGATCAGCCTGTGCCCACTGCAGCCTCAGATTTCTGTTCTGGAATGACAGAGTGGTGTTTTGCTGTTGTAGCCTGTTTGCCTCAAGGTTGCATGTGTTGTACATACTGAGACGCTTTTCTGCACACCACAGCTCTAAAGAGTGGTTACCTGAGTTACTGTAGCCTTTCTTTCAGCTCAAACCAGTCTGTCCATTTTCCTCCATCTCTCTCATCAACAAGGCATTAGAATGTAGATACTGCTGTGCATGAAAACCCCACGAGATGAGCATTTTCAGAAATACTCAAACCGGCATGTCTAGCATCAACAATCACCCCACAGTCAAAGTCACTGAAATCACATTTTCCCATTATGATGTTTGATGTGGACATAAATTGAAGCTCCTGACCTTACCTGCATGATTTTATGCATTGCACTGCTGCCACATGATTGGCTGATTGTATAATTGCATGAATAAGCATGTGTACAGGTGCTCCTAATAAAATGCTCTGTGAGTCTATCATATTAACAGTCTGGTTGACATGGCTTCACATGGGTTTATAGGGCCATTTTAGCTTGGTTTGGGAAAGTATTGGACAAAGGGGTGAAAAAATACAACCAATCACCATTTTTTCCATTGCTATATTGATAAAAATCTGGGACCTAACTGTGCTCTGAATGCAGCTGCAAAAGTTACAAGTAACAAACACTCACTCTGTATTCAAAGTGCAATATATTAAGTAAAACACATGGGACGTCAGGATGGATGGTATAAAGATGAGATGGTGAATGGAGAACGGAGGAGGGGAGACCATGGAGCAACAGCAACAAGGAAATATGTTCTCCCAGCCAGTCAGCTGTCTGGTCAGTATGGGAAAATACTGGAAGCATAGTTAGTCACCCTCTTCCTCCTAAACACACACACACACACACAAGCTGTCCACTAACCATACCCTTGTTCAGTGAGGTGAATTCTGACATTTTAAAATAATATCTATCATGCACCAGCCACAACAGATATGCTAACATGTATTTGTCAGGATTTGACCTGAGTGTGGCATTAGAGGAAAGGTCACAGGGTCAGTGTAGTCTAAAAGCTTTATTCCACTGGAAGCATGACAGGATCATTTACAACATTCACCATTTGGGAGGAACCATCATGCTGTTAAATTAGTAATCCACTTGGAAAAATGAAGCCAGTTAGCCTAGCTGGCTAAAGTTAGAAATTATTACTTTGATTACTTTGCATTCATATTGTTTCAACACATACTGAGTCATTATTGGCAGCCTCTGCAGACTCAGTGTTGTGTTCGTCTCACATTATACAAAGAATGGGGGGTTTAGCTAGCATTAGTCACAATCTGTGTTGAATCACAACACAGATTAACGTATGTAGTCACTGAGTAATTTGCAGACTCACCTGTGGAGTAACAGCTCAGTTAACGGACGAGACTCCAACTAAGCTGGCTAACAATGTCAGCCCTAAATTGAGTAAAGTCACATTATACAACCAAGCGGCAACCTCCGGGGGTGTAAAATGAAACCTATGCGGAAGTGCCAAAAACTGCGGTTCCTCGAATGGCCACTAGAGACAGGCTCCAGAAGTGAGTCATTCCCCATAGACCCCCATGTTAAAATGCCCAACTTTACAGCGGAAATAGACATGTTTACAGCCTGGTACAAAAAACGGTTTTGGTCTCTATAGCTAATTTCCCCTTTCATGACAACTGTACAGGGGGTGAATTTTTTTTATAAATCATCAGTTTAAATTTTATTAAGGCTGAAAGTTGTGCATAAATTAGGACGTGGCCACTTTGAGTGACAGGTGGCGCCATCACGGGTGGCTAACTAGCCGCTGGCCATCTGCTAGTCCCATCTCAGCTAATTCACAACATTCATGTTCATTGAACCAGACTGAACCTGACCTCTCAGCCTGTTTCTGCTTTTTGTCAAACAAATACTGTAGTAATATGGCTTGCTGTTCAATTAATTGTACCAACAGACCGTCCAAGAAATCTGTGCTGCAGTTTTTTCAGTGAGTAAAATTCAGAATTTCTAATTTGATTTATATGTTTGTACCTATTGTTAGCACTAATTAGCGGGTATCGGTGTCTGCGGTCCGTGCATATTGTCTGTTGTCACCATACCTAGCCTGTCAGCTAGTTAACTAGCTAACTAGCCAGCTAACGGTTAACTTTCGAGTAAAACGCCACAATTACTAAACCAGGATGCATCGAAGTCATAATCTAACATAAGTGTTGGGACTCAGGTACTTGGGAAATAATATCTTGAACTCAAGGTGTCTGTGTGAAGTTTGAAAATTAATGCATATGACGTTAACATTATACAAAAACACATGAGACACATACTAATTACGATCGGCTTTGGGCTGAAACGTTATCACATAACGTTACACCTGCATTTCAGGAGGAATTGTGAAAAGTAGGTTAACGATAATGTTAATTGACATTTTTAAATTTATGGCTTATATATAAAATAATTAACTGACTGAATTGAATTTTAATGACTGTTTCAAAGCACACAACAGCTGTTTAAACATTCGTTGTTTCGCTGCTACATCTCGTTGGCTTGTTTTACTTTTTGTTTACATTTTCTTTACCGTCATGATTTCAATGTACACGCATCACCAACCTCAGGTCACCGTCGCAGCAAGAACCACAATCAAGTTTTGGAGAAACTCAACCTGTAACGCTGTATAACCCTGACATGAGGGAAGACGAATACACTGCTAGATATAGGGGAGGACATTTCTCTTTGTTTGATCATGTAAAAAGTAAAGGTAGGCTTTGCTGACGGACTCGTTATGGGAAAGATAGCCGAAAGAGAGAAGCAGTGATCAAGTGAGCTAGTAAGTTGATGAGAAGAGTGAGCAGTGATGGTGTGACACCCGGTAAATTATAAAACTTACAGAACATTCTATATTCAAATCATGTGTCTCATAAGTTATTATGGCATGAAAAAAAATATATGTTACATTTGACTGTCACATGAAAAATAATTTTAAAAAAGTGTAGCATATAAAGGAGTCTATGAAGTTTATAACACATATATTACTTTTAATATTTATTTGTCTGTGTAAAGTTTTCCTCTAGGTGACCCAGACAGACTGGACCTGTGGATACTCAACATGAGAAAACAGATCTGGGCTCTAAACCAAGGCATCCCGTCTGTGCAGTGAACACTTTATTGAAAATATAGTGGTGATCTAAACTTTTAACAAAATATAGCTAATAGTTTATAATGGCATCTTAATGTTTTCATTTATGTCTTAGCATTTACCCAAGTTTGCATTTATCTTAGCAGAATGTAAAAAAAATGAAAAGCTGATGTTATGTGCTTGTTTTGTTTGAGGGTTTCTTAAACACAAATAAAGAAAATCCAAGGAATTATCTGCACACTGAATAGTTTCAAACCCCAAAGGAGCTATCATTTATTTGTGACGTTGTCAAAGAAGAAGGGCTGAAGGCCTTTCCACTGAAGCCCACCCCAGCCAAACCAGGAGACACAGACGCCTGGTAGGCTGAGGTTGCTTCCCAGGGTCTCTGCAGCTCTCTGGGCACCATGCCGGACATAGCTTTCCCCAATGATCCACACCGTGCCTATGAAAGTGAAATGAACATAATAAATGCTTCTTTCAACATTTCTTTATCGTCTTGTAGATTATAATCTCGCACTGCGATGTTGATAACAGTAACGTTAACGTTACACGAAAATTTCAGTCCCCTTCAGACTTTTATTAGTGTCAAAATCATAAATATGCTGCTTGCAGTAGTGCGGTGAGTAACGTTACAAGGCTATAATCTTTAATGTCAGCCGGTATGCACACTGTGAGTCCAACTAACGTCACTAACTCAAATTTATTCTTTAGTATCAATAAAACATTCATGGTAAGAAAGAACACTAACAGTTAACTGTTACCGTTAAATGTTAGACATCACATGTGACTGAATTTATTAACATTATCTTATTCAAAGTATTAACAAGTGAAACCCACATACACATTTCATGACTAAATTTAGTTGAAAATCTAAATTCAAGTTAAGTTGTTTTGCTTCAAATTATTCGTTAAATATGTAGTAAATAAACATTACGCTGATTGATTGAAAACTGCCCGAATCACGGCAAGTCTCGACAAAATCAAGTATTTCAAACAGTCGCAAATTAACGTAACAAAAGTAACATTACATATTTAAAAACGTTGAAGCATTTTTAAGATTGTGTAGTATAATGTAATTTCAACAACAGCTGAATCATAGTTGTACAACGTTAATTTCAGATAAACTCAATTTACCTCAACTTTCGTGAGAGACCTGGCACCAAGCAAGAGGCGAGAGCAGTCGATACCTCAAGGCTAGCCAAAGTATCCTAGCTTGTTAGCCTTAGCTAACTTATCAGCTTCGCGCGAGGTGGACGTGTTTTAGCAAACAGGCGTCATTTGTCCCACCTCTTTGCCTATTTTTGATTGGCCAGGAGTTGGGTGGAGTCAGGCACTGACAAGATGGCGACACCCAGAACCGCCTATTCTGAGCTTCAAATCCGCTCCTCAGAAATCAATGGGTGACATCACGGTGACTACATCCATATCTTTATACAGTCTATGTATACAACACATAGTTTTGACCAAGCAATCTGATTGGTCAACTAGACATTTAGAACATGCTCAAATTAGCATGTCAGCACACCTAAAAAAAACACAAATAAAAAACGCCTTGTCACTAAAAATATTACTCTGCCATTCATTAGAACTACAGACCGTGAAGGCTAACAACAACAGTCCTTTCTAGGTAGATGACTGGTGATTGATTTGAATTGCAGAGATATGTGAACTTAGCAAACTTGTTTTTTCTGTTGTCATTTTCGTGTTTCATTTCATTTCATTTCAAACTGTAACGTTTGAAGATATATAGTTAAACATGGTTATTTTAGGTACTGTGTTGCATTACTAGCATCTTTGGTTTTGTTTTGTGGGGGGATCTGTGGGGAGTTATCTTTGTTTTATGTTTATGAAACTAGATTGAACTGAACCGATTAGGGTTGTGGGGAAAACAAAACAGAACCTTTGCCAAGTGGATTTAACCCTGGGCCTGTGGGACTAGTTACACACACACACAAACACACTCAAAAACCTGAACCCTTTTCCACTCTTTATCCTTACCCAGCACCCCCATACACAGCAAAACTTAGCCATTTTCCTTTCAGTTGAGAGTATATCTCAGTTCCCACTCCAGCATCCTCCATCAGCTGTGCCAGTGAGTCAGTGACATGGCACTACTAGCATAAAATGTCTGTGAAATTTGCAGACATAGTAGTTAAATCTGTCCATGGAAAAATAATTTTTCAGTGGATATCTTAGTTACACTGAGATTGAGCTAGCAAAGCAGTTTTGTGTTTGAGGTATTTATTCACTTTGGCAAATGCCATGCTCTCCAGAAAGCATTAGCTGAGGTTGACTAGCTAAGTCAGCAGGGACTAGAAATCGTCTCGTTGCTATGTCTAAGAGTCAGCCTACTTGCTGGAGTGTTTCATTACATAGGACTCTACTGATGTGAGTGATTGTTTTCCAGGTATTAGTCATACCCCATGTATTTCCATGGAAATGGCGATAACAAAAGCAAGAAGTTTTTTAATTTTAGACTGAAGTGCCTCACAATATTTGTTTATATCTATTATTTGTTGGTTAATGTTGTATAATTGCAATATTACACTTAAGGGTGAGCTTCACTTTTATTGTTGGCACTTCAGTGATGCTTACAGAACAGTGCAAGCGCCTCATTCCTGACCTCATCAGTGTCGTGCCAGCAATGATGGTAAAGCACACCCTCTCATGTGATATTGCTTAAGTGAATGAGAAGTTAGAGCATCTTCAGCTCCTGTACTGACATATTTCCCACTGAAATACAATATGTGAGCAGTGCACAAATACAAAACATTTAAATCAAATCCTCACATTTGATTGGACAGCTAAAATGTGGGCATGGCTTATTGAGTACAGAGCTGTCATAGGAGATGTAGAAAGAAACACACCTCCCTCACCAGCATTGTTAGATCAGGAGGAGGATTACAAGGGAGACATTCTTTCCATTCTTTTGGAAATGAAAACAACTGCTCACTGATTTGACACACACTCCTCTCTATAATGCTGTTCACACAAGCAGTCAAGCTAGACACCCAGTTATATTTGATTGATCAATTTTTGTATTTTTGTTCAAGTTGAATCATCAAACATTTGAAAACATTTTACAGTAAGGCTGCATTCACACCAGATCCGGCGGTGCGGCGAATCAGTGCGGATTTGTGGGCGTGTGGCTCCCGGTCCAGAAGGTGGCGGTAATGCGCATGAAAGTAGTTTGCAAACCACCATCGAAAAACGAAAAAGACAAAGAAAAAGAAGAAGCGCTCATATAAAGTTGTGAAATTACTCACAGCGGCGTACTAAAAAAGTAATATAAATCAACCATCTTCCATCTAAAGCAGAATGCTGAAATGCTACATGCTAAATAAACAATGTCTTTCGGGTCTTTCGTCTTCCGGTCTAATCACCGATCTACGTGATTGGCCACCGCAGTGTGACGTTGGGTTGCGGTTTTCCAAAAGTTGACTCCGGCTCAACTTTTCCGGCCGCAGTCCGGTGCGGCGCCGCAGCGGCCAAAATGGCCGCAGGCGAGCCGCACTACCCCCATTCAAAATGAATGGGATGACTAACGTTTTCACCGCACCGCCGGATCAAGTGTGAATGCAGCCTAAGAGAAAAGACTGAAAAATGATTTTTGTTGATTTTTTTATTTTTATTTGGCATATAACAGGAGATAACTGAAAATTTAACACAGGGACACAGGATTATAAAATGTATTTTTTATTTCACTACATCTTTAATACCTGTGTGGCTGTTGGAATTGAATTGATTATATAATAGTTGTGAACTTATGAATAACTAATAACTAATCAAGTTAGTTCACTGTCACCACAGAAATTTGAATAAACTTCAGATTCCTTCTTTTTGGTAATTGTATTTTGACAAAATTAATCTGATAATCATGAACAATAGAATGATGTTTGCCTTTTCAACGACTAAGCTATGACTGTGGAGAAGGTCAGATGAATTATTCATTTAAATTTACATTACGCAAGCACCCCAGGAGTATTTCTTTCTTTTCTGTTGAAAGAAATACCAACCACACAGCAGTTAGTTATTTGAGCTTCTCTCTCTCCCTCTGGTTCTCCTGCTCTTTATTGCTTGGTGTGTCTTACGTTTAGTTATTCCTCTGCCTCCTTTAGCAATAATGGAATAAGTGTACTAAGTGTAGTTTATTTGCAGTGCTGGAGGTGAGGCTCAGTAAATTGGAAGTGCGGTTCTGCACCATGGAAAAACAATCAGTTGGTAATATAGTTAGACAGCCCCCAGTAGCTGGTGTGGGCCATCCTAGTGTAGCTCCTACTCCCCCGGTAGTTCCTGAGCAGCAGGGAAGCCAAGGTGGCTGGGTGACTGTCCGAAGGAATCATTGTCCACAGTTCATCATCAACCCGTTCGCGTTTCAAACAAGTTCTCCCCACTCAGTGACACACCCACTAAGAAATTATTATTATTATTAGGGCCCGAGCACCTACCGGTTTGAAGCCCTATTGGATCTGAAGGAATTATTAGGGCCCGAGCACCTACTGGTGCGAAACCCTTTTGGATCTGAAGGAATTATTATTATTATTATTATTCCTCCAAAACAAGCACGTTTTTGAGGGCATAAACGTGTCCGAAAACTCATGAAATTTTGCACATTTGTCAGGACTGGTGAAATATTTGATATTATATGGGTCTCGCAAAAAGACGCATAATGGCTCGACAGCGCCCCCTAAACAATCAGGAATCAATATAGATTGTTGTAGGAGAAAGAAATTTGGTATGCATATGTATCATGACGAGACGCATTATTATTGGCAGCTCCACAGTCAGAAATATGAAGTTAGCGGCACCAACAACCATAGTCAAATGTATTCCTGGGGTCAGAGCGGGTGACATGGAGTCAGATTTAAAACTGCGGGCTAAGAATAAATGTAGATGTGGTATATTGTTATCCCTTTCGGCGGCAACTACTCCCGATTACGTCAAATGGAGGTCACCAAAATTAATGTTGAGTTGGTGTGTACATTTGCAAAGTCGGACTAGTTTTCTCTGGGCCCCTGCCAAATCTGACTAGTGATGACATGTATAGTTGCATGTCACAATTTAACCGCTGGCTGTCGAGGTGGTGTCCAGCAAATGATGTGGGCTTCATAGGTAATTGGCAGACTTTCTGGAAAAACCTGGTCTGATTAGGAGAGATGGTATACATCCCACTTTCGATGGAGCTGCTCTAATATCTAGAAATACGGCTGAGTTTATAACTAGACCAAAACCATGATAATCTAGAGTTGAGACCTGAAGGCAAAGTTGTAGTCTTACACACTTCTCTGCACTTCCATTAGATCAGTTACCCACCCTAAACCACATAGAAACTGTGTCTGTCCTGCGATTTAAATCAATTAAATATGAACAAAAAACGAGTCACTCAATCTAAAACAAATTTTTTTTCGAACTTTTTTTATTCCACATATTCAAAATACATGAAGATGTACATACAATTATCATATTCATCTCAGTTACAGCTGTGTCAATAGACCCCTTTACATATACTATCACATATACAGGTCTCAGCACACGTCAGGATGCGAAGGGCTTCTGTCACGTGCATGTAGATGTCTCTGGACTTGGGCTGTTTTCAGACAGTGCAAGAAGGAGATAAACATCACTTTCTTTGTCCACTATTTTGCCTGCTGCGTTGAAATGTCATAGGGGGCACTATGGAGCCAGTTTGACTGAATATTGGCATGTAGACATGTTCAGGTTTGGACTATTATCAAACCTGTTAAGTCTCAGACAGATCTGACCATGTACACTAAAGTTATAGCATTTTCCTTTGTAATGGCGAAACATCAAAACTCAACACTACGCCGCGGCCACACACTTCAGCGTTAAATAAATCTTTTAATAACTTTTGGTCATGAACCATCCCAGATGACACACACTGATTTTCAAGTCATTTGGGTGAATTCTGTAGGAGGAGTTCGTTTAAATACAAGGTATGTGAAATCCCGAAAAAAATGTGTAAATTGACCACTTTTTCCAAGATGGCTGACTTCCTGTAGGACTGACAATATGGCTCTAGGAGTTGTTTTTGTGTGTCTTGACATGATACATATGCCTTGTGGATTTCATTTTTCTATGTTAATCTGGAAGGCAGGGCTTCAATTTTGAAACTTTTAAGGGAGCGCTGTTGAGCCATTTTGCCATGTCCATTCAAATTAACTACATAGACTTCACTCCAGACATGTGTGTCAAGTTTCGTGACTGTAGAGCCATCCCTTGTCCCTAAAAAACAGCATTGTATTTCATGGCAAAGGATGTGTCGCCATGGACACAGTGTTTGGTTTTGGGTCATGACCTGCCAAATGTAGCATCACCATGGTCTTGCTTCTTTAGTTAATTTCAGGCGCATCAGCCAACTTTCCTAGGAGAAATTAGACAAAGCACAATGCATGTTACTTCCTGTTGCCAGTAGGTGGCGCTATAACTGTGATGACTGAAATGTGTTTTGTGACTTTAAGACCTGTGGGGATGCGCGCATGCGCAAACGGTTGTGACAGTTGAAGCATTTGTAACGGTTGTTGATAGTTTTTGACAAAGCAGTTAAAGAGCAGTAAAAAGTTAAGCTCACGACAAGCGTCCGAGTTGGTCCTTTTATAACATACAGTAAGACTGAATACCCACAACATTACAATAACTTTAATTAAATATGGGCCTGCACGTGTCTAGTAATATATGAAATTTGGAAAATTTGGAAAAGCTCAGACCACGTGGATTCACGTTATAAGGCTTTGAAATTTCATGGCAAGACATCGAAATTCGCCACGTCATCAAGGCTGATGGTCTTGAGACTATTTTGAGTAATCCAATCACCGTGCTACCCACAGGGCATCAAAGCGTAAAACATGTATCTTTCTGTTGCCAGTAGGTGGCGCTATGACTCAGATCCAATATTGTCACGTGGATGTGTTCAGTGTGGGACTCTTATCAAGCAGAGGGATCAAAATTTGCCACCCAGCCATGCCCCCTTGGAATGTCGCATGCTCACTGTTTTAATAACTTTTCATCTCTTATGCCTGTAGTTGATACTGACTGAATTTGAAGTTCCTGAGGTCAAATCTCTAGGAGGAGTTCGCTAAAGTATTCGGGCTGGAAATGGCAAAATCTGTGTCAAAATCGCAACTTTGACACAAAATGGCC
Organism: Euthynnus affinis; assembly: GCA_029490765.1. Taxonomy (NCBI): domain Eukaryota; kingdom Metazoa; phylum Chordata; class Actinopteri; order Scombriformes; family Scombridae; genus Euthynnus; species Euthynnus affinis. The sequence continues at coordinate 768,131 of CM055861.1, read as the reverse complement.
GACTTCCTTTTATCCAAGATGGCTGACTTCCTGTAGGAATTACGATATGGCTCCAAGAGGCTTTTATGGCTTCTATGTTCATCTTAAAAGCAGGGCTTCATTTTTCAAATTTTCAAAGGGGTGCTGTTGAGCCATATTGCCATGCCCATTCATATTAACCACATAGGAGTTTAGCTGGTGTCCCTCCAGACATGTGTATTAAGTTTTGTGACTTTAGAGCCATCCCTTGGCCCAGAAAAACAGCATGGTATTTCATGGCGAAGGATTTCTCACCATGGCAACAGCCTTTGGCTTTCGGTCATGACCTGTTGAATGTAGCATCACCAAGGTCTTGTTTCTTAGCTGAGTCAATCAGTCATCTGTCAAATTTCCTATGAGTAATTAGACAAAGTACAACACATGTTACTTCCTGTTGCCAGTAGGTGGCGGTAAGACTCAGATCCAATATTGACATGTGTTCAGGGTGGGACTCTTATCAAGCACAAGAATCTGTATCAAATCCTGATTGTCTAGGGGGCGCTGTCGAGCCCTTTTGCCCCACCTTTTTGCGAGACCCATAAAATATCAAATTTTTCACCAGTCCTAACAAATGTGCAAAATTTCATGAGTTTTTGGGCACGTTTAAGCCCTAAAAAATACGTTTCTTTTGGAGGAATAATTATAATTCCTTTAGATCCAAGGCCCTAATGATAATCGCTACAAATACAAGAGGGCTTCACACCGTTCCGTGCTCAGGCCCTAATAATAAAAATAATAATAATAATAATTCCTTTGGATACAAGAGGGCTTTGCGCTGGTCAGTACTCTGGCCCTAATAATTCTTTTGGATACAAGAGGGCTTCACACTGTTCAGGGCTCGGGCCCAGTCTGAAACTGTTCAACAAAATAAGAAAATTAAATGTGGTCTCTTAAACATTAGAAGCTGTATTAGTAAACAATCTAATATCAGATCAGTATATTGATTTATTTTGTCTTACAGAAACCTGGCTATGTCATGAAGAATATGTTAGCCTTAATGAATCCACTCCTTCCAGTCATATTAACACTCACATTCCTTGAGATAATGGCCGAGGAGGTGGAGTTGCAGTCGTTTTTAACTCCAGCCTTATTGTCAGCCATAGACCTAAATTTAATTATAACTCTTTTGAAAGCCTTGTTCTTAATATCTCTCACCCAACCTGGAAAACTGTACAGCCAGTTCTATTTGTTATAGTGTACCATCCTCCTGGCCCGTACTCTGAATTCTTATCTGAATTCTCAGAGGTTTTATCAAACTTAGTCCTTAGTACAGACAAAGTTATTATGGTAGGTGACTTTAATATTCATGTGGACATCGATAACGATAGTCTAAGCAGTACTTTAATTTCATTACTAGACTCAATTGGCTTCTCTCAGTGTGCAAATAAACCCATTCTCAGTCATAATCACACCCTTCTTTCTTGTGTTGACTCACGGCATCGAAATTGAACATTTTTCCACAAAATCCCATTCTATCGGACCATGACTTGATAACTTTTGAATTCTTATTACTAGATTACAAAAATGTCTTCACTAGATGTCTAGCTGATAGTGCCATGGCTAAATTTGAGGGAACAATTCCATCAGCACAGAGTTCAATTCCATGTATCAATACTTCGGAGGACTCTTATGATAATTTTAGTCCCTCCCAAATTGATAATTTTGTTGATAGTGCTGCAGACTCACTGCAACTAAAGCTTGATTTCATCACCCCTTAAAAAGAGAGATAATAAAACAAGAGATCAGCTCCATGGTATAACTCCGAAACCCACAAATTAAAGCAAATATCGTGCAAGTCTGAAAGGATTTGGCGTTCCACCAAACTAGAAGAATCACGCTTAACCTAGCAAAAAAAAGTTTAAACATATAGGAAGGTCCTGTGTAATGCCAGAGCCGCCTATTACTTTTCATTAATGGAGAAAATAAAAATAGCCCTAGGTTTCTTTTCAGCACCTTGGCCAGGCTGAGTCAGTCAGTCCTCTATTGATCCATGTTGTGTTGCCTTTATGGCCTAAATTTGTACATGCTTTTATTTTGAAATGTGTTTTATTTTGAAATGGGTTTTCTCTACTGAGGGAGTCTCGTGTGTACAATTCGCTTCCTGTTAGTAGTGAAGAAGCTAGCTGAATCAGTTCTCCTGTGTTTGTGTTCATCCAAAGCAATTCACGCTGTAAACGCCACAGAGGCAATGTCGTAAGTACATAATTTCATGGTTGAATATAAATAATTGTTAAAAAGGATATATTATTTACATGAAAAAGAATTTGATTGGTTTGTATTAAAATATTTCATTTATATGTATTTACATGGAGGAAAGCACATGTAAAAGTAAAATGGGGATTTATTTTGTATTTTTGTGTTACAGTTTTCACTCTGCCCTGCATGATACAAAAGAGGAACAGTAAACAGCAAAGAAAGCTCACTATGCCTCGAGTCAATCATTTGCAGAGAAGAGTTTAGCTAGTTGTATAGCTGCAGTTGCTACACTGCAGTGAGGACAACATACATGTATTCCAATGGCTCTCAGATGTAATGACTTGATGAGCTTCTTTAATTCTAACAATTAGAGATGAAATTCAACAGTCTCTCCCCTCAACAGGCACTGATCTATCCACAAACTCAAGAACTCTAGAAGCAGCCATGAAACCTGACATAAATTTGGACTTTTTTCTCAAATTGACCTTCTTGAATTAACTTCAATGATTTCATCCAAACCTTCAAATTGTCTCTTAGACCCCATCCCAACTAAGCTGTTTAAGGATGTCTTCCCCTTAATTAGCACTTCCTTACTAAATGTGATCATTATGTCTTTAGTAACTGGCTACGTACCACAGTCCTTTAAAGTAGCTGTAATTAAACCTCTTCTTAAAGGTACAGTGTGTAATATTTAGAAACATCTAAAAGAACAGACTTGGTAAAAATGGAATAGGTCATTTAAAAGTACATTTAAATTAGTGTCTAATCATCTGAAAATAATAATTGTGATGCTTCTGTTACCTTAGAAATAAGTCATTTATATCTACATAGGAGCGGGTCGCCCTCCGTGGGAGCTGACATGTTAGTCTCTACAGTAGCGCTGAACGGAAAAAACTAACACAAACGCGTTTTAGATTCAGTGGGAGACAACCGGAAATTCACCAGCTTTGGAACGAAACGGAAAAAAGAAGAACGGACCAAACATTTTGTATCGTGAGAAGATTTGGAACCAAAACCTGATAAATGAAGGATGATACTTATTTAGAAAATTGCCATCGTCATTGACACGAAAACAGAAGAAGCTAAACGGACTAGCAACTACATGAAGAGGAAAAACCCCGATGGAAATCCGTGATGAGAGAAATGTTTGCAGATTGATGCTGAAGTTTCCTGTTTTCTGCTGGACAGGTAAGAGTGTAATGTATATTTATTTCACACCGCTGGTAATGTTTTATAACTTAGATGATGTACAATATGTATTAGCAGTAGATACGTTTCCCTGGATAGAAACACCGCTAACGTTACGTAGCGTGAAATATTAGCCATATTAGCAGATTGTAGCTTGAGTTTGAGCCTCTCTCAGAGCTGCTGGTCTAATAAGAGACAACAGGGAGGTGACGTGGTGCTAATAACCTAAAGATTTATTCATTTTCTGTGGCAGTAAAGACAACGGACCGATAACTAAGGTATTTAGTGCTGGTGATGAGCTAAGGACACTAAGTCAGAGTAATGAGTTAGCGTGAAAGATAAACTGAGGAGAAGTCTGCTCATCACCCAGTTAATACAGTCTGTGAATATTTTTCAGTGCTCAATAATTTCATTGTTTGCTGCTAATCTGTCATTTAGAAGCACATGTACACACGGTGTAAAGTTAGCTTACAGTCCAACACAAGTAACGTTTCACACGTTTCAATGTTGGAGAACATGTAACGTTAATCGCTACCACAGCTTTAATTTTACATTTATCAGTCAAAAGTATTTTAGGACGTAGCATAATGTATTACAGGTTATGTGACTGTGTCACGCAACTCTTTTCACGTAACTATTTTCTTGGTGTTACTGCTGTTTCTGCAGCTATGAGAGAGCTCCTGCAGTATAGATGCATAGTGTTGCCTTTATCTTCATAATATGACAGGAATATTTCACCATGTGCCATTAATGGCTGCAAATACAGAGGTTTTCATTACAGCCAAAGACAACAGAAGTTGATTTCACTGAATAGCTACCTGTCTCTGACTGAAAGTGTGTTAATGAAATAATCTGATCTAGTCTGTTGTTGGGATGAAAATCAGCAGTTTCTGATAAACAGAATGGATAGATAGTATTAGATTATAATAGTAATTTCATTCATGTGCTTTTTTTTTCTTTTTCATTTTTCTCAGGCACTATGGTTCGGCATTATTCACCATGTCTGTGACATTCACACCCATCAAATCAGAAGTATTGCAGACCAAGTCAGGAGAAGTATGGGTAAGTGATAAACATCTGTTTTCCTATGTAGCATATGAACTTACCTGTAAGTCCTACTCTTGGTTAAATAGCATTATTTTCATGTTCAACTGTATAAAATGTATGAAATAGTAAATGAACTCTATGTGTCCCTGCAGCTGCTGCTCTACACAGCTCCTGGAGCAGATGAGGAACAGCTGTGCCAGTGAATGATGTGTGTTGTTCCTGCTATGAGAGCATCTTCATCCAGAGCAGTAAACTGAACACCTTTGGTGTGGTTTTGGTCTGACCCTTGTCTGCTATTATATGTGCAGCAAATTGACTGCTTTTAGCTGAACAGACTAATGATTTGACAGCTTATTCTGTCTTTATCAGTCAACTCTGAAGAAAACAGAATAAACTGTAAAAATGTTTGTTTGAACAGTAAAAGACTGAAAAAGATGTCCAAAAATGATTCTGTTAAATAAAAGATATTTATATCATAAATGTTATTCTTAGTGTTGTTTTTCATATTTTTATTTTGTTGTTCAAACTAGTAAATTGCAGTTTACTGAAGTGATGAAAATTAATCCATAACATGAACTACAATGTCCTGTTCTGAGAATCAGTGGTACTCAAACTTCACTACTGTTTCATGTTGCTTTATAATATATAAATAACGAAAATATAAATCAATAGTGGAAGTGGTAATGACAATATACTGACATTGCAGGGAAGTACTGTCATTGTATATCAAAGCAATTATTTATTTGGTAAACTTGCACATTTAAATTGAACAAATGAACCCTGGCTGCCTCTGAAGCAGTTCACTGGTGAGCTGCTGTTCTCCTCCAAGATCATCTCTTCAAGAAGTCTGAAAAAATAAAAACAGGAAAAACACAGATAAGGCTTAGTAAGTTATAAGTTTCATGATATGTTGGAAATATGGTGATGGTAGTGCAGAATATGGATTGTAGGCTGTCCAGTGTTCCCAAACAAGTCTACAACAACATGATTTTTTTTTTTTTTTTTTTTTTAAAAGTCAAAATAGTGCTGCTCATTAGTGAACTATATCTTATTTACATAACGTTACTCATTCAGTAACGTTAGTGTTGCTGATGTTTTCAGTAGCCTCTTTTATACAGAGAATCTGCATTATAGCTGTAAATCCGAGGGGAGGACATTTCTCTTTGTTTGAGAACGTAAAAAGTGAAGTTAGACTTTATTCCTGACTCATAATAATAAGACGAGAGAGCAGGTGAGTGAGCTAGAGGCTGAGCTGTTGGTGAAGAAGCCGTGAATCAGATCAATAAACGTTATTTTCTAATTGTTTTACAGCTGTTAGCTTCTAAAGCACAAACACACCCACACGCCTCCTAACCCTGCACCGCCTGATGTGGTCTGAATACGGACTAAACAGAACAGCTAGGCGGATTACAGGCGCAGTATTCCCGCTTTGAACGGGCTGTAAAAAAGGCTACTGACTCACATTACACTGCTATAACACATCACACTATACAGACTACAGTAATGTAAAGCAGAAAGCTGCTATGTAAATACTACTGTGTTGTATTGGTATTTTGAATATAATATCGCGTAGAACGAGTAGTAATTTAATAAAATAATTGTATAAATAACGTCACAAACCTCATTCGTTTCCCTTCGGAGGGTTTCCAGCTTCTTCCATTGCTGTCGCAGTCCCGGTGTTTGCTCTCCTCTCTAGCCTAACCCTGCCTGCAGCAGCACCGCTAAACAGCACCGCTAGCTCGCCCTCTTCCTCTCTCTCTCTCTCTCTCTCTCTCTCTCTAATCTCCGTACTTTACTCTGCAAACGGATAACACAATTTGCAACGTTATCCTGCCAATGCTAACGTTATCTCGCTATCAATATGCCTAACATTAGAATAAAATAACCGTAAATTTTGTTTAGCATTACATAGCTAATGTTAGCTTGTAAAGCACTAATAATTGCCATCTTACTTACGACCTATATCCTCTGGTATTATAGACTAAATAACTAAGTACATCTTCACCGCTTCCCTTGACTTCTTAGAAATCCTCGGAGCTGTCCTCTTCAGCAAATAGCCTCTTGTCCGTGAAGGCCACCGTAGTCTTAGGGAGGGGAGGGGGGAGCAGTGGAGTGCTTCAATCTAGAACTTCACCATTAGAGGCCGCTAAATACCCCATATATTACACACTGGACCTTTAAGAAGCCTTCTCTTGATTCACGCGTCTTAGTCAACTATAGACCCATATCTAACCTTCCCTTTCTCTCTACGATCCTTGAGAAAGCAGTCACCAATCAGTTATGTGACTTTCTGATAACAATAATTTATTTGAGGCTTTTCAGTCAGGATTTAGAGTGCATCATAGCACAGAGACTGCACTGGTTAAAGTCACAAACGACCTCCTGACTGCATCAGACAAAGGATTTGTCTCTGTACGTCTTGTTAGACCTTAGCGTTGCATTTGACACTGTTGATCATCAAATCCTATTGCAGAGACTGGAACATTTCATTGGCATTAAAGGAACTGCATTAAGCTGGTTTAGGTATTGTGCTTGGCCCTAAACACCTCAGAAACACATTATCTAATGATTTAACTAATCTAGATGGCATTACCCTGGCCTCCAGCACCACTGTAAGGAATCTGGGAGTTATCTTTGATGATAATATATCCTTTAACTCCCACATAAAATACATTTCAAGGACTGCCTTTTTTCGCTTATGTAATATTGCTAAAATCAGGCACATTCTGTCCATGCATGCAGTCCGAGTCTATAAAAACTCTCCTCCAACTGATCCTGAATACAGCTGCATGTGTACTAACTAAAACTAGAAAAAGAGATCACATTGCCCTCATCTTAGCTTCACTGCATTCCAGTGAAATCAAGAATAGAATTTAAAATCCTTCTCCTCACTTTCAAATTTCTAGGCAAACAATTGATTCAAAGGCAACTGGACTTAGATTTGTCTTATGAAGACATTTCGTCTCTTGCCCAAGCAGCTTCATCAGTTCGTAATGCATCGGCCTGACTAGTCCTCACCAGTCTGACAACACAGTGGAGATAGACCCAGGTATTTACCTCTGCGAAAGTGACTGCCCACCCATCTCCTAAGACAGTTCGTTAGTGGAGTTTCACCTGACCATTGTTTGGGACTGGGACGGTCATTAGGAGTGGATGGGGCTACTGGCAGATTACAGTCGTTGGGCATGATGTGCGGTTGCCTGTGAATGACAGTCGTTCTGTTTGTTAGAGTCACTTGTGGTTGGTTTCAGGCAGTTTTTGTTTATTTTCCTGGGCTGAAAGTGCAGCATTGTAAATAGGAGATAAATGGTGTCTCAAAAGGGATGGTTTTTCAACTTGAACATAGATAGCTTCTTTTACTCCTCGTTTAAACCATCTGTCTTCTCTGTCCAAGATTTTGACATCACTGTCTTCAAAGGAATGAGCCTTCTCCTTTAGATGTAAATAGACAGCTGAAACTGGACCTGAGGAGTTTGCCCCTCTGTGCTGGGCCATTCGTTTGTTTAGTGGTGGTTTGGTTTCACCAATGTAAAGGTCTTTGCGATCTTTACTGCATTGGATTGCATATACCAGGTTGCTTTTATGGGAGCACGGTGGTCTGAGGGTATTACCGGGTTTGAAACAAACAGGGATTTGGTGTCTGTTGAAAATTCTCAGATACCCCAGATATATAAGGGATGACTATGTTTCTGTGTTTTTCCTTTACCTCTGCGCCCTCTGAGTTTTTGTTATTTTTAGGGCCTGAGCCCAAAGGGCGAAGACCCTATTGTTATTGGAGCATGTTCTTTGTTCAAAAGTCCAGCTGGGATAGCCACAAGTTTCCGGAGCTCCCCTTAAATGTTTATACTCTTTTTCTTGGGCTTGAGTGATGGTAGGTAATTTATCAGCCCTGTGTTCAAGGTTCTGATAACTCCCAGTTTATGCTCTAGAGGGTGGTGAGAGTGGGTTTTCTGTATATGCCAATGTACAAAGCCTTGAATGGTCAGTCACCATTATATCTGAAAGAACTCATAGTACCATATTATCCCACTAAAACACAGAGCTCCCAAAACACAGGCTTACTGATGGTTCCTACAGTCGGCAAAAGTAGAACGGGAGGCAGAGCCTCCAACTATCAGGCTTCTCTCTTGTGGAACCATTTCCCAGATTTGGTCCGAAGCAGACACCCTCTCTATGTTTAAGAGTAGGCTCAAAACTTTCCTTTTTGATAAAGCTTATAGTTAGGTCTGACCAAGCTCACCTTGGACCAGCCCTTAGTTATGCTGCTACAGGCCTAGACTGCCGGGGGACTTCCAATGATACACTGAGCTCCTCTTCTCCATCCGTTGACTTCTTCACAGGAATTCTTTGTGCTTTCTCATCTGCAGGAAGCCCCATAAACCATAAACCATGCTGACGTGTTCCTGCGTCCTCTTCTGTCGCCAGCTGTTCCTGCTGTTTGTTGCTGCTAGTCGTGTATCTGTTGTTGATTGTTGTTGTTGTTGTTCTGCTTCTCTGTGTAACCACCCCCACCCTCTTCTCTCTCTCTCTCTCAACCCAACCAGTCAGGGCACATGGCCGCCCACCTACAGCCAGGTTCTGCCTTAGGTTTCTTCCTGTTAAAGGGGAGTTTTTCCCTACCGATGTCGCCAAGTGCTTGCTCATGGGGGGAACTGTTGGGTGTCTCTCTCTGTAAATTAAAGAGTAGACCTGAGTAGTAGACTTGCTCCATGTAAAAGTGCCCTGAGATTACTTTTTGTTGTGATTTGATACTAAATAAATAAAATTGAATTGAATAAATTGAATTGTTGTTGTTGATATAGTGTATCAACTTTGTTTTATTATCTTGGTAGCTCTTGTCTTACATAATGTACAGATAAATTAAAACACATTTAAGATAGACAGAGTCACATCTACTAGACCTGAGCCTTGTTTCCCATAAGCATCTTTAGGCTAAGATCATAAAATCCATCTCACAAATCTGCTTGAGCCTGGACGTAGAGTCAGTCTTTCTGGGGGAAGATTGTTGACATTTGAATTTAACAACCAGACAAACACAGCCTTCTCTTTGTGCTCCTTCAGAAGCTCCATCCACCAAAATTCGTGGACACAAATTGCCGAGATAAAGACCAGAAGAGAAACATGGCAGAATCCAGAGCAATGCGTCAGCTGTAGAGTCACTTCTGTTCCTCTCACACATTATCACAAATGGAAAAAAATGTGTCTGAGCAAAACAGTCCAACAACATTCTCCTCCTCTCTGCGGCTTCCCTACTTCTCACTCAACCTGCGTTCAGCTCTCTGTCCAAGAAGCAGCAGTCAGCTGCAGCTCCTGGGAAGCTGAAAGGACAGTGGCCAGACAAACTACCTGCACCAGGCTGACTGACAGCACAAATTTACTGAACCAAAATAGTTTACCTGTCCACTCCACAAGAAGTAATCAACAGTAATTGTTGTTTGGTAATACACTGTTATGGTTAATGTTCCCTGTCATACTGTGCCTGTTCAGCATGGATTGACACATTTAATGAAATGGAAGTGTATTTGTTCTGTGAAAAAACACTTCTGATGTGAATTGGCCACAGCCTCTCTATCCGGTTTGCCAGCCCTCCCCCACCATTCAACGGGTGCTGGACTGTCATGTCCTCACACAGGCGGCATGAACACCCCCTGCTGATTGGCTGCAGAAGTATGGTGTGGCTCAGTCTGGACCACTTTGCTTGTTTTCCATTTACAGAGCCAGTGCTGTGTATAATCAGATTTTTTCACACTGATTTTTTTTCAGAACATGCGCAGAATGGACACCTAGCAGACCGAGAGGAGATATTCGCTGAATTTGACAAAAAGTGTACTGAACAATCTTTCTCCAAAATCACTGATTCTCTTAAAAATGCTAATAGATTAATGAATAACTTCTATCCACTCATAGGAGGTTCAGGGCATCTTCAAGGGCTCTGCAACTTGCAGGATTAATCAAAAACTTTGTTTTCATTGTTTTTGTACATTCTTAAATCTATACTTTTATCATGAGCGCTGATGTTTGATATAAAATGGGTGATGCTGATATTTAAATTAGTAGTAAAAACTAAATCAACACTTGATTTGCCAGTGTGTGTTGATATATTTTTCAAGTTCCGTCTTTTGTCTTTTCTTTGGATTTATGGTGTGTATGTTTGCCTCATTCTTCATACAGAAAGTCTAATACAGAAATGATGACAAAATAATGCATATTCATGAAACTCCACTGCTTCATTTTAGTTTTAATATGATCTTCAGAGTAATGTCTGTGTCCAGTAGCAGATAAATCAAAGTTTGCTTTCTTAAACCAGCTTTCACCAAGTAACATGAATTATAAACTGTAGACTGTGTACTGCACATTAAGCTTAGTTTTCATACCGAATACAGAATTTCACGTATAAAACATTTATTTGTGTACAACATCCTTTTGTGATGTCTATTTTCATTACATAACATACACACAGTTAAAGTTCTTAACAGCAGGCATGTGCACTGGCTCTTTAGTACTGCATTAGGAAACTCATGTAGAAATTTAAAGGAAACACTTGTAAATTCTGTTTGTTATGGGGAAACAAGGTGTAGGAAGTTTTCTTTTACTCCTTTGTCCCACTCTGTCTCTCCTGGAACTCAAGCTATTTGTATATGTGTGTGTTAACTAGGGCTAATTAGATCTGTCTGTAACAACACAGGGGGTCATTACAAGTAGACATACACACACACACACAGTGGGCGAGCATTCATATCTCTGCTCCACAGAGCTCTGATGATGTCATGGCTGAGTGATCATTTAGTCATCCAGTTGAATCCAGTTTGTGTGTGTCTGTCTAACACATGTCAAAAATGAGGCATCATCTGAACAACACACACTGTAGAATATGATCTGTATTTGTTTGTACACACAAAAAATACAGATCATCTGAGATTTAGCCAGTGGGAAAAAATATATAGAGATGTTTCATCATGAGTGGGTGAGAGACAGAGGACAAGTGTGAAAATGTAAGTGTGTGTTTAACAGAGAGATGTGAAGGAGATTACATCTCCTCATGTTGATGACTCAGCAGCAGGAGGGGGATTCTTCCAGTAAAACATCTACTGAACACACACACTCCTTCACACACACACACACACACACACACAGACATCCACCTGGTCCTGTCATTCCACTGACATGTCTTGTTCAGTCCGTCAGCTGCACAGACGCTGGCAGCTGCATATGATCATACAGAATATAGACTGTAAGTCAAGTTTGGACATGAAGCTATCAGAGGCCCATACATTACATACATTACTTACAGTAAGTATCCTAAGTCTGAGTAGTGTCATGTCAAAAAAACAAACAAACAAACAAAAAAAAACACTTTTTAAAAAAAAAACATTTTTACATGGAATTGATAAATATTAGAAAAATATTACACGTTTCTCCTCAATACTGAATCTGAGAAAGAATTTTAAATTCACTGCATCGGCTAAATAACCCCGGATATATATTCATTTGGATCAGTCTTTCATCATGTTTTTTTATTCTGGCTACATCAGCTGTTAAAAAGGCCTCCCTGTGCTTTACTCGATAGGGTAATACTGAAAGGGTAAATACTGGATTGACACTAACAAACAGCAGAGACATGGGGTGGTCATAATCACAAACAACTCATGGTCATTTGTTACAATAGTTGACAGTAATGTTGTAAATTACAAATAAAATAGGACGTTGTCATCATGCCACAAGAAGTCTAAGAAGCAAAAACAACATACATCCACAGCAGGAGTTTCAGCTTGTTTCAGCAAATACCTCTGTTCAGATTAAAAAGCCAAAACAAGTAATTCTCATTCTACTGCGCATGTTCGAAGGACAGACGAGCAAGTCAGCCACAGAAAACCAGTGAACATGCAACCGCATAGTATTTCCATTTCCGTGGTGGCTTCCTGACATTTAGTTTATTGTAGGGCGAACAACACTTGGCTGTCCGCCATTGTTGTTATTGTCATTTTGTTTCTTTTATGGCCTCTTCCAATGTAATGCCACACTCCTGCCACCATCTGTTTTGTCAGTGATATGACAGCACTTCTACATCGCTCTGTTTTCCCAATGCCAAGCCAGCATTTTTACATTTACACGCCTTTGAGGCTTTTTCTACAAAGTTTCGTTTTCGAATAAGAAAAACGCCATTTTAGTCTGGACAGAGGGCTAAAACTGAGAGAAGTGAGAAGCTTAGTGTGACATGATCTAGGGTAGGGGGTCTGGGTAAATGAATGAGAATAAAAAGCATCTGAATGGACATCATAGACTGTGGTTCATGTCCCACGTCCTCCCAACAGTCAGTCTTGGTCTTTCTCCTTTTTAGTTGTAGTTGCCTAAACTTAGGGCATTTTCAAACTTCCTTTGGTCAGCCTGATTGAATGGGACTTTTGGGCAGATCTCAATACATCAATCATACTCCAGTGCAGACAAAAAGAACATGACCTGACTCAATCTGACCCAACTACAAGCTGTACTCTGCTTGACTTCTATGGCCAGGTGTGCTTTGCATGCTGGGATGAATCAGTTTACTGGAGAATGAATCAAGGTCCACCCTGGCCTAACAACACAGTAGTACATGGCATTCTTGATGTTTGGCAGATGGGAGCTTCTTCCAGTGATATGTTCTCACTCCTGCCCAAAACACATCTCATCATTGAGAGGAGAGATTGTTTTTAACTGGCTTTTAGTGATGCACTTAGCCAGATTTTGTGTGTGTGTGTGTGTGTGTGTGTGTTTTAAAAGAAACTGAAATGCAAGGAAAATGCAACAAGTTTACCAACTCATCCACCGATTCGGACCAGAGTAAACCAACTGTAGGTTTGAAGATGCCCTCAATCAAACCACAGGGGCAAGTTATTTGTGAGGTTACTGATTTTGTTGATATGGACTTATCAACTTATTTGTAAGAAGAAAAGATGTGCTGTGAGCAACATTACATTTGTAGGTTTAATATGTAATATATGTGAAGATATATATGTGCAGATATAATTACAGTGCTATGGTAACGGTGTATGGAACATGCTCCTGGAATGAGAAAAGATGGCACTGTGTAGTACAGCACCACTGGGAGTTCTGGAGTGGTAAATTCTACATATATGAGTGTTACGTGAACATGTCTTAATAGAGGGGAAAGAAGTTGTATGACAGTGTATTTCTGAGTGAGGAATCTGCATTAAAAAGGTTGTAATGGCAGAATGAAGTTGATATAACGGATATTGTCTTTGATACCAATTTTGGCTACTTTTCAACTGAAATATTATAGGGTTGTTTTTCCTTCTTGATTATTGCTTCACATTAAGATCAGATGTGTGCATTTGAAATGAGGATGAAGAATGGAGATTGTCACACCTTACAGGGTCATTATATTTTTTTCTTTGGAACATTGTGGTCTCCACTGGACATCATCAAGGTCAGTGTGAACAGACAACTAAACTGACACAATTACAATAACAATTGAAGATATACAGTATTAGTAACCGTAGTCTGCCTGTCTCTCTCTCACACACACACACGCACAAACACACACACAAGAGCAATATGCCATCTAAGGCTAATGAGGTGATGAGCATTTACTCTCTCTTTCTCTCTCTCTCTCTGTCAGTGAGAGATGGGGGGTTGGCAAACACAGAGCACAGCAAAAGTGATAATTGGTCTCTTGTGGTTTCCAGGAGTCTTTTTCTGTGTGTTTTTGAGTGTGTGTGTTAGTTTTGTTTGTTTGGTCATTTTGGAGAAGTGTTTTTTTAATTTTATTTTTTTAATTTTTTGTACCGTGTGCCTTTTTGAGTAAAAGTTTTGGTCCACAAAGTTCACAGAAACTTGTTTTAAACTGAATTTTAGAGAAAAGGTAGTGACATGGTGACTGTACAGTAACAGAAAGAGGAAGATAGTGGAGAAAGCAGGAAGAGAAAGCTTTAAAAGGGTAGTGAGATAAAGTAAACAGGCAGGGCTAGAAATTAGTGTGAAGTGCCAATATGTTTTGGATTGAAGTCACCAGTAGCTGTTTTTTTATGTTGTTGTATAATTTTGACTTCATTCTTATCAAATAGGGGGAATTTACAAGGGAAACACAATAAATTTACATTAATTTACATTACATTTGGAGCACAACAATGTGAGTTGCACTTTGGGAGTTGCATCTTATTTGTGTGTGTATTGTTAAACGTATTCAAATGGTATTGTATCATATCATATATTGTAGCATACAATGGCAGTGTGGATTACTCTATTTACTCAGATGGTCAGAATAAAATATAATAATTATTTTATTTTCATATATTGACTATATTTTGGGTTTTGGGTGATTGGATAATGAATGATTCCACTTAAAGACTACAATCATCAGCTACAGAGGACTGCCCATCATGTGTACAGTGTAGTGGTGGGCAATATTGATTTATTCTTCTTCTATCCCTGTATGTAATGTTATATTGTAATATTGATACAGTAAATGCTTTGGAAATTCAATAGAAAAACTGTTTATAGATACTGAAAAACAGAGGTCAGCAATTGAGTTAAACCATGGGCTAATTTTTTTTAGGATTTTTCATTGCAGGGTGCACTGTTGTGCTGTTAACCAGTGCAGTAGAAAGGCAGGCCAATATATTTTGCTTACTTCTTTTGATTCATTTAAGAATAAAATAGATTTACAACGTTGTAAATGACTCTCTGAGGCGGGATATGGCATCAACATACCATTTCTATTCACTGTTCAAATGGCGCAACCATTATTTTAACGCCTCTCCTCCTGTGATGGCAGTATTAGATGTTACATGTTTATATTACAATAACTGGGATTTACAGGAGCCTAGTGTTTATTTGTTATCTACAGTCGAAGTTTGTAGAAATGCAGTTTGTAAAAATAATGGGCTATGAAAGTCAAAACTTTTATCAGGGGCCAAATATTTTTGCAGGGCCAGATTTGGCCAATGGGCCCACTATTTGCCTACCACTGCTGAAAAATAACCAGATGTGTGGGGATAACAGCCTAGAAAATGTGCATGGAGAATTGTAGAATCAGTGCAAGGACACTCAGATTTGTAAATGACCTTTTATTGACGAGAGTAAAGTATTTAGCTCGAAAAATAAAATATTCTTCAGTACCACTCACTACCACTGAGCCTCAGCTGTCTTTTTAAATGTGACTTTCTCTTCACTCCATCTACAATATACTGGCCGTATAGTAATGTAAGTCATGCTCACCGATTTGCAGCGTTGCCCACCATCATCTATTGAATACAGCACAGCAATGTTAAAGTGATAGATACCTCAGTATAAACTTCATGCCAAAGTTTTTCAGCTGCTTCCTCTTGAGAAAGTAGACTCTAAAAGTGTGAACTTGTTTGGGTAACAAAGTGACATGTTTCCTCTAAACATTCTCTGACTGACCAACAGCCCCCAAAGGACACACCAGCTTGATGGATATATGGCTCAGAGAGAGGGAAGGAGTTTATTACTGAGACACATGTGGCCCTCTTCCAGTAACGACGACTAACGCTACTGAATGATCCTCCGCTGATAGCATGCTGGGCATTACGACATGTTGTGTGTGTGACATTTATGACATGATTACTATCCTAAATTTAAAGGCACACACTTTCAGCATATGTGTCTTTGTGTGAATGCTTTCAATGTAATGAGCAGGTTTATGGTTTAGTGTTGGACTACACTCTAACAGTCGGTGTGCATGTGTTTGACGATTTATGGCATAATTAGTGAACAATGGGATGGCACACTTACTGTATACATTAACGACCACTTCTATTGTAAAAAATTTGTTTTAGTGTGTGTGATAGCTTAAACCAAATAAGGACTAAAACAGCTACAAGTATTATGGTCTTGCAAATAAAACTGAAACACTTTGCATCCTAATACAATCAAAAGATGTGACCTACACTGTTTTACAGAGAAAATGATAAACAGAGATGAGAAAAGCACATATCCTTACACACTCAAACTCCCCACAAACCACTCATCCACATTCACAAACACACTTGTGGCATACAAGCAGTTTAAATTGAATTGAATGTGAATTTATTATGTACATAGAAATGATATGGTTATATCAATGCCCTGAGGAAATGTGTAAGAGAAAAATACAGATAATAAAACTATTATTAATGAAACTTTAACATACATTATTATTTATTTAATTAATGTTTTTATTCATACTCTGCAATGAAAACACTTTTAAACAAATTAATTAAATATATCAGTCTACAAATGAAACTAAATACACACATTTCTTTCTTTTAAAACACGTCTTTTTCTATAAATTGATATTACCCTGCTGAAAGAATTGCTATTGACTGTCTCACCCTGTTGTTTTGAGCATGACTGGTTGCTCTGTTGACTGTTGTGCGCCCTAAATTTGAAAATTCCTCTGTTTGAGTGGGTGTGCTGCTGCCTGGCAAGCATCTTCATTGCAATAGGCTGTTAATTTACCTGAATTACTTTACATCTGCCTGCAAAATTCTTATTTTGATCCAATTTGAGTTGTGGGATATCCACAGAGAACAAAAAACTGGAATATGGACACAGGGGAAGGGTCAGACAAGATCTCTTTTGTCACCTAAGTAAAGTTAAATTAACCTTTATCCTGCTAAAATATTGGCATGTCAAGTAAGAAATTATTTCCGTTATTTTCTGTAAATTAACAATCTAACGTAATGTTATGTTTTGCGTTTGTGTCTTTAACTTAGACTGTAACTTTATGTTGTTAAACAGTTAGCAACAGGTAACGTTAGCTTGTTGGCATGCTGTGTCTCCCCGCAGCAAAACCTAATATTGTTTTAGTCAGAAGGTTTGGCTTGCTCTGTTTTCAGCAAATCTTTGTCATTAATTTGGCATTAATTACCGTTACTTTACAGTTGGTTGCTGTTGCTGAGTTAAACTAACGTTAATAACATTGTTATGTCGAGCTCTGGTGGAGGCAAACTTGCTTGTGATGTTGCAGTTTTGGTGAGTAGTGACATTGCTACAGCCTTTGCATGTTCAAGCCAATAATTAAGCAAATCTGAAAATATTAACTGAAAATTTATTAGAGGTGAGTGTGTGTATGTGTGTGTGTGAGAGAGAGACAGAGAGAGAGATGACAGACTCAAGAATCTTAGTTTTATGTTTGTTTGTCCCCTGTATATCATCTTTTAGCTTGATATGGTCAGATATGAACTATTTCACATTAACACCTGGTTTCACCATCCAAAATGTTAACTTCCACAAAATTTGTGAATTTCCACAAACATTGTGTATACTGTTAGACTTGACTAATGCACATTTTACTCAATTAATGAATACCAAGCAATACACTTACGTTGTAATGAATCAAATTTTATGTAAAGTTCCATGTACTTATATACATTATATATAAATTCACTGATACTTCTTATTTTGATCCCAGAGACATGCTCATCAAGGCAAGGTGATGATTGTCAAAGAGAAAAGTAAGTAAAAAAAAAAAAAAAACATAGTACAGGTTGTTCCTCGGATGATGGATGTAAATTAGATTGAAGAAAAAGAAAGATGTTAATGTTTTCTATGTGTTTATAAATCATACTGTCAGTTTTCCAGTCATACCTACCTCCAAGAATGTTTAGGGACCCTAGTATGCAGAAACAATCAAATACACCATTTTTAGAATAGGTGAAAATAGCGCATTGCATGGGATTAGCAATAAGTGGACATGTCTGTAAAGGGGAGACTCCCTTTTTCAATTAAATTCAATTTTATTTATATAGCGCCAAATCACAACACAAGGTCATCTCAGGGCACTTTTACATGGAGCAGGTCTAGACCACGCTCTTTAATTTACAGAAAAAGAAACCCAACAGTTCCCCCCATGAGCAAGCACTTCGCGACAGCGGAAAGGAAGAAACCTAAGGCAGACCCCGGCTCTGGGTGGAGGGCCATCTGCCTTGACCGGTTGGGTTGAGAGAGAGAGAGAGAGAGAGAGAGAGAGAGAAAGAGGAGAGACGTCAGCACATCAGCATGGTCTATGGTTTATGGAGCTTCCTGTGGATCAGAAAGCACAAAGAACTCCGGGGAAGAAGTGAAGTTAGTAACATGCATTAATAGTAATAGAATACATAGAGATGGAGGAGAAGAAAGAGGAGCTCAGTGCATCAGTGGAAGTCCCCCGTCAGTCTAGGCCTATAGCAGCATAACTAAGAGCTGATCCAAGGCGAGTCAGATCAGACCTAACTATAAGCTTTATAAAAAAGGAAAGTTTTAAGCCTACTCTTAAACATAGAGAGGGTGTCTGCCCCTCGGACCGAAACAGGGAGATGGTTCCACAAGAGAGGAGCCTGATAGCTGAAGGCTCTGCCTCCCGTTCTACTTTTAAATACTGTAGTAACCACCAGTAGACCTGCATTCTGGGAGCGCCGTGCTCTAGTGGGATTATATGGTACCAAGAGTTCTTTTACATAAAATGGTGCCTGACCGTTAAGAGCTTTGTACGTGAGAAGAAGGATTTTGAATTCTATTCTGGATTTTACAGGAAGCCAATGCAGCGAAGCTAAGATGGGGGAAATATGATCTAGTTTTCTAGTTTTAGTCAGAACACGAGCAGCTGCATTCTGGGCCAGCTGCAGAGTCTTTATAGACCTGTTAGGGCAGCCTGATAATATTGAGTTACAGTAATCCAGCCTAGAAGTAACAAATGCGTGGATTATTTTTTCTGCATCTTGTTGTGAAAGGATATGTCTGATTTTAGAGATATTACGTAAGTGAAAAAAGGCAGTCCTTGATATTTGTTTTATGTGGGAGTTAAAGGATATATCCTGATCGAAGATAACTCCCAGATTCCTTACAGTAGTGCTGGAGGCCAGGGTAATGCCATCTAGATTAGTTAAATCATTAGATAACGTGTTTCTAAGGTGTTTAGGGCCAAGCACAATATCTTCAGTTTTTTCCGAGTTTAGCAGCAGAAAATTGCAGGTCATCCAGGTCTTTATATCTTTAAGGCACACTTTGAGTCTAGATAACTGATTGGGTTCATCTGGCTTCATTGATAAATATATTTGGGTATCATCTGCATAACAGTGGAAATTTATGGAGTGATTTCGAATAATATTCCCTAAAAGAAGCATATATAAAGTGAATAATGAAGGTCCCAGAACAGAACCTTGAGGAACTCCGTGTCTAACTTTTACTTTTATGGAGGATTCATCGTTAACATGAACAAACTGAAATCGATCCAATAAATAGGATTTAAACCAGCATAATGCAGAACCTTTAATGCCAATGAAATGTTCCAGTCTCTGCAACAGGATCTGATGGTCAACAGTGTCAAATGCAGCACTAAGGTCTAACAAGACAAGTACAGAGACAAGGCCTTTGTCTGATGCAGTCAGGAGGTCGTTTGTGACTTTAACCAGCGCTGTCTCTGTGCTATGATGCGCTCTAAATCCAGACTGAGAAGTCTCAAATAAGTTTTTGTTATCTAGAAAATCACATAACTAATTAGCGACTGCTTTCTCGAGAATCTTAGACAAAAAAGGAAGGTTAGATATGGGTCTATAATTGGCTAAGACGTCTGAATCGAGAGTAGGCTTCTTAAGGAGGGGTTTAATTACAGCTACTTTAAAGGACTGCGGTACATATCCAGATATCAAAGACATATTGATTATATTTAGTAAGGAGGTGCTAATTAAGGGTAAAACATCCTTAAAGAGTTTAGTTGGGATGGGATCTAAAAGACAATTCGAAGGTTTTGATGATGAGATTATAGAAGTTAGCTCAGGAAGGTCTATCTGAGAGAAACAGTCCAAGTTTAAATCAGGTTTTGTGGCTGTTTCTAGGGAGCTTGATAAATCTGTGCCTTTAGAGAGTAGAGACTGTTGAATTTTATCTCTAATTGTTAGAATTTTATCATCAAAAAAGCTGATGAAATCGTTACTACTGAGAGCCCTTGGAATATTCGGATCAACAGAGTTATGACTCTTTGTCAGCCTGGCCAAGGTGCTGAAAAGAAACCTAGGGCTGTTTTTATTTTCCTCAATTAATGCAGAGTAATAGGCGGCTCTGGCATTACAGAGGGCCTTCTTATAAATCTTAAGGTTTTCAAGCCAGACTATGCGAGATTCTTCTAATTTAGTGGAACGCCAAATCCTTTCAGATTCACAAGATAGTTACTTTAATTTACAAGTTTCTGGATTATACCATGGAGCTAATCTCTTATGCTTTATTATCTTTCCTTTTAAAGGAGCGATGGAGTTGAGCGTTTGCTGTAGAGTACCTGCAGCAGTGTCAACAAAAATATCAAATTGGGAAGGACTAAAATTATCATAAGAGTCCTCTGCAGTATTGATAGAGGGAATTGAATTCAGCGCTAATGGAACTGTTTCCTTAAATTTAGCTACAGCACTATCAGTAAGACATCTAGTGAAAACATTTTTGTCTAATGGTGTGTAATCTACCAATTGAAAATTCAAAAGTTATCAAATGGTGGTCTGATAAAATAGGATTTTGAGGAGAAACTATGAAATGTTCAATTTCTATGCCATAAGTCAGCACAAGATCCAGGGTGTGATTATGACAGTGAGTGGGTTTATTTACACACTGAGAGAAGCCAATTGAGTCTAATAATGAAATAAAGGCAGTACAGAGACTAACGTTATCGACGTCCACATGAATGTTAAAGTCACCTGCTATAATTACTTTATCTGTACTGAGGACTAAGTTTGATAAAAACTCTGAGAATTCAGATAAGAATTCAGAGTACAGGCCAGGAGGACACTACACTATAACAAATAGAACTGGCTGTACAGTTTTCCAGGTTGGATGGGAAATATAAAGAACAAGGCATTCAAAAGAATTATAATTAAATTTAGATTTAGGTCTAGGGCTGACAATAAGGCTGGAGTTGAAAATGGCTGCAACTCCACCTCCTCGGCCAGTGTCTTGAGGAATGTGAGTGTTAATATGACTGGGAGGAGTGGATTCGTTAAGGCTAACATATTCTTCATGACATAGCCAGGTTTCAGTAAGACAAAATAAATCAATATGCTGGTCTGAGATTAGCTCATTTACTAATAAAGATTTAGAAGATAATGATCTATCATTTAATTATTTTATTTTGCTGAGCAATTCCAGACTTAATGTTGATATGTTTTAGATTTTTATGATTGATACTTCTGCTATTAGTTTTTGATTTAATTGATTTAAATGGTCGGGGGACAGACACAGTCTCTATGTGGTTTAGGGCGGGTAACTGATCTAATGGAAGCACAGAGAAGTGTGTAAGACTACAACTCTGCCTCCTGGTCTCGGCTCTGGATTGTCATGGTTTAGGTTTTCTTATGAATTCAGCCATATTTTTAGATATGAGAGCTGCTCCATCCAAAGTGGGATGTATGCCATCTCTCCTAATCAGACCAGGTTTTCCCCAGAAAGTCTGCCAATTATCAGTGAAGCCCACGTTGTTTGCTGGACACCAGCTCGACAGCCAGCGGTTAAACTGTGACATGCGGCTATACATGTCGTCACTGGTCAGATTGGGCAGGGGTCCAGAGAAAACTACGGAGTCTGACATTGTCTTTGCAAATGTACACACCGACTCCACATTAATTTTAGTGACCTCCGATTGGCGTAACCGGGAGTCATTACTGCCGACATGAATAACAATATTACCATATCTACGTTTACTCTTAGCCAGCAGTTTTAAGTTTGACTCTATGTCGCCCGCTCTGGCCCCAGGAATACATTTGACTATGGTTGCCGGTGTCGTTAACTTCACGTTTCTGACTATGGAGCTGCCAATAACCAGAGTCTGTTTCTCAGTGGGTGTGTCGCTGAGCGGGGAAAATCTGTTTGAAACGTGAACAGGTTGATGGTGAACTGCGGGCTTCTGCTTAGGAGTATTCTTCCTTCGAACAGTCACCCAGCCAGAACCCTGTTTTCCGGGCTGCTCGGGAACTACCGGGGGAGTAGGGGCTACGCTAAGTTGGTCCGCACCGACTACAGGGGGCTTGCTAACTACATTAGCTACTGATTGTTTGCTTGTTTCCACGGTGCGGAGCCGCGCCTCCAATTCACTTAGCCTCGCCTCCAGCACTGCAAATAAACTACATTTATTACATCTCCCATTATCGTTAAAGGAGGCAGAGGAGTAACTGAACATGAGACACACTGAGCAGGAGAGCGAGAGGGGGAGAGAGAAGCCATGGCTAACGGTTTGGCTAAGTTTAGCTGTTTATGTTAGCTGCGGAGCTCAAATAACTGACCGCTGTGCGATTAGCAGGAAAAGGTCACTAAGCGAAAAAACACTATAAGAATGCTTAAGTGTGACTGATGAAGAACTCACAGAATTAACAAATTTAGTAGGTGTAAACCACAATAATATGGTATCACGATCGTATTAACAGCAGCAACAACACTATCAGTAGACACAGTCGACAACTGGAAGTGACGGAATACGCTTACCGTAGCACGTCAGATGGCGGATACCAGTTGAAAATGGCAATGCCAGTTTTTTTTGTTTTTTCCTCGCCAAAATTTCACTGTTAAAAAAAAACCAAACCAGCAGCTGCCAAATGAAAAACAAACAAAAAACCAATGCATGCCTTAGGTCATCTGGTTTCATATGATACCAGAATCTTCTAGCTCATCAGAATAATCTAATTTTAAAACTGAGCCTCCTATATCAGAAAGCTAACATTACGCTAGCACTCAAAGCCAATAATGTTGTGTACACAAATAGTAAATATAATTTGACAGTATGTTTAACAACATTACATAACCCAAATTAGTATCAAGATTTTCATGAACAAATAATAAGCCTTGTGTATTGTCAGCTGCAGCATGAAGTAGAGAATGGGATGTAAGTGATTCAAGGTAGCAGTAAGTTCAGAGGGCAGTATACTACTTGCAGCTTGTGTGACAATAAATAGCTACAACTTTGTTTACCTTGCTATGATACATCTGAAAAAAGTTTGTCTTCCTTCTTTTGGTGATTCACATTTTTCTGATGGGAGTGCTTGGCGTGCATTAGGTGCATGTTTGAATTGGTCAACATTTAAAAACTAGCACTCAAAGCTGACAGTACTCTGTGTTCACCACATTGCCAAAATGACTCATAATGGCAAATGTCAGTACATCCAATTTAAATAAAGTTTGTTTAAGCTAGTTAAAGGAATGGTAAAAAAAAATAATAATAAATAAATAAAATAAATCCTGTTTTCAAGGACTTTTCAGTGAATCTTTGTGTGTCCTTTTTTTCCTCTTTTTTTTCTTCAGATACACTAAGGATCCAGCTGATTACCAGCAGTTTGGAGGAGGATTGTTCTTTATCTGCTATGTTGCTCTGTCATTACTAGTACAGATTCATTCCCCTTTTTGTAGTATGTTTTGATTTCACTTATTAGTACACTGTAGTTAGGATTCTGAATTAAAAGACAGTGTAATGTTTGTCCACATGTATTATCCTATATGCAGCCCCCAGGTGTCAGGAGAATATTGCGGAAAACAATATAAAACTGAATTGGAAAATACTAAAGCTAAAAAAACAACAAACCGCAACCGCTCAATTCAACAGCACAATATGATGCTTTCTCCAACTGTTTCAACAGGCAAGATATACACATGGAGAAATGCCATTTTTACTTTTTCAATTCCTCCTGGGGGGCTCTGAAAAACTGAATACATTAAATAAATTGTTTTATAATCAATAGTGGTGTGTAATTAAGTTTCCACTTTTAAACATTGAAAATCTTATAGAGGTATGAATTTATTTTGTATTTCTTCAGTATGTTTTTTCAGTTGAGGATATTTCACAGTAATCTTAAACTTATATTATGAGAATTTGAAGAAACTTTTCTACTGTTAATCATTACAGTAGTTTAAACATAAAATGTTGTGTTTCGTTAAAAGTTTTTACTGTAATTCTACAAAACTGAATTGTTTGATATTGTATTTGATCATGATAATTGTAATGCTGATGATCCAGTAATCACTACGTTTTCTGTGCATAATCGTGCAGAAAACATAGATATGCAAAGTAACGATTTTACTTGGCATCACAATGATCAATACAACCATCTCTTAAATACCATTGTGCCATATGAAGTTTAGCGTAAATTCAGGCAGGAAGACTATCTTGAACCATTTAGTCATTTCCCTCTCCTCTCTCTCCTCCCACTTTCACATCAGCTATTTATGGGCATCACTCCTAGTTATCAAATCAGGTCAGGGTCAAATCAGATTGTGCTACGATTTCTAACCACTAATCACAACTCAGCTGTCATTTCAGAGCAATCATCGCAACTCAGCGGGTGATGCTGCTGCATTTGTGCATCTGTTGTCATGCAGTCTCGTTTCTCAGTCAACCTCTCCACTCCAGTTCAATCTCAACCAGACCATCTCTCGCCGACCACTTGCCTGCCCCTACTCCAGCTCTTCTTCACCCAGTCAAGCTATGGGGGCTTCAAGTGCACTCATAAATTACATAACTTCAACATTCAAAATGCCACTCCTCATTTCCTCCTCGTTTAAGCATGTAGTGTTGCTAGAAGGGTATTCAGTAGGCTAAATAGGCCTATATCAAGTGGACATGTCACCATCGAGCAATCCAGGGCGCACATCAGGAAGTGATTTCAAACAGTAAGCATGTATCATGTGCAACTTGTTCAGTTATTCACGCATTTCACTTGCCCATCCGTAAGTTAATACATCTCTTCTATGTATTCAGCTTGTTCATCAGTACATATAGCATGATGTCAATGCACTGTTTCACTATTTCACTATGTGTTTGCTCTTCAGGCATTTTATACATTGGGTGGTGCCTGCGCCCTCTATGTATCTCTATTTTATTTGGGTCCGAGGAAGTAGAAAGAAGCACATGCAGCACTCGGGACATAATTCTGCATCTGTCCTGCACACAACTCCATGCTGCAGGATATTAATCTATTATAGCAGTTTCAACAATGCATACGAAACTTTAATGCATCACTAGTAACTCTGAAGGTATCCATTTCCATCATCCAGAGAATAAACATTATCTTTACTTCATTCACTTGTTCTCTATGTATGGACCTTAAAAAGTTACAGTCAGGATGACTACATTTGCATGCATAGACTGTAGTTTCTCATATCATTCCGCATTCACCCTTCTCACGTGTCTGTTACTGTTTTGTCCTTGGCCTACTTGCCAGGGCTGTCAATTGAGATTTGTTACTCATATCAATTGGTTACATCTATTCTATAGCATCAGCGACACAGCTTCATTGTAACCAATCATCTGCCACTGTCTTCATTCAGATTAGCACCATTCAGGGCTTCTTTAGGGTCAAGGTCTACTTCTGCCACCAACCAAGGTATTTCATCTGCCTTCCCGCCAACTGGGATGGTGGTCACCCTCTGTATACACTTCTTCATTTGTTCAGATGTCAGCACTGTTCCCGGCAACTAAGGTCTCTAAGCCACAATCTTGTAAATCTTACATATAACTGGTGGTGATGTCTGGGCATCACAGCGCATCGCTATCCTTGCTGATTATCTGCATTTCTTCCTGGTCACCTGACATCCCATATCTGCTCAAGCATCAGCCCATGGTCTTCGGACCTCCTGCATCAGCTCACGCACCAGCACATGGTTGTTGGACCTCACCCATCAGCATACAGTCATCGAACCCCATCTGCATTCAACACACATGGTCTTCAGACCTCACACATCAGTACATGTCACCAGCTCACACATCAGCACATGGTCTTTGGACCCCCTGTAGCAGCACATGGTTATTGGACCTTACATATCATCTCTGGGTCATCAGACCCCATCCATCAGCTCACGCATCAGCCTGTGGTCTTCGGACCTCACGCATCAGCATACGGTTGTCAGACCCCATCAGCATTCAACACATCAGTACATGGTCTTCGGACCTCACACAACAGTACATGTCACCGGCTCATGTACCAGCACATGGTCTTTGGACCGCCTGCATCAGTTCATGCATCAGCACATGGTCGTCTGACCTTACATATCAGCTGTGGGTTGTTGGACCCCACACATCAGCCCATGGTCTTCGGACCTCACACATCAGCACACAGTCTTTGGATCTCGCCATCATTCAACGCATCAGCACATGGTCTTTGGACCCCCTTGGTTGTCGGACTTTATGTATCAGCTCTGGGTCATCGAACCCCACCCATCAGCTCACGCATCAGCACAGCTTTTCCTGTGGGATCCCAAGACATTCCTAGGCCACAAGATATATGTAATCCCTCCAGCGTGTTCTAGATTTGCCTTTTTCTAGATTCTAGGTCTAACTAGAAGTCCAAACCACCTCAGCTTGCTCCCTTTGACATGAAAGAACACCAACTCTGAGCTCTGTCCAGATCCCTGAGCTCCTCATCCTGTCTCTGAGGCTGAGCCCAGACATCTTCATCTCATTCTTTCAGTCACTACCCAAAGCTAATGACAGTAGGTGAGGGCCGAAACATAGATTGGTAAACCGGTAAATTGGGAGCTTCACCTTCTGGCTGAGCTCCCTTTACAACAATACAGCACCTGCATTACATTACATACATTACATTACATTCAGCTGCAAATTGTACCAGTGCCTGCTGAATGTCACAGTGTTGGGGTTCCCAAACCAGACACTCCCCTTCCCCCGGCTGTGCCATAGGATTCTGTCCGTGAACATCACAAACAAAATCAAGGAAGCAAGTTTAATTTGATTTGACTGTTTTTCATGCAAAAATAACTGATGATATTTTTTGAAGGAAATAATTCACTGTTTAAACTTCATATTACAACATACACTTGATCCTGGAATCCTGATCCACAAATTGGGGAGATAAGGACTTGCTCAAAGTGACATATATTAGGCCAAGTGGCTGAGGCTCTTACAGCTTTCCAAATAAACATGATTTTTAGATCAATCATCTCAAATGTTTGTCGTTGAGTCTGAATGGAAGTAAACACAGAAACTAGCAGCCTAGTACAGCAATCATAGAGAACCGAAATACATATTCAGTGTTTGAGGTCAAAACAATGTAGATTTGATCATGTCTGTAATAAGAGTCATTAAACTGATCATTCTAAATTTTCTGAATGAGAATAGTGTTACGAATATTATTTGTATAGACAACCAACTGCAGAACCAGCAGTCAAAATGACCCCAAACATGATCAACACACTCAAACAATAGGACACACGCTGGCATAACACTTCGGTTTGCTGCGTGTAATTGGTGAACACACCTCCTTTCCCCTCTCTCTTTCTCTGCTTCTTTACATCAAAGCTATCTATGACGCATCAGCTAATTATCAAGCAACACACTCACACACGTACACACGTGCAGCAACTTTATCATTAACATGTTAATTGCAGGCTGTTTTCTGGCACAAGATCACCACGCTACCTTGAACACCATCATTATATCACCAACACACACACACACACACACTCGCTAACGCAGTGTGTAATTACAGGTAAGAGGAGCTAAGAAGAGCAGCAGGTGGCTGCTATATCATATTGTTGGACGCCCCTTGATTGATTGGACAGTTAATCACACCTCAGGGACACACACACAAGCAGTAATAGAAGATTTCAGGAGAGCTTGATCTGTTTAAAATGGTCATTAAATTCAGCATGCAGTTTTTACAAATGGACTTGAATTTTATTGACAAGAAAATAAAGATTTTTGCAAAAAGAAGATAATTACAAACAAGCCCTTTGCTTTGACATCCTCACTGAGCCACTGAACTGTTACCATACAAATAAATGATGGGACTGTGTTAAAATCGGTCTGAATAGTCTGAATGCAGGCTAACCTGCATCCTCCAGCCATGTTACCTGCTCTGTGAGGCTTGGGGCCCAGCCATACTTTGAGATAATTCTAACATTCTATACCTGCTTAACATGAGTATACTTTTTTAAGCATCACTAGCATATGCTAACATTTTCTAATTGCACTAAATACAAGAATCAGCTGAAGTTGATGTCATTAGTTTTGCATGTATTTGGTCATAAACCAAAGTATTGGACAAATAGAAAATTTGGCCTCATGATCACGCAACAGGAAAATTCAGGGGATCACCAAAGTTTTCACCCTTCACGCTGAGGGGGGCACCAATGTCTGACCCAAATTTGAGAGATATTTCAGTCTGAACCAAAGTGATGGCCCGACCAACAGATCAGTATTGACATCATTAGAGCTGTTCTGCTAGCTTGGCTAAAATATTGTTCTGTTCGAAGTAATGTAAAAGAGGACAACAAAGAATCCACATGGCTTCTTCTACAAATACTCTTTGTAGCATTGATAAGTTTCACCAGCTCTGCAGCTCTAGGAGCTTTTTAGGCTCTCTTTTTTTTTAGTTTTGATTTATCGATTGATTCAGTCTCAGGCACTATTAGAATTAAAGGGGAGTCAGGATGGCTTAGTTCCCTTAAAAGAGATCTAAGCTCCCCCTGGAAGCAACCACATTTCACACTAGACCTGCTCCATGTGAAAAGTGCCCTGAGATTACTTTTGTTGTGATTTGATGCTATATAAATAAAATTGAATTGTATTCTATTGTTTTGTATGCAATATACAGTATAATAACATAAAGTTACAGTATAATAACATAAATCAATTGATTTAGAGCTAAAAAAAAAAAAGAAAAAAAAAGTTACTACAGATCAAGTATTTTCAAGAACAACAAAGTTGCAGTAACAGTATAATTGTAGTTGAAAGGATGTCAGTGATGCATGATGTCCAACACAGTGGACAGATGATTAATTGTTATTTTCTCCCTATGTAAAATCGATACTTGGAAATTTTAACAATTGTATTACTCCTTAGTTGTTACTTGATGTTACAAAATTTTTTTTACCTGCAAGGGTCAACTACCATAGAAAGATTGGCAAGATATTCCTGAGTGACTGAGTGTTTCCGGCCAGCTGGTAGCCATCTTGGTTTTGAGAAATTTTTATTGCACTTACAAAGGCTGGCCAATGGATGCCAGTGTATGGGATGACACACTAAAGTCCATTAGGGTGGTTGATGTGTAACTATACCAAAAAAAACCCATGCATATATAAGAAAACAGCTTTTGAATAGCTGTCCTCTGTAGTGACCACTATGCATGAAAGGGTTAAAGCTAACTATCTTTTCTGTC
Organism: Euthynnus affinis; assembly: GCA_029490765.1. NCBI lineage: Eukaryota > Metazoa > Chordata > Actinopteri > Scombriformes > Scombridae > Euthynnus > Euthynnus affinis. Next base: position 738,570 of record CM055861.1, on the reverse strand, counting down.
TGTCAGCATGCACTGACGACCTTACTGGCCTTCCCAAACATACACTTTTGTGGAGTACATTTCTCCTTTGTGTCAGCTACAAAAACACGGTTTCAGAGTAGAGTGGATGTACAGTAGGAAACTTACTATTGGATCACAGTGGAACAGTATTGTTGACTGTGTCTATGCTAATAATATCATTTGAATCCCAGAACTGAAACAACGATGATGGTTTCATATGACAGACTGTTCATTTGCATTAATGCAGATATTGCTACAGTTTTCTTGAACCTACTGTCTGTGGAATACTACAATAGTTTGAGATTTAAAACATACACACAAACACACACATACAAACAGGCCACAAGAGGTTTTGAGGCCACTATGTGACTGCCAAGAGGTCAGTGGTGAGTGGCCAGCCCAAGCACACACACAAATAATGTGGTTTTAAAAAGGCCAGAATGAAACAACACACCTCCTCTTTTCGACAGACTTTTGTATATTCCGCATGTGCTTTAGTAGTAACAGTTTTTTAAAAATGCAAAACATGTCCACCAGCTGGACAGTATCCACAAAATCTGCCAGATTTCTATCTTCCATATGAACACTAGCTGTTTTCATCACACACTCTTACATTGCTGAGTCTCATCCATCTGTGATGTTTGGTCATGTGAAGTGTGATTGATCATTTTTCTGTATTCCATTCAGCAGTTCCTCAATCTGTCCTGTCCTTCTCTACAAGTGAAGAGAGGGGAACCCGCTGCATCCAGTGTTCTTCCTGTGGATTTCTGCTCCTCTGTTGTTGCGCTAAATTATGAAGAGAACATTATACATCATCATAAAGTCCTATAAAATTCTATGTGGATATAGTGGAGACTTTTTTTGAAAGGTTCAACTCTTTCAATACTATAATTCAATTTTTTCTCTATGTAACCCGGTAGAGAATTGGGTCCAATTATATCTTTATTTTTCTATAGTTTCCTTATTTATCTCATTTTTATTTGTTCATCAATCTGTCAATCACTTTTTTTACACACACACACACACACACACACGCACATACACACACACACACACATACACACAGTCCTTTTTTGTCATATCAACTAGAGCAAACTTATGATTGGTTAGAGGGGGTTAAGTCCCACCCTCTTTTCGCAGAAGTCAGTGAATTGCAGCGCGGATCAAACAGCGGCGGTCAGAGCAGATAAGAAATAGAGCAGAACAGCGATTATTAACATATCCACGAGATAAAATACTCTTCTGAAGACGTCAGAGGTGTGCGAGGGTCTGTGAGCCAGGAGTAGTAGCACTTTTGGCATTATCGTCTTGGTGAGTTGCCGAGCTAATTAGCGCTAGCGCATGCTAACTGTGTTAGCCACACTGTGAGTTGATGTGTGCGGTGCTCCATAAATGTTTGAACTTGGCTTATCACTGCTGCTCACTGTTTCTGTTAACCATCTTAAGAGTTAAAAACTGAATATTATTGCTCTGATAATTTAAAAGAAGTAAGCTATAATGTGTATTTTGATACTGTGTGTGTAGTTATATTGAGATACATTGTATGATGAAACTGATGGATAAGTTCATTTATAACTAAAAGTTAAAACATCATAATTCATGGGTTAACAGCTAAAATTCATGTTTAAAAGGTTGATAAAAATTAATGGGAAATGCTTACATTGGAAAAAACAACAACTGTGCAGTTAAAAGAGAGAATTCATTTAATCATTATTGTGCTACAGTAATGTGTTGAGAATTATTATATTACTATGGCCATTAGAGAAAAGTGTCATGAAAATAACAGTCTTGTCTTCATGCAGGCTGGGTTTTTTTGAGAACTAACTGGATCTAGATTCTCCCTGTGGATGGGAGATGGCGAGCCCCCAGTGAGATCTCTTCTTAACCTAAGGAGTGAGGAACCGAGACCTGAGAAGAGGACATCATATCTTCTTTTGCTTTCACTCAAGTATCAGTGTGGTAGGACCACCACACATCCAACTACTTGAATATTTCTCCCTGACTTGACATAAAACATTGACTGAAGCGCGCTGACTGATATCACAAAGACATTAAAGGGACATTACACTCATGGACACTTTCAATTCAAGTTCTACTGAAAGACTGTGAAATCTTGAGATATTGATGATAATAATGCACTATATTTTATGCTCATGTTTTATAACTTGGTACAGTAAACTTACCTCAAATGTTCCTCTTGGCTCCATTTATCTGTTTTGTCTGTCATTCCCTATTTTAACCCTCCCATTACGAACCTAGCCTCTGATCCATATATTCTTTATTCTTTACCTTGTAGCACCTAGCGGGTTACATCTACATTTCCTAAGTATTGCTAATATATTTTTATAAGAAAGAATATCCCACATCATATAGAATTCATACACGTTCCTATAAAATAGAATAGTAACAGGAACTTTAAGTGTATGTGTTGCACTTTCACTGACTAGTTCCTCTTTTAAATCTGGCCTTTTCTCAGGGAATGCACCTAAAGCATTTAACTATATAAAGGTTATACTGAAGTCTTGTACAGTAGGGTGTCTTGCAATAAAGTGCAATTTTCTCCACTACATGTACAAACTGGAGGAAAACGGTCTTTAGTGTCATCACTAAGGTGCACAACAAATCATTCTGCAGCCAGTATGGCAGCTGATACACATGCAATCCAGACTAGTGGATCAACAAATTATCTGACTTCAACACAAAATATCACTGTCCAGCCACCAGTCGACACTGTTTTTTAAAAACCATGAACAAGATTATCCTCTAACCCTAACCACATGGTTATTATATGAGCAGTTGATGTTGCAGCCATCGCCAGGCAGTATCAATGTTATATATTTTGAATGGGTTTCAGCAGGGCACAACACCACCATGGCTCCCAGCCACATCCGCTCAATACCATCCAATACAATTTGCCTTCATTGATATGTCAGTTCTCTGCTGGTGAAGAGGAGTATCTTTGAAGAAACTCAGATAGCCTACCAGTAAAAATCAGCTCCTGTATTCTCGGTGTAGTTTCTGTGGTTGCCATGGTCACTCAACAAGCAAAGTTGAACCATCATTAACTCTGTGTGCATGTACAAGAGCAGCAACCCCTCGCTGTCTGAAAGCATCTTACGGATATAGTAATTTCTATTTAGTTATGAGAAGCACAGACAAGTTAAATTGTCCTACTGATAACTGATGATAGGGCCATCAGATCAGAAAATGCTTTGTTGCTCTGGAGTGCATGGACCACTGACATATTTATCTGTTTTGAGGACTTGTTGCACAGTCAGATCTTAGATCAGATCTTATTTCAGAAGTGTCCCAGAAATGGCTGACAACTCTGCTTTAGTAAACATACACATCTCGTCTATTTTTGATGGAAACCAGGCAGTAAGTCAGACACAGGAATCCAGTCAATTTTCAAAATAAAACACCCTTCTGCAGATTTCTGATTGTATATCACACAAGTCAGACACAGGAACAGCATAGAACATCGGGTCATTTTTCAAAATAAAACACCCTTCTACAGACTTCTGATTATATATCACATCACTACATCAACATTATGTTATAAGTGATGGCAGTTAAAAAAAAAAGGGATCAAAAAAATATAATTTAATTTTTAATTAAATAAATCAAATCTATCAAGTTTTCCACAAACAATTCATTATCCATCTTACAGCTCACCTGCTCCAAAGTAAATCTCCACTGTAGTTGTTTTAATACAGGTAATTATGTAAGAATGATGATGATAATGATGATGATGATCACAACACATAACTTACCTCAATGGTAAATTCCAATGTTCATCCCAATGCAATATTATTACTGTTGTGTTTTTGTTCATTAACTTTAATACTGGAATTTTAAAGCTGATCAATGTAAAACTTCTATCATTCAGTCTACTTCCATATTACTTGATAGATACCTAGTTTAATTTAATTATAGTTATTGTAATAATGTCATCATGTAGTACTGCTATGGATATTTCCATAACTAAAGGGTGAAAAGGCTAGAAATGTCAAGCTGTACCCTCTTGTCTTCTTAAACAGAACTTAGAGTCATGGCGGCTTGTTAACCAGGAGCCTCACAGGCAAACCAAGGCCAAAATGCAGGCCATTGCCAGACGGAACAAGACAAAGACCTGAGATACAACATAACTAGAAGTCACAGACTTGTGATTTGGAACTGATGAGCCAATATCTCTGATTTGCTTAAAGGCTGGTCTTGGATTTTCAGAGGGCAGAAGAGTTGGAGTTGAGTTCTCCCTTGATCAAGGTCATTAAAGCATTCCCAGAAAATCAGCAAACTCCTCTTTTGGTTTTTCTTCTTCAAACCGAACTGAACCGATCAGCTCAGAAGATCCTCAACAAGTACAGTTCTGCTATAAAAATGAAACATTATCTAATAATGATCATAATTAATTTGCTGTTGGAACTGTTGTCTGTTTTCTCGGCTGTATATTTGCTTCCATTCAGGTAGAAACCAGTGTAATACAGTGTTATAATGAAACTAGGAAGGTTTTTGTGTCTGCAGAAGGAGCTGTGCAAAATTGGATAAACTGCCTCAAGTGATATAATTTGAGTCAGCGTTGGTCAGGGCTGAAGACTACAAGTTTGAAAATAAAAGAAATCTTGGGGTGTGGACAAGGGTGGAGCTATACTTTCAACACAGAGGAGGCAGCGCATTGTCCAGGGACCCTATAACCTATCCAGAAACAAAAAATTGTCACTTATTGAGCCAAGCAAGCCTACTGTATATCTAAGAAATCATACAGTGAAGCCTCTTTGTTGGACAAGCATGTTCTAAAAACAGACAGATTGCAAGTCACATTCAAATATTTCAGCATCAAGGACAGCACACAGCACGGTTTAGCACCACTGCCGATAACCAGCAACAGGCCAAGTGCACTGTCTCAGTACTGTGTCTTTCTTACACAGGAATAACATAAACATAAAATCGACACAGCGGTCTAGAACACCATACAAGGCCTATTCAAACATAAAATACACCCAGTGGTCTACAAAACTGCAACACCTTTTCAAACAATACAAAAAAGTAGACAGTCTACAACTACACAGGATCAGACAGGTGCTGGAAAGCGGTGAGCATGAAGTTAAATAAAAGATTAATCTGCTTGATTTTTTCTGTTTTATACTTTTTAGCTAAATTCAGTCTGAAACTATCACATATAAAAGTAATGGTGTAGTCAGAAGCCAATTCAGATAAGTCATTATAAAGAAATAATCTCTACAGGAGTATAACAAGTACTTTTATCAAAACAGTTAACAAATGTGTGAGTGTTTCATAGTGGTGTAATACAACAAACCACATAACATTCAATTAGAAAACTCTAGGATGGCATTCAGATCACATATTAATGTTTTCACCAAAGATAACAACAGAAGTCCCAAGTGCAAATAAGGGGCTTCTGTTCAAGTCAAAAGGGGAAAAGCGAAATAATCGATTTCTTCATGTTTACATGTCTTCATTTTATAGCTATTCAACATCTTAATATCTGTTACTACAGAGTGAGTAACAACTGTGGAACAACTATTCAGATTCTTAAGTAAAATTACCAATACAGCAATATAAAAATACTATATCACAGGTGAAAGTCATGCATGTAAAACCCTTAAGTAAAAGTACATAAGTATTATCAGCTTCATGTAGTTAAAGTATTACAGTAAAAGTATTGTTTTGGTCCCTCTGACTGATATATTGTGGTGGAAAACTCTTTTTCTAGGATTATAATAATAAAAATGAAAGTGAAATATTTGTACTCACAATAAGCATTTCTAAAAGCAACACTGAAAGAATGACATGGCAAAAGTCTAGGTAACACTGAAAGGGTGACTCAGCTAAAAGTGAAGGCCGCTAGTATGTGTATTGTGGGAAAGCTGGAGAGTCCAAGTTTGACTGATAAAATGTTGCAAGTAATATGACACCAATGTTGTCTGATTTGAGTCACGTTTGGGTTAATATCAAAATATGATCATCACGAAAGGTGTAGTGTAATAAGAGACACCACATTAGGGGGAGTTTTGGGGGTATAAAACGCATTGTTTATGATTATTTGCGGGTTATTTGTCCTAGGTCAAAGCCACGGTTTGCTCTGTATTTTCACTTTGATACACAATAAATCTATTCACATTTGAACTTTTTTAGCTTCCAGTGTAAGTCTTTTTCTTAATAAATAACACAGTAAGTTTTGAGTTGTGGGTGAACTGAAGACCAAAGGCCCATCCGAAGATTTCCCACAACAATATTATTATATATAACATTATTAGATTATAAATACTGAACCATCAGTGTCTGAGCAGCATGCTACCATTGTAGCTCAAAGAGATAGAGCTAGTTTGCTAGCTAGTTAGTGAGCTACTGTAAACGAGTTAGCTAGATTAGTTCAGTGGTTCCCAACCTTGGGGTCAGGCCCCTCAGAAGGGTCACCAAATAAATCTGAGGGTTCATAAGATGATTAATGGGAGAGGAAAGAAGAAAAAACAAAGTTCTGATAACAAATCTGTTTTCAGTTTTTCAGAAATTATGTGAGAATTTTAGAGGGAAAAATCACTATTTGGTGGAGCTGTTAACAACTCAGACATGTGAAGTGTGACCCTGACTACACACTGCTTTTTGTAAGATGTCAAAAGCCAAAAAGGTTGGAAACCACTGGTTTCATCTGGGTGTATTGTAAAAAAGCTTGTTGTGTTATCCATTGTGTAAAATCTTAATATACATATAAAGTAGCATCATATGAAAATGCTCAAGTAGAGTACAAGAGCCCAAAATTTGTATTTAAGTACAGTACTTGAGTAAATGTAATGTACATGTACTTATTTATGTAGTTATTTTGCAGAACTGGTTAGAAATGAAGAAACTGTGGCCAGCAGTCTATTTCCCAAAATGTTGGACTTTTTATGGATATGATTGATTTTTTTAGAATAATCTTATAATGTACATATTAAGAAAAGAGAATCTATTATATCCTCGTCAGCAGGGGTCAGTGTGGGTTTAGGGATCTGGCACAAGATCCCATCAGGATTTTGGGAAGGTGGTAAGATCCTGAAGCTGTTTTGCATTTCCTGAGGAGACTAAGAAGTCCTGCCAGGGACTTAATGTATTACTGGAACATCCAGTTGTTAGCAATTTAAACATCTGGTTTCAATATTATGTGAGCTGCTACTGGCTAATTCTTAAGTAACAAACAAGGCCCACACACACATGCACATACAATTCACAAACAGTTAATGCCAACTACCACTGGTGCTGCTGCAGTCATAGAGCCAACACACACATAAACACATTTGCTTGACCCCGCTTTCATACAAACAACCTGTCTCTTTTCAGTTTTTCCTTTAACCCGCTCAACTTCTCGTAAAATCTTACTCATCCTGAGTTGACTAAACACACTGATATGGATGGAGGAAAACATGCATGTTTGTTGACTCGTGTTGCAAGTATCATAATGTGGAGTAACTATTAGTGAATGAGATTACTATGAGATTCACCCTGTGTGTGCAGTTGGATGTCAGTTTTTTCAGTATGAGTGTGCCTTCCCTCAGCAGCATGGATACAGTTTACAGTGAACCCTACAGGGCAAAGATTGCATAGCAATAAAAAAGGCAACATGAAAAACAAGAAACTTGGTGCACTTTGAAGCAGGCTTTTATGTTGATCATAAAAATTGCATGTGCTGGAAACCCAAATGAAAAATAAAGAAATCAAAACAAATACAATCTGGAAGGAAGAACTCCAAATACACACAAATAAAACATTGTTTTATTTTTATAATGATTTTTTCTATGAATATATTTCTTCTCTGTACTAGAGATAAGTTAAATTGGATATCTAAGAGGTAGTGTAGGTAGTGTGAGAAAACTGTCTTGTAATTCAGTGGTTCCCAACCTTTGGCTTGTGACCCCTTAGAATAAAGCAAATCTCTCATCGCATGTTGCATCGTCTAACAGTTAAACAAAATAGGACTTATTTTGTTTTATTTCATTAACTTCTAGTAGTGTAATGAGATAAAATAAAGTAATTCACAATAACTAAAACAAGAATTTGAAGAAAGTTTGAAAAAGAGCATCAGAAATATGTTGTTTTCATTGTTGTTGTTGTTGTTGTTATCTCCCCCTGTGGGGGTCCTGAGGAACTGCTGGCATAATTAATATATATTAGGAAGTCTTCTCATAATAATAAAGCCTATATTTATTAAATTATGAGATATGAGTTATAATTCCATGCCATTGAAATCCAGCATCTTATTGCAATTCCTTATGAGTCAATTCCTTATTAATACTAGTTGGAAAGCTGCTGGTTTCAGCTGTTATATTTATTCTAAGGCCAAAGAGGATGGTGAGAACATAAACTTTGAATTGAATAAATATTTGCTAATCAATTCATCATTTACTTAATATACTTCCAAAGCAAAGAATTTTCTGCTTTTCTCTGTTTTATATGATAGTAAATTTAATATGCTTTGTATGTGTGGGTACACATGCCTACTGTATGTATGTATGTATGGTAAATGGACCATACTTGTATAGTGCTTTTCTAGTCTTCAGACTACTCAAAGCGCTTTTACACTACATATCACATTCACCCATTCACACATTCATACGCTGAACGGGTACAGGGGCTACCATACAAGGTCCCAACCTGCCCATCAGAGGAGACTAAGCATTCATACTCATTCACACACTGATGGCACAGCCATCGGGAGCAATTTGGGGTTAAGTGTCTTGCCCAAGGATTGGATGCAGACCTGGAAGAGCCAGGAATCGAACCGCCAATCTTCCGATTAGAGGATGACCCGCTCTACCTCCTGAGCCACAGCCGCCCCGTATGTATTGTGCTTTTTTCACACACTTTTTGTTTGGCACAGTTAGGAATGCAGCAAGTGGGTGGGTCTGAATGTTTTCAGGTTGTGCTGTATGTGCATGTATGTAGAGTATTGTGCAAAAATCTAAGGTACTAAAAGTAAAGTGAGGATGCTTTCAGAAATAGTGCCATGAATAGTTTGGTTTATCTTCATAGAAGATTCAAGATTTACTTTAAAGTCATTTTCTTTTATATTTGCATACACAAAAAACTAAATGCTGGTCCTCCCATCCCACAGCAGTGTAACAACAACAGAAAGTATAAAGAAAGTACATGTCTCTACGAAAGTACGAGTTTGATGTAGACAGCTCTTGCACAGCAACGACTGTGTGAAATAATCCATTTTGCATGATTGTTGGAACTGCAGGTTTGTATGGGTTAACAGTTACTCCTCCATGCTTGCCCAGCTTCCACATCCTGTCACAATGCTTTCAGTGTTTCCTCTCTGGTGCAACTCCAGGCAAGGCCATGGTCTCCTTTGGGCCCATTGGGCATAGCAGACCAAGGATGCTCAGCTCTCCCAGCCAGTATTTCTTGTAGCGAAAGTCTTTGTGACAAATGTCCAAAACAAATTGAGGATCATAGACATATTTCCCTTGCACTCCACACGATGACACAGACGTAGTCGTAGACATGGACAAAAACACCTCATAGTTGAAACCTGCAAACATTGCTGCCATTACACCAATTCATGAAGAGAGAGAGAATACCACCAACAAAGCCACCCTAATTTCTCTTCTTATCTTCACAAAATAACTCTTCTGTTTGCTTCCTCATTGCAGTTTGTTCTTTGTAAGGTTGATAACAGTGGCAGGCAGCAGATAGCAATTGATAGCTAGCTAGTTGTTTTGATTTAAAAAATATATCCAAAGATGATATTTCCTTCTCTGTTCTTGCTGTGATGCTCTTCTTTAGTCTTTCCTGAAGATTATTTGAAGGTTATTTTGCAAACTGTTTATTCAGGAGCCCATCTCTAGTATCTTTTCTCTTCGTTTGAGATCAATCTGTTTTTTACATGGTCCCTAATATAAATACATTTAATAAACTAAAACAAAACTTAACTATTTGGTGTGAACAGCTTTTCCTTTAAAACAGCAGCAGTTCTCCTCTCTACATCTGCACAGTTTTTTACAGTACTTGGCAGGTCAGTTGCTCCTGCATCTTGGAGAAGTTGCCACAGTTTGTCTCTTCATGTAATTCCAGATTGACTCCATGATGTTGAGTTCAGGGATCTATGAGGGCCAAACCATCTGTTGCAGGACTCCCTGTTCTTGTTGTTGCTAAAGATAGCTCTTTATGACTTTGGCTATATGTTTGGGGTCGTGGCCATGCTACAAAATAATTTGGGACTGATCAGACGTGTCCCTAATGGTATTGTATGATGGATAAGAATCTAAACATCTTAAGTGCCTAAAGCTTTTGCACAGTACTATATATACAGTAGGCATGAGAATGTTTTATATATATTCTTATAGATATATTCTTTCCATTTTTTTACACTGCTATGTTTGTTATATGTTTGTTATATAAGTAATTTTGTGGCCTAATTGAGAATGCACATAGCGGTTGTTGCTTGTCATAGATGAGAAGAATCTCAATCTACTGGTTTCCCATCTACTTCCTTACAATTTCCAATTCATATCTTGTATGAATTTAGGTGACTTTTACACACATCTCTGTGTGAGGATGCTCCTATTGTCATCCATCCATCTATCTATCTATCTATCTAACTTGCACTCTGATTCTGCTGGGGAGATGTTGGAGTGTGATGTGCTAAGTTCAAACTTTTTTTTCTTCAGTTCACACAGGAAGAAGAATATAACTCAAAGCAACAAACTGAGTGTGTTTTTGATTTTACTGTAAATAATAGTCGGATAATAGTGACTAGTGATGCACGACATTGGATTTTTTGCTGATATCCAGATATGCCGATATTTCCAACTTATTCTGGCCGATTGCCGATGCCGATATATGCACATATTTTTTTCCAGCTGGCTGAAGAGACTATTATGCTGCAAACATAGATTGTGCTAAGTACGATCAAGAAAGACAATATATGAAGGATCAGGAAGACTGGAGTTCAGGAGCTCAGCATTAAAACTTTAATGAACTGGGGCAGTAGAGTTTTCTTTGAGTATGTTGTACTGTACTGTATGTGTAAGATTTAATCTCTGGTCCTCACTCCAGAGCAGAGGGTGGTGGTAATGCGCCTAAAATGATGTTTGCCAAGTGCCGTTATAAACCAAATAGAAGAAGTTTTTTTTCCCCTCCCAAACAGAGTGGTACATCCTGTCAGACGAAGTGTGCCCTATCTGTGCATCCAAACACAGCAGCTCCTCCGCGGACTGTTTCACCCTGATGGTCCCGGTGTTTCCTCCACAGGCCCGTCAGACCCGCTGCTTCTTCCAAATTTACCTTGAGCATTACTGGAAAGAAGCACAGCCAGCTAGCTTCTGCTAACGTCTCAGCTAACGCTAGCCCCGGCTCTCCATGTGGAGCACTGAGGTTTGTTATTCGGGTTAAAGTAGGGAGAAACAGCGGGTCTGACAGGCAGCTGAGTGAAGTGGAGCCTGCAGAGGAAACACTGGGACCGTCAGGGAGAAATAGTCTGTCAAAGGAAGCACAGTCAGGCAGGGGAGGAGATGGAAACATATCGGCTGCTCATAATCGGTAGAATCGGTAGATGCCGATATTTCTTTTTACAGCTTATATCGGCCGATACCGATGATGTGCCGATAATATCGTGCGTCACTAATATATACCTCAGGTTGTTGTGTACCCATGAAAATTAAAACAAGTTATCTATCTTATCTATTATTATGGTTTAAGAACAATGAGCCATCAAAACAAGTAAAACCAATGGCACAACTTACCCCAAGGTAGGGGTAAAATGAGCATGGGGATGGGGTAAATAGTGCCACTGTTAAATACTGATATAAAAATGACACAAAATCAAACAAATTAGTTATAAATGAAAAAATAATTTAGAACTTTATTAATGCCATCAATTTAACAAAGGTTTGTGTCTTCTTGTTCAATGTAACCTCAACATTTTCAGTAAAGATTAAACTGTGTGTTAGCTACAGAAAGAACGTATGTGTAAATGTGCTTTTGTGTATACAGATATGTGACAAATTAAAGGAAAAAGCGGTCCAGGTCTGAATGCTTGCCCTCTTCAGTGAGGGAGTCTGGCGGCTCTGTTATGCTGTGGGGGGCATTTTGCTGGCATGGTTTGGGTCCACTTGTCCCCTTAGAGGGAAGGATCATTGCAAATCAATACAAAGTTGTTGTCTTATCCTATGATGAAATATTTCTATCCTGATGGATGTGGTCCATTCCAGGATGACAATGCCAACATTCACAAGACATGAGGTGTCACTGAATGGTTTGATGAGTATGGAAATGATGTGAATCATATGCTATGGCCTTCACAGTCACCAGATCTCAACTCAATTGAACCTATGGGAGATTTTGGACTGATGTGTTAGACAGCGCTCTCTACCACCATCAAAACACCAAATGAGGGAATATCTTCTTGAAGAATGGTGTTCATCCCTCCAGAAGAGTTCAGAGACTATAGAATCAATGCCAAGGCACATTGAAGTTGTTCTGGTGCCACATGGTGGTCCAACAACTTACTAAGACACTTAGTTGGCTCATGTTGGCTTTTCCATTAATTTGCCATCCGTCTGTATGTACAGCATGTTGTTGTGAGGCTTAAATTTATCATTAGTCAACAATTAGGTATTTATTAATCAATATTGTAACACTTGTAACAGAGCTCAAACGTGAGCAGTGTCTCTAGTCTCTAGAATATCAGAAAATAATTTTGGGGGGTAAATTGAACCATTGGCTCAACTTGTCCCAACATGACTGGCATGACCTCACAACCCTTTTTCAATTAAGATACAAGACTGATAACTTCAGTAAAATGATTATTTCACTTGGCATGACAAAAATCATTTTTTAGCTCTATTTTGCTGACCACTCTCTCCATGTGCTTGTGTCCAAGATCAATTGAGTAATGTGAACTATACTTTCTTAATTTGTGGTCACATGATTACTTTTGTTTATGGTTACCTAGATAAAGGGGGTGGCTCATTTTACCCACTGGCTCTATTTACCCTGTTCTCCCCTATATGATGCAAACTGAGAAGCAAAAAAAAGAAACAACAGCATTAGAAATGCATGCACTGTATGTGTGTGTGTGTATGTGTGTGTGTGTGTGTGTGTAACCAGGCAGCAAGAGACAGCACGTCTCCTTGTCTGCTGCCCCTCAAATAAATTCTGCTCTGTTTTTCTACTAACACAGCTACTAGAACAATCAAATATATTGACCACACACACACATACACACACACACATTAAATCTTGTCATGCACTTGAGATGTGTATTGGTGGAGTTCTCTACAACTGGTCTGAAATGCAACATTATCTGGTCACATACTGGCTCCACTATGGACACACACATAAATGCACACAGGCACACATTCAAATTTAAAGAGAAACGTTATATACAGACAGACACTTGGATATGCACATACACACACACACGCACAAACACACAATATACACTCGCATGAACCGCGTCTGCTGGTCTAGGCCCATTGATCCCAGGTTCGGTGCCACAGAGGTTTGAATCCAATGTTGATAAGAAACATATACACAATCAAACACACACACGAGACAGGGCAGACACATAGACTCCACCACAATTGTAGTTGTATTTATTTAAAGATTTATAATCTTTTTTTTTTGAAGGACAGCCAAAATGTCAAACTCAAAATCTCTCTGTCTCATAGTGAATATCTTGTCATGTACAAATTTACAAATTTAAAAATGTACAAATTTTTAAATAGAAAATTTTGAAATTAAAAATACAAAGGGCTGATGGTGTAATATCCATGTGGCCCATGTGGTTGGAGTTGAAATGCCCCCTCCACCATCTTCACATCTAAGGTCTTGCTGCTGAAGAGGTCTTCCAGAGACTCAAAGGATTTCCCCAAGACTGGAGACTTGATTTCCAACAGTTCCTCAGTGTTCAACAGCCATGGCTCTTCTGCACTGATCACAACTGACAGAGTAGCCGCAGCCTTCGAGCCACTGGGAAGCTACCAGCTCCCTCTCCTTCCCATAGTGTGTAGCTGCATTCCCATGGAACCTTGGGTAGAGATGCTCCTGGAGGAACTTCTCCGCACTGGCTCTAACTGGAACCCTCTTGGCAGAGCTGGCAGTGATGCAAATTTTACGAGCATCATGCCACATGTGTGAGGCACTGTGCTCCTTGGTGATGTGCTCCAGTGTTGTAGACTTGGTTAGGTCAAGTGCTACGAAGGTACTGTAAAATAACAGACACTTCTGGCAGGTGGTGGGAACATCATGCACACCATGAGGAGGGGAATCTGGCTGGGATGGCTCTTCTCCAAGCTGAGTGTTGCAACATTTGTAGAGCAGGTTTCCTACAGGCAGCTTAAGATGGTTCAGGCTCTCCCTCAACTTCTCATGGGAGTGAAATGCAGGGGTGGGAGGCAGAGGTGGACATTGTGACCTTACCTCTGGGTGAAATTGGTCAGTGGCTTTGTTGTGCACAAAGTTGATGTCCACCAACAGCTTTGGGGCAAGGTTCCTCTGGGTTCCAGCATTCCAGTGGTGTTGCTCATCAGTGTATGCTATACCAGTGAGCCCCTGGGACACAGAATTCTGGATCTGAGACAGAGGCATTTACAGTCAGAATAAAATTAAGACATTTATTTTAAGCAACAATACAGTGGTTGGATCAATATACAGGAATTCTAAATCTTTCAGATTAAAAAAGGCAGACTTCTGAATACCTTAATAATAGACTTACTTTGGATTGCAGTGATATGATTAGACTTATACTTACTGTGACATCTCCAGCTTTATTCTGTATGACTCCATGCACCAAGACTGCATTGTAGTACATCACATGTTATAGTTGCTTGCTGAGTGTTTGGCTTCAGCTTGCTGAGCAACTACTAAACATGGTGTATTGCAATGCAGTCGTTGTGAATGGAGTCATTTCATATTGGATATATTATGTTTTGATGCAGAGAAGATTTGATGTAGCTCATTTACCTTGACTCCATGCTATGCACTTACCTTCTTCTGCTGCCAACATGAGATTTGACTAGATACTTACCTACAGATTCTCCATGATTCTCATTCTTGCAGTTCTGTGATACACAAATAACATGTTAGCATTACCCATATTACATTAAATTTGATTCTATTGTTTTAATATGAAAATGTTTTTTTTTTAAAATACAAAAGGTATAAATTGTACATTATCACAGTTCCAGTGTTATAAGATGCTATTTGAATTGAAGTAGCTTAATCACATGGGTCAATAGTCTTCCTGTAATATTCTATTTTCTGGTTAGACAAGACAAAAAAAGCTGAAAATGGCTTTTTAACCTAATTTAACCACATAATTATATATTATGGAAGATTATAAGCTAATTAACTTGAGTTTATTTTCAAATAGAGCAAATTCCCGTAATTTTTAAACTCAATGCTTGACAATCATTGTAGCTATAAAATAAGACAAACAAACAACAGAAACATCCTACTTTCTTACCTTCCACAAAATTGAAGCTGTGTGGCTGCATGACTTCCCCTGGCCAGCGATGCAGGAGCACCCTGCTGTCTCTACCGCTCCCAGATTTGTCACCAGTACCCAGGCCGAGTGCACTGGACTGCTGGACTGACTGGGCTGAACATCAGCTTTCAGAAAAACAAGATCTTCTCCTATTTGGTGATGTAAAACCCGACCCACTTTGCCGCTATGAAGGTATTGATAGGCCTCACTGCTCTTATAATTTTTAGTGTCTCCATCGACTCCAAGTGCCAGAACAAAAATAATTAAATATGTCGCCATAGACTATCTCTGGCCACTTTCGTAAATCATCCTCCCAGTCGCTAGTCACGATCATTGAAGGATGACAAACACTAACACCGTCCGACCGCCACAGCGTAGAGAAACTGTATTCCCATGTTTTTGTCATCTTATTATCATCTGTTTTCTGCAACCTAACTGTCCGTACGCTTTGAAGTTTACCGCTGTTTACACTTCCTGTTTCTGCTGGTGTCTGAAACAGAAGTCGCAACACAACTGCGTTCGAACCAGAAGTCAAAAAATGGGCGGGGCTACATAAGATGAATAGCAATAGAGCATAGTGACTCATCATGTTTCTTCCACTTCTTATTCCTCTTCCGTACAAAATTTCGGCGCGTAACTAGTCCCGCAGCTTTGAGAAAACCCATGTGAATTAACGTGCAGCTCGTTTGGGAATGGTGTGCTATGACTTTTGGTGAAGATATTCAAGTTTTTCACAACGTAAGTCATGAAAAACTGCCGAAAAATTTCGCATAGGAAATGAATGGGGAAGGATCAAAAAACATCCACATTTTAGGGGCAATTTCAAGCTTCAACTACTTCGCCATACTTTGAGCTACAGACTTCATTCAAACTTTAAAATGTTCACAAAGTTGTCAACTATTAAACTTGTATTCAACTTTTTGATATCTTTTATACTTTTTGATCTGTGACTTTTAAAGTTTCATGCACAATTTTGGACAAATTTTGAGTTTGTTTTTTTTTAGTGTGTATTGCTGGAATGTTCAGAGCTAGAGTGAGTGATATCATTGCTAGAGTGAAAGAGGCTATTAAAATTTTTCAGAAAAATTTCTGGATAAATTGTCCTTTCAGCCACATATTTTGGTCTACACAAATATTTTTTTCCACAATAGTAGGCACACTTGTGCTCTATCACTTAAACCATCAACTGTAGCTCAGACACTAACAGAATTTGAACAACCAGCCCTTTTGTGAAGGGGTTACCGACCAACTGTCCCATAGACTCCCATATTAATTAAGGAGAAGATTTCAGGAGGAGAGGTGAACCGACACCCTTTTTTCTCTCCCTCTCCCGTCCACATTTTTGGGTCTAGGGACTTGAAGATCACCAATATTGTGCAGAAAGATCTTGTGGTGTTCCTGGTCTGCTCAGATTTCTGATAGGACTTACGGTTCTTTCACAAAAATGTCTTTTTTGACAGGCTCACAGAGCTCACATTTACACACCAACACGCACTGACTGAAAAAAAGCTCCTTTCACCATTTAGTGATCAACATCAAAGCGTTCTTTAGTGTCACTGCTTTAAATAGCCTGATCTAGTCTGAAAAGAATGAAATAAGCTGGTCTATGGAAGTTTCAATGTTCTTCATCATTGTAATGAATACAGCAGTATGTTTTCTGACCTCTGGATCATTTCGTAACACTGACTTGGGGCCCAATGTTTCCTCCACAGACCAACATTCCTCAGGCTTCCATAGGAATTTAGGGGCATATGTCTTTCTCCTTCGCTGCATGAATTTGACTGAACTAATCTAATGTTGTCATTTCCAATATACTTGGTACAGTCCAGAAGACTGAAGGTTTTAGGAGCTGACCAAGTCCTGATAACTGTGTTGATGATTCTTTACATGATTAAAATTAATTATTTAGTTTTTGAACAGTTTTTTAACAAATATTCTTTAACATTTTTGAGATTACAGTGATCAGGTTTTCATATATCAGCAATTAAAACTCAGCTGATTTGACCTGTAGTAGCAGGTCAAATGTGTGACTGAGCAAAACGATTTTAAAGAAACCAAAGATGTAATTAAAAAAAATAAACCTTTTCAAAAAACAAACGAAGATAAATTTGCATCAAATTAATGAACAGGATCTTAAACTGCTGGTTTGTGGCTGACCACAGGAGGGTCTAGGAGCAGCAGAGGCCAGTGTACTTTTTATGGATCATAGGCTTTCACTTTGCACACAAGCAGATCCGTTGCATCTGCAGAGAAATGCTCCTTCTTACTACTTGGCAAATGCACCATCATAGGGCCCTATCTTACGCCTGGCACAGAGCGGCAGTAAGCGCAGCTCAAGTCTCTTTGCTATTTTAAGACCGACGCAGTTGTCATTTTCCCGTCCAGTGCTCACGTTGTTAAAATAGCAATGGCACTTACACCCATTAGTGTGCCTATGGGCGTGTTGGTCTAAAAGTAAGGTGTGGTCAAGCACATTGTTGGCACACTGCTATCTTAAGGTAGCAGAGAGCAATTGCACTATTGACCAACAAAACCCTGGTCTAGAGTCAATAGCGCAATGTTTCACTGTTATTTTAAGGGCGCATTATATAATATGCACCTACACAGGCGGGTGCACAACATACAACCTGCCTGTTACACACACAGAATGCAGCAGCACACACACATGCAAAAGGTAACAAATAAAAGGATTACAATGTGAAATATTATTATTGTGTATATTAATATAATTTTAAAAATTACATAATAATGCTTAATCATAATATTTATCAGAATTAACTAATCGCAGTAATGACAGATTAAATTGTTTAATTATTTGACCAAATTGTAAACAGACAGACAACAACAGATGAGACATAGATTGACTTTCCTGCGTCATCAATACATGATGACATGAGGATCACATGAAGGAATAAATTAGGTGAAAACAATTATTAAACCAACGAAGGGAATAAATCTGCACAGCTTCTATATTCTTATATATATTCTTAAACATTTTTGAGATTAGCTTTGACCTGTTACTCCATTACTAAACAAAATGATTTTAAAGAAACTAAAGCTGTAATTAGACAAACCTTTCCAAAAGCCAAATGAAGATAAAATTGCAGCAAATTAATGAACAGGATCTTAAACTTGTGGTCTAGGAGCAGCAGGAGCCAGTGTGTGCTTTATGGATCATGCACTTTCCCTTTGCGCAGGAGTAGATCTGTTGCCTCGGCAGAGAAGTGCTCCCTCTTACTACTTGGCAAATGCACTGTCATAATAGCAATCCACCAAGGTGCAAGCACACCTGGCTCTTAAAGGGAGTGGGAGATGACACTGTGATTGGTTTATTGAATGTTACGCCGAAAACACACCCATGATTAATTAGGAGACTAAGTACAACCCCTTTGAACCATGCACTTGGCGCATTGACCATTTTTCCGCCGTTAAAATAGGAAAAGTGGATTTGTACACACCCTAAATGCAATTGCACTATGCGCTTCAGACCCTGTACTTTCGATTGTTAAAATAGGGCCCATAATAGCAATGTGGAAGCACACCTGGCTCTTAAAGGGAATGGGAGATGACACTGTGATTGGTTTATTGCATGTAATGCTGAATACACACCCATGATTAAGAGACTAAGGACAACCCCTTTGAACCATGTGCCTAGTGCATCGACCATTAAACCATTAAAAGACCATTAAAATTGGAAAAGTGGATTTGAACACACGTTAAATGCAATTGTGCCATATGCTTCAGACCATGCACTTTAGATTGTTAAAATAGGGCCCTTAGAGTCTAATGTCTATTAATTGGTTTGAAAATAATTTTATGTCAGCCCAGTGCAGCAGGGATTTGCATCTCCATTACATACATGATAAAGAAATGTATTTCAATAATTTTAATAGTCTAAATTATGGCTATGCCCAGGTTTACACAACCACATTTTGTGCAAATCATGACATTAAAACTTTTACAAAAGAACCAGTGTGAGCCTGAGTGAGGCTTCTGTTGTCTGTGCACCCCGCAGAGAACCAACCAGGAACAAAATTTCTCGGGGGCATCACAAGATATATACTAAACACCACCTCAATGATGCCAAATTTCTTTAACTTATTTTACTTAGTTCACAGAAGAACTGTTAAATATCAGCCAAAATGAAAAGTCTCTCTTTTAGAGTCACACAACATACATATATCTGGTTCCACAGCTCCATAGTAACACAGTGGTAAACTAGACAAATGAAACATCTGTACATACATAAGTGTAATTGTGTGGGTTAACAAATAAGAATACCAGTATGTTTACTTCCACCTTCCCAAGTAAAACAACACCATAGGTGGAGCACAGTGACTCAGTCATTAGCACTGTGGCCTCACAGCAAAGAGTTTACATGTTCTCCCCATGTTTGCATGGGTTTAAACTGGGTGCTCTGGTTTACTCCCACCATCAAAGACATGTATGTTACTCCTGTCAGTGCTCCTGACAAAGGTACTGACAAAAAGAACTGGGTTTGGTCCCAGGGTGCTGCACTGCAGCTGCCCATTAATATAGTGTATGTATAGGATGGGTGAAATGCAGAGGATCAATTTCCCCACAGGGATCAATAAAGTACTTCTTCTAGTACTGACTTCTAGTCAGTGAAGTGCACAATGTAACATAAAGTTAGGTTTAGGTGACAGATGCAGTCTAGTAGCCATAGTCTATGAACATTCTCATTCATCCAGGTCATAGTTATTTAACTGATTCAAAGGCAACTGGACTTAGATTAGTCTTATCAAGACATTTGGCCTCTTATCCAAGCAGCTTCATCAGTTCAGTGCATCGGGAAATGGACCATACTTGTATAGCGCTTCTGACCACTCAAAGCGCTTTTTACATTACAAATCACATTCACCCATTCACACACTGAATGGGTACAGGGGCTACCATGCAAGGTCCCAACCTGCCCATCAGAGGAAACTAACCATTCATACATTCACACTCTGATGGCACAGCATCTTGCCCAAGGACACATCGGCATGCGGACAGGAAGAGTCGGGAATCGAACCGCCAATCTTCCAATTAGAGGACGACACTCTCTACCTCCTGAGCCACAGCCTAGTCCTCGCCAGTCTGACATACAGTGGAGATAGACCCAGGTATTTAACCTCTGCGAAAGTGACCAGTCACTCATCTCCTAAGACAATAGTTTGTTAGTGAAGTTTCACCTGACCATTGTTTGGCCATGTGAGTCATCCCAGTGAGCGACAGTCGTTAGGAGTGAATGGGGCTACTGGCAGATTACAGTCGTCATGATGTGTGGTTGCCTATGAAAGACGAAGTCATTCTGTTCATTAGAGTCACTTGTGGTTGGTTTCAGGCAGCTTTTGTTCTCCATTTTCCTGGGTATGGCTAAAGTGCAGCATTGTAAATTGGAGATAAATGGTGTCTCAGACCCCCTCTCCGGTTGATGGTTTTTCAACTTTAACATAGATGGATTCTTTTACCCCTCTTTCAAACCATCTGTCCAAGATTCTGACCTTACCGTCTTCAAAGGAGTGTGCCTTCTCCTTTAGATGTAAATAGACAGCTGAAACTGGACTTGAGGAGTTTGCCCTTCTGTGCTGGGCCATTTGTTTGTTTAGTGGGTGTTTCGTTTTTCACTGCATTGGACTTCATATACCAGGTGGCTTTTTTAGGTGTGTGCTAACCTGTCCTTGGGGTGTACCAGTTTTTGTCTGATCGTTTGCTGGGTTTGAAACAAACAGAGATTTGGTATCTGTTGAAAATTCTCCTGAGTTTCTCTGATACCCTGGATATGGGGTATCAGAGGGATGACTATGTTTCTGCGTTTATCCCTTTCCTCTGTCCCCTCCAAGTTTTTGTTCTTTTTGGAGCATGTTGTTCATTCAAAAGTCCAGCCGGGATAGCCACAAGTTTCGAAGCTCCCCTTAAATGTTTATGCTCTTTTTCTTGGGCTTGAATGGTGGTTGGTACTATATCAGCCCTGTTGTGCAAGGTTCTGATAAGTCCCAGTTTGTACTCCAGAGGGTGGTGTCAAAGAGAAGGTATTGGTCTGTGTGAGTGGGTTTCCTATATACCCCAATGTTGAGGCTCCTGTCCTCACCAAAGTGTACATCACAATCCAGATGTACTTCTTGAGAGAACTGGATGTTTTTGTCCACTGAGTTGATGTGTTCAGTAAATGCCTATAATTCTTGGGTTTTAATTTTCACCCACGTGTCATCTACATACCTGAACCAGTGGCTTGGTGATGTTTCCTTGTATGATTTTAGTGCCATTTGGTCTACCCTTTCCATGTATAAAATTGCCACAGTCGGTGCAGTCGCTTTTGCCGGTAGAGGTATTATTAAACTTGAAATATGTGGTATTAAGGCACAAATCCAGTAACTGACAAATCTGGTCTGGGGTGAGGTTAGTCCTGTCTTGTAAATTTTCATTATGTTTTAAATTATGCTTCACAGTTTCCACTGCCTCCATGATTGGAATGCAAGTGAATAAGGATGTTACTTTCGTACGATGTGTTCCCAACAATAACCAAACAACTAATAACCAAACGCACTCCTACCCGTTGGGAACGGGTAGGAGTGCGTTTGGTTATTAGCAATTGTCATAGACAATTATGAATTATGAAAAGAAAAGATTGTCAATGTCGACCAATAATTCTGGCATCAACTGTTAAAGCACCTCACAGGGGGTGAGAAGCACAGGGCAATAATTACTCATTATCAAGGATAATCAATTAATTATTAAAAATTGATGAATTATTAATATGAATTAACAGTTACGGGGTATCACTCTGAAAACCAGGACCAATAACCAAACAAGGTAGTCTCATAAAGAGTTCACCAGAATATCAATATCTGGAGGATATCCATATTCACAGATAAAGAAGGGTGAAGTCAAGCTCTGACTCCTTCAATCAGCCACCTTTTAACAATATGTTGCACAATAATCACAGAAGGACTCATTTTTAAAGATAAAACAGTGTTTATTAAACTAAGCAAAATCAACAAAGTTAATGAATGCTACAGTCAATAAACCACTAGCTACATCTAATCTACCAAAGCAAACACAAACAGCTATGTACAGATGTAAACACATGCAGAAGAATGCGTGTGTGTGTGTGTGTGTGTGTAAGAAGAAGAAAGGAAAGAGGTGCGTATGCCAAGATGGCGACTTGGCCTGACGTGATGATGTCAGCGGTCTGCGACGCGGACGTGACTATGGGAGGAAGTCACGTCACGCCACGCGAAAAACAGATGGCAGAAAGATGGTGGTGTTTTGGTAAACACTAGCAAGATGGCGTCTTGCATTCACCCAATTCCGTAAAAAGACACGTGTCTGATGGCGGATAAGGATGGACAAGCAGCGCTTTGTCCGATGTTATCTGACCATCAGGTGTGCCAACGAGGTGTCGGTGCGTGTATATGTGTGTGCATGCGTGTGTGTGCGTGTTAGTGTTAGAGAAAAGGGAAGTAGAAGTCTGCGTCTTCCTAAGAAACTCTGTTTCTTACTTACTGCAGGTCGTACTGAGCAGCCGCTGTGTTGCAGCACAAGTGACTCTCACGGATCCGGAGCTGGTTCAGGTTTTACACGGCAAAGTCTTGTCTCGTCCGCCGAGGGGAGTCTTCGGTGAAGGGGGGGATCACTGCCACCACTAAAATGCATTTATACTCAGAACAGGGAAGTGTCACTTTCACTGTTCAACATTTTTGGTTTGATTTTGTTGGAGGCATGTGGAATTAGCTTGTCCTGACCAATAGCCCCACAGCTGGGCTTGCCCACAGAGAGCCCCCATGGGTTGCCCCGTGGGATAGCCGATGCAGGACCCACAGCAGTTTCACTTCTTCAGGCCCAATGAGGTTTTTCTATCAGAAACCCATTGTGGGCTTGCCCACAGAATGCCCACATAGTGCCCCCTGTAAGATAGCCCATGCAGAGCCCAAAGCAGTTTTGCAGATTTGGGCCCCAATGAGGGTTTTCAGAATACTGCATTATGGGGCCTACAGTGGGCCCGAGTGGGGCCCACACAGCCCACCAGGGCCCATTACAGGCCCACAGTGGGCCTCAGTCCTCACGTGCCCTGCATTTCATGATGGTAACAGGGCCCACATTGAGCTGCCCCTGTGGGGCTCATTTTATTCCCGCAGTGGCCCCACATGGGTCCCAAAGGGACATGTTTGCTGGTTATCAGACAGCCACTAGAGATCACCTCTGAGGAAATTCCACAACTTTATGCAGCAGTATTCATCACGACAACTGCCACAGTGAGAAGTGCGACAAACTGGAACTTATTTATTTCATGGACGCCTGGGATGTGCATTTCCAGTAACTATCTCGTTAAACAGTAAAAGGCTCTACCTAGTGGTGCAATGGGGTACTGTAGCAAATTTATAGAGCATTTCTGACAATTAAGCTGCACATCACTTGTTTTCTATATTATTATTGGTTAATATATATTTTGATTGATTAAGTTATTAATGCCAATTAATCGATAATTGATTAATCATTGACATCCCTAGTGTAAACCTAACCAGATCTTAACCATAGTTGTCACATCATAAAACATCATTATTTCTTGACAGTGGTCTGTAACAATTTTGAAAGCACAGATAAATGCTGCTGTTTTTATTGCTATTAGCGGTGAAAGATTAGAAAACACTCCTATGTGTTTTTCTGGAGTGCCTGGTCAAATGACCTATTTGGTCGTTTAATTTGGATAACAAATGACTATAAATACAAGTTCAAGGACTGTGCTATACTGGGGCTTTCTTTTCAATCTCAATCTTTGTACAATATCTTCAGTTTTCCTCAGAAGATCAGAGTTCCACTGTGCCCAACTAGCTGACAGTGGCATTTCTGAATGTTCTGTTTAGAATGCATCACTATCTGTCTTCAAATGTGACAAAATGCAGTCTCCACGTGGAGGAGGGAGGATAGAGAGAAGAGACTGATGGCATCACTCTGTCCTCCCCGAGGGACAACTGAAACCCTTTTAAAGCTTCTCTCTCTCTCTCTCTCTCTATGTGTGAGTGTGTGTGTGTGTCCCTCCATCATCTCTTTCTCCAGTTTTTTCCTGTTTGCTCCTTCTCCTTCCCTCTCTCTCCGTCCGTCACCCTATCAGGCAAAGCAGACTCTGCAGTCGATACGGCCATTAGTAAATAACAGATACATAATTTATTGAATAACCTTAGATACATATTTCAGCATTGAATTACCAGGCAGGGTAGAGGTGGGGTAAAGAGAGAGTGAGTGTGTTTGAGAGGACTAAAGGGAGAACTGTGGACTAGTTGACAATTAGCTGTGTCAGTAATTTACAATGAGATTGTTTTGGATGTAATTCAGGCACAATTTAAGTACAGGAGAACTTAAAAAATATTTATTATCTGTTAAGAATAGCATAACAGATAATATCTTAGTAAATGTAAAAAATGCCATTTTGGTTTGAAATGTACTTCTGATAATCTATGCACAAAATCTTCATTTTAGATGGGCATGATGCTTTATTTGAAATTTAAAGCTACTCATTACCATATATGGGC
This sequence comes from Euthynnus affinis, assembly GCA_029490765.1. NCBI lineage: Eukaryota > Metazoa > Chordata > Actinopteri > Scombriformes > Scombridae > Euthynnus > Euthynnus affinis. The sequence goes on along the minus strand of CM055861.1, from coordinate 713,547 downwards.
TAATTAAATCCAATATTTGTTAAATTAAAGGCTTTTGGGTACAAATCATAAAGTTAACAAAACTAAGACTACAAAGCTATGTATGTTTACTGTTTTGTGAGGATTTACTTGGGCTCAGTAGCTCTGACCTAATTAGCTGATGGTAATGACATTTATTTGCAAAAGGAAAGTATAAGACAAATTAAAATTTTCACTTGATTATGATGCTCAATAAAAAGTTTGTCAAAGTGATTACAGTTCATCCTGAAGGGAACATGAATGTTTGTTGGTGAATGTCTGAAGTGTCTGTTTCAAATTTCCACATATTCAGAGATTGTTTTTCCATCTTCCCAATCTTCCATTTTAACTACTGTTGCAGGGTGGTAATGACATCAGCATGGCTGCTTTCCTAATCTTCAAAGGAAGACATATGTGCCTGGCTGCTTCATATTGTTTTTGTATTTGTCATTTTTCAAAAGAAGCTTGGTTTTCAAGGTCAACATCAGGGTCTTTGCTAGCTTTTTTCTGCAGTGTTCAGGTTGCATATTGTTGAGTTAGGGTCCTGCTATGTGTTAAGCTTATAGGATTACTGCACCAGTTACTTCAAATATGTGTACTCAAAGTGAAATTGTGAAATCTGCCTCCAAAGATATCCCTTTGGACCAAAGTGGTGGGCGGACTAATCCGTATTTCCTACAACCTTAACCAAACACACACACACACACACACACACAGCTATCACCAGTGTGATGCAGTTCATCACACAATTTGCAGTAGCTGAAAATTCACACAGAACGGCTCGTGCTCACCACAACCTCAGGATTAAACATAACACACACACTTCCCACTAAACCTGTGAAGAACAAAATGCACAATTTGAATTCTCAGATATTTTCATTTATTTCTTTCATTTTTCACCTGTTAATTTGCCCATAGGTCCAGTGTTGGAAATACACAATCACATAACTTTTTCACATAATGGAGGTACTAAAAAGCCTTCCTTTGGGTTCAGTGTTTATTCCTAACCTTGGAAACAGCAGTTGACAAAACAATCAGACTCCAAGGTCCATTTAGTAGGTGTCTGTTGATGAAGATCATGTGATGTGATCAAAATCTCCAGCTACCAAATGGAACTTGAGGTGAGATTGTTTTGTCAAGTAAGGCCTTCCTGCTTGATGTGAGGACAGGTTGCAGGTTACTGCAGGTGGCTGAACACATTCAAATAGACAAAAGCAAATGAAGAAATCATCACCGATTTGACAACACATGTGCAGCATTTAGAACAAAAGTGCTTTTAAGTAAGAAACTCAACTTAATACAGAAATGTGCTTCAAAACAGACAACAAAACCACATACAAAACTTTTTTTTTATCATAAAGGGTTAGGGTTACAACGCAGGCTGAGAAAGTAAACTTCAGGTTCATTTAAAAAACAGTCAAACATACATACATACATATCATATAATGTGATTTTAATCAGTACTATTACCTACTAATGCTACAATGATCAACAATAGCAAGTATGTTCAATGTGTGTTCTGTCAATCTCTGTATATACTGTATATACTGTATGTTATGTCATATTCCAGGTAGAATCAAGTTTTAATAAATGTCTATGATAAATTTCCCTCAGGTTTTGTCATGTGGAATGGAGCTCAGCTACATTAGAATTCTGATTCTAATGAACATGAATTAAATAACAGTAAATATGACCCAAAAACCAAAGCTGGTAGAAAGCATAGACACTAACTCTAACTAGACCATCCAGAAGTTGATATCATTCATAATGTCTGAAATATTTGAAAGGCTAAAACTTTTCATGCTTCACACAAAGATAGAAAGATAAGAAAATTTGCAAATGGCACCCTGGATCATTGCAGACACCCTTGCATCTCTCTGACTTCCACTTTATGTCAACCGTTTTCTTCCTCACATACTAATATGTGAATATTTATTCATATTTGATGCCACTTTAGATAAAAATCAATGAAGTAATCAAGTTGTCGCCATGAAATCAGCGCTCCATTGGTGTTTTGCATATTCACCGCTGCTTACATCATTAAAAACACATCCATCGATGCCATCGCCACTGACTCCCCTTTAATTAGTTTGAGCAAACATATCGAGCTGCATCACACACACACACACACACACACACACTAACTGACACACCCAACTGCAAAAATGTCTGCATTGCAATAATGCTGAATCTGTATAATTTTCATAAAAGCACTTGACATCTGCTATTTTATCAGACAGGAGCTGACAGTAAGCTGATGTGTTGCTTGCTGGGAGAATCCAGGCCTGCCGGGAAATAACAAATGGTGATCCTCTGACTTTTCATGTACTTCCTGTATGGTGACTGGATGTCTTGGTTTGTCTGAGATTGTCCCAATTTCAAGCTGGGTGTCCCAAGTCCTCACAAATATCTGTAAAACACTAAACCTCTCAGTGTGCTGATGGTTAGCTATCATGCCAAAAGAACTCAGCAACAAAAATGCTGCATTCTGCACACATTTCAAGAGCACATTTTCGGTTGCACACAGTGAAAATGCCAATAACCATATTAAGACCATATTAAGACAGCCAAACACAAGTGGTGTTTCCCTGAGAGCTCAGAAAAGAAACTAACTAAGAAGAAAGACTGCAGAGTGAGGTACCCAGCAATCTTCTTAAAGGTAATTTTCTTTAAAGGCAATTTCTCAGTCTCATTATTAAAAACTGCAATTGTGATTTACTAGTTTGATGTTTTCATAGTTGTTAATTTGCAACCAGCCTGAGGCATGGTGTTGTGAGGATGCACAACACTATTTTTAGGTTATAGCCTAAAATCCCAGAACATGCACAGCAAGGAGCAGCAGTATAGTCGGATAGCTCTTTACTTTTACTTTATTTTGTTTGTATTTTTGTTTTGTTAATTTTTTGTTTTGTCAATTGAGGATGAATATTGCTGTGGGGAGAAGAGTTGTTGGGGAGAAAAGCTTCTATCTTTAAAATGAGCAAATCTGGAGGATACCACCCAATTCCAGCTGACATAAAGAGGCGCTTGCATGGTTGCCGTGCTGGTGCAAAGGTGAAGGCTAGGAAATGGAGATATAAACCCTTTCTGCCATTGGTCATTATGGGAAATGTGAACTCTCTGTCCAACAAAAATGATGAGCTGGCGATATTGGTGAAAGTATACTGTGAGTGCAGCCTCATGTATTTTACTGAAACCTGGTTGAATCAAAACATCTCTGATTTCTGTGTGGAACTACCTGGCTTCACTCTCATATGGATGGACAGAGACACTAAAGCTAGTGGAAAGAAGACAGGAGGAGGACTGGCTTTATCTGTAATCAGAGATGGTGTAATCCTTAACATATTACCGTCAAAGAGAAGATGTGCTGTCCAGATATTGAATTATTGGCAGCTGGTATGAGACCATACTATGTATCAAGAGAATTCACTCATATTATAATAATAATAATACTTGTGTACATTCCTCCCAAGGCAACTGCTGAAGTTCCATGTGAAGTTCTCCATGAAATTGTTGCCAGGATACAGACTAAACAACATGTCTTCCCACCTGACTGGATAAATTGTCCTACCAAAAAAAGTAACACGCTTGATCTGCTATATGCCAATGTCAAAGATGCTTACAGAGCTACTGCCTTACCACCACTGGGCCGGTCAGATCACAACCTGGTTTTTCTGCAGACCTGCTACAAGCCCTATGTGCTGAGTCAACCTACAACTACCATCACAGTCAGGAAATGGACACCTGAAGCTAGTGAGGCTCTAAGGGACTGCTTTCAATGCACAGATTGGAATGTATTGCTGGAAACAGACAGGGACAGTTTGGACATTAACAGTCAGGTTGATTGTTTTTACTGAGTATATCAACTACTAGCATAGCAACATCCTGGAGTTATGGAGAGGAATCAACACCATCTCTGGCTACAACAAAAAGAAAAGACAGCCAGTCAGAGCCAATGAACTTAACCAGTTCTTCAACAGATTTGACACTATGGCTACACCCACTTCCACTGCTGCTCCTGGTTCTATGGAAAACATGTACTGTACAAACTTGTACCAAAAATAAAATGTCCGGCTGAATTAAATGACTGGTTCTTACGTTGCACATTATGAATACGCTGCAGTGTCTGCTTCTATGTATCAGGAATGGAAAGGAATCCGAATACAAGACTGGAGTTGAAAAAACTGCCTTCTATTGAACACCTCAAAAACAAAGGAAATGATCATGGATGGAAGTGGTGCACACCTCCAAATATCTAAGGGTCCTTGTGGATGACAAGCTGGACTGGTCCTCCAACACTGACGCTCTCTACAAGAAGGAGCACAGCCACCTGTTCTTCCTTCGGACTCTGAGGTCCTTTGATGTGTGTGTGTGGAAATGATGACCATGTTCTATCACATGGTGGTGGCCAGTGCACTCTTTTTTGCTGCAGTGTGCTGGTGAGGCAGCTTTACAGACAAAAACACCAAGCGATTAGACAAACTGGTAAAAAAAAAAAAAAGCGGGCACAGTGCTGGGCAGAAGACTGGACCATCTAAGATCTGAGGTGGAGAGAGGCACACTGAACAAACTGAATGCTGTAATGAAAAATAGCAGACACCCTCTCCACTGCCTCTTGGAGCGACAGAGAAGTAGCTGCAGCAGTCAGCTCCTCTCATTGTGCTGCACAATGGAGCAATTCAGGAGGTCTTTCGTCCCCACAGCAATTAGACTGTTCAACTCCTTGAATTGACTGGATAGTTTTTTCGTTTTTTTTTATATATATATAATTGGATGAGTTGCAGACTGTTTGAATTTCCCTTTGGAGATTAATAAAGTAATATCAATCAATCAATCAATAAAGTGTTTAACAGGCCACAAAGAGATTTGTACCTTGTTTTGGGGGTGTTAAGAGAACATCAGGGGCCACTGGAAACAATATTTTGAAAGGGAAGTGTTGAGGTGTTCTTTCATGCATTTGTGTGTCTGTTTTTAATGTCAGTTTAGTCTTTCATTCAAATGCACATTTTCACAATTTTACTGACTTCAGAGTACTTTTTTATGCACATAACTACAGCCAAATATATGTGTTGAGCTCTGATCACTTCCAAAACATGGATGACCTGCCCTCAACACTGTAACTGAACGCCCTGCTAATGCTGCTCTGCTAAATGTGCTCTGCTTTCTGCAGAAACTAAGCTAGGACTCTACCGTGTTGTCTCTGGCCCAAGATAGGTTGAGAACCAGTGGTTTTAGTGCTAATTAGCAGACATTAACTCACTGCTGGTACAATACTCTGCCACCTTCATTGGTACTGAACATTGACATTGGATGTAAATTAACATTGACTTTAAAACAATGTCAATGTTAATGCTGGGGTTGTTTTTGTGCTACTGATACCTCCCTTTAAGTAAAACTGAAACCACAAACCTTGCTATTAACAAAACAATGTTAAAGCAAAGTATAAGAGTAAAACATCAAATAAGTTCAAATTAGAGGAGAAAAAGGTAAATGGCCTCCAGTTTAATAGATTTTGAATACAATGTTAAAGTATGGAGCACTTTCTAACTCTAATGTACATAATGTTTGAATTTCCTCAGTTTGAGTGTGTTTTTGGTTTCTCTTGGGTGAAGGGAGTGTGTGCGTGTGTGTGTGCACGTGCATGTATGTGTGTGTGAGCATGTAAGTGCCTTTGAAGCAGCCTGCTCAGCCTCTAGCTGCTGATGGAAAATCTCTCATGTGTCGAAATGACCGAATCACCTCTTGCTGCCCACACACACTCACACATACATTCCCTTGCGTTTTACCACTCCCACAAAGCCACAATGCATCTTGGGAACCATTAAGGAAACCGGAGACCACCGCAGTGGGCAAAGGACACAAACAGAGGGAGAGAGGAGGAGGGCAAGAGAGATAGAGATGGATGAGAGAAAGACAGATGAGGTGAAATAGAGGGAGGCTTCAGTAGACTGATCATATTGCTTCATTATGATTGTGATGTACAAATTTCAATGTATGGAAAATCCCTCTGGCAGCATGTCTAGAGGTATAGTGTAATCTCACTTGGTTTATCACTTCCTCAAATTTTCTAAATGCAGTTTGTAAACATAAGTAAAATATCTCAACAAATAACACAACATCATATATTTTTAAAAAAGCAAATGAAGTATTTCCTGACCACACAATGATCACAAAAAATGGGAATGAAAGCTCCTGCAAAGAAGTGAAGTGCAGAAGAAAGGAAGTGACAAGGCTCAAAGAAGAGATACACTGGAAGAGAAATTGAAGGACCATGAATAAGAAGTTAAGAAAGAAGAATACAGTGAGAGGAGCAGGACTGTTGTGTGGTTAGAGCGATGCAGTGGGACAGCTCAGTGATTGTTGCCTGTGATGCTGCTGATATCGACACCAATAAAAACTGAGAGGCTCTGCTAACCACTGCACTCTGCTGGCGCATCACACACACACATACCCTAATCCATACATGGGCAAAATATGGCCCCAAGGACAGAACCAGTCCATGGACCATCTCAATCCCACCTACAATGTCCTTAAAGGAAAACAATACAAACCCCCAAGAAATCAATAATAGGCAGCATTATGTTAATGAATCTCGAGGCAAATGACAACAATAAGTATGTACTGCTATTTAACTTGATTCCAACAGAAGGCGTTGTCTATGCTTACATTGGACTAAAGGCCTCAAGTTGACTCTTGTTCACCTTGATTGACAGGTTAGCAACATTAGCTAAAGGAAACAGTTTCTGAACCTGTGCATGCACAGACGATGATGCTTGTTTTGTTTAGCTCCACTTATGTGTGCGAACAAACTTTTTCTGTTATGATCTACAACAAGTCATGCTACAGATCACAGCTGACACATAAACATCTGTCTTCTGTGCTGCGTATTTCAACATCAGGCATGATGCCATGATAATTATGCAAAGATTAGGCTAAATTACACGGGTAATTTGTTTTTCATAAAACACTGCCACCCAAAAAAATCTCACAGTTATAATTAACTCTCATAGGTTAGTTACAGTTACAGATGTTACTCTTTTTTTTTGTCATCTGTACCGCTGCGTAATCACAGTGCTGCAGCAGCAGTAAAAGAGGCACCTACACTGGATGACTATAGATGCTAGGTGGCAGCACAGTGCTTTCAATTCTGCTGACAAGATTTTAGGATAATACCCCCCAATCACAATGTAGATGCAATGGCAGTGTCATTGTCTGTATTTCCACTTGATAACCTCCCTGGAAGTGAAGCAACTGCAGAAGAAACTGACTGACTGCAGTGACATCCTTCTTGTAGCTTAGCACCAAAGACACTGCAGTTGCGTGAGACACTTTATGTTTGTCATGTCTTAATTCAAGGCTACTTTGTCATGTTGTTTGTTTGGATATGATCCTGTTACATCTTAAGTTATTATGGGTTCATAAAGCCGGTTTTGTGTACACATCAAGTAATTGTTTTAAGTTAAATAGTGTTAAATAGTGTTTTAAGTTAATAGTTAAATTTTTGTATGAGATTTACCATTGTATTAATATGTTGTTAGCATCATGCTAAGCAAGGATTAGTGACCTGTCAGACAGTTCAGTCTATGACATTAAGTGTCATGTTGTGGGACAGCTTAATTAAATTAAAAGTCGTGCATTCAAATTGTATGCAACAGTAAACATTTTAGAGGGTGTCTGCTATGTAGTTTAAATGTCATCAGATAAAGTCTTTTTCCTACTAGAGGAAAACCTCTATTAAAATATTGTTAAATTTATCATAGCCAAGCCTGAACATCTACTCCTTGTACAAGATCATTTATGATTTATGACAACAGAGACAACATAGACAACACTAACTCATCCTGCAAGCATTTAACATAATTCAGTATGGATTTTACTTGATTTGAACAAGAATCACAGTAGCCCATCTAGTTTAATTGGCTTGTTTGCATTTGTATAGTTACAGTACAGTATTATCATTTCCATGTGAAAGCTGACTTCTCTATCTGTGATAAAGGGAGGTTGTTGGAGGAGAGGGTCTAAGCTGTTTTTTCACTACATGTACTAGCTTGGCTCAACTCTACAGCAGTGTACTGCTGCCATGCCAGGAAAAGAATGAAAAAATGAAAAATTAATCATATCATGTTATAACATGAAAAGTTTGTTATAACAAGATTTTTTTCAAATTATAACAATTAAAATATTATGACAGTAACATATCCTGGTATAACAAAGGGTTTATTATTAGTGACACGGGGTATTGCACGAGTCACTACGCTCCATAGCTATGCAATAGCAATGGAGCGTAGTGACTCGGGCAAACCCTATTGTTATTCGTCATGTTTCTTCCACTTCTTATTATTCCTCTTCCGTACAAAATTTCGGCGCGTAACTTGTCCCGCAGCTTTGAGAAAACCCATGCGAATTATACATCGAAACGTGCGGCTTGTTCGGGAATGGTGTGCTATGACTTTTGGTGAAGATATTGAAATTTTTCGCGACGTAAGTCGCGAAAAACTGCGAAAAATTTCCCATAGGAAATGAATGGGGAGGGGTCAAAAAATGTCCACATTTTAGGGGCAATTTCAAGCTTCAACTACTTCGCCATACTTTGAGCTACAGACTTCATTCAAACTTTAAAATGTTCACAAAGTTGTCAGCTATTAAACTTGTATTCAGCTTTTTGAGTATTCTTTATACTTTTTGATCTGTGACTTTTAAAGTTTCATGTGCAATTTTAGATAAATTTTGAGTTTAACATTAGTGTGTATTGCTGGAATGTTCAGAGCTAGAGTGCGTGATGTCATCGCTTAGAGTGGAAGAAGCTGTTTAAATTTTTCTGAAAAATTTCTGGATAAATCGTCCTTTCAGCCACATATTTTGGTCTACACAAATAAATTTTTCCACAGTAGTAGGCACACTTGTGCTCTGTCATTTAATTCACCAACTGTAGCTCAGACACAAACAGAATTTGAACTGTCAGCCCTTTTATGAAGGGTTTACCGGCCAACTGTCCCATAGACTCCCATATTAATTAAGGAGGAGATTTCAGGAGGAGAGTTGAACCGACACCCTTTTTTCTCTCGCTCTCCTGTCAACATTTTTGGGTCTAGGGACTTGAAGGTCACCAATATTGTGCAGAAAGATCTTGTGATGGTCCTGGTCTGCTCAGATTTCTGATAGGATTTACGGTTCCTTCACAAAAATGCCTTTTTTGACAGGCTCACGGAGCTAACATTTTTAGCTACTTTGACAAATTTACACACTAACACACACACGCACGCGTACGAGGACGCACACATGCACGGGTTGCCATGGGGAGCAGAGTAAATCTCCATGTATGTGTGTGGGGCTGCGTGTGGCCGTGCCTGCGGGCGTGCGTGTGAGTGTCCCGGTGTGTGCGAAGCTATGTGCACGGAGCTGTGTGCTAGCTAATCTGCCTGAATCAGAGGGCGCTGCATCAACCACAAAGACAACAGTCATCTTATTGAGGTAAGTGAATATTTTTCTCTTCAACTTTGTTATCTTAGTAGCATTACGTTATTCTTGATTCTAGACATTATTCTCTCATATTTTTGGGAATAAATTATTAATATGTACAAAAAATACACAGTCGGTGCTGAGCAAGAACACTATACATATAGCTGAACTGTGACTCAGTGTGCTGTCAACGTCCATTAAAGTGCTGAGTTTGCTTCTGTCACGTTCAGAGTGATGTGAAAAGTGTTTGAGGACATCATTAATATGATTTGTATCGAGATAGACCTTCTCTGTTGAAAAGTAAGGTCCGTTTTGTTTACGTTAACCGAAAATAGCAGCGCTATATAGCAGCGCCAAACTCCTTTGAAAAAAACACACATTTAAGATGGTAAGGTAACGGGAGGTGCTGCTGTAGTGCAGCTAGCTGCTTAGTCTGTGTGTGTGACTGGGTGAGTTTCAGCGGTTGAAGAAGTTATCAGATCCCTTCGTGAAGCAAAGTACCTCACATTAACGCCAAAAAAGAGACTGTGTGGTAGATCTGTGCTCTGCTAAGTAAATTTAGTCTTTCTGTCAAAGGAGTCTGGTGTATTTGAACGGCAGTGAGGCTCACTGACCAAACAGGTAGATGATATCACAGATTAAAACTGACCGTCGTGCTGTAAATACTGTTAGTGTAGTAACGTAATGCTGTTGGTTGAAGAAGTATTCAGATTATTTTATTACAAATAAAAGTCCGCTATGAGAAATCCCTTTCGGTGAGATAAAAAAACAACAACCTTCTTTTACTGTTCATATAAACACCTGACTGTAAGTTACACACCCGGAGAACTACGTACATATTGTTTCATATCTATATTATACTATCTATTGGACTATATAGATACAGTCAAGCCTGAAATGATTCATACCCCTTGCAGCAAATTTTGTCTTAAAGTTACTTTTATTCAAGCATATTATTTTGACTGGAAAATAAAAGCTGAGAAATATTTATTTCCACACCATGCCTTTTTTACATCCTCTTATTATCTTCTGATATATGCCTGTGTCATTTCACATCAAGAAAAAACTTGCTGGTTGAATATATATATATATATATGTATACATATATATATATATATATATATATATATATATATATGTGTGTGTGTGTGTGTGTGTGTGTGTGTGTGTATACAAGTAAGGAGCATTTATAAATTTATCCATGTAGATGAGTTTAAATTGAGTTAATTCATGCTACCATAATGTTGTCTGTCTTACTGATTTCTTTGTTTTTGTGTATTTTCAGAGAACATGCAAGACGATCACCCTGCAGCCAAATTTCCCTCCTCTGTCTGTCCCATAAGAGACATCCCACTTCTGCTGCTCCTCCTAAAGTTTCTGTCATTTTGTCCATGTAAAAGGTTTTTATGGGGCAGTTTCTCTAATCACATTTGAGGGTGAAAGGGCAGATTGTCATATAAATAAACACATGAAAAACAACTGTTGGTCTAAGGTGTGTTCTGTTTCAATATTTGAAATGTATTAAGAAATGTATTCATAATGTACAGATGTGCTCCTGATGATGTAGAAAACCCATAAATTATATTTATTATGTACATGTTGTGACTCCACATCATGACTTAAAAGTCAATGTAATATATAGTATTGTTAGAATTATATATTATTGATCAGCACTAATAATTAACGGCCATACCACTGAAATCATAACAGAGCATCAATGACACAAATACCATCAGCTCCTCCCTGATAACTGTTCCCCATCAGCTGCTGGGGCTCCTCACACATGACCCACCGGCACCAGCCCGTGTCACTCTCAAAATTTCTGCTGCAGGAATTTTCTAGTTATTATTATTATTATTATTATTATTATTATTATTATTATTATTATATTTGGAGATGATACACTTATATATTGTATCATACACACACACACTAGGTCATGTGCGCTAGTGCTTAAACAAGGGTCTGACCTAGTGCTTAAACAACGCTTAAACAACACTTTGAAAACTGTAACTGAATGATGTCTTTGTTATTGTAGGAAGGATGACAACAGATCCTGGAAGAAGACCTCCAGAGGACCACAGCTGAAGACAGCAACCCAGCAGAAGACAAGTAAGGAGCATTTACAAATGTACAAATGCCCATGTGGATGAGTTTAATTTGAGTTAATTAATGCTACCATAATGTTGTCTGTCTTACTGATTTCTTTTTGGGGGGGGTTCTCTTAACACATTTGAGGGTGAAAGTGGTGTTCTTTCCATATTTGAAATGTATGAAGAAATGTATTCATAATATACAGGTGCGCTCCTGATGATGTAGAAAACCCATAAATTATATGTATTATGTACATGTTGTGACTCCACATCATGAGCTTTCAAACATTGCTCCCATTGACAATGTAATATATAGTATTATCAGAATTATATATGCGTTTATATATTTTTATGTTTTGTGTATACATGATACAGAAAAACACAAAGTGTAATGATCAACACTAATAATTAATGGCCACACCGCTGCCTGAAATCATAACAGAGCTATCAGACACAAATAACATTGGCTTCTCCCAGATGAGTGTTCCCCATCAGCTGCTGGGGCTCCCTCATACATGACCCACTGGTACCAGCCCGTGTCACTTTCAAAATTTCTGCAGCAGAAATGTTCTAGTTATTCTTTTTCTTCTTCCGTACATTTTTCGCAACCTTTCAACTCCTTCATACTTTCACCAATTTCAACCATTCAAATATCAAAACGTGCAGCTCTTTAAGCTAGACTTTCAGCTAGAGACTTCATTTCAACTTTAAACGGGTCACAAGACTTTCAACTATTAATTTTGTATTCAGCTTTTTCATATCTTTTACGGTTTTTACGCAGTCACAGTTTATGTTTTATGAAATTTTCAGCCCTTCTCAGACTTTTACATTGGTGTGCATTGCGTGGAATTCTCAAACTTAGAGTGAGTGATGTCACTGATGACATCATGCACTCTAACAGTTCAGGCCTTCAAATTTGATCAGAAATCTTTCAAACATTATGATGTTACTTCCACATCTTACACTCTACAAGCACAATTTTGCACAGAAATGTAGATGCACTTGTCCTCTCTCATCCAGTCTTACTTCCATTAAGATAGGACTCACGGTTTTTGAGTAAATCGCCCAAAAGCGCAGAGAGTGCTGTCCAGCTTTCACTCTGTTATTTGAGCTTTAAAATTCGTTGTCAAAATCGGAGATGATGGTCAAATATAAACAGTCATAGCTCCTCCATTTTAAATCGTACACAAACATATCCTACATGAGAATCTCCACTGAAGTCTCGGCTCGCTCACGCTGAAGAAATTTCTTCACTGTTAGTTTTTGAGTTATAGGAAGGTGTTCGTGCCAGATTTTGGCCTAAAATGAGATTGTCTCACCCCATTTTCAATCAATCAGAGGGGGTCACTGTCACCATGGTAACCTGGGGCTATTTTTAGACCTGTTGTAAAGGTTGATTCCACACAAAAACTGTGTTCTAGTTTTATTTCATAGAAATACTCAATTATCAAAAATATTCAGTACATTTATGCAATTTATTGCAGGCTTTCACCTGTTTCAAATTTTCAGCCATTTCAACCAATTATCAAAATATTCAGCTCTTATATTCAGCAGTCTTGTTCAACCTTTAACCTGTTTCACACTTTTAACTATTTAAATTAAATATCAAAATATTGAGTTCTTTAATTACTTTTATGCAGTTTTTTTGTTGCAACCTTTCACCTCTTTCATACTTTCAACTATTTCAACCAAATATTAAAATATTGAGCTCTTTAAATATATTAATGCCTGTATTCAGCTTTTTTTTTCAGATTTCTGCAAGTTCAGCAATGTTTTGCAATCCATTTCAGCTGTCAGCATTCACACGCATTTTCCGCAGGAAATGCATTTTTAGTCCAAATCTTTATTTCTCATTATTATTATTATTGTTCTCCTGTGCGTTTTTTGGCGGCTTTCAACTCCTCTATACTTTGAGCTACAGAAACCATTCATTTATCAAAATGTTCAGCTCTTGAAGGAGAAGTGCTAGAATGTTCATATTTGATATACAGGTGTCCCATCTGGACATGCTTAATATATTCAATCAATAGCGCCACCATGTGGTCAGTTATTAAATGTTTTGCATTTTGGCTAATAACTCATGAACAGTAAGTCCTATCAAAAAGCTTTTTGGTCAGGGTGTTCCTTGGATGACGCTGATTAGAATGATATAGGCCACGCCCATTTGCGTGTCTAAAATTTTTCCGCCATTTTGTTTTTTTCATAAACATATGTTTTGCTTCTGTTGGCACATATTTCATCCAAACTTGGTACATACCATATTTAGAGGACCCCGAACAAGACTTATTCATTTGTTTTCAGATATCACTTACCGTTAGTCTGTTACTGGCTAACAAACTTTTGGAGGCGTGGCCTAATGCACTTAATGGACGATAACTCCTCAATAATGAATCGGATCGTGACCAAATTTGGGGATGTTGTACACAATGTGACCTTACAGAAGTGTGTAAAATTTCACAAAATTCTGCCCAAAGGGGGCGCTAAAGTCACCTTATAACATGATATTTTAGCAATTCTGTTGTATTTAATGGAATGAAACTTGATAGGCAGGTTTTCCATGAGAATCTGCACGACATACTGATTCATGGCAGCAATAGCGCCACCTTGTGGTCAGAAATAAAACAGCACCATACTACTTATTATCTACCATGGCATGTTACATTTAAGAGATTTGGAAATCACATTCTATTTGTACAGATGGGAATCCTGAACAAGTGTGTAGTATTTTCAGCAGTGCTTTGCAATTCATTCGGTTTTCAGCATTCACACACATTTTCCGCAGGAAATGCATCTCTAGTTCTAGTTCTCTAGTCCTACACGATTTGTCGTATCAACTTCGTTTCAATGTCAAATTGTACATATCCATAAGGAGATGTGTGCTATTACTTTTCTTATCTCTAACATATTCCATTGATTTTATATAATTTTTTTAAATATTAAAATTTATAATGGAAAGTCAGTGGGAGCAATGTTTGAAAGTTCATGCTTGCAACATAAACTAGAAAATTTTGCAATTTCATAAGAAATTGCCTTTGAGAGCTGCAAACTGCCAGACGCATCCACTGCCGCTGCTGGCTACTGGCTGCTGCCTGCTGTCATTCCTGTTATTGCTACCTTCACTGCAAATTTCTGTTCGAGCAGCAATTATTCAACATTTTGTAGCGCCACCTACAGGTGAAGTTTCATCAAATACCACACACCTGTTCAATATCCCCATCTGTACAATTCTGCTGAATTTGGTCACCATGGAATGTTGAATTTAAGAGATATTGAACTTAAGTATGTTGGTTTTCACTAATGGCCACAAGGTGGGGCTATTGGCGCTGTTCCACCATGTTGTGCACATTGACATGGACAACTTATATATCAAGTTTCATTTCATTGAAGACAACAGAACTGTAGAAATATCATGTTGTAGAAATATGCAATGTTCATGCTAATGCTTCACATATTGTAAGATGGGATCTATAATGCCACCATGTGGTCAGTTATTATGTATTTTACATTTTGCCTTATAACTCATGAACTGTTAGGCGTATTCAAACAATTTTTGCACAGTGTGTTCCTTGGATGGTACCAAGTAGACTGATATTTTTTAGACGCCCATTTGCATCTTAAACATTTTTGGATGCCCATTTGCGTCCATTTGATGCATTTAACAAGCAATAACTCTTCAATACTGATTCAGATCGCAACAAAATCTGAGAATCTTGTACATATGGTGACAGAGCACCATTATGTAAAAATTGATACAAATATACCTACAGAGGGCGCTACTGTAATATTATAACATGATATTTCTTTAGTTTTGTTGTCTTCAATGAAATGAAACTCAGTACACAAGTTCTCCACGTCAATGTGCATAACATAGTGAAACATGGTGCCAATAGCCCCACCTTGTGGCCATTAGTGAAACACCAACATAATATTTATCAAGTTCCATATTTCTTTGTTTCAACCTTCCATGGCGACCAAATTCAGCAGAATTGTACAGATGGGGATAATGAACAAGTGTGTGGTATTTGATAAAGATTTCACCTGTAGGTGACGCTACAAAATTTTGAACAATTGCTTTTTTTTGACGATAGTCGATATGACGGTTGTCAATATCTTTTGTGTGTGTGTGTGTGTGACTTTTCATGGTGTTGACAAGCTGCCAGTTATTAACTGACACGCTGTAGTCTGTACTGACCATTTACTGCCAGACTGACAACTTACTGCTGCTAACCGCTTCCTCTGCTCCACTAGCATTCACCATTATTTCAGACACTCTCTCTCTCGCTCTCTCTCGCTTTTTGGGCCCAGTAACCACTCACTGGCTAAGGAGTTCAAGCCCCCAGGAACTGTGAACCCCCTTTGACATAGCGGACAAACCTCACATGACGCTACTGGGCCCAAAAAGATTTTTTCCCATTAGACTTACATTGTGAAAGAGATATCTGTATATCAGTGGATAAATTTTTTTGAGCATCACAACTCCCGCAAAATTACTCATCCCACTGTCACAATTTGATCTGTTCGGTCCATTCACATTTTGAAAGCCTAAAAGGGCCGCATGATTTAATTGTTTTATCCCCATTCAAGTTAGCCGGAGGGCTAAACCGGAAGTAGCCAACTTGGCTGGCGAAAGTCACTGGTGCACATGTTCCATGGGCCCAGTGAACTCGGAAGATCCGGGTAATTTTATGCATGGAAGTCAAACTTTTTTGGTCTCATGCACCTTTCATAGAAATGAACGAGGCCCCGCCTCCCACGCTGCATCAGTTCTCTTTATACATCCATGAAGGAGTTACGCTACGTGAAGTTTCCATGGCAACGACACAGACGTTGACTCACGTTTCAAGACAGCGCTGCTCAGCGGCCTCCATACGCTATTGATTTAAGAATGATTTGGCGTTATTTTTGACATTTAAAAAATATAGGGGAAACACTGCACTTACAAGGGTTTAAGTGACTCAAACTAAATTGACCTGCTGTAGCTTAGCCTGAGCTCAAATCTTCCTCCTGGTCCTTATCATTAGCTGCTGCTGGCTGACAAACGTTATCAGCTGTTGCTTGTCCTTCATTCTCCACAGCATCAGTCCCTATTTTTTCACCTCTTTTATCAACACCATCACAATTGTTGGGCTTTTTAAATAAACTTTGGACACTCAGCCGCTGTGACATTTTGCTATCATATGTAGTGATGGCTAAAGCCAGCTAGACAACAAGTTTGTGCACACAAGACGAAAGAGGAGACAAGACTAGATAACAGCTAATTAATATGTGTGACCTGACCAATAAGGAATATGGCACTAACCCCTGCCTGCCCTGGGCTTCTCCCTAGACCAACCACTTTGTACAGGTCAACACAGATAAGTGTAAAGAAATTGAACAGAGACGTGGCTTCCAGTACAAATATATCAAATTTATTTGAGATAATTAATTTCTTTGTTGTGTTTCTTTTTCTTAAAAAAATGAACAGTGATTTAATTATACAGCAAAAGATCAATATAAAAATATCAGATTTTATCTGCCGAATAGAAACAGTCAATAGGGTAAATCGTACAGCAAAACAGTATAAAAAATATAGGATTGTATCTGTCAGTTCGGCACTCCTGCATTTAAAAAGACCTCACCTCTTACTAATGCTGTCTCTGAGACATTAATAAAAATATGTCTATACTCGATAAAAGGGCAAAAGACCCCTACAATTAGTCAACCCGGCTGAGTGGAATAGGATAGCCTCTTTTCCCGTGACTAACAGCACTGCCACCACCACAGACACCGCAAGCCGCACACGCCCGCGCACGCACACACACACACACACCGCAAACTAACGCCCCGGGTACTTATCTTCATGCAAGTGCACCACACACCATGAGGCTAGGGCCCCCACACCATACAGCCCGGTTACATAAAACCAAAATAAAAAGAGCGTAGAGACAGCATTAAAATATGGCACTCGGCGAGGTGCGTCAGGCGGAGCAGATTCATCTCACAAACAATTACAATCAATCAAAATACACTAAACCAAAGGAGGCAAAAGTAACGCTAAATTCCACAAAATAAAGAAAATAAACGAAAGAAAACTATAGGCAAAACAGTAGCAAACTATCCTGAACAGAAAGAAAGAAAAAAAAGAAAATTAAAATAATCCTAAATACCCGCAGCCCTCAATATAGTATGCATATTATTTTATCCTACCTCTATCATAATAACCCCGACCAATATGGGATCACTCCATGGCTTCCTCCACTGGACCACTAAATTGTAAAGAGTTTGTCATTTTTAAATAAATATTCAATCTTACTACACAAGGTGGGACCAAAATTATTAACACATACCTCCACAGATAAAATCTTAGAACCAACCTCCCCGTCTGCCAGCTGATCACACTTATGGGATCAAACTCTGCCACAGCTACCAGAAAACACCTGTGTATCTGGATATCCAATGAGTATTTATAATGCAACCGGAAGTGATTGCCTTGCCGGCGTTTCCCTAATATGGAAAAGGGCATAGCACCACAGGAAGTGACATAAGTGTCGTAACCAGCCAGGTACGATGACTAGGTAGGCAAGACAGGTGACACTAAAGTGGGGGGGGGTCAAAAGGTGGAAACGAAACTAACCCTGCTACATATGCACACTTCAGATTTTCCCGTCATTGTTAAAAAATTCAGTCAATGACAGAAAATATTCGGTTAATGCGACCTCTGCCCCACTCTTAACTGACACTACAGTGTTTAGACTTAAGAATAGTCTACCTCTGAGCAGCTGTAACAATAGTACAATAATAAATTAATGCTCTGACACAAAATCATCTCACTATACACTCCATGGAGACTTCTGACTTAAAGAGACTTGTGCCTATGCTGAAATGATTCCACTTACACTATTTCAATGCCATAACTTAATCTTGACTTTCTATATTCTCACAAAAACTTACTTCAGCCATACAAACATGACACTAACATTTTGTTCCCAATAAACCATAGTAGGTAACCCTATATTACATTTTTCAGTGCATTAACATACATTGGGTTAGTGTGTAACCCCACCACACGCTGAGCAGGTTGGCCTAATGATTCATATGTCAATGTCTCTTTAGGTCGTCTTTCTCTCTGTGACCTGCGTGGCTGAGTGTCAGAAGGCTCTGGCTCCTGTATGCGGGGCAGGTCTGCAGACTGAGCCGTTTGTGTGACTTCTTAGGTGTCATGTCCAGTTGTGACATTTCCGTGAAAGTCATTGTCCACAATTGTTTGCACTGGAGATTCCATTCTGATCCCCTCTGCTTCAGCATTAAGTTCAGGTTGAGGTTCTGTTTCAGGAGTTATGGGATGGGCAACATTCTGCTCTACAGGCTGGTGATGATGATACCTCAGTCTATGAGCCCAATAACATTCCTCCTCCTGTCTCTTGCTTTGTTGAGTATGAGGATTTTGTCCTCTGACAGCTTTGAGGTGGTTCCTGGAGTGGTAAAGCATTACATGGCATTAACATGTTGCGATGGAGGATTCTGCCTCTACATGTGCCATGTTCAGGTTTTACCTCATAGACTGGACTGTCTTTTCCCTTTTGAGAGACCACAATGTATATTTGCTCCTCCCAATATAAGCACAAATTTCCTGGTCCTCGACGCTGTGACATATTTCTCACAAGGACCCTGTCACCTGGGGAGACCACTGAGCTTTGTCTTTTTTGTCAATATGCTTTTCCTCTTGCTGTAGTCTTTTTGATGGTTTTGGATGCAATTTCATATGGTTCTTTCATTTGCTGCTGCCATTTTTGAGCATATTCCTGGTATGAATTACATCCTTCTTATTCCAAATATCAAGTCGATTGGCAAATGAGGGTTTCTACCAAAAAGCAAGTAGAAAAGAGAATATCCTGTTGCCTCGCTAGTTGTGCAGTTGTAAGCATGTACAACTTTATTCACGTAGTCACTCCAATTTTCCATTTTCTCCTCATCCAAGGTCCGTAGCATTGACAACAATGTGCAATTAAATCTTTCAGCTGGATTCCCTTGTGGATGATAGGGAGTTGTCTGCGAGTTGATCAAACCAGTGTATTTTTGCAGCCGTCTGAATAACTGGTTCTCAAATTCTTTGACTTGATTGTGATGTATTTTAGCAGGGAAACCAAATTTGAGAGAAAAATCATGAAAGATTTTTTCTGCTGCCGTTTTTCCAGATTTGTTACGAGTTGGATAAGCTGGGGCAAATTTAGTGAAGTTGTCAATTACCACTAAAATATACTCATACCCTCCTCTGCTTTTTTCAAGGTGAAGATAGTTTCGAATTTGAACCATTTCCAAAGGTGCTGTTGCAGGCACATGACACATTGGGGCTCTACTCTGCACAGTAGGTTTTTTCTGGATGTTGCATTTACAGACTTGGGTTATAAAAAACTCGATATCCTTTTGCATCCCAGGCCAATAAAACCTCTGTCTAGCAAGGTGTACTACACGCTCTACCCCTAGGTGTCCCCTTTCCCCATGCAGGTACTTGTAAACAAGTTCTTTGTACTTCTATGGAAGCACAATTTGAGTATAGGTTGCTGTTTTGCACTTCAACAGACCCTCTTGGGAAACATAGAGTCTCTTCCACTCATGTAGCAGTTGCTTAGTTTTCACCAGATGCTTTCAACTGGAGTACCTGGGATATGGCAGTGTCTTTTTTTCTGTGCTTGTAGTAGTAACTCTTCCTGGGTTTCTTTTACATGTGGCTGGTTATCTGTAGCTAACTTCTGTACATGTCGACTGCAGGTAATAGCTGAGTTCCAGTCTACTTCATGTTGTTTTTTGCGTTTCAACTGTGCTGAATATCACACTGCTCTGTGGACTCACTCATATAAGAGTCCATACTCTCAGGCATGCGAGACAGGAAATCGTTAGTTATGTACTGTAACTCCAAATTCTATGAGTATAGGCTTCGCCCTCTAAGGCTATCACTAGTGGGTTCTATCCCTCGCGTGCATGCACAGCACTGAGAATTTTTAGTCCACGCCCACCTGCGGGACGGGCCCCACCCACAGTCTCACCTCGGGTATAAATTGCGTGGAGACCGTACAATCTGCTCCCAAAAACAGCTTTTTCTTCAGCTATTTTTGGAGCCAATGTGGCCCAGAGCTTAGAGGGCTGCGCCTATACTCATAGAATCTGGAGTTACAGTACGTAACTAA
This sequence comes from Euthynnus affinis, assembly GCA_029490765.1. NCBI lineage: Eukaryota > Metazoa > Chordata > Actinopteri > Scombriformes > Scombridae > Euthynnus > Euthynnus affinis. The sequence continues at coordinate 692,834 of CM055861.1, read as the reverse complement.
CGTTCTATTTCAAATAGGCCTCGCCCTCTAAGGCTATCGCTAGTGGGTTAAGGGCGAAGGAGGATATAGTCTATGCCACACTGGGTCCGTCCGGTACCACAAGCACAAACATACACCTACTTCGAGCACACATTCCCTGCCCTGCCATTGCGTCATGCGTAAAATGCGCAACATGACAGCTTGAAATAATAATATGCTTACTACTGCCAGAAAGCTAAGACGAACGTTACGCATTGTAACAGTCTAGCAGAGGGCAGCGTAAGCATAGTATGTGGGATGAGGGCAGGGCAATATGCCTATTTCTGCGCAGAGCTGAGACGGAGGTTACACATTGTGACAGTCCAGTGAAGCGCAGAATAGGAATTAACTCTCCATGCGCCAACGAGAGGCACGCAGCCAAAATCCTCAATATTCCTCACTCTGACACAATACCCAGAACAGAGTGAGTCATCGAAAAATGAGAAAAACAGGAAACGTTCCACAAATAAAAGCGAATGAAAGAGCAGGGGGAGGACCAAGAAGCCGCAGCACAGATGTCTTCCACCGTCATTCCTCCGTGCAGTGCCGTGGAGGATGAAATTCCTCTAGTGGAGTGCGCTCTGATGCTCTCCGGAGGATCTACCCCAGATGAGAGGTATGCCTGTGAAACAGCCTCACACAGCCAGTGTGACAGGCGCTGTGCAGACCGAGGAAGCCCCTGAGATTGTTCTCTGTAATGCATGAACAGGTGCTATGAGCAGCGCGAGGCAGCGCTGCGCTCGATGTAGCAGGCCAGCGCATGAACCGGGCATAGAAGATCAAACGTGGCCTCCTCCGCAGACTCGTGGAGAGGGGGGAAAAAAACCCGAGAGTTATCACTCTCGATCTGAACAAGCTAGTGATATTTTTCGACGTGAAAGCCGGGTTAGGACGCAGGATGGCTGAGCTGCCATCTCCTTGTATACTGAGACACGATGGAGCCACGGAAAGAGCAGATACCTCTCACTACCTGCGACAGACACGTCCCTCCCCATCCTGAGAGAGATATGTCTGTGAACACTGTGTGATGCAGCTCTGCCTAGAGGAACCCAGGCTGACAGGATGTGAGGATTCCTCCAGTGGGCCAGATCGGGGTCTATGGATGGAGGGACGGGCACCATGCACCTCCACTGACGTGATCGACGCGCAGGTGGATGAACCACCTCTGCAGCCGTCTCATGTAGAGAAGCCCCAAGGGGATTACCACATGACCCACTGACATCATGCCCAGCAGCTGCATGATGGACAGAGCCGTCACAACATTGTGGGGCGTGACGTGGCAAAGGAGAGCTGTCAGTGCCTCCGCTCTCTGCTGCAAGAGCCGCGCTCTCATGCTGACATAGTTTAATTCCTCTCCCAGATATATGACAAGCTGGGAGGGGAGAGGGGAGCTCTTCTTCCAGTTTATTGTGAAGCCTAGACTCGTCAGATGTGACACCAGTCTTGCCGTCTGGAGAGCGGCTTCTTCCCTGGAGCGAGCCAGCAGAAGCAGGTCGTCCAGATAGAAAAGTACTCGCACCCCTGTCCCCCTGTGTAACGGCTCTAGAGCCTCCACACACCTGGAGAAGATGCATGGGGCCAGGGAATAACCAAACGGCAGGGGGTTGTACTGGTATTGTATTCCCTGGAACGAGAAGCACAGGAATTTTGTGTTTCGGGATGATAGGGACGTGGAAATACGCGTCCCTCAGATCTAAGGAAGTGAACCAGTCGTTCTGGTGAACACATTCCAGCACTCTTTTGATTGTCAACATGTGAAATGGTCTGTTCATTATCGACATGTTGAACAGAAATAAATCGAGAATGGGTCTCATCCCCCCCTGTCTTTTTCGGAACCAGGAAATAGCAGGGGTAAAAACCCTGATTTTCCTCTCCTTTGGGAACCCTGGAAATTGCATTTTTCGTCAGGAGTTCCTGTAGCTCTGTTTGGAGATTGAGGCGATCTGCCTGGGATGACAGGATGGTTTCTAGTATCCCGTTGAACCGCGGGGGAGGGGATGCAAACTGCAGTGTGTAGCCTCTGCTTATCAGTTTGCTCATCCACCTGTCCATTGAACATACGCGCTGCCACTCTGAGTAATGCTCTGAGAGCGGGCGTACATGTATCTGTTGTGCTGTGGTTGGCATGGAAACGAGCCATGCCAGAGCCCTCTCCGCCATTGCGTGATTGGAAGCCCCAGGAGGCTGTATTACGCACAGACTCACAGCCCGCTGACAGGGAGGAGGTGTGCAGGCAGCAGCGTCCTGAAGTTGCCGTTTAGGGGAGAGGGCCCGTAAACTTGACTTTGAGATACATTAACGCTCTCACTCATCGAAGGATGAGAGGAGACGCTGAGCGCAGACAGCAGTGTGTGCGCGCTGGCCACACGAGACGTAGATACTGTGTTAGTGGGTTCATTATTACACGTGCTGTCATACAGCTCATGTTGAGGAGAAAACTCTGAACGTGAAGCAGAGTATATGTGATGGTTTGGTGACGCGAGTCCGCGCTGCCTGTTAACCGGGAGGTTAAAGACAGTTGGCTCACACAGTGTGGGGGATGTGTGTTTAAGGAGCCGGGCCCGCGGCTGCTCTTGTTCCTCTGGGGAGCCTGCTGAGCTGCTGGAAAAGCAGGCTGGGAGGATGGAGGAAGAGCAGGTGGGCGAGAGGCAGAACCAGCGGCTACAGAGAGACGCTTCTGTCTCATGCGCTGGTCCCGCCACTGGCTGGGGGCGCGTGGTGTGCGAGCAGCATGCTGACCTCAACCCACGTGCCGTCGGATATTCTCCGCCTCCTCTGATGCTGATTTCATAGTGTTCACCATGGCGTGGAAACGCGGCCCAAACAGCCCATCCGGGGTGATGGGCGCCTCGAGGAGGTCCCTTTTTGTGACTTCGGGGGATGGAGGATAGGTGGAGCCACAGGTTCCTGTGGATCATGGTCTGCCAGGCTGCGATGCGAGCCTGAGAAACAGCAATGGAGGCGCACAAAGTGAGGGTGGCGCTGGCAGCTTTGCTGATCTCCGCAGCCACTTCGGAGGGCAGCTCAGTGGTCTGAGCGGCCAGCTTAGTCATGGAGAAAGCCAGCAGCGAGATGTTGTTGGCTGCTGCTGATGTTTGGAAGGTGCACTGATGAGCTTGGTCGGCCAGATGAGCAGTCACCTGGTCCTTGGAGGACGTCGGCCTGCTGCCGTCCTGCAACTGTGTTGGCTCAGCCCTCCCCAAAGAAAGCCATGAGATTAGGCTCCAAGGGCGGACTGGAGGGAAGCCACAGTCAGTAAACCCCTCCACCTTAGTGATGGGGATGTAGGTGGAGACAGGAGCCTTGATGTTCCGGTGCTCCGCCGCTGCCCCTTCTTGGTACTTCCTGATGGCCAGGAAGTGAGGCCATACGGGGTCCCGCCTGACCGTCTGGACAAGCGGGAAGTCCCTGCTCATCTCGTCTGGGGGAGCGGCTTCCTGAGCCGGCGGTACGACGAGGTCTTTGTAGGCGGCAGCCCTCCTAATAATTTCGGGGAGCTCCCGGATGAGGCAGGGTGGATGTCACAGAAACGGAGACCCCAGGGTCCCCTGGGTGTTCATCCCTTGAGTCACCGCCAAACTCCGGCTTCCCCAACGGGGGAAGGAAAGCAGGTGGTGAGCCATATGATTCGTGGATGGAGGAAGTGGACTCATCCGAATCCAGCCCCTCAGACGGATCCAGGATCTCCAGAGCTTCATCAACTGCGTACGAGCCTCTTACCAGCCAGACGTCCTCGGCTGCAGCAGCGAAAGCGTCCGCTCTTCGTTGCCTCTCGGCCTGGGGGAGGAGAGCACAGTACGGACTCATCAGAGTGTTTGATGTTTAACATGTAAAAAGTGTTTAAAGTCATTTTTGTGACTCCTGTGATCTCAGACTCAAATACTAATAGTTGCACACGTTTAGATTAATATTGACCACCCTTACTCATTTATAGACTTAATCAATAAATATAACAATCACAATTAATATAATAGTTTACATTTTTTTCAGACAGCATTTTGTGGAAAATTCAAACATTCAGTGTAGTTTTAATAAACTCAGAACTGTTTTTCAATACACTGACTAATTGTTGATTGTACTGTTTTGTCCTCATACAATGTAATTATCACTTATTGTTATTGCACCATTGGTTTTGGCCTTGATGTCCAAATGTATTTGTATTTATCAAAGGCCAAAGTGGCCTTGCCCTAAAAAACTTAAAACTAAAAACTTCATTCCAGGCCTGATATAATTCAAAATGCAATAAGAAATAGGCCTTTTCGATGTGGTCATCTTATATAAAATATTTATTCATTGAATTTACAGAAAATGTGCTATATCGTGATATATATCGTTATCATGATATGAACCGACTTATATCGTGATATGAAATTTTGGTCATATCGCCTAGCCCTACTGTAGACAATGTGCTTAACCATTGCACAGCGAGTTTTGTTTTTAATGTCCTCAAAGTCTTTTCCAGCTATTTTACAACACTCGCAGACTCTATGCAGTTCTTTTACTTTTAAGTCCAAGTAGTTTCGCTTCTATGTCCAACAGAAACATTTCTCAGTGCTCCGCCATCATGCTTGTAGCGTTTTAATCGTCAACACTTGGAAAAATAAAAAAATGAGACGGTGTCGTTCTAGCTAGACTTCAACTGTTACAAACGTGAAACAATAACCATCTTTATCTCGGATATAAATTCACTTTTTTAGCTGTTCAAGCTAAAAAAGTTAACGACATGAGATGGATTATGGATTACACAGGCATGCTTCATGTAAAGGGAAAAGATGTGTTTAACAATCATATCAATGTACTATTTGGGCAATAATATTAAAGTAAGGTAGAGTGTAATTGAATCATGGTACATGATAAAGATGTAAAGCAACTTTGTACATGAGAAGAATTGCAGTGAGCAGGTATCGAACACACAACCTTGTGATCTAACAGTGAAAGGAGAACAGTGTTCTAAACCAGGTATAATATGTAATAATTATTCCCCATTAAATTGTCTAAAAACAACTAGACCTGTGTTATATATATTGTTGAGCCGTGTACTTAAATTATCCCAAAAGTTTCAAACAATTTTCAAACCCAGAGAAATCTGTAATTTCATAAAAGTAACGGACTGTTTCATTTAGTCGCATGTCAATGGCATCATACTTCCTCTAACAAAGAATAAATAGGCATGGGATGCATTCAGTGGCGCTGTGTTTGTCCACTACAATGGCGTCTACAAAGAGTAACTTACACACATACAAGATAATACATCAGTGTTGAGGTTGTTCCACAAAAACTGTTATAAATTGACTTTTATTCAGTTTTAAGCCATATTTTCATGATAAATTGAGGTTGTTTATCTTTTAGCTCTAAGAAGGGTTTTAGTCATTGGATGTCTGGATCTTAAGTTATCAGAGAAATCAACTGGGCAAACGGTAGCAGCAGCTCGGCTAACAGCCCCTCCGGAAAGTCCAGTGGTCACCAAACATTGCCGGAGAAATATTGATTTTTTTTTAGGTGAAACAGCTTTAAGTAGCATTTTTTAACTATTTTAATCTGCATGTATATTTGTTTTTGTAGATGAGGCAAAATATGTACTTGAGGAATTAAAACTGTGGGAGTGAGACCTGTTTGGTATTTTTTTTCTGCTCTGAAAATAGCTCTGCTCTCCACTCTACCTTATGACATCACACACAGATCTGTCAACCCCTGACTTTGGCCTTCTATTGCTGAAGAACTACAAAAGATATCACTAAACAATCTGATAACTTTGAAAATTCAAAGGATTGTGAACATTTTACAATTTGAATGGTGTCTGTAAGATAAGGGACCTCCAAGCAGTTGAGTGTCAAAGTTACAATGGTACCAACTCATAGACTGCCATTATACATTTTTATGCTTTAAAAAAATATATAAAATTATTGAAACATGTTACATTTGAGAAAAATACAAGCACACATCTGCTGAATGAGCTGCATAGATTGATGTTTGAATGATTTTTATAGCACAAAGTATGCAGCAGTTGATTCGTGGCAAAAAACGAACGGAAGATGGAATAAGAATAAAGAACAGAAGAACAAGCTGTCAATGCAGAACCGGGTGTACACACTTCTCTTCTTGGACCAGACTAAAAACTCAACTACTTCTTCTGCTATTACTTAGCTAGCATACATGTTGACAAAACCGTTTCACTGTGCCCCGTGCTGTCCGATACAAATATACATACTAAATCACAATACATGAATGCTACTGATAGTACTGAACCAAATGTGAATAAATGACGTTACCAAAGTACTATAAAATAAAATATCCTTTCAGGTGCTACATGAAAAAAAAACATTCTGTGATCAATCCAATATTTTGTTATTTAGAGGAAACTTAATTTGTAGCTTAATCAACAAACAGTAAGGGTGAGGTTTGAAGTAACAAGTCCTCAGAATGAAACAACCAAATAGATTATTTAAACCAGGCATTCCAGAACATTTCTAATCTATCTCCACTATCAGCAGTAATCAGCAGAACAACATCATTTGTGTGTACTTTCCAGAACCATTATAAATCACTGTTAAGAAAATAGTTTTATGATGTGACAACACTATTTTAAGATCTGGTTAGGTTTAGGCACAGAAAACATTTGATTAGGTTGAGGGAAAGATCATGGTTTGGTTTAAAAATTCAAGGTTTGAGAAACATGTGGTGTGGGTTAAAGTCAGACAACCACTGTCATCATGACAACAACAATAAGTTTAAAGGTTAGGGAACGGTTGATGACAAACAACGTACTGACGTGCTATGGTAAGCGTATTCTGTCATTTCTGGTTGCCGACTGTGTCTGCTGATAGCTAGTTCTACATAAGCACTCTCAGCGTTTTTTCTCTTCCCTCTTTCTCTTCTCTGCAACTAGCATAAACAGCTAAACTTACTTTGACCCTAAAAACGTACCTGTTTACTCAGGCTTTTGGTCCACAGCTACCAAAATGAACTCTTTTTTTCTTCTGTTGTTTGATTTTTTGTCCCTGTAAAGCGTCCTTGGGTGTTATGAAAGGCGCTATACAAATCCAATTTATTATTATTATTATTAAGCTAAGAAGTTAGGGTTGGCTTCTCTCTCCCTCTCTCTCGTTCTCCTGCTCTCTCTTGCTCGGTGTGTCTTATGGTTAGTAATTCCTCTGTCTGCTTTAGCAATAATGGTACTTGTAATAAGTGTCGTTTATTTGCAGTGCTGGAGGTGAGGCTTAGCTAATTAGAAGTGTGATTTGTGTGAAGCCTACAGTTCACCATCAACCCGTTCAAACAGGTCTTCTCCACTCAGCGACACACCCACTGAGAAACAGACTTATTATTGGAGGCTCCATAGTGAAAAACATGACGTTAGCAGCACCAACAGCCATAGTCAAATGTATTCCTGGGGCCACAGTGGGTGACAAGTCAAATTTGAAACTGCTGGCTAAGAACAAACGTAAATATGACACAATTATTATCCATGTCAGTGGTAACGACTCAAAGTTACACCAAAATTAATGTTGAGTTGGTGTGTACATTTGTAAAAATAACTGTAGTTTTCTGCAGGCCCCTGCCAAATCTGACCAGTGATGACATGTATAGCCGTATGTCACAATTCAACCGCTGGCTGTTGAGGTGGTGTCCAGCAAATGATGTGGGCTTCACAGATAATTGGCAGACTTTCTGGGGAAAACCTGGTCTGATTAGTAGAGATGGCATTAAATGGAGCTGCTCTCATATCTAGAAATATTGTAATAAGTAAATAAGTTTATTAGTAGACCAAAACCATGACAATCTAGAGTTGAGACCAGGAGGCAGAGGTGCAGTCTTACATGCTTCTCTGCACTTCCTTTAGAGCAATTACCCACTCAAAACCACAGAGAGACTGTCTGTCCTGCGACCATTTAAATCAGTTAAATAAAAAAAGAGCACATCATAGCACAGAGACAGCACTGGTGAACCTTAATAATGACCTCCTGACTGCATCAGACAAAGGACTTGTCTCTGTACTTCTCTTGTTAGAACTTAGTGCCACATTTGACACTATAGATCATCAAATCCTATTGCAGAGACTGGAACATTTCATCAGCTTTAAGGGAACTGCAATCAGCTGTTTCAAGTCCTATTTATTAGATCGATTTCAGTTTGTACATATTAATGATGAATTTTCTATAAAAGCAAAAGTGAGACATGGATTTCCACAAGGTTCTGTTCTTGGACCAATTTTAGAGATATTACGTAAGTGAAAAAAGGCAATCCTTGAAATTTGTTTTAAGTGGGAGTTAAAGGACATATCCTGATCAAAGATAACTCCCAGAGTCCTTATGGTGGTGCTGGAGGCCAGGGTAATGCCATCTAGGTTAGCTAAATCATTAGATAATATTTTTTGAAGGTATTTAAGGCCAAGCACAGTAACTTAAGTTTTGTCTGAGTTTAGTAGAAGAAAATTACAGGTCATCCAGGTCTTTATGTCCTTAAGGCAGGCTTGGAGTCTAGATAACTGACTGGATTCATCGGGCTTCATTGATAAATACATTTGAGTATTATCTGCATAACAATGAAAATTAATGGAGCGTTTCTGAATAATATTACCTCAAGGTAGCATATACAAAGTGAATAGTATTGGTCCAAGAACAGAACCTTGTGGAACTCCATGTCTCACTTTTGCTGTTATAGAAGATTCATCATTAACATGTACAAACTGAAATCGATCTGATAGACATCTAGTGAAGACATTTTTGTCTAATGGTGTGTAATCTAGTAATAAGAATTCAAAAGTCAATCAAATCAAGTCTTGGTCTGATAGAATGGGATTTTGTGGAAAAACCGTCAAATGTTCAATTTCAATGCATAAGTCAATACAAGATCAGGGGTGTGATTATGACAGTGAGTGGGTTTATTTACACACAGAGAAGCCAGTTGAGTCTAATAATGAGATATAAGCACTGCTGAAACTATCATAATCGACATCCACACGAATATTAAAGTCACCTACTATAATTACTTTGTACTGAGGACTAAGTTTGATAAAAACTCTGAGAATTCAGATAAGAATTCAGAGGACGGGCCAGGAGGATAGTACACTATAACAAATGGAATTGGTTGTAAGGTTTTCCAGGTTGGGTGAGAGATATTAAGAACAATGTTTCAAATGATTTATAATTAAATTGAGGTCTAGGGCTGACAATAAGGCTGGAGTTGAAAATGGCTGCAACTCCACCTCCTCGGCCAGTGTCTCGAGTAATGTGAGTGTTAATATGACTGGTAGGAGTGAATTCATTAAGGCTGACATATTCCTCATGACATAGTCAGGTTTCAGTAGGGCAAAACTAATCAATATGCTGATCAGAAATTAAATCGTTCACTAATACAGCTTTAGATGATAGTGATCTAATATTTAGAAGACCGCATTTAATTCTCTTATTTTGTTTAACAGCTTCGAACATGGTGTTAATTTGTTTTAGATTATTATGAATATGAATGAGTATTTTATTTTTGATTTAATTGATTTAAATGAGGGACACAGTCTCTATGTGGTTTTGAGTGGGTAACTGCTCAAAAGGAAGCACAGAGAAGCATGTAAGACTGCAACCCTGCTTGCTGGTCTCAACTCTCAACTGCTGGACTACACCTCAACAGCCAGCGGTTGAATTGTGACATGTGGCTATATATGTCATCACTGGTCAGATTTGGCAGTGGCCCAGAGAAAACTATGGAGTTCGACATTGTTTTTGCAAATGTACACACCGACTCAACATTCATTTTGGTGACCTTCAATTGGTGTAATTGAGAGTCATTACTGCCAACATGGATAACAATTGTGTCATATCTACATTTGTTCTTAGCCAGCGGTTTTAAATGTGACTCTATGTCGCCTGCTCTGGCCCCAGGAATACATTTGACTATGGTTGCTGGTGCCGCTAACATCACGTTTTTAACTATGGAGCTGCCAATAATAAGTCTGTTTCTCAGCGGGTGTGTCGTAGAGAAAACCTGTTTGAATGAGTTGATGGTGAACTGTGGGCTTCTGTTTAGGGCTATGCTTCTTTCAGACAGTCACCCAGCCACTCTGGCTTCACAGCTGCTCGGGAACTACCGGGGTAGTAGGAGCTACGCTGGGTCGGCCTGTACTGGACACTGGGGGCTGGCTACCTTCAGTAACAACTAATTGTTTTTCTATGGTGCAGAACCGTGCTTCTAATTCGCCAAGCCTTGCCTCCAGTACTGCAAATAAACTACACTTATTACACATACCATTTATCGCTAGAGGAGGCAGAGGAATTGCTAAACATAAGACACACCGGGCAAGAGAGAGCAGGAGAGCAAGAGGAAGAGAGAGAAGCCAACTCTAACTTCTTAGCTTAAGTTTAGTTGCTTATACTAGCTGCAGAGCTGAAATAACTAACCGCTGAGCAGTTATCAAGAAAAGTCTCTAAGAGAAAGAATGTTGAAAAGTGCTTATGTAGAACTAGCGAAAGTTCAAAAACAGAGCAGTTGTTTATCCCCAGTGATAGAGTAAAATCAAGTGAGTTGAGAGCAGCAACACTATCAGCAGACACAGTCTGCAACTGGAAATGACAGAATATGCTTACTGTAGCACGTCAGCATCTGAGCTACTGTGCTACTCCTGCAGGTCAAAACTACTACAGCCACTGGACTGCATCTGTCACTTAAACCTAACTATGGGTTGTTTTTGGGACACTGACATTACCACCTGTTGTGTTATTCTTGGGGGGACAGTCTCCCTTGAAGATGTCTTACAGCAGATAGTTGGTTTTTAACAGAGTAGCATATCACCTACATGTAATGGAATACACTTTATTCAAGAGAGGGCTTTGGTCTGTTAACTATTTCTCATTTGTGGAGCAGTTTATTTTTAGGACAGGGGAGATTAAATAATAGAGGATGGTGTAACACAGCTAATAAACTAGCTTTCTCTATTTTGCATTTTTCAGCTCCTCATTTTCTCTTTGCTATTGGTTCTTTTTCTCCTGTCATCTTAATTCTGGCCTTATTCCCTTTTTTTGTCTGTTGTCCTCTTTTCCCTCCTTTTCTGTTGATTTTCTATTGGTCAACAACACAAATTCATGTCAGTTTGTCAATGTTGTTCTTGAAATAGATTTTTGTTGATTTACTTTGCCAAATTCAAACTAATTTACTGATCACAGTGATTCCATTAAAATTAAATGATTTTGCTGTTTTAAATTCTGGTGTAAGCAGATGTATTTATGATGATGAATATTATTATTATTGTTGTTGTTGTTATTATTCCTCCCTTTGTCCCTTCCACCCTCTCTTAAATCTTTTTTATCACTCTTGCTATTTCTCTCACATCCTCCCCTTCCTCCTCTTCTCAGTTACTTTCACCCCTGTTGATTCTCATATTCTCTTTCTTCTCCTCCCCTCACACAGTTTTCTCCATTTTCCCTCTCATTTGTCCTCCTCCATTTTCTTCTGTCATCTAAATTCTGGTTTTATTCCCCCTTCATCTCTTGTCCTCTCTTGTCCCACCTCTTGTCCCACTTCCCCCACCTTTTCTCACTTCTACGTAATTTTTTCATCCTTGACTACACTCTCCTTCGTCCCTCATTTTGTCATTCCACCGCTCTCCTTGCTTGCTGTAATGTGACCTGATCTCAGTGGATTGAGTGTCTTTGCTGTAATTAAAGTCCAGTCACCTCTAGTGTCTGGAGACAAGACAAGAGTTCACACCCTTTCTTTTTTCTCCTCTGCTTTTTTGTTTTTCATCAGTTCTTTACAGAAATTCACCCTTGTTTTTTCTTTTGTCACTCTTGTCTTTTCCCACTCATATTTATAGATTTACTTACTACTACTCCCCTTTACTTACAGGTGAATTTTATTTCTGTATTTAACATTTGGAATTTTGAAAGACATAAGACAGTCTAGTTTGACAAAAAGCTTAAACTGGAAGATGCCCTCACAGCTCTGCATGCTACCAAAGACAACAAGTGAGTTTATTGGAACTATAATGATAATGTCTGAAACTTTTTGACACACACCATATCCAAAAACTATATCTATAGTGACAATGTTGTAGAAATCACCCAAAATTAGTCATTTGATAGCTATCAATATTGGACATTTCCAAATAGTGTGACCATAGTGACCATCAGTGTTTCTATGTGGGCTGCAGTGATATTTGTCTCTGTAACATCTGAGTGGTGATGTGAGTATTCTGATTACCACAGAACAAAATGGTTGTGATGACATACAAGATACAACACAAAATGCTCTGACTATAAATATTAAATTATCAAATCTGAATATACAAAGATAATCCATGGATAAAATAAAATATTATATACAACACAGCAGACAGGGGACTAATCCCAAACCATGATAATATGACTGTACTTTATCTGAACAGCACTACATTGCAGGGAATTATGTTAGTGTGTTGTTTCTCATACCGATGAAATAAAACCCAGGAAGAGGAATAAGATAGTTAGTGCAGTCATCTGAGGTCTGGGAGATGTGAGTTTGAGACACAGTGTGGGGAGCTCCTTCATAAGAGAGTTTATTCATAAACACTTTAATATCCTAAAATAAAACATGTAATAAAATGTTTACACCTATTTCCTCTTTTATTCAACTACATATACAAATATAAATAATTTTGCTGCCTAAACAAATATAACAAATACAGATACTGGGCTCTCTGCACATCCCTACTGTTCTCCCAAGAAAACTTTTAGGATCAGTCATTTTATGCAGGTTCCCCAAAATTACATATCTTTTAAAAACCATGACCACAATAATGGGGTTATTATTGTGGCCATCATGATGAAGGTCTCCTAACCTTAAGAATTGAGTATTTTTAACCCAAACCATGTTTCCCTAAACCTAACCAAGTGTCATTTGTGCTGAAACCTGATGGAACCTTAACCTTAACTTGTCACTTCATATAATAAACATATATGTATAAATAAGCAATGATTACATGGAAATCATCAAACAGCTTTTTTCAGAGTGGTGTGCACCGTGCCAATCTATTAATTAGGGAAGATAAAGTTGTCTTGAAATGAACATGGAAAACAATCAATTAAATATAGCCACAAGCAGTGTATGCAGGTTCAAACTTGCTCAATAGAAGGGAGCAGCTTAGTCTTCCAAAAGTAAAGCTGCAAGCAAAAATAATCGGGTTTCAGCTTTCACAAAGGTGAGCAAAGTCAGCTAGTTTAATTCTGTTTTAAAAAGGAGTGAGACCAATTTTGCACTTGCTCCATCATCAGAAAGTCTATGGCATTTCAATAATTGCACACTCAGTTCTGCCATCTCTCCCCCCTTCATTGGATTTGAATCGTTGTGTATGTTGAGGAAATAGTGCTGGGTGTCTCCAAAGAGTTTGATCAGGATTGCTCAAAGGCATCTTGAGTTATGAGCAAACATGTGATGTGATAGACCATGTTCACTTACACCGATCATTAAGTGAACACTTGCCCCCAGAACATGTACTCCAATTTTAGTGAAATTCTGTTCACCAGGTTTTCAGATATGCATATGTGGCATTTTTGGTGCCCTCTATGGGTCAGGCTCAAAATGCTTTGGTGGACCAGTTCCTATTATCAGGCTGAATTTATGTACCTAAATTTATGATGACTGGACAAATGGTTAAAGAGTTATGGCCAATAGTTACTAAGCCCTGCCCGTTGCAAAGATATTTTGGTTGATGGCTACCATGTTTTTTGACTGATCTTGCTCATTTATGATAGAAATTTGTATCTCAGTCCCGTAAGGTGGAATATCAAATTTGGCAGTGAGTAGTGGATTGTAGTCAAGATTTTTTTGAAATTCTATTAATTTTACTGTTTTTCAGTTTACACAAATTAATAAAAGAAAATCCATCATGGCAGACTTTTATTGTCCAAGGGGTATTTCTGAAAAGCACAGTGAGCTGGATTTGTGTATCAAATTTCAAGTCAATTGGACTTAGGGTGTGAGGGACGTGTCCTTTCAAAAATTGAATTAATTACAGCACCACCATCTGGCTGAGTGGGCTCATATTTCTTGAGAAGCACATGCACATCATTCCAGTTATTGTGCCAAGTTACATAGTTTTGGCTCATTCCGGCTCATGGCAATTTGAGCCATAGTGGAAGCCAAATAATTATAAACCAGGACAAACCTAGAAGGGTAAAAGTCTATGTTCCACACCACTCACTGTGATATCCTCTGATGACCAGAATAATGTAGAGGAGGTGAAGCTGTCTTCAGTCTTAGTTAATTCCACTAGCTGTCCCATGTTGCTGACTGCTTTTAAAATGACTAATATGTAGAGTTGGGATATAGATCTGGTCTGGCAAAGGCTTCCTCTGATAGTTCTAATTATAGTGGGTCGCCACAATGATATGATAGCCAGGAAGTATCGTCTCCCCCTACCATAGACTGGGTTTATCACATGGCCTGGTTTCACCTGAGAAAGGGAGATTGATGAACAAGTTCCAATTACATTACACTCAGCACTTCTCTAATAAGGGGCAGAGGACTGACAGTATTTCAAAATATTATACTGGATCTTTATTCAGTCAAAATCAGATGAAAATACATTATTTCAGCTGAATATCCCTTTATTTAAACACCAGAACTCCACCAGACAAAGCACACCATGTAATGTGTGGGGAAGAACTTCAAAGCCGATTCCTGCTTTGCACTTTTCATTTATTGCCTATTTTTTTTTAACTTACCTAACTTTGTGGAAAGGGAACAACAGGTTATGGAGAGTCCCTTGGGAGCACTTCATGTGTCAGTAGATCAGCTTTATCTCTGAGGAACACCCCCTAACTCCAGGAGTGATGTCCAAATAAGGAAATGTGTGTCATGTAGCAGGTGGATGTGATTCTCCTCATTGAGAGCTGCTGATAGACGTAACAGTGGAGCAGTGGACAGAGACCGAGACAACAATGTAACTGACTTGTGCGCCGCTATTTTTTTCTTCCCAAAAACAAATAATTTTGAAAATATTTATAACATTCATAAAAAAAAAAAAACAGGCACACCCCTAGTGGCTACATCCATTATTTTATTATACGTCAGGTTTCCTAAAATACTCACAGTGACAAAGCTAACATGCAGATATGATTTGCATGTTCAACATCTAATTAGCATGTCTGCACCAAATATCAAGCCAATCCATCCAACAGTTGGCGAGACAATTCATTCAAAACCACAAATGTCAATCTGCTCGTGGCACTAGAGGAAAACTGACAAGATCATCAAAGTCATTAGGCCTCATCCTCTCGTTAATGTCTGCACAAAATTTCATATTGACCCACCAAATTGTTGTTGAGATATTTCAGTCTGGACCAACATGATGTACTGGTTGATGGACATTTCATTCCATCAAGCCTTGTATTATTTCACTTCTTCTTACCAAGTCTTGATTACCAACCGAGCAAAGCAGGCAACTGCCTGGGATGTGTAGGCTCCCAGACCCCTGAAAGCCCTAGATTCACAAGCGTGTATCAAGCATCATTACTTGAGCCTGAAATAAAAAAAAAAATTTATAAGTGAGTAAGTAATTAGTTTACATACTGCACATTCTTTTAATAAAATTTTCTTTTTATGTAAATTACAAAATGTACAACAGACCAGGGACAGGATATCATATTTACTTTCATTGCTATAACAAGTCATTTTTATGTGCTTGTACTTTGAGTATTTTATAAATCTGTAATTGTATTTTTTTAAATATTGTATTTCACCACTTTTCAAGTTGGATCAATTACAGATTAAGAAAAAAATACAGGCAAAACAATTCATGGAGCCCTGCAAACACAGGAAAACTGAGCTTCTGTCCTGACATCTGAACTGCCAACCAGCCAACCACCAAGCCCAGAACACGGACAGTTAGCCCAGTCATGCTTTCCATCACTCTCTCAATGCTCCACACTCGTCATCCTAATGATGGATGGTAGAGCAGGTCGTTCTCTAATCAGAAGATTGGAGGTTCGATTCCCGGCTCTTCCAGGTCCATGTCGACATGCAGGCAAGACACTTAACCCCAAATTTCTCCTGATGGCTGTGCCATCAGTGTATGAATGATTAGTCTCTTCTGATGGGCAGGTTTGGACCTTGCATGATAGCCCCTGTACCCTTTCAGCATGTGAATGGGTGAATCTGATTTGTAGTGTAAAAGCGCTTTGGGTAGTCTGAAGGCTAGAAAAGCGCTATACAAGTACGGTCCATTTACTGTTGAAGCTTAAGGAGTGTTTTTGTATTTAAGGCACTTTGAATAAGATATGTTCAAGTTAAAATTTTAATACAATCAAAATCACATTATTGTAATATTATATTATGAATTACTTTTGTGTTTATAATTATAATTCACTTATAATGTTCAGACTTATGATACATTAAGACCACTCTAAGCGTTACCAAAGTGTCTTCAGTCTGTGATTACTGATGGATTGTGTTTGTGAGTCCATTTCCAGAAAACAGCATCCCCCACTCTTGTCTGTTAGACAACAATACACTTAAAGTCCCAGTCAGTCCAAGGAGAGAGAGGAGACGCTGCTCTGCTTTTATGTCACTGTAAAGAGATCAAGACTGCACACACACAGAACACACATAGAAAAACAGAGTATGTGTTTGTGAGTGTGGAAGAATGAAGGGAAGAATAGAAAGTGAAGGACAGAAAGGGCGAGAGTGACAGAGAGGGAGTCCTCCAGTCTCCAAACATCTTTTATACAATTAGAACTTACAGTAAGCCTTTATTAAAGAAACATACTGGAAATCTAATTTCTATACTTTTCATTTTACAATTACCAGTGGATGTTTTCTGAACAATAATTCCACTCTCTCTCTCTCTGTTGCAAAGAAATGCCATCTAAACTTCTGTCATGTAGCCCAGATTTGACCTGTTAATCATTCCTCACTCAACATTTGTACTTTCCTTGATGTTTTTCTATTCATACAGTGTGAGGTTTAAATATATATATATATATATATATATATATATATATATATATATATATATATATATATATATATATATATATATATATATAGTTGAAACCAGAAGTTTACATACAGTATATAAAAAGGCACATAACCTTTTTTTTCTCACTGTCTAACATGAAATCAGATTAAACTTTTCCTGTTTTTGGTCAATTAGGATTACCAAAATTATTTATATTTGCTAAATGCTAGAATACTGAGATAAATCATTTTAGACAATTTTTTATTAATTTCTGAAGTCAGAAGTTTACATACATTTCATTAGTATTTGGTAGCATTGCCTTTAAACTGTGTGACTTGGGTCAAGCTTCTCACAATAGTTTGCAGGAATTTTGACCCATTCCTCCTGACAGTACTGGTGTAACTCTCGTGGCACCTTCAGGCATCTGGAAATTGCACCCAAGGATGAACCAGACTTATGCAAGTCCACAATTCTCTTCCTGATATCTTAGCTGATTTCTTTTTATTTTTCCTTGATGTTACACATAGAAGCAGTGTGTTCCAGGTGTGCCTTAAAATGCATCCATAGGTGTGCCTCTAATTAACTCAAATATTGTCAATAAACCTATCAGAGGCTTCCAAAGACATGGCATCATCATCTGGGCTTTCCCAAATTGTCTAAAGGCATTATAATCTTAATGTATGTAAACTTCTGATTTTGAAGAAAGTAATAAAAAATTGTTTAGTAGTATTAACTGCATTTCCAGAAAATGGACAAAAGAAAACATTTCCATCCACTACTCTTATGTGAGTATTAGGAGTTGGGCTTATCAAGATAAATAGGATGGCATCATTAAAAGAGCGTCAGTCAGACATTTCTGTTGGTTTATGTTTTCATCTGAGAAATGTTACAAATCTCCTTATCATTTCACACAGATCAGATTTTCATTCATCAATGAAAAGTTGAGTTAAATTTAAGTAAACTGCTCTCGTCACCCATGTCCTGATATGTCATGATTTATCTATTAAGTGTGTTATGATTGCACTTTGTTGCATTAAAATAGATTGGCCATTTATACCTCACACTTTGGTTAGCAATAATTCTACATTACATCCACCCCTTAAATTTGAATGGGCACAACACCTCTGAGTTTATGGGCATGTAATGTGCATGACTTTAAGGCAGAAGAGAGTAATTCATATCCTGTCACAGATGAACAGTAAAAATGTTGGCATGTACTTTAATTTTTAATTATAGTTACTCACACACACATACACACATACATTGAATTCAATTCTTTTCACATAGAGCAGTTCTAGACCATACTCTAATTTACAGAGGCCCAACAAGTCCCCCATGAGTAAGCATTTGGCAACAGCAGTACGGAAAAGCTCCCCTTTAACGGTAAGTAACCTCAAGTAGAACCCGGCTCTAGGTGGGCAACCATCTGCCTTGACTGGTAGGTTTGAGAGAGAAAGTAAGAGGGAGTGGGTGGCACAGAGAAGCAGAATAACAACAATAATAGCTATACCAATATAATAATAATAGATATAGATTTCCATATAATAGATATATGACTAGCAATAACAAATAACAGCAGTAGCCAAGGAAGGAAATTCTTGCTACGGAGGCTCTTGGGATTTCCTGTGGATGAGAATGCATGAAAAACTAACTAAAAAGTTAGTAACATGCATTAATGGTACATGATTGTATACAGATGCATACAGGTGGAGACGAGGAGGAGAGAGGAGTTCAATGAATCATGGGAAGTATATATAGATACACAGATTTATAGATATATATAATGTTGATTTGTGGCACATGAACACTTGAAACAACTGACGACATGTCATTTTTCTTGAGATAGCAACCATAATAAATTAGCCAATGAAGTTAGGCTGACTTCAGCTGTGTGAAGTTCAAATGTTTAGACACATTGTGGCAATATCAAAAGATACAAATAAATTAAATATTTCTTGTTAAAAAAAAGATACATTAACAGAAAGCAATTAAAGCTGTTTCCACTCCACACAGCCCTGACCCATCGACACAGAATGCATAGCCTAAGAACACAGACTGGACCAATTGTAACCAGGAAATTCAATCTTTTGTAAAAACAAAACCGAGCTGTTATTATCTTGCTTTCAAAGAGCCATTGGTACATAGGAAGCAGGTACATATTTGTTGACCTGTAACTTAACTGTTATTGGGGTTTTTTAAGGGAAAGGGCTCCATGGGGAACAGAGGAACTGACTCCTGTATGATAATATCAGTTTCTGCTGGAGGGAAACATGAGCAGAAATCTTTATGAGACAGAGAGGGTCCACATGGATCTCCAGGGCTGCTTCTCAACCATTTCTGGACAGCTGTGACACACTACACTCTGCTCAGCGCTCTACACCGCTTGTTTATTCAGCCCGTCCCCAGTGAGTATTACAATCAAAGTGTGTTACAACATGTGTGTGCATGTACTTATGAAGGAAACTTCTGGTCCTCTGAATGCTGATGCTGATATATAGAACACAAACAAGTCTTTAAGTGTGTGTGCATGTGTTTATTGCTAACTCATACAGTATACATGTTTTCTTACTCATTCTCTCTGCTCTCTCTTCATAATGCAGTATTATTATGTTTCATATTTTTAACAGTGCTAAAAATATGGCAGACAGTTGGATACCAGTTGGAACCAACTTTATTTACTTTGTTAACCTTGTTTGTAGTTCCATTTATATCTTTAATTTAGTGGAGCTGCATGCTAGTCTACTGGGGAGGCAAGTCACCCTAGGTGAGGTCCTTTCACTATTTACTGTGGTTAAAGGCACTGGGATGCATGTGTGGTTCACCTGTTTTCTATGCAAGTGTGTTTAGGTTGCTTCAATGCACTTGTGATGAGTATATGGTAGCACCCTTAAGTACATTTTAAAATCTTCTAATCGTAAAATGATTTTTAATTAAGTATTTTTTTTAAATAAAGGAATACTTTTACCACTTAACTCTATATTGCTTTTTTAACCACTAACTACTTTGTCTTTTCAGTCACATTTGTCAGTGTCATTATTTGATTTTAATAAAAACACCTTTATTTTTGAATTACGTCTCTGTCCCCTCAGTGAGTCTTTGTGCCTTTTTTAAGTGTGAACTTCAAGTTATTTGTATTTGGTAATGCCTACAATTCCCCGGGTGACATAGTTGGTCTTCTATCTCATTCACCCATCAAATATGGTTCTCCCCCCTCTCTTCACCACACTAATATTAACTTGTCAATCTACTGAAATGTGGCGAGTTTTTGAGTGCTGAGTCGCAACATTCAGCAAGAAAGATAGCTGCATTCTATGTGATTAGAGAAAATGCCCTGCTTTAAGATTTTGCACATTATATTCATCCTCACAGGTCAGCATCAGCTCTGGTCATGGTGTTTGGTAGTAATGTGGAGATGGTGTGCAGATGGGCTGGTGGTGCTAGTGGCACGTGAGAGTGTAAACCATGCTGTGGTCCAGTGTTGTTATGTTCTAACATTCTAATTAAGCACCATTTGATTGTTCAGATACAGTACCACCAGCTCATGAATGCACCAAATGGAACATTGGCCTACATTATATCTGGAAATAACACATTATGGTGGATAACCCTTGTTATCAGGTATTAGGCATTTTTTATAAACAGCTGCTTCAGTGCAACTGTTTGATATATATGGATGTGGTTTTAAACCGTTTTGATACACCTCCAAACACAACAGTGTAGATGTAAAGTTGAGGGGTTAAGAAGTGTATGTGTGAGTGTGTGTATGTGTGTGTTTGTGTAATGCTGTTAATTCACTAACTAACTAGAATATGGATGAGAATGGTTTATGGAATGGTTTGGTGAATGACAGAGGAGCTAAGGTGTAAAAGGGAGAAAGAAAGAGGGATTAGGGCTAGAGGGATGAAGATTGAGGAGGATGTGAGGATGAGGGGTGAGGGTCAAAGAATGTGGGATGAGGGATGTTTTGTTACAATTGTTACACCACTTTGTACGCTTTATTTTGAAACAGGAAATTACCTGTAACATGTCAGGTGATTTATGAACAGGAAGTGAAACAAGAGCATGGCTCAGAGCTGTTGTTTTTGTTAGTTTACCAATCCTCTCAAATCTGCCTGCATCTTATGCCTTTTGATGGCATCGTTGATATGTATTGATTTGTTTAATTGTTATTGATGATCGCAGATTACTGTTTTTGTGACAATGTTCAGTCTGGGAAGTTTCATGAGGAAAGTCAAGTCATTATAGTTACTGTGTCTCCTCAGCAAGGACTGTTGTTAAAGTTCATATGAGAGAATAAATGCAATAAATATGAATAAATAGTTGATGATATGTTAAAATACATTAAAATATAGTGGTTTACAGGAACATAATTTGTGGTGGAGAATTTGTGGTGTAAGATGATTGGGGGGCGCTGTCCAGTGGTCTAACATCTGTATGGACTTCATGAGTGGCATGAGTGGGATTTTCTGTCCAGGTCGTGAAATTTGAAAGTTAGATAGGCGGGGGAAGACCAGGGGCCAAGAATTTTAATGATATTGTCTGGGATTCCTTGCCACCTTGATCTGGCGAGTACTGAGTGCATGTGGTGTGACATGTTGCTACTTTGCCTGTCTCTGTGATGATCAGAGGGTCTTGGGATGATGAATAGACGGGTTGATGTTGGCCCAGTGGGTTGGCCTTGCTATATTTGAGGTTGTAAATGAAAGTGTCTGGAGAATGGAAAGAGACGTCAAACAATGTGGTGTGGAGAGATGAGTCAAAGACATTGGAAGAGATGGTGAACTCGGAGCAGCACAGGAAACCAAAGGACATCAGGAGGAACATGGACTCCAAGACATTGTCTACGTGTGGAGACAGGTAGCCTGTACAAAGAGTGTGGATGCAACAGATCAAAAGATCTGATGTGAGACGTGAATGTTTTGGTGCGGGATGTGGTTCGGCTTTGCGGAGACCTTTGATGACCATGTTGATGTGTGAGTGGGACAAGGCCGGACATGGTGCTCCTGAAATCAGTTTAACAAAGAAGTTGGTGCCACTGAGGTGTATTGTAGAAGACTTGATCTTAATGCGGGATGTGATGAAGCAGGAGAGGGTGACATTATCCAGGAAAGGGAATGGAAGACCGTGAGAGACATGTAAAGCTTTAAAGGAATTCCAGATACAAAGAGGGTTTCGGGGGACAACGCTGCTGTTGAGGATGGTGTCCCATGAGGTCATGGCCAAATGCTCCATCTGTGGGTTCAGTTGAAGATTGTGGCTGAAGACAGAGGGGCTGGGGTCAGAGAAGTTGGGTGGCTATTCAGCTGTGAACCACCTGCTGTCATAGTAGCTGCCAAAGTTGACTGAAGGGGCTTTGTCAGCATCAGTGACATGGTAATCATAAAAGAAAGACATATGATTCTAGGAGGAGAGGAACTGGTACCACAGCTTCAGTTCCATCTTGCATGCATTGTCGAGCATGATGTGGTCATGAATGGACGGGACAGCGGAGGCTATGGACAGAGTGTGTGACAAGAAGGATCAGCCCTGATGGATGATATGGACGCCGTAGTTGAAATGGCCCAGCAGCGAAAGCAATTGGCGCTTGGTGCATGTGTCAGCCAGAACAAAATTTTGAATGAGCAAAGAAATACGGTGGAGTTTCTAGGTAGGCAGAGATGCTTGGAGTGAAACAGAGTATGGCAGTGAAGATAGCAGTGTAACTATGAGGAAGTCATCAAGTAGGCAAATGACGTATGGGAGTTTGTAGTTGTTTGACAGGATCCACCAGAGAGCCTTGGCTAAAGAGTTGAAGATTTTTGGCTAGTCTTGCAGCTGAAGGTCAGGTGCATGGCAAATAGTAAACGGCCATACAGAAGACTCCGAAAAGATATCAATAGTTGGATGGATGGGTAGGACTTTGAAAGCACTGGTGATGTCCACCTTGGACAACCAGGCTCCTTGAGGGAGACCTTTGGGGAGAGTGCCAAGGGTGGACAGCTGAGTGAATGCAAGTTTGAGGGTGATGGGTGGAGGGGGAGCTGCCAGCGGCAAATGACAGGATGGCACTGCTGGGGGCCACTGCTGTTGGTGCTGTTTGTGCGGCTGCTGTAGCTGGTGTTGAGGGGAAGCAGCTGAGATGGCCAAAAGAGGATGGATAGCAGAGATAGGAGCCTCTGTGGAGAGAGAGCCTGCGCAGAGTTAGGATCAGCCTGGCCTACAGAAAAGTTTGAAGTGGCTGAAGAAGAGGGTACATGTCCAGCGGCCATGACATCATGATGATATCATGGAGGTCAACACTGGTGCAACACTGGGAAACCAGAAAATCACAGGAAGATCCATGGGAGAGAGTGGTGTCCTGCAGGGAGTTCATGTACAATTGGAAAAGTCTTGCCTTATTGTCATTGCAGTGGAAAGGGATATTATTCTGGCTGAGGACATGCTTCAAGAGAGCAATGGTCCACTCTGACATGCTTGGAGCTGTGGGGCGGTCAGTGCGTTGGTGGTGGGGAGAGTGCTGCACAAAGTGGCTACTCCCTTTGGCCAAGACAGCGATGTATCTTGGTCAGCACACTATGAGTTGAAACTTCATTTTACTTAGACGTAAAGTCAAATTTTTAATGCATTTGGTACTGCTGCCTTTTTGCTCTTTTTCAGACTGTTGCCTCATTTTTTATTGTAAAGCCCCTTATGATGTTCTGTTCTTTAAACTAAACTTACTTACGTATTTAGATACCAAAGGTCAACAAATCAAAGACACCACTATAATGCTACAATTTTAGATTTTGTTTCCATCCAAGATTTGAGGCATTAATTTCTCATTTAGTTGTGATGTCCTCCTCCTGGATGTTATATTGTTACAGTATTGACTATTTGATTTGATTTCATTCTCTATTTATGCCAAACAACCTAGAAATTAATTAAAAAAATTTTAAAAATAATCTTTTTTTGATTACTTTTTTCTCCAGGAAAAAGTAACCAGAAAGTCAGTGTAAAATCTGTCCTGAGCTGTCTTTTCAACATCACTTCAGTTGATCTTTTTGTTGCCCAGACAAATCAGAAGCGCTGTTAGTGTCTGCAGCTCTGCTGTTTCTGTTTTGGCATCTAGCTTCTGTTATTTGTTTGTGTTTGCCTGTAGTCGGTTCCGCTGGGCCGCCTTTCCTCCAGCGTGTCACAACTGAATGTCTAACCGGGAGCTAACGGGAGGCCTCGCGGGGGCTGAGAGTGTATGCGTGTGTGTACGAGAGCTAGGTATTGTGCCATTTAACTGTGTTTGTGTGTGCATGTGTGTGGGCATAAGTTTAGCCAGTACTTAATTTTGTGTGCACATGCATGTATGCCTGCATGAAAGTGTGTCTACGTTGGAGCACAGGTTCCCTAGGGTCAGAGTGAAGTAAAAGTAGTGTGTTGCAGGTAAATAAAAACACACACACCAGGCCCTGTCTACAAATTAGCCGGGTGAAACTGAATCAGTATGGTCTAAGAGAGGGGAGGGTGAGTGTGGGTGTGTGAGTATTGGTGGATTTGCTTTTTAAAAAGATGGCCAGCCATGATGTGAGCTCATACTAACAGAGCAAATACTCCGACTCTGATAGGAGTCTGTACAATATAATGGAAGTTAATTAGAGGCCAGTCTTTCATTCAGTGATAACATAAGTACACACATCACCTTCCAACATTCCAAAAACAAAAGTGCAGCCTGCTGGCACATGGATATGTCCTTGATTGTTTAATGGAAACTTTTTAACAGTTTAAAGGGATGTCAAAGAAGCAGGTCACGGGCGAGAGTATGTGCACAAAAAGGTGATATATCTAAACAAAAACATTAATGAAACAAAGGCAAAAATGAACCCAGGCAAACTAAACAAAATAATTTAAGCAAAAGCAAATAAACACAATCTGCAGCCTCAAAGTGAGCTACTATCTACTCTCTCCCCTATTCCATCTTAATTGACCAATGACTGGCCTTTTACCCTCTCAGCCTCACATAACCGGAATGTACAATTTACTCAGGTTACCATAGGGTGAGCTAGACTGATACCAAGCCTTCAAAACATATAGAACAATACTGACGTACAATTTTCTTTGGTCACACATGTTCAGCCATCAGTGCACCAAATTATACAGAATGTCATTTACCATAGAATTATTTTACCCTTTAACTTGACACAGCCTAGTGAGTTACTACTTAGTGCAGCTATTGAGCACACCTGTTGACATTATCACTGATTAAGCAGACGATCTGCCTGACCATCACAAAAACGTTGTAAACTTTCAATCCTCCCAGTCCAGAAGGTGGTGGTAATATGCATGAAAGTAGTTTGCCAACCACTATCAAACAATGAAAGAGACTAAGAAAAAGAAGAAGCACTCATATAAGGTTGTGAAATTACTCACAGCACCATCATCTTTGTAATAAAGTTATATCAATAATCTTCATCCCAAAGCAGAATGCTGAAATGCTACAATGCAACATGGTGAATAAACAACGTTCCTCTTCCGGTCTTTCATTTTCCGGTCTAATCGCCAACCTACGTGATTGGCCACCAAAAGCATGACGTCGGGTTGTGGTTTTCCAAAAGTTGACTCAGCTCAACTTTTCCGGCCGCAGTCCAGTGCAGCGCCACCACAGCCAAAATGGCCACAGGCAAGCCGCACTACCCCAATTCAAATGAATGGGACGACTAGCGTTTTGCTGCACCACTGGATTTGGTGTGAATGCAGCCTAAGTGTTGGGGCTTGGTTGCAAGTTTGGCTATCAGAAGTAATGAATGATTATCAAAGATAATTATTAATTATTAAAATCAATAAAATTATTAATAAGAATTAATAATAACGGGGCACCACCCTGGAGTCAGGGAAAAGGATAGCCAATCAGTCTCAAAATATACTAATCTGAGGATTTGGGGATTTTGATTAATAATTAACTTAATAACTATACAAAATCACCATATCAGTAGATAGTTATGGTTGAAGGATTTGGAGTTCTTTACAGAGCAGAGGTTCGGCAAAACTCATTCTTGTGCAACATTAAAACAGACAACAGGTATATCCAAAAGCATTTATTTAACAGAAAGGGTTAAAGCAAAACACACAATACTAATCTAGCTAAGTGTACTTATATACAAATGTGAGTGTGTGTGTGTGTGTGTGTGTGTGCATGTGTGCTGGGAAGACAATGGTAAGATGGCTGCAGTCACCTGGTGACTGAACACGTGGCATGCCAACAATTTGGCTGATAAAGGGAACTACAGAGATAAAAGGCCAGACCATGTGGTGTCGTAAACCACACGTGCTGCCTGAACCAAGTTTGCAAAACCAGGTTTTAAACCTTATAACTGTGTAGCTCTCTATTCAAAGCCAATTGGTGAATGCTAAAGGTGCCAGGTTAAGAAGAGGTTAGTTGCATGCAAGGCCTAGTTACTGGGTGTAACCTGTGTTTAACATGGTAACAATAACCTAGCGGTGTAGCTATGCTGTAACCTGACTGTAGACAACAAGGACATCACAACAACAGTTCAATGTATAACCTTAGCCAAATCAATACATGTGCTGTGCATTGATTAAGTTAAACATTCTTGCTTAGCCGCGCTATGCTTCACTGTGTTGCTAGGCTATGCCCAATTGTTACCAGTCCTTGAGGAAAAGAGATGCTTTGTGGCGTGCTGCTTCTTAGCTGGTGAATCCGTGGATGGGTCAGGCTGAGAAGACTTTGGCTCTGAAGCTGAAGATGCAGGTGTTGCTGGGGAGACAGCACTCCAGTTGTGCAGAGGGCCCAGGTCACTCCTTTGTTAGAGTTAGCAGCAAGTTAACTCTGTTCTGTGGCTCCTGTCCTTGTTAAACTAGCCAGCAGACTTGTGTGGTAGCTGCTGGCACTTGAAACTTGGTTTCTGATTCTTAGGCAGGCTCTCACGTCTTCTGCCGTAAAGAAAGTCTGCTGTGAGCAGGCCACAAAAGAGAGCAGAAAGCTGCTCCAACAACTGCTGCTGGAGGTGTGAAAGAGCAGGAGCTGCTCCTTCAACAGCTGTGGGGGAGAAGAGCAAGGAGCTGCTCCAGCAGCTCCAGGAGAAAAAAAAAGAAGAGAGAGAGATAAGAGGGGAACCTCTGGTTTTGATAACCTGGATCCGTGGGTGGGGCTTCACACTTGTGTGGGAACCCCCAGGGCTCAGGTTACTTGGGGTCTTGAAACATGTGGCCCACATGCTGTCCCAACACTAAGTTTCCCATAATGCATCTTTTAACCTGCCTAACACATGATCTCTGTGATGAGTTCCCCTAGCCCACATCATAACATCGTAACCTGAGTTGACCATCATAACAAGTTGCCATTTTTCCTAAGGGAAAAAACTGTGTTATATATATTTAGCGACACGGGGTACTGCACGAGTCACTACGCTCCATAGCAATGCAATAGCAATAATGACATAGCGAACATTTAACACACATGACCACACACCTGTTCTATTTCTGCCCTCAGTATCTTCTGACATTCGGGGCATGGCCAGTACTAGCTGATATGAAAAAACAATGACAACTTGCCAAATTGAAACAAATTCCTGAAGACCTCTCTCCATTTTTCTCTCTGTTATCACTATTTGTTTTGTTTCAGGTTGGCATGTCATGAGCCCTCCCTCTCTGCCTCTATCATCTGCTGCTCCAGTCTCTGCTCTGTCTAATTAACCACACCTGTGTCTACTCTGCACTCATCACCTGCCAGCTGCACTGCATTATCTGCTGATCAACCTGTGTATATTAAGCCCTGTCTTTCAGTGCTTCCCTGTCAGATCGTCTGCAAACCAGCACCAGTTACCTGCCAGTCTTCTTACGCCTCTGACTCTGACCTGTGAAACCCGGACCTGCTTGACTTCGCCCCTGATCTCCTGCCCCGGTAAATTAGACCTGCCTTCCGCCTTACGACTAAGGCTGCATTCACACCAAATCCGGCGGTGCGGCGAAACGCCGCAGGTCAGTGCGGATTTGTGGGAGTGTGGCTCCCGGTCAGAAGGTGGCGGTAATACGCATGAAAGTAGTTTGCCAACCACCATAAAAAAACGAAAGAGACAAAGAAAAAAAGAAGCGCTCATATAAAGTTGGGAAATTACTTACAGCGGCGTCATCTTCATAATAAAGTAATATCAATCAACCATCTTCCGTCCAAAGCAGAATGCTGAAATGCTACAATGCTACATGCTAAATAAACAACGTCTTTCGGGTCTTTCGACTTCCGGTCTAATCACCGACCTACGTGATTGGCCACCGCAACGTGACGTCGGGTTGCGGTTTTCCAAAAGTTGACTCCAGCTCAACTTTTCCGGCCGCAGTGCGGTGCGGCGCTGCAGCCGCGAAAATGGCCGCAGGCGATCCGCACTACCCCCATTCGAAATGAATGGGGAGACTAGCGTTTTCGCCGCACTGCCAGATTTGGTGTGAATGCCCCCTTAGAATACTGCCTAGCCCTTGCCTGTACCTTTGCCACGATTCCCTCAGCTGGAACTGCTGATGCCACCAACAGCATCAGCAGTTCCAGCAGCAACAGCACCAGATTCAGCAGCAGCAACAACAACTTGCCAGGATTATTCAACTTCTCACCAACCTCACTCCTCTGTCTGCCCCCACCAGTGCAGCTCCAGTCAGTCTGCCTGCTGGCTCAGCCCCCGAGTCATCTGCCCTGGTCACTACCGCTGCTGCCGAAGCCCCAGAACCCAAGATTGGCAATCCAGAGCGATTCAACGGCGACCCAACCCAGGTACGGGCGTTCCTGACAAGCTGCCGTGTCCAGTTTACCCTGCAACCCAGAACCTTTGCCGCTGAAGGGGCTAAAGTCGGCTATGTGATAACTCACCTGACAGGCCGAGCTCGACTGTGGGGAACGGCGGAGTTCGAGCGCCAGACTCCTGCGTGTGCGACCTTCAACCTGTTTGCCGAGGAGATGCTTAAGGTCTTCGACTTGGAATCCACAACAGCTGAGGCATCACGGACCCTGATGAGTATTCGCCAAGGCAGAAAAACTGTTGCAGATTACTCCATCGATTTTCGAACCGTGGCAAGCCGGAGCTCCTGGAACGTGGAAGCATTGGTGGATGCATTCCTCCACAGCCTGGCGGACTATATGAAGGACGAGCTGGTTTCCCATGATCAACCCTCCACCCTTGACGAAGCCATTGCTCTGGCTGTCCGCATCGACCGCAGGATCCAGGCCCGTCGTCGAGAGAGAGGGCGCCACAGTCCATCCACCAGCACACGGAGCGCCCCAACTGCTTTCCCGTCCTCTCCTGCCACATCACCCAACCAGCCAGACCTGCCTGAACCGATGGAGATTGGCCGTGCCTCCCTAACCCCTGCAGAGCGCCAGCGACGCCTCACCTCCAACTTGTGCCTGTACTGTGGCGGTGATGGTCATCGGGTTGCCACCTGTCCAGTAAAAGCCAGAGCTCACCAGATGTAGGAGGAATCCGGCTGAGCTCAATGAACACTCAGTCCTCCAGTCGTAAACCCCTGATCCAAGTCTGTCTTTGCCTGTCTGAAACTACCCACACTCTGGCAGCCCTGGTGGACTCTGGCGCAGAAGCAAATATTATGGACACAGAACTTGCTCGTCAGCTGGGCTTGGAAAGCCACCCCTTGCCCACTCCCGTTCCGGCCCGGGCCCTGGACGGTCATGTACTCGGCACAGTTACCAGAATTACAGCTCCCATCTCTATGTCGGTGTCAGGCAACCACCAAGAGACCATCAGCTTCCACCTGCTCTGCTCCCCAGGCCAACCCCTTATCCTGGGCTTCCCATGGCTTCGTCTCCACAATCCTCACCTCGACTGGGCCTCCGGAACTGTCAAAGCGTGGGGAAATGACTGCCACCTGACCTGTCTGCGTGCTGCCTCGCTGCCCCCCAGCTCAGTACCCCCCAGCACTGCCCCTGACATCTCTAACGTCCCTGAATGCTACCATGACCTCCGGGAAGTGTTCAACAAGGCCAAAGCCACTTCTCTGCCCCCACATCGTCCATACGACTGTGCCATTGACCTCCTCCCTGGAACTTCTCCACCCAAGGGTCACCTCTACTCACTGTCCCCTCCTGAAAGAAAGTCCATGGAGGATTACATCAGGAACTCCCTAGCAGCTGGAATCATCCGCCCGTCTTCTTCACCTGCGGGTGCCGGGTTCTTCTTTGTGGGAAAGAAAGACAGTTCTCTCCGTCCCTGCATTGATTACCGAGGGCTGAATGACATCACGGTGAAGAACCGGTACCCTCTGCCTTAGCTCACCTCTGCTTTTGAGCTGCTCCAGGGATCCACGATCTTCACCAAACTGGACCTTAGAAATGCTTACCACCTGGTGCGCATAAGGGAGGGTGACGAGTGGAAAACTGCCTTCAACACCCACTCCAGCCACTTCGAGTACCTGGTAATGCCATTTGGCCTCACCAACGCCCCAGCGGTGTTCCAGGCTCTGGTGAACGATGTGCTGCGGGACATGCTGAACAAGTTTGTCTTCGTGTACCTGGATGACATCTTGATTTTCTCCAGAACTCTGTCCGAACACACTCGTCATGTCCAGCTGGTCCTCCGTCGCCTTCTGGAGAACTCCCTCTATGTGAAAGCAGAGAAATGCGAGTTCCATGCCCCATCTGTGTCATTCCTGGGATACATCGTGGCTGAGGCAAATATCCAGATGGACCCCGCAAAGGTCTCGGCAGTTACTTCCTAGCCAGTTCCGGAGAATAGGAGGAAGTTGCAGCAGTTCCTTGGCTTCGCCAATTTCTACCGGAAATTCATCTGGAACTACAGCACCGTCGCCGCTCCCCTCACTGCCCTGACCAGTATCAAGCACCCCTTTGTCTGGACCCCAGAGGCTAACAAAGCTTTTCAGACCCTCAAGGCCCGCTTCACCACTGCTCCTATCCTCCAGATGCCGGATGCAGACCGGCAGTTCGTGGTTGAGGTGGATGCTTCGGACGTACACTGGGAAGGGTCATAGTTAGATTTTTACACTTCTGATCTAAAGGAATATTATTTTCATACCGTACTAGTTTGCTCACGAACCGTGGATTCGCGTTAGACTCAGCATTGATTGATTACTCCACATTGATTGTTGTCATGGTGCTGCTGACGTGCTGTGGTAAGCGTATTCCATAATTTCCGGTTGCTGACAGTGTCTACTGATAGCGTTGTTGCTGCTCTCAATTCGCTTGTGCTACTTTATTATTGTGAATTACCACATACTTTATTAGTGAATTTTGTGAATTTTTGCTAGTCCTACATAAGCACTCTCACTGCGTTTTCTTTCTCTTAGCGACTTTTTCCTATTAATCGCACAGCGGTTATTTATTTAAGCTCAGCAGCTAGCACTAGCCTTAACAGCTAACCCTAAGCTAAACAGTTAGGATGGCTTCTCTTTCTCCCTCTCACTCTCCTGCTCTCTCTTGCTCAGTGTGTCTCATGTTCAGTTACTCCGCTGCCTCCTTTAATGATGGAATGGAAATGTAATAAATGTAGTTTATTTGCAGTTTTGGAGGCAAGGCTTAGTGAATTGGAGGCTCGGCTCCGCACCATGGAAACAAACAAACAAGTAACAAGTAATGTAGTTTGCCAGCCCCCGGTAGTCGGTGCAGACCAACCTAGCATAGCCCCTACTCCCCTGGTAGTTCCCGAGCAGCCGGGAAGACAGGGTTCTGGCTTGGTGATTGTCTAAAGGAAGCCTAGCCCTAAACAGAAGCCCACAGTTCACCACCAGCCCGTTCCCGTTTCTAACAGATTTTCCCCGCTCAGCGACACACCCGCTGAGAACCAGACTCTGGTTATTGGCAGCTCCATAGTCAGAAACATGAAGTTAGTGACACCAGCAACCACAGTCAAGTGTACTCCTGGGGCCAGAGCGGGTGACATAGAATCAAATTTAAAACTGCTGGCTAAGAGTAAACATAGATATGGTACTATTGTTATCCATGTCGGCGGTAATGACTCCCGGTTACGCCAATCGGAGGTCACTAAAATTAATGTGGAGTCGGTGTGTACTTTTGCCAAAACAATGTCGGACTCCGTAGTTTTCTCTGGACCCCTGCCTAATTTGACCAGTGATGACATGTATAGCCGCATGCCACAGTTTAACCGCTGGCTGTCGAGGTGATGTCCAGCAAACGATGTGGGCTTCATAGATAATTGGCGGACTTTCTGGGGAAAACCTGGTCTGATTAGGAGAGACGGCATACATCCCACTTTGGATGGAGCTGCTCTCATATCTAAAAATATGGCTGAATTTATAAGTAAACCAAAACCATGACAACCCAGAGTTGAGACCAGGAGGCAGAGTTGTAGTCTTACACGCTTCTCTGCGCTTCCATTAGATCAGTTACTTGCCCTAAACCACAGAGAGACTGTGTCTGTCCCCCAACCATTTAAATCAATTAAATCGAAAATTAATAATAGACGAATCAATTATAAAAATCTAAAACAAATTAACATTAAGTCCGAAACTGTTCAGCAAAATAAAAAAATTAAATGCGGTCTCTTAAACATTAGATCACTATCTTCTAAAGATTTATTCGTAAATGATTATTATAATTTCAGATCAGCATATTGACCTATTTTGTCTTACTGATTGTTGTTGTTGCTGTTCTCTTCATTGTGTACAACCCCCCCCCACCTCACCCCTCTCTCTTTCTCTCTCTCTCTCTCTCTCTCTCTCTCTCTCTCTCTCTCTCAACCCAACCGGTCAAGATGGCCGCCCACCCAGAGCCAGGGTCTGCCTTAGGTTTCTTCCCGTTTAAAGGGGAGTTTTTCCTTCCCACTGTCGCCAAGTGCTTGTTCATGGGGGGAACTGTTGGGTTTCTCTTTCTGTAAATTAAAGAGCGTGGTCTAGACCTGCTCCACGTAAAAGTGCCCTGAGATGATTTTGTGTTGTGATTTGGCACTATATAAATAAAATTGAATTGAATTGAATTGAACCAAGATAGAACCCATGTTACTGCACAGTTAACAGAGGTATTTCTTACTATAACACCTCCATGCTGTCCTAGGTATCCCCCCATTGCAGAAATCATTTATTAGTATTGTAAGTTTCCTTTGATTATTGATAATTGATTTTATTTATACTAAGTTTTACTGAGACTGGGCTTGTATCCTCCAGATCCCCAAGTGCTTGTAGCAATAAAAAACATCTATGAATGGACATTGGAGCTGTCTGGGTGTCTTCATTAGAGTCGAGTAACATTTCTAACTGTCAGCCAACATCATCACATCACAACGCAGAGACTGTAGGCTGTCACTGTTAACATAGATATAAAGGAAGCTTAACAGGGGCATTATAAACCGTGAGGCTGCTAGTATACTGGGCCCACTTATACCACTCGTTTTGACGAGCAACTTCCCAAAAAGTGTCAAACACTGGCCTCACACTTCTCTGTTGGGGTTTAAACATCTCAACTTGGCTTATATCTGTACTTTCAGACTGCAAATCATCATACTCAGTCAAAAATCTGAATCATCTCTTCTACACTTTTGAGAGTAGTTGTTCTTTCAGTAGGCTTAATTGTAAGTGGTGAAGTTTTGACCTTATCAGTCGTAGTCTCTGCTTTTTTTTTTCAACTTTAGCAGGAGTAGGCAAATGTGCCCTCTGTTGTTATGACAGCTGTTGCTGCAGCTGGTGTCTTGGTTTCCAAGGCTGGTGGTGTCTTTTTAGTTGGAGACTGAGTTGCAACAGTGGACGTGGTTAGTGCAACGATGGTGGCAGTGTGGCTGTCACTAACCTCTCTTGTGATTTGGACTCTATGACTGACCGTCTCTAAGTCTGTCCAGGCTTTCTCCAGCTTGTTAATTCTCCCCATTTCGAGGTCTTGATAAATTCTAAGACATACCTCCCCAGCTCATCACTCACTACATCTTTGTCACACTAGTAAATCCAGTCGCCTTTTCCCACATAAACCTTAAGCTCACCATCATGATTGTTACAAATACCTTCAACATAATGGAAGGCTTCCTTTTTCTCTTGTGTATCTCTCAAGAGGATTACGTTATGTATCTCATTAGGACCTAATTTTTGAGTTGGGATGTACTTCCTCACTTTTCTACTCTCCTCTCCCAACTCAGGCATCTGAGCCCTTGGAATAAAGACATCTTCTGGTTTCACACTTGTTTGAGCACTAGAGGTAGTAAGCTTCAAAGGCAAAGTGCTTAAAGGTGTTTTAACAGTTGGGATTTGTGCTGTTAAGGAGTCTAGGTCCCAGGGGTAATGTTTTCTAGTTTGTTCTCCCCTCTAACTGTTGTGGCAATCTATACCGTATAGG
The DNA here is from genome assembly GCA_029490765.1 of Euthynnus affinis. NCBI lineage: Eukaryota > Metazoa > Chordata > Actinopteri > Scombriformes > Scombridae > Euthynnus > Euthynnus affinis. The sequence continues at coordinate 658,635 of CM055861.1, read as the reverse complement.
TCCAATCAGGCTTAACCACTATTCTGTTTACTTCTACTTGCCAATCTTTTGAACCTTTTGTAATGGCCAATCCACATTCTTCTAATCCCCAAACAGACACCGTCGCAAGGGAGTCTTGTGTGTGACCACAGATTGCACTACTCTCCTGGTTTTGTGATATGCTGCAGCATTCGTAGTGTGATACTATCAGACATGTCCAGACTTGGAATTTCCAATTTTATTTTGTCACCTACTAATTCACCTGCCAATGGAGGCTCTTTTGGCTTGTTTGGATCCAAATTCTTCCCACTCCAATTTAATGTGTTTTTGTAATTTGGTACCCTTCTCCACATTCTCATCATGCACATCTGCATAATATTCATCATTAGGGTTCCTTTTCCTGTCTAGTTCAACTTGAATTTCAAGTTCTTGACCCACGGAAATGTGTATTTGGCAGGACTCTCCTACTCCTACTGCTCCTTCCCCTGATCTCATCCTGCATATCTGTCTTATCTTGCACTACATCTATGTTCAACACTGTTCCTACATAGCCTATCTCTTCTGGAATGGACACACACCAATCCACTTCCACATAGTGTGAAGCTCTCTTTTGGTTCGTTTGCTGGTCTGCACCTGACCAAAAAGTATGGGGAATTTTTTAGTCGCATCGTACTTATCTTGAGCATGGCTGCATGTTGTCTGACTCTGGGTGGGCAGCCGTCTGCCTTGACTGGTTGGGTTGAGAGAGAGAGAAATGAGGGTGGGGCGGTTGGGACACAGTGAAAGAGAACAGCAACAACAAAAACAACTACCAATCAGCAACAAACAGCAGCAACAGCAGGAACAGCTGGCGAAGGACAGAAGAAGGACGCCAACACATCAGCATAGGTTGTGGGGCTTCTTGTGGATTAGAAAGCACAAAGAACTAAGAAGAAGTAAAGTTATTAACATGCATTAAGGGTAACAAAATACATACAGATGGAGAAGAGGAGAGAGAAGCTCAGTGCATCATGGGAGGGGATGGGGTTGCTTCAACCCATTGGCTGAAGCGATCAGTTATCACCAGCATGTACCGTTTACCATGTACAGGTTTTATCATGTAAACATAGTCCATTACAAGATGTTTAAATGGTCCTTCTGGGACTGGAATGTGTCCTACAGGAGTTTTCACTCCTTTTCGGATATTGTTTTCAGAACAAATCTCGCATTTGACAATTGCAAGCTCTCTAGGCTGCATCATTGCCAACACCAAATCATTTATCTGTTTCTCATGCTGTATGGGAGCCCCATGTGACTTCCTAAAACCTCTCTGCTTCCATAATGCTCCAAACAGATGACAAACCCCATGAGCATAAGCAGAGTCTGTATAAATGTTAGCAGTTCTCCCTGCTGCCAGAGACATGCTTCTGTCAATGCCTTCAATTCAGCTAACTGGGCTGAACATGGCTGCTTACAACTTTCTGTTTTCTGCGTTACAAAGGAGTCTGCCTCCTGCCTCACCACCGCGTAACCGGCGTGATTTCCCAAGTGGTCCCTAAAACAAGAACCATCAACAAAGAATGTTACATGTGTATGGGGGAGTGGACTTGACTCTAAGTCTGGTCGTAGCTTAGTGTACTTCAAAGTTTCTGCAATACACTCATGTGGCTCTCCTTCGCCCTCCAGCGGAACAGTATTTGCTGGGTTGGTTGTTGTACACCTTTTGATTGTTACATCAGGATTTGTCAACAGCGGTGTGTACTGTAAACATCTAGCTTGTGTGACTACAAACTTTGCCTGATTTATCAGCTCAGTGAACTTGTGGTGGGTGCTTGCTCATGGGGGGAACTGTTGGGTTTCTCTTTCTGTAAATTAAAGAGCGTGGTCTAGACCTGCTCCATGTAAAAGTGCCCTGAGATGACTTTGTGTTGTGATTTGGCGCTATATAAATAAAATTGAATTGAATTGAATTGAATTAAAATGGTGATTGGATAACCCATTGTTATGGTGGTTGCTTTTTTCGTAGGCATAATGCGTATAACTGCAGCAAGACCCTGATAGCAGGGTGGCCATCCTTGCGCCACATTGTCCAGATTTGTGCTGTAATATGGAATTGGTTGTTTGTGGCGCCCACTACATGTTTCTTGCATCAGCACTGCAGAGCCGTACAGCCGTACCTCTGAACATTCGGAGTATAATATCAAAAGGAGATCAAATTCATCATCTTTCAACGGACTCTAATCTAGATTTCCTAGCTCTGAGTGAAACCTGGCTCAACGGTAATATTGTAACCAGCATGATTGATGTTCCCGGTTACATTTGTTACAGGAAGGATAGATCATCTGGCAGGGGAGGTGGAGTATTGTTCTATGTCAGAGACACTTTTAAATGCAATGAAATCAAACTGGACACACCTTTAGAATGTTAAGCCTTAAATGTAGTATTGTCTTCTAAGATGAATTTTAACATTGTAATTTTGTACAATCCACCATCACATGACATCTCTTTTTTTATCATGATTTAGATAAATTGCTTAAACTGTCGAAATCTCGCTCTGAGTCTCTCCTCTTTGGAGATTTTAATATAAACTGGTTAGATAAAAGTTGCAAACAAAAGTTGAAAATGTTATTGTCAAAACATAATTTTCAACAGATGGTAAAGCATCCAACAAAAATCACACAAACAAGTAAAACCATGATTGATCTGATAGTCACAAACAGACCTGAAAGAGTCACAAGGACATATAATTTACTAACAGGCCTTTCTGACCATAACATGACCCTGATTGTGAGAAAACTAACAAAACAGCGTCTACCAATATTTATGAATGAACTCACATCAAGGAATGGAGTCATTCCCAAAAATTAAATGAAAAAATTTGAAAATGAACTAAACAGTATTGACTGGAATAATATTTTACAAACCAGTGACTTAGACAATTGTTGTAACACTCTGATGAAAACCCTTACAGAACTCATTCAGAAATATACACAAATCTTTAAATGCAAGCGGAGAAGAGTCTCCCTACCCTGGCTGAATATTGATATTCGCAAGTTCATGAAAAAAAGAGAACTTGCACTGTCCACCAAATTAAATACAGATTTTCTCTTTTTTAAGGGTCTGAGAAATATAGTGGTTAGGGAACTGTGAAAGGCAAAAACCACATACTTTACACAACTGATTGTGGAATCTGAAGGAAATAGCACCTCTCTCTGGAAACACCTAAACAGTCTTACTTAACGTAAGCCCAGTCCACAAAAATTAATAACAGAGTTGGTAGTAAATGGAGTGACTAGCACTGACATTACAGAAATTGGGAATTAATTTAATTCTATCAGTAGAGGAGCTTGCTGAAAATTTTGAACCAGCAAAACTGTCACAGGCAATCATCACCACAGATTCATTAGAATCTTTCTATATTAAGGAAGTTGACCAAGAGAAAGTGGGTAAAATCATCAATAAATTACATGTTACAAAGGCAAAGGATATATTTGGGGTGGCTGTGGCTCAGGAGGTAGAGCAGGTTGTTCTCTAATCGGAAGATTGGCAGTTCGATTCCCGGCTCTTCCTGTCCGCATGTCGATGTGTCCTTGGGCAAGACACTTAACCCCAAATTGCTCCTGATGGCTGTGCCATCAGAGTATGAATGTGTATGAATGCTTAGTTTCCTCTGATGGTTGGGACCTTGCATCGTAGCCCCTGTACCCATTCAGTGTAGGAATGGGTGAATGTGATTTGTAATGTAAAAAGTGCTTTGAGTAGCCAGAGGACTAGAAAAGTGCTACACAAGTACAGTCCATTTACCAAATCTATAACACGTTTGATAAACCTCTCCATTAGAACTAGAACAGCTACAACTTGATACACTAAAATCAGATCTAAAAAAGCTAGAAAGAGAACATAAAGATAAATTGGAAGAGGACATATATCAGGAAAAAAAGACAAAGGGCAGAGATAAATGAGATTTACGCACAGGATATACAAAAAGAACTGTTGTTTACAAAACAAAGATATTATGAAGTGGGGGGGTGAGTCAACAAAATTGCTGGTATATAAACTGAAAAAACAACATGCAAAAAATAACATTTACAAAATAAGAGGCCAGCATACAAGATCAACAGTGGACAAAACAGAAGAAATACAAAAATGGCTGTCGTGCTTTGGACATGTGTGTATGCATTCATGTATATACATATAGATAGGTATGTATAGCTATAGGTATATGAATAATGTATTTTATTCTATTTTACCTTGTGATATGTACGAGTAGGCATAGTTATTTCTCTATCTGGATCTGGTAAGAGACTAAGGAAGGTTGTTATGATCAATATAATAATATTGTAATACTGGGAATAGAGAAAAAGAATAAGTCGTGTACCACTTGTAAGCAGAATGTATGTGAAAATGTCAAATAAAAAGAAAATTTAAAAAAGAGGGTTTTCAGCATGTGGCTCCCCGTTTCCTTTTTCTGCATAGATCTCAACACTATCAGAACTATAATCTGTAAGTCCCAAAAATGTCATCATTTGTTGAACAGTCATTGGACATGGCACTTCCATTTGTGAGGGAGATAAGGCAATGACTCCCTAAGAGATTGTTCTCCCCAGGTATTCCACCTGAGGCTTGCAGTACTGCAGTTTGGTTTTTGACACTTTGTGTCCTCCTTCTGCCAGGCCTTTTAGCACCTTGAGAGAGTCCTGCTGGCACTCCTCAACCGTTCTTGAAGAAATAAGCAGGTCATCCATATATTGTGTTAGTGTGCTGCTAATTTCTAAGCCTTAAAGACCTTGCTTGAGAACTTGATTGAATACATGTGGACTGTGTTTTAGGCCCTGTGGGAGCCTGGTGTATGTCAGTTTCCTATAATGAGACTCTTCAGCCAAAGGAATGCTGAAGAAAGCAGAACATAAGTCAATTACTGTGAGAAATTTTGCATCAGGTGGCACGTTTGTGAGGTGTGTGTGAGAATTTGACACATTGACAGGCCAATCCTGTATGACTTCATTCACAGTTCTTAAGTCATGAACTAGCCAATATTTGGACTTATCAGCTTTTAACCTTTCTTTATACAGTCTATGCTTTTAACACCGGAAACATTGGTGTATTGCATGGACTCTGTGTTTCAATCAACACTCCTGCTTCCAACAACCCCTCAATTGTTTTACTAATACCTTCAACTGCTTCAGGTTTTAGTGAATACTGTGGTCGATTTGGCAGTTGCACATTGGGTTTTAAATCTATCCTAACTGGGTTGGCTGTCTTCACGAACCCCACATCGGTGTCATGTTTCAACCACAGTTGTTCAGAGATCTTATGCAACATGTCTTCCCCTAGTGGAATCTGGAATCTGGCTCTGGAGTTCCCGGTTTAGACCATGTTGGAACCATGATTACCTGTGGCACAGCTGTCATGTTTGTGGTGCATTCTATTTTGATCATGCTGTTGTCTTCTGATGTGAATATGAGTGGGTTTTCAGTCTGTTTCCAACTAGCATGTGATGCAGATTTCATCATTGGTCCCAGGTCTTTTGATTTGTAATTCTTGTTCACCAGTAGGGTGATGTGTGGTGTGGATTGCGGCATGTTGTACCATTCTGTCATGAATGTGTTTGATTCTATGTTCATGGCTGCTCCCTGCTGCCCTATTACTATGTAACTAGAGCTCAGGTTAATTTTCATGTTCTTTGTTTTTTCATCCCACTCTTCTTCAAAAAATTGGCTGCACGATGTGTCGTAAAACATGGTGCAGTGGTAGTCGGAGAAAGGTTTGGTTGCCTTTGGAATTTGGACTTGAATGTATTTTTCTTTCATTGAATGTTTTTGAATGCACAGCAAAACATTTTCAACACACGTAGTAAATCAGCAGCAACACTTTTAGCAATATACAGTTTTCAAACAAATCAGCACAGCAAAATTAACCACACTCAAACATCAGCAAGAGTTACACTTTTTAAACATATGCGCGACACAACAACAGCAGCACTTTTAGATGTGCAAAGATTACAACCACACTAGCAATTGGAAACAATTTCATAAATGTACAAGCAATTCAGTAACAGTAATACACTAATGCACTAACACAGCCACAAAGATATTTTTATTCACTGTTTTTTACCTCTGACTGATTCAAATTGAGTTCATGCGCATGTAATGGTCACCGTTTTTGGATTGTTTGCTTGCTTTTATCGAATTGTGGCTTGTAGTTTACTATTATATGGTGGAGAAAGTGTTAAACTATATAATGGTACATTAAAAATACAGCATACTCTTGCTTTTATTTTTATTTTTGAAGGTGAAGAGAGTAGCATTGGTGCCACAGTAGTGTAGTATTGTCGTCTCTGCATGGAGTTAACTGAAGACTGTAAGGCAGTTATCAGGGAGTTGTCTGCAGTGGAGTGTTTGCAAGTAGATCAAGAGAAATCATGGCAGAATCTGTTTGGATTTAACTCTTTTGGATAAAAGAGTTAACCCCTAACCAACTGATATGACATCAGGACAAGTGAGAGGGAAGATAAAAAGAATGAACTAGAAAATTTCTGCGGGAGAAATTTTGAAAGTGACACGGGCTGGTACCGGTGGGTCATGTGTGAGGGAGCCCCAGCAGCTGATGGGGAACACTCATCTGGGAGAAGCCAATGTTATTTGTGTCTGATAGCTCTGTTATGATTTCAGGCAGCGGTATGGCCGTTAATTATTAGTGTTGATCATTACACTTTGTGTTTTTCTGTATTATTTATACACAAAACATAAAAATATATAAACACATATATATAATTCTGATAATACTATATATTACATTGACTTTTAAGTCATGATGTGGAGTCATAACATGTACATAATAAATATAATTAATATATATTTAATATAAAAAAAATGAAAGAAACTTTGGGAGGAGCAACAGAAGTGGGATGTCTCTTACAGGACAGACAGAGGGAAATTTGGTGATCATCAGTGATCATCTTGCATGTTCTCTGAAAATACACAAAAACAAAGAAATCAGTAAGACAGACAACATTATGGTAGCATGAATTAACTCAAATTAAACTCATCCACATGGACACATTTGTAAATGTTCCTTACTTGTCTTCTGCTGGGTTGCTGTCTTCAGCTGTGGTCTTCTGGAGGTCTTCTTCCTGGATCTGTTGTCATCCTTCCTACAATAACAAAGACATCATTCAGTTACAGTTTTCAAAGTGTTGTTTAAGCACTAGGTCACGCACGTGTGTGTGTGTGTGTGTGTGTGTGTGTGTGTGTGTGTATGATACAACATATAAGTGACACAATATATACGTAGCTCTCCGGGTGTTTAACTTACAGTCGGGTGTTTATATGAGCAGTAAAATAAGGTTTTTTATCTCACCCAAATAGGATTTCTCATAGTGGACTTTTACTTGTAAAAGAATCTGAATACATCTTCAATCAACAGCATTATGTTACTACACTGTAAGAAGTCTTTCAGTGGTATTGTCCATATTACTTAATTTTTAAGAGTATATTTATTCCTTTTTTAGTTTTTTGAGTTATCCACAAGTAAAAAGTGTGAATATTTTCTTAACTTGCTATTTTACGTGATAAAATTGATTTTTTTGGACTTCACAGTGAATTGATTTGACAAAACTTAATTTAAACGTTTATATCGGACATAAAATGTCTGACCCTCCCCCCTGCAGCAACAGAAGAAGAAGCCCGGGAAGTTTTTCTCTTGAATGTTGCAAGAAGACACGGTGGACTGCAGAGCTGAACACTCGACCTAAATCACATAAGTAACCGTTTATATTGTTGAAACTTCGCTTTTACCAGAATTGAAACGTATACCGTTAAGTTTGCATTTCACAAAAACGTGGCTCTATTTCCTGCATTATGTTTTCTCCTGTTTTTCTACTTTCGCCGTTGCCAACCGCCATTTTCAATGTGCTAACGTTACCTTCAACAATTTATTTGTACCAAACACTACAGTTGTATGCGGGTTATAGTTAGCATTGTTTTTGAGTAGCAGTAGAAAAAAAACCACCATGGGCACTTCATGTTTTGCATTAAATTGTAGCGCGTGCACACACACACACACACACACACACAATGTATAATGTGTATTAATGTATAACTACCAAGGCGCCCTGGCAACATAATTCCAATGTTTGCAACAAGACTGTTTCATCTTAGCTTGCTAGCTAGCGGAGTTAACGTAACATTACTCCGTCCGATATGGCGTTAGCTGACCAGTAACTGTTACCACATCTTTCGCACCGCTCTCGTTCAGTCTGGGTTTAGTGAGAATGTAAACACACGCTGGAAACGTCTCCATAGACTAATGCAAACCACTTTGTTCAGGTGGGAGCGAACTCTCTCTGGCGTGAATTGTGTTAGCACGTAGCCCGGTGTAGACACATCTCGCCCGAGTGACATATTACACCGTCTGCGGTAACGTTAACGCCGCAGCGGTGGAGCTCTAGGTCCAGCTGCGGCCTGTCCTGGTCCGTCACAGCGTCTAAACTAGAGCTCGCCCAGCACGTTTCACAGGGGTTTGCTGTAATGTATGCGTTGCAATGGATATCTCACTGTATTTATTGGGCGCTCTGTGTCACATATATTAGTCTCACTGTGCAGGTTGCTGTGTGATATTTTTGTAGTTCACCCTTGCTCTTTTTAACAGAGAATCAGTTGGGTTTTTTACAAGATTTTGTCTTGTTCAATACGAGTTAGTCATTATATGTGGTAGTTGTATTAGTATATATATTATGGGATGAAAACTGATCTCAAGGGCTCTCATCAGGTTTGTATCTAAGAGATTAGAGATAAACTATGATATCTCTGTGTGTGTGTGTGTCTCCCTCTCTCTCCAATGACAGATGGGATGGCCCTGCAAGTTGTGCAGTACTGTTGTTACAACCAAGAGTGATATTTTGAAGCACTACAGACTACACCACGGGACCTTCGGACACTGCCACGCCTTGCCTTGTATTTATATAAAATGTCCGTGCTCTTTTAAGTGCTGGAGTTCCCTCCGCTCTCATCTGTCAAGATACCACCCGGAAGTCAAATTCCTCAACTCGCCTCATGTAAGTCCTTCATTCACCTGCCTTCTGTGTAAGTACCTTTTTAAAAGTAGATTTGGATCAGACTTATGTACTAGGGTGTTTTTCATGTGAACTAACTGAACCAGCAGTTGTCTGGTGGAGTTGGAGCATGCAGCTGGTTAGCCTCTTTTCACAGAACCACATAGTGATGCCTTTCTTCTGTTTTTTTGTTCTTCAAAGAAAATACTACACCTAACCATGAAAACATTTAGTGTTAGTGTTTTTTTATTTCATGCATCTGTTGTCTTATGTTTAATATACAAGATATCAAATTAGAATTAAGAAGTTTTCAAAACAGTCTTCACAAAAGATTTCTGAATTAGATCACAACAATGTTTTTCATAATCACTGTGTTTGTGTTTCAAAGGGAACAGCAGAGACCACGGTTCATGAGGACCTGAAAATGAAGAATATGATCATCTACGTCTGTCGTGAACCAAATGCAGTAGGAGTCATCATTGAGGGAATACCAGTCCTTACTCACCTGGGAAACCTGACCAAAGCATGCTGTTTACTCCTTGGATTGACATATGCACTCAATCTTGAGTATCCATCCAAACTTTCCAAGACTTTTGAGGTGTTTCAAAGACTTTTTGTGGGACTCGACACACTGCGCCCAAAACCAACACCCAAGTTCATGACGCTCAAAAACAAACTTCTAATTTAGGCAGTCAGATGACTGTCAGCTTGTGTTTGTGAGCAGCTGCTTTCTTGTGTCTGTAGAGATCATTATTCATCAGACACCAAGTGAATATCTTCAAAAATTTTGTCTCGTTCAGGTTAAATAATGTGTGTATAATTTGTTTAAATTGTTTAATGTTACACACTATACACACTAAATTGTCACACTGTGAAACTGCAACTGGTCAGAAGGTGGTATCCGTGAGTTATATAAGTTAAGTAACAGTAAAAACTGTACAATGAATGTTTTAATGAGCAGCACTTAGTTATTATTAAGTTGAGGTCTTTCTTTTATGCACTTAATACAAATGTTCTTGACTGTTTACATGGTGTAGCTCATTGCCAGTGTTTGGATATGGCTTGTGAAGAAGTTTTAAACTGTTTAAGGCTGCCATGAATGTTTTATTAATAATACTACTATGTACACAGTAACAATACAACAACAAAATAATCTCCAGGTCATTGTTATTGGAATTTGTTTTTGTTTGATCAGAAGGAGTGATCTGTGAGTTGAACTGTTTTGGTGAGAAACTGTACTCTGTGTGTTGTTCTAAGCAAAACCTGAGCAGCTGAGGTCATGCATTGTTCTTGACTGTTAATATTGTCCAGCTTATTGCCATGGTTTGTATATGGTTTCCAAAAATGTTTTATCATAAAAGTTGAGGTCATGCATTCTTCTATGCAGTAAATATGGATGTTTTTGACTGTTCATACTGTCCAGCTCATTGCCATTGTTTAGATCATGGTAATAATTTAATAAAAGTTGGAAATTGATATGTCTTCATTTTATTATTATCATGCTAACTAATTATTTTAAGCAGGTTCTATTTTCAAAATGAATGAACGAGTGAATTGGTCAAAATTAATAAAATAGAGTACATAAAAAAAGATTTTTTCATTTAAATGTTACTAATTTTAATTAAGTCTTGTCAGTTTAATTTGTTGATGTTTCTTACGTTGATTCTACTCAATTTATTTGCTTTTTTCTGCAAACACAACTTTAATTTTTTTTACATAGATCAAAATGCATATTATTGATTTCTCATTACTCAAAATACCAATTAGTTCACTAAACTTACAAAAAGTGGTTGGAAAATGTTGCCTTATTTTTATTGAGTTAGATCTAGGCAACAGTTTTTACAGTGTACATTGACAGTATTTACAGAACGAAGGTTAGTTTTAATCTGTGATATCGCATCTACCTGTTTGGCCAGTGAGCCTCACTGCCGTTCAAATACACCAGACTCCTTTAACAGAAAGACTAAATTTACTTAGCAGAGTACAGATCTACCACTACCTCATAGTCTCTTTTATGGCGTTACTGTGAGATACTTTGCTTCAGGAAGGGATCTGAATATGTCTTCAACCGCCGAATCTCACCCAGTCACACACACAGACAAAGCAGGTAGCTGCGCTATAGCAGCACCTCCCCTTACATTACCATCTTAAAATTGTGTTTTTTTTTCAACGGAGTCTGGTGCGCTATATAGCGCGGCTATTTCTTAACGTTAACAAAACGGACCTTACTTTTCAACAGAGAAGGTCTATCTCGATACAAATCATATTTATGATGTCCTCAAACACTTTTAACATCACTCTGAACGTGACAGAAGCAAAGAGGAGCACTTTAAAGGACGTTAACAGCTGTACAGTTTAATTACACTGAGTCACAGTTTAGCACCTTATATAGACTGTTCTTGCTAAGTACCGACTGTATATATATTTTTGTCCATAATAATAATTTATTCCCTAAAACATGAGAGAATAATGTCTAGATTCAAGAATAATGTAGGCTAATGCTACTAAGATAACAAAGTTGAAGAGAAATACATTCACTTACCTCAGTGCCCTATGCAGTGCCCTCTGATTAAGGCAGGTTAGCCAGCCACATAGCTTCGCACACACGGGATACACACACGCACGCCCACACACATACACAGAGATTTACTCTGCTCCCAATGGCAACCCGTGCGTGAGCGCGCGAGTGTATGCGTGCGTGTGCGTGTTGTGTGTAAATTTGTCAAAGCAGAGTGAAAATGTTAGCTCCGTGAGCCTGTCAAAAAAGACATTTTTGTGAAAGAACCCTAAGTCCTATTAGAAATCTGAGCAGACCAGGACCACCGCAAGTTCTTTCTGCACAATACTGGTGAACTTCAAGTCCCTAGACCCAAAAATGTGAAAGGGAGAGCTAGAGAAAAAAGGGTGTCGGTTCAGCTCTCCTCCTGAAATCTCCTCCTTAATTAATATGGGAGTCTATGGGACAGTTGGTCGGTAACCCCTTCACAAAAGGGCTAGTTCAAATTCTGTTACTGTCTGAGCTATAGTTGGCAGTTTAAATGACAGAGCACATGTGTGCCTACTACTGTGGAAAAAATTATTTGTGTAGACCAAAATATGTGGCTGACAGGACGATTTATCCAAAAATTTATCAGAAAAATTTAGACAGCCTCTTCCACTCTAGCAATGATGTCACTCACTCTAGCTCTGAACATTCCAGCAATACACTTTCATGTTAAACTCAATATTTGTCCTAAATTGGGCATGAAACTTTAAAAGTCACAGAACAAAAAGTATAAAAAATATCAAAAAGTTGAATACAAGTTATACAAGTTTAATAGCTGACAACTTTGTCGAATGAAGTTTGAATGAAGTCTGTAGCTCAAAGTATGGGAAGTAGTTGAAGCTTGAAATTGCCTACGGAAGCCCTGAAAGGCAAGCGAGAATTTTTTTTTTCTGAAGATCCGATTTCTAAGTCCTGACCTAAATTCTTTCATCTCTTGTGTTTATGAGTTGAGAATAAGTGAAAAAAGGTTTTCCCAGAATAATATTTCTAAGTTCCATAAAAAAAAAAATCATCTACGAACATGTGAATTTTTTTCCATCTGTGAAACAGTTGACAAAAAAATTCATCCATTAAACAGATGAAAAAAAAGTTTATTTTTTCTCTCTCACATGTGTAAAGTAGGAGGTGAAAAAATATTTTTTTTAATTGACAGAAATTTTTTTTTCACCTCCTACTTTACACATGTGAGAAACTTTTTTTCAGCCCTTTTGTGGCTGTAATAGAGATTTTTCTGAAGTGTTTTTTTTTTTTTTGTAATACTCATCACAGCCACAAGAGGGCTGAAAAAAAGTTTCTCACATGTGTAAAGTAGGAGGTGAAAAAATTTTTTTTTTTTTTTTACTTAGAAAAATCCTGACAGAAAAAAAAATATTTTTTCACCTCCTACTTTACACATGTGAGAGAGAAAAAAATTGAAAAATGATCCTGGCAAAAAAAAAATTCTCATCTGTTTAATGGTTGAATTTTTCTGTCAACTGTTTCACGGATGAAAAAAAAAAGATTTTCGCAGATTTTTTTTTTTTTATGGAACTTAGAAATATTATTCTGGGAAAACCTTTTCTCACTTATTCTCAACTCATAAACACAAGAGATGAAAGAATTTAGGTCAGGACTTAGAAATTGGATCTTCAGAAAAAAAAAATCTCGCTTGCCTTTCAGGGCTTCCATAATTGCCCCTAAAATGTGGACGTTTTTTAGCCCCTCCCCATTCATTTCCTATGGGAAATTTTTCACAGTTTTTCGCGACTTTTTTTTTTTTTTTTGCTATTGTTTGCCTCTGTTATGTTCAGAGTGATGTTAAAAGTGTTTGAGGACCATTTGTTTACGTTAACAAATAGAATATATATATATATATATTAATTCGGCCAGCTGTGGATGTAGGAGGCACAGAGAGAGCAGCGAGTGGTAAAATAAATATGAACTAATTACATAATGAATTAGTATTTTAATTAACAAATTTACATGATCAGCAATTCTCTGCCAGCATTCATCTCTCACTGTATTTGCAGCAACAGCGTTGCTTTTTGCTGAGATATTGTATTTATATTATTCATAGCTCTCTTTGATAAAGACCTGTTCTTTCTGACTGAAGGAGACGGTACGTGAGCAGTCCATTTTAAGCGGGAAAAGAGTCAAATGACTGGGGACGCGCACAGAGACTGAAGCAGAAAGCCTGAGTTAAATAAAGTTCATATCCACCGTCGTGATACCACTGATTTCTGATCTTCAGTTTAGGGTTTGTCGAGCCAGCTCACACAAAGAAACCTGGGTATGTTGAACTGGCTTTGTAGTACACCCCTCTAGTGCTCAACTGAATGATGTCTTTGTTATTGTAGGACGACAACAGATCCAGGAGGAAGACCTCCATAGGACCACAGCTGAAGACAGCAACCCAGCAGAAGACAAGTAAGGAACATTTACAAATGTATCCATGTGGATGAGTTAAATTTGAGTTAATTCATGCTACCATAATGTTGTCTGTCTTACTGATTTCTTTGTTTTTGTGTATTTTCAGAGAACATGCAAGACAATCACCCTGCAGCCAAATGTCCCCTCTGTCTGTCCCATAAGAGACATCCCACTTCTGCTGCTCCTCCTAAAGTTTCTGTCATTTTGTAAAAGGTTTTTATGGGGCAGTTTCTCTTATCACATTTGAGGGTGAAAGGGCAGATTGTCATATAAATAAACACATGAAAAACAACTGTTCGTCTAAGGTGTTCTTTCCATATTTGAAATGTATAAAGAAATGTATTCATAATGTACAGGTGTGCTCCTGGTGATGTAGAGAACCTGTAAATTATATTTATTATGTACATGTTGTGACTCCATATGTTTGTATATTTTTATGTTTTGTGTATACATGATACAGAAAAACACATAACAGAGCTATCAATGACACAAATGACATCAGCTCCTCCTGGATGAGCATTCCCCATCAGCTGCTGGGGCTCCCTCACACATGACCCACCGGCACCGGCCCGTGTCACTTTCAAAATTTCTGCCACAGAAATTTTCTAGTTGGAATTTTGTTACTTAAAACTTAACTTATCTCAGACTTTAATTTGTACTGCCTTAAAAATGTATTTCCTATAAAACAGTTTCATAACTCCTGTAAAATGTTAATGGTGATTCTGGCTCTTGAGAAGCCACAAAGTAACACACAAGGCATTCTGCTGAAAGGTTTCCCTACACATAGCAGTTTGATTATATCTGCAGGTGACCATTTTCTCTTAAATTCAAAGAACAAAAAAAAAACATTTATGACACATACACACATAAACAAATGTCCTGATAATGTATTTTATTCCTCATCATCATGCAGTTGTTATCAACACATTCCCTTTAACAATCAGCTGAAGTAATAAAAGAATATTTTCTCCATTCAGAACCTTCAAAACATTAGAATTTTTAAGAAGTGCTGAAAACAGTGAATCCAAACTTTGTGTGTGTGTGTGTGTGTGTGTGTTTTTGTGTTGTGTGTGTGTGTTTATGTGTGTGTGTTTGTGTGTGTGTGTGTGTGTGTGTGTGTGTGTGTGTGTGTGTGTAACACTCACGACCAGCAACAGTGATTTCCTGTCAGCTTGCAGCATTACAACAGGATGAATCCTTGTTACTGACAGTGACATGTCACAATCAAATACAGTCCCCATCCATGTCTGCCTGATGACTGATGGGAACTCTAACCACCCTCACAGTGCTGAGAGATGACTCTGACCTGCACATAAACAAAGACGCAGGTGAGTAAATGTTTCATGTTCAGTTAATGCTGTAAATATATAAGGAGTGTCACAATGCCTTTTTCAAAGAAGGAAGGTGTGGAGAAAAGAAAGGTACAAAAAAAAGAAAAGAAAAAGTACAAAAAAGAAAAAAGGGAAGCAAAAGAAACAGTGAGGGACAGAAAAGAAGCATAAACACCGAGAGAAGCACAGAAATGGAGGAATATGTAATCAAATAGATTGAATATGTTACTAATAAAGAGACGTGCTTCTCCATGTGTGAAAGTCAAGGTTAAGTCCAAAGGTGTGTCTAGATAACAATGTACAGAGTTCAACAGGCAGATAAAGGAGAAAAAAGAATTAACAGAATACACAACAGATGGAGAAAATGTGATAAATCATGGTGCTTAAAAACGAATTCATTAAATTAACAGTTAAAATTACTGATTAAATATTAACAGTATTTTCAAGGTTTTAATACCTGAGCATCAGTGAAAACATTTGTGACTATTTTGGATCTTTGTCAGATAAATCATCAATTGAAAACAGGACAGTTTTATATAAATCACGAAAATTACAAGTCAAAAACAAATAGACTTTCAGATTAAACAAGTGATTTTGTTGTTGTTTTTTTGACACTTCCACTGTCAAATGTCAAATGTCTCACTTCCAAAAGTGAGACATTTTCCAACTCTACACATTAGGTGGTGAACAAAGTGGAGCATTTAGCAGCTGAAGATACAAATAATTTGTATATCGAGAAGTTAGTGGAGGCCAAAATAGAGCTAAAATGAAAGTGAATGTTGTATATATTCATCAGGTGGACACAAACACAATTCCAAATCAACTGCTTGTTAACACGTTGATAACTTCAAAAGCAGATAGTATGTCAAAAAATTTGAATGCTTGTTTTTACCCCCAAGTGGAAAAAACACAAAAAAATCATGCAGCTTTAATCTCAGCATCTTTGTATCACTAGAAATTTACGCAACTAGAAATGGATCAGTATTTTTACTTGAATAGTTTAATTGATTGTTCTCCACTAATTGATTGACTGAAAAATCAGCTCATCTTATTTAATATGTAAACTTGAGACTCTGTTCTCTAATAAAAACATCTGTATTCCCTGTTGTCTGCTGCCTCAGTAAACAAAGCACAGAAACATGGTGACACTTAGTTTTAGTAGCTGCTGCACTCTTTTCATTTGCACTCAATCAACTGTATTGATCTGAGAACCATGATTCACCATCTACAACTACAGAAACAGTGTCT
This sequence comes from Euthynnus affinis, assembly GCA_029490765.1. Lineage (NCBI taxonomy): Eukaryota > Metazoa > Chordata > Actinopteri > Scombriformes > Scombridae > Euthynnus > Euthynnus affinis. The sequence continues at coordinate 642,092 of CM055861.1, read as the reverse complement.
AAATATTCTCTTTCCCTCTTTCTCTCTCTCTCTCTCTCTCACACACACACTGTAGAACTGTAGAAAACAAAGGAATAAAAAAAGAAGATCAGAAGGAGAGCAGGAGAAACTCAATCTGTCCATCACCTTTAAGAGCAAGTGACCTCTTGTGTGTGTGTGTGTGTGTGTGTGTGTGTGTGTGTGTGTGTGTGTGTGTGTGTGTGTGTGTGTGTGTGTGTCCTGGTGGCTGTTTGTGTCAAGGGAACGGAAACTTAAATCAGCAATTTAGGTTAATAATTAATGAGCTTAACAATGTATTATTAATGAGACTGAAGGCTTAATTGCCCTCCACTTAAACAGGCAGATAACACCTGAAGATAGAAAGAGATATGTGGAGAGAGAAGGGATGGTAAAGATGACAAGTGGAGGAGAAAATGTATGGAAAAAGAGATGACAGACACAGGAATAGAAGGCAAAAGTATAGGCAAAGCTAAATAGCTAAAGCTAAAGAGATAATTAATAGTAGGAATGGAAGGACAAATGGAAAAACAGATGAAGAATGAAAGGGATGGCTAAATGAGCAGAAAATAAACTGGAGATAAAGAAAAGACTTTGAAATAAACATGGTAAGAAGTCAAAAAAGATAAAAGGATAGAGGGAATGAAAAGATGTTTTAAAAAGGGAACAATAAGAAGGGGAAAAGAAAAGGAATGTTAAAAGGAGGGTTGTGGACTTTGGTCACATTCATCACCATTCATAGTAGGATTTCTACAGTCCAGATTGCCTTTATATTTGGTGCAAATATTCAGGCTCCCTGGAGCATGAATCCTAATCTGTTGAGTGCAACACAAGGAAACAAATGGCAAGACTTAGGGCAGAGCCGAGCTAGCTGTTTCCCCCTGCTTCCAGCCTTTATGCTAAGCTAAGTTAACCACATCCTGATTCAAAAAGAGAGTAGATAAGCATATTTCCAAAAATGTTGAACTATCCCTTTGATATCTTTTAATGCTTGATTTATTTAACTACTATGGACCATAGAGCCTGCAACTCCTCAAAAAAAGTGTATTAGAGTGTAATGGAATACAGATCAATAGTTTTTGAGAAATTACTGAGTTCTTAGCAAAATATACAACATTTATACTGCCAAAAGAATCTATCAAGTAAAAAATGGTGTATAATGTTGCTGTAATATTCATCTCTGTGCGTCTTTACTCTTCTCTTCTTCTCCAGTGTGTCTCGAGTTGCCCAGACAGTTTGTTAATTGCAGGGAGATTGCAGTGTGTATGAGCCAGCATCAGGCCTTTTAGCAGTACCTAGACACTATTGGATTGAGATCATGTTGACTGCATTAACACCTAGTAACATCTCTATGCAGCAAAACACTTGACTCTATCAATGTGAGCGGTCAGGACAGAGCTGCTCACTTTCTGTCTGGCAACACATCTTTGTCTAGCTTTCAGTTTAAACCTACACATATACAGATTCATATGAGTTCTCCTTTTGTAAGTTTTTGTTTGAATGTAACTGGGAGATATGAGCTTTAAATTAAATAAATTGTTTGGGCTGAAGAAATGGGAAAACCTGAACTGATCATTATGACATTTGAAAATATAGGACCACATTGGCTATTGGAAAACTCAAAACAGTTTCATGAGAATAAAATGAAATACAAGTGGTAATATGAAGCTTGTAAATGCAAGAAATTCCATACATGCCATGTTATTCTTAATGGAAAAATATGTGGGAACTAGTTATTTTACATGTAAGATACAAAGCACATCTTTAAATTTTATTTCACAGCATAATGAATCAAAAATACAACCAAATACCAGTTTTCATCTGTCTGGTTTATTATTATATACTAAAATATTAACTAGTTTTTGCTATTCTATTCTATTCTATTTTTAATATAAAAAATAAGCTGAATATTGTAAAATATATGTAGTTATTAATTTAAAATAGAGAAAACTTGACTTAATTGAAATAAAAACCCAGACTCTGGATCACTCACCTTAATATGTTGGTCAGCTGTGTGTTTGAGTGTCAGGAGTTGGAGAGGAATGGCTGAGACTGGTGTCTCAGGTGGGTCTTGTTAACCAGGTGAGGTAACCTTTGGACTTTAGACAAACCTGTGGACTTTGAATAAAAGTTTCTAATCTTTATGACTAAGTAGTGAGTGGTGATGTGAACACAGATAGACAGAGATATGAGAAGGTTTTGTAAGAGCGAGAGATATCTAAACACTTTAACGTCACATGATGACACTTTCTGCACATGAACATGCAGTAACACACATTACACACATTGTCAATATAAGGTGTAAATGTATGTTTTTGTTAACTTGAGATTCAGCTCAGATCATTCATTACTCTGTCGAGTAGGCAAAGCATGATGGCTGTTAAACATTCAAAAGAAATTCAGCTTTAATGTCAGACTGATTATGTCACTGAGTGGATTTAAAAACACACTGCAAAATGATGGCAAACTAAGCCATCTAGTGGTATCTAGTGTGACTGTTATACACAATTAGAAATTATTTATTGGTGAAAGAGAGAAAGAGAGAGAGAGAGGGAGAGAGGAGTGAGAGCAGTTGGCAGTTGTGCAGTTAAATGACGTAGCAGCAAGATGGATGGCGGGAAAAATAAGAAAGGTGGAGGGAAAGAGTGAAAAAAAGAAAGGCGCTTGCAGGAGATGCTTCTAAATGTGACAAAATTGATCTACTCTTTGAACAAATGGAGAGAGTTGTTGACTGTATTTTATTGGTACATTAAAAGATATGCTGTGCTGTGCTTTGCTATGCTAGGCTTTTTTCTTTTTGAAGGTGGAGAGATAGCATTGGTGCCACAGTACAGAAGCCCACTACTTAAGTATGGAGAGCCGAATCATTCAAAAGCTTACCCAAACCTCCTCCACCTACATTTGTGTCCATCTCCACTGCTGCAGCTACTCCCGTTGTCACACCTGTACCTCCTTCAGCTACACGTGTCCATCTCCACTGCTGCAGCTACTCCTGTTGTCACTCCTGTGCCTCCACCCTTGTCTGTCACTGAAATGGGAGTAAAGTTGGAGCTTGGGATACTTTGCTCTGGGAAGGCAGCTGGCCCAGATGGTGTGTGACCAAGGCTGCTCAAAGACTGTGCTGCCCAACTTTGTCAACCTCTACAGAAGATCTTCAACCTGAGTTTGCAGTTGGGGAGGGTACAGGCTACATGGAAAACATCTTGCATTGTACCAGTACCAAAAATAAAAATTCCATCTGAACTCAATGACTACAGACCAGTGGCCCTGACTTCACATATCGTCAAAATCTAGGAGCGTCTTCTTCTTCATCTTCTGAAGCTAGAGGTCAATGACACTGATCACAGATTACCTGATCCCCTGCAGTTTGCATATAGAAAACACATGGGAGTTGATGATGCTGTCCACTATATGCTTCACCGTGCTCTCTCTTATGTGGAGGAATCAGGCACTTATGTTAGAGTCATGTTTTTTTATTTTTCTAGTGCATTTAACTCCATCCAACCCATCATACTCAAAGACAAGCTCAGAGAGATGAGAGTGGATTCCTCCCTTGTCTCCTGGATCACAGATTACCTGACAGAAAGGCCACAGTTTGTCAGGTTGGGGAAAAGTAGGGAAAGTAATGAGCAGCACAGGGGCTCCACAGGGGACTGTACTGGGAGCCAGTGACAATCTGTGGGGTGGAAATAGAAGTGGTGCACTCCTACACATATCTAGGGGTCCTTGTTGATGACAGGCTGGACTGGTCCCCTAACACCGACGCTCTCTACAGGAAGGGACAGAGCCGACTGTTCTTCCTGTGGTCACTGAGGTCCTTTGATGTGTGTGAGGAGATTATGACCATCCTCTATCACACAGTGGTGGCCAGTGCTCTCTTTTTTGCTGCAGTGTGCTGGGGACGCAGCCTTGCTGACAAAAACGCCAAGAGATAAATCTCTCTGTCCTGCAGGACAGAGAGATTTAGGAGGTCCTTCATCCCCACTGCAATCAGACTTGGACTGTTTTTTTATTTTTAATTGAGCTATGACATTTTGAATTTCCCTTGGGGGATTAATAAACTATCCATCTATCCATCTATCTATCTATCTATCTATCTATCTATCTATCTATCTATCTTACTGACTGAGTTGTCTGGTGTATTGTACTGTATTCACCAGAGTGCACATTAATATTGCCAACATCTCTGTTGTGAATAATGCCATCTGATACATCTGTTTTTATTCTTAATTCAAGGAATGGTTAGCCTACTCTAAATGCCACATACCCGCTCTCTGGATCCTTTGATCCATCTTTATTCTGTAAATATCAACTCCATCCTTGTTACAGTTGAGACTTAACTTCCTTGACTATTTCTCCTAATTTCTATTTTTTATTATTATTCAGTGTGCATAGATCAACATAAGGTTCTGAGATTATCCATGATGGTACAACGGACCAATAGACTGTAGGGCACACATTAATATTATGCTGAGCTTTTTTAATGATAAAATTCTAACAATTAGAGATAAAATTCAACAGTCTCTACTCTTAAGTGGCACAGATTGATCAAGAACCCTAGAAACAGCCACAATACCTGATTTGAGTTTGGACTGTTTCTCTCAGATTGACCTTCCTGAATTAACTTCTATGATTTCTTCATCAAAATCTTCGAATTGTCTCTTAGATCCCATCACAACTAAACTACTTAAGGATGTCTTACCCTTAATTAGCACCTCCCTACTAAATATAATCAATATGTCTTTGGTAACTGGCTATGTACCGCAGTCCTTTAAAGTAGCTGTAATTAAACCCCTTCCTAAGAAGCCTACTCTCGATTCAGACGTCTTAGCCAATTATAGACCCATATCTAACCTTCCTTTTCTGTCTAACATCCTCGAAAAAAGCAGTCGCTAATCAGTTATGTCATTTTCTAGCTGACAATAATTTATTTGAGGCTTTTCAGTCTGGATTTAGAGCACATCATAGCACAGAGACTGCACTGGTTCAAGTCACAAATGACCTCCTGACTGCATCAGACAAAGGACTTGTCTCTGTACTTGTTTTGTTAGATCTTAGTGCCACATTTGACACTGCTGACCATCAAATCCTGTTACAGAGACTGGAACATTTCATTGGCATCAAAGGTACTGCATTATGCTGGTTTAAATCCTATTTATCAGATCGATTTCAGTTCGTTCATGTTAATGATGAATCCTCTATAAAAGTAAAAGTTAGACACAGAGTTCCACAAGGTTCTGTTCTGGGATCTATACTATTCACTTAATATATGCTTCCTTTAGGGAATATTATTTGAAAACACTCCATAAATTTCCTTTGTTATGCAGATGATACCCAAATATATTTATCAATGAAGCCAGATGACTCCAATCAGTTATCTAGACTCCAAGCATGCCTTAAAGGCATCAAGACCTGGATGACCTGCAATGTTCTGCTGCTAAACTCGGATAAAACTGAAGTTATTGTGCTTGGTCCTAAACACCTTAGAAACACATTATCTAATGATTTATCCAATTTAGATGGCATTACCCTGGCCTCCAGCACCACTATAAAGAATCTGGGAGTTATCTTTGATCAGGACATGTCCTTTAACTCCCACATAAAACAAATTTCAAGGACTGCCTTTTTTCACTTACGTAATATCGCTAAAATCAGACATATCTTGTCTCAACATGATGCAGAAAAAATAAAGCCCTTAATGGTCAGGCACCATCATATCTTAAAGAACTCATAGTACCATATAATCCCACTAGAGCACTGCACTCCCAGAATGCAGGTTTACTGGTGGTTCCTACAGTATTTAAAAGTAGAATGGAAGGCAGACCCTTCAGCTATCAGGCTCCTCTCTTGTGGAACCATCTTCCAGATTCGGTCCGAGGGGCAGACACCCTCTCTATGTTTAAGAGTAGGCTTAAAACCTTCCTTTTTGATAAAGCGTATGTTGTTGTATGTTGCGTAGGTCTGACCAGGCTTGCCTTGGATCAGCCCTTAGTTATGCTGCTATAGGCCTAGACTGCCGGGGGACTTCCATTGATGCACTGAGCTTCTCTCTCCTCTTCTCCATCTCTATGTATTTTATTACCATTGCATGTTACGAACTTTACTTCTTCCCCGGAGTTCTTTGTGCTTTCTGATCCACAGGAAGCTCCATAAACTATAGACCATGCTGGTGTGTTGGCGTCCTTCTTCTGCCCTTCGCCAGCTGTTCCTGCTGTTGCTGCTGCTTGCTGCTACTTGTTGATTGTTGTTTTTGCTGTTCTCTTTCATTGTGTACAACCCCCCACCCCCTCTCTTTCTCTCTCTCTCTCAACCCAACCGGTCAAGGCAGATGGACGCTCACCACTGTCGCCAAGTGCTTGCTCATGGGGGGAACTGTTGGGTTTCTCTTTCTGTAAATTAAAGAGCGTGGTCTAGACCTACTCCATGTAAAAGTGCCCTGAGATGACTTGTTGTGATTTGGCGCTATATAGATAAAATTGAATTTAATTGAAAATGAAACACTTTCTTTTTATGCTTACACGTACACACAATGTAAACATACTGACTTTAAATTAAATAAATTGCTTTGTTTTTTAACTGCTACCTTTTATGTATTTATGGCTTATTTATGTTCATTTAAACCACTGTATTTGTATTTTAATGTATTTTAACATATCATCCCCTATTTATTCATATTTATTATATTTATTCTCTCATATGAACTTTAACAATGGTCCTAGCTAAGTAGGCACAGTAACTGTAACGACTTGATGGATTTCCTTAATAAAACTTCCCAAACTCAAAATTGTCACAAAAACATCATCTGTGATCATCAATAACAATGAAACAAATCAATACATACCAACATCCACCCATTCAATTCATTTCAATTCAATTTTATTTATATAGCGCCAAATCACAACACAAAGTCTATTTTTTCTTCATCTTGTTGAGACAGGATGTGCCTGATTTTAGCGATATTACATAACTGCAAAAAGGCAGTCAATGAAATTTGTTTTATGTTAAAGGACATATCCTGATCAACAAAGATAACTCCCAGATTCCTTACAGTGGTGCTGGAGGCCAGGGTAATGCCATCTAGGTTAGTTAAATCATTAGATAATGTGTTTGTGAGGTGTTTAAGGCCGAGCACAATAACTTCAGTTTTATCTGAGTTTAGCAGCAGACAATTGCAGGTCATCCAGGTCTTTATGTCCTTAAGGCATGCTTGGAGTCTCGTTAACTGATTGGATTTATCAGGTTTCATTGATAAATATATTTGGGTATCATCTGCATAACAATGGGAATTTATGGAGTGTTTCCAAATAATATTTCCTAAAGATTCACAAAGTGAATAGTATTGGTCCAAGAACAGAACCTTGTGGAACTCTGTGTCTAACTTTTGCTTTTATGGAGGATTCATCATTAACATGTACAAACTGAAATCGATCTGATAAGTAGCATTTAAACCAGCTTAATGCAGTTCCTTTAATGACAATGAAATGTTCCAGTCTCTGTAACAGGATTTGATTATCAATAGTGTCAAATGTGGAACTAAGGTCTAACAAGACAAGTACATGATATGGATAATCCATAACTGACCAGGACAACAAAATGTCGAGCTGTACTCTTCTGTTCTCTCAGACAGAAGATAACATGCATTGTTTGATAAACCAGGAGCCTCATGGAAAACCAAGGCCAGAATGCAGGCCATCGCCAGACGAGACAAGACAAAAGCAAAGATACAAATTGAGGTCATAGAGTTATGATTCGGGACTGATAATCTAAAACGCTTTGACTCGCTTAAAGGCTGGGTTTTGGACTGTCAGGGTCAGACGAGTTTGGGGACACCATCCAATCAACTGGAGGGTGTCTCTCAGTCGTTCTCCCTTGCAAGGTTTTTCTTTCATTAAAGCGATTCCAGAAACTTTCAGACAGATGTCTCTCTGGTCTTCTCTTCTTCAACCTGAAAACTGCCAGTGAATCAGCTCCAAAATTCCACAACAGTACAGAGACAAGTCCTTTGTCTGATGCAGTCAAGAGGTCGTTTGTGACTTTAACCAGTGCTGTCTATGTACTATGATCCACTCTAAATGCTGACTGAAAAGCCTCAAATAAATTATTGTTATCTAGAGATTCATATAACTTATTGGCGACTGCTTTCTCAAGGATCTTAGAGAGAAAGGGAAGGTTAGATATGGGTCTATAGTTGGCTAAAATGCCTGAATCAAGAGTGGGCTTCTTAAGGAGAGGTTTAATTACAGCTACTTTAAAGGACTGTGGTACGTAGCCAGTTACTAAAGACATATTGATCATATTTAGTAGGGAGGTGCTGATTAAGGGTAAGACATCCTTAAGCAGCCTAGTTGGGATGGTGTCTAAGAGACAATAATTCAGGAATGTGAATTTGAGAAAAACAGTCCAAATTTATGTCAGGTTTCATGGCTGTTTCTAGGGTTCTTGATAAATCTGTGCCTGTTGAAGGGAGAGACTGTTGAATTTTATCTCTAATTGTTATAATTTTATCATTAAAGAAGCTAATGAAGTCGTTACTACTGAGAGCCATTAGAATACACAGATCAATAGAGTTATGACTCTTTGTCAGCCTGGCCAAGGTGCTGAAAAGAAACCTAGGGCTATGTTTATTTTCCTCAATTAATGATGAGTAATAGGCGGCTCTGGCATTACAGAGGGCCTTCTTATATGTTTTGAGATTTTCTTGCCAGGTGAAGCATGATTCTTCTAGTTTGGAGGAACGCCAAATCCTTTCAGACTGACGTTATATTTGCTTTAATTTGTGGGTTTCAGAGTTATACCAAGGAGCTAACCTCTTATGTTTTATTATCTTCCTTTTTAAAGGGGTGATAGAGTCGAGCGCTGATAGCAGTACTATCAACAAAATTATCAATTTGGGAGGGACTAAAATTATCCTCTGAAGTATTGAGACATGGAATTGAATTCAGCGCTGATGGAATTGCTTCCTTAAATTTACAGCACTATCAGATAGACATCTAGTGAAGACATTTTTGTCTAATGGTGTGTAATCTAGTAATAAGAATTCAAAAGTTATCAAGTAATGGTCTGATAGAATGGGATTTTGTGCAAAAACTGTCAAATGTTCAATTTCTGGTTTGTAATGGCTTTGGTTTTCTTATAAACTCAGCCATATTTCTTGATATTAGAGCAGCTCCATCCAAAGTGGGATGTATGCCATCTCTCCTAATCAGACCGTACACAAACATTCATACACTGAATGAGTACAGGGACTACCATACAAGATCCCAACCTGCCCGTCAGAGCATCTTGATTGTTGTGGTATATTGGATCGAGTACTCAGTGTTTGACTATGTTGGTCTATCACTACTGCTGTGCTCTTTGATTGGTTGTGTATGTCAGTGAGATGTGAGCGACAGTAAAGTGAAGAGTTGAACTGCATCCTTGCCTCCGTGTGCTTATATAAAACATAACCCACAGTGGTAGTACTATAATAAACTACATGACATAAATTCACAACAATTGTGGCAAAGCCACCTGCCTTTTAAATTCAGTTGAACTCCTACTATAGTACACAGCAGTCTAGTCAAAGCTGAAAAAGTGTCTTCAGGCTACCATAATTGCTGCTGTAGCAGGGCAACTAAACTGCCGGATTTTGTTAACTTGCTCAGATTTTCTTGATTTGGTCATTTTCCTTGATTTTTGTGCTTCTACTATGGTTAAGTAGGCTACATAGTTAAATGGTTTCTTTATTTGTCTGTTTCAATTGTGTTTATTGTTGATATGTGATCGGGAGTCTGCATGGGGTGTTTATGTGGCCGGTGGGATCGAGCCATAAGCAGTTGTTGGCTCATTAGTTTGTTATTCACATGCACTAAAATGAACTAGAATGCAGGAAATCAAGTCTTTGTAACAACATTTTCTTAATGGGAACCCTCAGACACCCTGTTTAAAAAGTGGCCTTACTAGGGCAATATTTTGCACTATATTTCCCAGTCTGAATGATTTTCCCAGTCTGGCCCTGATTGTCTTGGCATTGGCTGTTTTCAGTCTTGACAGCACTGACCATTGAGAGACCTGAGAGCCAGAGAGTCAAAATTGGAGAACACTAACACCAACTATTTATTTTTATATAAGAGCATAGCAAGCTGATACAGTTGTCCCAGCATCACCAACATCATCAACCACTGTCACCTATTGTGTGAGGAAGTACTAATTGTTTTTGCTGTGACTTTCATCCAGTGCATGCTGGGATAAAATGTTGTCTTGTTTTTATTTTAGACACGTCAGTAATGATGTTATTTATAATTCAATTTCCATTCAAGCCAACCCATTAGAATTCTTGATTTAGTTTAATTCACTGGATTTGTTATATCCCTATAAGTATTCTATTTTATTTATCCATCCTACTTTTTGGAGTACTGTATAGAAAATACATTAAATTGAAGTGTATTGTTTTGTTTTGTATGCTTCTGAAGACATCATAGATGGGAAGGTGGCTGACAGTGAGCCAAACACACAGTAGTCATAGTGAAGTCTCTTTCTACTTCCCTCTAGCCATATAACTGATGTCACAACCATTATGTGGTCTGTGGGTTGCTCTCTCTTTCTTCACCTCTACATTTTTTTCTCTTCCTCTTTGTCTCTGTCTCTAGGTTTGTCAGGACACAGGGAGTTGTGGTTAGAGGGAACTGTGGGTAGAAGAGGCAGATAAATAAACACCACATCCCAATGAGGGTAATGTCAAATCTGTCTGATTATCAGCATAAACCCTTTATTTTCATTGGTGTGTCTATGTGTATGTGCTGCCTCACATACACACCATATAACATTGACTTGGTATATTCTTTTGGAAGTCTATATTTATCTCTGGAGACTGATGACACATCAAATGTGTTTGATATTTTAAGTTCAGGGTACATTCATGTGTTAAAAGTAACACAATATTTGGTTTCTTACCAACCTTACAATAAATGGATTGTACTTATATAGTGCCTTTCTAGTCTTCCGACCACTGAAAGTGCTTTTACACTTCAAATCACATTCACACGCTGAATGGGTACAGTGGCTACCATACAAGGTCCCAATCTGCCCATCAGAAGAAATCCAATCATTCATACACATTCACAGACTGATGGCACAGCCATCAGGAGCAATTAAGTTAAGCATCTTGCCCAAGACACATCAACACGTGGACTGGAGAAGCTGGGAATTGAACTGCCAATCTTCTGGTAAGTGGACAACCTGCTCGACCTGCTGAGCCGCAGCTGCTCCCTGCATAAGATGTAAGACCTAACTTTTGTGCAGCAACCCTCAGAAAACAGCAGTAGTAAGAGCACTGAGAGAATAAATGAGAGGAACAGAATACAATATAGTTTTTTAGAAGGACCTAGCACATTGCAAAAACTTTGATTAAAATATACATACATAAAATATGTTTTGCACATTCCTACAATTAGACAGTTTACAGACATATGTATTAGCTTATAGAAGAAATGACAAAGTGCTCTGGAGTGCATTAGTAGTAATGGGTGATGGATATACAAGGCTGACTTTAAAGTTCTTAACAGTGGGGGGATATCTCTCAGATAGCAAGGGGATGAACAGACTGTCTCCTGGATGGGTTGAGACTTTGCTGGTGTTGCTAACTTTCTTGTCCTCTAGAATACATAGTGTCCAGATTTGGTAGCTCAATTCCTGCAATCTGCTGTGCTGGAATAAGCCTGAAACTCCAGAGCCAGTTTCCGATGACATACTAAGGGACGACATGTTGCGTCAGATCCCTGAACAATTGTGGTCGAAACATGACACCGACTTGGGGTTGGTGAAGGCAGCCAACCCAGTTAGGATAGATTTGAAACCCAATGTGCAACTGCCAAATCGACAGTACAGTATCCACTAAAACCTGAAGCAGTTGAAGTCATCAGTAAAACAATTGAGGGGTTGTTTGAAGCAGGAGTGTTGATTGAAACACAGAGTCCATGCAACACATCAATATTTCCGGTGTTAAAAGCTGATAAGTCCAAATATTGGCTAGTTCACGACTTAAGAACTGTGAACAAAGTCATACAGGAGATTGGCCTGTCAATGTGCCAAATCCTCACACACTCCTCATAAACGTGCCACCTGATGCAAAGTTTTTCACAGTGATTGATTTGTGTTCTGCTTTCTACAGCATCCCTTTGGCTGAAGAGTCTCAATATCGGTTCGCATTCACATACAAGGGGAAGAAATTAACATACACCAAGCTCCCACAAGGCCTAAACGCAGTTCACCTGTATTCAATCAAGTTCTCAAACAAAGTCTTGAGGGCTTAGAAATTAGCAGCACAGTAACACAATATGTGGATGACCTGCTTATTTCTTCAAGAACGGTTGAGGAGTGCCAGCAGGACTCTCTCAAGGTGCTAAAATGCCTGGCAGAAGGAAGACACAAAGTATCAAAAACCAAACTGCACTACTGCAAGCCTCAGGTGGAGTACCTGGGGAGAACAATCTCTGAGGGACCCTTACAACTGGAAGGAATCAGTAAAGTGCAACCTTTTGGGGACTTACAGGCTATAGTTCTGATTGGGTAGAGAACTATGCAGAGAAAACGGCTCCCCTGAGAGATCTCATAAAGGAGACAGGGAGCCAAATGCTGAAAGCCCCTCTTAAATGGTCTAACGAGGCAACAGTGGCTTTCGAAAGACTGAAACGAGAAATGCAGAGTGCAGCCGCTCTGGCAACTCCAAACTACAGCAAACCATTCTTGCTGTATGTCTCAAACAGACAAAACATGTACGCCTCTGCAGTACTGATGCAAGAAACATGTAGTGGGTGCCAAAAACAACCAATTGCATATTACAGCACAAAGCTGGACAATGAGGCGCAAGGATGGCCACCCTGTTACCAGGGTCTTGCCGCAGTGCATTATGCCTATGAAAAAGCAACCATGATAACAATGGGTTTGTCATTTGTTTGGAGCAGCCGAGAGAGCTTGCAATTGTTAAATGCCAGGCACATCTGAAAGATAATGATTCAGTTATAAGGAGAAACAATGCTGCAGATGAGGCAGCACAAGGAGCATCAAAATGCCAGGATGCAGTCTTGGCACCAGTAGTGTCTTTGGAGCCCATGGTCACACCAGAAGACATTATACTGATCCAGAAGGAAGCAGGTCAGAATGAGCATAGCCTATGGTTGAAAAGAGGAGCAACTCAGGATGGGAGAGGTGTTTGGAGGTCCCATGAGGGACTCATTGTTGCACTGGTAGCTCTGTTAACCATTTTGATCTCAGAAGGGGGAAGTGTTAAAAAAGATAGGACAGCAAGGCTATTGGTCTCCATACATGCAAGCAATGGTGGAAGAGATTTTGAATCAATGTGAGATTTGCACTGAAAACAACATCCGAAAAGGAGTGAAAGCTCCTGTGGGACACATTCCAGTCCCAGAAGGACCGTTTAAACATCTTGTGATGGACTATGTTGACATCATAAAACCTGTACATGGTAAATGGTACATGCTGGTGATAATTGATCGGTTTATCTGTCAAAAACAGATTTGACTGAGCAGAAACATGCTGCGATGCACCTGGCTGTGATCAGCTCCAGCAGCCACATCAGAGCTGGAATGCGGTGCACACTTGCCCAGTGGGATCAAGCCATAACCAGTTGTTGGCCCATTAGTTTGTTATTCACATGCACTAAAATTCACCAGGATGAAGGAAATCAAGTCTTTCTAACTACAGTTTTCCTAGTGGGGGACCCTGTTTAGTAAGTGACCTAACTGGGCCTATATTTCACGCTATATTGATAATCCCAGTCCGGCCTTGGACAGAGGAGGTTAAATACAACACAGCTAATAAGGTACATAGTTTCTTCTGATGTAGATTCTCTAAGCAAAGGTCAGTTGTGTAAATCCACCAAAGTTGAACTTGAATTGATTTTGCTGTGCAATTTCAACATGTTAATTCTGCACCAATTTTTTAAAATCTTTACATGTAACCATTTTGTTGACTAAAACATCTCCAGAAACTGCAAGCATTCAGTTTTTCGAACTGATTCTTACTAAGGTTGCAGAAGTTTCAGATATATTATAACAGCTGACTGTGCTAGCATGCTCCTAGTCTATTAAAATCCAACAACAACAATAATACTACTCCAGAGGCCTGTATTGCGAAGCAAGTTCAACATGACTTTTTGCTATCTGGCTTCACTGAACCTAACATTGGCCATCCAGATAACCAGTACTACAAAGTTGGTTATCAACCTGCTCAGTCAACCTAGGGTTTTCCTATCCAGCTATGAGCATTTTCATGTGAAAGAGGCGGGGTTTTTAATTACGAGTGACATTGTCAGAACCAGGAATGATGTACTTCATGAAAAGTTATATTCAACAAAGTGAAATGTAAATGACATGATAATCATACAACAGAATAAGATGTTGCTCGTTGGAGAGCCAGGGCTAATATTAGCTGAGAGGCTAGCAGAGCGTTAGCCGCAGCTTGGTCAGAGAGAAGCACAGCCTCTGCTAGCCTTCCAGCTAACGTTATCTCTGGTTCTGCATCTGGATCCAACCAGAGTACCAAGCCCCGGTTTGATATTAAAGTTTAAGTGGGAAGAAGCAATGCCGATACTTCATTTTAGAGCTTTTATTGGCCGATAATAATGACACGACACTGATAATATCGTGCATCCCTATTTATAATCATGGGAGCCAATTAACAGTGTTTTAATTACAGTTATCATCACACTGATGACTAATGTTACTCTGAGCTGCAGTGATGGAATCAGAGGTTAAAATCATCCTTGCTGTTGGCTCTCACTCTGGGGATAAATAAACTTTATACTATTAAAATGCAGTTAAAATCATCATTATGTGTCCAGTATTGTTAACGATCTCCCTATTTGTTAGAAGCTCTGTTTTACTGTTTGTCTCTTTTTCCTAGTGATCTGATTGGTCAGTAGTTGGAATGTTGACAAGTTGTGATCCGATCCTCTGAAGTTAATCTGCTCCGGAGCAGGGAGAGAGAGGGAAAGAGAGAGCTAAACTTGAAGTTACCTCACTAACCCCAAATCCTGCTTCATAGTACAGGTTAGCAGTTCTGACCAAAACATTTCATCAGAATATGTTCAGGTTAAGTGGCTTCCCAAAATTTCTACAACAAATATTTAATCAGATACAATTTATGATAAAAAGCATGAGTAACTCTACTTTACCATGGATCTGCCAGTGCTGTGTCTTCTGTCTGCTACTTTAGAATAAGCAGACAGAGAAAGATGAGACATTTTATTTGTCCTCCCTGGTGTCTCTAAGCACTTTTTTCAGTTTATAGTTACAGTCAACTTCTAACAAGGCAATTAAAACAGGCACACTGAAATCCCACCCCTCACACACATACACTTTCCACTCTGTCTCTTGTTTTGAACAGGAGCTGGCAACCATCAGGGCATCTTTCTCTCTCAGTCTTTTTCTCTCCCACATACCCTCAATTTCTCTGGATTACTCCTCTCCTCCTGCCATCTCTATTTTTCTCTTTTCTGTATTCTTCAATCCCCCACCCTCCTGCCAATGCCTAATGGCTTTGAGCAAGGCAGCCCCCCCGCTCCCACCTCCATCTGAGAGAGATTCAATTGGATTGGAAGCCAATCAATCACACTGAGTATTGAGCTGTGATTGGATTTGGCTGGGGCTGATGGGGTGAGGTGGGGGGCTGGGTTGATTTTAGCTCTGCTCCAATGAAGGTAGATCTGATGTATTATTGCTATAGACGTATAGACAGGGGCTCTGTGTGTGTGTGTGTGTGTGTGTGTGTGAGTGTGAGAGAGAGAGAGAGAGAGAGAGAGAGAGAGAGAGAGAGAGTGTGTGTGTGTGTGTGTGTGTGTGGGTGGTAGGGTGGATGGAGTGTGTGATTGTGGTTGACATGTGTCATGGTTTGAGGTTTTGAAGCAGTGCCAGCTCTGACTGATGTCTGCAGACATCCAGCACTGGCTATCTGTCATATAGAGATACACTGTACTCTCTGTGTCTTATGTTACATTTTACATTCCTGACATTAAGCTAATGCAATCAAGAGGGACCACAGAATGAGCTGCATTTTCTACAGTACAGGCATTTCATGAAAACTCTACACAGGTACATCACTGACATTTTCTTACTAGTCAATTTTTGTTACTCACAAATTCTACCTTGTCATAACTGAGAAAACTACACCCACTGATGAAGACAGAGAGACATTTAAAAACTATCTGTCCATGTTGGCTTAAATCCTAACTCCATCCATGGTCAAAAATGAACTGTCAAGCTCATTTTTTAAGTCAGCATGGATGAGAAGACTAATGAGAAGCACTCCAAGTCATCCATGGTGTTCTGCCTCTAAGACAATTAGCAGGATGGTAAATTAACTTTTCTACCTTAACTGAGTGCTTTAAAATGTGCCTGTCATTCACACACTGATGACGGCAGAGCTGCCATGCTTTGTGTTGGCCAGTCCATCAGGAGCAACTTGAGGTTCAGTGTCTTTGCTCAAAGACACTTCAGTTCAGGAGCTGTGGATTAAACAGCCAATCCTGTGAGTAGTGGATCATAAAATTGTTACCATTATAACTTTGCCTAGATGTGCATGGTGGAGGCCTGTGTATCTGGGGTCAAAGTTCAGTTTAGTTCAAGTTTTGGCCCATAAACTGACAGAAAACCAGCATAATGCCAGTTGTTCACACAACAGCCAAAGAGAGCTCTAAAAGTCAGAGTTACTGTGGACTTCTTGCAAAGACTGATCGCACTCCTTTGAGAGATTCTAATCAGCTTTTTGTTTGCTGTCACTGTTTCATATCAATTAGAATATGTTTAAGTAGGGGGTGCTGCAGTCTCAACCCCTGAATAATGTTGAAATCCTGGTCAATGTTGTTAATGACAATTTTGAATGAAGTTGAATTCAGTTAAATCAAACTGAAATATTGTGAAGTTATTTGTATGTGAATATATCAAAGTCCTTTAACTTAAAAATACTGCAAGTGGTAGTTTGTGAGGTGGAGGTTTGTGAGGCAGAGTGTAAAACAACAGACAAAACTTCTGTCTCATTCAAATCTTTATTTTGAGATCGCAAGGCAAGGCAAGACTGTGACTATGACAAAACTATGACTGAATCAACACTGGCAAGGCAAAGCTGTGAATCAAAACCAAACAAGACTGACTATGAACGACAAGACGAAGACGAAGACGAAGACGAGGACGAGGACGAGGACCAGGACCAGGACCAGGACCAGGACCAAAAATGAACCGACCAGGACAGAACTGAAAACCAGGGATTAAATACACAGACCTAACTAACGAGGGAATGGGGAACAGGTGAGGGGAACAGGTGGAAACACTTGGGGTAATCAGACAGAAACATGAGGAAGGGCAAGTGACCAGAGACGAGGAGGAATAATTTTCAAAATAAAACAGGAAGTGATGAGACAAAACATGGAGACAGGACAAAAACCCCAACTAAATTTCACCACGGCGTGACAGGTATAATAGCTTGCAGGCTTGCATTGTTGGTTTCTAGTTGACATTGTGAGTCTGTAGAGTGTACCTTTGTATTTTGTATTGTGTGTCCTGTTTTTGTTGTTTTTTTGTTTTTTTTTTTGCTTTGTACTATGTTATTGTGCTGTTATATGTTGTAATTGTGACCTGCTGAAGGGACTGCAGCTGAAAATTAGCTATAAGCGAACTCTGGTGCAGTACATCAAAAGGTAACATTTATGTTTAACACTGTACATGATCCCAATAAATACAATACAACAAGAAAAGAGGCAAGGTTGAAATGACAACATGGTTTATACTTCCCTGACTAGATTAGAAGAAATGTCTTGACAGACAAGTCCATACACTCACAGAAGCAATCTGACATAATCATGTGGAGGTGTTGTTTATACCTTAATGATCTTGCACTTGGCACTAAAAACAACCAGCCACTGAATGTGGCTATACTTCAGTCATTTCTCTCTTTCTGCAGTCTCTCACTTTCTCTCTGTCACTGTGTGGAAGAGAAAAAAAGGTAAATGGCTGCATTTATATAGCGCTTTTATCCAAAGAGCTGTGTTTCTGCTGCTCACTCGCCCATTCACACATGCACTCACACACTGATGGCAACAAGCTGCAGGGTGCTGGTGAAACCATTGGGAGCAGTTTGGGGTCAGTATCAACATGCAGGCAATAGGAGATGGAGACTGAACACAAACCTGCCGATTAGTGGATGACCCACTCTACCTCTTGAACCACAGCCACCCCAAATGATGGCTGCATTATGTCAGTGGAGAACCTCCTCTATGACATTTATGATTCTAAAGCATCTCTCTCTTGCTCTCTCTTTCTCTCTCTCTCACACACACACACACACAAATACACACACTCATGCAAACAGAAGTCGCACACACATACACAAACAAACATATTCACATACAATAATCCAAAGAATTTAACTTTAGACTCTATCAAAGGTGAAATTAAAATGTAGAAAAATTCTAAATGTTGTTTGGGGGTGTATTATGAGATTGTCAATCTATTTTATACATATACACACACAGACAATCGAACACACACACACATTTAGCTGTTCTGACACCAGTGGCAAGCTGTAGCCACAGATAATGCTGTAAGGAGCTGGTCAATACTAATTCACTAAACTTAACCTGCTTAGCACTGACCACTGTGTGTGTGTGTGTGTGTGTGTGTGTTTGACCCATTTAGTGCTCCCCATACATATTTCTTTGCTGTAACATAAGGCACAGCTGTGGACCAGATCAATAGAAATGTTTCTTTGTTAATGAAGATGTGTGTGTGTGTGTGTGTGTGTGTGTGTGTGTGTGTGTGTCTGACCACAGTGGTCAGTCAGTGGACAATTTATACAACCCACAAAAATTCACTACCAACACACATACAATCTCACACACACAGACACACACACACACACATAAGGACGTCTGTGTTGTCAGTCCAGGTCAAGGGCATCTGCTGACCACATTTGGCGTGAGGGCTTCAGAAGAATAAGAAGCAAACTAGAAAATTTCTTCAGCAGAAATTTTGAAAGTGACGTGGGCCGTTGCCGGTCATATTGGGAACACTGGTATTTGTGTCATTGATAGCTCTGTTATGATTTCAGACAGCGGTGTTGGGAATGGGTAGGAATGCGTTTGGTTATTAGCAGTAATTCATAATCATCATAGACAATTAGGAATTATGAAAAGAAAAGATTGTCAATGTCGATCAATAATTCTGGCATCAAATGTTAAAGCACCTCACAGGGGGAGGCACAGTTGATTAAGGGCAATAATTACTAATAATCAAAGATAATCAATTAATTATTAAAAAATGATAGAAATATTAATATGAATTAACAATTACGGGGCACCACCCGGAACCCGGGACCAATAACCAAACAAGCTAGTCTCATAAAGAGTTCACCTGGAATATCAAT
The DNA here is from genome assembly GCA_029490765.1 of Euthynnus affinis. Classification (NCBI taxonomy): domain Eukaryota; kingdom Metazoa; phylum Chordata; class Actinopteri; order Scombriformes; family Scombridae; genus Euthynnus; species Euthynnus affinis. The sequence goes on along the minus strand of CM055861.1, from coordinate 622,682 downwards.
ATCTGAAGGATATCAATATTCACAGATAAACAAAGAAGGGTGAAGTCGAGCTCTGACTCCTTCAATCAGCCACCTTTTAACAATATGTTGCACAATAATCACAGAAGGACTTCTCTTTAAAGATAAAACAGTGTTTAATAAACTAAGCAAAATCAACAAAGTTAATGAATGCTGCAGTCAATAAACCACTAGCTACATCTAATCTACCAAAGCAAAACACATGACGTCAGTGGTCTGCGACGGGGACGCGACTATGGGAGGAAATCACGTCACGCCACGCGAGAACCGGATGGCGGAAAGATGGAGGTGTTTTGGTCAACACTAGCAAGATGGCGCCACCTGGCGGTCGGCGTCTTGCAGTCACCCAATTCCGTAAAAATACACGTGTCTGATGGCGGATAAGGAAGGAAAAGCTGCGTTTGTCTGACGTTATCTGACCATCAGATGTACCAACGAGGTGTCAGTGCGTGTATATGTGTGTGCACATGTGTGTGCGTGTTAGTCGCGAGAGAAAAGGGAAGGAGAGAAAGTGATCATGAGGAGCAAGAAGTGGTTCCTTTGTCCACAGAGAGCGTGTGTACGGACGGCTGTCTGTTACACACATTGTCTGGTTTCTGACCGACAAAGCAACTTTCTTTCACTCACGTTGGCACAAATACAGAAATAGTCGCGAGCGGGACAAACACAAAACAACAGTCTAGCGTGGTGAACCCTACTAAACAGGCAGCAAACTTAACTCCTAAGAGTAGGCAGGACAAAAGGACACGGTCCGTTAAGTCACAAGAATTATAGCTATGAAGCTGAAAAGCTTGATGCTACATGACAGCACTGTTGCTGTCGAACACACAATTAACACTGCCTCTGCCCAGACTTATGCCTCTTATTGTGGTTGCTGTGGAAGCGAGCAGGGCGTGTGTGATCCATCTGTCGGTCCGGCTCGGTTCCTCGGCGTGGATGCTAACAGCGCGGTAGTCATGCTGTGGGTGATTCTCTCGGTGGGCTGCTGAAGCAGCAAAGTCGATTCGGTTGGTAGTCCGCGGGGCAGAGAAGTCTGCGTCTTCCTAAGAAACTCCATGTCTTACTTCTGCAGGTCGTGCTGAGCGGTCGCTGTGTTGCAGCACAGGATCTGGTGAACAGGAGGAGTCTTTGGTGAGGTGGAAATCACATGCACGTGTTAGTCTGGCTGACTCACCGAAGGAACGCGAACATTCGGGTGCCCGAACCAGCCGTGAAGGCAATGGTTGTGGGCTGCGCCAGGATATTTAAAGGGGCGGTGATGTCATAGCTGCATCAACAGGACCCTCCGCTGTGAAGGAGTGTCTCTGCCAATGAGCAGCAGTCCCCTGCTGAGGTGCGAAAACCGTGAAGCCTGCTGGGAAAAGTAGGCTGCAGTGGACTCCCTTTGTCTTAAACAGCATTTGGCGCTGTTCCTTTGTCTCAGGTGGACAAAGGAAACGTGGTCAGGCTTTTCACATTACATGTAGGCCCTCTCTGTGTGACCCCATGCTGGTGGCCCCAACAGTGGTATGGCAGTTAATTATTGGTGCTGATCATTACACTTTGTGTGTTTTTCTGTATCATGTATACATAAAACATATATATAATTCTAATGATACTATATATTACATCGACTTTTAAGTCATGATGTGGCATCACAACATGTACATAATAAATATAATTTACAGGTTTTCTACATCATCAGGAGCACACTTTTACTTTATGAATACATTTCTTAATACATTTCAAATAGGATGGGACTGGATGGAGTCAGCTCTGCCAGGTTGAGCTTCCTCCATCTCAGCTTCTGGGCCTGGCTGTCCAAACAGATGACTGATGACGTTGCGGTTGCTATGTGTAGCACTCTGCTCCTAACACTACTATTTAGTAAGGATTTCAATAATTTTTAACAATTTTTGGACCAGAATCAGAGGATACCAGATTTGAATAAGAGGCAAAAGTTGATATTTGCAACATGAAATGACCACACAAGACAAGAGGCTGTAAACTGATACCATGTATTATTTTTGAAAATAAACAAAATAAATTAAATACTAGTTAATTCTAATTTCAGTAAATATTTTAATCCCACAGATTCAGCAAAGAATTATTTCTTCTGTCACTTTTTCTATTGGTCTTGAACCACTGAGTTCTTTTCAACTACTTTCTGGTTTTGACTGGGTGCACCCTTCTATAGGTCATCTCAATTCTCAATCTTTGGATCCAACTTTAGTTAGGTAACAATATTAGAACCATAACCTGTTCAATATTATCACTTCACAATACACCTCAACCTTGCAAAAGTTCACTATTCACTGCTCTAACAATAACAAAATCACTTTAACCAAGGCACATTAATACAATTTTAGTTTATAGAATTATAAACAAAGACTAACACTACCAACTTCCGCTCAACAGAGTATTTAAGCACACCTCATCCGTTCATCTCCCCTCATCTCAGTTGCAAGTCCCTCCCACCCTAAACCCTCTTTTTTCATCAACCATTCTCTGTCCTCTGTCTTAACACAGGAACAGGGGGCTCCATGCTGGCAAAGGACCGGAGAGACAGCGCCCCCACCCAGAGTCTAAACCTTCTTCCCCCCATTCCCTCCTACCTTCCCACCATGGTAGTCTTTGTCTTGCCGACATACCTTACGTCCACCATCGACCCTCAGCCCTCCATTCTCAGTCCATCCACAGGCACAGGGAATGTCATTGAGGAACAGTGAAGAAAGTAAGTGTCTTTTCCAAGTCCAAAATGAAGAGTAAAGTCAGAGTCTGGCATCTTGGATTGTGCAAGTGGGCTGGGGGTTGAGCATGAAAGTGTTGATGGCCTTGTGCAGTTAAGGTGTTTACCTACTGCCGTGGCAGGAGAGAGGTAAGGTTGACAGTTTTCAGCTCTGGGCTCTCAGTTCAGGAATCTTCAATCCAGGGATCTAACGGTCTCATCTGGTTTGGTTTGTCATCAACTTCAAATCAACTAAAAAAAACCTGACCTACAGTCATTGACATGGCCAGAAATAATAATTTCTGTCTATCCTATCTACTGTATGCCAATGTGAACAATTGAGTTTTAAACTATCCCCATCAGCAGGGATGACATTTTAAGTACTTTTGGCCACTGTAACAAAGAATACAGTTTAAAGACTATCTCATTTTAAAACTCCATTGAAGCCTTGAATTCAGTTTAAACTGTAAGATGGACAAATGACTTTTCCACGATTAGAAAACTGTTTTTTTTATTCCTCAACTTCCTGTAACAAGCTGATAAGTATTGAATTTAATTGATATAAACTTTATTTATATAACTGTTACATTTTATGAAAGCAGTATAGAATACAATGTAGTTTCATTATGCAAATGAAAAAAGGCATATAAAGGGGAGAAATAAAGCTAACAATGTGCAGAATTATAGAGTTTGTTTACAGTTTACACATTTTAAGACTTGCGTTTGATTGGTGTTCTTTTTATCTAGTTTTATTTCTTGTATTACTATTATATTGTGTCTGTTTTTGTCTTTCTAATGTCTATTAATGTGAAGCACTTTGTAACATCTGTTCTAGAAAGGTGCTATATAAATACATTTTACTTATTACACTGTTATAATACAACTTATCAAATTGCAATGACTTCTACCACATATACTGTATTTCTGAACTATAATCATGGAATCATCAGTTTTCATATCAGAGATAAGCATTAAATATTCATGTAGTTTAATAATACCTAAAGCATTCAATATCCAGACAAGCAGATAGAGATTTAAAGGGCTGAAAGTCTGATGGGATGTGACTTCCAAATAGGGCTGGGCAGTATATTGATATTATATTGATATTGTGATATGAGACTAGATCGTCTTATATTTTGGATATTGTAATATTGTGATATGGCATGTGTTGTCTTTTCCTGGTTTTAAAGGTTGCATTACAGTAAAGTGGTGTAATATTCTGAACTTACCAGACTGTTCTAGCTGTTCTATATTTTGTCTTTACCTACTTTGTCATTATGTCCACATTACTAATTTGGTCAAAAGTATCCTGATATTTGCATCACCCAGCCCTACTTCCAAACAACTTATTGCGTTCCTCTATATCATCATCATCATCATCATCATCATCATCATCATATCTCTTATTGACAGTTTATGCAGCATCATTAGCATATCTAATTCATACATTGCTCACATAAAGTGGTGAGTATGCATGAATCCTGAAAATCAATATTTCATTTGTGCTCCATTTGCACAATTACTGTGTTTGTGTGAGAATGTGAAGTGGAGGTGCAGTGTATCTGTGTGTGCTGTGTACATGTATATGTGCAAGAGTGTAGGTATGATATAGGGGAAGTTAATGATTAAAGTGTGATTAGATTTGGATCAGGAACACTGTGAATGTGTTAGCTGCTGCAGGTTGGAGTTCAAAGTTTTGAAGGTCAAAGCCACACGTGGTCTCAGAAGCACTTAGTTATCTACACCATAAATCTTTAACACAGTAAATGTTTGCTGATTATTAATGAGTGTTTGTAGTTAGCAAAGAGTTTTGTAAAAAAAAAAAAAAAAAAAAAGAAAGAAAAGACTGTTGATGTAAATTCACTAAAGTCCTTGTTCAAAGTTTGCTATGGTGGAAGTGGTTTAATTGCGGTGAACTTACTGACTCAGAGCTGGTCTGATACAGTAGACTGACCCAGAACAGAAAGCTTTGGAGAACTTTATACAGAAAAGATCAAGACAGTCACCAAATGGTCAACAAAAGACAAGAAAGGGGGGCATTTGCATACAAGATCAAAGACCAGAGGAACTCTCAGGTAGTTCAGTAGGTGTCAGGAGGCAGAGAAAGAGGGTTCCTGACTTGATTATCAAGTCTCCAAACCCAAATGTTGATTATCACGTCTGCACCCAAAAGTGTATTCTTCTTTATAACAAAATGGTTAAATCAGTCCCATCCTGGCTGATTGGATGCAGTATTCAACACTCTGTTTTAAGACATAAAAAGACTCTGCATAGTATTTTGTGTTGGACATTTTATATTACATTTTTCATTAAAAAATCTAATTAAATTACTTGGTGAAAAGTTCTTAAAATTACATCCACTCCCTTTGTTAAAAATCCTGGATCTATAAATATGCAAATATTGTTCATTTCAAAAAATTTTCCTGCTGTACACAAGATGTCTCCTACTTCACTGTAAAGACCATTCTCAGTGTTTGTGCACTGGAGGTTTCAAGTTTCCACATCACACTTGTGAGTTGTTACTGGATCATTTGCTTCTAAACTAGTTGTGATGTCACAAATTATGCACAAATACGGACGCAAGTTATGTGAAAACAAGCTCTAATATAACAGTGTGAGCAAATGAACAAAACACATTTTTGAGTGTAATGGGACGATAAGAATAATAGAATACAGTACTAAAAAATGATGAAAAAATATGAAAAAATAATGGTCAGTGATGTTCATGTTTATGAACACAAACCACAATACCCCATTCACTATTTGTGTTACGGTCACAAAAAAGAGTGTCCAACAATAAAAGCCTAATTGCCTAAATTGATTAATTTTTTTTCAGTAAGGGTAAGGGTTAAGGTTTTGTTCAATTTCTTCAAATGTAGCTAAAAGAAAGAAAGACAGAAGGAAAGAAGATAGCAAAATTGCTGTGGTTCAGATCCAGCCCACACCCCACACTTTCAACTCTTTCATCTGGCCCATCTGGAATGATGGTATTTGCGTGGTCTGCTCCTGGCAATGCCATATGTCAACTAAAAACAAACCAGATAAACCAGAACTGGCTCACATCCAGTGAGAGCACCACATCTTTACCAAAAAAGCCCACATTTGATTTGGGATATTTGGGACATATTTGCTATTTTACAAGTGGGCCGTTTCAGGCTGACAACCATTTTGTTAGAGCGAGAAGAAGGCCAGCAGTGCTGCATCATTGCCTGAAGTGGCTGACTTCCATGTGTTATCTGGGCTCTTCGCCTTTTCTTCCCTACATCCATTCATACTTCCCTTACGATATGCATCAGTGCTTGTAATGTGTATGTATGTGTGTGTGACACACTCCATTGATCCCCTGTCATCCTGATCACATTATGAACCCCCCTACATTTTTAATTTCCTCCATGGATGACAAAAAAGACAGAATGGAATGGTGGAGGAATGAGAGGAGAATTCCAGATGTGGATGAATACAGAGACCTGGAGGGGTCCCTTTATGTCAGCTGGGAGGGAGGGGAGAGACCAATTAAGAGAGGGATACAGCATATCTTATCACTGTCCATGATCAGTGGTCACGGACTGATCCAGGAAAAATATTTATTGACAACTTTTTTGGCTGGTCTGGCCACAGACCAGCCCTGTATCCACAGTTGTCCATGAGTGAGTGGCTGAGTGCTGGAGTTTCATGCTCTCAGCTGCGATGACAAATGCAGCAAAGCTGGCTAAACTCCTATGCATACCAGAATCTCTACCACCAGTGTGATCGACTCTTCAAGAGAGACGCTCTGTGGTGCGTTTGGATTTTATAACTGAATTAATACCAGGATGCACACTTTTTATCATTTGTGACCTTTTCACAACACAAACAATGAACAACAACATTAAAACATGAGTCTTGCAGGTAAACATGTAGGTCATGTAGCTGTTATTTCAGTTTAGTATGGTCTGCAGGTGTGCTTCATTTGACTGTAACTGCAGCAATGGGTGAAGATAAGCCTCCTGAATTTGCACCCAAAATGCTGTCAAAACTTTCGCTTACAATTTTCACTGCACTCCATCATCAACCAGTAAAAAGACTCATAGGAGCATGAGGAAGAGTGCAAAGTTAAAGCACCCCAAATAACAATCTCTCTGACAAAAAACTCAATGCAGAGTGAAAAACGAGAGATATGTGCAGAATGAAACCAATGAAAGAGCAGGGGAAATTAACAGATAGGTAATTGGAATTACAATTAAAATAAGTTCATCCCAAGATGTGAATGGAAAGTATTGTTCTTGAAAATGCGTAACTAACTATGTCATGTGATTCTACTTCAGTGCACTTTACCAGCAAATATTACTGGGACCACTACAGAAATTGCAGATGAACATTTAATATCCTGAAATTTACATGATAGACACTACCTTTGACTATTCCTGGAAAAAACTGGCCACAATTTCACATATTGATCATACACAGTCCAGCCATGTACTAGGTTTTGACCTAGTCTATTTTTAGTCTTGTTTTTGTTTTGAAACAAAAGTAACCTTTGACAATAAGAACTATGACAAAATGGATTCACCAAACAAAAAGTCTTAGTGAAGGAGGTGCATCTGTGGAATCACACAATGTAGCTCCTGATCAGTAAAACAGTATCCTGGAGCAGGCAATACCTCTTGTTCAGATTGATTTAGCTGTTTGACCTGTTGCTCTGCCATTAATAAGAAGCATCTTGCATTCAGTAACATTCTGTCTCTATAATGTTAGAAAGCAGCAACAAAACAGCTGAAGAACTGTGAAAATATATAGGTAACATGCCAACATTCATAAAAAGCTTAAATTATTTAACATTATTGATTGCTGCAGCTGTGGATTAATGTTACTTTCAGTTGGCTATCTTTCCTGTTGCTATCAGAGGGAATGAGTCAGTTCAGGAATTAATGTTGGGAGTCAACCATCTAAATCTTTCTTTGGATGTTCACTAAAGATATATCACTACATTATTCAATGTTTTAGCTTCTCCTCTTAAGCTAGACCCAGACAGTGAACAGTATTTTGGTGAACAGGTGAGTGAATGATCATCTGCTCTGCAGGGGAGAGCACAGGTAGCTGTGCTAATGCTAATGCAAGGTGAGCCGGATCATTTTGTTCAGAAAGAGAAAACTGATTATTTAGAGTCTGTTGTATTACTGCAGAGCAGAGTGACTAAAATTTGACTGAAACTCAGGTACATTTTTATCAAAAGACAAAGCCTAAACCAGGTGCCAAAATGAATATGTTGCAGACCTACTGAAAAGACTGGAGGGTTCATAATGTATATGTATTAGATCAGAAATGTATTTTGAAAGAAAGCTGATGGTTGTTGTTGCCCATGTTGCTCATGTCTTCAAACAGTTCTTCAACACTTTTCTTTGGTTTCTAATTTACACTAACTAGATAGCTTATAACTTGTCAATACAAGATAATTTGAGCACTTATTACAGCCTAAGAAATTACATAAACAAAATCAATGAACACCACTGCAACTTTACAGTGTTCTGAAAAGCACCCTTCATATATGAGTATTTTAATGATACTTGTGTTTCCTGGTTTGCCTCATTGTTTTTTATGGAGGAATGAGCTTACATTGCAGTTTTCTAGAGCGAAGCATTGGGAGCCCCTGCTGGTTTTAATGGCGGAGCTCTTTTAGATGGATGGCTCTGGGCTGACCTGTGGAGGACACGTCTACACTGCATCATCTCTCCAGGGTAAACATACTTCACTTTAATAGTATTAATAATCATATGTATTATCATTACAGTCTGTGGCCACTGCAGCCCACAACCCCGAACATACACACACACACGCACCCACACACACACACAAACTGCATGAATACACACTAGTACATACGAGTACAGGCAGAAAGCAACAGTAAGTGATATAGATTACAACACTCATCACTCCCTGCAGAATAGGAGTCACAACCTTGGACCAAATGTCTTTAAGAAGCTGTTCCATTTTTTTGTCTGGTGTACTTTTAACCTCTTCTGTACCTCATGTTTGTTAAGTCTGTTTATGAAAGGTTGTATGTCTTACATGTCATTGTACTCAATGTAAAAGGCAAATATAGTATTCAAACATAGTTGTACAGTGCTATGAAATTTAAATAAAGAATACCAAAAGACGTGAAATTAAGAAATGAAATTAAAAATAAACTAGAAAATTTTGCAATTTCTAAAGAAATTGTGTGTGGGAGCTGCAAACTGTCAGATGCAGCAGCTATAAACTGATTGAAGACAACAGAACAGTAGAAATATCATGTTATAATATTACAGTAGCAACCCCTGTAGGTAGAATTGTATCAAATTGTACATAATGGTGCACTGTCATTATATGTACAAGATTCTCAAATTTTGTGGCGATCTGAATCAGCATTGAAGAGTTATTGCTCATTAAATGCATCAGGCCACGCCTCCAAAAGTTTGGTAACCAATTACAGACAGTGGTAAGTGATACCATAAAATGAAAATAATAGCTGTGTTCGGGGTCCACTAAATATGTTCTGTACCAAGTTTGGTGAAGATTGGATAAAAAAATTTACCAAAAGTAGCACAAAATGTATTTTTGAAAAAAAATCAAAATGGCAGAAAAAAATTTCAGACGTAAATGGGCGTGGCCCATATCAATCTACTTGGTACCATCTAAGGAACACACTGTGCAAAAATTGTTTGAATACTCCCAACGCTTAATGAGTTATAAGCCAAAACATAAACATGTAATAACTGACCACATGGTGGCACTATAGATCACATTTTACAATATGTGAAGCATTTTCTCATGGGCCACCTGTCATCGAAGCACTTTTATTTTTTGAGATATGAGCTTCCAAACATTGCTTCCATTGACTTTCCTATAATAATTTTTAATGCTTCAAAAAATTATATAAAATCAATGGAATATGTTAGAGGTGTGAAAAGTAATAGCATACATCTCCTTATGGGGATGTACAATTTGACATTGAAACAAAGTTGATACGACAAAGCGTGTAGGACTAGTTAAACGCCGAAAAATGGCGAAATAATATAAAATAAAGAGCGAAGATAATATTGTGAAAGTAGAACAACAACCTAAAGTTTTGGGAACCTGATAAGGAACCAATTGCCTTTCAAACACAAGATTAAAAACAATCTAGCCTTTGGAACAACCAATAAGAAACTTTTTTATGTAGAGTTGTAAACAGCCAATAGGAACCACTTTTGATCAGCAAAGAATGTATTTAATGAATCAATGATTGCGTCAAAACAGTCATTAGAAATATTGAGTCTCAGTTCTCTCCATTATCCTCCATGTATCTGACAGCAAAATGTCTAAAATGTTCAAAACTAATGCAACTGGTGGAGATTTCTCACTGAAGTTACAAGAATGTTGCATAAAATTGTGATGAAGAAACAATTTTGTTCTATATTATGTAAAATGTATAGATAATGCCTCGTACATACAGTATATTGTGAGATCATTAAGCAGTTAAGGCAGAATACATGTTCTTTATGTTTCAATTCCAAATGTGTATGTGTGTTTGTGCACACATCCATACAATAATGAAAAATATCATGTTGAAAGTTAGAGAGATACAGTTTATTCATAGTTCTGTTACTGTGTACTTTGTGTACCTTTGCAGTGTGTTGGACAATTAATAGATTGTGTTAATTTGGTATGTCATACCATAGATATAAAACACACACACGCACATGTACTCACCATTATTATCAGTGCACCAAAGGTTGCTCTGATTAGGTTTCTCTTCACAACTGTATATTTCATTTCATGTTATAACAGTAGTAATTATAAACAACTATTTTTAATTATTCATTGAAAGCAGGAAAAAAGGAAAAGGAAAAGAAAAAAGAAGCAGTCTTGTAATGTAAAAAAGTCTTAAGTAAAATTGTTTATTTTGAGATTATTTATAGGACATAACATTAAATAACATTTCTGTAAATAATTGCCAGCTGTCTAATTTATAATTGCCATCATTTGGCAATATGTTCCAGAAAACAAAAATGTAAAAGTAAAAAACAATACAGTTCTAAATATTATAATAAAGAACAGAAATACACCAAAGTGACAACAGATAGAGGTTGGTCAGCATTCTCAAGGTAGAGCACAAGAGAGGAAGCAGAAAAACATGGATTATGTGACATTACAATAAATCCACTATGCAAAGCAATATGATGCAACATTAACACATATGAACACTATTATCCATGAATGTGGCCATTGTGGCTCTATGTTTCATCATGGCTGACTGCATAGAGAACTACATCTGGGGCAACTTGTACATCAGTTTGTTTACATGTGAGACAGTTTCTACTATAGAAGTAGTAACTTTCTAGATGAAATGAAATGGTTCATGACTGTAAGTTTCCAAATTGCAAGGATAAAATGACAAGATACACACTGCAGTTTTCATGGACTAACATTATTACCATTGTTTCATGGTTGGTCCCTAGAAGAGCTATGACAGGCCCAGGAGGCCGACAGAGACATTGCAGTGGCCAGTGGAGAGGATCAAGAGTGCCTCTTGATCCTAACACCACCACTTCTGCTGTTGAATAGGTCCAATGCCTCCATGAGCAGCTGAAGCTGGCACATCAGATTGCAAGAAACATTTGGTAAATCTGTGAAACATGCAAAGACGCAATATCACAAGAACTGCTGCCCCACACGTTATTGGGTTGAAGAGCTGCATGGTACCTCGTCAAGGGCAGCCAGTAAGTCAAGAACAGGGCAAGAAAGTTTATCCTGTCATATGAATGACCATATTTCCTCCAGACTAAGATGGAAGAAATATGTTCATCATGAACAATTGTGATCCAGTGGAATAGCACTTGGGCCATGGAGCAGGTTCAGAGCTGGACAACTGTGGAGGTGTCAGTCCCACATTTGGTCATGGATTCCACAGAACCTGACCTGGGGCTCTCTGGGCTGTTTACCAACTCAACCACTGAGGAAACCTCCAGCTGATCACCAGAGAGATAGGAGGGGGACGGGGAAGACATATTTAAACATGTTGTTTAAATGTGGTGATAACTGTGTATTCTGGAAGACAGTGTTGCATTAAATGTGACATAAATTGTTGCGTCAAGAATAAAAAACAGAAGCTAAGTTGAAACCCTGGCTCTTGTCTCACCTCTGCACAGCTGGACAATTACTGCATGATGAGGGTATGAATGTCAGCTTATCCATTTTAGAAAGGGTGCAGGGGAAAGCGGTTAGTAAAATTCAGCGAAATTCAGCATTCAGAAAAGCACAATTAGTGTTTTTTTATGATTTATTAGGGATGCACGATATTATTGACACATCATCGGTATCGGCCGATATAAGCTCTAAAATGAAACATCAGCATTTTCAGCCAATATGTTTCCATCTCCTTCACTGCAAATGGACCAGACTTGTATAGCGCTTTTCTAGTCTTCAGACTACTCAAAGCGCTTTCACACTATGAATCACATTCGCCCATTCACACACATTCATATGCTGAATGTGTACAGAGGACACCATGCAAGGTCCCAACCTGCCCATCAGAGGAAACTAACACTGATGGCACAGACATCAGGAGCAATTTGGGGTTAAGTGTCTTGCCCAAGGACACATCGACAGGCAGAGCCGGGAATCGAACCGCCAATCTTCCGATTAGAGGACGACCCGCTCTACCTCCTGAGCCACAGCCACCCACAACTGTGCTTCCCTTGATGGACTATTTCACCTTGACAGTCCCGTTGCATCCTCCGCAGGCTCCATTTCATTCAGCTGCCTGTCAGACCTGCTGCTTCTTCCCATTTTAACCCGAATAACAAACCTTAGTGCTGCACATGGAGAGCCAGGGCTAGCGTTAGCTGGGAGGTTAGCAGAAGCTAGCTGGCTGTGCTTCTTTCCGGTCATGCTGCTGCTAATGCTAGCCTCTCAACTGGAGCACTGAGCCCTGGTTTGTTATTCAGGTTGAAGTGAGAAGAAGCAGCAGGCCTGACGGACATCTTGAGTGAAGTGTAGCCCACGGTGAAAGCACCAGGACCGTCAGGGAGCTGCTGTGTTCAGCTGCACAGATAGGGCACACTTCGGCTGACAGGATGTACGACTCTGTTTGGAAAAAAAACTTCTTCTGTTTGGTTTATAACAGCACTTTGCAACCACCATTTTAGGCGCATTACCACCACCTTCTGCTTCGGAGTGAGGACCAGTGATTAAATCCTACTCTTTAATACTGTCTGTCTAACATACTCAAAGAAAACTCTCCTACTCCAGTTCGTTAAAATTTTAATGCTGAACTCCAGTCTTCCTGAATTATTCTTCTTTCTTGATCATACTTAGCATAATAGCATGCATAATAGTCTCCTCAGCCAGCTGGAAAAAAATATGTGCATATATCGGTATCGGCAGTCGGCCACAATAAGTTGGAAATATCAGCATATCGTATATCGAGAAAAAATCCAATATCGTGCATCACTAATATTTATTATATACATTTTTTAAATGATTTGTTTTTCGGGAAGAAAAAGAAAAGTCAAATAACAGCACACAGGTCTGTTACATCAGTATCTCAGTCTCTCTCCTCTGCTCTGCTGGGTATGTCTATTGGCAGCTCTCAAGGAGGAGTCACATCCACCTGCTGCATGACATATATTTCCTTATTTGGACATCACTGCTGGAGATGGGGGTGTTCCACAGAGATAAAGCTGAGTTATGGACACTCACAAAGTGCTCTCAGGTAGTCTCCATAACCTGTTGTTCCCCTTCCTCTTTCCTCAAAGTTAGGTTGTAAAAAATATGCAATAAATGAAAAGTGCAAAGCCTCTGAAGTTTTTCCCTAAGCCTTACATACTATTCTGTCTCTGTGTTATGGGTGTATAAATAGTTACACGTCTGTCTATGCCATAATGCAGAGCTGATCTTTAGCTCAGTAGTCAGCGCAGTTGTCTATGATCTGGGAGACTGGAGTTCAGGAGACAGTGTGTATCCTTTGCACAGTGGTTTATTGATGACCACTAATTTAAACACTTCAATATCCAAAAACTAAAGGTGTAATGAAAACAAAAAAATAGTTTTTATGCCTATTTCCACTTTTATTCATATATACAAATATAAATACAAATAATTTTGCTGACTCAACAAATACAGATCGAAACACAACTACCGGGCTCTCTGCACATCCCTACCGAAAAGCATGTCAAGTTTAAGAGTTTATGGACATTTTGTTTCGTTTGGACAATTGAACAATTTACATTGTTAAAGAGAGACAAAAATGTGAAATGCTTTGTATCATTTGCTGTTGTAGGAGCTTATTGATCATTTAATGTTTATTGCAAAAAAACAATTAAAAAAACAGTTAACCACTGTAGTGGTCTGCCTTTGACAGAACTTTATTTGTTACTTTTTTGTTAGAGGGAATGTTAAGTTTTATATGCTCCCAATTGCCAAGTTAGAGTTCATACAGTTCATAACTTGGGTAGTAAGTGCGATTAATGTTTTTTTTTTTTCAGGGATAATGCTTTGCTGTAAAATTTGCACTCTACAAGAACTGCTACACGTTCATATTTGCACTGAGAAACTGTACTTTTGCTATTGTCACATTTATAATGGACTTTAAATATACTGGTTACACTGGATCATTTCAGATGATTGTAGCACATTGACAGACTTGTGTCTTCTTCATAGGTAGGTCAAGTGCAACTGAGTAAACAATGCATTAGTGGGCCTTTGACAGAGAAACAGACAAAAGTGCAGATAAGGCCTTTTGTTGTCAATTTTTTAGATGTGTCACTTTATTACACTTTACCACTATGGGTGAAGCTGAATCCAAATATGGTATTCGGAAAAGCACAAACAGTGGGATTTACAAATATCAGTATTGTACAATTATTTAAATACATTTTTTTTCAGAAAAAAAAGTCAGATGACAGCGAGCACATCAGAACTCATTGCATAGCGAGGTTATATCTCTGTGTCATGCATGTATAAGGTTTGTTGTCTGTCTGGTGGAGTGCAGCCCTTTGGATGAGTGGTTAGGGTAGTGGTCTGGGAGAGCAGGGTTTGGGACACAGAGTAGGAACCCTCCCTTGCTACAATAGCTTATTAACAGTTATTAACAGTTATTGTAACACTTTAATATCCAAAAATCAGAAGTTTAATAAAAACAAAAACAGGATTGTTACATCTATTTCCACTTTTATTCAAATACAAAGACAAATAATTTTTGGCCTCGACAAACATTGATACAAATACAAATATGTGGCTCTCTGCACATCCCTATTCACTACACTTTACACTGGCCTTTTAAGGTAGGGCTAGATGGTATATCAAATTAATTTGATAAATTCATTATTAATAAATTGGGTTTTGCATAAGGTGTGAAATTTCTAAACCATGAAAATCCAGTTTAATACAATGTACACAAAATCTGCTCTGGCTATCTCAAAATGAACAGAAGATGTGCAGCACATAAATTCATAATAATTATAACAATATTCATAACTCCCCTCAAAAACCCAACTTTCAAAAACATACTAATCAAACTGTGACAACAAAAATATTTAATGAAAAGCTTTTCTTTCATATTTTTTCTTTATCTCACTTCTCTTTTCACACCATCCCCTTTGTTCCCTCCCCACTGTTTTATCATCTCCTTCCCCTCAGATAATCTCTCACTCTTCTTCTCCTATCCCTCCCTACTGCTGTCTTTCTCCTCTTCCTTATTTGTCCATCTGTCTTATCCTGGCAAGGCCATTAACTCATAAATCCAATACAGGCCACCTCAACACTATCTGTCTTCTGCCGATGGAGAGCAGAGATGGAGGGAGCAGAGAGGAGGATCAATGGCTCCCCTGACTGTCAGTCCGCTCACTCGTTTTCACATCCATCTAACCATCGCCCCTTCCACCTCCTCCTCCCTCCCTCCCCCTGTCTTTTTTCTTGTTTTGTTCCAAACCCAATGCTGACACAGCTTCTCCACACACATTCACAAATATTATCAGATAGGCTTTGGGTTCTCCCAGATAAAGTCTCTAAGAAGGCAGAATTTGACTAGAAAATTATTATTATTATTATTATTATTATTATATTATATTTTACAAAATATGAGAATTGTATGGTTCTTGTTGGACATACAATATAACAGAACTACTTGTAGCATATTTAACTGAAATTCTTTTAAAAGTTCACAAGTGTACATTTAATTTAATCATTTAAATATCTTGAGTAATAGTAATAGTTTTGGCACATATAACCTTATGATTCTTAGTTCATATAAAGCTTAAATTCAGCTTTATTTTCCTTGCATATTCTGGGGTCAAAATCACTGCGTTTATCACTTGGAAATCAGTGTGGGTTCATTGGTTACATTAAAATTTAATTGAATCAGATAATGAAATAACCTGTGCAACCTCACACTTTGCAAACAAAGTGTCAATACAATGTGGTATAGTTCATGTATACATGCATTTCCTTTTTATTTATCAGACAAAATGTGTGAATACATTTGCCTAACTTTTTGTTATCTTTACCATCCTAAACCATCCTAGTAACAGTGTATCTGTAGGTTCATTCATAAAATTTTATCAAAGCAAAAGCATTTTACATACTCAGTGTCTGTTTTTGCTTTGGTAGTCTAGGAACTGTCTAGGATGTATTTTACCCATGATGGAAATTAACACTGAGGCCTCTGACGTCTAATCTGGACAGGATTAGAGTAAAAATAATAAGGGAAAAGTTTGACTTTTACATGAAGTCCAGATGGGACAGAACTTCTGGCACAAAGTCAGATGTGCCACACATCCAACCATAACCCTGACCTCCACACTTTTACTTCTCACACACCACTCTGTGCATTTACAATGGATATAAACCATGTGCTACAACATATCAAATATGATATATTTCCTTAATGATGAATGATTAAAATAAAGGACGATACTTTGCTGAGAGTGTAGTCATGCAGATCATTTTATCTGTGATGGTTTTGAGGTGTAAACTGAGACTTTTGCTTTTGTTTGTAGAGCTAACTGCACTGAAAAGTGAGATTTGGAAAATTAAACAGTAATATCAGGACAGACCCCATTTTTAGCAGAAAACAGTTCCCAATAAAAACAGCAGGGTCTATGTTAGGTGTGGCTTTCCTGCTGGTAATTGCATTTCTGTCACTTCTCATAGACAAAGACATGTTTAGGCAGTGTACATGTCAGTCTGATTAACGTGAATAATGTAGCCAATGTGTGAATGTGTGTGTGTTTGTGTGTGTGTGTTACATACTCCCCCTCTGCTGGAGCAGATATGCATAACATGTGACATTCTGCCTATCTTGTCTTGTGCTCTCTCCCAGGTGGCCCTGATCTGACCAATAGAGAGGGGGCTGGAATGTGGGTCATTTGCGCTCTTCTTCTTCAATTCCCCAACAACAACAACAACAGATACATGACTAGCAGCAACAAACAGTGACAACAGCTGCAGCAGGAACAGCTGGTGAAGGACTGAAGAAGGACACCAACACATCAGCATGGTTTATAGTGGTTCCTGCAGATGAGAAAGCACGAAGAACTCCTGGGAAGAAGTCAAGTTAGTAACATGCATTAATATGAAAAGAATACATACAGATAGAAAAGAGGAGGAGGAGAGAGGAGCTCAGTGCATCATTGGAAGTCCCCAGCAGTCTAGGCCTATAGCAGCATAACCTTGGGCTGATCCAGGGTGAGCTTGGTCAGACCTAACTATAAGCTTTATCAAAAAGGAAAGTTTTAAGCCTACTATTAAACATAGAGAGGGTATCTGTCTGTTCATGCTTTTGTTAGTCTTTTGTTTGTTTGTTGGGTTGTCTCAGTAGTTCTGTTTTCGCAGCTTTATTTCTGTTAGGTTTAGCTTCCATATGGATTTAGGTTATTGATCTGATTGTTTGAATCGCCCTCTTTGATTGTCAGACTTATGTTGAATTCGCTCACAACAAAGAGCAGCCTAATCAGTTAGTGTTGATAGAGGACTTTAAAAATTGTCAGAGAGGGTGTCAATATATTTGAATGAGCATTAAGTTGGTTTAAGGCTGCTGTTTTGGTTGATGAAGTTTGTGTTATCCTTCACTTCCTGCCCTCGAGTCTCCCTCCCATGTGATACCTGCCCTACATGTTGCCTGGTTTTGGTTTTCTGTTTCCCTTGTGTGTTCCTCCTGTGTTGTATCACCTGTTTTACTTTAGTTCCTGTTTTATTTTGTTGATCCTGATCCTGTCTCTCTTCTCCAGCAGGGATCATGAGGCACACCTGGGGCCTGTTTCAGAAAGCATGTTCAAGAAACCCTGAATTCTGAGTTCACTTTGAGTTAAACTCCTGTTTGATGAATGAAACAAGCCATTATCAATGGAGCTCCGATACGACAAGTCACCATGGCAACAGGTAAATAAAAGGCAGAGCCTCCTTTTTAATCCAGTGGACATGAATGCATGTACATGCGGATGTTGCATGTCTTATCTTAAAAAAAAAACAGCCTGAATCAAAGCAGGAAAAGTGTCAATAAGTTAACACAATAATGTTTTACTGAGTGTTCTGATACCCAAATATATTTATCAATGAAGCCAGATGAATCCAATCAGTTATCTAGACTCCGAGCATGCCTTAAAGACATAAAGACCTGGATGACCTGCAATTTTCTGCTACTAAACTCGGATAAAACTGAAGTTATTGTTCTTGGCCCTAAACACCTTAGAAACACCTTATCTAATGATTTAACTAATCTAGATGGCATTACCCTAGCCTCCAGCACCACCGTAAGGAATCTGGGAGTTATCTTTGATCAGGATATGTTCTTTAACTCCCACATAAAACAAATTTCAAGGACTTTTCACCTACGTAATATCACTAAAATCAGACATATCTTGCCTCAACAAGATGCAGAAAAATAATCTACGCATTTGTTACTTCTAGGCTGCTCGTAAACTAACTAAAACTAACAGGCACACTCTGTCTCAACAAGATGCAGAAAAAATAGTCCATTTGTTACTTCTAGGCTGGACTATTGCAACTCATTATTATCAGGCTGCACTAACAAGTCTATAAAGACTCTCTAACTGGTCCAGAATGCAGCTGCACATATTCTGACCAAAACTAGAAAAAGAAATCATATTTCCCCCATCTTAGCTTCGCTGCATTGGCTTCCAGTAAAATCCAGAATAGAATTTAAAATCCTTCTTCTTACCTACAAAGCCTGTAATGGTCAGGCACCATCATATCTGAAAGAACTCATAGTACCGTATGATCCCACTAGAGCACTGCGCTCCCAGAATTCAGGTTTACTGGTGGTTCCTACAGTATTTAAAAGTAGAACGGGAGGCAGAGCCTTCAGCTATCAGGCTCCTCTCTTTTGGAACCATCTCCCAGATTCGGTCCGAGGGGCAGACACCCTCTCTATGTTTAAGAGTAGGCTTAAAACCCTCCTTTTTGATAAAGCGTATAGTTAAGCCTGACCAGGCTTGCCTTGGATCAGCCCTTAGTTTATGCTGCTATAGGCCTAGACTTCCGGGGGACTTCCATTGATGCACTGAGCTTCTCTTTCCTCTTCTCCATCTGTATGTATTCTTTTACTATTAATGCATGTTACGTCCACAGGAAGCTCCATAAACCATAAACCATGCTGATGTGGTGGCGTCCTTCTTCTGCCCTTCGCCAGCTGTTCCTGCTGTTGCAACTGCTTGTTGCTGCTTGTTAATTGTTGTTGTTGTTGCTGTTCTCTTTCACTGTGTCCAACCCCCCTCCCCCCTCTCTTTCTCTCTCTCTCTCAACCCTACCGGTCAAGGCATATAAGCCGGGGTTTGCCTTAGGTTTCGTCCCGTTAAAGGGGAGTTTTTCCTTACTGCTGTCGCCAAGTGCTTGTTCATGTGTTCATGAGGGGAACTGTTGGGTTTCTCTTTCTGTAAATTAAAGAGCATGGTCTAGACCTGCTCCATGTAAAAGTGCCCTGAGATGACTTTGTGTTGTGATTTGGCGCTATATAAATAAAATTGAATTGAAATTGAATTGAATTGAATTGAACTGTCCATTAATCCATCATTTGGCATGTTTAACATTTCCTTAATGATGATAAAGTGGAATTTTACTGTGTATCAGAATGCAGCCACATTACATTTTAAATATATTTGTTCAGCTTTAATCTGACAGACAAAACACAGGAAGCAGCAACTGAAGATGAAAAATAACATATAGATCAAAACACAGAGACGTATCTGTAAGCTCTCAGTCTGATCAGTAATAATGTATTTGTACTTGGAGAGCCATCAGATTTAAAATACAGAATATTTTAAATTTTTAGACATCTATTTGTATTTCGGCTCTACAGCATTCAGTGACTTTATTTCTGCTACTTCAACAAATGTAGTAAATTTAAACATTGTCACTGAAATGCTGTTAAAACATATTATGATTATAATCTTAACGTATCTCACTTTCAAACTATATCCTGCAGCTGCACCACAATCCTGCTCACTCAGAAATATTAAAATATAATCTACAATGCTATAGGAATTATGTCCCATCAGTGCAACTAATCACATCATGAGTGTGATAGAGATAAGAGTTTCCCTCATCTCAGGGTGAACAAACTCAGAGTTGTCACTAAACCTGCTTTCTGAAACAGACCCTTGCACTTCATTGATAATCAGCCGGCTACTTAAACCAGTCTCAAACGCTTCCAGATTATTCCTTTTGCCACTCACATGTTACCCTACTCTCAAGTTGATCTCATGCCTCCAGCATCTCTAGTTTACTCATTGAGAAATTGATTGTGTTCTTTTGTCACTTTGCCGGTTTGAGTTCACTCCTGGACAACTTTAGCTATTTTTGTGAGTATTCCCTTCATGGTGATTTTGTGTTTCGTTGTTACTTTGCCCCTCATGGTGATTTTCAGTTTGTACTTTGTGTATTTCATATTTTGCCCCGCAAGGTGATTTTTTTGTTTTGTTGTTGTAATAAAATCAGGTTCATGGGTCCTGGCTCTCCTTAAACAAACCGTGACAATTTTGCTCCAGTTGTTATGGATGGTGTTGTCACGTTGCCTGGAAAAGTCTTAAAGTTCCTGTGAAGATGCTGAGGGACACTGCCTCCCAGTCTTTCATTTTGGAGGAAGATTTACCACTCAGTAAAGAGTCATCTGTAGGTTCGGATCTTCCGGTGTTAGGTCTGGAGAACATAGGTGTGCCATTGCATAAATTCTTGGTTGAGTCAGACCTGGTGTCTGGTGAAATAGCTGTGGGAGTGCATCCTGGTTTACTGATTAAAGAGGCTGCCTTTTTAATGAGGAATGATTTGGCAAAGTGCTTGTTACACCTTGTTAGGCAGTCTCCAGATGAGCTTGATCAGAAGTTTCCCGGGGTTTCTGCAGCTTGTGCTGTTAATCTATGGGTAAAAAGTATGAGGAGGTTGATTTGAGTGAGAGTTTTGTCTTTGATCCTGGTGCTGGTCACTTTACTGCAAGTCTTGTCACATGTATTGTATTCCTCCTGCTCCACTGTATCTAATCCCTTTAGTGTGTGAACCATTTTAACATGTTTTGGTTGACTGCATGGACCCATTTCCACGTACAAAAGCTTTTTGCTTTTTTCGTTTTTTGTTGTGTGTGTCCATTATGTGTGAAATCACAACTCTCGTTGTTGCTAAGGCTCTGATAGCGAAGTTCTTTTCATTGTTTAGCTTGCCAAAAGTTGTGTAAACAGACCAGGGTTCAAACTTTGTCACATGTGTTTGCTTACATGCTGAGGGAGTTTAAGATTAAACACACTGAAATGAGGGAGTTCACATGCAGATGTCTGCTAACAGAGGTGGTCAAGGAATCTCTGGGGTTTAGTCCATCAGAGCTGGTACTTTCTCATACTGTACCTGGACCTTTGAAGCTTTTAAAGGACAAGTGGTTGGGGGAAGGCACAGAGCAAAACTTGCTGGACTATTTGAGTAACTTCAGGTTCAAACTATGCTGTGTTTGTGAGATAGCCAGAGATAATCTTGGGGCAGTGCAGGCCAGGATGAAAGGCTGGTACTATCAGCACCCCAAAGCAGATAATTCCTGCCTGGTGATAAGGTTTTAGTGTTCCTGCCGCTTCCTGGGTCTAGCTTGCAGGCTTGCTATTGTCGTCCTTACTTAGCCACTACTGATAGGTGGTGCAGAACTCACTGCTCTGACCTCTGTGGTGCTGTCTGGTGCTGAAGTCACCACAAACTTTCAAACTCTGAGGTCTTGCTAAATCTCCCTGCTTGTTTGCCTCATCTCTCCAAACCACAGCACTCAGACTTGGTTGAGTTAATTGAGTCCAACAAAACACTGTTGATGCTCCCTCTCAGACACAACTGTTGCAACACAGTATTGATGTGGGTGGCTCACAGCCAGTTAAATAGCATCCATATCAAGTGAATCCAGACAAACACCACTGTCTTAAGAAGCAGGCGGTGTACATAAAATCGCTGAACCCAGCTGTAGGGCATGGAGCTCCTTGTGCTTGCTTGCTGATAAGGCTAATGTTGAAGATCATTTCTGTACAAATTTGCAAATGGTGAATGCTGTAACAAAACCTGTTATCCTCTTCCATGGATGGAGGATTGTGTAGATCATGTTGGGGAAGCAAGGTTTGTCACTATAATATAATAATAATAGCAAGTCCTGTTTACTGAGCGGGCATGTCATGCCCTCCACTTCTGCTTCCTCCTACTGTGTGGGTGTGTCTCTCTCTTCCATTGTCTTTACCCAGATGGCAGGAGTGGAGGCAGGTGTGCAGAAGTCAGGCGATCAGCTGCCATCAATCAGAAGTGCTGCTTATATACCGGGTTCAACCTCTTACTCATCGCCAGAGCGTAGGTTCTGTTTCTTACAATCAGTCACACTTCCAGCCTCACAAACTTGACTTTAGATTCAGTTTGACAGCATTGCTAAAACTCTGTTTCTGTATTCTCACAGTTCTGCCTTCATCTGCCCCTGCCTACTGCCTTCCTGCCTTACCTGCCTTACCATGGTTCATCCTTCTGCCTGGCTCGTTGCTCAGTTTCCCCTGCCCAGCCTGTCCCCCAGCCTGGCTCCCCTCTCCATTCTCGTTACCCAGCTTCACACCCAGCCCAAGCCCCCAGTTACAACCCTGCTTGCTGCCACCTGCCTCAGTGTATTGCTTTTGGGTTCACTATCCTAGCCCCAACACAAAGTTACGCCTGATGACTTTCTGCACTACACGGTTATTGGCATGTTGGCATGCTTAATGTACCAACCACTTTTCTGCATTTGGTGAATGTCATTCTCACTGGTCTGTCTCTCACTGGTCTGTCTCTCTGATTTGGTTTTCTGTTCTGAGTCATGGGTTGAATATCTGGAACATCTGTGTGCAGTGTTTTGGCATCTGAGGGAGGCGGGTTTGACTGTGAACCTGTCTAAATGTGAGTTTGGACAGGCCACAGTGACTTATCTAGTAAAGGTGGTGGGAGGAGGTCAGGTTTGTCCTGTTCAGGCGAAGGTGGAGTGTATTATGGCATTTCCTGTTCCAACCATCCGAACTGAGCTTCGCTGTTATTTAGCTATGGTTGGTTATTACAGGGGATTCTGTGACGATTTCTCCACTTTAGCCTCACCCTTAACTGACCTTCTGAGTCCTAAGGTGAACTTTAAGTGGTCTGATGCCTGCCAATCTGCTTTTGAAAAGACCAAAAGTCTTCCTCCATAGGATGGTTCTTATGGGTTAGAGCACCCAATTTCTTATTTTCAAAAATACCTGATTCCCATCAGAAATGGTACTCAACCAGTGAAAAAGAAAGCTGGAACATTTCAAGGTTTGTCAGCTTGGTGATCATAATCCACTTATCTTTCTGTATGAAATGCGGAACAAGAATAGACGTCTGATGAGTTGGAGTTGGATCAACTGCAGACCTTCAATGTGGAAGTCAGACATATCCATGGCAGGGATAATGTTCTGACTGACACACTGTAGCACCTGGAAACAGCTGATTTCTGAACAGTGTATTCTGCCAAGAGTGTAAATCTTTTGTTTGTGCGTTATCTTCATCTTTTCTCAGAACACACTGTCCAGTAACTTAGGGTTGGGGTGTTACACACTCCCCCCTGTTGGATAGGATATGCATAACGTGGCATTCTGCTTATTATGTCTTGTGCTCTCTCCCAAGTGGCCCTGATCTGGCCTGACAGAGGGAGGACCAAAAAGAAGGGGCAGGAATATGGCTAGCTCGCTGTCTTCTTCTCCACTTCCCCAGCCTTGGCAGCAGCTATTTGTTTGTGCTTTTGCTATGCTTTAGACTTTTTTAAATCTTTGTTGGTCTTTTGTTTGTTTAGGTTGTCCCGGTAGTCCTGTTTTCGCAGTTTTATTCCTGTTAGGGTTAGCATCTATGTGGATTAAGGTTTGAGGGGAGAGCCCAGATCCTACAACCCTTTGTGGGTTAGTCTGGGTGTCTTCCTTTGTTTTTGTTTTTTTGGCTGGCCCATCAGCTTTTGTTAGCAATTGTTGATTTTGTAATAAATTGGTTTGATTCGTTGGATCCTTCGGACTCTTTGATTATGCTGGGCCTTCTTTGGAACAAGCTGTGTTTAGGGGGTCATAACAATATGTGTGTGTGTGTGTGTGTGTGTGTGTGTGTGTGTGTGTGTGTGTGCTTATGTGTGTGTGGGGGGCCATAAGGCCTGAGGGAATCAATCTTTTCATTAAAATATTAGATAGTACCTTTACAAGTACCATTGCCAGTGCCTGTTATGGACAGTCTTGATTTTAACCACATTCAGGGTGATTAATGGTTATTAATATCCCTTTATAATTCATAAACAATTAGTAAAGGTATTAAGAAATGTTTAATAATATTTTGTATAGTATCCTACATTATTTCCTATAATATTAATAGAGAGAGGATGTCAGTGTGAATCTGTTTGGATAGGATTTAGATAGACATTAACGTCTGCATCAACAAAATATTTAAGTTTTCAACCAACAGAGAAATTTCACTGAAACAGACACAACACAATGACACAATAATGCTCCACTCCACTATCGAGTAAACATCTGGATTTATTGTAGATGAAATGCCTCATTTGCTTGGCTCTCAACATCAATTATCTCACTTTAATTTCAAGGTGTAGATCATTATTTTTGTCATTATAGGCACACAGACAGACATATAATGTCAGGGCCAGAATGGGAAAAATCATTCAGGCCAGGAAATATAGCATGAAATATAGTCCCAGTCAGGTCAGTCTTTAAGCACGGTGGCTGAGGGTCCCCAAGTAGGAAAATTTTAGTCACAAAGACTTCATTCTGATTAATTTTAGTGTATGTGAATAACAAACTAATGGGTCAACAACTGCTTATGACTTGATCCCACTGGGCACATGTGTGCTGCATCCCAGCTCTGATGCGGCCGCCAGAGTCGATTGTGGCCACTCCAGTCAATGCTTGTGATCTCACTGGGCACGTTGCAGCATATTTCAGACAAGTCCCAGAAGTGGCTGCCTGCTCCACTGTGCTAAAGATATATGTCCTGTCTATTTTTGACAGAGACCATGTCAAGCTTTACAGAGCAGATTGAGCTGGGCAGGAAGTCAGATGCAGTACAGCATATAGCATCTGGTAAATTTTCAAAATAAAACACTTTGTGCAGACTCCCAATCATATATCAACAATAAACACAATTAAAACAGACAAATAGAAAGCATTTAACTACGTAGCCTACTTAACCATAGTAGACGCACACTTGGTGCTCTGGCCCTAAATATAACTCATTCTACAAAGAAAACATCAAATAGTTTAATATAAATGACAAATTTGAGTTGAGAATAACATAAATGAATAACAGAAATATTTGTGTATATATTGTGCAACTATGATAATAATATATACTTATATATATTGTGAGTATTGTACACACAATACTACTAGTGTAACTGCTACTATGACCAAAACTTAAAAAAACATATAAAACTTATATATGTATATTTTTTTATTTTAACAAACTAACATTTGAATCACTCTGAGTGCTAAAGCTTGTGGTTTTTGACAATAGATAAAGAGATTGAAAGAAAGTCAGAAAAAGTGGATGGAATAGAAAAGAGAGATATGATGGAAATAAATGGATGGTGGGCTGAGTGACCGAGAGGAAGAGGAGAGCACCCATGGGAGGGGGGTTGGAAGGTCAGAGAGAGCAAGTGATGAGGAGAGAGAGAGAGAGGGTGAAAGAGAAAGGCATGACATGACAGACATGGGAGAGTTGGAGAGGGAAAAGTGTGTGTGTGTGTGTGTGTGCGTGCGTGTGTGTGTGTGTGTGCGTGTGTGTGTGTGTGTGTGTGCGTGTGTGTGTGTGAATGAGTGTGTGTGTGTGTGTGTGTGTGTGTGTGTGTGAGAGAGAGAGAGAGAGAGAGAGAGAGAGAGAGAGAGAGTGATTTGTTTTCAGTGAAAGGTGAGGCCACTTAGCTGAGGCGTAGAGCTACAGCGGAATCTATTACCATGTGTCAAAAGAAACACGAGAAGGGCACGACCTATGTGTGTGTGTGTGTGTGTGTGTGTGTGTGTTCATGAGAGGGAGAGAGAGAAAGAGAGAGTTGAAGTGTGGGTAGCTTTTGCAAAAGCATGGTTGATATGACAGTTTGTGCATTTATGTGATTTTTTTTAAATGTTCATGATCTCATTCTTTCAAGGAGGAGTTCACAAGTTTTTCAAGTCTGTCTTAAAACAGTCAAGTGCCCAATTGAACAGTGAAACATTATTTTGTTGTTGTAATCATTCAGCAGGGGCCCAACGGAATTGCTATAGTATTGAGCTCAGGCGTGGTCCTTCATAATTGACATTTATCATATCCAGATGCACAAAAAACCTCTTGGAACCATACCTTAAATCCAACAGGAAGTTGACCATTTTTGATTTACTTAATTTTTGCAAACTTTTGGTCAGAAAAGCCTTAAGACCTTGACAATGCAATATTGTGAAACGATGTTGCCATGGTGGCACAGCAAATTTCAATGTTTCAACATCAAAAATACAATATGTTGTAACTCGACTCCACATCATCAGATCTACGCCAAATTTCACATGCTTGATAAGAGTTCTGGTCTGAAGACAAGGCCAGTATTGAATCATAGCCACACCTACTGGCAGCAGGAAATCAAAAGCCCCAGTCTTTTACTAACTACTCCTATCTTAACCAGATCCACTGAAAATTTCATCAGCTAAGTTGTGAGAACTTGATGATGGTAAATACTGAAACTTTTGAGTTTTCATCAAGAGTTGTTGTCACAGGGATGCATTGTTCGTTATGAATCAGGAGGCTGTTCTTGAGGGGCTAGAGATGCTTGAAAACATGAAACTTGGCACGCTCATCAGAAGTAGCAAACCCTGATATCTCATATGGATCTTGGGCTTGGATGTAGCAAAATGGCTCAAGGGTGCCCCCTAGAAATTTCAAAGTCAAAACCCCACCTTTAAATTTGACAGAGGTGAGCAAAATTTGGCAGGCAGATCATGTTGATACACACAAAAAAGCCTCCTGAAGCTGTACCCTAAATCCAACAGGAAGTCAGCTATTTTGAATTAACTTTGCAATTTTTGCTCAGTTTTTTCCATTTGCAGGTGTTGTATTTTAACAAACACTTCTTAAAGATTTGAACCAACTGACTTCAAGTTTGGTGGGTGTCATTTTAAGGGCCTTGTGATGACAAATTATCAAAATCATGAGTTTTCATCATGATGTGGGAAGTTGTAGTTGTTGTTGTTGAGTCCTGGCCAGAACACATTTACCTCTCAATACTGAGTCGTAGTCATAGCGCCACCTACTAATAACAGGAAGTCATCCTGTCACATCATCCAATTTACATGGAAATAAATTGGAATTTACATGGTGTGGTCTACATGATATATAGCAAGATGATGTATAATTAGTGGGTGTTCTTTAGCACCCCGTAGTGGACACAGGAAGTGATATTTAACTCTTTCGTGCAACATCTGATATTCATGAAAATGCACATGCATTTGAGTCGACCTCCACTAAATATGTTGCTGCATTAATGACCCTCTGGTGTAACACCACCCACTGACAATGGGAAAATTAGTCTTACTTGACAAAAATCATTTGATTCACATGAAATTTGCAAGCTGTGGTCTATACTTGATATATAACAACATGAGGTATAATTAATGGGTTTTTCTACCACCACATAATGCACACAGGAAATTATATTTAACCTATTCATGCAACGTCCAATAAGACCGGGGTCCCGAACACATCTACATGCCTGCAATCATAGCCCTTTGACTGTGGAGCTCCCCTACATGCACGAAGATACGAGGGCCCAATCGTTGGTGCTTGCGGCTTTAATTATTATTATTATTATTATTATTATTAGTAGTAGTAGTAGTAGTAGTATAATAATTTATTAATATTATTATTATTCCCCTGCACCATTGCCATTTTGAGGGGCTTGGGATGCTTGAAAACTCATAAAAATTGGCACACGTCAGAAGTGGTAAAAATGTTCTGCAGTGAATATTTCACTTATGTTATTTACTGTTTACATGCAACAGCAATTGGAGTTCTAAATGACACATAGCTCATCAGATGTATACAATTTTTCAAATAAGTCATATCAAGCACCATGTACTACTCACCAGCAATATTATTTTAATCATTCAAACAGTTTCTAATTATCCTAAAAAAAAATTAAGGGCTATGTAAAAAGATCTACAGTAGCAATACCAATACAGTGGCTGCCACTCCCTCCGACAGGTGCAAAGGCCGTTCATCGTTGCTTGCAGCTTGAATTATTATTAGAGCCCGAGCATGAAAGTGCCATGGGCCTCACGGTCCCTGAAATGAAAAAAAGCAAAAAATAACCTGCATAAAGTTCTTTAGAACAAGTAGTCCTTTTAAGTGGTTTAAAGATCAATTAAATGAATTTACCGTTGAAACCCTTATGATTATCCCAGTAAGATGACACAGTTTGATAATTACCATTATCAAATTCAAAAATATTTAGAATTAGATCAATTTAAATTTAGATTCAGATAAATTTTGCAAGCCAAAATAAATCCCCCATCATATTAACAATTTTAAGTTTACACTTTTGAGATTCTGAATTCCAGAAGAAAACAAACAAACAAACAAAAAAACAAGAAAAAAATCAGTAAGCAATCATGTGTAAGAATGAATGCATTCATAAATTTGAAGACTTTAGTTGGAATCCCATGTAATAAGCACAAAGATTGTCAATGAGTGTTGAATCTCTGAAGCACTGAGGCCATCTGTAGAGGAAGACTGCCCTCTAGAGGGGGCTAAAGAAGAAATGCTGTGTAGAAGAAAAAGAAAACTTGTGCTCTGAAATTCCCTCTTCTTAACTTTCACATATCTCTTCTTAACCCTTACATATCACTAAGGTCAAATTTGACCTGCTTTTATATTTGAGTACTGTGAAGACATCCTAAACACCTTTCTTTTAGTGTGGACTTTTATGACTTTCCCCAAAGTGAGCCAGAATAAACAAAAATTGAAATATTTCACAACTTTGTTATTTTTGTGCATAATGATACACATTTGTACTGTACTGTTATTCTGGGTTCAATTACCTGTATTTATTAAAACCACGTTTCAAAAATGTTCTTCAAATTCAGTAACATTCATTGAAATAATGACAGCTGTTGTGTTCTCCTGGTTTTAGTAACATAGAACCATAATAATATTGTGTGCTAGTGAATTATTTTCTCCATAACAAATAGTGTAAAACCTAAAGAATACACTCTGCAAGCTCCATTAGTCATTTATTTATTTCAACAACATTTATTGATGACTGATGATGTATTTATGAATGAAAAATAGATTTGTGGTTCAGAAATTTGGTATACACACTAATCATGAAGGGATACTGTGAAGGGTCAGAATGTAGGGGTTCAAATTTGTAATAGTCAAAGTGTATGAATAAGTGATCAACGGTTGTAAATAATTTCTAACTCAAATACTGACTGCTTTCAGATGACCCCGGTAATAATTTTCCATTTCTGTGCTATTTACAGGAAAGTTAATGCATTTACAGTGTGCACCACATGGAAGACTTTGTGGATAGCATCGGTCCTGCTACCTTCATCACAAAATTTGTTCTCCTAAAAGGATATTGGCAGGTTCCATTAACTCCCACATCTCAGCTTTTGTTACCCCCAGTCACTTCCTGGAATACATGGTGATGGCGTTCAGTTTGAAAAACCATTCCAGCTCTTGATGCACAAAGTGTTAGGTGATGTTCCCCACTGCAGTGTGTATCTTTACAATGTGGTAGTGTACTCTCATGATTGGTCAGATCATGTTTCTTGTCTGAGGACAGCGTTCCAATGGCTTGCCAATGCAAACCTGACTCTCAGTCTTGCCAAATGTGGGTTTGGCAATGCCACCATTGTTTACTTGGGTAAACAAGTGGGTCATGGGCAAGTCCATCTGGTAAATGCCAAAATCACTGCTGTGTTGAAATTACCAGTTCTCATCCACCAGATGTGAACTTCACCGTTTTCTTGGCATGATGGGTTACTACCGGTGTTTTTGTAAAAACTTCTCAGTGGTAGTTGCACCCTTCACCACTCTGTGTAGCACTAATGCTCCTTTAATGTGGACTGCTGCCTGTCAGCACTTTCCTGAAGCTGCCAATTCTCTCCTTTGTAGTGCCCCTGTCCTTACTCCTAACTTTTTCAAGTTGGAGGTCGATGCTAGTTCTTCTGGAGCTGTACTGCAGGATGACACCGACAGTGTACCTCAACTTGTATGCTTCTCTGCGCCATCAGCTGAACTTGCAGCATTTTGAGGTGTATGTGGGTTCCAGTGCACCACCAGTCACTTTACACTGACCATAATCCTCTTATCTTCTTGGATCAAATGTACAACCACAAGCAACGGCTGTTGTGTTGGGCATCATTGGTACAGGGTTAAAATAGAGATTAAACAAAAAAAGAAAATGACAATGTGGTGGCTGATGCACTGTCCCGTGGGTAAAGAAACCCGAAACTGCTTGTGGTGGGTGAATGGTGAAAATGCGATTTTTGGATATATATATATATATATATATACTTACCATGTAATTCTAGTATTTAAACTAACAAAATCCTAAGAAAATTCTTAGAATTATAATGTTTTCTAAGAATATTCCCTTACAGTTAAAACAAGAACCTGGTAAAGATAAAAGTTATTCACAAAGCTTCTTAGCCCATAAGAGAGCTCTTAAGGTGAAAAAATGGTAGGAGTAGGGAGGAGGACTTGTAAGCAGCTTAAGAGTTTCTTAAGCAGAGCAGAAAGTGGCAGAAAGACAAAGAGGTAGGAGGAATATTGTCCAAACACTGAATGACTGTGAGTTAATGAAACACTACAGATTAGATTGTGCAGAGATAGTGTTTGTGGTTGATCTCATTAGAGATATAGTAACACTATAATGCCAGAAATTAAAGTGATCACAATACTAAGATATTTTACAACTGGGAAAATTTGGAATTTTCTGGTGGCTATAGATGCGTATAGACTGACCAGTGATCACAGAAACTAATAAAAGCTGAGACATTTTTCCTTACTGCGCAATTAGGTCTGACATTTCATAGGGTACTTTTAAAGTACGGCTTACAATTTATTCAACAGAGATGTTCATTACATATAATTGTATTCATAATTATACCATGTCATAATAGAGACTATCAATATCATTGTCCATTCTAATCTATCACTAAGAGTGCTTTTTTTTTGACCAACCAATCACACCTTTTAAAGATAACTTGTAACGTGGTCAACCACACCTCCTCACTAGAGTAAAATTTTCTGTCTCTTCCTTCAAGGCCAGACTGGGAAAATCATTCAGGAAATATAGCATGGAAAATAGCCTTAGTCGGGCTACTCTTTAAGCAGGATCCCCCACTAGGAAAATTTTAGTTACAAAGACTTCATTTACTGCATTCTGGTGAACTAATGAGCCAACAACTGCTTATGGTGTGATCCGCGTGTGCGCTGTGTTACAGCTCTGATGCGGCCACCAGAGCTGATCACGGCCACTCTAGTCAATGCTTGTGATCTCACTAAGTGTACCCCAGTGTGTTTCAGAAATATTCTGCTCTCTGTTCCAGTGTACTAAAGATACACAGTCTATTTTTAATTGAGGCTTCCTCAAACTGGACAGAGCAAATCAAGCTGGGCAGGAAATCAGACACAGAAACAGCATAGAGCATCAGGTCAATTTTCAAAATAAAACACCCCATGCAGACTCCTGATTATATATCAACAACAAACACAATTAAACAGACAAAGAAACCATTTTAATTACATAGCATACTTAATCATAGTAGAAGCACAAAGGCAGTTTAGTTGACATGCTACTGCAGTAATTACAGTAGCCTGAAGGCACTTTTTCAGCTTTGACAATGGTGCCGTGATTACTATCTATGTAGGAGTGCAATTCTTAACACAACTCCTACCCCACTCCTGCTGTGCAGAGGACGGCGCAAAACCGTATTGGAGCAAGAACGGGCCCTAATACGCCCGTGGGGTGCCAGCATTAGTACAATGTACTGTTATGAACTTCAAATAAAACCAAAGGTTTAAGGAGGGAGACAAAACTACTACTACTAAAATTACTCAGATCTTCCGGGTTCATTGGGCCATAAAGCAAGCGCATAACTGACTTTCATCGGCTGAGCCAACTACTTTCAGTTTAGCCCTCCAGCTAATTTGAATGGGGATAAAACAATTCAATCGTGTTGTCTCTTTTAGACTTCTGAAATGTGATCAGGCCGAACGGATAAAATTCTGATAGTAAGATGAGTCATTTCGTGGGTGTTGTGATGCTCAAAGAAACTTAATCCGCTGATTTACCAACATCTCTTTCACAATGTAAGTCTATGGGAAAAAGTCTTTATAGGCACAATAGTGTCACATAACGCTGTAATTACAAAGTTTGGCCACTATGTCAAATTGGCTTCACAGCCTGGCACTGTACCTGGGGGCTTGATTGCTCTGGGCAGTGTTGCATTCAGGGTCAAAAAAAAAATATGGCCCCTGGTCTCAACATCATGGAGTCAGTCTAGGATAGAAGAGACAGAAGCAACTGAGACTGAGCATGTTTTCCAAGATGCAAGAACAACCCACTTGCCAAGTACTTTGAAAAATTGTGTACAGGAGTACCAAGGAGAAATTCTGTTTTTTTAAGGCAAAGTGCTCATACTAAATATTGATTTAATTTAGGTTTCTTCTCTTTCACTAATCTTTGTATAAAGATAAATCAAAACTGTTCATGGCATTATTTTTAAGTCATCCTCACTTTATTTTTAGTGACCAAAACTTTGCATATTACTGTACATCATTCTTCACAGTGAAGCTCAAATATCTAGCAGAGAAAACAGAAACAGACTTCCGATCCTATACCAGAGTCCTATAAAGTAATCATAACTTATGGAAACAGTTTGTGTTTGGCCCTTTTCTCGTGCACAAAGCCAGCTACATAACAACATAATTTCCCCATGGTGTGGAAGAACTTGACTAGTCACTAAAGTCCTGACCGCAGTACAATACATCCAGTATCTTTGGGATGATCTGGAACACCGACTGTGAGCCAGGGCTTAACATCCAACAGCAGTGTAAGATAGTGATGGGAGAAACAAAGCATTCTCAAAGACATTCAGTATGGAAAATTCACCGTTCACTGTTTCAAAGCATTTGATTAGAACAACATGGTAACATCTACTGTGCATGTATTGGTACTGCAACTGTATAAATGAGTTAAAAATCTAAGAACATGATGAAACAGAATAATATTGCTCTTACTGTTTTTATTATTGTTATTTTATTCAACAAGCATTTACATCGTTAGTGTAAGACCTCACTATTGCTCTTTTGGCTGAAGGGGAGCTAATTCCTGCAGCCAGGTTCCAACATCTGCTGGAAAGCCTGAAAAGTGGAGGCTGTTACAGCAGCAGGTTTTCCCAACAGAAAAGAAAACACCGCTGGTTGGAACGGAAACAGCCACAAATATGTTAACCATACTGGAACAACTAATGAAAGCTCTGTGTTTGCTCATGCTGACCTTTCTTTTCTTCTTCTCTCTGCAGGAGGGAGAGAGATGAGGAGCAGATTACATTTATCTAAATGAATGAACCAAACTAGCCATCAAGGCTAAAGTGTAATGTGTGAGAAAATGAGATTAGGTGAGAAAATTTGAGTGAATCATCCTGTGTCCTGTGTGAACATGCCATACATCATACATCATGAGTTGGTGGTTATACGGAAAGATGCTGTTTGGCTATGCTGTTTGAGAGGAATCTCAAAGTGTCCAAGCAGAGCTAATCCCCCAAAATAAAATGATTGCTCATACTTATTAAGCAATTAACCATTCATTATTTTTTTCTAGGACAAATGCCAAACATTCACTGCTTCCAGATTCTCAAATGTGACTATTTCTGTGTAGGAATTTGTGCACTCAAATATCTTTATGATGTTTTGGGGAATTATGAATTATTATTGTGCACAACTCCAACATGATTATTTGTCCAGTTACATAACTCATATTAGAGTATGTATATTAATAGGGAAATAGCCCTCCTTGTATGCACACAAGAGAGATCTATTAGAATTATGATTGTTATTAATCGTGATTAAGATTTAAGGTTATGTGATTGAGATGCAAGCACAATAAAACACAAACAAATTCATCTTAGTTAAACACACATTTATTACTAATTGTACTAAAGAGTTATCTATTGTGTAGTTCGAAGGAGAGACCTGATAAACAGATGAGATGTCTGTTACCTGATAAGCAGCAAGTCAAATCAGCGGTACCACAGCTTAGTTCCAAATTGCCAATTGAAATTACCAGTCATGAAAGCACCAGGGTTTAAGCAAGTTGACGGAGGTTTTGTATGAATACTTGCTTGCTCCCTGGGATAGCTTCTTGTTGAGAATGGAGTCCATTGTGCTGGGGTGAGGAGGCGGGTACAGATCCTGTCTTAAAGTTTATCAAATTTATTCTGCATTTTATGTTGTTAATCAATATTGCACCTTCTAAGTGTTTTAATAATAATAATAATACATTTTATTTGGAGGCACCTTTCACGACACTCAAGGTCACTTTACAAGGGATAAAAGAAACAATAGCAACAAATAAAATAAATAAAAGAAAGAAAAACACACATCAGTATAAAAAAGAAAAAGAGCAAACAGGTGAGGTGCATGAAGTCCGGTTATAGTGAATGTGCCAGTTTGAACAGGTGGGTTTTGAAGTGGGTTTTAAATGAGGTGATGGAGTCTGACTGTCTTATGTGTGGGGGGAGAGAGTTCCAGAGCCTGGGTGCTGAGCAGCTGAAGGCTCGGGCGCCCATGGTACTGAGGCGAGATGTGGGGGTGGATAAGAGTCCAGTAGAGGATGAACGGAGGGTGCGGGAGGGAGTGTATTCCTGAAGGAGGTCATGGAGGTAGGTTGGAGCTGAGTTGTGGAGAGGTTTATAGGTGAGTAGGAGGTTTTTGTATTGGATGCGTTGTTGAACAGGGAGCCAGCGAGGGTGGATGAGGACAGAGGTGATTTGGATGATTTGGTGAGGGTGATGATCCGGGCAGCCGAGTTTTGAATCATTTGGAGTTTATTAATGACTTTGTTTGGAAGTCCAGTGAGAAGTGCGTTGCAGTAATCTATGCGGGATGTGACAAAAGAATGAACCAGGATTTCAGTGCTGGATTGAGAGAATGATGGGTGGAGTCTGGAGATGTTACGGAGGTGGAAAAATGCAGTCCAGGTGATGTTTTGAATATGTGGTGCAAATGAGAGAGTGCTGTCCAGGATGACACCGAGGCTGTGCTTGCGGGGAAACCGTCGATGATGATGGGTGGACCTGGGGTGCTTTGGAATTTAGTGATGTTGGATTTGGAGCCGACGAGCAGGGCCTCAGTTTTATTGCTGTTCAGCTTCAGAAAGTTCCTGCTCATCCAGCTCCGGATATCGTCAAGGCAGGTGATGAGGGAGGTGGGAGGGGTGCCAGTGGTGGGTTTCGAGGAGATGTAGACCTGTGTGTCGTCGGCATAGCAGTGGAAATGGATCCCATGGTGACGGAGGAGAGTGCCAAGGGGAAGGAGGTAGATGACGAAGAGATGAGGCGGATGGACGGCAGACAGGCTTTGACAAGGGAGGTGGAGAGAGGATCAAGCTGACAGGTGGTGGTTTTAGCTTTACGGATGAGTTCAGATACGGTGTGTTCTGTGACTGGGGTGAAGTCGGGGAGGGAGCTGATGAGAGGTTGGGTAGTGGTGGTCACCCAGGGTGGATCATTGACACCCTGGTTCTCATGATGTGTCAACACTGACAACAGAATGAGTCAATTTGCAAGCATGTATAGTCTTCAGATATTCTATATTTATATTGTGCGAAATTATAGAATACAAGGGTAACAATTTGGGAACTTACAAATTATTAAAGTATTGTTATTATTTAACTACTGGGTATCTGTTCAATTATTACAGGTGTAGGTGTAACAGGGTTATACAAATTCATTATATACATTTCATTTTTTTTCTTATCAAAAATATTAATCAATTAAATAATAATTGATTAATAATCTCCTATAATCCTTTAAATAAAAATCCTATTAAGAATAGGATTTATTTTACAAGATTCGCTGACTCAGTCTCATAAATAATTCATCCTAAATTTTGATATCTCAGGTAATAATTAAGATTATCAAAACAAAAGGGTGAAATCTAGTTAAATAATTAACCCAAAACAACCCAAATTCAGTAATAACATTGTTACAGCTGATTCTGTAGCATCAATGAAATAACAATGAATCCTCATTGTTACCTCAAGATGAGATCAGGTGTGGGGGAATACAGAAGAGACACAAAGTAACTAGCAATACAGGCAGGAGGATTTGAAAACACAGGCTGGAGTCAAGCGCAAACCATGGGCACTCACTGACTAACATATATGCATGCACATATGTTCGTAAGGGAGGGAGAAGACAGATAGACAGAGAGAGAAAAATAGATGCATGTGTAACGGGCGACTAAAGTCTCTCAGTTTACATTTGCTCCTGTTAATCTTTCTTGTCAGTGATGTTACAGGTGACAGCCTACGGTCTCTGCGTTGTGTAGTGATGTTGTTAACGGCTGACAGCAACGATGACTCCAACAGGACACCCAAACAGCTCCGATGTCGATTCAAAGACGATTTTTTATTGCATATTGCACTTCGGGATCTGAGGGATACAAGCCCGGTCTCAGTAAAACTTAATCAAAATCATACAAAGTCAAAATCAAAATCATAATCAAAGGAAACTTACAATATTGATAAATGATCTGTTAAGAAGCCAAATAACCGTTACAACTGTTACGGGACCAACGGACTAACGTTAACAAAAATCAAAAACTATTTTACAAATTATACAAAATGCACTATTACTAAAGATCATTCAATACACATATATAATCACTCTCAATATCGATTAGCAATTAAGTCATTCTCAAATCAGCTACATTCAGTACATTCATATTTACAGATTTCTATGTAACTCCTATACACTCACCTGAGGGATACAAGCCCGGTCTGACTTGTTTCCCCCAGTGATAGGCTTTATAAATGATTTGTTACCATGGATACAACATTAATATAATTATTATTAAATATAAAATAACAGCACAAAATAATAAAAATAACACAAATATGTACATCATACAACCATTAAATAAAGTTACAAGATTTTGAACTACTATTACTGTTACAACTATTGTTTAATGTAACATGCCAGAGGCATATGTTACATCTCACCCCCACTAAACTCAAGCATCACATGAAATTTATTGATGCTTTGCTTTAAATTCTTAACAACTAAATATATAAAACTATGTTTTTGTTTCTTTTTTTCTTGTATTTATATGTAACCTCAGAAACCTTCAGAGACTCAGAATTAATAAAAAGGTGTGAATAACTCACTCATACAGATGTTTTACTTGTCAAGATATTCTCAAACAAATAGAGTAGTAAGAGAAACTGGCCAGGTAACTCTACTCAACATTGATAAAATGTGCCCGTATACACATTTCTACATCCTCAAATGCACCTTTGAATTTATAAAAGAAAACACATGGTGATAGCATATATTAAAACATTTAGAATTCAGTACCTCCATAAAACTACTTTGACCTGGGGTTCATATTTGTCTGGAAAGACTAAGTGTCCATTTTGAGGCTACACACAACTCTATCAACTGTTTTTATCATGCAACCAACTCTGATGTATTGAACAACTCGGTTTAACTTGGGCCTCAGAGCCTACAGGGTTTTGGCATGGGTTTGGTTAACAGTTTCCTGCACTAAGAAGAGGATAATTCATTTCTTGTCTGGGCTCATAAGAGTTTGAGTTCTGGGAATAACTGCTAACTCTCTCCTCCCTCTGAATATTCTCATCTTCCTCCCCCACTTCAACTCCTCCATCTTGATTTGGAACTAGTCCCGATGCACCTGTGGATGCCATGACACCATTTTGCATGACCCATTCCCTTGTGCGAGATTCCACATCCCCTGGTTGCTGAGTATCACTTGGAGTAGCTTGGTCATCAGATGTTCCAGCAGAGGACACAACATCCTCCATATCCTCTTGTCCCACATCTAGAGGCAGAAAGTTGGCAGGCATGATGAGGTTTCGGTGAACCATTTTCTCATCACTGCCGACCTTCCTTATACGGTACATGGGAAGCTTTGGATCTTTCCAAGTAACCTCATAGGGGTCAGATTCCCACCGGTCAGCTAGTTTCTTTTTTCCCCGTTCTGTCTTATTTGCCAGGAGCACACGGTCGCCCACAGACACAGGAGAGCCTATGACTTTCTTGTCAAACTGCTGTTTATGATGTGATTGCTCTCTGGTTGCGTGTTTTTGGGCAACTTCCATTGACTCCCTGAGGTCATGTTTCAGCTTTGTGACATAGGCATGATAGTCGACCACTCTCTCATCTTTCAGAGCAGACTCAAACATGACATCCACTGGCAAACGGGGAATCCTTCCAAACATGAGATAGAAGGGGACATAACCTGTTGTCTCATGGCTGGTACAATTGTACGAGAATGTCAGGTTGTTGATCATCTGAGGCCACTTGTTCTTCTCACGAGGGGGTAAAGGGGGGGTATACTGCCAAGAGTGCGGTTGAAGCGTTCCACACTTCCATTTCCAGCTGGATGGTAGGCTGTGGTGCGCGATTTGTGAATGTGGGCTATGTCAAGGAGGTCACGAATGAGCTTAGACTCAAAGTTGGAACCACGATCTGAATGGATCCTCTCTGGGAGTCCATAAACACAAAAGAAATCATTCCACAACCACTTGGCCACCTGTTTTGCTGTTTGGTTTGCACAGGGGAATGCATGAGAGAGGCGAGTGAAATGATCTGTAACCACAAGGACATCCACCGAGCTGTTGTTTGAGTTCTCAGCATTCCAAAAGTCTATGCACACCAACTCAAGTGGAGCATGAGTTTGGATGGAATGAAGAGGGGCTCTAGCTTCAGGTTCTGGAGATTTGCTCACAACGCAGCGTTTACACTTTGCCACATACTCCTTGACTTCCTGTTCTTGGCCAACCCAGTAGAACCGCTGATGCGCCAACTGTAGTGTGCGACTCTGGCCTTGATGTCCTGCATCATCATGGATGCCCTTGAGTACTATTGGTCTCAGTTCTGGTGGGACAACAAGCTGGTGGACCTTATGGCCTGAGGACAGGTCTTTGGTTACTCTGTACAGAAGACCATTTATCAACTTCAGCTTTTCCCATTGCCTCAGAAGTCTCAGAACCTGAGTGTTCTCATGGCTTCTCTCACGCCTGGATGGGCAACGCTTTCGCTGAATATAGTACATGGCCCTGGATATGGTGTTGTCTTCCTCCTGCTTCTGTTGGATTTCTACATGTGAGAGGGCTGGAAGCGTTCTTTGAGAATGGAGGGAGTAGATATTGCCAACTGCCTCTATAGTAGCAACTCTGTCTTGTGAACAGGGCTCCCATGAGCAGAAAGGAGGGCTGCAACAGTGTTGGTTACCAGATTCTGCCTTTGATGTTCTAGGTTCTGAGGACAGGACAGGACCAGAGTGTTCACGGTCAAGTGGAATGCATCGGGCTGAACCTCCTTCACCTCGTTGACAAGAGACTGGTAGGGCTCTTGGATAATTCACCTGGTGATACTGCCCTTAATGAAAGGGATCCTGCTGAGGCGGTCAGGGATGACATTCTGCCTGCCTGGGACATATTTGATGTCAAAGTCAAAAGGGGCCAATTTGGATACCCACTGCTGTTCACTAGCATCCAGTTTAGGCTTGGTGAGGATGTAGGTGAGTGGGTTGTTATCAGTCCACACTGTGAATGACTTTCCCTTCAACCAGTGACTGAATTTATGGCAGATAGCCCACTTCAAAGCCAAGAACTCAAGGCGGTGTGCAGGATATCTGGACTGGGCTTGGTTCAAGGACTTGCTAGCAAAGGCTACAGGTCTTGCTTTCTGTTCACCCTCTGCTACTTGGCTCAGACATGCACCTAGACCATAGGTGGAAGCATCAACGGACAAAATGAAGGGCTTGCTGAAATCTGGATGAGCCAACACAACAGTGTCCAAAAGAGCCTGTTTCAGAGACTGGAAGGCTTCCTGGCATTCTGTAGTCCAATCAGCAGGAGACAGCTTATGCCATTTTGGGCGCTGGGAACGGGGCTTGGACTTGGGCTCAGATGTTAGTTTATATAACGGTCCCGCTAGGGTGGAAAAGCCTTCAATGAAGTGGTTGTAGTAGTTGAACATGCCCAGAACTGATCTCAACTTCTGGGGAGAGGGAGTACAACCATCCTCAGATGATAGGTCAGACCGCATTGGGAGTTTGCCCCATAGTATGTGCTCTGTACGAGGCTGCTGTGTTACAGATTTCTTTAATCTCACTTTGCCTATCTTGGCTGGAATATGGGGACCTCTCCAATGCTCAAGGTTGGCCATCAGCGCCAGAAACTTGGCACTTTCTCCCACATTTCCAGTGTCAGGTTCTTTCAGAAGTTTCCAGTAAGCCTTGTCATTTTTCATGCAGTGCAGGAGGTGTTTTATGACATTGGTGCCTATGATGAAAGCGTCAACTTGGCCAGGTATCACAAGTACAGGAACCATCATCTAAATGCCATATACAGTCATTTTCAGGTCATAGATGCACTTGGGTTTCACTTTAACACCTCCACAGCCCACAATGATTGTATCTGTGTCTCTGCTATTGGAAATGGCTGACCCACCGCATTCAAGGAGGATGCGCTCTGTCTCCACATTCATAGTGCAGGCCATGGAGCCACTGTCTAAAAGCCCACGGAACTGTCTGTCTGCCGTCTCAACTATTGTATAAAAAACGCTTTCACTGTCCATTAAATGCTGTGTTCTTTGAAATATGACTTTATCATCTCCTTCTTGTTCACAAAAGTAACTATACATTGACTGAAGGTCGTCTGCATCTGAACCATTGGGGGCAAACTCAGTGCCCACTCTCTCCCCCTCTGAGTGTGGACAGGCTAGTTTTCCGTATGAGTAGCGTTGGTCTGAGCAGGACTAGGAGAGGTGTGCTGGCGTCTGGGGCAGTCTTTGATGCTGTGGCCTCTTGAAAAAGCAGTCGAAACACAGGTGGTCACGAACACAGTGTGTTTTTGTGCTGTGAGTTCTGCTGTCACAGACATGACACATGTTACGGGGCCTGGGGTGCTGGAATTGAGTGTTATATTGGGGACTTGGTCTGTTGCTTTGAGCCTGCTGATCATGTAGGCTTGGACAGCATGTCTATCAACTGAGACAGCGATGTGGTATCAGGGTTGCTGGACAGAGGAATTGGCAGTGAGACAAGGGGCTGGGGGGGCTCAACACGCTGGGGGCTGGGCCTTACCTCCATGAGGGACTGAGTATTCACAATATACTCTGACTGTGACATGCAATGTTGTGGGATTGTATGTTGTCTTCTGCTTGCAATTCTGAGCTCTCGCTGACGGCTCTCAAGCATGTCCTGCACCTCCACAACAGACCATTTTTCCAAAGGTTTGCTCCTGAAGACTGTGGCTAGGTGTTCATCAGGACAATGACGGATTAATTGTATTGATACTTCAAGTCCGGGTTCATCAACTGAACGACCCCTCCGATTTAGACAGTCAACAACATGCTCCATAGTTTCATTAAGCCGGAGCCAATAATCAAAGGCACTCTCACCAGGGGTTGGCAAAGTAGTGTAGAAGTCAAATAGGGGAGTTGAAGAGGAGATGGCTTCGCCAAAGTGCTGTTTAAGAATATTAAACACTGCATCAGGGTTATACGCAAGATTGTAGGGGCTGTTTCTCACTGACACTTTGACAATTTCTTTAGCTTTGCCTGCAAGTCTTTCCATTATTTCCCCAAAACATTGCTCTGTTTCAATGTGTCTTTTAGGAAGATAGGCTGTCATCACCTCTATCCACTCATATACAGTGCATTTGTCAGTGTGATCTCCTCTAAATGTGGGGGGCTCTTTGATATCCGGTTTCACTATCAGATTCACTTTGGACATATCAAATGTATTGGAACTGGTTGTGCCACTACTAGACCCATGGGATGGAGTTTGGGGTGATTTGATATAAGTGGGGTTGTTATTTTGCTGAATTAAGCCATTAGCAATCAACTGGGAAGTGATTGATGCTCCAATTTGTTGCCCTAACTGCAGAATTATTTGAGACAGTTGCTCCCCATGTGCAGTATTTTGACTTGTATTATAAGTGTTCTGCTTCACTCTATCAGGGCCTACATTGTAACCACTCTGACAATATACATTATCATAAGCACAAGTGTCTCTGGGCCCATTATTTACATTGTTGTCATTTACCACTGCATGCCCTGCTAGCACACGCCCCTCACTCTCAAGCGTGACGTC
Organism: Euthynnus affinis; assembly: GCA_029490765.1. Classification (NCBI taxonomy): domain Eukaryota; kingdom Metazoa; phylum Chordata; class Actinopteri; order Scombriformes; family Scombridae; genus Euthynnus; species Euthynnus affinis. The sequence continues at coordinate 580,084 of CM055861.1, read as the reverse complement.
ACTGCATGTGGAAAGCACATCAACACTGACAGAGCGCTGTAGCTGCTCTCCTCCTCTCCCCTCCCGTTTAGGATTTACATACTTTGAGGACATGGCTTACAAAGACAAACTAGCCAGGCAAGAAATCATGAAAGGTAAAACAAACAATATATATATGTATCCCCTTTTAGCATAAACAACTAAAATAAAACTTGTTTGTAATTACAAGAACGTTAGCAAGCTACGTAATGTCCGCTAGCTTACACTCGTTGCTTAGCAACCAAAATAACACTGACAGTCGGAGTTAGTCTCCGTTGGAGTAGCAGCTCACTCGTTGGACAGCTTTGCTGAAAATGTCCCGGGTTTAAGGCACCAAATGTAACGGGCGTAACAGTCTCTCAGTTTACATTTGCTCCTGTTAATCTTTCTTGTCAGTGATGTTACAGGTGACAGCCTACGGTCTCTGCGTTGTGTAGTGATGTTGTTAACGGCTGACAGCAACAATGACTCCAACAGGACACCCAAACAGCTCCGATGTCGATTCAAAGACGATTTTATATTGCATATTGCACTTCGGGATCTGAGGGATACAAGCCCGGTCTCAGTAAAACTCAATCAAAATCATACAAAATCAAAATCATAATCAAAGGAAACTTACAATATTTATAAATTATCTGTTAAGAAACCACATAACCGTTACAACCGTTACGGGACCAACGGACTAACGTTAACAAAAATCAAAAACTATTTTACAAATTATACAAAGTACACTATTACTAAAGATCATTCAATACACATATATAATCACTCTCAATATCAATATTGTTATGATTAACAATTAAGTCATTCTCAAATCAGCTACATTCAGTACATTCATATTTACAGATTTCTATGTAACTCCTATACACTCACCTGAGGGATACAAGCCAGGTCTGACTTGTTTCCCCCAGTGATAGGCTTTATAAATGATTTGTTACCATGGATACAACATTAATATAATAATTATTAAATATAAAATAACAGCACAAAATAATAAAAATAACACAAATATGTACATAATACAACCATTAAATAAAGTTAAAATTAGTGACAAAATTGAATTCTATATTACAAGATTTTGAACTACTATTAATGTTACAACTATTGTTTAATGTAACATGCCAGAGGCATATGTTACACATGCACAGTCTAACTGGGTGAAACACAACTAAAGTAAAACTGAATCAACAGTCAGATCAACCAAAACAACACACACAAGTGGAGCTCTTACAAAACATTTAACATCAAGCATGGGAATTTAACATCAAACATCTGTGTTAAGCATCAAAATAACATACAGTCTTACAACAGTGAGTCTGCCCAGGTGTCAGCCTTACTTTATGATCATAGTAAACGATTAGATGTGTGTTTGTCCATCTTTTCCTCTGTTTTGCATTGAGTGGGTCCATGTGACCCCAGTATCCTGGCTCATCAGCTGGTTCTGGATTACGTCTTTGTCCAATATCATGTGTAGGTGGAGTAGGACGCAGATATCAGGTCTTGGCAGTCCTGCTAAATGGCCCAACAGGTCCAGGCTGCAGATTTTTTTTTTTTTTTTTTGACCCTGAACGCAACAGTGCCTGGAGTGCTGTGACCATAGGAGTAGAAGTAGAGAGTGAGTCAAGAGAGAGACAGACAGTAGCTAACATTTGCTACCCAGCTAACATAGCTAATGTTACTGATATGTCATCATTGTCCACTGTCAGTGTTAAAGCTGGCAAGATATTGGAATATTAATAATAAAAGTGGCAGATCCTTTTCTAATTACTTTGTCTGTACATCTTTGCGCCAAGAACACACCAGAGAGAAAAAGAAAAAGAACATTTTCAGACTTCAAGCTCCAAGTCCTGACCAACAATGAGGCATTCCTCAAAACTTCAGGGAAGGAGTTCAAACTTGACAAAGAGAATTTCCCAATCTCTCAGTGCTGATGGTTGTTCCAAACAAACCTTCAGACAGCAAAAGAAAATTACATGATTTAAACAGGAGGACAAAAGAAAAATATAATTCTGGTGCATAAAGTGCCTGAATCATGAGTATTCATGGTGTTCCATCGTCATTCTGTCAACTTCAGAATCAGTGGGATTAGTCGTCACAGGAAACAACACACCAAAAGGCAAAAAAACATTCTTCTTGTCTTGTCAGCTTTTCTGTGGCCTTTAATGTGCATCCCACGCTTTTCTTTTACAATTTGTGTGTGTGTCTCGACCTTTCTTCCAAGTTCAAACTGACTTCAGGATAATGTCTGTGTGTGTTTGTGTGTGTGTGTGTGTGTGTTTGTATATATGAGTTTGCCATGTCGTTTTCTGTGTTTGACTGTTGAATGTTGTGAGCATTGTGTGTGTTTGCGTGCATGAGTGCGTGCATGCATGCATGTCAGTGTGGCTCCAAGCCCTCATGCGTCAGAGGGTCTTTCTCTTTCTGTGGCCCCTGAGCAAACATATTAAGAACTACCTTATCACTGCTTACACAGCCAGGGCCACACACACACACACACACATTAAACACAAGCCTAAACACACATCACATTCACAAAAAGATAGCTTTGACTTCAAACACACAAAGCTTGCCGCTAAACTCCCCAAATGTCACCGATCCATCAACGAAGAAGAGACGGGGCTAGAGAGCTTTTCAGGCCTGCCATTGGTTGACACGGATCCATTGGTCAGATTTGCAGACACAAACTCAGGTTTATAAAGATGAGACTGGTTGGGTGTGTTAGGGAGAGGAATGCATCCAACACACTCTTGACAAGCCTTCTTCAAGAGGCGCATCGAAGGAAAATCTACTTGCATGAAGACTTCCTTTATTATATGGATAAAAACAAAGATATTTAACTGTAAAACTCAGAGCTAGAGTAGACGAATACCAACATTTGGTTGAAACACAGGAAAAACATTGAAACTTCTTGATCTATCACAACTGAAGAGAGTTCTTGTGACACAGATTTTGAGAAATTAACAGGACTTCAAAGAAAAGGAGCTCAAAAGATAAAAAAAGGAGGGACCTAAAACACTGGAGATCAACAGACCTTGAAAATCTTTGCCAAACTCTACACCATCTGCAAGATCTCCAACATGAACAGAAAGTCCATTCAGACCAATGAGTTGAGAATTAGAAACGACAACACAGCTTGAAAATCTGTATACCAGAAGTCTTTAGGGAACAGAAACCTGACACATAGTTTGAAAGAGTTTGAGTTTGAAACTTAAGATAAAAGCCAATTCACTGTTAGTGACAATAGTTTAGCACTACGTACGTAACTTACCATCTGTTTCAAGTGCTCATTAACATCCAACATGCTTAACAAAGCAGCACTAGTGATGGTGACGAAGGTTGCCATGATGACGCTGATGATTCTTCAGATGGGTGTGGAGGCAGCACCTACTGAGAGAGGTAAGGAAGCTGTTGAGATAACAGGCAAGAGCAGCTGATGCTGATAGATTTAGTTGATCTTGATGATGATGCTTTTCAAGTTGCTAAATGAGATTGGTGTTACTTGAAGACCCAAATCTATTGCCAGACAGGGCATTAATACACATGACTTCTTGCACTGGCACTGAATGTGAATCATCCAATGTTCATATTATAATTCTGAGAATATTGAGCTGAGTAGCACAGACAAGATGAGCATCTTCTCAAAATGCATCATGTTTGTGAAGACTGATGAGATGTTTATTGAAGGGCACTATGGAAGGTTTTTGGTAGTGGCCACTTTGATGGCTCTTGTTGGTTCATTAGCTTTTTGAAGGTTATCCAGCCTGATATCCTAGGAATTATGTTTATACTGGACAGTTCAACATGGGTCATGATTTATATCCACTGCAAACACTCTGCCAATGCAGTAAGTAGCATGCATTATATATAGAAAGATTAAAAAGGGTGTATATATCATATGGCTTTGATTTATTACCATGTACAAAAACCTTTAATCACATACAAAGAGAAGACATTACTGTGTTGTACCAGATGTAGCTGCTAGCTATAGTTCATCTACAGTTCCTGGACAGCTAGACACAAAAACTAATACAACAATGGCTTTCAAGCAGGAGGCTGGAGTTTATATCTTCCAACAGTTTTTGCATTTAGTCAGCTGTAACCACTCTTTCCCTAACTCTAACCAAGTTTTTTTTTAACTCCTTAAGCCTGACTATACCTACTAACTATCATTTATTTGGCATGACCAAAATCTTTTCCTTACTTTAACCATAATTGCCCCATGCAGACATTGTAGAATTTAAGAAAAAAAGAGAGAAAGAAAACACTAGCAGCAACAAAGAGCAGCAACAGCAGGAACTGCTGGCGAAGGACAGAAGAGGATGCCAACACGTCAGCATGGTTTAGGGGGCTTCCTGCAGATTAGAAACTACAAAGAACTCTGAAGAAGAAGTCAAATTAGTGACATGCATTAATTGTAAAAGAATACATACTGATAGAGAAGAGGGCAGAGAAGCTCAGTGCATCATTGGAAGTTCCCCGGCAGTCTAGGCCTATAGCAGCATAACTAAGGGCTGATCCAAGACAAGCTTGATCAGACCTAACTATAAGCTTTATCAAAAAGGAACATTTTAAGCCTACTCTTAGACGTAGAGAGGGTGTCTGCCCCTTCAACTGAATCTGGGAGATGGTTCCACAGGAGAGGAGCCTGATAGCTGAAGGTTCTGCCTCCCGTTCTACTTTTAAAGATTGTAGGAACCACCTGTAAGCCTGCATTCTGGGAGCACAGTGCTCTAGTGGGAAAAGATGGTACTATGAGCTCTTTAAGATATGATGGTGCCTAACCATTAAGGGCTTTGTAATTGAGGGAAAGGATTTTGAATTCTGTTCTTGATTTTACAGGAAGCCAATGCAGCAAAGCTAAGATGGGGGAAATGTGATTTCTTTTTCTAGTTTTGGTCAGTACATGTGCAGCTGCATTCTGGACCAGTTAGAGACTCTTTATAGACTTGTTAGTGCAGCCTGATAATAATGAATTGCTGCAATAGTCCAGCCTAGAAGTAACAAATGGACTATTTTTTCTGCATGAGTGTGCCTGATTTTAGCGATATTACGCAAGTGAAAAAAGGCAGTCCTGAAATTTGTTTTATGTGGGAGTTAAAGGACATAGCTTGATCAAAGATAACAGATTCCTTACAGTGGTGCTGGAGGCCAGAGTAATACCATCTAGATTAGCTAAATCATCAGATAACATATCAGTACGGTGGCCCCGAAGTGCACATCACAACAACAAATAGGAAAACAAATCAAAAAACACAACGGCAAACAACAAAACACAACAACAAATCATAAAACACAACAACAAATAACAAAACACAATGACAAATCGGAAAACACAACAATATTAACTCAAACCGGAAAAGGTAGGTACCTATAGCTTATCGCTTAGGTTAGGTGCACTGTTGATCTTTTTAACCGGGAAATGTGCTATACGCCTTCATTTGGTTCCAGTGTTACGCATAGATGTATAATAAGAGCTCTTATAATACATCCAGCAGCAGCTGTTTTATGCCTTTATCAGCAGATTCGTCACACGTATAAACATATAACTCGCAATTTTCAAGTCACATCTCAGATCTACTGCGGTGAATATGAGCATATATAAGTCAGCAGCCACCTATGAAAGATAAATAAAATAAAATATAGTCTTTGTAAGATTGCACTGAGCTGGATTGATGTTACTACAGCAAAGTGATCTTCTGTTATCAGTCACTTGATAAGGTTTGCATGAGAAAGTTAGCTTGAAAACCAGTTGGAACATAACACCATGGATGTATTATAAGAGCTCTTATTATACGTCCATGCGTAACACTGGCACCAAATGAAGGCGTATAGCACAGCTCCTGGTTAAAAAGACTGACAGTGCACCTAACCAATAAGCGACAAGCTATAGCTAGAGTTAATGTTGTTGTGTTTTCGATTGTCGTTGTGTTTTGTGATTTGTTTTTTTTTTTCCGATTTGTTGTTGTGTTTTGTGATTTGTTGTTGTCTCTAGGCAACAATGATTCCAAGGCAACTGGACTTAGATTTGTCTTATGAAGACGTTTTGCCTCTTATCCAAGCGGCTTCATCAGTTCGTAACGTAACTGCGTTACGAACTGAGTCCAGTTGCCTTGGAATCATTGTTGCCTAGAGATAAATATGACCTGGACAAATGAGAATATACACAGACTGATTTGTTGTTGTGTTTTGTGATTTGTTGTTGTGTTTTGTGATTTGTTGTTGTTGTGTTTTGTTATTTGCCGTTGTGTTTTATGATTTGTTGTTGTGTTTAATGATTTGTTGTTGTATTTTGTCATTTGTCGTTGTGTTTTGTGATTTGTTGTTGTGATGTGCACTTCAGGGCCACATAACTTCAGTTTTGTCTGAGTTTAGTAGCAGAAAACTGCAGGTCATCTAGGTCTTCATTTCCTAAGGCATGCTGTGAGTCTAGTTAACTGATTGGATTCAACAGGCTTCATTGATAAATATATTTGGATATCATCTGTATAACAATTAAAATTTATGGAGTGTTTCCAAATAATATTACCTAAGGGTAGCATATACAAAGCGAATAGTATAGGTCTAAGAACAGAACCTTGTGGAACTCCTTGTCTAACTTTTGACATCATCATGACATCATGAGCTTCTTTAATGCTAGCTGATTGGCTAATGTCTATGTGTATCAATCCAAATGTGTATCAATCCAAATGTACGGCTATGGCATAAACATGTGCTATAATGGTGTTTATTTATATTGTATCCTACATTTAACCTTCTGATGGTTGGACCAAAGTTCTTTAGCTCTTGGAACCTCTGAGGAGCCTTTGTCTCCATAAACAGAGCGATAGAAATTATTTTATGGAGCAGCCCATGTAGCATACTGATGTTACATGAGAAAATGAAAATAATGGTTGAATGCAGGCTCTCCCTTCAGACTAATTATAAAAAAAGATTTAAAAAATTCAAACATACATTCACTGGCTGGAGAAACATCCATAAAACCTCTTGAGTCCTTATGCAAACAAACTCTAAAAACTCTGGGCAAAAAACAAATGCATTTCCATCACTGTAGGGTACTGGAGAAATACAATTTACCGAGCTTTGAGAATTTTAAATTATCCTCAAATTTGTGCATAGTTTATAAAATTTCAAATGGTTTGGCCCCTCCTCCACTATGTGACTTTGTGAACACATGCTCAGCAAGTTTTATTAGATCCTCCAGAATATTCTCTATACAAGATTGTATCATATGATTTCATCACACTGCATTTGAGTACTCAGCTTTCTCTGTGAAAGCCACAACTCAGTGGAATGCCCTACCTGACTACATGAATAACTGTAGTTCAATCATTACATTCAAGGCCAAATTTAAAAATCTACTAAAGATCAATCAGCTGTGTGACCACTGAGTCTAAACTCCATCTATGGTCTTCTCAGATAGTCTTGCTTTTAATTTGACAAGTTTACATTCATTTGGAATTGACATTGTAGGTGTATGTGACATATTGTTGTGTGTAGCTTTGTATTTTCTATTTTTGTATGGTGTGTTCTCTGTGTTTTTTGCTTTGTACTGTTTGTTGTTGTATGTTTTGATTGTGGGAGACTGCGGATGCATATTAGCTTTGAGCTTGCAGTGCATCTTTAATGTTTGAAAACTGCACAGTGTCCCAATTAATAATAATAATCCAATCCAATCAAATCAATGCACACTGCTCTTATGTAATCAGCAATATATAACACACATACGATATTTTAGAGTAAATGTTGCTAATAGGCTGGTAAATAATCTATTCAACTATGGAACGATAGAGCAAAACAACATGATGTCTGTACTTCCAAACTCAATACCGATATGTAGAACATCATGGCACAAATTTGAATTTAGACACCAACAATGTAATTGTTAAAAAAAGAACAACAGGATTGCTATAATTTCTAGTTCTTTGTGTTACCTGTTGATATTAATGCTGACTACTACAAAACTCAGACACTGAACTACATTGTTGCAAAAACTTAGACATCATTATGTACACACATAAACACAACTTATATAACTCTTATGTCACAGCTGAGGTCCCTTAGATATTCCTCTAGCAACCAGCAATGCAGCAGAATCCCACAGAAATGGCGTGTGTGTGTGTGTGTGTGTGTGTGTGTCCACGTGTAGGACTATCTGAGGGTTATGTGTATGCAGCAGCTATCCTAGACTGATAAATGACGTGATGAGCATGTGATGACGTCAGCAAATCATAGACCTGAACTCAGACAGCTTCCTCACACAGTTAAACCCACTTTTAATTCTGAGTTAGTCAAAGGGAATCTGTCCCTTATACACAAATATATTGAATCCAATCACCAAACTGTAGAAAAACATACAGGATTGTAGCTCTTCCTTTGAGGCACTGGATGGAGGAAGTTAGTGGCACAGCTTCATCATACAGAAAACAGAAGTAAGACAAGCACTGGCATTTGACATGTTTTATTTAAATGTTAAATTAACTTTAATTTTAGATTAAAACTTTTAGCTAAAAGTGACATTTTTTTCTCCTGGGATTTTTATTAACTCAACTAATTTAATGTTGCTAACATTAGTTCAAGTTATTGCTAACCATGTAATGTAAATTGTACTTACTGTACTTTGGCTGAGCCCTAAAAACCTGAGATAAAAAAGGAGAGATAAAAACCTGAAGATAATATTTGCTTGTTAGCTTCATAAGTTAACTTTTACCTAACGCTCATTGATACGGATATATCAATGGCTAAGTTAATGGCACAAGCTAAGTATTTGCTAACTTCGTTAACACTAGTTCACTAACTCACTGTCAGCTTAGATAGTATTTCTTGCTCTCATATAGTAAAAAAAAAAAAAAAAAGCATTTTCCACTTTGCTTTGTTAGACTTTGATAGAGAAAGTGACACAGTAAAACTGAATCAAAACCAAGCATTTAGACATTTCCTGTAAGCAGCTGCTTGGTTTGTGAAAGGATTTTAGCAGGACTTTTCCCGATATTTTGTTGACCCCATTAACATACATGAGGGGGGCAAGCTATTATAAACACAGTTTTGAAAAAATTGAATTTATGGCAGAGCTGTTGTAGTGGATCGCATTAAATTGCACAGGTGTTCCTAATAAAGTGCTCAGTGAGTGTATCCAGTGGATGAAAGTGGAACAGAGATTCATGAGTGTTTGGTTTTCAAAGGGTGCATTTGGTTATTAGTTATAATTCTTAATTATCAGAGATAATTATGAATTATGAAAGAATAATTAAATTTAATTATTATTATCATTAATAATATGGGACACCACCCAGAAACCGGGACCAATAACCAAACGTTGCCTCATATTCAATTAGAGAAACCAATATCTGAGATATCAGCACCACTAAGTGAACGGTGAAGGTGAGAAATCCAAGCACTGATTCTCTCAATCAGACACTTAATACAATAAATAATAATACTACAATAAAATAAACAATAAAATATGCATAATAATGACAAGAAAACTTCTCTTTAAAGCTATAAGTAGTATTTATTAACTCCACAAGAATCAACAAAGTCAACAATTGTTCGACCAACAATTACTACACTACCAACTACACCTAAGCAAAACACATAAAACAGCGGTGTGTAAAAGGTAAAACAAACAGCATGTAAAAGCAGAGCACTGTGTGTGTGTGTGTGTGTGTATGTGTGAGTAAAGATGGCCAACTTGAATCACGTGATGAGTCACGTGTTCTAAGATGGCGCGGCTTCCAGGGGAAGTAATGTCAAGTGTGAAGCGATCGGTGGAAGATGTCCTCAGGTTCAGTTAACAATAGAAGACAGTGCCACCAGTGGCTGGCTGCGTATCTGCACACACACAAGTCTGATGGAGGATAACAAAGGGGCAATGCGGCACTGTGTCCTGTGTTATCTGACCATGGGTTGTGTGGAAAAACGTGGTCAAATGGATGTGTAAATGTGTGTGTGCATGTGTGATGTGTGTTAGTAAAAGAGAGGTGGAAAGCGAGAAGAAGGGAAATGGACTCTCAGTCCCACAACCGTGAGAGAAGAGAAGAGGTTGCTATAGCTACAGAGAGCAGGTGTATGAACAGTAGTCTGTAGCTCGTTGTCTGATTGTAGACTGACAAAGCCACTTACTTTCCACTCACAGTGGCAGAAACACAAGAAGAAAGAAATTCCAAGTGGGATCACACAAACATAGCAAGGTGAGCACAGAACTAAACAGATAGAGACTTAAAAATACTCCTCAGAGTACAGCAGCAAGCAGACTCAGTGATCCATTAAAACACACAACAATACCAAGCGCAAAGTTCATTTAACACACAAATCTATGTCTCTGCCCAGACAACCTCTTACTTTTGTCGCTCTCCTGAGCTGAATGGGTGTGTGTGTAAATCTGTCAGCAAGATCCAGCAACAAGTCCTTCGGTGCAGGCACTGACGGTGCCGTCCTTGTTCCTTGAGGCTGACAGCACTGGTTTCTTGGCAGGGCAGCGAAGTGTTCAGGTGAGCATGTTTCTGGTGTCATCTCGTCCAGTGACTTTGAAACTCCAAAGACACAGGGGTAATAGCACACATGTACAAGCCGCTTTTTTCAGTGATCCAGCTGACCAAAAAGGCAAACCTTCTCCTAAGTGTGGCTACCTAAAAGAGGCTGAGCTTAGCTCCCGGATTTTTGTTTAAAGGGGGAGTGACGTCACAGCCCGTTACCATGACTCCCGGTGTTATAGCTGCATCTCTGCCAAACAGAGACATGAGCCTGCCACTTCCTGGTGGACTTGCATCTAGGTGCGAAAATCAGGAGGAACGAGTGAACATTGACACGTGGTGGGATTCCTTTGAAAACAAAGGGCAGAGATGGCCTCTTGGTGGAGGCCATGGAGTTTCCATGCAAGCTTTTCTTTGTCTGACCTGGTGATGGAGGCCCAACATCCCCCCTTTGGTCTGAGGGATGGGTTGCTGGCTACAGTCCTTAGAGAAACCCAAGGGCCAACTAGTCCATGGAACAGGTATGACCAGTGGGTTACACAGTCCATATTCCTGACTCTAAGAATCTGTAATACCTGAGAAGCAGTCAGAGTTTATACAGTTCAGTTAGACTGAGGTTTTGGCATCTGGGCAATTAAACAATGGGGTTACATCTGGGCAGAGATTTGTTCCTGGTGAAATGACTTGTGGCTAAAATAACCCATAGTGAGTCCAGATGGTATGAGGCTGAACTTCACTAGTTTGCTTCCTTCAGCTAGGAGCTCTTGCTGAAGGGTGCCTCAATAGTCAAGTTGTGACCTCTGAATGCATCCATAATCTCAATCTGTGTTTCTTGTTGGTCAGGGTTGAGATGATGGAGGACAATGTCACCTAAGTGTATGGTGGCTCCCTGAGGAACTGTCAAGCACATTGACCATGAGGGCTTCATTAACAGGGGTTCTAACGAGCCAACGATTACCTGCTCACTCTACCTTTGTCTTCATACCTTCGTCTTTAACAGTCTACCCTGACACCTTTGTTCAGGGGACCACAGAGGCCACAGAGGGAATTACTAACATCCTGGATGAAAGGATAACCTGGGCAAACTAAGTGGACATCTTTAGTTTTGGTACACGTTAAGGTTGGGACTAAGGTAGAGTGAGGGGTAATCGTTGTGATATGCAAGTGTTGGTGGTGTCTTGAGGTGAATGTGAGTGTTATCCTGCCAAAACCCAATGTTCAACACTGATTTTAACTGGTACACATTCTGCTGCTCTATGATGGGGAGATTGAGGAGGAACCCTATCTCCAGGTTCTGTGGGTGTACGTAGACAGGAATTGCACTGCCAAGACTATTTGCCAGGTGGGCCTGTGAAGAATGTACTATTCACTAGTAGGCCTCCAAGGAACCGCTTTGGGTGTTTTCCACCACGGAGGTTCTTCTCTGTGACCAGGAACTTCTGCAGCTATTCGAGAAAGTGGATGATTTGTTTGGCGTGCTCAACAGTGTCATGTGCTTGGGTTCCACTTAATTTGCTCTCTGTCAGGCGTGGAGGCAGGCAGATATGCTTGTGATACATGTCCCAAGAATCTAGTTGGGTAAAGGTCCTTTGAGTGTATATGCTAATTAGGAGTCCAGGTATCTCCTGCAGGACGATACATTGATGGCCAGTAGGCAACCTGTTGAAGGGTTTGGAGAGTAGCCCTGTAACTCCGGTGAACTCCACAAGGGAGTCATGGGCATGGGCTAGTATCACCCCCCAAAGGTCCATCAGGACAACCCATCGAGCGGGTCCCTGACCATTGGAAGTGTAGACCAGCAGGCCGTTGTCCAGTTTGAGATGGGGTTGGATGTGGTGAGGAGCTTTCAGCTCTTAAGGCTCACCAGATGATGTTGGAGGAGTTTGCTGTGCCATGGAATTTGCCATCAACTGCCAGATGGCTTGGATAGCCGCTCTTTCCTGCATGGCAACAAAGTCAGTATCTTTGGGTCTCCCACCCAGATGCAATGTCTATGCACAGGTTTGAGGGTTCTCACATCTCTCTCATGCCTGTCGGCGAGTGATGGCATTCACCACTCTGACTTGGGACGTCTGAAGCCATTCTTCCTTGAACTCCCAGGGCATGCCCCCAACTTAGCTAGCCAGTTGGCTTCATTGTTGCCATCTTTATCGGGACCCAAGGTTTGGTAATGACCTTTGACTTTCTCCCGGTACCTGTCATCCCACCAACTCCTGCCTAGATGTGGCTCTCATGGTGGAATGAGCAGGCATTCTCATCGTGGTAGTGGTGCTTGGAAGGAAGGGATGCTGAAGTGACAATTGAGGTTTGGGGGCTTGGCTGCCCTTCACAGTCACAGTGTTGGCACTCCACTAAGCCTTGACCCAAGGTAATTTTATGGCTCTGTGCATACTTCACCTCAACATTGCAGTCTTGTAGCACCATCATCCATGTCACAATGCGGCTGTTCAACACACGCCCCTTCCCTCAGCTGCTGGCTGTTCAGGAAGGTGACAGGTTGGTGAAATGTCTCAATTATCACCTTCCAGTCTCCAGTGTAGGTGCAGAAGTGCTTCACAGCCCAAACTGTGGTGAGAAGGGCCCTTTCACAGTCGCAAAACTTCATCTCAATGCTGCTAAGTTCTTTCAAACTAACTATTCCAAATGTTGTACTTCTTTCAAACTAACTATTCCAAATGTTGTACCCTCTAAGAAACACAACAGTTATAAAGTTTCTACCAGAAAACATGAGTACTCTATGGGTCAGTCTGGTGAGGGGTCCTAATCAAAGTTCCCTATCCTGTGGGTGGTGTGTGAGTGTGCCTGGTGGTGTAAGTAGTGTGGCCATGGTGTGGGTGTTCTAGAAGCTTACCTCTTGGGGGCTGAAGGGTGTCCTTCGTGAAGAAAAACCCTAACCAAGTCCGGAGTGGTCTCTCTCAGAGAGATAAACTACTGCACCGGAGCTTTTAGAAAATGATTGATTTTTTATTCAGTCAGGGATTACAATTTATGATTCAATAATATAAAAAGAAATTTACAAAAAGTAAAAAATGAGAAAGCTGGTTTTCGTTGGTTTTCACATGCCTTCAATTTTCAGGCCTATTTTCTTTGTCTAGGGTCAATTTAGGGGAATGGCTTCAGATTTAGCCACTCGTTGTCTAAATATTAACATATATTTATCTACATATATATTAATATACTAATTTATTCTAAATTTGGCATTGACTGTTTCACCTCCATGAACATAAACTTGAGTAGCCTGTCTGCATACACAAAGCAACATACCCAAGAGAATCAGACAGGACATCACCAAGTTTAACCCAAGGAGAGCTTGAAAACACTTGAAAACAGTGGTCATCAAAATAGAAAACTGTAAAAAACAGAGGTCATCAAATAGAAAACTGTGAGAGTAATTATAGATAGAGTATTTATACTGCTTGAAGGTCCCTAATGGGCTTCAACCTATAAATGTACTATCATAAGAGTGGGAACAAAAACCCCAAAACAGAATGCTGTGGAATAAAAAGATTATAATAAGAAAGAATAAAAAGGAACGCTTCTCTTGTCAAAACCTTATCCTCATAGCACATATCTATGAGGACACGGGCTACACTCTTAGCAGGCCTACTTCACTAGCTTGAAACCCTCTTAAGGCCTAATTCTGACAATATCTTGTTGGCACACCTGTGGAGGTATCCTTTAGTTTCTTTGTTTTTTCTTGAGATTTTTGATATACATAACTTGTTTGATACATATATCGGGTCTATAATGGCCTTTTACGGCCTAAAGCGTCCCACAAGTCTAATGCAGTCAAGATAGAGGCATATAGCTTTCGAGAACTATGCTACTCTCTACTGCACCTAGTAAAGTTTTCAGGTTCAGGTAGTTCAGGTTCCTGATCAGCAAGATTGCACATTTCTTCACCTCACTCAACTCAGAACTTGAATAAAATGTCAGATCTCTTACCTTTAAAATGCACAAAATGAAGATGATGAAGAGTGGCGTTTTGACAGGGCCCAAGGCATGTTCATTATTGCATAGCCTTTCCAGCACAGCTCTTGTCTCTGTCTGGGATGATTTGGATGGCTTGTTATAAAGGACAAGTCTGGTTTATCACTTTTGCTCACCAAGTTAATTGTTGAGATCTAGAAATACTGCAACATCACTACAACAAAATCCAAAAATGTTAGAAACACGAGCAGTCAGACAATCTTATAGGTTGTAAACAAACCAACAGTTTATGCAGATTATCTAAACCACTTTGGAGGTCAAACTGAAAGTGAGCGTACTCGAAATGTCATTCATAATACTCTTCATTTTCTCCTCAAGTAGGTTTTACTACCCTGGAACGATGGCCAAAATCTTAAAGTACCCCAGGAATGTTAATATCATTACTATGTTTTTTTTTTCTCCTCCAGATCCTCTTCTCAGTCTTACTCACTCATTCACTGTACCAGAGAAGTCTACAGCTCTAAACCCAAGCAAGTACCTGAAACAACAGCTTCTAAGTACCAAATCAGCTGGAGTGGATGGTACATCAAAAACGACTGACAAAACCACTACAAGGACTATCACTGCTGGCATCAGGTTGGGACAATTGAGGATTCACCCTGGGACAGTCAATCCAGATAAACAAGTCCAGATGCTGAAGATGATCTCAGCCTTGGCGGAGCTGCACAGAACATTTAACAACACACTGAACACACGGATCACTATCATGCCACGAGGTAATAGTGACATTCACTTGCAGTACTTATTGGAGTCCCTCTGATTGACATTTCATCATTACATCCATAGTAACACTGGCCAATCACCTTTTTAGGGATGGCAGTGTCTGCTGGTTGGATCATCACTTGGATAGATTGTTGGATTTCCATGAAATTCAAGGTCCCCAGAGAATGAACGCTAATGATATTGTTGACTCACTCTAGTGTCATCAACATGTCAAAGTTGTCACGTATTCAGTGAAATAGCCTCTCATCTCCTTCCTTTATAAATTCATTTAAGCATTTTGTACAGACATTCATGGTATATCCTAGTGACTTTGGTTGTCCCCTGACTTTTCATTTAGCATTCCCTGCAGTTTGAAATTTTTGGCCCCTGCCACTGTTGTGCTTGGGTCCTAATTATCTCTTCAAAAAGTTCCTTGCACTTTCAGTGCCAAAGACCATTGTGCGGCTGTCGTATTATCACTGCTGACGAATTTCCAGGATTGTTGGGCACTCTGTGAATGGGAAAATTTTCTTTGTGCAATATGTGGCACTGGACATGACATTAAGGATATATATATATATATATATATATATATATATATATATATATATATATATATATATATATATATATATTTATAGATAGATAGATAGATAGATAGATATAGATATATAGACATATAGATATAGATTGTGTATACAATTGATGACATATGTGCCATTAAGACTTCACTTTGTGTTGCCCGTAGACAATACTACATAAGTGATATAGTAATGCAGTAATACATGTACCAGAAGGCAAGCAACATAGATATACATTTTCATGGATATTGGAAATTGAATATATGAAATGAATATGACTCCCTGGCACTGAAAGTTAACCTATTGTTTTTGTAAAAGTTATTATTATTAGGACCTGAGCACGAAAGTGACAGGGCCCAATGGTCCCTGGCACTGAAAATGCAAGGAATCTACTCTTTTAGATTATTATTATTATTACTTTATTCCCCACACTTGGGCTTGCAGGGCTCAAAAACTCACAAAAATCGCCACAAACACAAACATTGCAAAGTTCTATAGAGACTCGTGTGACGGCCCCTGCCTAACCATCTATGGGTTACTGTGCTGGTGTGGTGTTTATGTTTATATTTCTGTCGAAGGTGCCTGGACGAGTGTGGGTGTGGCAGCAGGCGGAGTCGGAAACACCTGGGCATTATGCTGTCAAGGATAAAAAGGCCAACTTGCAGCGTGACACTCTCTCTGATTCCCATCCTAGCAGCCAGCAGCCGCAGGCCTTCTGTTTTGTTCTGTTCTGTTCCGTTCTGCTTTTGTTTTGCACTACAACACGTACATTTCATTATCCACACACTCACACTTACATTACTGATATTGTTGACTTCCACACTCCATACTTTTGTCAATCATTTTTGTAGTTTACTTTGTTATAATAAATACTTTTCTTTATCGTCATCCCAAGTCCTTTCATTATATGTCATGGCCTAGGAGCCGGGTCATGACATATTGGGGGCTCTCCGGTCGTTTTTCCCGTTTTGTTTGCACTTTCTGGGTAAGATTTGTGAGTTTGTTGTTTTGGTATTTTTGAGGTATTTTGTACCTAGTTGTGCGCTTTGTTTTGTTTGTTTGCAGCTTTGGTTCAGTTAAAAACGAAGCAATATGTATTGCTTATGGCCTATATGGCAGGGATGGTGAGTTTTGTCTGTGCGGCAGACTTTGAGATTTTGTTGCGCTTATGCGTAAAGTTTGGAGCGCTCGTGGCACGCTCTGATCCTTTGTTCCCCCAGCGCCAAGGCGCGCGCAGCGCGTTCAGGGCCTTTGTTCTTTTGTTTACCTGTGCAGGTAAGCTATTGTCTGCTCGCGTGTAAGTGTGTATGGGTTCGAGAGAAAGGACTATTCATCTGGGATGGCTTTGCAGGGTAAGTTGAACAACTGTGTCTGGTATTAGTTTTGTGAAACATTTGTGTTGTCAATTACCTGATTTGGCAGAGAGACTAGTTTGTTTGCTCATTGTTTATGCTGGTAGCAGCGGATCCTGAAGATACTGTCTTGCCCTATGCTTGGTTGTGTGAACTGGTAAAGGAGTTTTCCCTTGTAGGCTGTAGCGACGTTCTCCTTTGAGTTCGTTGAGCTGGTTTTGGGATAGTGTTGTGGCGAACATGGGTGAAGCTTTGCTTGGGAGCATGTCCGTGGTTTTGGGAGAGTTGCTAGTTCGCTAGTCGCTCTTCTAATCCAGCGGTCTTCAGTGCATAAGTACCCACCATAAGTAGCTACATGAAGACTAGGGGGGAGCTTAGTTAGTTGGACTGTTGTTTAGTTAGCGGGGCACTCCGAACCGGGTTGAGGATTACTCCTCTTGGTGCGCACGGGTGAGCGCTGTGTCTGTTGGGTCCGACTGTGTGCGTAAAGTTTGTTTTGCTCAGTTTCTTAGCTTTGTGTACATTGAAAATGTCTCAAATTAAAGACTTTATTGCTGCTCCATCTCAGAAGTTATTGGATGTGCTTACAAAGGAGCAGTTGCTCATAGTTGCTGAGCATTTTTCAGTGGTGATTGTCGGAGATAAACAGCTTAAAGAAAACATTAAAGCAGCTATAAAAACAAAATTAGTTGAGGAGGGACTAATGCCTGGAGAGAAAACAGAGTCTCCAAGTCCTGCTGCTTTACCGTTTCAGACACAGGGATTAACTTTTGAGCAGCAAAAAGAGATCTTGATGTTGCAAATGGAACATGAAAAAATGAAACATGAATTGGAGGTGAAAAAGCAAATAGAAGTTGAGAGAATCCGCCAGGAGTCTGAGAAGGCAAAATTAGACTTGGAGAGGCAGCGCTTGGTTTTGGTCAGAGATGGCATGTTGTCTGGTGAGGATCAGGGCAGACAGGTGACCAGCTCTTGTGCTCATCGCTTTGATATAAATAACTTGCGTTTGCTACCTCAGTTTAATGAAAAGGATCCGGACACCTTTTTTCTTCTATTTGAACGTGTGGCTAATGCTCGAAACTGGCCTGATGCAGACTGCGCCCTCATGCTGCAGTGCGTCCTCTCAGGGAAAGCGCAAGAGGCTTATTCATCCTTGAGTCTCGAGGATAGCTCTAGCTATTCTAAAATAAAATCAGCGGTGCTAAAGGCATATGAGCTCGTGCCTGAGGCATACCGTCAGCGTTTTAGGTTTTGGGAGAGGAAACATGGCCAAACATATGTAGAGTTTGTCAGGGACCTGTCAACTCACTTTAAGCGGTGGCTATCTGCGCTTGATGTCACTACGTTTGATAATCTGTGTGATTTAATGATCCTGGAGTAGCTGAAGAACACTCTTCCAGAGCGCATTGCAAAATACATCACTGAACAGAAAGTCACTACTGCTGCTGATGCTGCAGTATCAGCAGATGAGTATGTGTTGCTTCATAAGAGCAGTTTCAGAGAGCGCTCTGTGGGGCGAGACGCTTTTGGTGTACGAGGAAATAATATTTGTGACACGGTTTCAGGTGAGATGCAACGTTCAAGGAAAGTTGTTTCAAAGCATGAATATAAAGCAGGTGACAAATCAGACAATATTAACCTTTGTCATTATTGTCATGAGAAAGGGCACTGGAAGGCAGACTGTCCTGTGCTCAAGGCTAAAACCAGGGGAATTAAAGCTAAGCCTGCGGCATTTGCTGCGCCTGTTAAAAGCTGTTGTGTTTCGGAGGTGCCTACTTTCCATGTCTGTGAACCTGGTGTTTTGTCGGCTTATGCTCCTTTCATTCGGGATGGGTTTGTGTCACTTGTAGGAAGTGAGGTAAAGGTCCCGATAAAAGTCCTGAGGGATACTGGGGCTTACGATTCCTACATTGTTGACTCTGTCTTACCTTTGTCTGGAGAAACTGATACTGGTGGCTGTGTTCTCAGTCGTGGGATGGGGCTGAAAATTCTTCCTGTTCCTGTGCACAAGATGATCTTGAACTGCGAGCTGGTTAATGATGAGGTGAGTGTTGGGGTGCGGCCAGCATTGCCTGTTGAAGGTGTGCATTTAATCTTGGCAACGGTCTGGCTGGTGGCAGAGTTTGGACTGACACTCCTCCCTCACCTGTGGTTTCATCTTGTCTATCTGATTTTGTATCTGAGAGCTCCGGTTACAGTCCAGAAGTTTTGCCATCATGCGTAATTACGCGCGCTATGAGCAAGTCGGAATCTGACGCGTCACTTGACGGTGACAGTGATATGGTGTTGGAGGTTCTATCTCTGTCAGAGCTTCCTGTGTCGCTGTCACACAGTGAGATGGTGCAGGAGCAGAAAAAGGATTCCTCTTTGAAAGAACTGTTTGAGCGTGTTTTGCCGGCTTCTGACATAAGCAGTGCTGCAAATGGGTACTTTTTGCATAATGGCTTACTGTTTAGAAAATGGGTTCCTGTGAATGAAAATTATGTGGATTCTGACGTTTTCCAGATTGTGGTGCCAGCTAAATTCCGCCCTCTTGTTTTGAAAGTGGCACATGATGAGTGTGGACATTTTGGTGTGCGCAAGACGTACTTGAACATCCTCAAACACTACTTTTGGCCGCGTGTTAAGCGTGATGTTTCAGCATATATTAAAACTTGTCATGTGTGTCAGCTTACAGGAAAGCCTAATCAGAAGATCAAGCCTGCACCATTGCAGCCTATTTCTGTTGTGACTGAACCGTTTACACACCTCATTGTGGATTGTGTGGGCCTGTTGCCATCTTCAAAGTCTGGTTGTAAATATCTTCTCACTGTCATGTGTCAGAGCACCAGATATCCGGCAGCATATCCCTTGAGGTCAATAACAATGAAGGCTGTGGTTAAGGCATTAGCGCAGTTCATCTCAATATTTGGCATTCCTCAGGTGGTCCAGAGTGACCAAGGGTCAAACTTTTCATCGAAAATGTTCCGCCAAGTATTGAAGCTCTTGCATATAACGCAGAACCAATCTTCAGCTTATCATGCGCAAAGCCAGGGTGCTTTGGAGCGGTTCCACCAGACTCTTAAGTCTCTTCTTCGGGCGTATTGTACAGAGTTGGATAGAGACTGGGAGGAGGGCTTGCCGTGGCTTCTGTTGGCTGCTCGGGAGGCAGTACAGGAGAGTACAGGCTTCAGCCCTAATGAATTGGTTTTTGGACATGCTGTGCGTGGCCCTCTGTCTGTGTTAAAGCGAGACTGTGTGGATATGCATCCACCTACTAACTTGACAGAATATGTGGATGGGTTCAGACATTGCTTGTTTATGGCTGGTTGTATGGCAAGAGAAAAGCTGGGCAAGTCTCAGAAAAAGATGAAAGAATTGTACGACCGTCGCATAGTGCACCGGGAGTTCAATCCAGGGGACCAGGTTCTTGCACTTATGCCGATAGTTGGTTCACCCTTCCAGGCTAAGTATACAGGTCCATATACAGTCATTGAGAAGGTCTCCAATTTAAACTATGTTGTTGCAACACCTGGACGGAGGAAGACTAAGCGTCTCTGTCACGTGAATCTCCTGAAACCATATTACAAGCGTGAAGTTGAAGATCTGGGTTGCAGCTTGAAGGACGGTGTGCATCCAGCTCTTGCTGTGGCTTCAGAGGCTTTGGTGCAGGATGGAGATGGGGTGCCAGAACCTGATGAAAGCTTGTTGCGTGGGAGATTAAAAAATTCAGTCACTTAGTAATTTGGACAACTTGTTATCTCATTTACCAGAATCCAATCGCGAGGAGCTGTCACAGCTGTTGCACAAGTTCCTTTGCTTGTTTGGCGACATTCCCTCGCAGACTGACTGGATTGAGCATGACATCGATGTGGGAGATGCTCGACCAATTAAACAACAGTTTTACCATATAGCCGATGCATTGTCACGTGCTCCTCAGCCCTAATATGTCTTGACTTTCATATGCTATCTTGTCCTGTTTGTTCAACTGTTCTTGCTCTGCTTCTCCTCTTAATCTGCTTCTCAGGCGCCGAGTTGCTGAGGATATGTGGGCTAAGCTGCAGTTCGAGTATCCGGGAGGAGGATGGTGTATTCTTTGTTTTTTGGAATTTTGTTTCTTGTTTTTGTGTAATTGTGACTTATGTTCTGGGTGGGTTGGCGGTGTGTCGGTGACCCCCGTGGGACACCGACTTGAGGGGGGGGGTGTGACGGCCCCTGCCTAACCATCTATGGGTTACTGTGCTGATGTGGTGTTTATGTTTATATTTCTGTCGAAGGTGCCTGGACGAGTGTGGGTGTGGCAGCAGGCGGAGTCGGAAACACCTGGGCATTATGCTGTCAAGGATAAAAAGGCCAACTTGCAGCGTGACACTCTCTCTGATTCCCATCCTAGTAGCCAGCAGCCGCAGGCCTTCTGTTTTGTTCTGTTCTGTTCCGTTCTGGTTTTGTTTTGCACTACAACACGTACATTTCATTATCCACACACTCACACTTACATTACTGATATCGTTGACTTCCACACTCCATACTTTTGTCAATCATTTTTGTAGTTTATTTTGTTATAATAAATACTTTTCTTTATCGTCATCCCAAGTCCTTTCATTATATGTCATGGCCTAGGAGCCGGGTCATGACACTCGGGGCATGGCCAACAGGCTACATAGACTCAAACTGTGTGGGGTTATTAGTGCTGGGCTTTGTGAATTGGACTGCTTTGGCAGTGAGGCTCATTTGCATAGAAAGGGGCCCATTTTGTGACAAATGCATGCATATTATCTAATTATGTATATATAAATATATCAAAGGAGCAACGAGACACTATTTTCTTGGCAGCACAGTTTGGGTGCATTTCACCCTTTGCAGGTGATTTGTGAATTTATTTTTCTTTCTTTTTGTCTCATTTGTGCACGTTAAGCAGCCACAAAAGCTGTGCAATCCTTTTGTGAATTTGCCCTTTATAGTCTGCTCAAATCTTTAATTCTGATCACTGGATCCAAGTGTAGTTGAAGTGATTAAAGTTAGATTTTAAATAAGTAAAGTATGTGTGACCCAAAAGAAAAAAACACATTTTTTTTTTCTTATGAAGGATTTACAGAATTCTTATATGATTTTTAAAAATTCATAGGTGTCATTAGGGAGTTTATTGGAACCAATAATAATAATTTAAAAACAGATTTCCAATAGGACTGAGAAAATCCTAAAAGAACAAAAACTTTTTCCTGTAGGATATTTAGAAATTTATTGGGATCCTAAAGGATTCTTTTGGAAAGCATAAAAATCCTATAGGACTTATAAGCTTATCCCTAAATTGTTATTCTAAAAGTGAGACACTACAGACTACAGTCAAGTGAAATAGGTAAAATGTGCAGAGGAATTACAACTTTGAATGAAGTGCCAGAATTAGATAAATAATAACAATAAAACAAATGGAAAAAAGAACAACCTCAGAACAAGGCATAACACTAGAGCCTACATTTCATCAAAAAACAAGTTATCTAGGTACTCTAGGTACGAAACAGAAGAAGCCCGGGGTAGCCATGGCAGTGGGGGAAGTGGGAACAGATGCAGGTGTGGGAAGTGGCTTACTGCAGGACAGTTTGGCAATTAAATGATTGTCATTGAAAGAAATGTTAACGCTTTACAAAGTAAGGATTTTAGGACAGCACTGAGGGGTGAGTGTTCAGTGTTGAGCATTCAAGATCAATGCAGTTTCCATACCATCAATGATAATATGCAGGACTCCTGCAGTGACTGAAGAGCTAGTTGTATCTAGTTGTCCCAGAGTTGAAGTTTGATCTGAGTGATTTCATCTGCTAAGAAAATGCTGAGGACCTCACTTTCCACTTCACGACATTAGGTCATCTTTGGGCAAGAGCTGATGGCCATCACCTTTCCTTTCACCTTGCCAATCAGCAAAACAGACAGTTTTAGACAATTAATATTATAGGTAGGTTTACTGTTTTTTTCTTTTCACTATAATTTTGTAATTAGTAGCCTATTTTTCTTTATATATTGCACTTAAATATTGGGAGTGTGGTATTGTTCTACCGTCAGCAATGCTTTTCCTGCCACCATGCATATCGCTTCTTAGGGAGGAAAGGACACCTCTGTGACTTGGAGTTGTGTGGAACAAATGCTTTTATAGTCAAAATTCTTTGGATTTCTGTAACCTGAACAAAAGAAATAGGTTACAGGGACAACTACTACTTCAACATCTGCTGACATTTATCAAAGGGACCATATGATGAAAAACTCAGTTTTGTATGGACTGGCTTCCTCTGTAGTCTTGTGATTCAACAAGCCATTCAGATTTGATGCCCCTTATTACGTGACATGGAGTTTCATTTTAATTGTAACTTCCACAACATCTTCATTTCTCCATCCACCATCTCCAGATGAGGGTAGCCATTGTTTTTTCACAAGCAACCAGACCAGCAACAAAAAAGAAATGTCTAAGCTGAGAGCTAAATACACTAAATGCTCAGTTGTAGACTGTAAAGACCAGCATAATTGCTACATCAGCTCCTAGCCGCAGAGGACAGAAGAGCAGAGCTTAAATTTTATGTTAGGTCCAAGATAAAGTTGGCGAACAGCTATAAGCTTGTGCTAACCACTTTTTGCTAGACAGTTTTATCAACCTCAGTCAGTATCGAGCAGGACTTGCAGAGAAACTCTATCTGAAAGAGGGATCAACACCAACTGTCCAAGACAAAACTGCTGCTGGGGGAGATGTAAGTATAATTAATTTTAAAAAAATTAATTGGCTGTGTGTGTCTTTTTCTGTTTAGCACTGTCTAAAGCTAACATCTAATTAGGATGTAGTTGCTGATTTGAGAGAAACAGGCTTATTTGAAGCCAACTTAATATAGATAGTAGCAGGTTTCATTGTGGTTAGAAAAGACAAGTGTATGTACTGTCACACTTTCGGTTCTCACAGTGCTTTTCGTAATGTATTTGTACTGATTTTGCCATCTAAAATGTTATTGTTACTCTGCTACTGTTTGCACAGCTAAAGCCATGCCACAACTGAAACAACATTACATGTCAGTACGGTAGTTTCTGTTTCTGTGTTTCATAGCAAAAAAAAGAGACTGACTGAATGACGCCAAGCTATGGTTTGTGTCGTAAATGCATAAAGTTAGTAATGCAGATTCGTTGCAAACATTAGTAATGACTCGAGAATGAACTGTGAATTTCTTGCATAACTTTAGTAATGATTCTGACTAAATTACAGATTTGTTGCATAGTGTAGTAATGACTCTGACTGATTTGCTGATTCACAGTAAGATTAGCAAAACAAATGACACTGAGACTCAATGATGCCAAGTGACTGACTGTAGGCAGCATGACCAGTGTGCATCTGATTGTGAAACACTTATCTGCTTGGTATGGCATTATTGGTGAAATGGTAGCAAACACAAAGAAAGAAGAAAAGCTACAGACAACCACTGTGGGGATAATCTTGTTATCATATGATTTGATGAGTCTTCTTATTTAATGTAAATTGTATAATTTAAAATCAGTTTTACATGCTCCATAACATGTTTTCTATGTCCAGGGAACATTGCAGCAGGCTGTCACCTTCAACCATGTTGGCACTTAAACTGACCCCTCCCAATAGGACAGCAGTTGCTGGGGAATAATAATAACTCCTATATGGGGACCAGGGTTCAGACCAAGGATGAGACCTTGTCTTGAGTTGGTGGTGGAGGAAGAGGCAGACACTTCAACAGAGTTACAAGCTGAGCCACATGACACTACATATAACCCCTACGACTCTCTTGTTACAGAACAATCTGAAATGAAAAGTTTCATTTCAGTGCTGCATGTTACTATGACTTTTCTGCAGATTTTTTTTTAAATGTTGGAAAGCTAATGCAAAAATGATTCATTGTTTTGTTTTTTTGTTCTGTTATGACCCCATATTCCCCCAGTGTGCACATCCTGTCAAAATGTCAATGGAGTCAAATAAAATGGTTCCAACCAGGTAAGTGACCAAAATGTGCCTTTAAAATACTTATTTTTTATTTTTTTTAATATTTCATTTTCATTTCATAATTTCACCAATTAATAAAGAAATCATTTATATCAATTTAAATGTTTCATTTATAATTCCAATTTAATGGGACTATTTTAATGCACTGCTATTTTACTTTCATTGTCATTACTAATATAATAATATAATAACAATTTTAAATAAATATGGACAAAAGTTTACTATGTACAATGAAGGTGGATTCAGAAATGTACTTAATTTAAAATAATAAAGTGACCATTTGAGTGCAATATTTTACAGATAATGTGGATGGCCTGATGAGGCTGGTGTTTAATGAGGTGGTTGAGGACCCAACTACATTTGTGGAGTTGTAAAAAAGCTACATCCCTGAGGACCTGTCATCCCAGTATGAGAGACCATCAAAGAAGGAAGTGGTTGCCCGCCATGACTCCCACTTTAGTCAAATGGCAGCCGGAAGCCAACATACTGATGAGCCCAATCAGGAAGCTCCTGGTGTGTCCAGACTACAACACAGGACAAGATGACAACCCTAACTTTCCTTCCTAGATAGCCCTAGCACGAACTGACAATGTTGCGGTAACAAAGGAGATCAAACAGTATACCCATTATAGTTAAATACTGTATTATCTGTGCATATATTTCCATGCTAAAAAAAACTAAAAAAAATGCTTAAAAAAAAAACAAACTTATTTTTGTTCTAATTTTATTTTACACAGTTGTATCTCATTATATGTGATAAAAACTAAATGTTGATATTCTGAAGAGTTAGGCTGCATTCACACCAAATCCGGCGGTGCGGCGAAAACACTAGTCGTCCCATTCCTTTTGAATGGGGGTAGTGCGGCTCGCCTGCGGCCATTTTCGCCGCTGCGGCGCCGCACCGGACTGCGGCCGGAAAAGTTGAGCCGGAGTCAACTTTTGGAAAACCGCAACCCAACGTCACGCTGCGGTGGCCAATCACGTAGGTCGGTGATTAGACCGGAAGACAAAAGACCGGAAAGACGTTTATTTAGCATGTAGCATTGTAGCATTTCAGCGTTCCACTTTGGACCGAAGATAGTTGATATATATTACTTTATTACGAAGATGACGCCGTTGTGAGTAATCTTTATATGAGCGCTTCTTCTTTTTCTTTGTCTCTTTCGTTTTTTATGGTCGTTGGCAAACTACTTTCATGCGCATTACCGCCATCTTCTGGACCGGGAGCCACACGCCCACAAATCCGCACTGACCTGCGGCGATTCGCAGCACCGCCGGATTTGGTGTGAATGCAGCCTTAGGATTCAAACAGACCTGGATGGAGTATCATGCATGTAGGAGGGTCTGACAACTCATTCATTCATCTAAAAAAAAACTGATTTACAAGTAATACTGTCTTATTATAAGTCAAATAATGATCTAGGAGCCAACAATACTGCATAGAACAAATAATTATCAAGGAAGCAACATGTGTTTCACTGTCAAACTGTTATTTCTAATGAAATTGGCTTATCAAAGCATAAAACTTTGGTACTTTGGAACATATTGCACATTACAAGCATAATTACAGCTGGGAGTTGATATAAAATGGTGCTACATTTTTGCTAAATGGTTACAATAAACTTGACAGCTAAGACATTTGTAATTTTTTCAGTATTTTACTGTTTACTACACAGAAATCTACTCATCTACTTTAAAAACACTGGTGGAAAATATTTTCTCAAGAATTGTTTTGAGGTTCTTCTAATTTATCATTTGAGTATTTTCATTTGATGCAACTTTATACTTCAACTCCGCTAACATTTCAGAGGGATATATTGTACTTTCTACTGCACTTCATTTATTTGACACTTTTAGTTAGTTTTCAGATTAAGATTTGATACAATGGAAAATATAACAAGCTTTTGAAATACAACACATTTTTAAAGATTAAACCAGTGGTTCCCAGCCAGTATGGCTTTTGACAGTTAAGATCACATTTGGTTTTTAACAGGGAACCAGGTCCGGACTGGCAATCAGGAGCACCAGGATTTTGTCATCCACCTGTAGATTTTTTTTTTTGTTGTTGTTAATTTTTTTTTTTTTACCCTGAACGCATCACTGCCCTGAGTACGGTGAACAGGTGTTTATGATGGTTAAATGACTTAGCAAGATGAACGGTGGAAAAAAGAGAAAGGGTGGATCAGAGAGGGGAAAAGAAAAAAAAAGGTGTTCGCATGAGATCACTAAGTATGGCAAAATTGACCAAATGTGTGCAGGCAGGGGACCACAGCAGCCAGATCAGTCAGTAAATAAACGTGCTAGCTAGCCAATGTTTGCTACCTGGCTAATGTTACAGATACGTCATCATCGTCCCCTGTCAATGTTAAAGCTGCACGATGGACAATCAATAATGAAAGCAATAGTTCCCTTTCTAATTTCCTCAAAATCATTAATGGCACAATTGGCATATCTAGTCTAGTTAATGTGGTCAATATTATTTGAATTTGAATTTGTGTGTTTTGTTGAAAATTTCAGTCAGCAAGTTCATACTTTGAGCTCATAATTGGAAATTATTGAGACAACAGAGAGTCTTCTGTCACACTATTCAGGCTACTGTAATGAAGAGTTGAAACTTAAAGATCTATGTTATTTAATGTTTGTGTTGGCTAAAGCTGGCTATTTAAACCATTTATGGGTAGTGTATATGAGTAAACTGAATACTGTGCTCTTGCTCTATTCTTTGAGTAGGTGGAGAGAGTAGTTAACCATACTGTTGCACCACGTTCCAGTGTAGTTTTGCTCTGTCCTCTGCATGGTGCTCCCGGTTGGGCACCGGGAGCATTTCAGAGGCTGACCATCTTGATTGCAGGGGAAGCCATCCTCCTTTTAACTTCAGTTGAACTCCTACGATATTAGTTACGGCAGCCTAGTCAAAGCT
Source organism: Euthynnus affinis (assembly GCA_029490765.1). Classification (NCBI taxonomy): domain Eukaryota; kingdom Metazoa; phylum Chordata; class Actinopteri; order Scombriformes; family Scombridae; genus Euthynnus; species Euthynnus affinis. The sequence continues at coordinate 552,077 of CM055861.1, read as the reverse complement.
GAAAAAGCTCCTTTTGGCCACCGTAATTACTGCAGTGGCAGTAATTGCCCAGTTTTGTTAACTTTACGCTCTATTTCCCAGCCTGAATGGTTTTCCCAATCCGGCTCTGTAGGGAACATGTCTTCTTAGATACATTTTATTTGGGATAATTTTGGTAGTATTTCACAACACAATGTAGTAATTATAGTAGGGTAACCTTAGCCTTTAGTATTTCTTTGCAGCTGAAGTTTTCAAGCATTAATGCACAGTTCCCACAAGAGCACGTTCAGTCAGTAAACTACAGTGACTCTGAGGGGTGTACTACAAAGCCGGTTCAACATACCCAGGCTTTCTTTGTGTGAGCTGGCTCGACAAACCCTAAACTGAAGATCAGAGATCAGTGGTATCACGACGGTGGATATGAACTTTATTTGTCAACTCAGGCTTTCTGCTTCAATCTCCGTGCGCGCCCCCATAAAAAGGGGCGTTTGGCGTGTCATTTGACTCTTTTTCCGTTTAAAATGGACTGCTCGTGTGCCGTCTCCTTCAGGCAGGAGGAAGAGGTCATTATAACAGAGAGATATGAATAATATAAATACATTATCACAGCAAAAAGCGACGCTGTTGCTGCAAATACGGTGAGAGATGAATGCTGGCAGAGAATTGCTGATCGTGTAAATTCGTTAATTACAATACTAATTAGTGACACGGGGTAACGCACGAGTCACTATTGTTATTCGTCATGTTTCTTCCACTTCTTATTATTCCTCTTCCGTACAAAATTTCGGCGCGTAACTTGTCCCGCAGCTTTGAGAAAACCCATGCGAATTATACATCAAAATGTGCGGCTCATTCGGGAATGGTGTGCTATGACTTTTGGTGAAGATATTGAAATTTTTCCCAACGTAAGTCGTGAAAAACTGCGAGAAATTTCCCATAGGAAATTAATGGGGAGGGGTCAAAAAACATCCACATTTTAGGGGCAATTTCAAGCTTCAACTACTTCACCGTACTTTGACCTACAGACTTCATTCAAACTTTAAAATGTTCACAAAGTTGTCAGCTATTAAACGTGTATTCAACTTTTTGAGTATATTTTATACTTTTTGATGTGCAATTTTAGATCAATTTTGAGTTTAACATTAGTGTGTATTGATGGAATGTTCAGTGCTAGAGTGCGTGATGTCATCACTTAGAGTGGAAGAAGCTATTTAAATTTTTCTGAAAAATTTCTGGATAAATCGTCCTTTCAGCCACATGTTTTGGTCTACACAAATAATTTTTTCCACAGTAGTAGGCACACTTGTGCTCTGTCATTTAAATCGCCAAACGTAGCTCAGACACAAACAGAATTTGAACTGTCAGCCCTTTTGTGAAGGGTTTACCAGCCAACTGTCCCATAGACTCCCATATTAATTAAGGAGGAGATTTCAGGAGAAGAGCTGAACTGACACCCTTTTTTCTCTAGCTCTCATGTCAACATTTTTGGGTCTAGGGACTTGAAGTTCACCAGTATTGTGCAGAAAGATCTTGTGGTGGTCCTGGTCTGCTCAGATTTCTGATCGGACTTACGGTTCTTTTACAAAAATGCCTTTTTTGACAGGCTCACAGAGCTAACATTTTTAGCTACTTTGACAAATTTACACACCAACACACACACGCACGCGTACAAGGACGCACACATGCACGGGTTGCCATAGGGAGCAGACTATATCTCTGTGTATGTGTGTGGGGTAGCGTGTGGGCGTGCCTGCGGGCGTGCGTGTGAGTGTCCCGGTGTGTGTGAAGCTATGTGCATGGAGCTAAGTGCACTAGCTAATCTGCTTGAATCAGAGGGGCTGCACCAACCATAAAGTCAATGTTCATCTGATTGAGGTAAGTGAATATTTTTCTCTTCAACTTTGTTATCTTAGTAGATTAGCCTACATTATTCTTGAATCTAGACATTATTCTCTCATATTTTTGGGGATAAATTATTAATATACAAAAAGTATACAGTCGGTGCTGAGCAAGAACACTATACATATAACGTTAGCTAAACTGTGACTCAGTGTGCTGTCAAAGTCCATTAAAGTGCTGTGTTTGCTTCTGTCACGTTCAGAGTGATGTTAAAAGTGTTTGAGGACATCATTAATATGATTTGTATCGAGATAGACTGTTGAAAAGTTAAGGTCCGTTTTGTTTACGTTAACCGAAAATAGCCGCGCTATATAGCAGCGCCAGAGTCCTTTGAAACAAACACACATTTAAGATGGTAAGGTAACGGGAGGTGCTGCTGTAGCGCAGCTAGCTGCTTAGTCTGTGTGTGTGACTGGGTGAGTTTCAGCGGTTGAAGGAGTTATCAGATCCCTTCGTGAAGCAAAGTACCTCACATTAACGCCAAAAAAGAGACTGTGTGGTAGATCTGTGCTCTGCTAAGTAAATTTAGTCACTCTCAAAATTTTCTGCTGCAGGAATTTTCCAGTTCATTATGTAATTAGTTCATATTTATTTTACCACTCGCTGCTCTCTCCGTGCCCCCCACATCCACAGCTCTAAAACTTTAAACTTGATGCAACATTAAACTCAAGAGGTTCATTTAGGTCTGACTCTGTCCCATAATGAAGGGTCAGTGGAAATCACTTTAGAGTTGCAGCCTTAGATAGGTACTTGCGTTAGCCAATGCAACAGCTGGCTTGTTGTAGCACCCTGAAAGACTATACATCCATGGAAGGACTGTTAAGTACCGTTGTTAAGCTAACGGAAGAAATTATCTGGACTGTTAAGTGCAGCAGCAGCAGGACGCTGCCAGAGAGGCTGGAGAGAGAAGCAACCGCAGAAACTACCAGGAGAGTTAGCTTGTTTGTCATGGTTACTAATGATATCAGACTGGTTAACCAGCAGCCATAAAGTTACCACAACAGCCACAAACGGACGTTATAACATTAATACATCTCCATGACAGAAAGAAGAAGATGTCAGATAACGTGAGTCAGATCCAGCTCTCAGATCTCTCTGTCTCTTTGGTCACTAATTTCATCACTGATGGTTAAATGTCTCTTGTGGCTTTTTTTGTGAATTCATCTCCTGAACAAGAATGCAGCAGAGATGATATAATGTGTTGTGGGTTATGTTAGTTTGCTTGTTGAAGTTACAGTGAGCTGTCTGGACTCACTCATTCATTGTTTTTTTTTTTAATTGAGTGGTTGTTCAGTCACCTGTTGATGTGTGATTAGTGTGCAGGAGGTCTGGCTGCTTCTCAGTTTCTTTAGTTCGTTTTTAAGCTGAGTCTTATATTGAGTAATAAGCTTAAAGTAACTAGAAAATTCCTGCAGCAGAAATTTTGAGAGTGACACGGGCCGGTGCCGGTGGGTTATGTGTGAGGGAGCCCCAGCAGCTGATGGGGAACACTTATCAGGGAGGAGCTGATGGTATTTGTGTCATTGATGCTCTGTTATGATTTCAGGCAGCGGTATGGCCGTTAATTATTAGTGCTGATGAATAATTACACTTAGTGTGTTTGAAAAACACGCTAAGTGTAACACACTAACACACTAAGTGTAACATGAAAATATATATACACATATATATAATTCTAATAATACTATATATTACATTGACTTTTAAGTCATGATGTGAAGTCACAACATGTACATAATAAATATAATTTACGGGTTTTCTACATCACCAGGAGCACATCTGTACATTATGAATACATTTCCTAATACATTTCAAATATTGAACCAGAACACACCTTAGACGAACAGTTGTTTTCCATGTGTTTATTTATATGACAATCTGCCCTTTCACCCTCAAATGTGATAAGAGAAACTGCCCCATAAAAACCTTTTACATGGACAAAATGACAGAAACTTTAGGAGGAGCAGCAGAAGTGGGATGTCTCTTATGAGACAGTCTTGCATGTTCTCTGAAAATACACAAAAACAAAGAAATCAGTAAGACAGACAACATTATGGTAGCATGAATTAACTCAAATTAAACTCATCCACATGGATACATTTGTAAATGTTCCTTACTTGTCTTCTGCTGGGTTGCTGTCTTCAGCTGTGGTCCTCTGGAGGTCTTCTTCCTGGATCTGTTGTCATCCTTCCTACAATAACAAAGACATTATTCAGTTACAGTTTTCAAAGTGCTATGTGTGTGTGTATATATATATTCAACCAGCAAGTTTTTTCTTGATGTGAAATGTCACAGGCGTCTACCAGAAGATAATAAGAGGATGTAAAAGAGGCATCATTGTGGAAATAAATATTTCTCAGCTTTTATTTTCCAGTCAAAGTAATATGCTTGAATAAAAGTAACTTTAAGACAAAATTTGCGCAAGGGGTATGAATCATTTCAGGCTTGACTGTATCGATATAGTCCAATAGATAGTAGAATATAGATATGAAACAATATATACATAGTTCTCCCGGTGTGTAACTTACAGTCAGGTCTTATCTCACCGAAAAGGATTTCTTATAGTGGACTTTTACTTGTAATAAAATAGTCTGAATACTTCTTCAACCAACAGCATTACGTTACTACACTAACAGTATAGACAGTAGCACGAAGGTCAGTTTTAATCTGTGATATCGCATCTACCTGTTTGGCCGGTGAGCCTCACTGCCGTTCAAATACACCAGACCCCTTTGACAGAAAGACTAAATTTACTTAGCAAAGCACAGATCTACCACAACCTCACACAGTCTCTTTTTTGGCGTTAATGTGAGGTACTTTGCTTCACGAAGAGATCTGATAACTTCTTCAACCGCTGAAACTCACCCAGTCACACACACAGACTAAGCAGCTAGCTGCGCTACAGCAGCACCTCTCATTACGTTACCATCTTAAATGTGTGTTTTTTTCAAAGGAGTCTGGCACTGCTATATAGCGTGGCTATTTTCGGTTAACGTAAACAAAACAGACCTTACTTTTCAACAGAGACGGTCACACACATACACAGAGATTTACTCTGCTCCCCATGGCACCGTGCGTGAGCATGCGATCGTATGCTTGCGCGTGTGTGTGTGTGTGTGTGTGTGTTGGTGTGTACATTTGTCAAAGCAGAGTGAAAATGTTGGCTCCATGAGCCTGTCAAAAAAGGCATTTTTGTAAAATAACCGTAAGTCTTATCAGAAATCTGAGCAGACCAGGACCACCGCAAGATCTTTCTGCACAATATTGGTGATCTTCAAGTCCCTAGACCCAAAAATGTGGACAGGAGAGCGAGAGAAAAAAGGGTGTCAGTTCAGCTCTTCTCCTGAAATCTCCTCCTTAATTAATATGGGAGTCTATGGGACACTTGGCTGGTAAACCCTTCACAAAAGGACTGACAGTTCAAATTATGTTTGTGTCTGAGCTACGGTTGGTGATTTAAATGACAGAGGACAAGTGTGCCTACTACTGTGGAAAAAAATATTTGTGTAGACCAAATTATGTGGCTGAAAGGACGATTTATCCAGAAATTTTTCAGAGAAATTTAAACAGCCTCTTCCACTCTAGCGATGACCTCACAGACTCATAGCTCATAGCTCTGAACATTCCAGCAATACACACTAATGTTAAACAAACTCCATAAATTCATTCAACAGCTCTGTGTGGAAAGCAAAACATCCTGGCGCCAACTATTTACTGGTGTTTACCAACCTGTTGGCGCTCTGAGCTGATGCGCCACAACACCGGAGTTCCAGAAAAATCCAGAAAATCCGATCCCTGATTAGGCAGCCAAAGATAGCTCTGACCATATTAATTAGTCATGGTTGGCTCACCTAACAAAACAGCTGTAAGTTAAGTGCTGGTAAAAACTAAACAAAATATTTTCTGTTATTAAACTCTTACTTCTTACTAATAACATTATCTCTGTAACTGTACCATAACAACATTTATGCATTGATTTTATATGAATTTTTAAAAATATTAAAATTTATAATGGCAGTCTATGGGAGGATTTCTTTGAAAGCTAATATCTCAAAAACTAAAAGTGCTAGAATGTTCATATTTGATATACAGGTGTCCCACCTGGACATGCTTAACATATTAAAATATGGTATCAATAGCGCCACCATGTGGTCAGTTATTCAATGTTTTGCGTTTTGGCTAATAACTCATGAACGGTAAGTCCTATCAAAAAGCTTTTTGGTCAGGATGTTCCTTGGATGACCCTGATTAGAATGATATAGGCCACGCCCATTTGCGTCGATAAAATTTTTTCCGCCATTTTGTTTTTTTTCATAAACATATGTTTTGCTCCTGTTGGCACATATTTCATCCAATCTTCACCAAACTTGATACATACCATATTTAGAGGACCGCAAACAAGACTTATTCATTTGTTTTCAGATATCACTTACCGTTTGTCTGTTATTGGCTAACATACTTTTGGAGGCGTGGCCTAATGCACTTAATGGCCGATAACTCCTCAATAATGAATTGGATCGTGACCAAATTTGGGGATGTTGTACACACGTGACCTTACAGAAGTGTGTAAAATTTCACAAAATTCTGCCTACAGGGGGCGCTAAAGTCACCTTATAACATGATATTTCAGCAATTCTGTTGTTGTTAATGGAATGAAACTTGATAGGCAGGTTTTCCATGAGAATCTGCACAACATACTGAATCATGGTTGCAATAGCGCCACCTTGTGGTCATAAATAAATCAGCACCATACATTGACACTATAATTTTAAGCACCTCATCAAAATCTAACTGCGCAAATACCGGACATAACCACTTTGATCTGACTGCTGCAGTGGTGAGTAGCAGAGTTTACCTGTCCCTGTTCATAAGGCTTTCAAAGTTACTAATACAGGCTTGACATTTTATATGACATGGTAACATGACACTGGTTTCTCAGATACAATCCAAACAAAAGGATAAGGGCAAAACATCTTCCTGGTAAAACAAAGGCATTTATTGTCACCTAGCTAATATTAGCGACGTGCTAACGCTAGCATAGCTGCTGACGGTAGCATATATCTGGAACTCTGGTGTTGTGGCGCATCAACTCAGAGCGCCAACGGGTTGGTAAACGCCAGTAAATAGTCGGCACCAGGATGTTTTGCTATCCACACAGTGGACCAGCTAGGTTGTTCGTATTTTTATTTTAGCTGTACTTCTGCATTAAATAGCATTCATATGAGTTTGACTGTGGATGGCAGGGCTGTTGAATGAATTTATGGAGTTTGTTGCTTTCAGTTGTTAGCAGTTAGCTCTACTTGTTAGCTGCTGACTGGCAGCAGCATGAAAGCACAGCAAGTCGCCAACGGACTAAATATCTGTTGATCCCAGTAGGACCTCACTCAGATCCGGAAAGTCTAGAAAAGGTTTATGGTTTGTTTTCTGTTTCACAGGCGGGTTGGAGGCTTGGTTATTTGTCTGAGTAACTGAGCTGTAAGTAAACAGTCTGAACTCAGCAGAGTTTCTGTGACAGAGCTGACAGTCCAGTTTACATGCGGTATGTGTTTTTGGTGTTGACTTTAAACCACCAGACTAACAGATGTTACATAGTTAGAAAGTATTCAGCTTGAAATTGGGGCACAGGCTGAGGTAATGCTCACAGGTGTAACAGTAAGAGTAGTAAGGCTTCATCCTGGCCTTAGCATTGGAGGAATTGATACTGTGACCTGGACTTTGAGGAGGCACTTTACTGGTTCAGTTATCTGCGTTGTAGTACACAGTAGAGGGGTGTCCTTGCATCCTCTTGACTTTCTTATCTTGCCTGGTCTGGTTCTGGAACATGTCAGCAGCTCCACTATATATGCGCTTAGCTTGTGACTTCACTTGCAGCCATGATGAGAGGTCAGGCAGTGTGTACGTTTTGTCAGTTCCAGTTCTCAGTATGCCATGACTTAGACTGTACTCAACAAACCCATCGCAATAGCTGTCTGGTAGTTTGCTCAGTAGCTGATCGCCATGAGAGTCACATCACAGTTCATAGCTATTTTCACCTTCTAAAAACTGGAGCATGCCTACTAAAATGTACTGACAGGGCAAAGTTGTTAAAGGCTTCTGGTGAGTTGGCGAGGTTGGTCATATTTGTCCTGGAGAGCCTGGAGTGTTGTGGTATGTGGCCTGGGATTGTGCATATATGCTTGGGCTAGCATGTAAGCACTCTGTAGCTTTAAGTGTTCCAGGAGCACTTTGACTTCTGAGATGTGTATGGCCTCTACGCAGACTGTCCAAATCCATTTTCAGAAGTGCAAAGTCAGATTCTTTTCCACTTGTGAAATAAGGTAGGGCAGGCTTTGGGATTCCATATGAGGAAGCAATTAGCAGCTCCATCATGTTGGTGCCTGGCACTATTCTAGGATCAGAAGGAGGAAGTGTCATTTCTGGCATTAAATGTGGCAGGGTGGGACTACAGCTAGTCTATCTGACTGTATCCTGCAGCCTGAGCCACGTGTCAGTGTGAGGCAAAGTTTGACTGGGTGACACATATAATCCAGGTGGAGGTGCTTGCTGAGGAAGAGCCTGTTTAACAGCATCAGATGGAGTAGTGTCACACTCTGGTCATCATTAACTGTTTAGTAATTGATTCTCTGGTCTGATGTGCTGCATGAGCCTCCTCGTCTAACTGACATCTCTGTCTTCCTTGTTTCCTGAGTGCTTCCCGTGCCTTTGCATCCAGCAGTTGACTGCTCCTCTGCCAGACTTTCTTCCATAATCTGCTGCTGCATTTCTACCAGCTCCATGCGCTTTAATCTCTCCTCCTACATTGCTGTTTTAAGGTTGGTTAGTCTCGCCACAGTAGAGTGTCCTGATACAGACTGCACTAACCTTGGTCCTTAGTTTACTGTGTTGGGAGGCTGAGGTGTATGAAGAAAGTGAGCGTTTCCCTGTGATTACACAATCCCCAGGCATGTCGGCTCCTGCTACTACTGTTGGCTTCGTAATCATTAAAGTAGGCTGGTGGATGTCTCTCCCACTGAGTTCTCGGATGCACTGATATGTCTGCAATATCATGATGCTCCAACTCCATGTTGTCCTCAAGGTGGCTATCAATCCAACCCGAAGGGCCATTTGTTAGAGAGTATCTCTGGGATGCTGGCTTGATAGCTCCTTAAGGACAGGGACTCTGATCAGAGAGTAGGGCACGGAGAGTTCAATCCAAATAAACTTTAATGATCACTCATGGGGCAAATACAGATACTGGGTGAGCAGGCATTAGTTTGGGTCTTAAGTGGATTAGCAAGTACACGAGTGTGTGTGGTTCTAAAGAAAACAGAAGAAATAAAAGTACAATATTAGTCTTCAATAGTTAAATGAAATAGATCTCTACATAGATAGATATCTACATGTTCTGAACTATGTACTAGAAAGTATGCATTACGACCATTAAGCACTGAATAGAAAGAATAATAAATCATATTAATTAATTTAATTCAATTCAATTCAATTCAATTTTATTTATATAGCGCCAAATCACAACAGAAAGTCATCTCAGGGCACTTTTACATGGAGCAGGTCTAGACCACCCTCTTTAATTTACAGAAAGAGAAACCCAACAGTTCCCCCCATGAGCGAGCACTTGACGACAGCGGGAAGGAAAAACTCCCCTTTAACAGGAAGAAACCTAAGGCAGACCCTGGCTCTGAGTGGGCAGCCATCTGCCTTGACCGGTTGGGTTGAGAGAGAAAGAGGGAGATTAATTAATCATATGTTAATTAATATTAGGTAAGAGGGGTTTGACTCACGTGTGCATGAACACACACAACATGAATCCGCTACTGCTCACCCAGGGAAAAATGCGCAGAATACCAATAAATCCTTTCTTAAGGAAACAGTGAAAGAGAACAGCAACAACAACAACAATTAACAAGCAGCAACAAGCAGTAGCAACAGCAGGAACAGCTGGCGAAGGGCAGAAGAAGGTTTATGGTTTATGGAGCTTCCTGTATATCACAAAGCGCAAAGAACTCCAGGGAAGAAGTTAAGTTAGTAACATGCATTAATAGTAAAAGAATACATACCGATGGAGAAGAGGAGAGAGGAGCTCAGTGCATCAATGGAAGTCCCCCGGCAGTCTAGGCCTATAGCAGCATAACTAAGGGCTGAACCGAGGCAAGCCTGGTCAGGCCTAACTATACACTTTATCAAAAAGGAAGGTTTTAAGCCTACTCTTAAACATAGAGAGGGTGTCTGCCCCTCGGACCGAATCTGGGAGATGGTTCCTCAAGAGAAGAGCCTGATAGCTGAAGGCTCTGCCTCCCGTTCTACTTTGCTGATCATTTTTGTAGTAGAACAGACATAACTGCCTTGACATTCTACCTCAATTTTTAGTGGGGAGCTTGTCCTGCCTAAACCTGTTTTAACAGTATACTGTAATGTTTAGAACAAATTGAAGCACATTATATTAACCCCTAATGAGCCACAATTGAAACAAAGCATTAGGATGCATTGATTGCCTTTATGGGCAGTGGGCAATTATTATCAACAAGTTAATACAATAACTACAGTGTGTCTCCTGACATGTATTGGTAAGTGGTGGTACGTAATAAAGAGTAATGGTATGCACTTTGATAACAATCAGATTGGCTGCCAACTTGAGAGTACTAGCCCAGGTCAAGTACCACTTAAAGAGGAAGTCTAGCTTGCACTTTTGGGTTTAGAATTGTAAAGCTGTTGAACCTAAACCTGATGCCCCAATTTGTCAATCTGACAACTTAGGACTTTGTGCAAATTGTATTGTGAAACTATTGTTATTATTCTGTCCCTATTCTGATACGTGTGTCATCTACGCACCACTGACAGATAGCTAACAGACAGAATTCAGAGAAAGTCGACCACAGCCTTTCTTCTTTCCATTCTTTATGTAAAACTGAAATAAACACAAATTTATACAGCTTTAAATTTGATGAGCTTCGTGATCCACGTGATGAAACAGAGGCTATGGATCTCGTCAAATGTTTCACTTTGCTCCTTTGCATCCTCACCCTTTAATGTTTTCAGCGACATCATGCATTGCTGTTGCCTACCAGGCATATGAAGAGTGATGATGTGTGAGGAATGCTTGAGGTGAAGCTTGCTTTTCTTGAACTGTTGTTCCTGCTGTAGCATTGCTTTTTTACTGTTCTGTCCCTGATACATGTGTCATCTACGCACCACTGCCAGATAGCTAACAGACAGAATGACAGTTATACTAGTGCATATGCATGATCAGTGAATGGAGGAAACATCTTGCACTGGTGTTTAAAATTTTTTTCTCGTTTTCAAATAGTAATAATGGCATTTCATAATTATAAGGACTAAATAGACAACATAAATATTTTACTTGTGGAGCAAGAACAAAGGAACATTATGCAATCACATTAAAGTAATTTATAATCCCACCGAATCATCAATATGAATATGAATTAATATAACAACATCTGTTTTTGTTTTTCACTCAGAGTATAGACTAGCACCAATTGAAGCTGACCTCACTGGAAATTTAAAAGGAGATGTTAGGGTCCATACATCCATAGCAAGACAAAAGAATATACAGCATGTTAAAATCACTGCAATAAGACTTTTTTTTGAGTAATGTCTTACGTTATTAAAGTGAACTGAAAGCAGGTTAGGGAGAGCTATCCATGCCTTTTTCAGGATGAACTTGTGTGATGATACACATATCACACAACTTGTGTGATGATATTTGTTAGGAGGATTTGCATTATTATGCTTATTATGCTTAAGAAATGAGCTGTTTGTTTTGGTAATGAGTCTCACTCCCTCTGTGCTGTTTGCTCATTGCATTGGATTGAGTTAGCGTCTTCTTTTTATTTAGAGCTGGAATTGTTATTGGTAACTTTTGCTGTACTATAGAAGAGGCCATAGTAAGTTAGACTCCTAGTTTGCTTTTCCTTCATGAAGAGGGAAGGGGGATCAGAGGGCCAAGGTTTAAGAGTCACGGTTCACTATTACATTAATGGTTGGCAAAGGTCAGCCTTTGCTTTTTATACTTCCTTGCCAATACTTCCTACATTTGTTGTGAATATAATAAAATATGGTTATTTATTTTGTAGGGAGGGTCATGCATTTTACCCTAGGCACTCAGGGAGGCTCAAGGAAAATATCTGAGGCCCTGGGGTCAGGTTATAAAAACAAAAACAAATCACATCCCAGCCACCACGCTCCCTCTGATAAATAACAAACAGTCCCTTATAGTCCAGGGGCCTATTTCAGAAAGCAGGTTTAGTGAAAACTCTGAGTTCTTCACCTTGAGATGAGGGAAGCTCTGGGTTTTCAGTTTCAGAAAGAGAGTTAACTTAAACTTGGGGTCAGTTACCACAGTAACTGACTCTGAAGCTAACCTGCTTGTTTTTCTCTCTGTCAGAATCTAAATCCTAGTTGGATATTAATTTAGTTACACAACAGTGTTTTTTTTCTCTCCCACTGAGATATTACACAGCGTCAATTCAGCGTCAGCTCAGAAAAAAAACCCAACAGCTGTTAGCTTGTAAAAGCAGCTCATGTCCTGAAATCTTTATGGCACATAATGTGTAATCTCAATTTAAATTTGAAATATCGGGAAGAAGCTTTAGGCATGTGGGACCAATGAATAATTATCTCTATCACTCATGATGTGATTGGTCACACTGATGGGACATCATTCCTATAATATTTTAGATTATATTTTAATATGCTGAGTGAGGAGAATTTTGATGTAGCTGCAGAATGTAGGTTGAAAGCGACATTTTTAAATAGGGAGCATAATCTTAACATGTTTTAGCCTTGGCTACAAGTTTGGCTATCAGCAATAATTAATGATTATCAAGATAATTATTAATTATTAAAATCAATCAATCAATTATTAATAAAAATTAAAAATAAAGGGACACCGCTATGGAGTCAGGAAAAAAGAGAGCCAATTCAGTCTCAAAATATACTAATCTATGAATTTAGGCTTTTTATGACTTTGATTAATAATTAACTTAATACCTATAAACAAAATCACCATATCAGTGATTTGAGTTCTTTACAGAGCAGAGGTTGGCAATACTCATTCTTGTGCAACATTAAAATAGACTACAGGTATATCCAAAAGCATTTATTTAAAAAAAGGTAAAGAGAAAGACACACAATATTAATTGAGCGAAGTGTACCTAAATACAAGTGTGAGAGTATGTGTGTGTGTGGGGAAGACAATGGTAAGAGAGTACATAAAGGGAACTACAGAGATAAAAGGCCAGATCAAAATTTGTAAAACTAGGTTGTTAACGTCTCAACTGTGTGGTTCTCTGTTCAAGGCCAATTGGTGTATGCTAAAGGTGTCAGGTTAAAAGGAGGTTAGTTGCATGCAAGGCCTAGTTACTGCATGAAACCAGTGTTATACATGTAAGCAACAAGGATATCACAATAACAGTTCAATGTATAACCTTGGCCAAATCAATACATTTACAATACATTGTTTGAGTTAAACATTCTTGCTTAGCCATGCTATGCTTCACTGTGTTGCTAGGCTATGCCCAGTTGTTACCGAGTCCATGGAGGGAAAGAGATGCTTTGTGGCATTCTGCTTCTTAGCTGGTGAATTCATGGATGAGTCAGGCTGAGAGGGCTATGGCTCTAAAGCTGAAAGATGCAGGCATTGCTTGGGAGATAGCACTCCAGTTGTGCAGGGCCCAGGTCACTCCTTTGTTGGAGTTAGCGGTAAGCTTACTCTGTTTCGTGGCTCCTATCCTTGTTAAACTAGCCAGCAGATTTCTGTGGTAGCTGCTGACACATGGAAACTTAGTTTCTGAGTCTTAGGCAGGCTCTCATGTCTTCTGCCCTAAAGAAAAGACTGTGTGTCTGCTGTGAGCAGGCCACACAAGAGAGCAAAGAGCTGCTGCTGGAGGTGTGAAAGAGCAGGGAGCTTCTCCTTCAACAACTGTGGGTGAGAAGAGCAAGGAGCTGCTCCTGCAGCTGGAGGAGGAAGAGAAAGATAAGAGGGGAAACTCTGGTTTGATAACCTGGATTTCATGGGTGGAGCTTCACACTCTGGGTGTGAACCACCAGGACTCAGGTTACTTGGGGTCGTGAAACGTGGTAAACTGTGGTCACATGTAGTCCCAACATACATGATGTTGTCTATACATGATATACAGCAACATGACATATAAGCGGTGGAAAGTGCCAGAGGTCCAATGGTCCCTGGCATTGAAAGTGCAAGGAACCTATTGTTTTTGTGGAGATTATTAAGGCCCAAGTAACCTCCTCTTAAGAACTTTGTTACTTATCAAAATCTTGATTTTTCACAGAACGCCCTTGACATGGCATGCTGGTGAAGTTGCATGTTTCACCATGAAACAGGAAGTTGTTGTAACTCTACTGGACTTTGTCTGGTCTTCCCTACATTTCACATGCTTAATTGGAGTTCAGGCCAGAAGAACACATCTACATTTCAATATTGATTCATAGTCATGCCTCCACCTACTGACAACAGGAGGTCTGTGGCCATTTTGGAACAAAATTACTTTGATGTTCATGAAATTCTGTGGGATAACTGCTCTCATCACTGCTCTCTATTTTCATTATATGAACACGTTTGAGGCCTTTAGGGTGCACAAAAACTTTGAAACTTTGAACTAGTAAGTATTTCATTTTAGTATCGCAAACAGGCTTGGTCATGGCATGTCAGCTTTATAATGCCCCCTAATTACTTTTAGCATTTTCAGGTGCTAGGGGTGCTCAGGAAACCTTGCACATGCATCAAAATTGGAGTGATTTCAAAGTCAAGGCCCCTGCCTTTAAATTTAACATAAATGAATGAAATATGACTGGCTGAACATGCTTGAAAACTCAAAGTTTTCCACATGCGTCTGAAGTGGTGAAAAATATAGTATTTTATGGGTCAGGGGCATGGGTGTGCTAAATGGCTTGAATGTGACCCCCCAGAAAATTTCGAAGTTGAAGCCCCCACCTTTTGACATTGATTTGGGAGGCACATGTATTATGTACAAAAAAGCCTTTTGGAGCTATACCCTAAGTCCAACAGGAAGTGGGTCATTTTGAATTTACTTTGCAATTTTCAGGTGTTGTATTTTAATGAATTACTCCTAGAGATTTTACCCAACAAATCTGGTTGGTGTCATCTAAAAGCCTTTGCAAATACTTTGAAAATGACAATCAACTAAATTTTGAATCTTTAAAAGTTGGTTTTCATTGAAAGCTGTTGTATTTATTGACTGAGACAGTGTGCAGTTTAAAACATTAAAGATGCACTGCATCAGAGTTAGCTTGAACCTAATTTGCATCCGTAGTCCCTGACAAAAAACATACAACAGCACAACAACAAACAGTACAAAGCAAAATATCAACAAAAAACACACAGAACACACCATACAAAATATAAAACTACACACAGCACACAGCATCATATACACAACACTCATTAGTTCAGTTTGTATTTATATCCTAGTTTTGAGTTTAGTCTTTTTGGATCTTTGTTTTCTTCTGTTCAGACCAGTTTTGCTCTGCCTGTACTCAAAACAGAATAAAGAGCTGTTCTTGTTGCCTGAAGTCTCCTGTGCTTGGGTCCACTCCACTCCACCTCAGTTTTTGTATATAATCTGTGCATTTTATATTAAGCATTTTTTGAAGTAACACTATGCATTTGACATTAACACTAAAACGTTTTGTTTTTTTAAATTTTATTTCAGCAAGCAGCAGGAATTCAGGAAGGAAAAATAAAGTGGTAAGTTCCAGTAAAATATTTGTATTCAGTACTATGTAGTCTAATTATGCTAGAAGTTGAATTTCAAAGGCAATTTTTCATTCATTGACTTTTGAAGATTTTGAAATTCATGATTGTGTTTGGAATCTCATATTAGTCCAGGTGATATGTGCCAAATTTGAGGTGATATGTTCACTTTTTCATAAAAGCATGAAACTTAGCACACTTGTACAGTTTGGGGCCCTGAACATTTTCAGAAATGGAGCCATCACAAAAACACCTTGTGGTGACCATGGCAACCAATTTACTGTATATTGTATATTGCATCATATCTCCTGAACCAAACATGATAACACAGAAAAAGTGATGTCTACCCCCATGTTCTGATGGCCAAGGATTACAATGATACCATGTGCAACATCATAAACAGTTCAGGTGAATAGTTAACCATTTAACATCCACCCTTTTTATAGAAATTTTGCCTATTTGGCATACCCAAATGGAAAAGCTTATAACAGACTGACTGTAAGGCCATGATGCATGTATTAGGCTTTGACAAGTGATCTTCTAGTCTCTGGAAATGTGCTTATGTAGCATGTGGCAAAGACACAAACAAAACTACATCAGTTCAAATAAGGCTCAAAAAAGTGTTTTTGTTCCTCCTCTATAATCATATCATATTTGTGGAGTCATATTTGTGGAAATGTAGACTACCAAAGTTGTTTCCACTTGTGGACCCAATGTTCTATCATCTCACCCACAGATCGGATTGCCCCTTGCAACAGATCGGATTGCCCCTTGCAAGAAAAGGATTTAAAAAGATCACCCTGTGGACTGTGGACACAGATGTGGTCCTAGCTATAGCACATGTGTCAGAGCTAGACATTGAGGGGCTATGGGTGGCATTTGGAACTGGCAAGAACTTCAGATACGTACCTGCCCATGAGATTGCCAAGTCTCCAGGTCCTGACAAATCCAAGACCCTTCCTGTGTCCCATGCCTTCACTGGCTGTGACACAGTATCTGTATTTGCGATTAGGGGCAAGAAGACAGCATGGGATACCTGGAATGCTGATGACATGGCAACAGAGGCTTTCATGGCTTTGTCAGCGCAGTACCTCAGAAGAGCAGTGTACCAAGGAGGACACTGATGAGGAAAAGCATTTGATATGCCTTGAAAAGCACTTGATATGCCATCTCCAACAGACTGGGATTGGATGGACCCAAGTAATTTGAGACCATTGTGGTCACCTCTTCCACAGGGAAGCCAGTTCATCCTTTAACTCTTACACCTGGGACACACAGCCTGTGTGAGCAATGTATGTGTGTAGCAGAACCTCTTGTTATCCTTTTTGGCGCCCATGTTAACAGATCAGAGCAGCCACATTGTAATCCTTGGCCATCAGAATATGGGGGAAGACATCACTTTTTCTGTGTTATCATGTTTGGTTCAGGAGATATGATGCAACATACATAACTAGATTATGGCGGAAAGTAAATTGGTTGCCAACCATGAGGTGTTTTTGATTGTTCCATTTCTGAAAATGTTCAGGGTCCCAAACTGTACATGTGTGCTAAGTTTCATGCTTTTATGAAAAAGTGAACATAATTTTCACATTTCACCTGGACTATATCAACTTTTAAAAGCTAAGAATATGGTACATGCAGAGCCAGTAATGAAAGCCATGGAGCATTGGTGTGATATATAAAATCAAGTGATATATATGATATGATATGATATGATATGATATGATATATCTCAATTTTCTTACTTACTGCTGTGATTGAAGCTTCCTGCTGGTGAGGGAAGAGTGAAGCCTACAGCAGCAGCTGACAGCACTGCACCCAGAGCCAGTACAGATGTCATCGTCCCCAGCCTGAATGATCGAAACTTTGGGAAGACTCTCTCACCCCAGCCCAAGAAGACCAACAAAAGAGGTGAAAATCTAGGATTTTAACTTTGCCCTACCTTATCTTTACGGTGAGTAACAAGTATAGCATGGGTCTTGTGTTTAATCAACCTGGATTTGTCCATGCCTTTAAATGCCCTGTAAATTTTACTGTAACCCTGCACACACCTCCAACCCCCATTTGTACAAGTGGAGTCCTCAAGTAGAGCTCAAGTGAAACTGTTTTATAACTAAATATCTTCTTCTCTTTCTTCAACAGTGTGTTTCTGGAAGTACTGCTCCCAGAACTGACAGTCTCCCAGACAGTATTTTTCTTTCCACCTCTTGTGTCACTCTGTGTTGTCCATCTATTTCTTCCTCCTCAGCCATTTATCATCTCATCCCATTCATCTATTCAGTCAAAAGTGAAATTTGTAGTGGACAATTTTAACAAAGAGGACCTCAGACTTGTCATAGCAGTGTATAGACACAAATGTAAAAAATGTTAAAGCTCTCGCATGTGGGATTTAAAATTTGACTTTGACTTCTTTGAATTCCTTGTATTCTTGTATCAAACAAACAAATGGAGGAAAGTATTGTGGTCTGATTTTTTAAGTTTATCTTATTACAATACACACATGGCATATGTGCATTATAAGAGATCCATTCTGAACATGATGGGGAACATATTCCACTCCGTTTTGTGAAAAGAATGCTTCAGCAGCCAAGTTAGCAGAATCAAGTGGGTTTCCTGTCATGTTTAGGTTTATTGCTACTGTGTCCTGGCAACAAATACATTAGGATATATCTCTCTACATTGACTGAGCAAGGAAGTATTGACAAAAAGAAAGAGGGATAGAGGGGTAACAAAGAGGGAATTTGACACTTAAAAGATGCTTTTAGACTGAGTATCTGCTGCCACCACCTCCATTGTTTTCACTGCAATTTGAGGGTGATTTGAAGGTATCAGAGAGTGCAACCATAGCGGAATAATTTGATATTTTGGTAAATGCACTTCTTGCCAAGAGTTGAGAAGATTAATACCTGTATTATGTCTGCACAGTAAACATGTAGGGGGTTTCTGTTTCTGTCCAAGCCAAGCCTCTCTATAGCTCACTGATAAATACATTATAGCTAGCTGTTTCCCCCTGTTTCAAGTCTTAATGTTATTTTAATTAGTCAGCTTTAGAAGTGCTAGACGGATATCAGACAGAGGTAGGCTAGCTGATTCCCCAGTCTTTATTCAAGAGAATAAGAGCATATTTTCCAAAATTCCTTTAACATTGCTGGCATACCCATACCCTGCAGACTTATATTAGCTACATTTGTAAATTTGTTCGTTGATTGGAATCTATTGGTATTAAAATGCCTACATTCAAAGGTGTTAAATAATCTCAAATATCCTTCTGAAGCACATATTGCTCATACTTTGGTTTCATCCATCCATCTATCCATCCATCCATTCCACCCAGTGCCCATTCCTCTCCACGTGTTGGGAGACTGTTGCTGTGACATCAGGAAGCCCAGGGTCTCTCCCCATGGCACCACCAGCTTTGACTCTGTCCTTTTCATTCACTCAATAATTAACAAGACTGACAAATCAGAAGACGATGTGTGCTCCTGGCCGAGTGCATGAACAAAGATCCCTACTAACCCTTTCTGTCCCTTCAAAGACATATGCGTTGTTTCTGTGTGCGCCAACTTTAAAATAAAGTTCATCTCTAGCATGGAAAAAGCCAACTGTTATAATAAAGATTTGTCATTTATTTTTCTATACTTACACTCTTTAGTTCATTATGGAGACAGACCCATACTCTGAGGTCACTAGCTCAATCATGTGCAAGACTGATACAGATTCACTTCCACATGAAAAAATGCATTAACAGCTCTATTTGGTTTTATTTCAATTCTACACCTAAAAAACACAATTTGTGTGAACCGGGGTGATGTTTTCTTGCATTAAAGAAGTGTTGTTGGTTTTATGAACATGAAAACAAAATGTCACAAAAACAAATCCAGCTATGAAAAGTAATGGTAAACTTATTAAATAGTTTTCATATTTTCAAATGTTTTAGAAAAAAAAACAGATTAAATGAATTTACCATAATTTGCTGGAGTTTTAAAAATATATATTTTTCACTTATCACTTATTCTTTGATACCTGTCAGTGTACAGGTGTGCAAAGATTACTCTTCCTTTGTGAATTTATTTTTGCAGAACTGTTATGTGTATTTTGTAAAATAACAAAACAGTTTTATACTACAATATACTTACAATACAGGGACCTTTTAGCAAGCATTTGGGGTTTGTGGTATTTTCTATATATGGTAGATGAATATCTGCACATTTTATCTGTCCACAGCACTCAACTTATGTAGGCTGTGTCATCACTTACCATTGATTACAAAACTGGAATACAGACATTGGAATGTAGGTTTAGACCACACTGACACTGCTCCAGGACTATAACTAAAACAAGACTGGACTTTGAATGGTGCAATTCGGTAATTAATTTATTTCCCAAATTGGAGATTACAATTATTATATACTGTATAATTATACAATCATACTGTGTGACTTTACCTCGTGTTGTTAGACCACAGTATGAACAGCAGGACATTCTTCCTCTGGATGTTTCTGTGGTAATTGAACTGTGCATATTTGCTGCCTGAGTGTGTAAACTCTGGGTCATTACTTTCAGAGCGTTTCCACAGAGATCACCGTCATTGTCACCACGGTGATGAGTGTGTGTGTCTGCACATGCCTTAACGTGTTAATGTGTGTTTGTATGTTGTATTATTTTGGATTCTTTGAGCAGCAAATTATGACATAAGGCTTTAGCATTTAAGTAAAAGACATACAAAAGTGTTCCAAAAATGCCAGTCAAGTAGTAATAGTAGTAGTAGTAGTAGTAACAACAACAACAACAACAACAATTGAAATAGAACCAAAGCTTACAAGGTGAATTTTTTTTATGTGCCACCTGAATAATAATATTCAGGTGGCACTTGTAGGTGCCAAACTTTGGAGAAGATCTGTTTCCTGTTGCTTGTAGTCAGTTTAATAATGGTCATCTATGATTATTGCCCCCCGCTGCTGTTGTTGCTCTCAGATCCAGAGAGAGTCTGAGGCAATTTAGGTCTGAGTCCAGTAGGGTTTGAAACTGTATCTTTTTATTTAATCTATTGGCACCTGCTCCACTTAGACATTTCAATTCATTTGAAATATTTGTAATCACTAACTAGTTAATTAATTTTTTCTACTCTGAGCAATCACATTAACACGATTACAGCATTCCTTCTGACTGTCTTTGCTTAAATAGTAAATTCAATCTGTTGTTGTTCAGCACAAAACCAGGCCTATGTAAGCTCTTTATAGCCAAAGATTAGTAGAACAGCAACCACTCTTGTACAACAGGGTTACCACAGCATGTGTGTGTCTGCGGCCTTTTCTTTTTCTGTGGCTGTGAGCTGACAATGCTGCGTTCAGTCACCAGTGAGAGGAACTCAAATGCAAAAAGCTACAGATTCAGTTAGTGGCACACTCTCTTCTCTGAAAGTTTCATTAAGGATTAATGAAACTTTCACCCTATTTATGAATTAAATAGTTATTTGTGGTTCAAAAGTTTGGTATAGCAACTATTATATGAACTAGTCCCACAGTGGCACCATATTGTGGCAATAAGGGGAAATTACTATTAAATTACTTACTATAATTAATTAATAATGTGGGGCACCACCCGTTAACCGGGACTAATAACCTAAATGTAAACGTTGCCTCATTAACAGATATTCAATCAGAAAGCCGATATCAGCACCCTTGATTAAACAATGAAGGTGTGAGACCTGAGCACTGACTCTCTCAACCAGCCACATGTCACAATAAGTTATGCACAATAACGACAGGGAAACTTCTCTTTAAAGCTACAAATGTGTTTATTTACTTTACAAAAATCAACAAAGTCAATAATTGTTCATTTAATAAACACTATACTACCAACTATGCACATACAAAACAGCAGCGTGAACAAGGTAAAACACAGTGTATAACAGCAAATAGCGTGCGTGTGTGTGTGAAGATGGCCGACTTGAGTCACGTGAGGGGTCACGTTTTCAAGATGGCAACACTTCCTGGAGGAAGTCACGTCACGTATAAACACCTGCAGATACAATAGCAGACAGCGCCACCGGTGGCGGGCGGCATTACTGCACTCACACAAGTCTGATGGCGGATAACAAAGACAGGCAAGGCGGCACTATGTTATCTGACCATCAGTCTGTGGAGAACGTGTGTGATCAAAGGGAATGTGAATGTGCGGGTGCGAGTGTGGTGTGTGTTAGTAAAAGAGGAGGGAAGTGAGAGGAAGGGGTAAGCGGACTCTCGGTCCCGCAAGGACAGTAGCGGTTGCTATGGCTACAGAGAGCGGGCGTACGGACGTTAGTTGGTAGCTCGTTGTGTGATTGTAGACTAGCAAAGCAACTTACTATTCACTCACTGTGGCACAAAACACAGCAAAAGATCCAGAGTGGGATCACACAAACAGTTTAGTGTGGTAAACACAGATCTAAACAGGCAGCACTTAAAAATACTCCTCAGAGTATAGCAGCAAATGGACGCGGCGGTCCGTGACAACAAAACAAACAACAACTTGAGCGGTAAGCTTGCACTACACACTAAACTACGTCTCTGCCCAGACAACCTCTTACTTTTGTCACTCTCCTGAGTGAACCGGCGTGTGAGTGAATCCATCAGAAGATCCAGCAGCGATCCTCCGGTGTGGGTTCTGACGATGCCGTCCTGATTCCTCGAGGCTCACAGCACTGGGTTTCTCAGCGGGGCAGTGAAGAAACTCAGGATGGTTGACACAAAATGGATGACGACGGGGCGTAGGAGTTATCCGCATCTCCGTGAAGAAATCTCTTTCTTCCTTCTGCTGGTAACGTTGAGCGGCCACTGTGTTGCAAACAGGCAGCTCCCATGGATCTGGAAAAGTGTTCGGGCGAACACAGGTCGGCTCTCGTCTTGTCCAGCAAGGGTGAAACTCCAAAAAGGGGGAATAGCACACGTGTACAAGCCTCTTTTTGTCCGGTACTCCAGCTGACCAAAAAGGTAACTAAGCTAGTTACCTGAAAAGAGGGCGAGTCTTGCCTCCGACCCATGGTTATAGGAACAGTGATGTCACGTTCTGTTGCCATGACTCCCAGTGTTGTTACTGTGTCACGGCCAATCAGAGACGTGAGCCTGCCACCTCCTGGTGGGCTGGACCCTAGGTGTGAAAATCAGGAGGGGCGAGTGGACATTGAGTTCTGAGGTGGGATTCCTTTGTTTCAGGGAACAAAGGGGCAGAAATGACCTTGTGGTGAGGCCTTGAGGTTTCAGAAAGGCCTTCCTTTGTCTGACCTCATGGTTTAGGCCCCAACAATTTCCATCTTCCTTTGTAAGGACAATGACAAGAACACCAAAACCAAAACAAAGAAGACTACATACTGTAATGATTAAAAGCCCTATTGTTTCCATAAGGATTATTAGGGCTCGAGCACCTACCAGTGGGAAGCCCTATTGGATCTGAAGGAATTATTATTATTATTATTCCTCCAAAAGAAACGCATTTTTGAGGGCCTATACATGCTTGAAAACTCATTAAATTTTGCTCACTTGTCAGGACTGGTGAAAAACAGCGCCCCCTAGACAATCAGGAATCGATACAGATTGTTGTAGGAGAACGAAATTCGGTATGCATATGTATCATGACCAGATGCACCAAAAAGTCTCTTGGACACAAGAGGAACAGTCATTTTGGATCAAAGTTGCGATTTTTGCCATCTGTAGCCTGCATACTTTAACAAACTCCTACTAGAGATTTGGTCTCAGGAGCTTCAAATTCAGTCAGTATCATCTTAAGACTTTGAAGATGAAAAGTTATTAAAACGTGAACGTGTCACATTCCCAGGGGGCGTGGCTGGATGGGGAATTTCAATCCTTCGCCATGAAATTTGAAACGGCCATAACTCCGGCATACGACCCAAACCTTTTGTACTTGATAAGAGTCCTGCCCTGAACACATCCATGTGTCAATATTGAATCTGATTCTTAGCACCACCTACTGGCAACAGGAAGTAATGTGTCGTACTTTGTCTAATCACTCCTATGAATTTTGACTGATGCACCTTAAGTTGACTCAGCTAAGAAACAAGACCTTGGTGATGCTACATTCAACAGGTAATGACCGAAAGCCAAAGGCCGTTGCCATGGTGACACATCCTTCGGCATAAAATACGATACTATTTTTCAGGGACAAGGGATGGCTCTACAGTCACAAAACTTGATAAACATGTATGGAGGGACACCAGCTAAAATCCTATGTAGTTCATTTAAATGGGCGTGGCAATATGGCTCAACAGTGAACCCTTGAAATTTTCAAAATTGAAGCCCCGCCTACCAGATTAACGTAGAAAAATTAAATTCGCAAGGCACATGTATAATGTCAAGTCGCACAAAAAAGCCTCATGGAGCCATTTCATAAGTCCAACAGGAAGTCCGCCATCCTGGAAAAACTGGTCAGTTTTCACCTTTTTTTGGCCATTTTTCATACCTTTGGCGGTGGCGTGGCATTGAGTCTTGATGTTTCACCATTACTATTACTTTAGTGTACATGGTGGGATCTGCCTGAAACTTTACAGGTTTGATAACAGTATATGCCTGAGCATGAGCATTTAGAAGCGCATTGAAGCGTTTGGCCATGGCGTGGCGTTGAGTCTTGATGTTTCGCCATTACAGAGGACCATAACATTAGTGTACATGGTGGGATCTGCCCAAACATTACAGGTTTGATAACAGTCCAGGCCTGAGTACATCTACATTACAATATTCAATCAGTGATGCAAACTGGCTCCAAAGCGCCCCCTACGACATTTAAATTTAGCAGCCCCAGCAACAGGCAAAATGGTGGATAAAGGAAGTGATGATAATCTCCTCTTGCACTATCTGAAAACACCTCAAGTATGACAACATCTAGATGCCTGTGACAGGTGCCCTTCAACTAAGCTACACCCTGACGTGTGCAAGGGTGCGAGGAACCGATCATCGCTGCTTGCAGCTTAAATTTGTTTTAGATTTTTATGAATGACTCGTCTTTTGTTTATTTTCACTTTAATTGATTTAAATGGTTTTGGGTGGGTAACTGCTGTAATGGAAGCTCAGAGAAGCATGTAAGACTGCAACTTTGCCTCCTGGTCTCAACTCTAGATTGTCATGGTTTTGGTTTACTCATAAATTCAGCCACATTTCTGGATATAAGAGCAGCTCCATCCAAAGTGGTATGTATGCTGTCTCTCCTAATCAGACCAGGTTTTCCCCAGAATGTCTGTCAATTATATATGAAGCCCACATCGTTTGCTGGACACCACCTTGACAGCCAGCGGTTGAATTGTGACATGTGGCTATTCATGTCATCACTAGTCAGATTTGGCTGGGGCCCAGAGAAAACTACGGAGTCCAACATTGTTTTTGCAAATGTACACACCGACTCAACATTAATTTTTTGACCTCCAATTGGTGTAATCAGGAGTCGTTACCGCCAACATGAACGACAATTGTACTATATCTGTTTATTCTTAGCCAGCAGTTTTAAATTCGATTCAGTGTTGCCCACTCCGGCCCCAGAAACACATTTAACTATAGTTGCTGGTGCCACTAACTTCATGTTTTTGACTATGGAGCTGCCAATAATAAGAGTTTGTTTCTCACTGGGTGTGTCGCTGAGTAGGGAGAACTTGTTTGAAATGTGAACAGGTTGGTGCCGAACTGTGGGCTTCTGCTTAGGACTATGCTTCCCCAGACAGTCACCCTGCCACCCTGGCTTCCCGGCTGCTCGGGAACTACCGGGGGAGTAGGAGCTACACTAGGTTGGCCCACACCAGCTACTGGGGGATGGCTAACTACATTAGCTACTGATTGTTTTTCCATGGTGTGGAGCTGCGCTTCCAACTCACAAAGCCTCGCCTCCAGCACTGCAAATAAACTACACTTATTATATTTTCCATTATTGCTAAAGGAGGCAGAGGAATAACTAAACATAGGACACACCGAGCAAGAGAGAGCAGGAGAACGAGAGGGAGAGAGAGAAGTCATCGTTAACCACTGTGTGATTAGCAAGAAAAGTCGCTAAGAGAAAAACACACTGAAAGTGCTTGTGTAGAACTAGCAAAAGTTCAAAAATACAGTGGGTATTAATCCACAATAATATAGTAAAAAGCCAACTGACTGATCAGCAGTGAGCATCATCAGAAGCAGTCACATGATGCTTCAGAAGCAAGGACAACTCATGTCTCTAAAAACAAAATTACTTGTTTCCCCTCTCCTCGTTTGGTTTCCTTGCATCTCTCCATGCATCCACGTTGGGAGGGACTAAGATGCAAAGTGAGGGAAACGTGGATGCAATTTACTTGGGATGCATATCTCAAGTCTCTTATTTGATCTTTCCTTGCTCCTCACCTGAACCAGAAGTTGTTCCTGGTGCACCATTTTGACAGGCATCCCAAGTCTTATTTCTACTCCGAGGAGCAAGGAGCGAAGAGGGATCTCTGAAAAGCTACACGAGAGCAGCCTTCACGGAAGTCTTTCACCAGCTGACACACCCCCTTGATATGAGTTAGATCATTTCCATTTTCCCTTAAACATTTAGCCAGATACATATTTATCAGTGTTCTGAAGACACCTTGAACATATTTTGGGTTGTTAAAATGAATTCACATTCTGCATATCAAAAAATACAGATGTAAATAATCAATAACGCATTCTATGAGTAGAAATGGTTCCTGTGCTTCTGAGCAGAACATAGTATGACCTACACAGTGTAAATACAGAATTCAGATTTTTATTCATGTTTGTTTTTATTTAGGTGTTTGTTACAGGTAACAGCTGCAGAGAGGAAACAGCTACAGTGATAACTGTGCATCTTTATTAGTATTAACGCTGTGCACATGTGTACAGACAAACTCCATTAAGAGTTGCTACAGCTGTTAAAACCGACTGACAGCTGATCTAGCTGTGATTAGCTGCCACTGTCATCAGAAACAGATGTCACTTCGCATGACACTTCAGAGGAAAGCACGTCTCATGTCTCTAAAAATACATTTCCTTGTTTCCTCTCTCCTCGTTTGAAAAAGACACAAGTGAGGGAAATGTTGATGCAATTTAAGAGACTTGGGATGCACCCATAGAATTAGCAGAATGAAACACACCTCCTGTGTTCCTGTGCTGCCCCCCAGGCTGCTTTTCCCTCCTTACCTGCCCTGCATCAGCCTCATCAGCCCTGCCCTTTTCCATTTGTTCTCCCAGCCAATTGGCTTCCTGCCTGTTCTATTGCCCAGTCACCTGCACCCTAGGTTGTTTTTCATCGTTTCATTTTGTTCATTCATTGTTTCCTGTTTTATTTTGAAATACTCACCTCTCCTCTCATTTCAAATACTTCCTGCCCTTGTGTGTTTCCTTCCTGTCTACTCTGCCCCGATTAGTTTAACCTGTCCTTCATTACCGTTTCCTCCTTAGTATGTAGTCTGTATGTTCCCCTCTTTCACTGCCAGTTTCTCTTAGTAGTTCTATGTCTAATATTCCAGTCTTTTTCCTGGTGTCTAATTTTCCTTGTGTTTTTGATGTTTGCATAGTTTTACCTGTTCTTGAACCTATTCCTGCAGTTTTGACATTTGGACTGATTTTGACCTCCCTGCCTGCTTTGCCCAGTTTGGACTTGTTTGCCTTATTTGGACTGATTCCCTGCTAACTACCTATAAGGTTGTGTTTTAGAATTCTCATTAAAAGCCCCTCTCACTTTACCTGCTGGACTCACCATAAATGAGGTGAAAGTTTGAGTTGTACTCCTACTGTATGTCCATGTGTGTCTGTGTGGCATAGGTACATGTACCGTGTGTGTGTGTGTGTGTGTGTGTGTGTGTGTGTGTGTGTGTGTGTGTGTGTGTGTGTGTGTGTAAGGTACCGTATCTGAAGTGGTGCTGGTCACTGGGTGGCAGAGGGGTTTAATCTCTTGGTCATGTGGGGATCAGCCTTCAGGATCAGAGAGAGAGAGAGAGAGAGAGAGAGAGAGAGAGAGAGAGAATTTAATGATGTCTAACTGTGCTTAAAGTGCAGTGCTGATCTGAGAGTCCTGTAGCTACCAGCAAGGAGTGAAAAGATGGTATACTTGAAACCTTAAATCTTTATGCCTGAAAAATATTTATTGTCTTATGATCTTTGGAGTTACAATCTCTGAATCCAGATTTTCTTTCTTCTGCCTGGAAATTTTGAACTTACAAGCATTTCACGAACTTCAGAGCTTTGTAAACATTTTCAGCTCCATCTTGAATCCCTCCTGGAAGGTTAGACTCATCTGAAAATTGTATGCTTCACATAGCATTTTGGAATTCTGGAATTTTATTCTTATCTCCTCCTATTCTTTGCCTTTGAACAACCTGTGATTAATTTTGGAATATTTTTCTGGAATATTGGATTTATTCTGCTCTTTATTCTACAATCTACAATCCTTAGTGTCCTCAGAAACACTCTGAGATTCCTTTTTGGACCTGATCTGGAAATTGGAACCATTCTGCGATCTTAATCTTAGATACTTCCTAATTCCCTATTCAACCTTTTCTGGAATACTGGGCTCAATCCACAAACTTGACACTTATAGAACTGCACACTGATTCTGGAAACTTGGCCACCAATTCAACCTGAGTAAGTGTCCAATCATTTCACATACTTAATCAATGGCTGAGTCAGACTTCTGCCCAATCCCAGACATGTCAAATGGCACCATTGTCCACAGCCCAGCAGCTTTTTGTTCAGACCTCGATGCTCAGAGGGAAAGAGGGGATGAGGAGGGAGACGAAGATGAGGAGGTGGAGATAGCGGAAGAGGTAGGGGAAGATGTTTTGATGATAGATGAAGCAGGAGAGTGGAATACTGAAGGAGAAAGTGGAGAGCAAGGTGAAAGGGAGAAAGTGAACATTATCCAAATGACCCTGTTACCAAATGAAGCAATAAAAGAGGGGGAGGGAGGAGGTGAAAGACTGGAGGAAGGTGGGGAGGGAGGTGTAGAAGTGGGGGGTGAACAGTATGAAAAGACAGATGAGCAGATTGAGAAAATGAGTACAGGCAAGGGAGTGGAAAGGTCAAAAGACACAAAGACAGTAACTGAAAATTCATGTTACTTTTCAGCAATGATAGAGATTGAAAAAGATAAAGAGCAGATGATACACAGCAATGGAAAACATGAAGAAGACAATGAAAAAGAAGAAAATAATCAAGACTGTGTGAAAGCAAGTGTGAAAGAGGAAAAGGAGGAAAAGACCAATGAGGCTGATAGGGGATTAGATGAACACAAGATAGTATCTATCACTGATGATGCAGAGACTGCTTGGGGTACTCAGAACTCAGGAGCTGATGCACAGAAGTCTGGTGAAGGTACACAGTTATCTTCTGATGACACACATGAAACAAAGGTTGTTACATTGCCAACCAATGGTGAGGTAACAGAAAGAATTGAGGATCCAATGATAGATGTGACCCCTGTTACCATGAAGGTAAATGAACAAGTCAAAATTCAAAATATCCTTTGCCAAACCTCAATTGTCAGTGACAATGTCTTACCTTTTGATGCAACTGCTACAGTTGAAGTGGTAGCCAATGAGACCAGCCAATCAAGCAGTGAGAATCAAAATGAAATGAAAAACACAGAAAGTACGGAAGAGAAGGGAAAGACAGGTGATAATGTTGTTAAGGAGTTAACAGTTGAGGAAGAGCATAAAGGAAGAGATGATCTAGAAATGCAGAAAGAAAAGATTGTTCAGAACCAGGCTAAGGTAGCTCCTCCAGATGTAGCTCCTACAGAACCAGTACTGAAGTGTGTAGAGGATTTACCTTTAAACACACAGCAACTTGTCAATTTAGACCAAGTGGAGGAGGCCTTTGAACTGGAGGAAGGGGGTGAAGTTGACCTGAACCAACCAAGAGGAGAGGTCAAATTAGAGGAGAAAGAGTCCACAACAGAGGGGGGAGGTGATTTGAAAGAACATCCTTTGCAGTTCCTCAAAGAAGCAAGGACAGACACCTTGTGGGAACAGCAAAGAGAGCCAGCCCTTCTAGAGGACAAAAAGGGAATAGGAGCAGAAGAAGTAATGGAGGGAGAGGTAGAGATGGCAGAAGAGCCTGTGACTGTTTTAGATGATGAGATTGAAGAGACAAAAGAGAGTCCGAGAAGAGAACCTGAGGAAAAAAAGTCTGCCACCATTATAAGCACTTCTGAAGATGCCACTGTCAAGACAAAAGATGGAGTGCATCGAGAGTTGGAAGGAGAGGATGTTGAACTATGTAAAGAGGATGATGAGAAGCAGAATAATAAAAAGGAAGAGTTGGATATACATGGAAGAGTTAAAGGACTGAAGCAAGCAATGGAGAATGGGATCCTATGCCCTGAGCCACAGCCATTTAGGAAAGACGGATGGGGGACTGCAAAACTGCTGTCACCCAGAAGAAAAGATAATGACTGGATTAAAAAAGATCAACCAGAGGAAGAGAGAGCTCCAGAAATTAAAGACTGGAGGAAAGACCTGAAGCCTTTGAAAAAAGATATCTGGGAATCTGAGAGGGGGAGAAAGGAATGGGTGAACAAAGAACTACTGACAGAAGAGAAAAGTCCACCAAGAAAGGAGGACTGGATAAAAGAGCTGAAGTCAGTGATCAAAGATGAATCCCAGCCCAAAAATAAGGTTGAGCAGGTGAAGAAAAAGCGAGTGGTGCTGCTGGAGGATGGCCATTCATACATCCCCCAGCAGGAGGAGATGACAGAGGAGAGGAGAGAGGAGGTGAAATTGATCTCCCATAGGAGGGTGGAGAGCCCTTTGCCTCCTTTGCGCAGGAACAGCAGAACATCCCAAGACCAGGAGTATGAGATCTCACTTTATGTTAAGGTAATGAAACATATGCATACAGCCTCTCCAACATACACAGACTGTACACATACAGTATTTCCACAATTTCCCCGCTCCAAATCCAGAAATGCTAGAAAATACCAAAATATGCAAAAGTGAAAGCACTTTTGCGTGTGAGGTGGTCAAAGTAACAGGAGCTGGGATGTGCTGATCCAGGGAGTATGTGGCAAAATTTCTGATTTTCTGGAAAGCTGATGTGCACTGGGACTGATGCTTGGAAATAGAACATGGTGTATTGTGATGAGGGGTTGCGCTTCAAAACAAAAGGAAGAGTGTTGAAATGCTGTTGGTGTTTGTGGCCCTCAATCCGGACTTCCTAGTTTGTTTCATCAACTCATTGATAACTGATGCAAAGCAGCCCACATTTTTTTTAACACACTGCTCCTTTTGCTCTTGAAATCCTGTCAACTGATATAGAATTAATATTGACACAGAATCAAATTCTTGAATGGGCTTCATGCCAGATCCACATAAACTTGTATTGTATCATTGGGTATCAGACCTAGAAACACCAGTCTGGCCATAAGGCAAGCTGAGTTAGGCCAACTGCAGCTGAGTCTCAGTGCACTCTCATGCTCTGGCACTGGAGGCCTAAATGTGAGCCAGCTGCATTCATGGCTGCCTTAAGGCTAGGTTTTTGAGCAATATGGACTTGGGACAATTTCTGGGTCACAAACTCAATAATAAACAATAGAAGTCATTGTGTAGCTGGAAGATATTCTATCAGCAGCAACAATTTAAACAAATAGTATTGTGTAAAGCCACCTGACACTTGTGCTAACTAACAGGCACTATGTGCCACAGATACTATATTAAGTATGTAGATCAAGCATGTTACATTGGTTAGTGAGCACAGGAGATGACGAACTGTTGAGGAATTTATTCAACAATGGCGAACACTCACAGCATACATGGCTTGTACTCTGAATACTTCTGCACCCACTGTGCCTACACTTCTAACTTGTCTGTGTCTCCTCCTATCTGCTCTACACAGTCACCCACTGGAGACACTTGCTGGTGAGGAGGGATAGCAACAGTAATAAAGTACAGCAGTAAACACAACATTAAATGCCTCCGTATTTGTAAACACAACATCTCCCCTGTTACCCAAGGAAATATCTTATACCCTGCCAAAATTAAACACACACAGGTAGGAGCAAACGTTTTCCCTTCCACAAACAATGTTTGTAGGCAACTTGTACCTAAATGCTCAGAATACAATCTTCACCATATGTGACAACTTATTGCACACTAGGAACAGTATTAATGTAACTAAAATAATAAAACTTAGGAAACACTGTATTTCAAAGTAAGGCATACAGGTGGTGATTTCACGAAGTACTTTCTTTTATAATAATGTGAAAAACCTAAAGTGATTAAACCTTCCATTAGACTTCAAGTGCCTCCATAAATGTAAATAAAGTTTCTTGTACAAAGCACAATTACTGTGAAAAATATAATATTAACTGAAATCAGTAACTGAAAACAGTCGGTCACCTTAACTCAAAATCACATTACATTCTCTCGTCTTTGTTCTTTTTTTTTAACCTGCGATCTGCCTACACTCTTTACATGTCTTCTTCTCCCTTCTGCTCAGATCTATTTCATCACATAGTCTTTAGTCCAAGCTGGGGGTTGTCTCCCTTTTTAATGAACAGTCTTTGTTGAAGTCTTAATTGGGCTGGGGTTTTCCTCTGCCGTGTGAGCCGGTGGTACGTCGCTGGATCTCTCTGGGCAGAGAGAAAGGCGTGCTGCATTCCACCGTCTCCCATCACTGAGGGTTAAGGAGCTCAAGCCAGTTTGCTGCTGCACTGACAAAGGATTGCTATTCTTCGTCTCCCCCTTTCCCACATGGAAAGGCCTGCGCACTCTGACTGTAGCCCCCCAATAGTGACTTTGGGGGTTTCGGCACATCTCTTGGCATCTGTGTACCGCTTACTTTTAGCCTGTTGTAGGGAAGGTGACATGTTCATATTGCATTTTTTCTTCTGGCCTTCATTGGCCTCCCTCTGAGAAACTGGAAGGGGGATTCACTGTTTGTGGCATGGGCTGTTGCACGGTAGTTCTGAAGCATGTCAGTGACCACAGGCTTCCAGGGCTGCTGAGTAACATGTGCTGTTTGAAGACTGTCTTTCGGCACTCTGTTGAAGCGTTCAACACACCTGTTTGCCTGAGGATGGTATAGACTTGTTCTGATGTGCTTGATGCTCCTTGCTCTCAGGCAATCTGTAAATGCAGATGATGGCCCATTATTTGTTGTAATGATACAGGGGTTTCCTTCAAGGGCATATACAGAGGCCAGGAATGATGTGACAGTGGTCGTAGTTGCAGTGTTAGTAAAGGCTATTTCTGAAGTATTCGACGAGGGTAATGGCAAACCTGCAGTTGTAGGTTCCGCGTTAAAAAGGACCCACTATGTCAACAGCCACATGCTGGAATGGACCAGCTGGAAACTGAACAGGTTGCATTGGGGAAGGAGAAGTGCTGGCTGTCTTATCATATGCCTGACAGGTGGTGCATGACGACAGGACTTATACCACACTCTCATGAAGGGACTTTGAAACCACCAGGCGCATTCCACGGAAGATCGGTGGTTCCTCTGTAGGAAGCTCATGTTGCACCAAGAAATACAGCTGAACCTCATCTAGAAGAGACTTCTTCACTAGGCCACCCTGTGTGAATGACCTCCCTGAGTTGTGCAAGCTCAGAACAGTCAGAGCAGGCATTCAGCTCTGAAATCTGCAAGTAGTAGTGCAGTCAGGAGAGGAGAGATCAGAATTATCTCTGTGACCAAATCCTGTTTAGGCTCTGTGATTGTACTGGTGTTGCTGAGGGGAACATGTGAAAGGCAGTCTGCCGTGACATTCTGGCTGCTTGGATGGTACTGCATGTCTTACTGAAAACACATTGCCTAGCTAACCCGCTTGCAATTCTCATGGCAGCCCTGTTCATCCCTTTGGTGCTGAGCAGGGCAGCTTGGTGATCAGTTCTGAGTATGAATCTGCGTCCCCACATGTAAGTCCTCCACCTTTCAACTGCCCATACATAGGTGAGAGCTACTTTTTCGATTGTGGAGTACTTCCTTTCAGTGGCTGATAAGCTGTGGGAAGCAAAGGCAACAATGTGTTCCACGTTGTCTAAGTGCAACTGGGTCAGGGCAGCACCCAGTCTGTAGTCTGAGGCATCTGTTGTGATGAACATGGGCAGTGTGGGGTCATAGATGGCGAGTGCTTGGCTTTCCAGTAGCATTGCTTTGAGCTTAGCAAAGCTATTATCTGCTACATCAGTCCACTGAAGTTCAGCCTGAGGGTCTGTTTGAAGCAACTGTCGAAGTGGCTCCACCACTGGTGCATAACTTGGCAGGAACTTGCTGAACCAGGAGATCAAGCCCGGGAAGGAGCGTAGTGTTGCCATGTCTTTTGGTGCAGGAGCTTCAGCAATGACAGCATGGTGGTCTGGGCTAGGACACAGGCCCTCCTTGGAGATGACATGTCCCAGGAATGGGATGCTTGTCTGCCCAAATGAGCTTTTATCAAAGTTGATCTGCAGGCCGGCTTCCTGAAGGCACTGAAGGACGGCTTGAAGGTGCTCATCATGTCTTTCCACTGTGTCTCCATACACTATGATGTCATCCAAGTAGTTCTGTACTCCAGGTAAATCTTACGGTACTGTTTGCATCATTTTCTGGAAGGCAGATGGTGGGACTCGTGCAGAAAGAAAACAGAAACAGAAAGAGTCCTGAATGTGTGTCTGCATGCTAGCACGTTCACTTTTGGGACAAAGTGTTTTTAAAGTGCTGCCATGGCCTCTTCAAATGTCTTGATCCAGTAGAGTGTAGAATAGCTGTTGACCCTCTGAGCCCAAGCAGTGTAGCAGTACTGCACATCGTCTTGCATCGGACCATGTGTCACCTCTAGCATTTATCACTAGCATGTAATTGTCAAAGATTTTCCACCTTGTAATGAACGGTATTGGCAGTTCACCAGTGTGATGAAGAAAGGGTGGTGGGCTCAGTACAGAAGTGCTCATCCTTGCCGGCAATTTGTTAACGTTGGTTAGCGATCACAGGAGACAATGAACTGTTGAGCCGTTTATTCAACAATGGCGAACACTCACAGCACACATGGCTCATACTCTTAATACTTCTGTAACCGCTGTGCCTACACTTCTAACTTGTCTGTGTCTCCTCTGTTGGGGCTTGGTTACAAGTTTGGCTATCAGAAGTAATTAATGGTTATCAAAGATAATTATTTATTATTAAAATCAATAAAATTAGAATTAATAATAATGGGGCACAACACTTTGGAGTCAGGGAAAAGGATAGCCAAAAATATACTAATCTATGAATTTGGGGATTTTGATTAATAATTAACTTAATAACTATACAAAATCACCTTATCATTAGATAGTTATGGTTGAAGGATTTGGAGTTCTTTACAGAGCAGAGGTTGTCAAAACTCATTCTTGTGCAACATTAAAACAGACAACAGGTATATCCAAAAGCATTTATTTAACAGGAAGGGTAAAAGCAAAACACACAAAACTAATCTAGCTAAGTGTACTTATATAGAAGTGTGAATGTGTGGGTGTGGGTGTGTGTGTTGGGAAGACAATGGTAAGATGGCTGCAGTCACCTGGTGACTGAGTATGTGGCATGCAGACAATTCGGCTGATAAAGGGAACTACAGAGATAAAAGGCCAGACCATGTGGTGTTGTAAACCACATGTGCTGCCTGAACCAAAGTTTGCAAAACCAGGTTTTAAACCTTATAACTGTGTGGTTCTCTATTCAAAGCCAATTGGTGAATGCTAAAGGTGCCAGGTTAAGAAGAGGTTAGTTGCATGCAAGGCCTCGTTACTGGGTGTAACCTGTGGTGAACATGCTAACAATAACCTAGCGGTGTAGCTATGCTGTAGCCTGACTGTAAACAACAAAGACATCACAACAACAGTTCAATGTTAACCTTAACCAAATCAATACATATGCTGTACATTGATTAAGTTAAACATTATTGCTTAGCTGTGCTATGCTTCACTGTGTTGCTAGGCTATGCCCAGTTGTTACCAGTCCTTGAAGAAAAGAGATGCTTTGTGGCGTGCTGCTTCTTAGCTGGTGAATCCGTGGATGGGTAAGGCTGAGAAGGCTTTGGCTCTGAAGCTGTAGATGCAGGCGTTGCTGGGGAGACAGCACTCCAGTTGTGCAGAGGGCCCAGGTCACTCCTTTGTTAGAGTTAGCAGCAAGCTAACTCTGTTCCGTGGCTCCTGTTCTTGTTAAACTGGCCAGCAGACTTGTGTGGTAGCTGCTGGCACATGGAAACTTGGTTTCTGATTCTTAGGCAGGCTTCTGCCATAAAGAAAAGTGTGTGTGTCTGCTGTGAGCAGGCCACACAAGAGAGCAGACAGCTGCTCCAGAAACTGCTGCTGGAGGTGTAAAAGAGCCGGAACTGCACCTTCAACAGCTGTCGGGGAGAAGAGCAAGGAGCTGCTCCAGCAGCTCCAGGAGAAAAGAAAGAAGAGAGAGCGATAAGAGGGGAAACTCTGGTTTTGATAACCTGGATCCACACTTTCCGTGTGTACCCCCAGGGCTCAGGTTACTTGGGGTCTTGAAACATGTGGCCCACATGCTGTCCCAACACCTCCTATCTGTTCTACACACCCAATGGAGACACCTGCTGGTGAGGAGGGATAGCGACAGTAGAGCAGTAAACACAATATTAAATGCCTCTGTGTTTGTAAGCACAATAAAGCAGATATCTCCCAGATTTGGAAAGTGAAGCAAATGCTGGAGTGCCTTAAAACTGCATTCTTTCTAATAGCCAGCAGGGGGCGACTTCACTGGCTGCAAAAAGAAATCTGATTGTATGGACGTCTATGAGAAAATTATCATACTTCTCTCTTGATTTATGATCCCAGTAAATATTTTCCTAATGAGTTTATGGTCTCCATCACTAGTATCATGTCTTCTTTAATTTATCATGATGTTTATTTTGTAAATTATGGCCCTATTTAGAGTAAAATAGATGATAAAGCACATAGCTACTGCTGTTTCACAGTGTGTTTTCAGTTCATAAGTTAATTGTTCACAAACCAATGGGTGATGTCACAGTGACTACGTCCATATTTTTTTCAGTCAATGATGTAGATACATATGGTGTTGTCAACTAATGTTAAAGAAGTTGGCTGTTTTTTTCTGATACTTATCATTGTATATTTACTGTCTCAAAACTACTGTTGAGTTGTTGGCTGGTTGCCCAACATTTCTAGTGTCACCATTGTGAAAAGTATAGATAATTTCTTGATTCGATGTCTCCTGCTACCTCGTTTACATTCAGTGTGTTATCTTGCCATCAATGTATTTTGATATGCAGTATTTATTTTCGGTGTAAAGTGCCTGTGATTACCTTGAAAAGTCCTCTATGAATAAATGTATTATTATCTTGTAAGTTTTTAAAATCCAAGACCACAATGAATGTGTAAATTACAGTTATGCAGTTACATTTTGCCTATTGATGTGGTTATCTTTGGCATAGATGCTGCCCTTATTGACACATAATCTTAGAGGCAATTAAAAATAGCATATATTTGAAGGGTGAGGATGAAATGTTCAGTTCAACTTTATGTAGTTCTGTTTGTCGAGCATAGGTATGGGTACTATATTATCATTGTGGTTGTGTGTGTTTTTGTGTGTGTGTGTGAGAGAGACAGAGAGAGAGAGAGAGAGTGTGTGCATTATACAAAGAGAGCAAGTAAGAGAGAAACCCCATCTTGATCTACTTACCTTATCCAATTAAGATAGTGATTTCCTAATCCATCAGGCATGGCAACCTACATTTCACACAGTGGACAAAATAGTAGTGGACAAAATAATAGGAACATAATATTATAATATAGTATAACCCAATACAATATCTTCTGAAGCTTATAATTTTCTGGTTTGGTCTGTATTTTTTCCCATCCTCTTTAGGAGTGCATTTACAATGCAACAAATGCACATACACACATACACACACCAGATAATTTCTCTCTCTGGTTCAGTAGCACATTCCTCACTGAGGTCAGAATGAAGGAGTTCGGCATGCTGAGGGCCAGCAGCGAGGTTTAACTCCAAGAAAAAATGCACTAATATCTGAGGGCTGTGACTCACACATACACAGAACCAGCTTTTTCTCCATGGGAGCTCACATTCAAACAAAGGCCTCCTTTGTCGGGGACACTGTTGGCAGCACAGACTGAAGTAGATGGAAATATTATGGAAAGGTTCAAGTGTCCCTCTGTGTTGCTGTAGCTATTAGCACTTGAGGTACAGAAGGGTTGAAACATTAGATCAATCAGTCATCAAATATCTAGAAAGTAGTTCTTTCAAAATGACAGGGTCACATTACAACAACAGAATCTTGACACACTTGTATGGATATTTTCCGTCATTGTCTTGCATATACTGAAGGAATTAAGTTAGGGCATTAATAAATTGCATAGCGGTGCTATGCTGTTGCCAGAAGCATGCAGGGATAATCTCTATTCTCACTCTGTAAGCTGATTAGCTGTTTGGTTCTTAGAGCTCTGGGTGCAGCAGTGCTGGAAATAACACATCCTCACACTCAATACTGCATGTACATTATGTTTAACAGCTAGGAACCCAACTCAACAATGACCAAGGTTTGAATGATAAAGGCCAACTGATTTTAAAATATATATAACTGATCTGACAACTGACATTTGTTCCAGTGACTGCAGTGATTACTGCTGATTTGTTGACCCGCGCTGTCTACTTACCCTTGTCTTCAGCCTCACCCGTTTCCTGATGTCCCTTTCCATGGACAAGCCTGATAGAAACATTGTGGATTTACTGTCTTTGGACTTATTTTACTGCACTTACTGCACTTAATTAGGGCCCAATTCAATTCAATTCAATTCAATTTTATTTATATAGCGCCAAATCACAACACAAAGTCATCTCAGGGCACTTTTACATGGAGCAGGTCTAGACCACGCTCTTTAATTTACAGAAAGAGAAACCCAACAGTTCCCCCCATGAGCAAGCACTTGGCGACAGCGGAAAGGAAAAACTCCCCTTTAACGGTAAGAAACCTAAGGCAGACCCCGGCTCTGGGTGGGCGGCCATCTGCCTTGACCGGTTGGGTTGAGAGAGAGAGAGAGAGAAAGAGAGAGAGGGGGGGGGTCCTGCAGATTAGAAACCACAAAGAACTCCGGGGAAGAAGTGAAATTAGTAACATGCATTAATAGTAATAGAATACATAGAGATGGAAGAGAGAGGAGCTCAGTGCATCAATGGAAGTCCCCCGGCAGTCTAGGCCTATAGCAGCATAACTAAGGGCTGATCCAAGGCGAGTCAGATCAGACCTAACTATAAGCTTCATCGAAAAGGAAAGTTTTAAGCCTACTCTTAAACATAGAGAGGGTGTCTGCCCCTCGGACCGAAACTGGGAGATGGTTCCACAAGAGAGGAGCCTGATAGCTGAAGGCTCTGCCTCCTGTTCTACTTTTAAATACTGTAGGAACCACCAGTAGACCTGCATTCTGGGAGCGCAGCACTCTAGTGGGATTATATGGTACCAAGAGTTCTTTTACATAAGATGGTGCCTGACCGTTAAGAGCTTTGTACGTGAGAAGAAGGATTTTGAATTCTATTCTGGATTTTACAGGAAGCCAATGCAGCGAAGCTAAGATGGGGGAAATATGATCTCGTCCAGATTAACGTAGAAAAATGAAATTCACAAGGCACATGTATCATGTCAAGATGCACAAAAAAGCCTCTTGGTGCCATGTTATAATTACAACAGGACGTCAGCCATCTTGAAAAAACTGGTCAATTTTCGCCTTTTTTTGGCCATTTTTCATACCTTGTATTTTAACGAACTCCTCCTACAGAATTCACCGTAAGGACTTCAAAATCAGTGTGTGTCATCTAGACTAGTGTATGATCAAAAGATTTAGTTTAAATTGAAGCGTTTGGCCGTGGCGTGGCGTCTTGATGTTTCGCCATTACAGAGGAAATTCATATAACTTTAGTGTACATGGTCAGATCTGTCTGAGATTTCACAGATTTGATAACAGTATATGCCTGAACACACGTCTACATGTGTACATTTTTTTTACTTCTATAGTGGATCACAATAATCCCTTAACAAGGTTATTATTGTAATGATGATTAAGGTCTCATAACTTTAAATTCCCCCTAATTGTAAAAATGTGGTTTGCTCATAGTTACTTTACTCGGTGATTTGAGCTTCACTATGCAGAATGACGTATGTGCAGTTTTCACATTCCTCTGCCGAAGGGGGAATGTTTCTCCGTGCTCCTCACAATTTAGGGCTTATACCATTGAGCATGATTTATGACATCACAATTAATTTAGGTCCAATCATGGTTGATCCAATGTAAAATGTGGAAACCTAAAGCATCCAATGTTTATAATTTGATAATGAACTATTCAGAGCAGTGGGAGACATCTTATGTCCAGCAGTTAAACTATTGAAATGAAAAATATCCATAGATTCATGGATTCTGGATTTATCAATGAGAGAAAAAACAGAAGATGTGATTTTGAGAATTTTTAACAAACTGAACTTTTTTGGTTTAAAAAAGGGGTATCTTTAACAAAGTAATTATTTTAACATAAACCACCAAAACCTAACTGTCATTTAGGTTTAGACACAGTCATTTTTGTGTGCCTTTTTGTGTGCCTTAAACATTGCATTGTCAGATCCTTTTCAGCACTGTAACAGTTTTAGAAGGCACTGACAAATGATGTTGCCTTGCTGATTGAGGGATCAGAAAACACTTGAATGTGTCATTCTTGAGTGCATGGACCAACAACATACTGTTGTACTGCATTCTGTCATTCATTTTGGTGGACTTGTTGACAGTGCCAGACTGGGAAAATAATTCAGGCTGAGAAATATAGTGCGAAATATAGCCCTAGTCAGGCCACTCTTTAAGCTGTGTGAGCTAACTAATGAGCCAACAAATGCTTATGGGCATGTGTGTGCAGTGTTCTGGCTCTGATGGGGCCCCTGGACCTGATGGCAGCTCCCTGCTCCACTGTGCTAAAGATACACACACTGTCTATTTTTGATGGAGGCTGCGTCAAACTGAACAGATTGAGCTGGGCAGGAAGTCAGACACAGAAACAGCATAGAGCATCTGGTCAGTTTTCAAAATAAAACACCCCATGCAGACTCCTGTTCATACATCAACAATAAACACAACTAGAAATGCATATCCTGCGCAAAATGCATGTGACTGCTGAAAACTGAATGAATTGCAAAGCATTGACGAAAATACTAAACACTTATGTACCAAGTTTCATTTCTTTAAAGGTATAATATGTAATTATTCTACATTAAAATGTTTAAAAATAACTAGACCTATGTTATATATGTTGTTGAGTTTTGTACTTACATTATCCCAAATGTTTCCAACAATTTTCAAACCCAGAGAAATTTATAATTTAATAAAAGTAATGGACCGTTTCAGATAAACAAATGTTAGCAACAGCTGGGATAACAGCCCCTCCAGGAAACAAACAACTGTAGAAATATTGATTTTTTTAGGTGAAACAGCTTTTAGTAGTATTTTTTAACTATTTTAATCTGCATGTACGTTTGA
This sequence comes from Euthynnus affinis, assembly GCA_029490765.1. Lineage (NCBI taxonomy): Eukaryota > Metazoa > Chordata > Actinopteri > Scombriformes > Scombridae > Euthynnus > Euthynnus affinis. The sequence goes on along the minus strand of CM055861.1, from coordinate 510,975 downwards.
TTTTGGAGAAGAGGAGACTTCTGTGGATAATTCGGCTCCGAGCAGAAACCAGACAAACATCTGGAATTTATGTTATATGAGAAAAAGCCATAGGAAAAAGCCGAACAAGTGTTAGCAGCAGCTCGGCTAACAGCCGTCTGGTGGTCACCAAACATTGTTGGATAAACACTGGTTTTTAAGGTAAAACAGCTTTAATTAATATTTGAACGATTTTATTCTGCGTGTACGTTTGTTTTTGGAGAAGAGAGACTTCTGCGGAAAATTCGGCTGCCGGGAGAAACCGGACGAACGTCTGAATGAAAAGTTATAAGAGATATAAACCGCTAAAGAGCAGAGGCTCAGCTAACAGCCTGTATCTAACGTCAGTGGGTCGCCTTACATCGTCGGAGAAACACCAATCTCTTAGATGAAACTGCTTTATTCAGTGTTTTTACCTGTAATCAGCGGGTCCGTTTGTTGTGGAGAGGAGACCTCTGCAGATAATTTGGCTCCTGGTAAAAACATCCTGAACCATGAATTTCGGAGTAATCGTATCCCGGTGAAGCTGATTATTTAACAACGAAGACAACAACTCCCATGATCCCTTGCTACTTCACACCGTCATCACACGCTGTCTTTTGTTATTGTTTTGATTGAGAGACCCCTAGCGGCTGAAATTACATATTGTGCATTTAAAGACAACAGAATTGCTGAAATAACATGTTATAAGGTTACTTTAGTGCCCCCTTTGGGTTAGGGTTAGGGTTATCATTATAATATAATGATAACATGTACTGTAGATTTACATAAAAATAGAGATTTTTTTTCTTGATTTACATTTGTGTTACAGTTCCTTCATGTCTCGGAGGAGAGTGGGTGGCAATTGGAATCTCTGCTTCAATACAAACACATGCACACAATGTATCCAGTGTCAGTGCAGCAGGGTTGAAAGGTCTATTTCACACCCACAGCAGCTGTGAAATCTGTCTTGTTCTCTCTTATTTGTGTTGAGTTCATTGAATGTGGGTTTTTTGCAGGCTAATTTGTGATTATGAAGCTGACACTGGATGTAAATTCAACCCATATTAACTTGTCACAAGCCAAAATCTCCTAAATGTAAATGTAGATAAAGGTGCTGTATTACTTGACACTGACACCTGTTAATAGTTAAACTCTTTCCCTCTTCGTGTGGTTCACATGGTTTGTATAGTAGCTGGTGGGGTGTTTGACACATGAATACAATAAAGCGTGGAACATGAACTCAGTATGCAAATGCTGCCCAATCTAACCCTAACCCTAACCATACCACAGTATAATTGCCCCCTCCTCTCAAAGTAGCATTTAAGTGTAAATGTCAACAAGCAGGCCCAGACTGGCAATCAGGAGCACCAAGACTTTTCCTGGTGCCCTGGCCTTCTAAATGGCCCAGCAGGCTACCCTGAACGCAACACTGCATGGAGTGCTGTGACAGCTAGGCATGATAGAATTAGAGAGCGACTTGAAAGAGAGACAAGCAAGATGAATGGTGGAAAAATGGTGGAGCAGAGAGAGAAAGAAAGGAAAAAAAAGAAAGTTGCTTGCAGGAGATGCCACTAAATGTGGCGAAATTGACCAAATGTGTGCACACAAGGGACCACAGCGACCAGGTTAGTCAGTAAATAAATGTGCTGGCTAACTAATGTTTGCTATCTAGTTAACGTAGTTAATTTCACTGATTTGCCAGTGTCCCCTGTGACAATAAATAATAAAAGTGGTGGTTTCCTTTATAATTTCTTCAAAATCATTGATGGCATAATTGGCATATCTGGTCTTGTTAATATGTTTAATATTATTTGAAAATTCATGTGTTTGGTGAAAATTTCAGTCAGTGAGCTCATACTTTGAGCTCATAATTTAAAATTATTGAGACAACACAAAGTCTTCTGTCACACTATTCAGGTTACTGTAATTTGTTGAAATTTAAAGATCTATGTTATTTAATGTTTGTGTCGGTTAAAGGGCTATTTTGACCATTGATGGGTAGTGTATATCAGTTGTAGGGTGAGTAGGGTATTGTGCTCTTGCTATATTCTTTGAACAGGTGGAGAGAGTTGTTAACTGTATTATATTGGTATATGAAAAGATATGGTGTGATGTGCTATGCTATGCTTTATTCTTTGTGAAGGTGGAGAGAGTAGTATTGATGCCAAAGTAGTACAAAAGCCCACTACATCACAGTAACCTGCAGGTAAAAGACAAGATGAAAAATCCAAAGTATACAGTTTAAGGTAATTCACGGCATCACGACAGCCTGGTCAAAGTTGAAAAAGCGCCTTTAGACTACCATAATTACTGCAGCAGCAGGGAAACTAAACTGCCTGATTTTGTTAACTTGCACAGATTTTGTTGATTTGGTAATTTTCCTTGATTTTTGTGCTTCTACTATGGTCAAGTAGGCTATGTAGTTAAATGGTTTGTTTTAATTAGTACTATAGTTCCAAATAGATATAGATCCAAATCTTTATTTATTATTATTATCATCATTGGTGAAATATCATGTTATAAGGTAACTTTAGCGCCCCCTTTGAGCAGAATTTTGTGACATTTTACATACTTCTGTAAGGTCACCTTGTGTACAACATCCCCAAATTCGGTCGCAATCCGATTCATTATTGAGGAGTTATCGGTCATTAAGTGCATTAGGCCACGCCTCCAAAAGTTTGTTAGCCAATAACAGACAAACGGTAAGTGATATCTGAAAACAAATGAATAAGTCTTGTTTGCGGTCTTCTGAATATGGTATTTACCACGTTTGGTGAAGATTGGATGAAATATGTGCCAACAGAAGCAAAACATATGTTCATGAAAAAAACAAAATGGCGAATTTTATAGACGTAAATGGGTGTGGCCTATATCATTCTAATCAGGATCATCCAAGGAACATCCTGAACAAAAAGCTTTTTGATAGGACTTACCGTTCATGAGTTATTAGCCAAAATGCAAAACATTTAATAATTGACCACATGGTGGCACTATTGATTCAATGTCTTAATATGTTAAGTATGTACAGATGGACACCTGTACGTCAAATATGAACATTCTAGCACTTTTAGTTTTTGAGATATTAGCTTTCAAAGAAATCCTCCCACAGACTGCCATTATGAATTTTAATATTTTTAAAATCAATGGATTATGATAGAAATCTGAAAAGTAAAAGCATAAATGTCCTTAAAGAGCTGAACATTTTGATATATGAATGGTTTCTGTCGCTCAAAATATAGAGCTTTCAGCATTCACACTAATAATAATAATTAGAAAATGCATTTCCTGTGGAAAATGTGTGTGAATGCTGACAGCTGAAATGGATTGCAAAACATTGCTGAACTTGCAGAAATCTGAAATGAATTTTGTTTAAAAAGGCTGAATACAAGCATTAATATATTAAAAGAGCTCAATATTTTGATATTTGGTTGAAATAGTTGAAAGTATCAAAGAGGTGAAAGGTTGAACAAAACTGCATGAAAGTAATTAAAGAGCTGAATATTTTGGTATTTGGTTGTAATAAAGTATGAGACAGGTGAAAGGTTGTGAAAAACTGCATAAAGTACTTAAAGAGCTGAATATTTTGATATTTGACTGGTTGAAATAGCTGAAAGTATGAAAGAAGTGGAAGGTTGACACAAACTGCATGAAAGTAATTAGAGCTGAGCTGAATATTTTGATATTTGGTTGAAATAGCTTAAAGTGTGAAAGAGTTGAAAGGTTGTGAAAAACTGCATAAAAGTGCTTAAAGAGCTGAATATTTTGATAATTGGTTGAAATGGCTGAAAGTGTGAAACAGGTGTAAGGTTGCAAAAAATATTTTTGATATTTGGGTATTTCTGTGAAATAAAACTTTGAGGATTTAAACAGAACACAGTTTTTGTGTGGAATCAACCTTTACAACAAGTCTAAAAATAGCCTCACAGCACAGCCCTAGGTTACCATGAATAAGGCTGCTGGACAGCACTCTGCACTTTTGGGTGATTTACTCAAAAATCGTCCTCTCTTAATGGAAGTAAGACTGGATGAGAGAGGACAAGTTTGTCTACATTTTTTGTGCTTGTAGAGTATAAAATATGGAAGTAAGATCATAATGTTTGAAAGATTTCTGATCAAATTTGAAGGCCTGAACTGTTAGAGTGCATGATGTCATCAGTGACATCACTCACTCTAAGTTTGACAATTCCACGCAATACACACGAATGTAAAAGTCTGAGAAAGGCTGAAACATAAACTGTGACTGTGTAAAAACCGTAAAAGATATGAAAAAGCTGAATACAAATTTAATAGTTGAAAGTCTCGTGACCCGTTTAAAGTTGAAATGAAGTCTCTAGCTGAAAGTATGTGGGAGTAGTTGAATGTCAAAGTGGAGTGGGTTGAAGAGGATTTTAAGCCTCTGTCCATTCATTTCAATGGCAGAATTTTTTTGGAATTTGCATAATAATTTAAAAAGTATAAAAGGTATAAAAAAGTTGTATACAAGCATAAATGTCCTTAAAGAGCTGCACGTTTTGATATTTGAATGGTTGAAATCGGTGAAAGTATGAAGAAGTTGAAAGGTTGCGAAAAATGTACGGAAAAGAAAAATAATAATAACTAGAAAATTCCTGCAGCAGAAATTTTGAGAGTGACACAGGCCGGTGCCAGTGGGTCCTGTGTGAGGGAGCTCCAGCAGCTGATGGGGAACACTTATCAGGGAGGGGCTGCTGGTATTTGTGTCATTGATGCTCTGTTATGATTTCAGGCAGCGGTATGGCCGTTAATTATTAGTGCTGATCAATAATTACACTTAGTGTGTTTGAAACATGAAAATATATATAAACATATATATAATTCTAATAATACTATATATTACATTGACTTTTAAGTCATGATGTGGAGTCACAACATGTACATAATAAATATAATTTATGGGTTTTCTACATCACCAGGAGCACACCTGTACATTATGAATACATTTCTTAATACATTTCAAATATTGAAACAGAACACACCTTAGACGAACATGTGTTTATTTATATGACAATCTGCCCTTTCACCCTCAAATGTGATTAGAGAAATTGCCCCATAAAAACCTTTTACATGGACAAAATGAAAGAAACTTTAGGAGGAGCAGCAGAAGTGGGATGTCTCTTACAGGACAGACAGAGGGGAAATTTGGCTGCAGGGTGATCGTCTTGCATGTTCTCTGAAAATACACAAAAACAAAGAAATCAGTAAGACAGACAACATTATGGTAGCATGAATTAACTCAAATTAAACTCATCTACATGGATAAATTTATAGATGCTCCTTACTTGTTTATATATATATATATATATATATATATATATATATATATATATATACCAGCAACCAGCAAGTTTTTTCTAGATGTGAAATGACACAGGCATCTATCAGAAGATAATAAATATTTCTCAGCTTTTATTTTCCAGTCAAAGTAATATGCTTGAATAAAAGTAACTTTAAGACAAAATTCGCGCAAGGGATATGAATCATTTCAGGCTTGACTGTATGTATATAGTACAATAGATAGTATAATATAGATATGAAACAATATATATGTAGTTCTCCGGGTGTGTAATTTTAAGTCGGGTGTTTATATGAACAGTAAAAGAAGGTTGTTTTTATCTCACCCAAATAGGATTTCTCATAGTGGACTTTTACTTGTAATAAAATAGTCTGAATACTTCTTCAACCAGCAGCATTACGTTACTACACTAACAGTATTTACAGCACGAAGGTCAGTTTTAATCTGTGATATCATCTACCTGTTTGGCCAGTGAGCCTCACTGCCGTTCAAATACACCAGACTCCTTTGACAGAAAGACTAAATTTACTTAGCAGAGCACAGATCTACCACACAGTCTCTTTTTTTGGCATTAATGTGAGGTACTTTGCATCACGAAGGGATCTGATAACTCCTTCAACCGCTGAAACTCACCCAGTCACACACACAGACTAAGCAGCTAGCTGCGCTACAGCAGCACCTCCCGTTACGTTACCATCTTAAATGTGTGGGGTTTTTTCAAAGGAGTCTGGCGCTGCTATATAGCGCGGGTATTTTCGGTTAACGTAAACACCTTACTTTTCAACAGAGACGGTCATTCTCGATACAAATCATATTCATGATGTCCTCAAACACTTTTCACATCACTCTGAACGTGACAGAAGCAAACACAGCACTCTAATGGACGTTGACAGCACACTGAGTCACAGTTTAGCTATATGTATAGTGTTCTTGCTCAGCACCGACTGTATATTTTTTGTACATATTAATAATTTATTCCCCAAAATATGAGAGAGTAATGTCTAGATTCGAGAATAATGTAGGCTAATGCTACTAAGATAACAAAGTTGGAGGGAAAAAATATTCACTTACCTCAATCAGCTGACTGATGACTGTGGTTGGTATGCAGTGCTCTCTGATTCAGGCAGATTAGCTAGCCTTCATGCACGTAGCTTTGCACACACCGGGATACACACACGCCCGCAGGCACGCCCACGCGCAATCCCACACACATACACAATACATCCATGACATACACACTATCTTTATACAGTCTATGCATACACAGCGATTTACTCTGCTCCCCATGGCAACTCGTGCGTGAGCGTGCAAATGTACGCGTGCATGTGCGTGTTGGTGTGTACATTTGTCAAAGGTGAGTGAAAATGTTTGCTCCGTGAGCCTGTCAAAAAAGGTATATATAATGGTGATCTTCAAGTCCCCAGACCTAAAAATGTGGACAGGAGAGCGAGAGAAAAAAGGGTGTCGGTTCAGCTCTCCTCCTGAAATCTCCTCCTTAATTAATATGGGAGTCTATGGGACACTTGGCTGGTCAACCCTTCACAAAAGGGCTGACAGTTCAAATTCTGTTTGTGTCTGAGATACGGTTGGTGATTTAAATGACAGAGGACAAGTGTGCCTACCACTGTGGAAAAAATTATTTGTGTAGACCAAAATATGTGGCTGAAAGGATGATTTATCCAGAATTTTTTCAGAAAAATTTAAACAGCCTTCTCCACTCTAGCGATGACATCACGCACACTAGCTCTGAACATTCCAGCAATACACAGTAATGTTAAACTCAAAATTTGTCCGATATTGGGCATGAAACTTTAAAAGTCACAGATCAAAAAGTATAAAAGATATTTTAAAAAGTTGAATACAAGCTTAATAGCTGACAACTGACGTTTTTTGACCCCTCCGCATTCATTTTCTATGGGAAATGTTTCGCAGTTTTTCGCGACTTATGTTGCGAAAAATTTCAATATCTTCACCAAAAGTCATAGCACACCATTCCCAAATGAGCCGCACGTTTTGATGTATAATTCCATTGGGTTTTCTCAAAGCTGCAGGACTAGTTTTGTACGGAAGAGGACTATGCTTTGCAGCATTTACACTAATAAAGAATAAATAAAGAGCAGCTCCCACATAATTAAAGCTGCAAGCAGCATTGGACGGGCCTTCGCCCCGTGTGCACGCTGGGTCGTGGCGCCGTCGAAGGGCATCCGTCGCATTAGAGTAGATGTCTCGGGATCTGGGCTGAGGGGTGTGACTCGGCAGTCATGTAAAGTGCAGTGCAGATAGGAGCATGTACAGTAAAGTTATAGTAACTTCCCCTGTCACGGCAAAACAGCAAAGTTTTGTGCCCCTGTACTGTAAGTAAAATTAATAATAATTGAAAGCTTGTGATAAGTTTGTGTGTAAAAGAAATTAATTTCCTAAATTGCATTGTGTGTTAAAGAATTTTAACACACATGACCTGATAAAAGTTTGATTTACATGTGTACTATGAAGTGTGCAGAGATTATAAGAAATAGTGACAGAGACACAGAGAAATAGTCATTTATTTGAATGGAGAGTGTGAGTGAAGGCACAATTTGCCAAGCGGTTTTCTAGATAACAAGGTTATCTCTAAAATTAACAAGAAAAAAATATTTCTTATGTTTGAGGTATTTCAAATATCTTATAATAAATAAACTAGCTGTTGTGCATGGAAATAATGTGTTTCAAAGTATCAGTGTGTGAGCAGCTTGTTGTAGCTGCTGGAGATGGCGCTAGTTTGAGATACTTTATATAAAAATTTTTCTATGAAGACATCACTCTGATACAATTCCTGAAGATACATCTCTTATCTGTTGTGGAATTTTCTGAGCTGATGTCGGGAATGTTCAGTTTTTTAGAAGAGAAGACCAAACGTGGAACTTTGTTGAAAGGTTCTGAGAAAGCTTTAATAAACCTTGCAAGGGAGAACAACTCGAGAGACACGTCGCTGTTGTTTGGACGGTGTCCCCAAACTCGTCTGCCCTGACAGTCCGAAACCCAGCCTTTAAGCAAATCAGAGAATTTAGTCCATCAGTCCCGAATCATAAATATATGACCTCAATTTGTATCTTGGGTTTTGTCTTGTCTCGTCTGGCGATGACCTGCATTCTGGCCTTGGTTCGCCGTGAGGCTCCTGGTTTGTCAAACAACGCATGTGTTATGTTCTGTTTGAGAGAACAGAAGAGTAAAGCTTGACATTTTGTTGTCCTGGTCAATTATGGATTATCCATAACATTATCTAGTTTTGCCAGTATCTAACTCTATGGATATACAAAAGTGGCGCAGTTCAGATACAGTTAATATGCTTGACAAAGACATTGCTAGAATAGCATTTCAGCCAAAAGTGCTAGCTAGCTAAGGGGCAAATTCACGAAGAAAGGACTGCAGCCACTGATAGCACCATAAACCGTACACAATTTGTATACTATCTGCCCCATCTCAGGGTCCAATTCACAAAAGAGAGTGCAGTAATGATACATGCAAACATGCCCATAAAGTTTTGCAGCTGAGTGAGCCGAGCAGTTTCCATTTTTCGGGCATTGAAAACTGCAGAGAGCATAAAAAGTCTTTTTTTTAAATTGTTTTAAAAGAGACTTTTGCTTCTTTTATTTCTCTTGTAATTTGCATCTATAATATAATCTGCTGAGAAGTCAGATGTCATACAACTATTAATGTGACTTAGGCAGGTCTATATTAATCTGAATCTTACAGGAATTTTGTTCAGGTGTCACTGAATGTATCCAGGATTTCACAGAAACATCAGTAGGCTACTGATATTCTGTTTGTCACTGTTGGTCAGTCTGCACAATGCACTTCACTTGGAGCAGTGAAAACAGGGGTTTAACTGGTGGAATAATTAATATAATCAATAATGAAAAACCTTTCCTGTGTGAGGAGTATATGTAGCTGGCTGACACAGAAGTAACCCCAACCAGAACCCAACATGCCTGTCAGAAAGAAAGCCGCTTTCACTTCACATAAGTATTTATTTTTCACGATTGAGTACATGTTTCTTAACCTTTTTCTGTCTAGCCTAAATATAAATTAAATTTATAATGAAATGACATGAAGCATTCTATTATTGATCGCCATTATCAATGTCAAACTCTGTAGAAAGATAGGGCTAGTAGTAGCAGCGCCGCAGCAGCAACACTGTTTGTGTGGACACCACAGCCCAGCTAGACACAGCAGTTCAGCAATGCACATGTGTTGCTCAGGTAGAGGTAGGCAGTGTGTCCCAGGCATTAGCAAGTTGTAGGATTCCTAGGATGTAGGATTCCATTTATGACACCATCTGAGAACTTTACACCGAGCAACAGACAAGGACATAAGCACTCAAAAAGAAAATCCTTTACAGTAAAAAAGAGAAAGATAACATAGTTAATCCAAAAAGCTGTTAAGTGAAGTGAAGAACTTTGGTGCCTAGACTGAGAGTGACGCATTTCAAATTTGAGATCACATGACACATTTCTTTGGCTCAACCATAGCCAAAAAGCTCATAGACAGCCTACCATGACTTGATAAACATTGAGATAGATTTAACAGCCTGCAGAACCATGAAGAAACAAGGCCATATTTAAGTATTTGAATTCATATGAAAAAAATATTTCAAACTAATGTTTAAACTACTTAATTTGCACCATGAATTTGAGGGTTTTATGTGAATGTATTACAAAAGAATCTTGAAATTAGTGATTTTCTCTACAAAAGGGAAAGCTGCCACCTCAACTCTAGTAACATAGTGCAGTGGTATGATTACTGTGATTTTCCATAGTAAGATAATGGTTGCTACAGTAGTATGAATATTACTGTGATTTTCTTCTATAGTATAATGGTTACTATGATTTTCTACAATAGTATGATGTTTAGTCTGATTTTCTACCATACTGTGATGTTTACTTGGATTTTTTTAGTGTGTTCACTACTGTGTTTTCTACAGTATCATGCAGTAATGCACAGTACTATACTATCAATATATTCACAGTAATCAACTGTGCAGAAGCACAGTAAATTACTGTAGATTTCACATTTTTTTCATATACACCAAACCCTAACCCATCCCTTAATCTTTAAATGTCTTCTCCTGAAATGTAATTCTTAGTTTTTTATCCCTAGATGTTTTTTATTCCCATAATGTGAATGTGTTAATAGATTTTCTCTCCCCACAGTGTTCTTAATACACACACACACACGTTCATTGAGACTGCGTTTGTAGTTGTTCTGACAAAGAGGGCTGTGTGTGGAGGAGACACTGACATACCAGAGAAAGCAGAAAAAGACAGGCAACCAGTCCAAGGAGCAGGCAGATGGACACACAGACACACATGGTGCTAGTTAGTGGATGTCATGGCTTTAGTTGAAGATAGCAAAACTGCTGGCTATGGATTAATTACCTCTGCATTATACTACATTCGTCCTGAACTGAAAACATTTTTTCTGGTTCTTTTTTTATTCTTGGAGTAAGAAACTGTCTTTAAAGTGTTTTTAGAGGAGCCATGTGAGCTTTCACTCTTTCTGCTCATTTGGAATGCTATACTGGATCGCTCATGATGTCCTGGTATGACATCATAGTTAAAAAATTGGACTTCCCCACCATTGAGTTGTTTGTCAAGGTAAGAGATATGGTAAATTTCAGAAAATCTTATATTATATTCACAGTAACGTTTTTTGTGTGGCAGCTATGTTTAACATATAGTAATTTTCCCTCTGTGATGCATCTATATACCCTGTCATCTCTAGGGTCCCATTAAGTACAGCACACACACCAGACTATAACTGGCAGCTTCAATAGCTGCACAGAGACCCAGAAACATGCCAGGTCACCAGAAACCAACCAGCACCCAGGTTTTAAATTTCTAAGCTTGAGATAATTTTAAAATACAACTTTATTTAGAAATATTTACCATGTTAGCAATATAAACTGAAATAACTGTCTGAAACTCAAACAGGTGAACTTCAATTTTACAAGTCAGGCTCAGAAGAAAAGTCTTGTCATAGTTGATATTGTACTTCAGTGGTGCAAATTACACACTGTACAACAATTGATACACAATAAACCATGGACTCCATTGCCCCAGTGTATTTGGGGCCTCAAGCAGTTGTTGATAATCCACTCTTTTGTTGGGGGAAAGTTGCGGTTATTTAAAGCTGCCTACTTCTGTCCACCTCATGACTGCAAGTCCAATGTTGGGACCTTAGAATGATAAGACTGGTGACTTCGACCACTCTAGAATGGGATGTAAAACTGGGATTTATATGAAAAACAATGTTTGGGATTAAAATAATATAGTGGTGAGAGCTATTCTATGGTAGGCCCATCTTTCTTAATATATATTGTCATTGCTCACTGTTTTTCTCCCTTTATTTGGTCATTTTATTGTAGCGCTGAAAATATTTAAGTGCTGACGGATCCTCAGAGAATTAATTAACTGCAAGACTATGCTTTTAGGTATATATACAGATAAAATCCCATAAATACATTGTAATATGCATTATGAATGACTTATTGGTACTGACAACTACTGAGACTTTAAAGTTGATATAAATCATTCCTATATTTGTGTGTGTATGTTTTTTTGTGCATGCATGCCTGTGTGTGTAGGCAGGAAGTGATGGGGAGAGCATTGGTAACTGTCCATTCTCTCAGAGACTCTTTATGATCCTGTGGCTTAAAGGAGTCATCTTCAATGTCACCACTGTCGACCTCAAGCGGTAATATTCTGTAAACTCACACGTTTATTCACCTGTGTGAAGATACAGTCTTTGTGAGTGTCTAAATGTTTCTTTTTGTGTTGTCAGGAAACCTGCTGACCTGCAGGACCTCGCTCCAGGAACCAACCCTCCTTTTGTGACTTTTAATGGCGAGGTCAAGGTCGACGTCAACAAGATAGAGGAGTTCCTGGAGGAGAAACTGACCCCACCACGGTACACAAAAACACATTAACTGGAATATCGCTGGCCAGAGGGGACATTGTTTTAATCAAGATTACACAAATAAGATGGCACCCATTTTAAAGAGATATGATGCAGTTGAATTGCTTTATCCCATAACAAGTAGGGTTGGGGTTATTAGTAGCAAAGATGGATGAGAGTATGTGAATGTATCAGTAAGCGTAGCACTGGTATGTGAGTGAGCAAATGTGAAGTAAACAATCTGAATCTTCTGATCATTGGATACTCTGGAAAAAGAATTCATTCCACATTGTATCTGCTGTTTGAAAATGAATGTGAGATACATAAGCATCATTTGGAGAAAATAAAACAGTATGCAGGTTTAGTTGACTCAGTTCACTTCCTTAATGTGTGTTTCAACACCAGTTACCCAAGATTGGCTCCTAGACATCACGAAGCCAACACAGCTGGTATTGATGTCTTCGCCAAGTTCTCAGCTTACATCAAGAACCCAAGGAAAGACACCAATGATGGTAAGAGAAAGATGAAGAAAAGGATGGCTTCAGTTAATTTAACCCAGAAGTAAACAAAGCTGCATAAATAAATATTTGTGTGTTTCTCATGTTGATGAACCCCCAGTTAATTATCGCTAACTAACTAAGTAACTAACTCAGTTCCCCTCAGCTCTACAGAGGTTTTTGGTTTAGGTTAGCTCATCTTTTTGGTTTTATGGCCCGCAACCCCCGCTTTCATCAACCTTATGTCCAGCAGTGGCAGCTGTTTTCAGTGCCATGCCATTCTAGCAGCTCTGTAAGGCTGTACCTTGGCACAGCGATGGTCTAAATTAAATGCTAATGCCAGCATACTAACAATCCATAATGCCAACATAATGATGTGGAAGGTATCAACCCTGTCTCCTCAAAATTACGTTCCCCCACAACTAAATTGCATTCTCAAATACGTTTCTCAGAAAACGTATTTTGTCCGCAATTACGTTTGTAACGTATCACAAATACGTTTCCAATCAACGTATCTTTGCTTTCCTACAATGCTATTTGCTATTTTAATTCGAACAACCTTTCTCTACTTTAACATACATATATTGGTTACAGGTTTACGCATTTATTCTTAACAAACCTGGATTTGTCCTTTTTCAACGTGACGGTACTCATTTTAATTAATGGATTGATTTATAATTGCTGTGTATCTTGTATCTCCACTGACATCTGATGATTTGCGCATTATGATGGCTTTTTAAGTAACCGCCTGCCATTGCTGTGAAGAATAAAATGAGAGAGAAAAAATGACGAACTCAAATTTTCTGGTCATTGTTGTCTAATCTCATAAGAAGGGACTGAAAAAAGAAAGAAATCCTAAATGTGTCAAAGGGAATTCCCAGTGACGTCATGCGTAGTAAGAGCCCATAAATGGACCTCCCGACCCCGCCCCCTACAGCACCCCCTTTTTTCCGCTTTACTTCGTCTTCTTCGTCGCTCTTTTGACAGACAGTGGATGGCTCAACGAACCAGGCAGACTGGTGACCCCATGTGTGTCTACATTGAAATGACATCTTAATTCTTGAAAACCCAAGGTTGCAAGTTGGCGGGTTTCAGTCATGGATGTATTAAGAGAACTGGATACAGCGTCGGAGGCGGGGCCTCGTTCATTCCTATGAGAGTTGCTCAGTGGCGCATGATACCAAAAAAATCGTCTTCCGGGTCTGAGAGTACCCGGATTATCCGAGATCACTGGGCCCGTGGAACATGCGCACTGGCAACTTCCGCCGGTCGAGTCGGCTACTTCTGGTTTAGCCCTCCGGCTAACTTGAATAGGGATATAACAATTCAATTGTGCGGCTCTTTTAGGCTTTTGAAATGTGATCGGACTGAACAGATCAAATTCCGACAGTGAAACGAGTCATTTCCCGGGGATTGTGATGCTCAAAAAAAATTATCCACTGATTTACGGACGTCTCTTTCACAATGTAAGTCTATGGGAAAAAGGCTTTTTGGGCCCAGTAGCGTCACGTGACATTGTCATACCACGGTTTGGCCGCTATGTCAAATTTGCATCACCGCTCGGTGCTGTCCCTGGGGGCTTGGTTTCAGTCCGCCAAAAGAGTAATTCGTAAATTGTTGGCGCGCTCGCAAACACCACTCCTCCTCCCATCACACATACACACGCACACACACACACGAATATAAATGTCTAAAATAAAGCAACATCTTTACGTATTCTGAACATAGATCATCTAGCAGTGTGATTACTAGTCCGGTTGTAGTAGATATTTGATATATTCAGTAGTTATGTTGATTTTATGAACCTATTTTACAACCCTACTTTACAAAACAGAGGAACTGCCATCCCAAAAACGCTGTTTATGAAACACTCACTAAAATATCTTAAACAAACCAACATCTTAACTTTTTGTTAACATAGATCATTTAGATGCAGTGTGATTATTAGTTTGGGTGTATTAAAAGTTTGATATATTCAACAGATAGATCTTTTCACGACCCTATCTTACTACCCCACTCTACAACCAACCAAACAAACAAAACAAACATAATCGCGGACAAAATACGTTTTCTGAGAAACGTAATTGAGAATGCAATTTAGTTGTGGGGGAACGTAATTTTGAGGAGACAGGGTTGAAGGTATTTACCTTGTTAACCATCTTAGGTTAGCATTTATCAGTGAGGAAGACAGCCAGATATTTTTCTAAGGAATTGGAGAGCAAAACAGGTGAATGAATATTGGACCCATTCATCTGATGGACACTGACACAACTCCAAGTATACACTAGTGTTGCCATACACTCCAAGTCAGCCATTTGGGCTCAAAGAGGTGTATGAGTTATGACCATTTCAATTTTCATGGCGAAGGATCGAAATTCACCCCCTGGCCACACCTCCTTGGCAATGTCGAAATCTCACCGTTTTGATAACTTTTCATCTGCTATGCCGGTAGATGATATGGACCGAATTTGAAGTGGCTGAGGTCAAATCTCTAGGAGGAGTTTGTTAAAGTATGCGGGCTGGAAATGACCAAATTGGTGTTAAAATCGCAACTTTGATCTAAAATGGCCGACTTCCTGTTGGAGTTAGGGTATGTGTCCAAGAGACTTTTTGGTGCGACTGGTCATGATACATATGCCTACCGAATTTCGTTCTCCTACGACAATCTGTATCGAGGGGCTCAATTTTCCTAATTTTCTAGGGGGCACTATTGAGCCATTTTGCCCCACCTTTTCGCTAGACCCATAAAATATCAAATTTTATACCACTTCTGATATTTCTGCAAAGTTTAACAACTTTTCGTGCATGTTTAGGCCCTGAAAAGTGTTTTTGTTTTGGAAGAATAATAATCAAGAAGAAGAAGAATCGCTACAAATAGGGCTTCGCACTGTTCGGTGCTCAGGCCCTAATAACAATAGTTTAATCTCTGCCATTTCTGTTGGTTGGTAAATGGACCGTACTTGTATAGCGCTTTTCTAGTCTTCAGACTACTTAAAGTGCTTTTACACTACAAAACACATTCACCCATTCATACACATTCGTACGCTGAATGGGTACAGGGGCTACCATGCAAGGTCCCAACCTGCCCATCAGAGGAGACTAATCATTCATACTCATTCACACACTGATGGCACAGCCATCAGTAGCAGTTTGGGGTTAAGTGTCTTGCCCAAGGACACATCGACATGGTCAACCCAAAAAATATCTAAAAAGAGTGCCCCGGTAGCCTACTGTGGCACATGCCACATCACCGCAATGTCCACAGTTCAGCTCCCAGACAGCGGACTCTTGTTGCATATCATATCCCTTTCTGTCTTGTGTTTCCTCTGTCTTGTGTTTCTTTCTCTGTACTGACTGTCAACATAAAATAAAATAATTTTTTTAACAAAGTTTTTGTAAGCTCTTGCAGCTTAATGCCAAATCATTTTAGCTGCTGAAAAGATGTGTCTATAAAGATTCATATGTCTTGTAAATACTGCCAGCACACTGCACTTCATATCATCTTCAGAGCCAGTCTAACTATTATAACTCAAGTTGAAACTTGTTAGTTAAGTTGAATACAGCACAGGGTGTCTGTATGTGCATTTTATGCATTATTCTATAAATCTTTATCTTTCTGAGATTTAAAATTAAAGCCATGTGTTTGGGTCATTGGTAGACTTGTGCCTTCCGCACTGCACTGCGCACTGTCAACATATTTGCACCTTCATTTTAAGAGATCTGTGATTCGTCCCATACAGATGCTTTGATTCACACATGGGAAACACATTGTTTCTGTTAAAAAAATAACTATTTTGTTTGATTTTGGCCATTGTGATGTTGCAATTTACATACTAAGCCTCAATAGACCAAAAGACTTGCTTTTTGACTTGCAACTCGCATGCCAAAACTTGAAACTTGACTTGTACTTGGACCAAAAGACTTAAAAACAGCTAATTGGTCAGAGCACATGGGATGATTTTTAGGACTGAGATTTCTTCCTTTTAAGGCCACACTACTCTTTGACCATTAGTCCCCTCAAGAAGCTATCTGATAAAGCAGATTCCATTTTTCTCTGCAATTTCATCTGTGTGCAGCCTTAGAGAAAGCCTTGCTGAAGTCTCTTCGGCGTCTTGATGACTTCCTGAGGACTCCACTACCTGAGGAAATTGATGCTGACGCCTCAGGAGACCTCCCTGAGTCCTCGAGGAGCTTCCTTGATGGGCCTGAGCTCAGTCTGGCTGACTGCAACCTGCTGCCTAAACTACACATCCTGAAGGTTCTTTGAGCTTTTCATATTATAGAAAAAAAGAATTCAAGTGAGAATCTATATGGATTTTGCACTTAAATGAGCACAAACAATGCTTCCAACATCTGTCAACTCACTCCTACTCATATTTTTCTGTTTACAGGTTGTTGCACAGAAATACCGTGGGTTTGAGATCCCAGCAGAGATGACAGGGGTTTGGCGGTATTTAAACTGTGCCTACCAAAGGGAGGAGTTCACCAGCACCTGCCCAGCTGAGAGGGAGATTGAATTTGCCTATCTGGATGTTGTAAAACGAATCAAATAAGGGGAAGAGTGGAACAACTGTAAAAACTGAGACTAAACTAAAACTGATACTGATACTAAAACAGCTGTTAACGCCTTTTTAAGTCTGATATATTTACATTGGCTTGGAAGTGAAATATATGAGTGTCTGTGTGCATGTGCGTTCATAGGTTGGACTGCACAGTGATCTATTTTGTCTTTATACAAATCATTTAACAAATAATGACATCCCAAAATGAGCAGATATTAGAGGTTTGCTTGCAGAATTAATTTCTGATTTCTTTTTTTTTTTCACTTTTCAGTCAATAAAATAGCACATATAGCAAACTTTACCGTTCAGTAGGCCTATTACAGTATCAGAAACTATAATCAGTTTTTACCTAATATTTTTTTAGTCTGGCTAATTACAACATAACTTTAAATTTTAATCATTAAATTAAAGCTGCAGGCAGCGATGATCGGGCCCTTGCACCCCAGTGCAAGTCAGACGACAAAGGGCTTTTGTCATGGACATGTAGATGTCTTCAGACTCGGGCTGTTTTCAGACAGTGCAAGAAGGAGATTAACATCACTTCTTTTGTCCACTATTTTACCTACTACTGGGGCTGCTTCCTTGAAATGTCGTAAGGGGCGCTATGGAACAAGTTTGGATCAGTGACAGAATATTGGCATGTAGACGTGTTCAGACTTGGACTATTATCAAACTTGTGGAAGTTATAGCAATTTCCTCTTTCATGGTGAAACATCAAAACTCAGTGCCACGCCACAGCCACACACTTCAATGATGACTAAATCTTTTAATAAATTTTGATCATGAACTATTCAAGATGACACACACTGATTTTGAAGTTGTTATGATGAATTCTGTAGGAGGAGTTCGTTAAAATAAAAGGCCTGAAAATGGCCAAAAAGAAAAGCGAAAATTGACCAGTTTTTCCAAAGTGGGGGGCTTCCTGTTCGATTTACAACATGGCCCCAAGAGGGGGGGGGGTATAATTTTGTGCTCCCTAGAGGGTGTCAAAGTGTAAAAGATGTTACTTCCTGTTGCCAGTAGGTGGCGCTATGACTTAGATCCAGTATTGACACATGGATGTGTTCAGGGCGGGACTCTTATCAAGCACAAAAGGTTTGGCTCTCTTAGGATCAAGAGACCTTTTGGTGCTTCTGGTTATGATACATATGCATACCGAATTTCGTTTTCCGACAATCTGTATTGAGGGGCTCAATTTTTCTAATTTTCTAGGGGGCGCTATCGAGCCATTTTGCTTTCGCACCGTTCGGTGCTCGGGCCCTAATTAAAGCTGCAAGCAGCGATGATCGGGCCTTCGCACCCCAGCGCATCTCGGGGAGCCGCACAGGCCAAGGGCTTTTGTCAGGGGCATGTATATGTTTTCACAGCCAGGCTATTTTCAAACAGAGCAAGTAGAGAAACATCACTTCCTTTGTCTGCTCATTTGCCTGCTGCTGGGGCTGCTTTCCTTATATGTGTTATAGGGGGCGCTATGGAGCCAGTTTGCAGCACTGATTGAATATTGTAATGTAGATGTGCTCAGGCCTGGACTGTTATCAAACCTGTAATGTTTCAGGCAGATCCCACCATGTACACTAATCTTATGGCAATGTCCTCTGTAATGGCGAAACATCAAGACTCAACGCCACGCCATGGCCAAACGCTTCAATGTAAACTAAATCTTTTGATAACTTTTGATCATACACTAGTCTAGATGACACACACTGATTTTGACTTAGATCATGGCTCCAAGAGGCTTTTTTGTGTGACTTGACATTATACATGTGCCTTGTGAATTTAATTTTTCTATGTCAATCTGCGCTGTTGAGCCACTTTGCCACACCAATTCAAATTAACTACAGAGGATTTTAGCTAACATCACTCTAGACATGTGTGTCAAGTTTCATGACTGTAGAGCCATCCCTTCTCCCTGAAAAACAGTATCGTATTTCATGGCGAAGGATGTGAGGCCATGGTTACAGCGTTTGGCTTGGGGTCATGAGCTGTAAAATGTAGCATCACCAAGGTGTTGTTTATTAGTTGAGTTAATTTCAGGTTAATTTCAAGGTCTCACAATAAGGTGGGGCAAAATGGCTTGACAGCGCCCCCTAGAAAATTAGGAAAATTGAGCTCCTCGACCCAGATTGTCTTAGAAAAATGAAATTTGGTATGCTTGTGTATCATGACCTTATGCACCAAAAAGTCTCTTGGACACATACCCTATCCCCAACAGGATGTACATAGATTAAAATCGTTAAAATACTAATTGAAGCTGTTTTACCTAAAAAAATCAGTGTCCCGCCAACAATATTCGGTGAGCATGGGCACGGTATGGGCTGTTAGCTGAGCTACTGCTAAAATATGCTCTGTTTATTTCTCTGATAATTTAAGATCCAGACATCCAATGACTAAAATTCTTCTTCCGGCTAAAAAGATATAGTTAAAAACAACCAAAATTTATCACAAAAATGTGGCTTAAAACTGAATAAAAGTTTCTGTGGAACAGCCACAACACCGATGTATTATCTTGTATGTGTATAAGTTACTCTTTGGTAGAAGCCATTGTAGCGGACAAACACAGTGCCTCTTTGGTAGAGGGGTATGACACCATTGACAGAAGACCAAATGAAACAGTCTGTTAATTTGATTAAAGGAGAGGTGAGAGGAGGCTTGCCAGAGGAGCTATGAGCAAGGATTCACAGGTGTATCCTTTGCAGAAGTTTTTCTGTACCCATGACGTGTAAAAGTGGCGTGACACACATTAGCTGTATGCTTGGGGTCATTGTCATGTCATGAATACATTTGGGACCAATCAGACACTTCCCTGATGTATAATGGATAAGAATCTAAACATCTAGGGTACCTAAAACTTTTGCACAGCACTGTATATATTGCCTTTACATTAGAGTCATAAAGAACTATTTTCAGCAACAAGAAGAATGATGAGTCCTGCAAGAGATGGTATGGTATGGCCCCCACACAGCCCTGATCTCAACATCATATAGTCAATCTGGGATTACATGAAGAAACACCTGTGATGGCCTAAATAATAAATCCACAGAACAACATTTTTTTTCCAGGATGGTTACAACAACTTACCTGCAAGTTACCATGAAAAACTGTGCTAAAGTGTACCGAGGAGAACTGCTGCTGTTTTAAAGGCAAAGCTACTCACAGCAAATATTATATAGTAGAATGTGCGTGGATATTAAAAAATAGGATAAAGGCCCTGCATGTTTCAAAGGCAGACAGCATAAGCCTCAAGCAACAGACCAGCTCTTTCTTCAACCCCCTAGGAATGCTGACCAATAATATATATGTGAGAATCCCAAACTCCTTACCAACCAGACCATCTAAACAACCTCCTGCAAACAGAAAGGATCAGATAAGGAACCCACCCATCTCCTGCATGGTGACCAAACCAGACCACTGACCCGGATCATCTTTGATCCTTCAAGCTACAAGAGCCAGCAAGATGGAAAAACCAATTCACACCCCAGTGTGAACTAATAATACCACTTGGATAAAAAACCCCACCAGTGGTTATCATAACTCACCTTTAAGAGTTGGTCACATACAGAGACGAGCCGACACCATCTTTAATACCACTGTGGGTTTTGACGTTCAGGACTTGAATGAACGACCCAACTGATTGCTGGGCAAACCAGCATAAGGCACAAGACATGCTGCACAATTATGGCATGCCCCAGTGACGTACAGACACTCACAGACATTTACCTGAACACACACACACACACACATTCAAATGGCATGGATCCCCACTGTTCGCAGTCAGATCAAGGACAACAGAGGACTGTAAAGCTCATGGAATTACAAATGTAGTTTTAGTTTTATCAATAACATAGTCCCATCATCCATGATAACAATATCATGTTTAGTATTATTCTGCTTCGTTCGATTTCAGAATGCTAAAGCTACTATTGAAATTGTAAAATTAGGAATCATATAATTGTTAAATTGCAAACTCTTTGATTAACAGAATAACCACATTCAGAAATTTTACCTGCCTGTTCACGGACAGCACTCCCAGAACTCTGCAACCTCTTAAATTGGCCAGGATGCACCTTCTCGGCAGGCAGACTGAAACTTTAACACAATGTCTTATCTTAGACTCTGTGCTGTTTTAAAGCTGTTTAGGCTACTCTTTTTGGCTGCTTTTTGCTAGTGCTTTTGACTTTGTCTTCTACTTTCTGCCATGCTGATGGAAAGCTTGCAGTTTGCTTGTCTGAAGATGTGACTCAGAGCTGCAGATAACTCTGCATCATGCATTTGAATCATTCACTGGCCACTAGCCACTAGTCTTCTTTCTAAAATGTTGTAGTGTTTAGTACTTGTAGCTGTGGTATTAGTAATAAATGTGTATGTAACTAAAATGGACTTGTTTAGGTTTTCTTGTGCTTGCATCTTAGTCACTTAACCTTAAAAGCAAAATTATAATTAAGATTAATGATCATAATTCTAATTGACCTCTCTTGTGAGGACTATTTCCCAATTATTATACCTACTCTAATATGGATTATGTCACTGGATGAATAATTCCATGTTGAAGTTGTGCACAATAATAATTCCTGATTCCCTGATCAATAATAAATCCACAGAACAACATTCTTTTTTCTGGAACTTGTGCAGCGAGGAGCAGCAGTATTGTCAGATAGCTTGTTACTTTTACTTTATTTATTTATTTATTTTTGTTGTATTTTTTGTATTTTGTCTTGTTTTTGTCAATTGAGGATGAATACTGCTGTGGGGATAAGAGTTATTTACTCTAGAGAGGAGCTTCTGTCGCTTGAAGTGAGCAGGTCTGGAGGATACCATCCAATTCCAGCTGAGTGCAAAGTTGAAGGCCAGGAAAATGGAGTTATGAGCCCTTTCTGCCGTCATTATTAGAAATGTCAACTCCCTGCCCAACAAGAGTGATGAGCTGGAGATTTTGGTGAAGACTCAGAAAACATACTGTGAGTGCAGCCTCATGTGTTATACTGAAACATGGTTGAATCAAAACATATTTGATTCCTGTGTGGAATCCCTTGTCTCCACACTTTCTCAAGTAAGCACATCCTGATTGGCTGGCTACGTTTATACAAATTTCAGTAGGTGAATATATGTGTGTGATTGGAGGGCAGTATTACCTATATAATCCGGTGGAGGGTGGAGCCTGTGAGATAGAACTGATTTTTTTTTTTTTGATAATTTAAAAATTCAGTATCAGAATGCCATGATGATTTCTGAGTGACACTCAGGTGGTCTCTTATCAATGTGAAGTGAAAATGTTCTATGGAAACAGGAAGTTTCCTTTCCATTCTAATCTGAATTCAAATGTAACACAGCTCATATGTGACATTTTACAGGGCTTAATTTAGAAATTCAACATCAAACTGTCCTGGTGTTGTTTGAGTCTATTAATCTGGAGTGAAAATGTTCTGTGGAAACAGGAAGTTCATTTTAAGGCTGCATTCACAAATCCAAATCCAATGGTGCAGCGAAAACGCTGGTCATCCCATTCATTTGAATGGGGGTAGTGTGGTTCGCATGCAAAAGTTGAGCTGGAATCAACTTTTGGAAAACCGCAACCCGACGTCACGTTGCGGTGGCCAATCACGCAGGATGGTGATTAGACTGGAAGATGAAAGACTGGAAGAGGAACGTTGTTTATCTATCATGTAGCTGTCACATCGTGGTGAGATTTAGTTGGGTTTTTGTCCTGTCTCCATGTTTTGTCTTGTCACTTCCTGTTTTATTTTGAAAATTATTCCTCCTTGTTTCTGGTCACTTGCCCTTCCTCATGTCTGTCTGAATACCCCAAGTGTTTCCACCTGATCCCTTCACCTGTTCCCCATTCCCTCGTCAGCTCTGTCTGTGTATTTAAGCCCTGGCGGCTGGGAGGCTGTGGAGCGGGCACTTCCACTCTCGGGTGGCCCCAGCGCCCCCAAGCTACTCCGCACCATTCTATTTTCTTGCCACTGCCGCCGCCACAGCCACCGTCCTTGCCGGAGTTCTCGCTACAGCCAAAGCCAGAGCCAGAGCCAGAGCCATTGTCTGAGCCCACACCACAGCCACAGCCATTGCCTGAGCCCATGCCACAGCCACAGCCAGAGCCATTGTCTGAGCCCACGCCACTGCCACAGCCATTGTCTGAGCCCACGCCACAGCCACAGCCACAGCCTGTCCCCATGCCACAGCCCAAGCCTGTCCCCATGCCTGTCCCCAGGCCACGCCGCCGGCCCCCGGAGGGGTTCCGCCTCCACCACCGGCTTCCCGCCCGGCCTCCAGAGGGGTTCTCCCCCACCTTATGTGATAGATGTATCTAGGGACGCCTGAGATTCGTCCCTTGAGGGGGGGTTCTGTCATGTCATGGTGAGGTTTAGTTGGGTTTTTGTCTTGTCACTTCCTGTTTTATTTTGAAAATTATTCCTCCTTGTTTCTGGTCACTTGCCCTTCCTCATGTCTGGCTGATTACAGACAGACATGGGATCAGTGTTTCCACCTGATCCCTTCACCTCTTCCCCATTCCCTTGTCAGTTCTGTCTGTGTATTTAAGCCCTGGTTTTCAGTTCTAGCTTATTGGTTCATTTGGTTTTGGTGTCTTGTCTGGTCATGGTCTTGTTTGGTTTCGTTCATAGTCTTGCCTGTTTGGCGTCTTGTCATAGTCACAGTCTTGCCTGCTCGTGAAAATAAAGGACTTTTTTCATCTGACACCTCTGCATCTGGGTCCTGCTTCCGCCTCGGTTGTGACAGTAGCATTGTAGCATTTCAGCATTCTGCTTTGGAAAATGATTGATTGATATTTCTTTATTATGAAGATGATGGAGGAGAGACTCATCGCTGCTGTAAGTAATTTCCCAGAGCTGTACAACCTTGGGTACATCTCAAGTCTCTTAAGTCATGTTTTCTCGCTCCTCGCCTGAACCGGAAGTTGTTCCTGACACGCCATTTTGACAGGCGTCCCAAGTCTCTTATTCTGCCCCGAGGAGCGAGGATCGAGGAGGGATCTCTGAGGAGCGATGAGCGAGGAGACATGAGAGCGGACTTTCTGGAAGTCTTTTACCGGCTGACACGCCCCCTTATTGGATATCAGTTATTGTGATTGGACGCTCCAGTTGATCAAACTGATTTGATACATCACTGCAGTTTCATACCGAAGTGGAGACAGATAACAGATTGAATTTAAGTGTTCCACTCCCAAGTTTCATGTATTACTTGGTTTCTTATTCATCACGTAGTTAAAAAATCTGTTAATTGTCGGTCTGATCAACAAAAGAACCAAAAACAACTTCATTTATTAGAGATATTTTTCCCTCTGGCTGACAGACAGACTCTTCCTGACTTCAATTTGATCCATAATAACAGCTAAACACATCTATATTTTACGTCATTTATCGTTATTTCCATTAGGTCACGTGTGAGGCTAAAAATTCCTGAGTGTTGGGTTTGATATGAGTCACATCATTTCAACTTTCCCTGAAACATTTTGCCAAAAACATATTTGGCAGATCACACCCTTATTATATTCTGGGTTATTGAATTATTAATTCACTATCAGGATTATCAAAAGATACAGATGCAGATAATCAATAAATAGTATAAACGCATTCTGCGAGTAGAAATGGTTCCTGATCCTCTGAGCAGGACTCAGTATAAATGCAGAATGCAGGTTGTTATTCAGGTGTTTGTTAAACAGGTAACAGGCTACAGAGAGGAAACAGCTGCTCTAGCGGTGATAACTGTGAACCTTTATTAGTATTAACACAGTCCACAGTGCAGACACAAATCCATCAAAAGTTTCTACAGATGTTAAAGCCGACTGTGATCAGCTGTCGCTGAATCTTAAACGGACGTCGCTTCACATGACGCTTCGGAGGAAAGCATGTCTCATGTCTCTTAAAACAAATTTCCTCGTTTCCTCTCTCCTCGCTTGGTTTCCTTGCGTCTCTCTTCACATCCTCGGTGGGCGGGACTAAGACGCAAGGAAAGGACGCAAGTGAGGGAAACATGGATGCAATTTAAGAGACTTGAGAAGTACCCCTTGAGTGCTTTTTCTTTTTCTTCATCTCTTTCGTTGTTTGACGGTGGTTGGAAATCTACTTTCATGTGTATTACCACCACCTTCTGGACTGGGGGATTAACAGTTTACAACATGACGTCACACAAATTGTCCTTGTAGTCACATGCCCACAAAGCCGCACTGACCCACGGCGATTCACTGCACTGCCAGATTTGGTGTGAATGCAGCCTAATACTAATTTGAATTCAGAGGGACCATAGCTCCTATATGACATTTTAGATGGCTTTCATTTTGGAATTCAGCATCAGAATGTCCTGATATTGTGACACTCTAAGGTGGTCTAAATGTGAAAATTTTCGAAAATGGGGGCAGTAGTCGACTAAAGAAAATTCTGGTCGACTGGTCATTATTCACCGGGGGGGGGGGGGATTGTGGGAGGATACAGGGGTGTGAACTCAGCGGTCATCCATTTCTCCGTTCTCTATTTCTCTCTTAAGTGTTTTCAGGTTAGGCTAACCTATTTACTTTTCCAGCACTTGGGAAAATAACATATGACTCTTGAGAAGCTGCAGAATTTATTAACTGACACATTGTAGTCTGTACGGTACATTTACTTACGGCAGCTGTGGCTCAAGAGGTAGAGCGGGTCATCCTCTTATCGGAGGATTGGCGGTTTGATGCCCGGCTCTTCCAGGTCTGCTTGTCGATGTGTCCTTGGGCAAGACACTTAACCTCAAATTGCTCCATCAGTGTGTGAATGAGTATGAATGATTAGCTTCCTCTGATGGGCAGGTCAGGACCTTGTATGGTAGCCCCTTTACCCATTCAGCGTATGAATGTATGTGAATGGGTGAATGTGATTTGTAGTGTAAAAGCGCTTTGAGTGGTCAGAAGACTACAAAAGCGCTATACAAGTACGGTCCATTTACTGCTAACCTTTTCCTCTGCTCCACTCGCATTCACCATCAC
The DNA here is from genome assembly GCA_029490765.1 of Euthynnus affinis. Taxonomy (NCBI): domain Eukaryota; kingdom Metazoa; phylum Chordata; class Actinopteri; order Scombriformes; family Scombridae; genus Euthynnus; species Euthynnus affinis. Next base: position 484,701 of record CM055861.1, on the reverse strand, counting down.
TTTTCCGCCTCTCATTCTTTCCCACTCACTATGCACACACATTACGCACAGCCCTATTCTTTAATGGAGCTATGCTACTAAGAGTTTCCCAGGAAACAACACAGAAGTTGACTCACGTTTCAGAACAGCACTGCACAGAGGCTTCCAAAAGCTATTGATTTCCAAATTAATAGATATTTGGCTTTATTTTTGGGATTAGAAAAAAAAATTTTGGCCTGGCAGGGGTTCTTGTTGTTATAATTATAGGAGAAACACTGATTCACTAAATGTTCAGTACATAAACACTCAGTAAATGTACAGTTAGACCTAGCAGTCTACATTAGGTTGGGCAAGTTCAAAGCAATGGGGGTTAGTTGGGTCATCTCCAGCAATTCCTGAGAGTGCAGATGTTATCTGTGGACAGGCAAGAGCTTCAAAGTGGCACAAACTGAAGAATAAGTGTACAATCCGTCTGCCACCATATGACTACTTGTTAGATCTTCATGTGGAAAGGAAAAATTATATTACATATTTACATCCCTCTCACATTGGTCATGGCTGGGAACTTGTGAATGGGAAGCGCCGACCAGTGCGTCACACCCTTCCCCCTTTGCCCCAGTAGCTCACATTTCATGACTGTTCAGATGAAAGTAGTAGTGATGATGAGAGGAGTGAGTATGGAGAATCAACAGATTCAGATGAAGAATAGCAGTCCTCATTGTCAAGTTGCAAATTCCGTTTAAATACCTTGTTAGATACCTTAAGTACTTTGTTAAATACCTGAACTGTCATGAAGTAAATATTCATGTACAAATGTATGCTAATGCATTGTAATAAACACCGTTATCATTCAATTCAATTGAATTCATTCAAATTAGTGACAATAGAGAGAAATTAATGACCATAGAGATGAAAGGTTTGTTTCTCTGAAAATAGGTCAGATCATCAAAATGACATCAATTATGAATTCCTTGACCCAAAAAGTACCAGAGACAATGTACTATGCTGCATTGTAGGCCAAACCATTGAAAAGATCATTTTCCAATATGGCTGATGGTAGGGGCATTGAGAAATGTACCTCCGCTCTCCACGGTCATGGAATTGCTGGAGATGACCCAACTAGGTGTTTTGAATACACCCCCATTTTCGCAGGTAAACTGTTAGTCTGACCTTCAAGAAATATCAATCAAGTAAACCAGTCGACCAGGAGACTACAGCCCTAGTGGAAACAGTTTCTCTTTTATTCTTATCTGATTTCAGAGGGATCATAGCTCAAGTATGACATTTTAGAGGGCTTTAATTTTGAAATTCAACACCAGAATGTCCTGATATTGTCAGAGTGTGACACTCTGAGGTGGTCTACTATCAATCTGAAGTGAAAACTGTGGAAACAAGAAGTTTTTCAATGACAGCCTTCCATTTTGGTGCTTAAAAGTCAGATTGGTCTTGGGAAATGTATTCTTTAAAATAGAATAGAATAGGAGCACTACTATTGATCAGTGATTTAAAAGACTCAGACCCAGAGCCAGGTTCTGCCTCAGGTTTCTTCCCGTTAAAGGGGAGTTTTTCTTACCGCTGTCGCCAAGTGGTCGCTCTTGGGAGGAAATGTTGGGTCTTTATCCCTCTGTAAATTAAAGAGCATGGTCTAGATCTGCTCCATGTAAAAGTGCCCTGAGATGACTTTGTGTTGTGATTTGGTGCAATATAAATAACATTCAATTGAATTGAACACAGTTGAAATGACAAAGCCTCAAGGCAGAATTTTGTTAAAGTTCTGTGATTGCTTATTCCACATTCTGCATTCAGCAGATGTGCTTGTATTTTTCTCGAATGTAACATGTTTCAGCCATTTTATATAATTTTTCAAAGCATTAAAATTTATAATGGCAGTCTATGGGACGAACGGTCCAACTGAGTTTGAACCGTTGGAACTTTGACGCTCAACTGCTTGGACGTCCCTTATCCTACAGACGTCATTCAAACTTTAAAATGTTCACAAAACTTTCAATTTTCAAAGTTAGATTGTTTGGTGATATCTATTGTAGTTTTTCAGCTATTTAAGCCAAAAGTCAGGGGTTTATCAGACTTTGTCAGGTCTCATCAGTGTGTGATGCCATCAGGTAGAGTGGAGAGCAGAGATATTTTCAGACCAGAAAAAAATATTCTAAACAGGTCTCACTCCCACAGGTATAACTCCTCAAGCACATATTTTGCCTCAATGTTCCCACAAGCCTCCTTTCTCTCAAAATGTAAATCCATTTCACATAGAACTTAAAGTCTTTGTCTCACTGACTGCAATATAGTCTGCAGGATGTGTGTCTCCTCTCACTCCACTTCCTTTAACTTACAGATTCTCTCTTCCTTCAAACACTTTTTACACATAACATTCATTTTCATGTTAAAGAAGTCTTTCTTTCACTAATGATGTACAAATCTCTGGGCTTTAAGCTCTAGTTTGATACAGATAACCTTTCCTCATGCAAATGGAGGTTTTTTTCTTCCTTTTTCTGTGAATGTCAGTTGGCTTAGTGGTTTACGATGCTCTTCTCCTGATCAGTTTAACTTTAGATCACAAGGTCATGTGTGAAATTCCTGCTTGCAGCAACGTTTTTCATGATTATTGCTCTTATGTACAAAGTTGCTTTACATCTTTATCATGTGCCATAAATCAATTACACTCTACCTTACTTTAATATTATTACCTGAATTGTACATTGATACGTTTGTTAAATACATATTTTCTGCCATATTTGAAGCATGTTTTTTTTCAATAGTGTTCAGCTCACATTAATGCAATCGAAATAAGCTTTCAGCAATCACGCGCAATTTCTACAGAAATTGCATTTTCTAGTAATTTATTGTTTAATGATTATTCATTTGGTCTTATTTGTTTATTTATCTATTCATTTATTATTGGCAGACTGACTGAATTAACATGAAATCGGAAAGTTGCTTTTATTTTGAAATCGGTTCTTCCACGCTCTTACCGTAATGACTGGTAAATACACGTAGTGCAAAAAAACGTGGGGGCCAGTTTGACCGTAGTTCCGGGTGTGTGTGTGGGGGGGTTCCTTACCAGTTACAGGCTAAAAAGAGAATATTGTAATGTTTTAGTTTCAGACAGTGCTAACTACCAAACGACTGTCTTCACTCATAGTTAAGTGAGTTAAGATACTCACGAAATATCGTGCGCTTCACTTGTTTAGCTGCATCATTTCAGGTCCCAGGTTAGTACAAATTGCTAGCTAGCAAGCTTATAGCAGCTTGTAAACTAATCTAATACACTGAAAGGCAGCACACCTATATTACTGTTGATTGTTTAGAAAACAACATCGTAGACAGCGCTATTTAACTCCACATTATCATGGAATAATGTCTATAGCTTTATAGATAACTTACGTAAATAGACCACTGTCTTAGCCACAAACAGCTAGGAAGAGGTAGGCGTTAGCGAAGAATTATATTTAATTTATATTTTTGCTTTGCTTAAAGGGTTTTTGTTATGCGTTTCCAGAAAACAGTATAAGTTCGGTCGTTATGCAGCAGGCAGAGAAGGACGGTGAGGAAGAGGCAACGGTAGATGTCCAGTTTACTGATTTACCAAATGCCTTGATCGCCTGCAAAGTACCGGAGGATTTGTTCAACGAAGGCACACGGCAGGTAAGGTCAAAGTGCCCTAAATCTGTACTTCTATATGCACCGCTTCCCAGTGTGTAACATAGGCTGACCATTTATGAACGTTTGCATTTAATTGTGCTGCGTGCCTTTTGGTGTATTGGATGTACGCAGACATTGAGAGTGGTTTCTTTGGATTTCTCTTTTGTGAAATATGCACTTAATGCGATTGAACAAGAAGACACTGAATCGCTAGTTTTTTTTAATGGAATGTGGTGCTATACTGTGCAGGTCACATGTGTATCTCTTTGAGTGATAGTATTAGATAAACACATTTCCACCAGATCCTGAACCCACGTCTAACTCTAGTGGACTAAGACCACTAGATGGAGGTAATGGTTAAGATAACAATGCTATGGTTATGACTGAGCTGACAAGAATACACGCTTCCTGGTTACTTAATTAGTGTCAATGCTGTGAGCATTGTCAAACTTTGACATTGACGCAATTGGACTTTTTCAGCAATATAAAGCCAAAGTCAGGAGTTGCAGACTTTGTTAGGTCTCATCAGTGTTGTGATCACAGTGATCAGAGTGGACAGCACAGATATTTTCAGACCAGAAAAAAAATTCTAAACAAGTCTCAGTCCCACAGTTTTAACTCCTCAAGCACACATTTGCCTCAGAATCTTGCCACAAGGTTGTCATCTTGTACTTGTATTCAACTTTTTAATACCATATTAATTTTTCCGAAAAATTTCTGAATAAGTTGTCCGTAGCTCAGACACTAACAGAATTTGAACTGTCAGCCCTTTTGTGAAGGGGTTACTGGCCAACTGTCCCGTAGACTCCCATATTAATTAAGGAGGAGATTTCAGAAGGAGAGCTGAACCAATACCCTTTTTTCTCTCGCTCTCCCGTCCACATTTTTGGGTCTTGAAGATCACCAGTATTGTGCAGGAAGATCTTGCAGTGGTCCTGGTCTGCTCAGATTTCTGATCTTCCTGTTCTTTCACAAAAATGCCTTTTGTGACAGGCTCAGAGAGCTCACATTTTCACTCTGCTTTGACAGATTTACACACCAACATGTACACACATGCGTACACTCATGCGCTCACACACAGGATGCCATGGGGAACAGAATATATATATATATATATATATATATATATATATATATATATATATATATATATATATATATATAAAATGTGTGTGTGTGTGTGTATGTATGTATGTATATACACTTAATTAGTATATATATATATTAGTATATATACATACATACATACATACATACATATACATATATATACACATATATATACATATATGTATATATATATGTGTATATATGTGTGTATATGTATATGTGTGTGTGTGTGTGTGTATATATATATATATATATATATATATATATATATATATATATATATGTCTCAGATTTTTGAGATGAAAAGGCTTGTCCATCAGGACACGGACAACTCAGCAATTCCCTCCCGAATACGAGGAAAAAGTTTCAAACTTCCACAATTTCACTTGAGCAAAGATAACCCAGAATTCCATCGGACCAGATGAGATCATAACTATGGATGAAGTACTTTTAACGTTTGACCTGCCTCTCACTAGGAGTGTTAACAAGAAAGGTGAATCATCTGTCCCGCTGAAAACAACTGGCCATGAACAATGGACAAAAGCTTCCCCCAATGGGGATTTTAAAGCGGATGACTATTCCAAAAGACAAACTCCCGAATGGAATCATTGTGAAAGTCGACATGAAAGGGTGGATGGTAGAAAGCCTAATGAAGGAATAGCTAACAGAGTGTTACGGCAAGAGACTGGGAGGATTTTTTTCACAGAAAAAAAGCATTGCTCATTTTGGACAGCATGAGGGCCCATATAACAGATTCTGTGAAGGCAGCCATCAAGAGGACAAACTCAATTCCAGCCGTGATTCCTGAGGGCACAACAAAGTATTTGCAGCCACTCGACATCAATATGAATTGTGCATTTAACGTGGCACTCCAAGTTGATTGGGAGGCCTAGATGACTTGGTGGCGAGAAATCTTTCACCAAAACTGGCCGCATGCAAAGAGCAACTTTTGCTCAAGTCTGTTGGTGGATCCTGACAACGTGGAGCAGTGTGAAAACATCCACAATCACTAACTGGTTTGGAAAGGCGGGACTGCTGTGTGATGAAGAGGACAGCACAAACATGAATTCACCTGAAGATGAAAGTGACATTAGAACAACAATGTGAAAGAGTCTGAGAAACTGTATGATGAAGCCATTCTGAGGCTGTTCAATTCTGACACCGAAGAAGACGACTTCAGTGGTATTAGTGCACAGGAGGAAGATGAAGATAGCGATCACTGACATTTCTGATAAGCTGGTTATTTTTTTAACCAGTTGTGTTATTGCAGGTTTTTACCGCCGTGTTACTGCCATGCTACAGACACTGTTCGAAGAAAACTATTCATTTATTTAATTAAAAATGAAAAAATGTTGTACCATCTTTCATCTTTTTCTGTAACAACATGGACACCTGCGGCTTATAGACAAGTGCGGCTTATATATGTACAATTTTTATTTATTTATTTATTTATTTAACTAGCTGGTGCAGCTTATATCCAGGTGCGCGCAATAGTCTGGAAATTATGGTACTATTTTCAGTCTCTTGCTCCAGTAAACTGTGTTCCAAGCTATTCACTGGTGTTCTTATTTCACCAAAATACAATATGAAACATAACCGTCAGATAAATGGTCTTTTCATTTTAAAAAGTTAACTGAATCTATCAATGAATGAATTCATTTGAAAGTATCTTATTAAAGTTGGGCAGATGCCATCGTCCATTGCTGATGGCTCATCGACCACTGAGCCTCTACCATCATAACATCGTGATTTAAAAGACCCCACCCCTTGTCTCTATCTTTTGCGTGGATTACATTACTCTTATTGCAGTTACAGTACTGTAGGCAGTGTAGTTAGTTGTTGGCAAGTCGACCTGGTTCACTGCTTCTCCTCTGCCTTTCAGGGAACACATACTCACAGATACGGAGCACTAAGCCTCGCTCACACTTAAACAGAGGAGAGGAGAGAAACTTGGCGCTAACATAAATGACAGCAAAATGCAATAGACACTCACACTGAGCTGAAATTAAATGAGTGCACATAAACTAGGTAAATAACACAAACAAACATAAACGGACTTTACCTGCCAGAAGCTCACCCTCACAACCAGTTGCCTATGTGTATATGAGTGAACACCTACTGAGTGATGCAGAAAAAAGATGAAATCCATGTGCGATCTCAAAATCAAGTAATTGGATAATGGACTGTACTTGTATAGCGCTTTTCTAGTCTTCTGACCACTCAAAGCGCTTTTACACTACGAGTCACATTCACCCATTCACACACATTTATTCACTGAATGGGTACAGGGGTTACCACACAGGGTCCCAGCCTGCCCATCAGAGGGAGCTAGCCATTCACACACATTCATACACTGGTGGCACAGCCATCAGGAGCAACTTGAGGTTCAGTATCTTGCCCAAGGACACTTCAACATGAAGAGTGGAGGAGCTGGGAAGTTCTTCTAAGTTAAATTAAATGTCTTTCAGCCAACTTCTAGCCACCAAGCCCATAACAAACAGGACAAAAATATTCCCATTAACCTTGAGTCATTCATATTTATGACGTACAGTTAGGGTTTTGTAAATCTATAGGGAAGTGATCCAGTAAAAGCTGCTCTTCAAAAGTAATAAAGTATCCAGAATTTACTGTACTTCAGTATCGGTGGGTGTGGCATGGTGAGAATGGTGGTTTGAGCAATGACTAAAGCTTTGTTGTTAGTGAATGTTAAGGTGCATCAGCAGTAGCAGGGCTCAATGTAAAATTTCAATTGGCCCACTTGGCTAGTAGATCAGAGTTTTACTGGCACTTGTATATTTTCACTGGCCCAGCAGTCAAAAACCTAAAATAACTATTTACATATTTTTTGTGATTTATTACACATAATAGTACAACAGTGAAGTTCACTTTTAGATTTGGTTGTTTTCATTTAGCTAATGATATGTAATGTTGATATATTATTCAAAATATAAAATTAGGCACATATTGGTTCAGTAAATGAATGGTGTGTATATATGTAAGTTTCTCCATATTTTATATAAAGCCAGATAGCATACATAGGGAGAAGAGAATTTATGATAATAACATTTCAGGGAGTATAGATGACCTTGACAATAAGCCCAATATGCAAATTAATATTAACAACATCAACATTAATAATTAAATAAATGAGAGATCTGCAGAAATGTACTAACAATTAACAGTGAGAGAAAGAACATAATGGTATTTGCTTGTATCCACTCTGGGTTAAAACTCAAAATAAACTCAAAACCTATATTAACCACAATTAAACAAACAGAGCAACAGCTGTTACATCTATAGTTCATAAAAGATTTCTGTGGTACATGTTGACGAAGCTAAAAGGAACCACATTGATAAAGGCTACACCTGAGTAATGTCATTAAAAAACACTCTGATCAGCAGTAAGTATTTGGTTGGTTTTAAGTAAACTGTATGTTGCCATTTATAAAACTTGGTGATAAAACAGAGAACTGTATGTCTCCTGCAGAAGCTGCTGCTCTCAAAGTTACACAGAAGACATGCACATAACTACACAGTGAGGATACTAACCAGCTAGCGAGTTAGCTAGCAAACTGTTCAAAACATGCCGCAGTCCCTGCTTTCTACCCAGGAGCATTGTTGCTTCCGAGAAAGTAGAAAGCTCCACTTTCTTTTCATAGCCTTCTAAGTTTTTTTTGTGACATTTTTTTCAAGTACTGGTGTTATACTGCATTTGGTGACCCATCAGATTCAACAGTAAGAGACTAATGGGCTAAGAGTGCAGCCTTCTCCACGTGTATTTCAGCGAATCACAATGCATTTCCTTGGTCACGTGTCTTGAAAGTGATGACATAATGTGCCCACGTCACAGACTCTGTTTGGCCCTGCATAAACTTTTTCTGGCTTGGGCCATCATGCCATGGGTTATGTTGAACCCTGAGTATAGAACAACAGTCAGACTGTGGAAAATCAGACTCAGTGGAAAACAGTTGGGGACTTAATAGAGTGCCTAGAAGTTACTGTAGCATTGTACTGAACAGAGATGCTTTAAAACAAACAAATGAAAGGTAAAACTAAACATACAATCTCTTAGTAAGGTCTTGTTCCACAGAACAGCTTTAATGCAACCTGTCACAGAATGTCAAGTGTGTGGAACTCTAGTGAGCATAAAAATAAATAAACTAACTTATAGATTTAATATCTTATTGAATAGAGTTGGACAATACAACTCTCAAAGTGCATTTCAGCAAGAAACATCCAGTCTCCAAACTTTAACTTCTGTCACAAGCAACACTAAATGCAAGTGAAAGATGAAAAAAGAAATGATGAAATGAAAGTACAGTCCTCACTACTTGATTTGCGCTTGTGACTGGTTTCATGGAAGTTTGAAAAATATTTTTATATCACACTGATGTCACATAATGTTGGTTTCCCCACAGGACATGGTGCTATGGGCTGATCAAATTTCAGAAGAGACTCAGCTGTAAAAGATTTCTCCATTCTTTGTTTGAGAGCGGCTGACATTGACACTAACATGAGAACAGCTGGTCCACCATTAAGGTCAGTCCACCTTAAGTGAGCCTGGTCAGGTTCGGCTAACCCATTGTTGCTAACTTCAGGGCTAACCCTGACAAAACAATAGATAAGTTCACATTCACGATCACTTTTCTGCTGCTCGCTCAACCACACACTTGCTGTGCACAGATTATGCACTGCCCTATTCCTTAACAGCGCTACACTACTTTTATAACAGTTCCTTTAATGTAGTTGTCCTTTTGAAGAATGAGGGGAGGGAGGATGATTCAAAACAATTCCACAGTAACTAGGGTGTTAAGGCCTTTACACACTGAACGCGATTTTGTTTGTACGATTAATTCGCACGTCAATATATTTTTTCGAACTGCTGTTTGTGTTATGAGTACAGAACGCGAATATTATGAGGCGAAAAACGACGATTTTTTTTCGGACCCAGGTCGATTTTTCTGACCACGTCTGACCAATCAAAACGAATGTTGTTGAGAACGTCACACCCAGTACATTCAACATGGAGGATCGTTTGATTGTGTTTGTTTCCCAAAACCCGGTACTCTTTGACAAAAGTCACAAAAATTACCGAGACAACGATTTAAAAGAAAATGTGTGGAGGGTTATAGCTAACGACCTGCAGTATGACGATGGTGTGTATCAAGTTTCAACAGTCTTTGTAAAACTGCTTAAACTTCCAACTATGCTAATGTAACATTAGCATAGTTAACGTTATCCTTCCCAGTTACGATATTTACTAATACTTTTTAGAAGTCATATCACTTTGTTTGCTGTTTTATAACGAAGCGGGATTATCAGGTTAATCGGATATCTTTAAAAGTGTTACAAAATATCTTCTGAAAATTTGTTCATTATGAACAGTCATCACCCTGGATAAATGAACGTCCAGGGTTTGTTTTACAGATCCAAATCACTATCGCTAAAATAAGGTTATAACGTAAATTTTGTCTGAATAACTTCCTAATCCTACTTTGTAGAATATCCTCCTGGTTTCCTGTTTTTCAGATGTGTATTGTCCAAACTACAATAGAGTCAAAATTACTATATAGTTGTAAATAATGCAACATATTATTTGACAGGGATGTAATGTAACTAAGCTTGTGTCTAATCAGAACTGAGCATAACCAGTCTGATATTGGGTTATGTGTGTGTGTTATGCTGTTTAACTAATACAGCATAACTACTATTCTTCTACTTTATAGTTGAGGAAATGAAGAAATTATGGAAGAATCTGAGGCACACGTATGTGAGAAAGAAGAGGGAGGAAGGGGAGGTGAAGAGTGGTCAGGCAGGTAGTAAGCAGAAGAAGAGGTGGAAGTACATGGAGGCAATGTCTTAGACAAATCCACTTCATTCAGGAGGTAGGCTATAGGCTATATATATATATATATATATATATATATATATATATATATATATATATATATATATATATATATATATATATATATATATATTTTTTTTTTTTTACCATTACCCAGTAAAAAATATCAACTGCTCTAATGTTCACTTGTCATTCTGTCACTCAATGTTACTATTTATAGCACCCAGAGCAACCTAGATGTTGAGGAGGAGCAGGAAGAGGATGCAGGGCCAGCAGAGCAGGTGTCTGACCTGGCAGAAAGTGAGAGAGACTGTGGTGCTGTAGCCCCCAGGCCAGCCAAGGCAAAGAGAAAGAGTAGCGGTGAGAGCATGATAGAAGAATATTTAAAAAAGAAGGAAGCCAGGGAAATAGAGAGAGATAGAGAGAGAGCATTAGAAAGAGATGAGGTCACCCTCTTCCTTTTAAGCTTGGCTCCTGCAATGAGGCGCCTGCCCCCAGAAAGGCAATCCTGGGTTAAAATCAAGATGCAGGAGTTGTGTCATCAGGCAGAGTTTGGAGCTGTGTATTCTCAGCAATATCCAGATTGTTTCACCTCCCTGTAGTTGTGTTGTTACATTTCAAATTAGTTTTTTATTATATTATTTGGTTATGTATTTCTTATTTATTGTTTAATTTATTAAATAAAATCTGATTATAACAATAATCTGTCGGTATTTGACTGAAAAACAATTGGTAAGGCAAGAAACATGGATTTTATTATTTACAGTTAAAACATTTAAAAGGTTAACACATTTATCAGAGAACTATTTAACATGAGGAGAGAAATACTGTACATAGGAATGAAAACTAAATGAACTGATTAGGGCAGATGCAAATTGATTTAGGCAGCAAAGCCACGGTGTACATGGGCATACTGCCAAGGCACTTGACTGAAGTAGTGGCGGAAGGTGTCTCGTGTTCTCAGGGCCTCTGCCGATGCCCTGTTCCCCCGCAGGTTCCTGATTAGAGCGAGGATGTTTTCTCCTCCATCATCTTCAGCTGGCTCCCCGTCTGGATTCTGATCCCCCTCAACAGAATGGAGAAAGTTGGTCAGTATGCAGGTTGCCCTCACAATACTCTGTGCTGCATCAGGGCAGACTTACAGTCTCTGATAGTAGACCCTCCAACGTTGTGTGAGGATGCCAAAGCAGTTCTCCACTATGTGGCGGGCTCTGGAGAGGTGGTAATTGAAGATCCGCATGTCCTCCTGAAGGTGGCGTCCTGGATAGGGCCGGAGGAGGTAAGGCTTCATCGGGAACGCCTCATCAGCCACAACCACATAAGGCACAGGTCCCAACTCTGGTGCAGAAGGCAAGAGAGATGGTGGCGGAACATCAAGGTCACCTGCCTGGAGGGCTTTGCCAAGACGTGAGTTTGCAAAGATGCCATTGTCGCTGTTGCTGCCAAAACCACCAACATCAACAGCCAGAAATCAGTAGTCTGCATCCACCAGGGCAAGCAAGACTATAGAGACAGTGCCTTATAATTATGAAATTGTGACCCTGAGTTGGGAGGGGCCTGGATCACAATATGCTTCCCATCTAGTGCACCTATGCAGTGTGGAAAGTTCATTCGCTCTTCAAATCTCCTCGCAGTGTTCATCCACAGATCCTTGTTGGGACGTTGGCATGTATGTGTCCTTCATCTCCTCCCAGATGGCATTGCAGGTTTCCCTCACTATTTGTGCCACAATTGAGATGCCAAGGCGGAAACTTGCGGCAATTGTGGTGTAACTGTCACCAGTGCTTAGAAATCTGCAAAGATATAATGAAAAAAGGTTTTTATATTTTCTTAATTGTTTATCGTCTCATACACATACACGACATGGACACTAAATACATTTAGCATCTCAATCTAAATATTTTTTTTGTTTATATGGGGGGCTGGAGGGTCTCTTGATATTTACAAGATTGTTTGTGGGTATCATTTTGGGTATTCCTTCTGTTAATTATTTAGTGTTGTTATCAGGGACCAGTATAATTCAATTTAATTCACTTAATAAATGAATTTGAAATTCTTTTCTAGGCAGGTTAGGATGTTCTCTTGGGATACTCAAAGATGCAGTGATCTGGCATGTTTTCCAGAATTAAGTGTTCATAATTCAGTATTTTATGCAGTATTCATTTTTGTAGATGTGTTGTAGGGTTTCTGCCACCAGGTGAGAGTTTTGAAGCAGAAGTAGAAGATGAACTGCCATGACCTTCTGATGACCATCTGCCATAAATACTCTGCCACTTATTAAAGTATAGTCTACATGCTTAAAAACAAAATGTCCACCATCAGGTTGCAGTTTTTAAATATTCTTAATTATTGAACCTCTGCCGCCCTCTGGGTTATACAGCTGTACTAGTGACTGCTGTTCTGTCTGCCTGAACAGCTTTCTGTTTGGTCAAGTTTAGAAAAATACGGTGCTTTGCTGTTTTTAAGCAATTAGCAAATAGCCCAATATATGTGTCTCTCCCCCTATCCACCACCTATCAGTGTGATTGATTATTTGTCTTTTATTCCCTCTGACCAATGCTCACAGTTATTTTCGTCAATCGGCTCTCTGAAGTTGCTCCTCTGCTTCTTCAGGCTTGGTGCTAGCTGTTGGATCAGTACTTCAAATTGTCCAACGGACATCCTGAAGTATGTCCTGAAGCGGCCATGGTACAATTTAAGCTCCTGGACCAAGCAGTGAAACTCACCAAGTTCTCCTCTCTTTTTCAATATTGAGTGTACCCAGGCATTTCGTTTCTTTTTCTTTTTGTTGAGTAAAAGGTGCACAAGGTCATCATCATTTGAAGTTGATTCCATTTTGTATTCCAATATATTTGCAAAATCGCGTCGCGCTTGATGTGAATATTCAGACGCGTCAAAATTCGCCTCAGAATTATTCGCAATTTCGCGTTGTTTATTTGCGTCGCGTCTAGTGTGTAAAGGCCTTTATGCGCGTGCAAAAATTATTAGTAGACTATTGATAATAATGACAATGTGAATGAATATGGGGGAAACACTGTTTTGGTATTAGTAGCTAACATTTGTCATTGCCAAACATCTGTCTAGTTGTCCACTCTTTCTCTTTTATGTATGCATCTTCTGTATTTTCAGCCAACTATTAGTGTCAAAACTAGAATTGGGATCCATATTTATTGCTGACATTGATGGAAAAAGAAAAATAACAGAGGAGAAGGGTAAAGGGCTTCTGGTTAAAAAGAATTACTTGTGTTGTTGTTGTTTCTTCTTTCCTTTCTTCCATGATCCTGGTGCTTTTGCACTGAGCAAGGATTTCTAGATCAGCTTATTTATCTTATGTGTGTGTGTCATGTATTCTTGAGAACACTCAGTTGTTTTGGTTCTGTCAAGGAATGAGTGTACTTCAGCAGAATGGCCTTGTATTAAATAAGGCCAAAGGGATAATTAAGGATTACATTAAGGATAAATTACATTAAGGATACATTTTTGGTTGGAAACTCAAGTGTGATATATTTTCTGGAGAGAATGGGAACATTTTCAGATAAAGCAGTGTGAATTTCCAACTTGCAAGTCAGTCTGTGTTGTCAGCACAACTCGAGCAGAAAGCTGACTAAAACCAGCATTAATAAACCAGCATCGAAGAACAGATTTAGGTCAGGGGAAACTCTGATGTAGGTCTGGAAAGTCACGCAAGTCTCCTGGACACTTCCAGCTGGACAAACCCAGTGGCAACAGATGAGATCATCATAATTTAAGTGAAAGATTCGAATTCAAATCCTGGTCCCAAACCCTGGTTTCCAGCAAAGTGATTTGTATTAAACTGTTTTTAATGGCATTAATGTCACAATAACAACATTGCCCAAGCATCAAGAGTCAATGAAGCAAAAATAACATTAGGATTAGGGCTGTGCGATATGATAATGTACATTGTTTGACAATATAAAAACGTATATCGTTTCATTTTATGTTATATAGTTTATATTGTGTTGTCGCAAATCACACTCTTTACAGCAATATCTATTGTCATTTGAAGACGCTTTGTAAAATAAAATGATAAAATAATCAAATATGAGTAAGTCGCTTTTATTTGTCTAGTATTATTAAGAAATAGGCCTTTCAATGTGGTCATTTTCTATAAAATATTTATTGAATTTACAGAAAATGGCCAATATCATGATATGTATCGTTATCATGATATGAAATGGCCTATATTGCGATATGAGATTTTGGTCATATTGCCCAGCCCTAATTAGGATTGATATATCTTAATTATTTATAGTATATCTATTAGAGTAAATCTATTAGAGATGTCAGTCATTAACCGTTTCACGTCATTAACCATTTTTAAGAAAAGTTTTGATGTAGCTTTCATTTGTGAGAGCTGTCCAGCAGTAGGTATTCAGAGCTAACGTTAGCTTGACATTTAGCACATCTTTCTTCTCCTAAAAGTGTTTTCAATGCATTTAGTTACAGTAGCTCTTGAAGGTATAACATACTCGGGCTTAGTGGTGGGTGGATCGATCTAAAATATCAATAATATCAATACTAACATTGGTATTGGCATTGATCAATACTTGCTTTTGAAGATCAATTCCTAAGTTTCAGTTTCTCCTCTCTCTGCTCACTCAGTACAACTCCTGTTACAGAGTGGCAACTGGCTGTGCAATTACTGCCCCTCTCACTTCGTTCAAGCACTGCCCCTTCCCCACCCCTACTCCTACCCTCCTCTGTTAGTACACTGCGAGCACAGCTGCACTACTGAGCTGCACAATGGCAAAGAGGAAGAGGAATGCCATTTGGAGCATTTTTACAGCGCAGAGTAAAACCACAGTAAGATGCGATGCTTTGAGAGAAGAAATAAGATATTGTTGCACTGTTACATCACTATAATGTAGTGTTTATTCACAAAAACTGAAAAAGTATATTTTAAATTGAAAAAAAATCTGTTTCAAATGCAAATTGCCACCCCAAAAGGGAAATTGAAGTTTTCTAAATTACTCAATAAAAGTATTTTTTTATTTACCTAAAAACTTTATCCTGTGTTTTATTATCATCATAAGAATGATTAATTACATGAAAAATTACAAAATAATTAAATTATCATGAAAATTCAAATTTGCATATTGATGATGCATTCACTTAATTATTAGAGTATTGCTCTCACATACACAAAAGTAGATGGTGGTGGTAAAAAATTATCAGTATTGGTATCGGCATTACTGACCCTGTATTTACCTGGTATTGGATCGATACCAAATTTTGCAGTACTCGGGCTTGAGGTACAAATTTAAAGCTGCAAGCAGCGTTGGACCGGCCTTTGCCCCGTGCACATGTCGGGACGTGGCGCTGTTCGAGGGTGTCTCACACTTGCATGTACATGTCTTTGAACACGGGCTGATGGGTGTAACACGGCAGCCATGTAAGGTGCGGTGCAGATAGGATCATGTACATTAAAGTTACAACAACTTCCCCAGTCACGGTGAAACATCAAATCTCACTCGGTGTGAGTGTGACAATTTTCTGTCTGGCTCACAGCACTGTCATCCAAATAAAGCAAGTTTTGTGCCCCTGTGTGATAATTTAAATTAATACATTGAAAGCTTGGGGGGTAATTTTTTACATATTATCAAATTTTTCGTGGGTTTTTTCAGAGAGCAGGTGGTAAGAACTCTTCTTGTGGAAAAAATAGGGTATCAGCTCAGGCCGAAAGTAGTTGGAAACCAAGTGTTCAGAGCAGTCTGAAGCTCCTGCTTTTTGCTCACAGGGATTACTGCTACATATGTTTACCTCATTATTTGACATGTTGACTACTTGAACATCCGACGTTGTGACATTACATATATGTCTGAAAAAAAGGAAAAGCATAATATGGCTCCTTTTTAAATTTTTCCATTTTTTTTTCTTCACCCAGGCAGGGCTCAAGACTCCCTGCAGACCAGTTTCTTTGACAAAAGGAAACACAGTTATGTTCACAATTATTATTACAGCAGAGTTTATCAGATGCAAACATTTAAGAGTCTTAAGTGAACAGCAAGATGCCTGCACGGTCCAGGGTGCCTGGTTTTTAACAAAGTTTTTAGGACCATTTAGACTGCAATTTAAGACACACAGGAACCCTAAAAGAGACACAACTGTTCCTTTGAACTTACTCAAAACCTTTGAGTTTGCCTGTGAACAGGCTTTCGTTGGCTGATTGCCAACGGATCAATTTTTCTGTCACGTCATTAACGTGAATTAAATTATTATTCCCTCTCATTTATGTCACATAACATTACTAGCATTAATTAATGTAATGTTAGTTAGCTCATTAGCACAATGATGGGACCAAATGATGGTTGAACTAACTTGCGTTACAATGAACTTACACCAATGAACGTAAAGTGAATATGTATATAGACTTATACTTTCACTTAATTTTTTTTGTCACGCTGGAGCTGTTGCTGTCTTCCATTGCTGTTGTCGTCACTACTGCATTGCATTGTGGCATATTTATGCCAGCTTAGTATCCAGTGTTTGCATTCTGCAACATTTCCCAAGAAATAGTATGCACTTCATGTACTATTGGTTTCATACTAAGTTTTTTTTAAAATTCTATTATCTCTGGTGTCACTGGTGTCCTGGGTGTCTGAGTGCTGTTAAAGCGGGTAAGTGAAGGAGTGCTGGAGGCTGTGTGGACATGGGTGGTTGGAGCAGTAGTGCAGGGATCTGAAATCTGGAAGGGTGCACCTGCTTGAGCAATAGCTCTGACAGTTGAAGCCTTGGTGTTTGAGTCTGATGGTGCTGTGGGAGCTGTTGTTATAGGCACAGAGGCCTTTTTCCCCAACAGTGAGAGTTTTCATTCTACTGAAATCTTTTTCAAACTCTTCCAGTTTTGTCTGAAACCCTTGAACCATCCCTGTGTGCCACTAAACTTGATCTAAAGACAATTAAATAATTTGCTCTGAGAGACAGAGAGAAGTACTGAACCAGGTGAAGTACTCAAGTTGACAACAACTACACTTATGTTATTGTAAGTGCAATAAAAGCTTTGCAAGTAAAAAGCCAGTAAGAGTAATTTATCACCCCTTCCGATATCATCGTCCATTGCAGTGTTTCACTTTGGACCTCGTCATATGCCAATTCTTTAGACAGCACCTAACCATAGCTTAAACAACACAGTGCACCTTTTGTATGATAGTATGTGTTGAAATTGCTGGAGTGATTTCTTCTTGTATCAAACTACAGTGAGAAAAAAGTACATAGGTTTGCTATGTTTATTTAAATCTTTGGAGAAGCATATTTGCAGCTTGAGATGTTAGAAACCACATGATATCTTATGGTTATCAGGCAATTCACAGACATCATCACATGCTAAGCCAAGTTTGATATATACACGTTGAATGCCTCTCTGTCGCTATTTATTACATGATTAATTTTCCACAAGTATAAAAGGTTTTTGAAGTATTTACTACATGTTATCAGTTCAGCAAGTGGAATAATGTACTGCTCTGTAGTTATTTTATAAAAACAAAAGCTGGGTTTTTAGGTCTTCTAGACATTAAGTCCAGAATCCGCAAAGGGTTTGAGTCCACAAAACAAGACTGTGTCCCAACTGTTTTGACTTTTTCACACAGGTGTAAATGTTTGTGAATTGGCTGCACAGCCTCGTCTTGTTTTTCCGACTGCTGGCTGCACACACACACACACACACTTCCCCACCACTTCAAGCTCTGTGCTATTAATACCTCATAAAAGCATGTTATCAAACTGCATACTTTCCATTACCACCACCTCTCTTCCCCCTTCATCATGCATTCTTCCTACCAGCCATGTCTCTCTTTATTATCTCTTTCCACTCATTTTTTTTTTCTATCTCCTATCTGACCTTTGTCTGCCTCCATCTCACTTGCGACTTCATTCATATTTACTAAGACTGACGTGTTTTCCACATCTTGCTCTGTGCACTCAGGAGCCAGGTGATAAGTCTTTGGAATATGTGTGAAATCAATAGGTGAAAGCCTCATTGTTACATATTTTCCATTCAACAAAGGATTTTTGTCTGGGTTTAAATGCAACTGAAAGCAGATTGTCAGTTTGCTCAGCAGTGATGTCATTATTTTCCAGATTATCTCTCGCACTCACACTCACACTCACACACACACACACACACACACACACACACACACACACACACTGCCCTTTTTTCTGTATGATTAGTCAGCATTGGGTTGTATCTGTCACTAGAAGGATAGGAAGAGAAAAAAAGGGGGGAGGGGAGTGTGGACAATGCGTCATCGGCTGGCAGGGACTCATTTAGCGGCTGTGGAGCGAGAGAGAGACATGACATTTTCTGCACTCCACACCCAAATCTCTGGAAAATTCCTTCAGTTTTCAGGCTGCTGCAGAGCTGGCTCACTGATGTACTGGGAGGAAATGGAAAAGGCTGAATAGTAAGTAGACAGAGGACTGAAGCAGAACAATAAGGAAAGGAGCCGAAGATTGAATGTTGGATTTTTGTTGCAGTTGCAAGTGTTGTAGAAGGTAATTCAGAGCAGATAACCCTTGAATCTGGGTTAGGAGTCTATATATTGACTGAGGTGACTTGAATGTAGCACACTGTAACTCTAAAATCAGGGACTGGTTCACTGTGAAGACAAAGAAGGGATACCAGCGTTTTACCACCACATGAAAACAGCCAGTGGTGGGAAAAAAATAACCCGTTTCCTGTTTGGGTGCATCTATAACTTCCTGCTCAGCTGTCACCCTGGGGAAGGCAACGCTCCTCCAACCCCCCCGATTCCCCCCTTCCTCTTCCTCATCATCACCGACATCATCCTCGCCACCACTGAAGTCTGTCTCAGCGTCCCATTGCGTCCTGACCTCAGGTATCAGGTGGAAAAGGTTTAAGCTTCCCGGATCGCCTGTCATGCACATCAAGATGACCAAGTGTAACCGCTTCTGCCTGGTTGCCTCGGTGACCAACCAGGAAGTGTTCAGTTGTCCCAAGGCACAGGTAAGCCAGCACTGTGCTTTCTGGTGTTGCTTTTGCTATCCAGGGTCCTTAAAAACCAACACTACACTTTGTTGCACTTATGGTTACCGCTGTACCGCTGAAGACATCTATAAATACTAATATTTTTGGGTAAAAGGGAATCCAGGGAAGCAAAAATGTTGATATAGATGAGCATAGAATTTCACCCAGAGAACCAAATAGGGTTAGGTTTAAGTGTGTTATAATGAGACTTCTAAGGCTAGGCTGACTACTCCTTCCTCTTTTGACGTCCACGTGACTCACTGCACAAGTCAATGGCTAGTGACATGCTCTTGTGCTGCAGTGTAGAGCAGTGGGTACAACACTGACTGGGATGGCTTGTGAAATTATATTATTATACAAATATTAGGGGTGCAGGATTCCGATTCTTGGGGTCACGATTCCATTCGCAATCGATTTGTGATTAAAAATCAGTTCTCAATTCAATACATTCATAGATTGATGTTTTGAGTTACTCTTCACTTTTGAGTTTGAGTTGAGTTTGCCTACAGTAGACACTTTTATAGGTCTCAAATAAAAAAAGATCACACTAAATCAAATGTAAACATTTGCTACTCAATGTCAACCTGAATAAGATTTGTTCCTTTAGTCCTTTTAGTCATCAGGAAACCAAGGTGGCCCTGAGAGAAAGGATCAAATGAATACTTCATACAAAAACAAAAATGATTTCAGAGATAAACTGCTCAGTATAAAACCTCAAATAACTTAAATTCCTACTTCAGTTAACAAAATCAAACAATAGCTGCCTGCTACATTTAGCTGCAAAGTTCATACAAGAATATTGATCACTATTAGGGAGTGATTATTATAACCAATTTTATTTCTTTTTCTCAATTTCTCATGCAGATTACCGACTAATTGATCTATGTATATTTACTACATGAGTATAATGTAATGAAATGGGCAGCTTCACTATTTACTGAATTTTATTGACTATTTCAAAACTATTGTTTCGCTGCTGCATCTTGTTGGCTCATTTTTGGCAGTTTGTCATAAGCTTCAAGGAGACTAAGTTTTTCACTGAGAGAAAATTCATCTCTCATTCCCGCTGCGGGGGAGATGGGCTGCAGGGGCCGCAGCTAGAAAGTTGAACCAGAATGAACTTTTGGAGAAACGCAACCTGTAATGCTGTACAACCCTGCCTCTAGGAAGAGGGAAGGACATTGTCAAAAAGACGAGAGGGAGCGAGAGAGTGAATGAAGAGAGGCAGCGCTGGTAATGTTCATGAGGAAGCTGGTGAATCAGATCACTTAAACGTTATTTTTTGACTGTTTCACAGCAGTTACAAATAAATAAGCCCACAATTGCATAAATCCAAGGTGCGTGCAACACCTGATGATGAGATTGGTCTTGTCAAGCTTCTTTCTTTCGAGATTAGAAAATCCAAAATATGTCCAAATGATTGACTTCATTGCCGGTGGAGCAGGTTGTATTTGTTTTTCTATCAAGTACTCCATTGCTCGCGGTCTCTGTCTATGGATGTATTATAAGAGCTGGATACTGGACTAAAAATGGCTCTCCCTCTGCCTAAAGACTTTACATTGCGATGATGTCACAGACTTTTAAATCACTTTTCTTAGCGCGATGGATCAAAAGTTTATAATAGAAAGAGTCATAATTTACGTTGTTTGCAGTTCAAGGTGTCCTGTCAACAATTTTACAGGTGTCACTTTTACATGGGTGGTCTATAGGGAAAATCCTTTTTCACTGCAATACCCCACCCTATCCAGCTCTTATTATACAACCATGTCTCTGTCTCCATAACACACTTCACTTCCTTCTTGCCCCCGGATTTGGGAAAAAAACTGGCATGGCGTCATTGTGCCATCTATGGGATTTAGTGAGCTAACTCATGTCAGGAAAAAAATGGAAAACTGCATTGTGGCAAGACTGAAAAATCTGAATCGATTCTTGGAATTTCTTAATTGATTCTGAATCAGATCAGATAGAATCGCGATTATATACCCCTAATAAATATTCATTGAGTTAATACCATTCGTTTACCATTACTTTTTCAGCCTTGGCTGGGAACATTCTGTATGTATATTTTGTAAAGTTGCAACTATCATATCATTTTTCAATAAAGTGTTTCTATAAAATCTTAATAAACCTCAAATAATCTAACAACAACAGACACTTTATGTTGAATGTAGGTGTTCTGAGAAATGTGCAAAGGTTACTTGCAGTGAAGTACAGTATATGCGCAGAGTAAAAAAATCATTGTGCAATAAAATACTTTGTTTATATTGACTTTAACTGTATGAAGTGAAAGCAGTGGTGTGCTGGTTCATTGCATTGTGTAGTCTACATTGACCTTACCTTATTTATTAGGGACCTAAGGGCAGGACCCTGTTGTTTTTTCGTGCGTTTCTTTCTTTCTTTATTACGGCCTGAGCCCCAAAGGGGCTCATCTCATCAAGACCTACAAATCATACGCCGACACCCCTGACCTAAATCCAAGAGGAAGTCCACAATCTCAATTTCAAAATAATTGCAATAATTTTGGACCCCGAAACAAACGTTATTTCCTCTGAGTGACCATAGTGTCCATAAGATAGAAAAAACGTGAACATTCAAGATTTGTAGGTCAAAGCCCGTCCTGTGACTCATTTAAAGTTCAAATGAAGTTTGCATCTAAAACTATGTGGAAGCAATAAATGTTCAAAAAGGAATGGGTTCGCTCACACTCGGCAGTTACTGTCACCTGACAGTATACGTTTGAATCAAACTTTCAAAATAAAGCACCACACTTGTAAGAAATATCCTTCATTTTTAAAAAGCAAAATGATCTGCTCAATATTTGCTGCAATATCATTAGTCTTATCCTTTAAGGTGTGTTCCGACTTAATGTGAAGCGCATTTTCACATTCCATTATTCAAGCAAATTTGACTACTGGACTGTTTGAGCAGTCCCTATTTATTTGCTAGCTTTTGAGCAGCATATGCATTTGACTCCACTATTGTTTGTCTGTGCTGTGTTTGTGTAGCTCAGTCTCTGACTGATCTCAGAGCCCACCATGAACCTCAGTGTTCATGAATTTAAAAAAAGTAGTTTTTTGCTTTTGATTGAGCCAGGCTAGCAGGCTCCCTGTTTCCAATTTCTAAGCTAACATTTTCTCCTCATAGGCCCTGCTATGTACATGACATACAGAGATGGAAATTGCACTCATCTTCCCATCTGACTTTTGAATTTGACAGCAAACAACCATTTCCTAAGTTTTAAGTTTGTTTTTTTTGAGCAAATTTTATGAGATATGGCAGGTTGCAACAAAGGCTCTTGCCTCATAGCAACTAAGTGCAGAGAAAACAACTGAGTCAGGGAGTCATTACTGTGAGGCTGTGCAGACATGATCATTATCTAGCTAGAGCTCATCATTTGGTCTTGTTGTGTAAACAGTGACCTAACTAGCCTCAGATTGAGAAGACGTTTTCAGATGGCTGCTTTTTGCTGAAAGTGTATTGCTTTGATAGAGGGGGACCTAGGGGGGCAACTGTTTCATTAAAGTCTGTGTGTGTGTGTGTGTGTGTGTGTGTGTGTGTGTGTGTGTGTGTGTGTGTGTGTGTACTTAAGTAGTATCCCATAATTTCAGATATGCTGTCATCTCAAGTGTTTATATTAATGGAATTCTGTCAGCCATCGCTGTGTGTGTGGGGGTCTTCTTGGAAGTTGTAGCCAAGGTCAGCTGGTTGGCTTATTTTTCTCTCTTAATTATCTTCCATAGCAATAATTGGTCATCTAACAATGAGAACATAGCTCTCCATTGCTGACACAAGGAGAACATGCTGTCAGAAACACACAGGCTGCAGACTCTCTTGAGCAAAGAGGAGGGACAGATATAAGTGTCTGGTAATAGAAGCTATTTTTAACTGGAGGATATTGTGCAGAAGCTGGTCTAATTTTCTTGAATTCAATTATCATGTCAATCTCTGACCCGTATTCTTTCTCAACTTTTCCTCCCCTCTGTTCGTCTCTTTCCAGGCTAGCTTTGAGGCTTTGTTCCGTTCATTCGACCCAGAGGTTCAGTTCCAGTACTTCAAGTCTTTTCGTCGGGTCAGGATAAGTTTCAATGATGCTCTGGCTGCAGCTGAGGCAAGACTCCGACTGCACAAGACTGACTTAAATGGCAAAGAGATGAGACTCTACTTCGCCCAGGTAATGTCTTTGAAATTCATCTTTTTCCACTTGCTGCACTGGTCTGCAACAGCCAACTGTTTCTGGATTTTAGGACTTTTTTCAGTCACATCTTCCTGCCATTTTTATGGAGGTCCAAACTGCTCAATATTAAATTTATAGATATGTAATTATGATAATAATCACATGTATAAAAAGGTTTAAATATGTAAATCAACCAGTAATTTATGAAATATCTTAACATATTATGTTAATATACATCTACCCTGAAGGGGTTAGATGTGGTGTCAGGACAGTAACAGTTAAATATTGACATTGAACATAAAATTTGGCATTAAAAACAAACTAGAACTGAAAAAGAAAACATTGGAAAACTTGAATTGGAAAAGTTCTATTGGCACAAGTTCCAAGTTGTTCCACTGAAAAATAAAACACAAAATAAAATAAAACACCAACATATATATGTTTTTTTTTTTTATTATGATGCGTTTTTCCATGTCAATCTTCAGATGTTTTTATTAATGTCTGTCTTTTTTCAGTGACAGATTTTGATGTTGGTTTATTAGGGTTCAAACCCCACCAAAATTGGTGTGCATGCTGTGGGGACAAATATTAACCAAAACCTGAAGCACGATATTGATTGGCACAATTTGGCGTGTCCTATCATATATTTGGTCATAAATCAAGATGCCTTTGAGCAATCCTGATTAAACTCACTAGTGACGTCCTGATGATCTCTTGAGCATACACACCAAAGCTGTGTCTCAAATCACATACTTCTGATAGTACAATTCCATGTAGTACACTGTGTACACTATGTACTTACTTACATAGAGTGCGAATTTTGAGTATTGTTGTTTCAAATCAAACACAGCTGTTGAGTACTTACCGAAAATGATGATTGCAAATTAGCATTAGCTAACGCCAGCATTTGCGTTATTGTTCACACTGTTAAATCATTACAGACTATTAAATTAATCCAATAAACATACTGATGGCTTATATCCAACAACAGTATAGTGGTGCTCAGTGCTAAAAACTAAACGTATAACCTATATTTGTATAACATGGCGAAGTTGACCGTAGTTACAAAGTCCTCGGCTGCCATTTTCAGTTTTCATTTTATGTACTAAAAATGTTAAGTCTAAGTACAGAATTATGCAATTTAAGACACAACACAAGTTTCATTCAAATTGGATGAATGGGGGATGAATGGCAGAACTTTGTACAGTGTGTAATTATTTAAATGACACAGGCTTTGTGACGGTGAAACAAGTATAAACAGAATTAGTAGCTGAAATGAGTTTGCTCACCTTTTGTGAAGCCTGACACCCATTCGTTGCTGCTCTTGGCTTTAATTTTGGCTGATTGAGCTGCTTCTTTTTGTTCAGAGCAAAAAGGATTGAACTTGCTAATTGCCACTTGCAGCTATATTTAGGGCCTCTTGTATTTGTAGTGATTATTACTCTCTTTTATTAGGGCCTGAGCACTGGACAGTGCAAAGCCCTCTTGTATTTATAGCAATTATTATTAGGGCCCAAGCACCGAACGGTGCGAAGGCCCTATTGGAATTTGCTATAACTTTACTGTACATGCTCCTATCTGCACCGCACTTTACATGACTGCCGAGTCACACTCCTCAGCCTGGGTCTGGAGACATACACACAATTTTGACGGACGCCCTCGGACAGCGCTGCATCCCAGCTTGTGCGCGGGGCGAAGGCCTGTCCAATGCTGCTTGCAGCATTAATTAGAGCCCAAGCACCTACCGGTGTGAAGCCCTCTTGTATTTGTAACGATTATTATTAGGCCCAAGCACCGAATGGTGCGAAGGCCCTCTTGTATTTGTAGTGATTATTAGGGCCCGAGCACCAAATGGTGCGAAGCCCTCTTGTATTTGTAGCCATTATTATCAGGGCCGAGCATATGGAGGTTTTTCTCTATCTTTATTCAAGAGCGTAGTATATAAATTTGAGAGCATACTTTTTTTTTTTTACGTTCAAATTTTGTAATTTGTCCCTCAAAACTCTTCCCTCGCACTCAAACATCCTCTGTTTGCTCCGCTTGTGCTCAAACTGTGTGCTTGCACTCGGATACAATGTTGCTCGCGCTCAAACTTCAACTCTTCTCTTCGCGCTCAGGCTCTTTCTGCGCGCTCTCGGATTTCTCCATTCTGCTCGGATTTTTTTGTGTAGCATCAACCATGGCAACCATCCTGTCAAAATCATCCAATCAGTAGAAGGTCCGGGCGCATGTGTGTAAATTAATAGTCATTTCATTCAAAAAGTCGTAAAGAAAGCAACCCACCTATGTAAATGTACTTCCCTTGCTTTCTTTACGACTTTTTGAATAGAGTGACTGTTAATTTACACACATGCACCCATATTTATTACCATACTTCAATTCAATTCATTTCAGTTCAATTCAATTTTATTTATATAGCGTCAAATCACAACACAAAGTCATCTCTAGGGCTGTAGTCTGTTGGTCGACTAGTCGATTAATTGGTCGATACTCTCTCATCCGACTAAATTCTCATTGGTCGACTAATCTCTGTGTATCTCTATCTCTACTTTCATAAGGAGAAAAATGCTACATCAGCAGCTTTCTGGGATTAATCCATTATTTTCCTGCAGCGGGGGGGACAGACCAACAAACTACCTTTTGAAAACGGGGGTGTATTCAAAACACCCTCGCTGTTTTCACAACTTTGGGCTCGCCCAAACTCCGGAGCGGAGGTCTAACCATAGACTGTATAAAGATAGGGTCTAACTCATGGTCTAACTGTACACATTACTGAGCGTTTACTAACTGTACTGAGCTTTTAGTGAATCAGTGTTTCTCCTACGATTATATCAACAAGAACCCCCGCCAGGCCAAAAAATATTTTTTAATGCAAGAATAAACGCCAAATATCCACTCATTCAGAAATATTTAGCGTGTGGGAGTCTGTGCAGCGCGTGAGTCAACCGCTGTGTTGTTGCCTGGGAAGCGAGCAACTCTGTTATACGTCATTGCGTAGTATGTTTATGTAGCGAGTTGGACACGGAGAAAGTGACGGTGGATACGAGCGGAGCAGAGGAAAAGGTTAGCGGTAAGTTGTCAGTCTGGCAGTAAATGTACAGCACAGACTACAGTGTGTCAGTTAATAAATGCTAAAAAAAAGTCACGTCTATTGTTTCCCCAAGTGCTGGAAAAGTGAAGGGAGTTAAAGGACATATCCTGATTGAAGATAACTCCCTACTCCTTACAGTGGTGCTGGAGGCCAGAGTAAAGCCATCTAAATTAGATAAATTGTTAGATAATGTCTTTTTAAGGTGTTTAGGGCCAAGCACAATAACTTCAGTTTTATCCGAGTTTAGCAGCAGAAAATTGGAGGTCATCCAGGTCTTTATGTCTTTAAGGCACACTTAAAGACATAATGGAGTCTAGATAACTGATTGGATTCATCTGGCTTCAATGATAAATATATTTGGGTATCATCTGCATAACAATGGAAATTTGTGTGTTTTCGAATAATATTACCTAAAGGAAGCATATATAAAGTGAATAGTATAGGTCCCAGAACAGAACCTTGAGGAACTCTGTGTCTAACTTTTGCTTTTATGGAGGATTCATCATTAACATGAACAAACTGAAATCGATCTGATAAATAGGATTTAAACCAGCATAATGCAGTACCTTTAATGCCAATAAAATGTTCCAGTCTCTGCAACAGGATTTGATGGTCAACAGTGTCAAATGCAGCACTAAGGTCTAACAAGACAAGTACAGAGACAAGTCCTTTGTCAGATGCAGTCAGGAGGTCGTTTGTGACTTTAACCAGTGCAGTCTCTGTGCTATGATGCGCTCTAAATCCAGACTGAAAAGTCTCAAATAAGTTATTGTTATCTAGAAAATCTGTGAGACTGTTGAATTTTATCTCTAATTGTTAGAATTTTATCATTAAAAAAGCTCATGAAGTCGTTACTACTGAGAGCCATTGGGATACTCAGATCAATAGAGTTATGACTCTTTGTCAGCCTGGCCAAGGTGCTGAAAAGAAACCTAGGGCTGTTTTTATTTTCCTCAATTAATGCTGAGTAATAGGTGGCTCTGGCATTACAGAGGGCCTTCTTATAAGTTTTAACTATGCGAGATTCTTCTAGTTTAGTGGAACGCCAAATCCTTTCAGATTCACGAGATAGTTGCTTTAATTTGCGGGTTTCAGAGTTATACCACGGAGCCAACCTCTTATACTTTATTATCTTTCTTTTTAAAGGAGCAATGGAGTTGAGCGTTTGCTGTAGAGCACCTGCAGCACTGTCAACAAAATGATCAATTTGGGAAGGACTAAAATTATCATAAGAGTCCTCTGAGGTATTGATAAAAGGAATTGAACTCAATACTAATGGAATTGTTTCCTTAAATTTAGCTACAGCACTATCAGTAAGACATCTAGTGAAGACAATTTTTGTCTAATGGTGTGTAATCTACCAAGAAAAAATCAAAAGTTATCAAATGGTGGTCTGATAAAATGGGATTTTGAGGAGAAACTATCAAAGGTTCAATTTCTATGCCATAAGTCAGCTCAAGATCCAGGGTGTGATTATGATAGTGAGTGGGTTTATTTACACACTGAGAGAAGCCAATTGAGTCTAGTAATGAGATAAAGGAAGTGCTAAGACTATCATTATCGATGTCCACATGAATATTAAAGTCACCTGCTATAATTACTTTATCTGTACTGAGGACTAAGTTTGATAGAAACTCTGAGAATTCAGATAAGAATTCAGAGTAAGGGCCAGGAGGACGGTACACTATAACAAATAAAACTGGCTGTAGGTTGGATGGGAATTATAAAGAACAAGGCATTCAAAAGAATTATAATTAAATTTAAATTTTAGTGCATACATATAAATAATAAATATTAGTGCATACATACAAATAATAGTGCTTACAGTATAATAGCAGCCCCTTGGCACAGCGTCCCCTGTCGATGTGCTGGAGGAGAAAACAATGTCATACGGGACACTCTAAATCTAAAGCAAGCGTGTCCGTAAGGAGGCAGGGTTCATTTAATTGGTCAACACAAAACCGGGCCTTCGACTGATTGGATGATTTTGACAGGGTGGTTGCCATGGTTGTTGCTACTCAAAAAAATCCGAGCAGAGTGGAGAAATCCGAGAGCAGAAATTTCGAGAGCGCGCAGAAGCAGCCTGAGTGCGAGGAGAAGAGTCGAAGTTTGAGCACGAACAACACTGTATCCGAGCGCCAGCACACAGTTTGAGCACAAGCGGAGCAAATCTGAGCGCAAGCAGAGGATGTTTGAGTGCGAGGGAAGGGTTTTGAGGGACAAATTACAAAATTTGAACATAAAATCAATAAAGTATGCTCTCAAATTTATATACTACGCTCTTGAACAAAGATAGGGAAAAACCTCCATACGAGCACCGAATGGTGCGAAGGCCCTATTGGATCTGAAGGAATTATTAGGGCCCGAGCGCTGACCAGCGTGAAGCCCTATTGCATCCAAAGGAATTATTATTAGGATCTGAGCGCTGACCAGCGCGAAGCCCTATTGTTTCCATAAGGATTATTATTTGGGACCGAGCACCAAACGGTGTGAAGGCCCTATCAGATCAGAAGGAATCATTAGGGCCCGAACCTACCGGTGCGAAGCCCTATTGTAATTCAAGAATTTTTCTCTATTATTAGGACCCGAGCGCTGACCAGTGCAAAGCCCTATTGTTTCCATAAGGATTATTAGGGCCCGAGTACCTACCGGTGCGAAGCCTTATTGGATCTGAAGGAATTATTATTACAAAAGAAACGCATTTTTGAGGGCTTAAACGTGCCCGAAAAGCATGACATTTTGCACATTTGTCAGGACTGGTGAAAAAATTTGATATTTTATGGGTCCCGCAAAAATGTGGGGCAAAATGGTTTGACAACATCCCCTAAACAATCAGGAATCGATATAGATTGTTGTAGGAGAAAGAAATTCGGTATGCATATGTATCATGACCAGACACACCAAAAAGTCTCTTGAACACATACCGTAAGTCCAACAGGAAGTCGGCCATCTTGGATCAAAGTTGTGATTTTTGCCGTTTTTAGCCTGCATACTTTAACGAGCTCCTCCTAGAGATTTGGCCTCAGTAGTTTCAAATTCAGTCAGTATCATCTAAAGGCTTTGGCAATAAAAATTTATTAAAACGGTGAGCGTGTGACATTCCCAGGGTGCGTGGCTGGGTGGCGAATTTCGATCCTTCGCCGTGAAAATTGAAACGGCCATAATTATGGCATACATGATCCCAAGAGAACCAAACCTTTTGTTCTTGATAAGTCCCGCTTTGAACACATCCATGTGTCGATATTGGATCTGAGTCTTAGCACCATCTACTGGTACCAGGAAGTAACATATGTCATACTTTGTCTAATTACTCAGAGGAAATTTGACTGATGCACCTCAAATTGATTCAGCTAAGTAACAAGACCTTGTGGTGATGCTACATTCAACAGGTAATGACTGAAAGCCAAAGGCCGTTGCCATGGTGACAAATCATTTGCCATGAAATACGATGCTGCTTTTTAAGGCCAAGGGATGGCTCTAGAGTCACGAAACTTAATACACATGTCTGGAGGGACACTAGCTAAACTCCTATGTGGTTAATATGAATGGGCGTGGTTAATATGAATGGGCATGGCAATATGGCTGAACAGCGCTCCCTTGAATATTTGAAAATCGAAGCCCCGCCTACCAGATTAACATAAAAAAATGAAATTCACCATAAAATATGATACTGTTTTTCGGGGAGAAGGGATGGCTCTACAGTCAAGAAACTTGACACACATGTCTTGAAGGACACCAGCTGAAATCCTATGTAGTTCATTCTAATGGGCATGGCAAATTGGCTCAACAGCGCCCCCTTGAAAAGTTGAAGCCCCACCTACCAGATTAACGTAGAAAAATGAAATTCACAAGGCACATGTATAATGTCAAGACGCACAAAAAAGCCTCTTGGAGCCATGTTGTAATTCCAACAGGAAGTCCACCATTTTGGAAAAACTGGTCACTTTTTGCCTTTTTTTGGCCATTTTTCATACCTTGTATTTTAACGAACTCCTCCTACAGAATTCATTGGAACGACTGTAAAATCAGTGTGTGTCATCTAGACTAGTGTGTGATCAAAAGTTATCAAAAGATTTAGTTCATGTTGAAGCGTTTGGCTGTGGCGTGGCGTAGAGTCTTGATGTGTCGCCATTACAGAGGACGTCTACATTACAATATTCAATCAGTGATACAAACTGGCTCCATAGCGCCCCCATAACACATTTCTGGAAAGCAGCCCCAGCAGCAGGCAAAAGAGTGGACAAAGGAAGTGATGTTTCTCTACTTGCTCTATTTGAAAATAGCCTGGCTGTGAAAACATATACATGCCTGTGACAGAGGCTCTTCGACTGCGGCGCGCACCGACCTGCTCCGGAGTGCGAGGGCCCGATCATCGCTGCTTGCAGCTTTAATTATAATAATAATAATTATTATTATTATCATTATTATTATTAGTAGTAGTAGTAGTAGTATTAGTATTAGTATTAGTATTATTATTAAGGTTCAAACACCAAAGGGATTAGAAACCTTCTGTTTGTGCCAGTTTATTATCATCATTATTATTATTATTTTTCTGGCGCATTTGCTCAAATTGGCCTGAGCTAGAATGAGCAAAAATCATGAAACTTGGCCCAAACACTGAAATGAACTGAAATGATGTTCATGTTCTTTAGGCTTTATGCTTTATGTTACCAGCGTAACTCAGTGTTGGGATATACACCAATTACATTCGGTGCCTACTGTCCATTACATAGTTTTGCTTGTTTCTATGGAAACAAACCCATCTATTTCATTTTCGCGTGTCAGTGCCCATGTTCATCAAATAAAAAAAAACACCATTTTGTAGTATCAAGCGTGTTATCAATACTTAGTTGGACGACGGATGCTACAATTATGAAGTGACAGTGTTTGCTCTGGGAGTGTCTGCAGCAGCAGAGTTTCAGCAAAAAGAAGCAGAGTGAGATGTCAGTTCTCCATCCTGCTGCTGTAAAGAAACTTAATGCTAGCTGTTAGCAAGCAGCTGTGCCTCTCTCCAGATGGCAGGTGAGTTGCTCTGGTTCTGGTTCTAAGTGGCAGTCATCCTCTGGCTCGTCCCCATTTGTGTGCGTCGCAGCCTGGATGTACCCACTGGCAACAGCCTGAAACCCACCGTCACTAACTCTGAAATAAGGGGAAGATCTGAACTAAAAATCTAATGTTAAAGATCAAAGTGCTCTATGGATGAGCATCATCAACAAATATCTTATTGTGTAAAATGTCGGGTGTAGCCAGTAACACTGGTGTTGTCAGAAGTTTATTAGTCAGTTGAGAAATGTTCATACCATAGCATCCCTAATGTTTTTATCAGTTAGCCAGATAGTGGTGCTGTAATCATGCCCCAAATTGGTGCAAGTGGGCTGGCCTATGACACATTTGCTCATAATTCAAGATGCCAATGAGCAATCCTGATTAAACTCGCCAGAGACACTTGGCACTATCTCCTGAATATACATACAGAATTTCATTAAAATCAGATTATGGTGGGATGGCAGAACTTTGAGTGTGCAAGTGTGATGAAACAACTGTGTTATTGGTCTCACTCCTTTAAACATAATTCAACTGGCTGAAGTGACTTTGCTCACCTTTGTGAAGCCTGAAATCCGATCATTTCTGCTAGCGGCTTAGACTGAGACTGAGCTTCATAGCTGTATTTATGGTCATTTTTACTTCAGATTACCCCTTTTCAAATATCTATTTTTATTTCATAATGGAATTTTTACCAATGAGGCAGGTGACAACGCCAATGTCATTAAAAGTGAATTCATGAAATGGAAAGTGACATTATGAAATTAAGTGTGACATTAAGCAAAAGTATAATTTTGAAATAAAAATGTCTATAATAAATCTGATGCAATAACTTTTCACAGTAATGACTTGATTTCTTAAGTTATCAAATGTTAACATTTATGTTTAAAACTGTATATTGTCCCAATAAATACAACAATAAATAATTTGTGAATTCATATTACACAGTGTATTAACGTGAGTATTTATTTCAATTTATTCATTTGAATGCCTCATTTATTTAATATCAGTTATAATATCTATATATATATATATATATATATATATATATATATATATATATATATATATATATATATATATATATATATATATATATATAATATTTTTAGTTTTAGTGTATTTTTAATCCAACTTCCTCTTCTACTTAACTGTCACCAAGACTCATTTCTGCTCTTCTGTCCTGCAGTCTGTTCACATAGGGAGTCCTCGGCTGGAGCCTCCTAAGCCTGAGAAACAGTTCCTGATTTCCCCCCCTGCCTCTCCTCCAGTAGGCTGGGAACAGTCTCAGGACGCTACACCAGTCATCAACTATGACCTGCTGTGTGCCATCTCAAAACTTGGACCAGGTACATTATGCATATAATAGCACTCTCTTTGATCACACAACATCTTAGAATTTTAAATTGTCATATTGTTATATTATATTTAGTCTCATCTGTGTTTTATGAAGTACACAGGCTGTGATTCTTGGAGCTGTTCATCACAAAGTGAAAGCAAATATAGGCTTTAAACCAAAGCTGACAGGAACTCGGTAAAGATGGTAATTGGAAGAACTACTCACTGCTTTTCAACTTTCTTGATAGGATTATTGATCAAATCATGTCACAAAATCCATTAGCACGTAAGACAACAACCCCAGATTATGTAGTCACGCAGACAATGGCTTTTAAAGTGGCTAACAATTCAATTTTTCAATTCAATTCAATTTTATTTATATAGCGCCAAATCACAACATAAAGTCATCTCAGGGCACTTTTACATGAAGCAGGTCTAGACCACGCTCTTTAATTTACAGAAAGAGAAACCCAACAGTTCCCCCCCATGAGCAAGCACTTGGTGACAGCGGGAAGGAAAAACTCCCCTTTAACGGGAAGAAACCGGTTGACCGGTTGGGTTGAGAGAGAGAAAGAGAGAGAGAGGAGGGGGGGGGGGGGGGGTTGTACACAATGAAAGAGCAGCAACAACAACAACAGTCAGCAAGCAGCAACAAGCAGCAGCAATAGCAGGAACAGCTAGCCGAGGGTAGAAGAAGGACGTCAGCACATCAGCATGGTCTATGGTTTATGGAGCTTCCTGTGGATCAGAAAGCACAAAGAACTCCGGGGAAGAAGTAAAGTTAGTAACATGCATTAATAGTAATAGAATACATGGAGATTGAGGAGAAGAAAGAGGAGCTGATCCGCTGATCCGAGGCGAGCCTGGTCAGACCTAACTATAAGCTTTATCAAAAAGGAAAGTTTTAAGCCTACTCTTAAACATAGAGAGGGTGTCTGCCCCTCGGACCGAAACACGGAGATGGTTCCACAAGAGAGGAGCCTGATAGCTGAAGGCTCTGCCTCGCGTTCTACTTTTAAATACTGTAGGAACCACCAGTAAACCTGCATTCTGGGAGCGCAGCGCTCTAGTGGGATTATACGGTACCAAGAGTTCTTTTAGATAAGATGGTGCCTGACCGTTAAGAGCTTTGTATGTAAGAAGAAGGATTTTGAATTCTATTCTGGATTTTACAGGAAGCCAACGCAGTGAAGCGAAGCTAAGATGGGGGAAATATGCTCTCTTTTTCTAGTTTTAGTCAGAACACGAGCCGCTGCATTCTGGACCAGCTGCAGAGTCTTTATAGACCTATTAGGGCAGCCTGATAATATTGAGTTACAGTAATCCAGCCTAGAAGTAACAAATCCGTGGATTAGTTTAGGGCTGTAGTCTGTTGGTCGACTAGTCGATTAATTGGTCGATACTCTCTCATCCGACTAAATTCTCATTGGTCGACTAATCTCCATGTATCTCTATCTCTACTTTCATAAGGAGAAAAATGCTACATCAGCAGCTTTCTGGGATTAATCCATTATTTTCCTGCAGCGGGGGGGACAGACCAACAAACTACCTTTTGAAAACGGGGGTGTATTCAAAACACCCTCGCTGTTTTCACAACTTTGGACTCGCCCAAACTCCGGAGCAGAGGTCTAACCATTGACTGTATAAAGATAGGGTCTAACTCATGGTCTAACTGCACACATTACTGAGCGTTTACTAACTGTACTGAGCTTTTAGTGAATCAGTGTTTATCCTACGATTATATCAACAAGAACCCCCGCCAGGCCAAAAAATATTTTTTAATGCAAGAATAAACGCCAAATATCCACTCATTCAGAAATATTTAGCGTGTGGGAGTCTGTGCAGCGCGTGAGTCAACCGCTGTGTTGTTGCCTGGGAAACGAGCAACTCTGTTATACGTCATTGCGTAGTATGTTTATGTAGCGAGTTGGACACGGAGAAAGTGACGGTGGATACGAGCGGAGCAGAGGAAAAGGTTAGCGGTAAGTTGTCAGTCTGGCAGTAGATGTACAGCACAGACTACAGTGTGTCAGTTAATAAATGCTAAAAAAGTCACGTCCCCCCCCCCCCGCGCGCGACTAATCGATTAGTCGCAAATTATTTACAATTTTAGTCGACCAAGATTTTCTTTGGTTGACTACAGCCCTAGATTATTTTTTCTGCATCTTGTTGTGAAAGGATATGTCTGATTTTAGAGATATTACGTAAGTGAAAAAAAGGCAGTCCTTGATATTTGTTTTATGTGGGAATTAAAGGACATATTCTGATCAAAGATAACTCTCAGATTCCTTACGGTAGTGCTGGAGGCCAGGGTAACACCATCTAGATTAGTTAAATCATTACATAATGTGTTTCTAAGGTGTTTAGGGCCAAGCACAATAACTTCAGTTTTTTCCGAGTTTAGCAGTAGAAAATTGTGGGTCATCCAGGTCTTTATATCTTTAAGGCACACTTTAAGTCTAGATAACTGATTGGGTTCATCTGGCTTCATTGATAAATATATTTGGGTATCATCTGCATAACAATGGAAATTTATGGAGTGTTTTCGAATAATATTCCCTAAAGGAAGCATATATAGAGTGAATAATAAAGGTCCCAGAACAGAACCTTGAGGAACTCCGTGTCTAACTTTTACTTTTATGGAGGATTAATCATTAACATGAACAAACTGAAATCGATCTGATAAATAGGATTTAAACCAGCATAATGCAGAACCTTTAATGCCAGTGAAATGTTCCAGTCTCTGTAACAGGATTTGATGGTCAACATTGTCAAATGCAGCACTAAGATCTAACAAGACAAGTACAGAGACAAGTCCTTTGTCAGATGCAGTCAGGAGGTCGTTTGTGACTTGAACCAGTGCAGTCTCTGTGCTATGATGCGCTCTAAATCCAGACTGAAAAGTCTCAAATAAGTTATTGTTATCTAGAAAATCACATAACTGATTAGCTACTGCTTTCTCGAGAATCTTAGACAAAAAAGGAAGGTTAGATTTGGGTCTATAATTGGCTAAGACGTCTGAATCAAGAGTAGGCTTCTTAAGGAGAAGTTTAATTACAGCTACTTTAAAGGACTGTGGTACATATCCAGTTATCAAAGACATATTGATTGTATTTAGTAAGGAGGTGCTAATTAAGGGTACGACATCCTTAAAGAGTTTAGTTGGGATGGGGTCTAAGAGACAATTCAAAGGTTTTGATGACGAAATTATAGAAGTTAGTTCAGGAAGGTCAATCTGAGAGAAACAGTCCAAACTTAAATCAGGTTTTGTTACTGTATCTAGGGAACTTGATAAATCTGTGCCTGTTGAGAGTAGAGACTGTTGAATTTTATCTCTAATTGTTAGAATTTTATCATCAAAAAGTTGAGAGAGTTATGACTCTTTGTCAGTCTGGCCAAGGTGCTGAAAAGAAACCTAGGGCTGTTTTTATTTTCCACAATTAATGCAGAGTAATAGGCGGCTCTGGCATTGCAGAGGGCCTTCTTATAAGTTTTATGGTTTTCAAGCCAGACTTATGCAAATTACTATTCTAATTTAGTGTAACGCCAAATCCTTTCAGATTTACGAGATAGTTGCTTTAATTTATAGGTTTCAGAGTTATACCACGGAGCTAACGTCTTATGCTTAATTATCTTTCTTTTTAAAGGAGCGATGGAGTTGAGCGTTTGCTGTAGAGCACCTGCAGCACTGTCAACAAAATTATCAAATTTGGAAGGACTAAAATTATCATAAGAATCCTCTGCGGTATTGATAGAAAGACGGCAACCGGAAATGACGGGATACGCTTACCATATCCGGAATACGCTTACCGTAGCACGTCAGCACCATACATAGCTTTTTCATTGTTTTTCATTGTTTTGACTGAACTTTCGCAGTGGCATAAGCATAAGCTTTCCTCAAAGCAAACTGTTGCTGCAGCTGTGGGCTGTATGTCCAACAGTATTGTGGAAACATCAGACAAAACAATTTGAAAACGTCACCTTGTGCTCTGAAAAATTGTGATGCACATTTTTTTTACTGTTTGTCTATCTGACATGAAACACAAAACAAGTATTCAGTTAATATTAAAAAAACATTGACAGGTTAATCGATGATGGAAATAAGTTTGTTGCAGCCCTATTATCAACAAATAGGAGTTTGTATGGGATTGGAAAACTGCTGAGTGTATTTGAGCAATGTGTACTGTTATAAATAAAGGTAAGATGCATATGGAGTCTGGAGCGTACCACCAGTATAGTTAGGGGTTTAGCACAAAGCTTTATCTGTTTAAGAAGTAAGTAGATAGATAGATACTTTATTTGCCCCTGTGCAGAAATTGGTCGCAGCACAATCATGGAATCAAGGAATTTCAACACAAAAGTCACCAATGGACATACTTATACACATACCAGGAGGAGGAGGACAGTCCAGACCAGCTGGACATCCATTGTGACCAGGAAGGAGTGGTCAAAGTGCATGTGGGGTAGGTGCTAGTGCATAACCTGTTTAAAAACTCAAGGGCTTGTGGGACAAATGAAAATTTGGATCCATTTTAGAGGAGACAGTATCATTTTTTTATAATAATAACTAAAACAAAGGAGTGGTGATTTAGTTTTGTTTGACGATTGGTGTTCTTTACATATTGACTCATTTGCGTTGAATGCTATGTGTGCTATATCACTTGTATGCAGACTGAAGTGTACCATTCAAGCAACGAATCATTGACTATAAGAGTTCACTGTCTGTGCGCTGTGTTAGAGTTTTGGTGCTTGATGAAACTAAAACTGATTCAGTGAGATTACAGTTTTATTTTACTTTTTATGCCATGGGCCATTTGGAATATAGTCAAGATAGCCAGGACAATATCTTTCCAGATTGTCCTTGCCTGTAATGACTAGTGGTAATAAATTGTGCTACACTACATGGAATTTAAACAGCCTGGAAAGCCCTATCAAGATAAAGAAAGTAGTCTGCAGCTTAGAGGCTGATAAATATGATGTGGTCTTTTTACAAGAGACTCATCTGTCTCAACATGAGTCTGACAAGCTGTGTAGACAATGGGTAGGTCATGGGTTTTTCATTGCTAGTTCAAGTCGAAAAAATGGGGTTGCCATTTTAATCAGTAAACAGGTGCAATTTAAATGTCTTAAGGAAATCAGATGGAGAGGGTAGGATTATCATTGTGTTTGCAGAAACACACCAACACCAATATTTATGCCCCCCCCCTTCTTTATAGACTAAATTACTTGAGAGTGAGGACTTCCTATCATTCTTGGTGGAGATTTTAACATTACTCTGGACCAGACTTTAGATCAGAGTAGCTATAGAGGCAGTAAACTAACCAACTCACAGTGAAGGGTTTATGTACATCTTTGTGGCTTACAGATGTTTGGAGAATGTTGAATCCTGCAGGCATGGATTACACCTATTACTCTAATGCTCACAAGGTATACTCAAGAATTCACCTATGACTTACTTCCAGTTATCTATTTCTTGTTTTACCTGCTCAGTTGGGAACATTCTGATCTCTGACCATGCTAATGTTAAGTTGGACTTATAACCATACTATGACACAATTAGATCACCTAGATGGAGATTCGACTCCTCTCTTTCATGGGACCCTGTTTTCAAAAAAGAAGGGCACATACTAAAAACGTGCTCATGGCACCCTCTGCTGGTATTGCCTGGAAGGCAATGAAGACTAATTTTAAGGGCTTTATCATTCAATATCCATCACACAGGAAAAAGATAAATACCTTGCAGCTCACCCGACTAGAGAAGAAGACAGAAATGGCTGAGACTAATCTGAAGTAGAATAGGTCTCCTTCTGACTTGAGGAGGTTAACACAACTCAGATAAGAATAGAACTGTATACTCTCCAAAAAGGTGGAGTTTTTCTTATTTCGGGCAAGACAAACTTACATTGAATCTGGGGATAAGGAAGTGAAAGATAGAGCTAGATATTTTAAGCAGAAGCAATCTAGCTCAGCAGTTCCTGCAATACAGTCTCAGGGAGGGGATATTATCACCAAAGGATGTTAAAGATACATTTGGGGTGTACACAGATCTTTATACATCAGAATGTTCAGCAATTGATCTTTTGGTCCTGGGTTGGTCAGGGGGAACAGCTGGAAGCTTTTAGAGAAGGTTATCTGCCTCCTCCTTTATCACAAGCCATTAATACTTTTATTCTTAAGAAGGATAATGATCCATGTGACTGTAAAAGCTTCTGACCAATCAGTGTGATCTCAACAGACTGTAAATTCTATTGGCCAGTACCTTTGATAAATACCAGTATAAGGGAAAGTATACACATTTTGGACCCTTTATTGTAATTTCAATTAATATATATAGAAAAGTTGTGATGAGTTTGTGTGTAAAAGAAATTAATATCCAAATTTTCATCAAGTCCATTTATAGGAAAGTAAAGAATAGAAAGAATTTGAATGGAGAGTGTGAATGAAGCCACTATGTTTTGTGTAGAGACAAGAAGTAAGTGATGGACACAGAGGAATAGTCATATATTCCAATGGAGAGTGATCAAAGTGATCAAATAAAAAAATGTCTACTATCAAGTGTGCAGAGACTAATTTGTGATGAGTTTGTGTGTAAAAGAAATTAATTGCCTAATTTTCATCAAGTCCATTTATAGAAAAGTAAAGACTGGTAACCCACATGACCTGGAAGAAGTGTGATTGAAATGTATACTGTGAATTGTGCATAGACAATAATAAACAGCAGCCAGACACTGAGAAATAGTTATGTAGTAGAATGGAGAGTGTGAGTGAAGGCACAATTTGTTGTGTGAACTAACAGCAGATGGACACAGAGGAATAGTCATATATTTCAATGGAGAGTGATCAAAGTGCTAGGTGCTGGTGATATAATAAAGGAAAAACTGCAATACAGAGCTTCAAAATGTAGTTATGACTATTTATCTACAGCACTGTATGACCTACCAGGCAGCCTCAGTGCATGTCAGTGAGCTGAAGGAGCTTTCACCCCTCCTCCCATTCTGCATTCTAGAAGAGCATGAGAGAAGAGAGAAGGGTCCTTCTCTTGTGTAAAGAAGTACATACAGGCCATGACTTTTTTGCCAAGTTGGACTGAGAATATCTGTGTTTTGTAGGAATTTTTATCCTTTAGCCTCCATTGATAGAGGTTTGAAAGAGGTGTGACTTATAGTGTAGACAGCAGCCTGCAATAACTTTTGTTCAGCATAGACTCATGAGTGAGGTATTAAAATCTGCAGATAGGAGCATGTACAGTAAAAGCCATAGTATCTTCCCTGTCATGGTGAAACATGAAATGTCAATGGTGTGAGAATGACAAATTTCTGCAGAAGGAGACGTGTGTGTTGCTCACAGCAGTGTCATCAACATTATGCAAGTGTTGTGCCCCTTTACTGTAATCTGAATCAATATGTAGAAAACTTGTGATGATGTCAAAATTATGTAAGTATTGTGGCCCTTTACTGTAATCTGAATTAATATGTAGAAAACTTGTGATGATTTGAAGTGTAAAAGATGATTTGTAAAATAAATGAGTATCCTAATTTTCCTCAAGTCCATGTTTAGAAAAGTAAAGACTTTTAACCCATCACCGGATAAAAGTTAGATTGAAATGTGTACTATCAAATGTGCAGAGACAATGAGAAACTGTAGGAGAGTGTGAGTGAAGGCACACGCATTACAAGTGGAAATGTCGCTCATGGAAATTATCGGAAATTATCTAAAAATCTGACATTTGTGTGCATTTCGCGGATTTCCTGTTGGATTTAGGTCTGGGGTGTCAGTGTAGGTCTTGAGGAGATGAACAATTTAGTGTTGGTGCCATCTCTCTACGACATTCCTACGGGCCATAGCGACCAAAATAGCTCCTAGGTGGTGCTAGTGAGCAATGTTGGGGTTGGAGGGTTAAAGTGGCGTAATAATAAAGAAACAAACAAACAAACAAAAAACAAACGTGCAGGGCTCAGGCCCTAATAATTGCTACAAATACAAGAGGGCTTTGCACCATTCAGTATTCGGGCCCTAATGATAATCACTACAAATACAAGAGGGCTTTGCACCGTTTGGTGCTCAGGCCCTAATAAAAATAATTCTCTCAGATCCAATAGGGCCTTTGCACTGGTCGGTGCTCAGGCCCTAATAATAACTCCTTTGGAAACAATAGGGCTTCACACTGGTCAGCGCCCGGGCCCTAATAATAATAATAATGATGATGATAATAATAATTCCTTTGGATACAAGAGGGCTGCACGCTGGTCAGCGCTCAGGCCCAACTAATCACTACAAATACAAGAGGGCTTCACACCGTTTGGTGCTTGGGCCCTAATAAAGAACTGGATAACTAAAGATTTGTATTACTGAAAGCATTCGCACTCAGAAGTCTGAGTCTGATGATAATGGACCAAAATATGAAGTGAATGAGGAAATTACTTTTAAATGTGATTTCTATGGATTTAAGGATGTTTATTCATGATGAACATCGGAGATCCTGACAACACTGTAAAGAGTGAGTCCTGCTGATTGTAGTGAGATGTCCATGAGGTGTGTTTCCATTTGACTGGGTTATGACTCTTGGAAGAAGCAGTGTTAATTTACACTATTTATGTTGTATTTGCATAATTTGTTCTTTTTTGATAATGTCAGGTGGCATACAGGGTGAGTAAAAAGATAATAAAAAAATTAAATCCTTTTACTACTCAACAAAATATCCCGTCATCTTGGGGTCTGCAGACAGTGCCCATTGATGAATAAAAATAAACTCTCTGGTCAGGTCTCTGTTGTCTAAGATGAAATCTCATGGAAAAGCAGTGCAAGGTCATTTAGACTCTACAGGTACACTTACAGCATTCTGTGTCTGGCTACATCAACAGCCTTTTTTCCCAGCAGACATTTTGACTTCTCATAGTGGGAAAAGCACAGGTGTTACATTAACTATGGTTCTGTTCTATTCCAGTAAGTCATGACTATGTGATAGGGAGACAGCACGCACAATACTAGGTCCCTGAAAATGAAGCATCTAAATAAAATCCAGCCATTGATAATTTACACATGTGCTTTTCCTACTGTGATATGTGTAAATATGTGAAAAAAGGACTATCTTACATTGAGCAAAATAGTCTAAAAAGGTGTGTGTGTGTGTGTGTGTGTGTGTGTGTGTGTGTGTGTGTGTGTGTGTGTGTGTGTGTGTGTGTGTGTGTGTGTGTGTGTGTGTTTCCCAGGAGAAAAGTATGAGCTCCATACTGCCACCCCCACCACCCCCAGCGTGGTTGTCCACGTCTGTGAGGATGAGCACGGTGACAGTTCAGGCCAGGACGACAGTGACCAAGATGACAAACCCCGCCCTTCACGGCCAAAGATCATCCAGACACGGCGCCCAGACTACAGGCCCGGTATCAATCAGTGAACAACAATGAGCAGGGGCCGCAGTTGACAGCTGTAACATTTCATCTTGAAGTGATTGGTTCAAGAGCAGAGCATGTTCTCAGAGCTTTGAAGATGGTTTTGGGACGGCACCCACTGGTGTTGTGTTGTCCCATACACGATCATTTCATAAGCTGGAGAGAGAAAACATAGTGTCACATGCTGCATTCATGTCCCATGGGAAAAACAGGAGATATGAAATTCCTCATGGAAATTACTGTTGAGTTTAGCCATCAAGTGATATGTACTACTTGTGAATTAGAGGTTTTGACATGGAACTGAAGGACATGCTAGTTTTGAAGTGTAGGACATAATGTAACCTGCTATCGTGCTTAAGAAACTATGGCAGGAGTCTCTGTCTTTGCTGGATTTTTGGTTTGTGGTTGATATTAGAGAGAGAAGTCTATACTGAAGATGGTCAATCCCACATGACATGAATGCAGCATCTTTATGACAGTCATGGTTGTGTTTTCCTCAAGTAGAGTTTTGGACAGACACAAGGAAACAATTTTTGAAAAAGATTTATTTTGATCATTTGTGTGGTCATTACCCAGGAGGACATGTTGGGGCCGCAACTGCATATCTGTGATGTCACAGCCTCACATTTGCAGTTTTTTGGTGTATGTGTAGTCAAGTCAAAGCTCACCTAATTAACATTTGACCAGCAATCCCCTTGTGTGTACTGCTTACACTGAAACATTGTTCCAAAATGAGGAGTTTTCAGCCACTGTGTTGTTCCTGTAATGTTTTCTAAGTGTCATTTGAGATTATTTGAATTTTTATTTTATTTTGTGTTTTTGTTTTAGTGTAGTAAAGGACTACTATTTGACATGCAATGAATTTCAATGCTTTACATTACATTTTTGAATTTAGGATGCACACACACACCAAGCCCTTGTTAAACTGGGGCTTCAACTACACTGACCATGGCACCTTGTTGGTAAAATAAAAAAAAATAAAAATAGATCTAACTATTTTTTGTTCATATTTGGGCTACACATATAAAATACTTGAAATAGTATTATGTTCTATTGATTCTTTCTTCAAATCTGTGTGGGAAAATATTCAGGGCCTCTTCTAGTGGGCCCCCATTTTAAAAAAATGTTTGTTTTATGAGGATTATTCCCAAACACTAGTTTATTTTGTTTTGTATTTGTACCGGCTGGTTGTATGTGTCACATTTGTGTACAATATATAGGAAAATGTGAAGGAGAAGCATGGCTATGTGTATATGTATCTTACTTCTGTTAAGACGGTGTGTACTCTTGCCTCTCCATTAACAGTGGAGTTGTTAATAAAACTACTCTCATTAGCATTCATGATAGGTCAGAGGTGTGCAAACGTGTTACAGACCCCAATTTTGGTTAGTTTGACCTGCATCAATAAAGAAATGCTGCAGACAGAGAAAGTTGGCAAACATCAAAATAATTTATAATAATTTACAGTCATCGGGAGACTAATATTTCCCACTTGTAAACCAAATTATGAAAACTATCTGGACAGGTTGTCAGGTGTTTTTGCAACTGTTGTCAGCTTCACAAAGATGACAGAGCAGCCATCTGAAACCTTCTACATAAACCACTCCCTCAAACAACTGCACCTCTTAAACATGTTTACATGGATGTGTACAAATGGAAAATAATGAGAAAATGAATGACAGTGTCAAGTGCAAATCTGCATAAAACAACCAGAGTAGAATATAGAATAGATTACAGATTCATACAAGCTTACCCTTATGTTCCAGATGACTGGAAAAAGTCTATTTCTTAATTTGAACCGCTCATGATATGAATGAGAACACACTTTGTATGTGTGTTAATATGGCTCTTTGTTTCTGTTGTCTTGGCATGAAGAACCTTAAGTTTTTAATTCTGAGGCTAGTTGTAGTAATTGATAATTGATTGGATGATGTACTCACTGTTCATTAAAATGTCACTTTTAATTTGTTGAAAACAATAAAAGCTGTTTTTGGAGATACAGCACCATTAAACTGATATTATTATTATTATTATTATTATTATTTGCCTGTCAAAGGTTTGGACACGTCTTCGCATTCAAGGGTTTTTCTTATTTTTACCATTTTCTACATTGTAGAACAATACTATAAAATAACGGATTTAGAATAATGTGAACAAAAAAGTGTTAAATCAAAATATGTTTCATATTTTAGATTCCTCAGAGTAGCCACTGTTTGCCTTGATAGCTTTGCACACTATTG
Source organism: Euthynnus affinis (assembly GCA_029490765.1). Lineage (NCBI taxonomy): Eukaryota > Metazoa > Chordata > Actinopteri > Scombriformes > Scombridae > Euthynnus > Euthynnus affinis. The sequence goes on along the minus strand of CM055861.1, from coordinate 439,825 downwards.
GCATTCACTCAACCAGCTTCATGAGGTCATCACCTGGAATGCTTTTCCACCAGTCTTGAGTTCCTGCATATACTGAGCACTTGTTGGCTGTCACTCTGTGGCCCACTCTTTCCAAACCACCTCAACTGGGTTTAGGTTGGGTGGTTATGAAGGTCATGCAATGCAACATCAAGAAATTCAACCAGTTAGCTTCTGACCAGACACACCACAAAAACATTCCAGGTATCAACCTCATGAAGCTTGTTCAGATAGTCAAACAGTGGTCACTTTGAGGAGCCTAAAATATGAAACATATTTTGATTTAACATTGGTTTGTTAAAGGTTTTTTTTTTGTTTACTGTATGATTCCATCAGTGTTATTTTATAGTTTTGATGTCTTCAGTATTGTTGCAAAAGAAAATAGTAAAAATAAGGAAAAGCCTTTGAATGAGTTTGTATCCAAACTTTTGACTGCAGAATTTATTACTGCTGATTATTTTTATGTGAAAGAAAAATGTACTTTATTACATTATTTCTAGTTATCAGTTGCTACAGGCCTCTGCTTTAGATGTCAAGTGTATTCCTGGGGTCAGAGCAGGCGACATAGAGTCAGATTTAAAACTGCTGGCTAAGAGTAAACGTAGATACAGTACTATTGTTGTCCATGTCGGTGGTAACGACTCCTGATTACGCCAATCGAAGGTCACTAAAAGTAATGTTTAGTTGGTGTGTACATTTGCCAAAACAATGTCGGACTCCGTAGTTTTCTCTGGATCCCTGCCTAATCTGACCATTGATGACATGTATAGCTGCATGTCACAGTTTAACCGCTGGCTGTCGAGGTGGTGTCCAGCAAACGATGTGGGCTTCATAGATAATGGCAGACTGGGGAAAACCTAGTCTGATTAGGAGAGACGGCATACATCCCACTTTGGATGGAGCTGCTCACATATCAAAAATATGGCTGAGTTTATAGCTAGACCAAAACCATGACAACCCAGAGTTGAGACCAGGAGGCAGAGTTGCAGTCTTACATACTTTTCTGTGCTTCCATTAGAGCAGTTACCCACCCTAAACCACATAGAGACTGTCTGTCCCCTGACCATTTAAATCAATTAAATCGAAAATTAACAATAGACGAGTTAATCATAGATATCTAAAACAAATTAACATTAAGTCTGAAACTGTTCAACAAAATAAAACAATTAAATGCAGTCTCTTAAACATTAGATTACTATCTTCCAAAGCTTTATTAGTAAATGACCTAATCTCAGACCAGCATATTGATTTATTTTGTCTTACTGAAACTTGGTTATCTCTTGATGAATATGTTAGCCTTAACGAATCCACTCCTCCCAGTCATATTAATACTCCATACATTCCTCGAGATACTGGCCGAGGAGGTGGAGTTGCAGCCATTTTCAACTCCAAGCCTTATTGTCTGCCCTAGACATAAAAGCAATCCTCAACCAGAAAAAGGAAGTTTTTAGAACCGGTAACAAAGAACGGCTCAAACAGGTGCAACATGAGATGAAGAGGAGACTGAAGATGGAAAAGGTGGAATACAAAAAGAAAACTGAAAGAAATTTACAACACAGCAACACTCGGGAGTTATGGAGAGGAATCAACACCATCTCTGGCTACAACAAAAAGAAAAGACAGCCAATAGTGGGTGATGTGGATAGAGCCAATGAACTTAACCAGTTCTTCAACAGATTTGACACTGTGGTCACACCCACTTCCACTGCTGCTCCTTCTCCTCTTCATAGATATATCTCCACTGTGGCTCCTTCTTCTTCACATGAGTGTTTCTCCAACACAGCTCCTCCTCCTCCCCCTCCTCCACCTACACATGTGTCCATCTCCACTGCTGCAGCTACTCCTGTTGTCACACCTGTGCCTCCTCCACCTACATATGTGTCCATCTCCACTGCTGCAGCTACTCCTGTTGTCACACCTGTGCCTCCTCCAGCTACACATGTGTCCATCTCCACTGCTGCAGCTACTCCTGTTGTCACACCTGTGCCTCCTCCACCTACATATGTGTCCATCTCCACTGCTGCAGCTACTCCTGTTGTCACACCTGTGCCTCCTCCAGCTACACATGTGTCCATCTCCACTGCTGCAACTACTCCTGTTGTCACACCTGTGCCTCCACCCTTGTCTGTCACTGAAATGGGACTGAAGTTGGAGCTTGGGAGACTTTGCTCTGGGAAGGCAGCTGGCCCAGATGGTGTGTGCCCATGGCTGCTCAAAGACTGTGCTACCCAACTTTGTCAACCTCTACAGAAGATCTTCAACCTGAGTCTGCAGTTGGGTAGGGTACTGGCTACATGGAAAACATGCATTGTACCGGTACCAAAAATAAAATTTCCATCTGAACTCAATGACTACAGACCAGTGGCCCTGACTTCACATATTGTCAAAACATTGGAGCGTCTTCTTCGTCTTCTGAAGCTAGAGGTCAATGACAATGATCACAGATTACCTGATCCCCTGCAGTTTGCATATAGAGAACACATGGGAGTTGATGATGCTGTTCTCCATATGCTTCACCGTGCTCTCCCTTATCTGGAGGAATCAGGCACTTATGTTAGAGTCATGTTTTTTGATTTTTCTAGTGCATTTAACTCCATCCAACCCATCATACTCAAAGACAAGCTCAGAGAGATGGGAGTGGATTCCTCCCTTGTTTCCTGGATCACAGATTACCTGACAGAAAGGCCACAGTTTGTCAGGTTGGTGAACTGTGTTTCAGGGAAAGCAATGAGCAGCCTCAGATTTCAAGTACAACTCTGAGTCCTGCCTACATCCAGAAATAGTCGGATGACACTGCTATTGTGGCGTGTATCAGGAACGGCAAGGAATCCGAATACAGGGATCTAATAACAGCCTTCAGTGAATGGAGTCGACAAAATCGCCTTCAGTTGAACACCTCAAAAACGAAGGAAATGGTCGTGGATTTCCGCAGGTCTAAGCCCGCTCTGGAGCCAGTGACAATCTGTGGGGTGGAAATAGAAGTGGTGCACACCTACACATATCTAGGGGTCCTTGTTGATGACAGGCTGGACTGGTCCCCTAACACCGACGCTCTCTACAGGAAGGGACAGAGCCAACTGTTCTTCCTGCGGTCACTGAGGTGTGTGAGGAGATAATAATGACCATCTTCTATCACACAGTGGTGGCCAGTGCTCTCTTTTTTGCTGCAGTGTGTTGGGGAGGCAGCCTTGCTGACAAAAACGCCAAGAGATTGGACAGACTGGTCAAAAAAGCGGGCTCAGTGCTGGGCAGGAGACTGGACCCTCTAAGGTCGGTGGTGGAGAGAAGCACAATGAAGAAACTGAATGCTATAATGGAAAATAGCAGACACCCTCTCCACAGTCTCCTGGAACAACAGAGGAGTAGTTGCAGCAGTCGGCTCTCTGTCCTGCAGGACAGAGAGTTTTAGGAGGTCCTTCATCCCCACTGCAATCAGACTCTTTAATTTGAATTTGAATTGACTTGGACTTCTTTTTTGTTTTTTATTGAGACATTTTTTCCCTTCAGGGATTAATAAAGTATCTATCTATCTATCTATCTATCTATCTATCTATCTATCTATCTATCTATCTATCTATCTATCTATCTATCTATCTATCCATCTATCTATCAATCTTTTGAATGCCTTGTTCTTTATATCTCTCATCCAACTTGGAAAGCCATACAGCCAGTTCTATTTGTTATAGTGTACTGTCCTCCTGGCCCTTAGTTTCTATCAGACTTAGTCCTTAGTACAGACAAAGTAATTATAGTAGGTGACTTTAATATTCATGTGGACGTTGATAATGATAGTCTAAGCACTTCCTTTATCTCATTACTAGACTCAATTGGCTTCTCTCAGTGTGTAAATAAACCCCCTCATTGTCATAATCACACCCTGGATCTTGTGCTGACTTATTGCATAGAAATTGAACATTTGATAGTTTTTCAAAATCCCATTTTATCAGACCATTACTTGTTAACTTTTGAATTTTTATTGGTAGATTTCACACCATTAGACAAAAATGTCTTCACTAGATGTCTTTCTGATAGTGCTGTGGATAAATTTAAGGAAACAATTCCATTAGTGCTGAATTCAATTCCTTTTATTAATAACTCAGAGGACTCTTATGATAATTTTAGTCCCGTCCAAATTGATAATTTTGTTGACAGTGCTGCAGGTGCTCTACAGCTAATGCTCAATTCCATCGCTCCTTTAAAAAGGAAGATAATGAAACATAAGAGGTTAGCTTCTTGGTATAACTCCAAAACCCGCAAATTAGAGCAATTATCTTGTAAATCTGAAAGGATTTGGCATTCCACCAAACTAGAAGAATCTCGCTTAGTCTGGCTAGAAAATCTTAAAACTTATAAGAAGGCCCTCTGTAATGCCAGAACTGCCTATTACTCAGCATTAATTGAGGAAAATAAAAACAGCCCTAGGTTTCTTTTCAGCACCTCCTTGGCCAGGCTTACAAAGAGTCATAACTCTGTTGATCCATGTATTCCAATGGCTCTCAGTAGTAATGACTTCACAAGCTTTTTTAATGATAAAATTCTAACAATTAGAGATAAGATTCAATAGTCTCTCCCCTCAACAGGCACAGATTTATCAAGAACCCTAGAAACAGCCACAAAACCTGACTTCAGATTGACCTTCCTGAATTAACTAATTAACTAGCTAAACTGCTTAAGGATGTCCTACCCTTAATTAGCACCTCCCTACTAAATATGATCAATATGTATTTGGTAACTGGCTATGTACCGAAGTTCTTTAAAGTAACTGTAATTAAACCCTTCCTTAACAAGCCTACTCTCTACTCAGACGTCTTAGCCAACTCATATCTAACCTTCCTTTTCTCTCTAAGATCCTCGAGAAAGCAGTCGCCAATCAGTTATGTGACTCTCTAGATAAAACAATAATTTATTTGAGGCTTTTCAGTCCGGATTTAGAGCGCATCATAGCACAGAGACAGCACTGGTTAAAAGTCACAAATGACCTCCTGACTGCATCTGACAAAGGACTTGTCTCCGTACTTGTCTTGTTAGATCTTAGTGCCGCATTTGACACTGTTAGAAACACATTATCTAACGATTTATCTAATTTAGATGGTATTATCTTGGCCTCCAGCACCACCGTAAGGAATTAGGGAGTTATCTTGGATCAGGATATGTCCTTTAACTTTAACTAAATTTCAAGGACTGCCTTTTTTCACTTACGCAATATCGCTAAAATTATACATATCCTTACCCAACAAGTTGCAGAAAAAATAATCCACGCATTTGTTACCTCTAGGCTGGATTATTGCAACTGTTGGGGCTTGGTTACGAGTTTGGCTATCAGAAGTAATTAATGATTATCAAAGATAATTATTAATTATAAAAATCAATAAAATTATTAATAAGAATTAATAATAACGGGACACCACCCTGGAATCAGGGAAAAGGATAGCCAATTCAGTCTCAAGGTAACTAATCTATGAATTTGGGACTTTGTTTAATAATTATGTTAATAACTGTATACAAAATCACTACATCAATAGATAGTTATGGTTGAAGGATTTGGAGTTCTTTGCAGAGCAGAGGTTGGCAAAACTCATTCTTGTGCAATATTAAAACAGACAACAGGTAGATCCAAAACATTTATTTAACAAAAGCGTAAAAGCAAAACAAACAATACTAATCTAGCTGAGCGTACCTATATACAAGTGTGTGTGTGTGTGTGTGTGTGTGGGGGGGGGGGGCAATGGCAAGATGGCTGCAGTCACCGCATGTGCTGCCTGAACCAAAGTTTGCAAAACCAGGTTTTAAACCTTATAACTGTGTAGTTCTCTATTCAAAGCTAATTGGTGAATGCTAAAGGTGCCAGGTTAAGAAGAGGTTAGTTGCATGCAAGGCCTAGTTACTGGGTGTAACCTGTGTTAAACATGCTAACAATAACCTAGGGGTGTAGCTATGCTGTAACCTGACTGTAGACAACAAGGACATCACAACAACAGTTCAATGTATAACCTTAGGCTATACCCAGTTGTTACCAGTCCTTGAGGAAATGAGATGCTTTGTGGCGTGCTGCTTCTTAGCCAGGGAATCCGTGGATGGGTCAGGCTTAGAAGGCTTTGGCTCTGAAGCTGTAGATGCAGGTGTTGCTGGGGAGACAGCACTCCAGTTGTGTAGAGGGCCCAGGTCACTCCTTTGTTAGTTAGCGACAAGCTAACTCTGTTCCGTGGCTCTTGTCCTTGTTAAAACTAGCTAGCAGACTGGTGTGGTAGCTGCTGGCACATGGAAACTTGGTTTCTGATTCTTAGGCAGGCTCTTGCGTCTTCTGCCGTAAAGAAAAATGTGTGTGTCTGCTGTGAGCAGGCCACACAAGAGAGCAGAAAGCTGCTCCTGCAACTGCTGCTGGAGGTGTGAAAGAGCAGGAACTGCTCCTTCAACTGCTGTGGGGGAGAAGAGCAAGGAGCTGCTCCAGCAGCTCCAGGAGAAAAGAGAGAGAGATAAGAGGGGAACCTCTGGTTTTGATAACCTGGATCCATGGGTGGGGCTTCACACTTGTGTGTGAACCCCCAGGCTCAGGTTTCTTGGGGTCTTGCAAACATGTGGTAAACTGTGGCCCACATGCTGTCCCAACACAACTCTCAGGCTGCCCTAACAAGTCTTTATAGACTCTCCAGCTAGTCCAGAATGTAGCTGCTCGTGTTCTGACTAAAACTAGAAAAAGAGATCACATTTCCCCCATCTTCGCTTCACTGCATTGGCTTCCTGTAAAATCAAGAATAGAATTTAAAATCCTTCTCCATACCTACAAAGCTCTTAATTAGCAGGCACCATCATATCTTAAAGAACTCATATTACCATATTATCCCACTAGAGCACTGCGCTCCCAGTATGCCGTTTTACTGGTGATTCCTACAGTCTTTAAAAGTAGAACAGGAGGCAGAGACTTCAGCTATCAGGCTCCTCTCTTGTGGAACCATCTCCCAGATTCAGTCAAAGGGGCAGACACCCTCTCTATGTTTAAGAGTAGGCTTAAAACCATCCTTTTTGATAAAGCTCATAGTTAGTTCTGACTTTAAGCTGACACTATAAGCTTGTTAATTGTTGTTGTGCCACTTTTGAGCCACTTTTTACATTTGAAGATTTTACTGCAAAATAAAAGTATTTGTTTTAAATAATAATCACCATATATACCTCAGGTTGTTGTGTACACATGGAAATTAAAACAAGTTAACTAATTGTTATGGTTTTAGAACAATGGCCCATAAAAAATTGCCCTAAGGTAGGTGCAAAATGAGCACATGGATGGGGTAAGTTGAGTTCTCTAGGTGTAAATGGTGCCATGGTTAAATAGTGATATAAAAATGACACAATCAAAAAATTTTGAGATGATTTTGAACTGTATTAATGCCATCGATTTTAATAAAGGCAAAAACTCATAGTTTTAAGTAAAATTATATGTTTGTGTCCTGTTGTTCATGTTATCTAAACTTTTTTAGTGAAGATTAAACTGTGATCTTCATGTGTTAGCTACAGAAAGAATGTGTGTGTGTAAATGTGCTTTTGTGTATACAGATGGGTGACGAATTAAAGGAAAAACCTGTACAGGTCTGAATGCTTGATTCCTACAGTGAGGGAATCTGGTGGCTCTGTATGCTGTGGGGTATGGAGAGCCGAAACATTCAAAAGCTTACCCAAACCGTGCACCACCTATCCAGTCGACGGCGCTGCCGCCGAGTTGACAGCTGCCGTCCAGTCGACGGCGAAGGTTGTCCAATTGGACGGCAGCGATGTCCAGGATGTCCAATTCAACGGCGCGCGCGACCCAGTTGACAGCGCGTGCGATCCAGTCGAGCCGTCCAGTTGACAGCGCTGATTAGACAGAAATTCAATCGTCTCTCTTAAACGCACAATATGTAATTTCAGCCGCTAGGGGTCTCTCAATCAAAACAATAACAAAAGACGGCGTGTGATGACGGTGTGAAGTAGCAAGGGATGGGAGTTGTTGTCTTTGTTGTTAAACAATCAGCTTCACCAGGGGGCTGTTGCACAAAAGCAGAATTCAGAAATCCAGGATAATTGAAAAAGTGAGGCTTGACCAAGTCTAATCAGTGTATCCAGGCTTAGTCTGTTGCACATTTGGAAAGCCAGGATGAGGAGGTGCAACAATGTCAAGCCAGAGGGGTATTCCATGAAAGTAGCTAAAGAAAGCTGCGCTTACGTGATATAGCCTGGCTTGAATTAACTTCATCTTTCACTTGAGGCTCAAACCGTTCCACTAACGGAGTTTAGCTGCTTCTAGTCAACGCTAAGTGTAGCCAGACTGAAATAAGCTTGAAGTGCGCGCGCGCATGGAGGACATCAGCAGCCATGAACAGTCGATTGTAGAAAAGCTGATACAATGTTGCAAAAAGGAGAGAAAACTAGAGCGGTGTTCATCTCAGCAGCAGAACAAACCTGCTGATGAAATTATATGGAGAATATAAAGGAGTTTTCACCGAAAAGGTGCAAAATGACTGCAATTAACAAGGTGAAGGAGATGACTTGGCACAAAACTGATGATAGATTACTTGTTTACTTATAGACGAGTAGTGATAGCCTAAAGGTTAGAGAAACGAGTTTGTAACCAGATGGATGAGGGTTCAATCCCCGCATCCGACTTGATGACTCTGTAGGTTGCAAGTGAAGAGCAGCACTTGTTCCTGTTCATGGTTTTATCTTTATTTGCTAATAAACGAGCATTCAGATCATGACTGATTATATTATCACTGGGCAAGATAATATCAGATGTATATTTAAAATTATAGTGTAAGCAATTAAAGAGAACTTTCCAACATTATCATCCTCTCTGATGTCCATTTACAATCATCAGTGAAAGTTTAACATTAACTGTAAACTGGAGAAGGATATAAGTACAGTGGAAGCAGTTTATAATGATCACGTCTGTCCGGGTTAAATATCTTATGAGCAGATGATTATTAGAGCATTTTCTTTATTTGTCATGCAAGTACAGCTGTTTCAAATTCCGCGTGCACATTTATGAAGCGGTGAAATTTACTTAAATCTTCCATTGTCATACGTTTCGGGGAGAATACGTTTGTCATGGAGAGAAAACGACTCTGTCTCCGTCATGATTTCAGTAAGTGTCAGGAGTAAAGTACAAAGAGATTTATGTGGTTTAAAACGTTTTTCCATATGTCGTGATGTATGAAGAGAATGAATGAATACTGTAGGCAGACTGCTTGTTTCCTATACGTGACTTATTTAAACAGCATAAATGTTGTATATGAATGATTTTGTCTCAGAGCTTTTTGATAAACAGCTGATCACTATAAACAGCTGATCACTGTAACTGTAATCACTATAAGCAGTTACCACTGTGTACATTTAAACACATCAGAAGGTCATAGTTTGGACTTTATTTAATTTTCTTTTTGTCTTCACAGTTTGAACAAAATCAGTGAATGAATAAATAAATCATTTCAAAATAATGCTGGCACACTTTTATTTCTTAAATCATAAATGCTACGCTTTTAAATTAAAGGGTTGCGAGTGTGAAAAGACATGATGGAACCGTCTTTTGAAAGTGTGTTTCTGTCCGTCAGACATTCTTTGGACACGCAGCTGAGCTAAGCTTGACCATTAGCCTGCCACGGAGCAGGCTAGTTCTGCTGACTAAGTTACCATGGTTACTGAGCTGCAACTCATATAAGCCACTTGATGGAACGGAACTCTCACTTAAATTAGCGAGGCTTATCGAAATAAGCCAGGCTATCCCGTTAGCCAGCTTCATGGAATACCCCCCTGGTGTAAGTAATTCAGATAAGTGCACGTTCACAGCTTTCTTAAACAGACCACGGGGTCGATCACAGATTTATTGATACAGCAATGGAAAAGATACGAGCATACTTCTCACCAAGTGAGCAAAAACTGTTAATGGAAACTTATGAGGAGGTTTAACACATTATAAGTAAAAAAAGGCAATACAGCCGCTATAATTAAACAATGAAAAAGTGCCTGGCAGACAATAGCGGACCGACCGAATACGAAAGTAGTTCAAAAATATACACTTATATAACAATATAGATACAAACTGATCAGTGGAAGTTAATGTTACTCAGAAAATTCGCCATGAAGACTAATTACCAACCACAATGCAAGAACATGTAATACAACTATATGTGCCTCGCTCTATCTCTCTCTATCTCTATCTCTTCTTCTTCTGTGGAAGATGACAAGGAGACTGTGTAACTGGACTCCAGAAGGCTTGAGGTGTCGTGTCAATCTTGTGGAAATACTTAAGTCCATAATGGATAAGAAGTCAGTAATGTGGTGCTCATAGAAAATATATTTGTAACAGGACCCAGATGCTGTACAGTCTGATAGCCAGCCTGGCAACATAGTGAGTATTGTCTAAAGGAAATCCACATTATGCACAATTCCTGTTGTGCTAATTAATAGGTGTTTTACAGAATTCACAAACTGTTAGACGTCTATCTACGCAACACCTAGAGAGACAAATGGAGCTGGCAGATGTGAAAATAAAAGTCAACAAGAAAAAACTGCAGGATATGGACCTTGACATGGAAATCAAATGAAAGACACTGAGGAAACTGTACCTGGAAATCCTGAAATTAGAAATAAGTACGTGATTTCAATGCGCACTGTAAGCATGACTGTAACACAATGTATTAATCATTGTTATTCTCTCCCCCTCAAGCTCCAAGCTGACAAGTCATGACGGCAAAATAAAGGTCAAAACACATTGTGGTGTCCTCCCAGTTTCATAAATGTACAGTACACTATATAGTTATCGATCCAGTGAAGTGAGACTATAATTTGGGAAGATTATACAATTATAAAACCGAACAACAAACTGTGTGCTACCAATGCCAAATAAAATACATGTACACAGGGAAGACAGATAGTGACATACACTATCCTTAATTAGTAAGGGAAAGGCTTCATCAGCATTTCTAATCATCTCAAGTGTGCAGTAATATACGTATTCATCAAACTTCAGAAGGCCTAACGGTAATAATGACCATCACATGAATAATTATTATTATGAATAATAATAAGTGATAATGGTTACAATTAAAATATCAGTGGACCTACTTAACTGAATGTCAATGTATCTGTGGCATTTTTAAAGCAAGCTAACAAAAATGAGGCAAAACATACATAGAAGAACATGGAATCACATTTACTTCTGATCAGAGTGACAGTTGATTGGTCAAATAGCACCAGGATTAATCAAGCCTGGCTGTTAGCCTGGTCTGGAGCAGGCTAGCTTCACAGAATAAATCTCCATGGTAACTTATGTGCCTCTGCTTTTGTGCAACCGAGTCACGGCTAAATTAATCCAGGATAACTGAAGAATCCTGGCTTAATCCTCTATCTAGGTTTTGTGCAACAGCCCCCAGGATAGATTACTCCGAAATTCATGGTTCAGGGTGTTTTTACCAGGAGCGGAATTATCCGCAGAGGTCTCCTCCTCTCCACAACAAACGGACCCACTGATTACAGGTAAAAACACTGAATAAAGCAGTTTCATCTAAGAGATCGGTGTTTCTCCGACGATGTATGGCGACCCACGGACGTCAGATACAGGCTGTTAACTGAGCTGCTGTTAACACTTTAGCGGTTTATAACTCTTATAACTTTTCATTCAGACGTTCGTCCGGTTTCTCCTGGCAGCCGAATTATCCGCAGAGGTCTCCTCTTCTCCAAAAACAAACGTACATGCAGTTTAAAATAATTACAATACTAATTAAAACTGTTTTACCTAACAAATCAGTGTTTCTTCTACAAAGTTTGGTGACGGCCAGACATCAGATACATGCTGTTAGCTGAGCTGCTGCTAACACTTTAGCGCTTTATATCTCTTATAACTTAACATTCAGATGTTCATCCGGTTTCTCCCGGCAGCCGAATTATCCGCAGAAGTCTCCTCTTCTCCAAAATCAAACGTACACGCAAATTAAAATAGTTTAAAAAAATACTACTAAAAGCTGTTTCACCTAAAAAAAAATCAATATTTCTGCAGTTGTTTGTTTCATGGAGGGGCTGTTAGCTGAGCTGTTGCTAACATTTGTTTATCTGAAACGGTCCGTTACTTTTATTAAATTATAAATTTCTCTGGGTTTGAAAATTGTTGGAAACATTTGGGATAATGTAAGTACACAACTCAACAACATATGTAACATAGGTCTAGTTATTTTTAAACATTTTAATGTGGAATAATTACATATTATACCTTTAAGTCTGTTAGCCGCTGCCTAGTCCAGCTGTGTGTTCAGTGCATTTATAAGAGAAGCTGAAAATCTTTCTTAGTAGTTATAATGTTGTTTCTCATCTCATTTGACAGCCATGTAAGAAATGTGAATGAGAGTGATGAAACACTGTACTGTAGTTATGAGTGATGTTTGGATATGTTATATAGTGTTTATAAGTGGAAATTATATACATAACTACATTATTATTCTGTAATATTGAGAGGAGAAAAAGTAATTTTGACACAGTAATATTTATTTATGTTTTTATTTCTTTATTTAGAACCACACACACCCATACTCCACTTCCTGTCTGACTTTATTATGCTGTAAAGTGTGACGTCAGCAATAAAAGTCCCTGAAGACACACCCCACCTCCAGAGCATTCTTACGGATGCCCCGCAGAGATCACATTACATGCCCAGCAACTAGTATATATATATACTGAGCGTTTACTAAATGTACTGAACTTTTACTGAATCAGTGTTTATCCTACGATTATATCAACAAGAACCCCCGCTAGGCCAAAAAATATTTTTTAATGCTAGAATAAATGCCAAATATCCACTCATTCAGAAATATTTAGCGTGTGGGAGTCTGTGCAGCGCTTGAGTCAACCGCTGTGTTGTTGCCTGGGAAACGAGCAACTCTGTTATACGTCATTGCGTAGTATGTTTATGTAGCGAGTTGGACACAGAGAAAGTGACGGTGGATACGAGCAGAGGAAAAGGTTAGCGGTAAGTTGTCAGTCTGGCAGTAAATGTACAGCACAGACTACAGTGTGTCAGTTAAATGCTAAAAAGTCACGTCTGTTGTTTCTCCAAGTGCTGGAAAAGTGACGGGAGTTAGCTCCAAAGTTAGCAACGATGGATTAGCCTAACCTGAAGACGCTAAACAGAGAAATACAGATTGCAGAATTCACTGTGACCTGGCTCACACTAAAAGTGCAAGTGACGGCCTCTTTTGAGCTTGACAGATTGGTTGGGATTCCCCACTGACTCTTATTTTAGTTATAAGGAATAAATAGGGTCATCTAATGCATTTTGTTTATTTTATAGAAAGAGCTTAAGTCTCTAGTCTGTTATTGCTGGGTGGAGTAACGTTCTTCTTCCATATCCTTGACAGCAGTCCTATCAACTTTAAGCAATCTGGAGAATTCATCTGTTTATCTACAGTGTGCTAACCAGAATTTAATTAAGAAAAATCAGTTCCAACAAAAGACTTGCGTATGCTAACAAAAATTGAATCTCTGTCATGGTCAGTGTGCTTGGCATAATCTTACAAAAATAAAAGATACTTTCATTCCACAACAAATTTTATGTTACAGATGACTACGGACTGTCTATGGCTTGGTTCATCTTCAGCATGAGCATTGTCATTTTTTTGTTGTGATCTCTTCAGGCATGGTTCTGCTCCTGAAGAATGTGGCATTCCTGCTGGATGCTCTTTTTGAAGAGGGCAACCAGGAGAGGGAGGAAGTGTCACAGCTGCTGAAGGATCCAGATCAGGCATCAGGAATGGTAAGGCAGAGTGGCACAAGGCTGCTGCAGAGTTGTTGTTTGTTACATTCAGATTCACTGAGAGAGGTTAAATGTTGTTACGTATGCTATAAAACTGACTGCAGTTATAAAATCAGTGTAAAATCAATTGCTTAGTGCTTTTAAACATCTCCATTGGGACATTATTGTAGTACAACATTTAAAAGAATGTAAATGCTGTTATTTTTAATTAATGGAAGAAGTCACCAAAAGTAGTGCTAATTTGTGTACTGAATGTTAAACCTCACTATTGAACTATGGTCCATTGTTGACCTGGAGGAGACTGTAGACAGCCAGATACTACCTCTGTGACTCTCCCTTGTTATATGAAAAGATGCAGAAACTGACTCATGATCTTACAATTATGCTGTATATTAGGACATTTTTGACATTAGAAATTACACAAAGAATGTTTGTTGCTTTTTTTTTTTTACTACCAGCAGTACTTACATTTTCAATGCACTGCTGTGGAACAGTACAGTATAACACATCTCTATTTTTCATGACAAAGTATGAATGTTACATTTAGGTACAATTAGGTAATTTAGGTAGTTTACAGAATTGAAATTGGTTAAATAAGTCATCTAAGAAACTAAGCACCAATATGAGTTTTTTAGTATGGGAAAACACATTTATTTTTAAGATGACAGAACAAAGAAACTATGATTTGTTTGTGTTGATGCTAATTGAGCTTAAGTTGTTTTAAAGGATGGGTTCACAGTTTTTCCAAGTCTGGCTTAAAACAATAGTCAGGTGACAGGTTTTGCTTGCAGTGATCATTCTTCCTGGTCAAATGGACTATTAGGAGATTCCTTTCTGGTGCACTTTCAAGGCAGTTATGGGTTGCAAAATCCATAAGCCTTATTTTTTGCAAAATATTACTCAAAAGTTGAACTGAAGCACCTGACTTTTAAGACAGACTTGAAAAATGATGAACCTATCCTTTAAGCTCTGATGAGGTTTGTGCTATTATGGGGTTGGATATTGGTAGAGGGACAACTCACACAGTTCACTAGTTTTAATAAGCTCTAACCTCTCAGCCTTGTTATTCACCATAGCACAGCTTTGCACATACTGCCACTTGTCTGGCTGTCAGCACGTGCCAAACCACTGTCAAACTACAGAGGCAATGGTGTCTTTTCCCCTGCAGCAAGGAGCTTAACCTTCAGGGAATAACGCACACAAGGTTTATGGTGGATCACTTTGCTGTTTTGAACAAACAAGCTCTTAGTACAGCTGTAACTACATTTTTTGAAAGTCTTACTTTGTAACTGTTGCGAAGTTACCAGGCAAAGCAAGTCGTGAATGGCAGAGTCAGGATGTGGAGGTGCTTGTGTCGACCAATGATGTCAGCACACTGGAGGGAACAGAATGACTCATCGCCAAAGCCTGTGGGCTGGGTCCAGTGGGCAGTGTCTTCCACCTTGCCATGGTAACTACTAAATTTGGTACAGACATTCATGTTCCCCTCAGGATGAATTGTAATAATTTTGTTGTGATAACTCTGACCTCACAAGCAACAGAATCAAATGAAACTACAAGAAGACCAAAATAATTGAATTAAAAAATAAAATATTGGCTTATTATTAGATGTGTGTGTGTATGTGTGTGTGTGCGCACGCGCATGCATGCTTTTGTAACCTTTTCTGGTATAAACACTGACCTGTAGTCAGGACCAGTAGTCCTCGTGGGACCAAAGCCCAGTCCTGATGAGGCAAAACGTCATTTCTGAGGTCCTGGTTAGGGTTAAGGCATGAATTTAGATTAGCTTAAGGTTAGGGTTAGACATGAATGAATGATTATGGTTAGTGTTTGGGTCAGGCTGGCAGAACAGCCCCCGCCCATACAGGAGAGCTCTGTTAAATTGGTTCTGAGGAACTTTTTTAACTTTTTTATTTGAAGGGGGGATAGGTCAAGCTGTCCCAAATCAGTAAATCAGTCCAGTCCCCCAATTCTCCTCAGCCACCAGGTGTATATATAGAAAAGGAAATAAGTATATGTTATATACTTATGTGTATGATATATAAATATACATATACATATATACATATAAGTCTGTAAATAAAATACATAAAAATGGAAACAAATAGTTATATAAAGGGATTGTTGAGTGAGCGGGTTCTGTGTAGTTCATCATAATCATCATCATCATCATCATGCCAATAATAATCTATTTAATAATAATACTAATCATCATTCTGCCAATATTAGCTGGTGTAATAGCATTCATAATACCACAACAACAACAATTAAAGCGTTGGACGGGCATGAGCCCCCCCCCCCCCCCCCCCACGCACGCCGGGACCCGGCGCCATGGCGTCCGTCACACCCGCCACCCGCGAACCTGGTGCAAGGGGTGTGAGTCTGCAGCCATGTGGAGTTCGGTGCAGACAGGAGCGTGTACAGTAAAGTTGGAGCAAGCTCCCTGTCATGGCTAAACATGACATGTCAACGGTGTGAGAATGACAAATTTCTGCTGAAGGAGAAGTGTGTGTGGAAAGCTTCTGATAAGTTTGTGTGAAAAATAAATCAATTTTCTACTTTTCATCAGGTGCATTTTTAAAAAAGTAAAAACTTGTAAGCCACATGACCTGATAAAAGTTAGATTTAAATGTGTACAACATGACTTTTTTGCTCCTCTCAATATTACAAAATAATCATGTAGTTATGTATATAATCTCCACTTATAAACACTATAACATATAACATATCCAAACATCACTCATAACTACATCACTCTCATTCACATTTCTCACATGTTTGACATGGCTGTCAAAAGAGATGAGAAAAAACATTACAACTACTAAGATAAATATTCAGCTTATTTAATAAATGGACTGAACACACAGCTGGACTACGCAGCGGATAACACTGTTAAACTGCTGCACACAGCATGCTACTGTTGTGCCCCTGTACTGTCATTTACATTGAAATACATGGAAAGCTTCTGATAAGTTTGTGTGCAAAATAAATCAATTTTCTACTTTTCATCAGGTGCACTTTTAAAAAAGTAAAGACTTGTAAGCCACATGACCTGATAAAAGTTAGATTTAAATGTGTACAATCAAGTGTGCAGAGGCAATATGAGAAACTGCAGGGAGACACAGAGAAGTACTCATGTAATTGAATGGAGACTGAGTGAAGTCCCATTGCGCGTGTGTGTGTGTCTGTGTGTGTGGGAGCTGCTTTCACCTCCAGACTCCACTCCCTCCTGCACATGCTGCCTGGAGCAGAGGGGACAGAAGAGAATAGGACTTTCATGAACAAACTGCAGACTTCCGGTTGGATTTAGGTCTGGGGTGTCAGCGTATGATTTTTAGCTCTTGAGGAGAGGAACAAGTTGGTGTTGGGTGCATCTCTCTACGACATTCCTACGGGCCGTAGCGTCTTTATTTCTTTAGCGTTTTATTACACAATCAGAAAAAACCCACAAAAAGAGATGACTGTGCTGTTTGATTTCACTCGCGGAGCACTTCCGGTAAATTACCACGGAGCACTGAGGGACAGGAGTCCGAGCTCCCGCTACTCACGGGACCACTCTGACCCCACATAACAATGAGTTTGACTTTTTTTTTTAACTCTTTATTTACATCTCACTATACCCATCTATAAGTGTTTAAACATCGATTATGGCTACGGACGCCATCCCAGTTCTGATTATCACTGTACAATGGACTGTATATTGACAGGACGGCCAAGATGGCGGTCACAGCGTCACAGCGGTTACACTGCAAAATTTAATTTAAAAATCACAATTACTACTCCAATGACTCCTGTAATATTATTAATAACATTAAGTCAGGTAAATGCTGATTATCGTAATAATCATATTAATATTTTTTATAGTTATTAATAACTGCAACGAAGAAAGAGCCTGCATATTATACAATAGAGAAACATACGTTTGAACACTGTCACAACCCGATGAATAAGGGGCTTAGATTAACACCGCTGTAATATCTTCTCCCCTGCTCTCCTGCTCGTTAATATGACAACGATCAAAAAGACTCCGGTCTGATACAGGGGTTTAATCGACTGGTAGGCGGGACTTATAGTTATTAATAACTGCAACGAAGAAAGAGCCTGCATATTAAACAATAGAGAAACATATAAAATGTGTACAGAATATAAATCTTCTTTACAAATCAATTTTCTACTTTTCATCAGGTGCATTTAAAAAAAAAAGTAAAGGTGTGTAAGCCACATGACATGAAAGTTTGACTGAAACGTGTACAATCAAGTGTGCAGAGGCAATATGAGAAACTGCAGGCAGACACAGGTATTCATGTAATGAATGGATAGTGTGAGTAAAGGCACAATTTGTTATGTTGAGACAAAAGTCACAACAAGTGGACACAGATGAATAGTCGTATATGTCATATATAATAAAGGAAAAACCACCGTACAAAGCCTCAAAATGTAGTTATGTTTATTTATCTACAGCACTGTATTGCTAAGCAGGCAGTCTCTTTGCGTGTGTGTGTGTGTGTGTGGGAGCTGCTGTCACCTCCAGACTCCACCCCCTCCTGCACATGCTGGCTAGAGCAGAGGGGAGACAAGAGAATAGCTCTACTCCTGATTTTAAAATTACACAGTAGCCTTGAATTTTGGCCATTTGGACTGAAAATACCCACATTATGTAGATATATCCGTCGCAAATCCAATGGTGCACATTTAAAAGTTGTGAGACTTACGGTGTAGACAATAGTCCTTTAATTGGTCAATGTCAGCCTGCTGAGAAAACGGCTGTCCCATTGAAACCCACGATTGGAGGCCAATATTATGAACACCGGACCTCCTATTACAAAGTTTTTGATAACTTTGGTTCACGCCACTCTAATGAGCGATATATTACAATCTGAAGCCAAAACTATGAGCGGTCTCGGAGGAGATAATGGTAGACGACGGGGCAAATTTGAGACATTTTTGGAATTTTGTGGAATTCCTGTTGGATTTAGGTCTGGGGTGTCAGTATGTTATTTGGTGTTGCTTGCATTTTTCTACGACATTCCTAAAGGCAGATACGGAAACTAGGTGGCGCTAGAGAGTAAATTTGGGGGAGGGGGGCATAATTTTTACATATTATCAAATTTTTCGCCGGACCGGACGTACCTGCCAAATTTGATGAGTTTGCGAGCATTTTTAGGGGGTCAAATTCATGGGAGAAGTGGCGTAACAAAAAAGAAAGTAACGGACCAGTTACAATAGGGTATTCGCCCTGTTCCAGGGTTCATGCCCTAACAATGATAATGATAATGTAGTAAGTGATAATAATGCTCACTGCTTTTAACTCACTCCTCAATCTGCATCCTCTTCTGCCCTTCACTCTGCACCTCATTTCTTACTGATAAGGTCGTTGCCATCAGCACCCAGTTCTCTGAGCCTGACCAGCTCAGTCTGTAGCTTCCAGCTAACAGGGCCACACTCTCCTCATTCTCCTGTCTGACCAAGGAGGAAGTCTCCAATCTTCTCCTCTTCTCTCCTACCTGAACTTATAAGATGAAAACAACAAATTGGAGTATGCTGGGCCATCAAACGGTCATTTAGTTTTTAGAGGTAAAGTACTGTTTTGAAGTCCAATAGAATCAAAAACCGGGTTGTATCTGTATCTAGATGCAAAACCATGTCATCTGTCAATTTTGATAATGAACCGGCCCCTGCATCTTTAAGGAAAAGCCAAGATGCTGTTTATTGTTTGATAGATGACCTAAGTGACACAAGTCTCAAAAGTCTGCAAGTTGATTTTCACAATATACAGAGATGAGTGGAAAGTAATGCCTGAAAAATATATTTTGAAGTCTAAAATAGAAAATGCAAAGCATACAAGGAGTTGTATGTTGTTGTTTCAGTTTTTGTATGTTTCATGGAAAATTGATGGCAAGTTGCTAACTGCAAGTGCTGCAAGTACAATCAGCAAACAGCAACAGTCTACTTAAAAAGTGTATGTGTGGCTTGCTCACAAAAAACCTGTAGATGGTGGATGTCATGTCCACTTCAAAATGATGCACTCTCAATATGTGCTTGGCTTTGTTATAGATACCCTGATACCCAGCATGTATCAGGGTAAATATCTTTGTATCCTCCAATTACGTATTATCTTTCTGGGTTCCATAGTAAACCAATTAATTGTATCTAAAACAAACCACATGACACAATTTTAGTTTCCTAAGAACTCTTCATGATCAGTTTATTGAGCAGTTTTAAATATTCATTCATTCCTCATGTTGTGTCATTCATATGTTGAATTATATGCTTGCCTTTAAGCAAATTTCACAGTTTTCTATTGCAACTGGCTTGTTGTTCACTGACTAAAAGACAATCCAGGTTACATTAGCAAATGATCTGTATGGATCAATTGGAAGTGTAGCAATTGAGCACACTCTATTTTCTATAGTTGGTACCTAATTATGTTGTTCTCAACAAACCTTTTAGGAAATTGTATAACATGTTGGCACATGTTATACAGTAACCTGATGTACTTCGTCTATCAGATCTATCAGCAGCCCAATATGCATCACTGTACACTTGCATCCCCAGGTTCTCATCACTTCACCTGTAACATAGTACTTTGTCACTTGTACCTTTTAGATACCTTAGAACATGTTTAACCGTACTTCATTGCTGTTCTGTAGGTTTAGAAAAGTATTTCTACTACTTTCTTGCCCTCAGGTAGGCTAGTTAGGGTGAATGTGTTGTTCTCTCTAAGTGAATGCATCTCCTCATCCATCACTCTGACCCACTCTGTTGACTTATCTGATGTTACAGCTTCTGTGAATGAAACACATGACTCGATAACAGTAATCTATGTTACTCTGAACTTGATCAGACATATATTTAGACATTCTACAGTCTGTGTACCTGTCTGGCATCCTCCTCTCTCTAGAAGGGTAATGACTAACTTCACTAATTTCAGGCTCACGCTTGACCTCTACTGGAAGTGGTTGGTGGTAACTTACTTCAGGCTTTTGGCTCACTTTAGGCTTATGTTCTAGTGGGACACAGTGCTCTGGACTCCTGGATTTGTATTGTACAAAGTCATCTATAGGCACTAAATTGGTCTGAATCTGCTGCTCTACACCCACCTTGGCTACAAACGTTACCACCCTGTGCTTCTGTACGCTCTTAGTGTCAGGAGAGTAGATGGACTGTTTTTGTCATACCCGATGAAAACACCCTTCTCACATCTTGGATCTAGTTTTCTTGAATTCAGTACCATTATCGGATCTAAAACATTTAACTTTACCATATGGTGCTATGTCAGCTAGAGACTTCTCTGTTGCATGTACTGTGTCACTTTTGTTTTTCACAAACACTGTACTGGAAAAATCCTGTGACCATCTCTGGACTCTGGGTGGATTGGTCCTGCCAAATCTGTATGTACTAGCTTTAAAGGTGTTTTAGCTCTAGCATCAGGATTCCTGTTTCTGGTTTGATAAAGTTTTCCCAGGGTGCACACTTCACAATGTGGAGGTTTGTTTGTTGGACCTTGAATTTTCATCCTGAAATGCTGAAAGCATCCACACTATTGTTATCCAAATCTTTATTGTGTGGGAGCTGCAAAGCACTATGTTATCTTCGCTCTTTATTAGTGTTCACTCAGATCTGGACAGTCTAGAAAAGGTTTATGGTTTGTTTTCTGTTTCACAGGCGGGTTGGAGGCTTGGTTATTTGTCTGAGTAACTGAGCTGTAAGTAAACAGTCTGAACTCAGGAGAGTTTCTGTGACAGAGCTGACAGTCCAGTTTACATGCAGTATGTGTTCTTAGTGTTGACTTTAAACCGCCAGACTAACAGATGTTACATAGTTAGAAAGTATTCAGCTTGAAATAAAGTTATTTTTCTGTTTCTTGACAGTGACATTGAGTTAGAGTTTACAGTGAACCTGGGTACAAATAGTTTGTCTAGTTTATTATTGTGAATGCTGCAAGCATCTATTTGTACAGATGGGGATGTGTTTAGTATTTTCAGCAGTGCTTTGCAATTCATTCAGTTTTCAGCATTCACATGCATTTTCCGCAGGAAATGCATCTCTAGTTTATTATTGTGAATGCTGCAAGCATCTATTTGTACAGATGGGGATGTGTTTAGTATTTTCAGCAGTGCTTTACAATTCATTCAGTTTTCAGCATTCACACGCATTTTTGCAGGAAATGCATTTCTAGTTTGTTATCCAAATCTTTATTTATTATTCTTCCGTACGTTTTTTGGTGGGTTTCAACTGCTCTATACTTTGAGCTACAGACACCATTCATATATCAAAATGTTCAGCTCTCTATCATTATCCATTGATTTTATATGAATTTTTAAAAATATTAAAATTTATAATGGCAGTCTATGGGAGGATTTCTTTGAAAGCTAATATCTCATAAATTAAAAGGGCTAGAATGTTCATATTTGATACACAGGTGTCCCATCTGGACATGCTTAACATATTAAAACATGGTATCAATAATGCCACCATGTGGTCAGTTATTTAATGTTTTGTGTTTTGGCTAATAACTCATGAATGGTAAGTCCTATCAAAAACCTTTTTTGGTCAGGATGTTCCTTGGATGATCCTGATTAGAATGATATAGACCACGCCCATTTTCGTCTATAAAATTTTTCCGCCATTTTGTTTTTTTCATAAACATATGTTTTGCTCCTGTCCAGTCATATTTCATCCAATCTTCACCAAACTTGGTACATACCATATTTAGAGGACCCTGAACAAGACTTATTCATTTGTTTTCAGATATCACTTACCGTTTGTCTGTTAGGGGGCATTCACACCAAATCCGGCGGTGCGGCGAAAACGCTAGTCTCCCCATTCATTTCGGATGGGGGTAGTGCGGATCGCCTGCGGCCATTTGCGGCGCCGCACCGCACTGCGGCCGGAAAAGTTGAGCTGGAGTCAACTTTTGGAAAACCGCAACCCGACGTCACGTTGCGGTGGCCAATCACGTAGGTCGGTGATTAGACCGGAAGTCGAAAGACCCGAAAGACGTTGTTTATTTAGCATGTAGCATTGTAGCATTTCAGCATTCTGCTTTGGACGGAAGATGGTTGATTGATATTACTTTATTATGAAGATGACGCCGCTGTAAGTAATTTCCCAACTTTATATGAGCGCTTCTTTTTTTCTTTGTCTCTTTTGTTTTTTTATGGTGGTTGGCAAACTACTTTCATGCGTATTACCGCCACCTTCTGACCGGGAGCCACACTCCCACAAATCCGCACTGACCTGCGGCGTTTCGCCGCACCGCCGGATTTGGTGTGAATGCAGCCTTATTGGCTAACAAACCTTTGGAGGCGTGGCCTAATGCACTTAATGGCTGATAACTCCTCAATAATGAATCAGATCGCAACCAAATTTGGCGATGTTGTACAGAACATGACTTTACAGAAGTGTGTAAAATTTCACAAAATTCTGCCCAAAGGGGGCGCTAAAGTCACCTTATAACATGATATTTCAGCAATTCTGCTGTAATTCTGCTTTAATGGAATGAAACCTGATAGGCAGGTTTTCCATGAGAATCTGCACGACAAACTGATTCATGGCAGCAATAGCGCCACCTTGTGGTCACAAATAAGACAGCACCATACTACTTATTATCTACCAAATCTCTTAAATGTAACATGCCATGGTAATCACATTCTATTTGTACAGATGGGAATCCTGAACAAGTGCTTAGTATTTTCAGCAGTGCTTTGCAATTCATTCAGTTTTCAGCATTCACACGCATTTTCCGCAGGAAATGCATTTCTAGTTTCTGTATGTCATCATAGTTGCAATGTCCAGGAATCTCATGCCATGTCTGCGTGTCAAAACACCCCTTGCATTGATCATCACACTCATCATTATCATTATCATTATCATTATCTGTGTGCAAATAGTACAGTCTGTCACGCACATGATTGCGGAATTTTTACCGTCTCTGTGAATTAAATTGTCCTTCCCCTTTTTGAAAATCACAGTGGCCCCATTTGCAGTAGCTGCCTTCTCAGACAAAATGTGTTGTGGATAGGACGGAATGTACAGAGCTTGTTTCAGCGTAGTGTTCATTTGTCTACCTCTGCTGTCATTCAAACATACCGCAGCGCTCTGCTACCCCTTTTGCGTCTCGTACCGTCAGCCAGCTCTACACAGTGCGTCTCAGCCTGGAACCCATCATCAAACCGCTTGAACTTTGATAGATCTGTGATTGTAACGGGCGACTAAAGTCTCTCAGTTTACATTTGCTCCTGTTAATCTTTCTTGTCAGTGATGTTACAGGTGACAGCCTACGGTCTCTGCGTTGTGTAGTGATGATGTTAATGGCTGACAGCAACGATGACTCCAACAGGACACCCAAACAGCTCCGATGTCGATTCAAGGACGATTTTTTATTGCATATTGCACTTTGGGATCTGAGGGATACAAGCCCGGTCTCAGTAAAACTTAATCAAAATCATACAAAGTCAAAATCAAAATCAGAATCAAAGGAAACTTACAATATTTATAAATGATCTGTTAAGAAGCCAAATAACCGTTACAACCGTTACGGGACCAACGGACTAACGTTAACAAGAATCAAAAACTATTTTACAAATTATACAAAATACACTATTACTAAAGATCATTCAATATTGTTATGATTAGCAATTAAGTCATTCTCAAATCAGCTGTACATTTATATTTACAGATTTCTATGTAACTCCTATACACTCACCTGAGGGATACAAGCCCGGTCTGACTTGTTTCCCCCAGTGATAGGCGTTATAAATGATTTGTTACCATGGATACAACATTAATATAATAATTATTAAATATAAAATAACAGCACAAAATAATAAAAATAACACAAATATGTACATCATACAACCATTAAATAAAGTTAAAATTAGTGACAAAATTGAATTCTATATTACAAGCTTTTGAACTACTATTACTGTTACAACTATTGTTTAATGTAACATGCCAGAGGCATATGTTACATCTCACCCCCACTAAACTCAAGCATCACATGAAATTTATCGATGCTTTGCTTTAAATTCTTATTAACCAAATACATAAAACTATGTATTTGTTTCTTTTTTTTCTTGTATTTATATGTAACCTCAGAAACCTTCAGAGACTCAGAATTAATAAAAAGGTATGAATAACTCACTCATACAGATGTTTTACTTGTCAAGATATTCTTAAACAAATAGAGGAGTAAGAGAAACTGGCCAGGTAACTCTACTCAACATTGATAAAATGTGCCCGTATACACATTTCTACATCCTCAAATGCACCTTTGAATTTATAAAAGAAAACACATAGTGATAGCATATGTTAAAACATTTAGAATTCAGTACCTTCACAAAACTACTTTGACCTAGGGTTCATATTTGTCTGGAAAGACTAAGTGTCCATTTTGAGGCTACACACAAGTCCATCAACGGTCTTTATCATGCAACCAACTCTGATGTATTGAACAACTTGGTTTAACTTGGGCCTCAGAGCCTACAGAGTTTTGGCATGGGTTTGGTTAACAGTTTCCTGCACTAAGAAGAGGATAATTCATTTCTTGTGTGGGCTCATAAGAGTTTGAGTTCTGGGAATAACTGCTAACTCTCTCCTCCCTCTGAATATTCTCATCTTCCTCCCCCACTTCAACTCCTCCATCTTGATTTGGAACTAGTCCTGATGCACCTATGGATGCCATGACACCATTTTGCACGACCCATTCCCTTGTGCGAGATTCCACATCCCCTGGTTGCAGAGTATCACTTGGAGTTGCTTGGTCATCAGATGTTCCAGCAGAGGACACAACATCCTCCATATCCTCTTGTCCCACATCTAGAGGCAGAAAGTTGGCAGGCATGATGAGGTTTCAGTGAACAATTTTCTCTTCATCACTGCCGACCTTCCTTATACGGTACACAGGAAGCTTTGGATCTTTCCAAATAAGCTAATAGGGGTCAGATTCCCACCGGTCAGCTAGTTTCTTTTTTCCCCGTTCTGTCTTATTTGCCAGGAGCACACGGTCGTCCACAGACACAGGAGAGCCTTTGACTTTCTTGTCAAACTGCTGTTTTTGATGTGATTGCTCTCTGGTTGCGTGTTTTTGGGCAACTTCCATTGACTCCCTGAGGTCATGTTTCAGCTTTGTGACATAGGCATGATAGTCGACCACTCTCTCATCTTTCAGAGCAGACTCAAACATGACATCCACTGGCAAACGGGGAATCCTTCCAAACATGAGATAGAAGGGGGCATAACCTGTTGTCTCATGGCTGGTACAATTGTACGAGAATGTCAGGTTGTTGATCACCTGAGGCCACTTGTTCTTCTCACGAGGGGGTAAAGCTCGTAGCATACTGCCAAGAGTGTGGTTGAAGCGTTCCACGCTTCCATTTCCAGCGGGATGATAGGCTGTGGTGCGGGATTTGTGAATGTGGGCTATGTCAAGGAGGTCGCGAATGAACTGAGACTCAAAGTTGGAACCACGATCTGAATGGATCCTCTCTGGGAAGCCATAAACACAAAAGAAATCATTCCACAACCGCTTGGCCACCTGTTTTGCTGTTTGGTTTGCACAGGGGAATGCGTGAGCAAGGCGAGTGAAATGATCGGTAACCACAAGGACATCCACCGAGCTGTTGTTTGAGTTCTCAGCATTCCAAAAGTCTATGCACACCAACTCAAGTGGAGCATGAGTTTGGATGGAATGAAGAGGGGCTCTAGCTTCAGGTTCTGGAGATTTGCTCACGACGCAGCGTTTACACTTTGCCACATACTCCTTGACTTCCTGTTCTTGGCCAACCCAGTAGAACCGCTGACGCGCCAACTGTAGTGTGCGACTCTGGCCTTGATGTCCTGCATCATCATGGATGCCCTTGAGTACTATTGGTCTCAGTTCTGGTGGGACAACAAGCTGGTGGACCTTATGGCCTGAGGACAGGTCTTTGGTTACTCTGTACAAAAGACCATTTATCAACTTCAGCTTTATCCATTGCCTCAGAAGTCTCAGAACCTGAGCGTTCTCATGGCTTCTCTCACGCCTGGATGGGCAACGCTTTCACTGAATATAGTACATGGCCCTGGATATGGTGTTGTCTTCCTCCTGCTTCTGTTGGATTTCTACATGTGAGAGGGCTGGAAGCGTTCTTTGAGAATGGAGGGAGTAGATATTGCCAACTGCCTCTATAGTAGCAACTCGGTCTTGTGAACAGGGCTCCCATACACTATGAGCAGAAAGGAGGGCTGCAACAGTGTTGGTGGTGACATTACCAGATTCTGCCTTTGATGTTCTAGGTTCTGAGGATAGGACCAGAATGTTCACGGTCAAGTGGAATGCATCCTGGACATCATCGGGCTGAACCTCCTTCGCCTCGTTGACAAGAGACTGGTAGGGCTCTTGGATAATTCACCTGGTGATACTGCCCTTAATGAAAGGGATCCTGCTGAGGCGGTCAGGGATGACATTCTGCCTGCCTGGGACATATTTGATGTCAAAGTCAAAAGGGGCCAATTTGGATACCCACCGCTGTTCACTAGCATCCAGTTTAGGCTTGGTGAGGATGTAAGTGAGTGGGTTATTATCAGTCCGCACTGTGAATGGCTTTCCCTTCAACCTGGCATTCTGTAGTCCAATTAGCAGGAGACAGCTTATGCCATTTTGGGCGCTGGGAACGGGGCTTGGACTTGGGCTCAGATGTTTATATAACGGTCCTGCTAGGGTGGAAAAGCCTTCAATGAAGTGGTTGTAGTAGTTGAACATGCCCAGAACTGATCTCAGCTTCCGGGGAGAGGGAGTACAACCATCCTCCATCATGAGGTCCTTCTCTGTAAGGTTTGTTATAACCTCAACCTTCTCTGGATCTGTAGATACACCGTTCTCGGTGATTATATGGCCCAGGAACTTGAGCTTCCTTCTCAAAAGGTGGCATTTCTTTGGAGCAAGCTTGAGGCCATGGTTTTGCAGGCAACTGAACACCATTTCAAGTCTCTCAAGGGCTAACTCCTCAGATGGCGCAAAGATGACGCAAAGATGAGGAGGTCACCGAAGATGGATGTCATGAGCCTCATGAAGGAGCCTGGACTGTTGCAGAGGCCCTGTGGTAGCCTATTATACTCATAGAGTCCAACAGGAGTTGTGCATGCGGTGAACTTTTTGTCATCTTCATGGAGGGGGACGTTATAGAAGCCAGAGGTCAGATCCATGGAGCTAAAGAAAATATTACCTCCAAGAGCAGCCAGGGCATCAGACTGGTGAGGCAGAGGGAAAGCATCCTTGAAGGTACGTCTGTTTAGCTCTCTAAAATCAGTGCACACTTGAAGGTCTCCATTCTTTTTCCAGAATAATATCAGGGGAGACGCCCACTCACTGCAAGACTTCCTGATGATACCCTTTTCCTCCATCTCGTCAAGAACCACCTTGAGCTTGTGGTAGTCTGCTGGAGAGACTCTTCTGTATGGGAGGCGGAAGGGCCGTTCATCTTTGAGATGGATACGATGAACAAAATCCTTTGCTTCTCCACAGTCAAGCTTATTTCTGGAAAACAATCCATTGTACTTGGCTACCAGGAGGAGGTGCAGGAGGTGTTTTATGACATTGGTGCCTATGATGAAAGTGTGACGCTCATGAAATGTAGGTCACATTTTATGTAATTTTGTTTGTTTCATTTTGAAAGTATTATTTTTAGTAAGAAAATGCATTACTATGCACCACCGGGTCAATTATTACCTCTTTTAGAGTTATTCAGCCTCACCAGCAGGCGGCAGTGTGGCGCTCTGAAGAAGTGACAAACATGTAGTTTCTCTGTGTGTCGCGCGATCCAAAATGGCGGCACTGTATACTGTTTTTTTTTGTTGTGACCGAAATGTCTAGTTTCTGGCTCCAGCGCATTTCATATGTGGTTAAAACTATTATTTTGGGTACAGTATGTGGTTACATGTGTAAATTCATTGAATGTTAAAATTAATTGTATATTTGAATATTGCAAACAGTTAAAAGTGTTAGTGTTAGTCTTCAGCTCATGTCTTTAGCTCAGGCATTTCTCGTGAAACGACAGCCAGTAATAGCAATGTGCTATTTTTTTTTTTTATTATTATTTCATTGTATTTTCAATAGTTGTAAACTATATAGTGATTCAGTTAATTGACTGGATAAAAATGTATTAATACAGTAGTATACTGAATGCAAGATTATTCTTTATGAAGAAGTGGAAAATGTGTTTATTTGAAAAGGAGTTTGATACTACTAGCTATGTATTTTGGTTTTGTTTCTGATGTTGATGTTGAACTGTACATAACATTTGAATATGAAAAAAACACAACAAGAGAAAAAAAAGAAAAGAGATATTTTGAAAACTGATAAATAAATTCTACTGAGCGAAGCTGCACCGAACAGAAGCGAGCGTATCTGTCTTATTCTTTCTCCTGTTTTTTACAGGAACCTTATCTGTTTACAGGCCCATAGTCTGGGACCTGTTACAAAAGCGTCAACTTGGCCAAGTATCACAAGTACAGGAACCATCATCTGAATGCCATATAGTCATTTTCAGGTCATAGATGCACTTGGGTTTCACTTTAACACCTCCACAGCCCACAATGATTGTATCTGTGTCTCTGCTATTGGAAATGGCTGACCCACCACATTCAAGGAGGATGCGCTCTGTCTCCACATTCATAGTGCAGGCCATGGAGCCACTGTCTAAAAGCCCACGGAACTGTCTGTCTGCTGTCTCAACTGATGTATAAAAAAGACTTTCACTGTCCATTAAATGCTGTGTTCTTTGAAATATGACTTTATCATCTCCTTCTTGCTCACAAAAGTAACTATACACTGACTGAAGGTTATCTGCATCTGAACCATTGGGGGCAAACTCAGTGCCCACACTCTCCCCCTCTGAGTGTGGACAGGCTAGTTTTCCGTATGAGTAGTGTTGGTCTGAGCAGGACTAGGAGAGGTGTGCTGGCGTCTGGGGCAGTCTTTGATGCTGTGGCCTCTTGAAAAGCAGGCGAAGCACAGGTGGTTACGAACACAGTGTGTTTTTGTGCTATGAGTTCTGCTGTCACAGACATAACACATGTTACGGGGCCTGGAGTGCTTGAATTGAGTGTTAAATTGGGGACTTGGTCTGTTGCTTTGAGCCTGCTGATCATGTAGGAGCTTGGACAGCATGTCTATCAAGTGAGACAGTGATGTGGTATCAGGTTTGCTGGACAGAGGAATTGGCAGTGAGACAAGGGGCTGGGGGGGCTCAACATGCTGGGGGCTGGGCCTTGCCTCCATGAGGGACTGAGTATTCACAATATACTCTGGCTGTGACATGCAATTCTGTGAGATAGTATGTTGTATTCTGCTTGCAATTCTGAGCTCTCGCTGACGGCTCTCAAGCATGTCCTGCACCTCCACAACAGACCATTTTTCCAAAGGTTTGCTCCTGAAGACTGTGGCTAGGTGTTCATCAGGACAATGACGGATGAATTGTATTGATACTTCAAGTCTGGGTTCATCAACTGAACGACCCCTCCGACTTAGACAGTCAACAACATGCTCCATAGTTTCATTAAGCCAGAGCCAATAATCAAACGCACTCTCACCAGGGGTTGGCAAAGTAGTGTAGAAGTCAAATAAGGGAGTTGATGAGGAGATGGCCTCGCCAAAGTGCTGTTTAAGAATATTAAACACTGCATCAGGGTTATACTCAAGGTTGTAGGGGCTGTTTCTCACTGACACTTTGACTATTTCTTTAGCTTTGCCTGCAAGTCTTTCCATTATTTCCCCAAAACATTGCTCTGTTTCGATGTATCTTTTGCATAGATAGGCTGTCATCACCTCTATCCACTCATATACAGTGCATTTGTCAGTGTGATCTCCTCTAAACGTGGGGGGCTCTTTGATATCTGGTTTCACTGTGAGATTCACTTTGGACATATCAAATGTATTGGAACTGGTTGTGCCACTACTAGACCCATGGGATGGAGTTTGGGGTGATTTGATATGAGTGGGGTTCATATGAATGAATGATATGAATGGCTCAGTTTTGCTGAACTGAGCCATTAGCAATCAACTGAGAAATGATAGATGCTCCAATTTGTTGCCCTAACTGCAGAATTATCTGAGACAGTTGCTCCCCATGTGCAGTATTTTGACTTGTATTATAAGTGTTCTGCTCCACTCTATCAGGGTCTACATTGTAACCACTCTGACAATATACATTATCATAAGGATAAGTGTCTCTGGGCCCATTATTTACATTGTTGTCATTTACCACTGCATGCCCTGCTGGCACACGCCCCTCACTCCCAAGCGTGACGTCACTGCATGTGGAAAGCACATCAACACTGACAGAGCGCTGTAGCCGCTCTCCTCCTCTCCCCTCCCGTTTAGGATTTACATACTTTGAGGACATGGCTTACAAAGACAAACTAGCCAGGCAAGAAATCATGAAAGGTAAAAACAAACAATATATATATGTATCCCCTTTTAGCATAAACAACTAAAATAAAACTTGTTTGTAATTACAAGAACGTTAGCAAGCTACGTAACGTCCGCTAGCTTACACTCGTTGCTTAACAACCAAAATAACACTGACAGTCGGAGTTAGTCTCCGTTGGAGTAGCAGCTCACTCGGACAGCATTGCTGAAAATGTCCCGGGTTTAAGGCACCAAATGTAACGGGCGACTAAAGTCTCTCAGTTTATATTTGCTCCTGTTAATCTTTCTTGTCAGTGATGTTACAGGTGACAGCCTACGGTCTCTGCGTTGTGTAGTGATGTTGTTAACGGCTGACAGCAACGATGACTCCAACAGGACACCCAAACAGCTCCGATGTCGATTCAAGGACGATTTTTTATTGCATATTGCACTTCGGGATCTGAGGGATACAAGCCCGGTCTCAGTAAAACTTAATCAAAATCATACAAAATCAAAATCATAATCAAAGGAAACTTACAATATTTATAAACTAGAAAATTCCTGCAGCAGAAATTTTGAGACTGACACGGGCCGGTGTCGGTGGGTCATGTGTGAGGGAGCCCCAGCAGCTGATGGGGAACACTTATCAGGGAGGAGCTGATGGTATTTGTGTCATTGATGCTTTGTTATGATTTCAGTGGTATGGCCGTTAATTATTAGTGCTGATCAATAATTACACTTAGTGTGTTTGAAACATGAAAATATATATAAACATATATATAATTCTAATAATACTATATATTACATTGACTTTTAAGTCATGATGTGGAGTCACAACATGTACATAATAAATATAATTTATGGGTTTTCTACATCATCAGGAGCACATCTGTACATTATGAATACATTTCTTAATACATTTCAAATATTGAAACAGAACACACCTTAGACCAACAGTTGTTTTTTAAAAAATATTTTATTTTAACTTTTTCATTTTTACAAAAATACAAACACCTCAGTACAGCATCAGTATTACTTGTAGGATCTGTTGCATAAGGTCATTGGCATAATTAAAAGAAAAATAGAAGAAAAAGAAAAAAAAAGGTCCAATGCGGTGTCTGATGGTGCCGTAGAAAAAAAACAAAACAAAAAAAAAAGTACACTCCAACCCAGAGAGGAAAAACAAATCTTAGTCAGTAGCTCTATTACAAAGAAAATTACACAGACACGGATACATAGCAGTCGTTGGTTCATATAAGTCTAATCAGGCTGAGCCAGAAATGGCTTCCACATCTTCTCAAAGTAAGTTGGTGCCTTTACTCTACTAAGGCGGACCTGTTCTACCCTGGCAACGCAAGCCATTTCATTGCGCCACCTGTCAAAGCAAGGAGGTGAAGTAGATTTCCAATTAAGTAAAATCAATTTTTTGGCTGCAAACATGCCTGTAATAAGGGCCTGCTTACAATGGTCAGGAAGGTTCCACACATTCTCAGAGGAACCAAAGATTGCTAGGGCACAGTCTGGTTTAATATTTATCTTATAATGCCTTGAGAACCACTTAAATATGTCACTCCAGAAGTTTTCTAAAACTGGGCAGTACCAGAACAGATGTGAGAGTGAGCCTTCTGCCCAGACCAACAGTTGTTTTTCATGTGTTTATTTATATGACAATCTGCCCTTTCACCCTCAAATGTGATTAGAGAAACTGCCCCATAAAACCTTTTACATGGACAAAATGAAAGAAACTTTAGGAGGAGCAGCAGAAGTGGGATGTCTCTTATGGGACAGACAGAGGAGGGAAATTTGGCTGCAAAGTGATCGTCTTGCATGTTCTCTGAAAATACACAAAAACAAAGAAATCAGTAAGACAGACAACATTATGGTAGCATGAATTAACTCAAATTAAACTCATCCACATGGATACATTTATAAATGCTCCTTACTTGTCTATATATATGTATATATATATATTCAACCAGCAAGTTTTTTCTTGATGTGAAATGACACAGGCATCTATCAGAAGATAATAAGAGGATGTAGAATAAAAGTAACTTTAAGACAAAATTCGTGCAAGGGTTTGACTTGACTGTATGTATATAGTCCAATAGATAGTATAATATAGATATGAAGCAATATATACGTAGTTCTCCGGGTGTAATTTTAAGTCGGGTGTTTATATGAACAGTAAAAGAAGGTTTTTTTCTCATAGCGGACTTTTATTTGTAATAAAATAATCTGAATACTTCTTCAACCAACAGCATTACGTTACTACACTAACAGTATTTACAGCACGAAGGTCAGTTTTAATCTGTGATATCATCTACCTGTTTGGCCAGTGAGCCTCACTGCCGTTCAAATACACCAGACTCCTTTGACAGAAAGACCAAATTTACTTAGCAGAGCACAGATCTACCACACAGTCTCTTTTTTGGCGTTAATGTGAGGTACTTTGCTTCACGACGGTTGATAACTTCTTCAACCGCTGAAACTCACCCAGTCACACACACAGACTAAGCAGCTAGCTGCGCTACAGCAGCACCTCCCGTCACCTTACCATCTTAAATGTGCGTTTTTTTCAAAGGAGTCTGGCGCTGCTATATAGCGCGGCTATTTTCGGTTAAAGTAAACAAAACGGACCTTACTTTTCAACAGAGACGGTCCATCTCGATACAAATCATATTAATGATGTCCTCAAACACTTTTCACATCACTCTGAACGTGACAGAAGCAAACTCAGCACTTTAATGGACGTTGACAGCACACTGAGTCACAGTTTAGCTATATGTATAGTGTTCTTGCTCAGCACCGACTGTATATTTTTTGTACATATTAATAATTTATTCCCAAAAATATGAGAGAATAATGTCTAGATTCAAGAATAATGTAGGCTAATGCTACTAAGAAAACAAAGTTGAAGAGAAAAATATTCACTTACCTCAATCAGATGACTGTTGAGTTTGTGGTTGGTGCAGCCCTCTGATTCAGGCAGATTAGCTAGCACACGGCTCCGTGCACATAGCTTCGCACACACCGGGACACTCACACGCACGCCCGCAGGCACGCCCACACGCAACCCCACACACATACATGGAGATTTACTCTGCTCCCCATGGCAACCGGTGCATGTGTGCGTCCTCGTACGCGTGCGTGTGTGTGTTGGTGTGTAAATTTGTCAAAGTAGCTAAAAATGTTAGCTCCGTGAGCCTGTCAAAAAAGGCATTTTTGTGAAGGAACCGTAAGTCCTATCAGAAATCTGAGCAGACCAGGACCACCACAAGATCTTTCTGCACAATATTGGTGATGTTCAAGTCCCTAGACCCAAAAATGTTGACAGGAGAGCGAGAGAAAAAAGGGTGTCGGTTCAACTCTCCTCCTGAAATCTCCTCCTTAATTAATATGGGAGTCTATGGGACAGTTGGCCGGTAAACCCTTCACAAAAGGGCTGACAGTTCAAATTCTGTTTGTGTCTGAGCTACGGTTGGCGATTTAAATGACAGAGCACAAGTGTGCCTACTACTGTGGAAAAAATTATTTGTGTAGACCAAAATATGTGGCTAAAAGGACGATTTATCCAGAAATTTTTCTGAAAAATTTAAACAGCTTCTTCCACTCTAAGCGATGACATCACACACTCTAGCTCTGAACATTCCAGCAATACACACTAATGTTAAACTCAAAATTTATCTAAAATTGCACATGAAACTTTAAAAGTCACAGATCAAAAAGTATAAAGAATACTCAAAAAGTTGAATACAAGTTTAATAGCTGACAACTTTGTGAACATTTTAAAGTTTGAATGAAGTCTGTAGCTCAAAGTATGGCGAAGTAGTTGAAGCTCGAAATTGCCCCTAAAATGTGGATTTTTTTTGACCCCTCCCCATTCATTTCCTATGGGAAATTTTTCGCAGTTTCGATATCTTCACCAAAAGTCATAGCACACCATTCCCGAACGAGCCGCACGTTTTGATGTATAATTCGCATGGGTTTTCTCAAAGCTGTGGGACTAGTTACGCACCGAAATTTTGTACGGAAGAGGAATAATAAGAAGTGGAAGAAACATGACGAATAACAATAATGACTCAGGCTTTGCCCGAGTCACTACGCTCCATTGCTATTGCATAGCTATGGAGCGTAGTGACTCGTGCAATACCCCGTGTCACTAATGATCTGTTAAGAAGCCAAATAACCGTTACAACCGTTACGGGACCAACGGACTAACGTTAACAAGAATCAAAAACTATTTTACAAATTATACAAAATACACTATTACTAAAGATCATTCAATACACATATATAATCACTCTCAATATCAATATTGTTATGATTAGCAATTAAGACATTCTCAAATCAGCTGTACATTCATATTTACAGATTTCTATGTAACTCCTATACACTCACCTGAGGGATACAAGCCAGGTCTGACTTGTTTCCCCCAGTGATAGGCTTTATAAATGATTTGTTACCATGGATACAACATTAATATAATAATTATTAAATATAAAATAACAGCACAAAATAATAAAAATAACACAAATATGTACATCATACAACCATTAAATAAAGTTAAAATTAGTGACAAAATTGAATTCTATATTACAAGCTTTTGAACTACTATTACTGTTACAACTATTGTTTAATGTAACATGCCAGAGGCATATGTTACATGATGATATGTGAGGTTGCCCCGCAGTCGACCATCAGGCCCCTCACTTTGACACTGGCTGCCCCCTCACTCACTCGGAAGGCGTACTCTTGGTCCTCATCCGCTGTCTCCCTGTAGACTTTATGTGCGTCATCTCGGTCGCTGCGCTGGTGCTGTTTCTTTCTGCAGGTGGTGTCCTGGTGTGTGGCGCTCCTGCAGTGACTGCACAACAGCTTGCGCTGGCAGGCTCTGGCGAGGTGTCCTTTCAGGCCGCATCTGAAGCACGCCAGGTCTGCTGCTGCCCGCTCTGCTCCCCGGTCACCTGCGCTGTCGGGTCTCCCTCTCTGCTGCTGCATGGCCACCTTCATCACATTGTCAGCTGTTGCTGCAGTCCATGTCTTGTCTGTGTCCTTGTAGCTGCGCAACTTTGTTTTGAATTCAGCAAAAGTCATTGTCTCATCACGCTGTGTGACATGGACAGCAAATGGCTTGAATGACTCTGGCAAGCCATTCAAAACCATAGCCACCAATAGTCCATCACTTAAAGTTTCGCCAGCATTTCTCAGAACAGTGATTGCAGTTTCAGCGCGGATCACATATTCAGTCACACTTTCACTGTCTGACTTCTGGAGGGATGTCAGTTCTGTATAAAGATTGATGATATGTGGCTTGCCTCTACCTTGATAGTAGTCTCTCAAAATCTTTAGCGCTGCTCGCCTATCATCAGATGCCTCTCTCATTATCAATGATAAGCCCTTATCATCCAGGAATTGGATAAGTTCTGCATATGCCTCGCCATTCTTGGCTGCATCATCAACCAACTCATCTACGTCGTCTGTGTCAGGATCATTTAAGACAACATCTTTCAGGCCTTGCAGACGTAGGTGGCCCAAGAATTTTGTCTCCCAAATCTCATAATTCTTTTCATCTCTATTGATCAGAAGCTGGGACCAGCAGCTTGTGTCTGTGATCCTGTTATTCATGGTGTCAGCATCGTCATCACACCCAATCGTCTCTATGTGGGTTACTCTGGATTGTCTCTGGGCCCATAACCTGTTGGCAGGGTTATGCAGCAGGCGGCTTGGCATAGTAAACCAGAATAAAATAAGTAGACACCGAAAAATGGAGATAACAGAACTTCACTCAGGCGGTCTTTTGTTTCACTCGATGCACACAACTGAAGTCAGCTGTGGAAGTGCAGCCATTTATTGAACACACCCACAATTGTAAACACACAGCAGCTGCTCTGTCAATCAGTTCATCAATCAGTCAGCGAGTGACAACATACAACTTTTGAGTCTGTCCGCCAAACAAAGAAACTCAATTGAGAGCAAACTAGTCCGAACGCTGATTGACATAAATGGTTGTATATCATTAATTCATTTTACATCACAATTTGTCATACCAAAGAGAGACACATTCTTGACTTGAATCTGGTCAGGCCATTCTCACAGAACTGTCACTGTTCCCTTAACCCTCAGGCCCTGGCCCTGGACTCCTGGAATGGTGTGGAGGTTCACCAGACTTTGGAGCGTGACTATGACATCGTCATGGCCATGAGGGAGATCCGGCAGCTTACCATCAACAAGCTGTTAGACCTGGCCAATAGCAATCCAGCAGGATCAAATGGTATTATCAGTAGTTGCTCTCAAATCTATAACTTATTAACATACATGTTAAAATTTAATAGCCACTCACAATTTTTTGTCATTGCTACCAGCATCTCACCATGCCACAGTTAAGAGGGGCGTTGTTTGCTCGTTGTTGGTTCTGAAAAGTCCTGAATATTACCATTTATGCTGAGGTTGAGTCACAGATGGTTTGATTGATCTTTCTGGTCATTTCTGAGGCTATAATTGAATGCACACCGTTATCCCTTCCTTCATTTATTTCATTCAGAATCATCTGCTCATTTTTACTTTGAGTGATGTTCTGACCACCAAGCCACAAACTTGCTTTGCACAAAACAACAGTCTTTTGTTGTTTTCTTTGTTAATCAGACCTACAGTTAACACGGTTCCATATTTTTTTAAGTTGATGATGAATCTATGCTCCTTGCTTCTGTAAGAAGAAGTAAGAGAATTGGAACTTCCCTCATGATTGTGAATCTCATCAATTTGCAAGTCACACAGGGAGACAAGAACAATCAAATAAAGGAATTTGGATAAATCTGTAACGAATGCAGATGGTATCAAATTGTGTTTCCATTTCAGTTGAACACTGTCCAATCAAGCTCATATTAGTTTATCCCCTCTCCCCCAGCTGCTCTTCTGGACAGCATCCAGTCCCTGCAGTGGTCTCCATCCAGTTCTCTTCCTCTTTTGCCTCTCCAGCTTCTGGAGACTCTTCTCCCACTGTCAGACCTGGAAGCCTGTGTCAATGTGGCAGTGGACCTAATTACCTCTAATCACAAGAACATCAAGACTTGCCTCACTTTGCAGCCACCACCTTTTACTACAAGCTGAAGGCCACTGATGGCTATGTCCCTGCAACAAAATACCATGGCAATGTAACACTGCTGTGTGCCAGAACCAGCAGACAAAACCTGGGAGCTGACTACAAGCTCAGCAAGGTAACATAGATATGTATACTTGCGCACATATGCTCAAGTTTCAGGAAGATTTTGAAGTGTAAAATTTTGGAAATGGTGGTTTGACAAAATTATTCCCTTACTAGCTTTTTTCTTTCAACTGCATCTCACACCTAGTATATGGAATTTGTTCAGTCGTTATCCTGTGACCTAAGCTTGGAACTTCTGTGAACAGTGGGCATCATTGACTGGGAACAGGTCAAAGACCTGGACCAGCGGTCAGTAGACAAGCAAAGTACATTCAATGTGAAGATCATGACATGTGGGTGAAAGCTAATTAGGGGGACCTTGAGTTAAGATCAAAAACATTTTAATTATATTCCTTCTTAGGCTCCCCTGAATTCTCAGAGATCTTAAAATATTGCAGAGCCTGGGAGGTGTCATAGGGAATGTAATCATTTGTGTGCATGAATTATTTAATCATGCTGTATAATAGTTTTAATATATATTTAATATTTATTTAATATAGTTCTTATCTTATCTTTTACCTTAACAGCATTATTATTTATAATCATTAATAATCTCAT
Source organism: Euthynnus affinis (assembly GCA_029490765.1). NCBI lineage: Eukaryota > Metazoa > Chordata > Actinopteri > Scombriformes > Scombridae > Euthynnus > Euthynnus affinis. The sequence continues at coordinate 400,891 of CM055861.1, read as the reverse complement.
CATAGTGACAGGGTCTATCAGAATCTAAAAATGAATGATATTTTGTACTTTGCACCCCTCTTACTGGAGGCTGCAGATTTATCAACATATCTGTCCTGCTGCCTTCAGATGCTGCAGAGATTTAATGAAGTGAAGAAGAAGCTTTTCATACAGTATAGTGTCTGTGGACACAATGTAAGAATCAGCCACAGTAATGGTTGCAGGCTGATGTTTCCTTCTTTAACCACGTGAAACATTATTTTCTGTGCTGAGAAATTGAAATTACTTATTTATACTTCAAGCATTAATCAGTAATTTTGCAGCACATTTGCAGCAACCATTTAGTTTGTTCTTCAAAATCACCAAAGCAACAGCAGATTGATGTTGCACTAGAAACAAATGTGGTTCTGAGACTTCTGTCTGCACATCTAGGACCAAATTTCAACAAAACATAGCTTTGCAATATTTCATTTGAATGAACCTCCCACCTGTTTGCACCTCTCCTCCTACCTGTGCACCGTGTGCTCTGCGCTGGTCACCACAACACCACACAGATGGGTAAAATGAGTTTCAAGGTCAGGAAATACCAAACTGTTGGAGCACCACTTATTATGCCTCAGCAAAAATAGGGCCCATAGACTTTTACAGATAACCGGTGACATAGTAATTCTACATTTGGAGTCAAGCGCTTCTCCTTAGGATAAGCCCTGAGCTCCATTAAACCTGGCAAAAGATTTTTATTTCACTGTAGGTGAAAGTTCAAACTTTTCAGTTTTGCTGTTTAAATGCAGTGTCAATAGTGACATTATTGAGCGCATAGATGCATTTCCATATACTGGACACACTCTTTTATCATTAAAAAGAGAGTGTAATAATAACCAAATATTGCTACAGATAGTAAGAATGAACTTATTCAATGAATTTTTTAGGTCATTTGACTGTCAAGGTTTCTTGCTTTTATCCAAAAGGAAAACATCTTAATCCTAGGTTTTCTCATCATTACTGCATCTGTGTTCATCTTCATTCTTCTTTAATTGAAAACTTGGTTGAAAACTGATAGAAAAACGTGTACCATGCATTCTTTCTTTATGTGTTATAATTCATCTTAACCCTTTCATGCATAGTGGTCACTACAGTGGACAGCTGTTCAAAAGCTGTTTTCTTATATATGCATGGTTTTTTTTTGGTATAGTTACACATCAACCACCCTAATGGACTTTAGTGTGTCATCCCATACACTGCCATCCATTGGCCAGCCTTTGTAAGTGCAATAAAAATTTCTCAAAACCAAGATGGCCACCAGCTGGCCGGAAACACTCAGTCACTCAGGAATATCTTGCCAATCCTTCTATGGTAGTTGACCCTTGCAGTATCGATTTTACGTAGGGAGAAAATAACAATTAATCATCTGTCCACTGTGTTGGACATCATGCATCACTGACATCATTTCAACTACAATTATACTGTTACTGCAACTTTGTTGTTCTTGAAAATACTTGATCTGCAGTAACTTTAAATCAGTAGCTCTAAATCAATTGATTTATGTTATTATACTGTAACTTGCAGTTTTGAGGGGGCTACCCAGCATGCATGCTGCTTTGGGACCCATGTGGGGCCACTGTGGGTATAAAATGAGCCCACTGTGGGCCCCGTTACCGATGTGAAATGTGGAGAATGTGTGGGTCCCAAACTGTGGGGCCCAGGTTGCGCCTCACTTAGGGGCGTACTATGGGCACACTGTGGGCCCACAATAAGTCCCAATGGGACAGCCCACACTTTGGGCTGGGTATGGGCTGTCCCACTGGGGCACTACCTCCGCGCCACAGTTTGGGGGCCATACGTATTTCACATCTGTAACAGGGCCCACAATGGGCTCGTTTTATTCCTGCAGTGGCCCCACATGGGTCCCAAAGGTACATATTTGCTCCATAAGGATATTGAGGGAGCTGAGGATCCTGAGGATGCTGAGGAGGATAAGTATGCTGAGGGTGCTGAGCAAATGCCTGGCACCTCTAAAGAATGTCTGGTTTAGGAAAGAAGAATCTTTTGCATTTCAAGTCATGTGGAGCTCATGTGCTAATAAATGCAGTAAGACAAAGGGGAGAGGCTGTGGAGTCAGGAACAAGATTCAATGTTTTGCATTGCACTGAACAGTATTAGAATGTGTTAAAATATGTTAAAACATTATTTTAACAACTTTGAAAATATATATCATTTTATAGTTTTAAAATAATATAGAATTTTATTAATTGGTTTGTTAAATACATAGTACTTCAGTTGAAACCTCAAATGCATGCTGTCCACCTGAGTGGACGTGTGAAAAACTCCTTGAAAAATGCATATTTAAAAAAAATGAAGTTCAAATATTTTTTTTCATTCCTTAAGAGGAATAAAAATACTTAGGAAAAAAGATCCTGACTGAGTTTATCATAATTCATGCATGAAAGGGTTAAGAGTGATAGGCTATGCCTAATGCATGAACTGTGGCTGACATCTGATTGTAGCTGTGTCTAGGTCTGGCAGGTAACCATAAACAACTGAAGGGCCTCCCAAGGCCACCAATATATATCTGTGATTTTCCTTTGTGTCTTCAGAATTCTCCACGGAGACTCTTTACACTCTCTGCATATGTTCTGTTTGAATTAAAGAGACGCTTGACTTCAACCAACCTCAGTCTAACTGATATTTTCACCTATCAGTTTGGTCCCACGAGGCGGATTCCTGGTCGACCCTCTCTCTAGGCTGTAGCGGAGTAAAGTGCACGACAGAAGTCAAAATCCTTTTCCTGCCACGTTCAGTGATGAAGGCGCTTGCAGGCCGGAGAGGGTCGGGAGCCCCACGGATTCCTTTGTGAGGTGAGAAGTTTGTCTCTTTAATCAACATTGAGTTGTGTGAAAGGCCTAAAAATTGTAAGCCCAGCATCTGGCAATTGGAAGAGACTTTTGTGGTGATTTTATAGCTGTATCAGACTGGCAGAGAGAGGTGTGTCTACCTAGGTTAAAAGAGTTAAAAGTGTAAACCTAAAAAGACAAATTAAAATGTAAAAAAAATAAAAATAAAAAAAGGAGGTATAGCATAGGCTATTAATCCAAACTAGCAAAACAAAAACAAAAAAAACTAACAAAAAAAATAATTTTTTGGTTTCTTTAAACATGTGTCCTTTATGATAGTTGTTAACAGTGTCTCAGTGAAAAAGCCAGACAAGGGTAAACTCACGGTGTCAACAAATTGTCTGGAGATGCAAACCTAACCATGTCAACAGAAGTCTATATTTCACTGATTGGAACAGTTACTTGAGTGAACTCCATACAAACTGGTTGGCTGTTAAATAAAAGAATGAAATATGGGTACGAATCAAGGAAGACTCCAGCAGAGGAGTTAGCAGGGGATGCAAAGTTTATGTACATGCTGGATGGAGGGAGTGTGGATACCTTGAAAAATGGAAGAAGAAATCAAATTTAAAGGGGGCTTGAATGCTGAGGAACGTAGGAAACTATTTTGAAAGTATGTGAGGAGGATGAGAGAAAAGAGATAAGAGAGGGGCTACCACAGGCGCACTTGTGGCTGGAACAAGCGAAAAAGAGAAGTATGTGCAGAAAACAAAAGAAAATTTTGTCTATGGCTCATGTCGAACAGCAAGATAATGATGGGACTCATACTGTGGCAAGCTCTGTTGTCTTGCATTCTAGTGTTGTTAAACAGGTGCAGGCAGCCTCTCCGATCCCCGACCCCGCGTCATCCTCAACCCTAACCCTAACCCTGCTTGTAGGACAGTTATGAGGAATAAAAATCTGCCTTCTAGGGTTCAGTTGCTAAAAGAAGGGTTATCTGTGGTGTCCGCTTCAGGGCATAATCTTTTTGAAAGGTTAACAGAGAAAAGAGAGCTAGTGGGTTATTAGTAAAGCTCAAGATGGTGGCCTCTGATCATTGTCCAGTTAACCTCTTGGGGGGAGATGGTATGGCTGCTTTGCAAATTGGGGTTGTTCCCACAGACAGAGGGGAAAAATCAGATACAAAGTAGTTTTGTGATTGAAGCTAATGACAAGCCGTGTTTGTGCTATGGTATACACCCTGTGTCAAAGGGCCCAGCTGCTGTCACTGCTGACTTGAGAAGGGAAGCAGTGAGTATAACTAAACCCAAAAATGAAGTCTGTGAAGAGAGTGACGTGTGTCTTTACACATCTGAATTTCAGACAAGGACAAGACCCCACATATGAGGAAACCTTTCTCCAGAATCCCAGCTACCGACTGACTTTGACCTGACTGTACTGGGATGGGGGGGGGGGGGGGGGGATGTGAGGGTCGCACTGAGAGGGGACGAGCTGCTGGACAAGGTGTACAGAGGTCACACTGTGCCACACATCGGCCTTGCTAAGGGCCCTAGAACACGTTTGAAGGACTTAGGTGCTATGTTGGAGTTGGGGGAGGGGGCCCTAGCAGGTTGGGTTCAGAAAGAAATAGAGGGAGAGTGTGTATTTTTCCACTGCAGACATGGCCTATACAGAAAGGCGATGAATTGGGTAAGGGGGGGGGGAGGCCACGACCCATCTGCAGCCTTGTTTGAGCGACTCACATGAGTTGTTGTGTTTGTTGACAGAGGAGCAGGAAAAAGAATTAGAGGATTTGCCTTCCGAAATGTGGAGTACAGGGAAGGGTGGTGATATTGGGTTGTTACGCACTGCCACACCTGTTACTATTAAACCAAAAAGCTCTTACAGGCCGTTTGTAAAACAATATCCTTTGAAACCAGAGGCTGAGGAAGGCATCTCAGAAGTAATAGACAGTTTGATAAAACAAGGGGTATTGGTAGATTGTCCTGACTCACCCTGCAACACACCAGTTCTGCCTGTGAAAAAACCTACTTCTGGGTGGCGGTTAGTAAATGATTTACAAGCTGTTAACCGCACTGTAGTTCCACGAGCTCCCCATGTACCAGACCCATACACACTTTTGAACAACATAAAGCCTGTTAATGTCTGGTTTTCAGTGATTGATTTGGCGAATGCATTTTTCACCATTCCACTTAGCCCTGAGTCACAGTTTTGGTTTGCCTTTACTTTCAAGCAGAGGCGACTGAGGCTTACACAAGGGTTTCAGGACAGCCCATCTTTTCACAAGAAATTAAAAAATGCATTGACCTTTTTCAACCTCCTGAGGATGAGTCCCAAATTTTGACCTATGTTGATGATATTCTTGTGGCCTCCAGTTCACAGCAAAAGTGCAAAAACATGACTTTAGCCTTGTTGAAATATTTTGCTGCATCAGGTGATAAAGTCTCTAAGTCAAAACTCCAACTGTGAAGTCAACAAGTAAAATATTTAGGCTACACACTAACTCCTGAAGGCCGAGTGTTGGATGAACAGAGAAAAACAACTATTCTACAACTACTACAGCCTACTACAAAACGAGAGATGATGTCTTTTCTTGATACTTGCAACTTTTGTAGATTATGGATTGCTAATTATGCTGAAATAGCACAACCTCTGCAAAACACGATTTATGGAAAAGCAATGGCAGCGTCAGATAAGGTGGTGTGCACCGAGGATGGGGAACAGGCTTTCGTGAAGCGATTAATAGCCTCTTCATCTGTGTTAGCATTGCCAAACATGAAGAAAGATTTCATTAAGACAGTGGAGGAACCGAGGAATGATAACATCCACAGGACGGCCAGTAACTCATAGAGACCTATTGTTGAAGTTACTTGATAATATACAGCTGCCTGCCAAGGTCGCTGTCTGCAAGTGTGTGGCGCATACAAACAATACAGACTGTGTGTCTCGTGGGAATAGGAGAGCAGACGAAGCTGCAAAGAGAGCAGCCCGCAAGGGTGTTAGTCATACTTTTTCTGTTCAGGTGGATGAGGATCAAGTAACCACTGATCTTTTGATGGACATGCAACACAGCTCTCCTAAACAAGATAAACAGTTTTGGAAAACTAAAAGAGTAACCAGGACACAGATGGTCTTTACATCTGACCAGCAGGTAAAACAATTTTACCAAAATCTCTCTATCGCTATGCTGCTATGACGAGCCATGACGTTACTCATTAGGGGGGATGGTGCGATTAGTGGAACAAACGTATATGGCATATGGATTGGGAAATTATTTCAAAAAATATTGTTCACAGTGTTTGATTTGTGTAAAAAACAATCCAAAGGGAAATTATAAGGTTAAAGCTGGTTCTTTTCCAGAACCGGTGTATCCTTTCCAGTACATTGAAATGGATTTTATTGAGTTGACCAAATGTGAGGGAAAGAAATATGCATTAGTGATTGTGGATAAGTTTTCGAAATGGGTTGAAATATTTCCTGTGGGGAATCCAGATGCTGTAGCAGTTGCAAAGGCTTTGTGTAAACAAATAATACCATCGTTTGGGATACCAGAAAAGATTTATTGTGATAATGGGACACAATTTGTTAATCTAGTAATCACTAAAATGTCACAAAATCTTGGTATACAGGTTAAATACCTCTGTGCATATCATCCACAATCAGCAGGCTTAGTAGAAAGAACAAATCAATTAAAAGCAAGTTGAGAAAAGCAATAGACTGGGAAAAATTGGGTTTACTGCTTGCCTCTAGTGTTGACAGCAATGCATATTACACCTACCAAAGAGGGGTTGTCGCCCTTTGAAATTCTGTTTGGTAGGCGTTATCAAATTCCTGAATTGTGATACACACCAGCTCATGAGGCTGAGGACAGTTTAGCTGATTACATGAGAAAAACCCTGTGTCAAAGACAGTTGCGTGCAAATGTTTTACCACCTTATTTGTTTGATGTAATTTCAGAACCGGAATCAGAACTCAAGCCAGGTGATCTGGTTCTGATCAAAGTATTGCAGAGAAAAAAGTGGACTGAGCTAGGCTGGGAGGGGCCCTACACCGTTCTACTGACCACACCAACAGCAGTTCGAGTTGAGGGCCGGACCACGTGGATACACAAGGCACATTGCAAGCGAGTGCCACCAGGGAGTGAGTTGTGGGTCTGGGCATCCCTTTCAGCCATACCTCAGATAACCTGTGAGACTGGCTACAAAGGGGGCACTGTTTTGGCATTGTTCTAAAAGTGGGGTCTGAGGGTTTAGAGGGTGAAGGGCTGTCGGGCCGCTGCTGCCACCTGGTGGACTCGAGGAGTGCTGAAGTCGATTAATGGCGTCACAGAGGAGCGGACAAGCCGCATCCCATGCACAGGAGACACCAGCAACCATATCCTTTCTACAGTGGTGGTATTATTGGTTACTGTGTAAAAAAGTGATGACTGTTACACTCTGTGTTTTGATGATACTCAGTTGCATATGGTTCCTGCCTACTATTCATCCTTATCTACATTTGTCCAGAGGAGTTCGATCTCTGGAAGATGACATCATCAGCCACGCTCAGGATGCTTGGATGGGAATGCTTTCTGGAGGAAGGTCACATTCTACAATGTATACGCTTAACTTTTGGTATACATACACCAAGTATGTTGCTGAATCCAAGAACCGCTCTGATTGTTATGTGTGTAGTCATATGCCAATTGCTACGAACAACCTCCATGTGATCCCTAGACCTGTTAAAGACTTAAAGTGTTTGTTTCCTGATATCCTGGTTTCTAGTGTTAATTCATCTGTGTTAAACCTAACAGTCTTTAGGGCAACCGGTAGTGGATTGACTTCCTGCCACCCTCTTCAGGATGAAAGTTTTCTAGATTTAAGATTCTTAGAGTTGGGAGTGAGCCTCTGTTTGGGCCAGTTCACCTGAGACCTGAGATTAAATTTGATTGTTTTGCTCAAAACCTAGCTTTGTCTGAGTCCTCCTCCGTCAAAGTGGGAAGGACTCACAGACTGTGCTGGGCAGTAGGTGTGCACCTTATTTTACCGTGCCTGATGTCCTTGGGACATATCCACAGACTGATGTAATGTTTCTCTGTGGATACTACATGTATGCTCAACTTCCTACTAGCTGGGTGGGCTGCTGTGTGGCTGTAGTGCCGACTGATCATTCCTTCATCATTTCAGCCATGCCCCCACCCTGGTGAACGTCCAGGGGAGCAGCGTATAAGGAGAGATGTGAGTCAGCCGCATGATCCTGTCTGGGGCTCCAATGTTCCAGAAGACCATAAATTATGGTCCACAGGGGAGAAAGTCAGGCTGTCACTTGTTCCATCTCTCGGAGTCGGTAAGGTGATGCTGAGGATGGAGACCATGAACTACAGATTCTCCTGGTTTGTAAACACCGTACTAGCTATGTGGCAGGCTGAGCGAGAGGAGTTGCGAGGCCTTAGGGCTGTCGCTCTTCAAAATCGCATTGTGCTAGATCAGCTCACTGCAGCCTCTGATGATGTGTGTGCAGTCATAGGTGCCTCATGCGACACATACGTTCCTGCTAATCATGACGAGGGAGGCAATTGTTAATGGTAAATGGACCGTACTTGTATAGCACTTTTCTAGTCTTCTGACCACTCAAAGCGCTTTTTACATTACAAATCACATTCACCCATTCGTACGCTGAATGGTTACAGGGGCTACCATGCAAGGCCCCAACCTGCCCATCAGAGGAAACTAACCATTCATACACATTCACACTCTGATGGCACAGCCATCAGGAGCAATTTGGGGTTAAGTGTCTTGCCCAAGGACACATCGACATGCAGACAGGAAGAGTCAGGAATCGAACCACCAATCTTCCGATTAGAGGACAACTCGCTTTACCTCCTGAACCACAGCCGCCCTAATCTGACCTCTTTGCGTGATGCTGTTGATCATGAATAAATTTGACAGGTCCTGGTTCGTAACTGGTCCATGGTATGCTGTCTGCTTCAAATTGTTAACTCCATTTACTCCTTTCCTAATTCTGATCCTCATAGTCATTTGTTGCATCATTCCCATTCTCAAAGCACTGATTAGGAGGACTGTGGCTATGGTCATGCACCAGGAGGCGAGATATCAGGAGCAAATTCTACTGTTAGATCAGTGATGTAATGTTACAAAAGAAGGATTCTTTATGACGATTAATATTGAAAATCGTGAGAAGTGATATTAACTGATGACTCTGATGGAAACGTTGTAACATACAAATGTACTGGAGCTAAAACATTTTGTCATTTATGTGAGATTTATATAATCGAGAAGTCATAATTTTAAATCAGTTGTAAATCATTAGGGGTTAATTACTAACTTGAGAATAGATCATTTCAGTTGATTCCTTTTTTTGTATTATTATATCATGTAACTTCATAGTCACCTCTAAAATCTGTTTTTGTAAACATACAACTGCTTATGATGATTTTAAGTATGATTTTATCCTATATTACTTATGTTCAGGTCAATTGCATCCATAATAATGTGATACCTTTTTCTTTGATTTTGATTTTATTAATTTATGTTATAAAGTCTAAACAGGGGGGAAATGATAGAAAAATGTGTACCATGCATTCTTTCTTTATGTGTTTTAGTTCATCTTAAGAGTGATAGACTATGCCTAATGCATGAACTGTGGCCAACATCTGATTGTAGCTGTGTCTATGTCTGGCGGTTAACCATAAACAACTGAAGGGCCTCCCAAGGCCACCAATATATATCTGTGATTTTCCTTTGTGTCCTCAGAATTCTCCACGGAGACTCTTTGCACTCTCCATGTCTGTAGCATATGTTCTGTTTGAATTAAAGAGACACTTGACTTCAACCAACCTCAGTCTAACTGATATTTTCACCTATCAGAAACCAACTTGAACTTTCAGTCACCCTCCATAGGCTTGACTCAACCAACACAAATACACATACAGTACATATTTAAATGCTAAAGCATTGTCTGACTGACGTGTCTTTCTTTAGGTATGTGATGGCAAGGTGTCAGTCCATTATTGAGGGGTGACCACCACACCTTCTCGGAAGGAGAGGGGGTGGAGTCCATCAGCAGCATCATCATCATTAGTTCTGGGTATGTAGATTAGCTTTGGGAAAGAGAATCATACAGTAAGTCTTTGAACATTCAGAGCTGATGAGACAGGCAGGGATGTCCGGTCCGGCGAAAAATTCAATATTATGTAGAAATTATGCCCCCCCACCCCAAATTCACTCTCTAGCGCCACCTAGTTTCCGTATCTGCCTTCAGGAATGTCATAGAGACACGGGACCAACGCCTAATTGTTCGTCTGCTCAAGACCTAAAAATCATACGCTGACACCCCAGACCTAAATCCAACAGGAATTCCGATAATTCCAAAAATGTCGCACATTTTGCACATCTTCTAGCATTATCTCCTCCGAGACCGCTCAACGCCATGGCTTGAGATTTTAATATATCGCTCTTTACACTTTGCTGAACAACAGTTATGTACAACTTTATAATAGAAGGTCTGGTTTTCAAAATATCGGACTCCAAAGTTGGGGTGCTTCGGGGTGTTTTTTGTCCACTGCGGCCCACAGGAATGTCATAGACACATGGGACCAACGCCTAATTGCTCATCTGCTCAAGACTTACAAATCATACATTGACACCCCAGACCTAAATCCAACAGGAAGTACACACGAGTCCAAAAATGTCACTTTTCGCTTAAACATTATCTCCTCCGAGACCGCACATCGACATGGCTTCAGATTGTAATATATCGCTCTCTAACATTGTCTGAACAAAAGTTCTGAACAACTTTGTAATAGCAGGTCCGGTTTTCAAAATATTGGACTCCAAAGTTGGTGTGTTTTGGGGTGATTTTTGTCCACTGCAGCCCACAGGAATGTCATAGAGACATGGGACCAACGCCTAATTGCTCATCTGCTCAAGACCTACAAATCATACATTGACACCCCAGACCTAAATCCAACAGGAAGTACACACGAGTCCAGAAATGTCACTTTTCGCTTAAACATTATCTGCTCCGAGACCGCACATTGACATGGCTTCAGATTGTAATATATCGCTCTCTAACATTGTATGAACAAAAGTTCTGAACAACTTTGTAATAGCAGGTCCGGTTTTCAAAATATCAGCCTCCAAAGTCGGTGAGTTTTATAATGGTTGTCAATGGGAGAATCTCGCTTAGGTTTTCATTTTGGACGCTACGGCCCGTAGGAATGTCGCAGAGAAATGCACCCAACATCATATTGTTCCTCTCTTCAAGAGCTAAAAATCATACACTGACACCTCAGACCTAAATCCAACAGGAAGTCCTCAGTTTGTTCATGAAAGTCCTATTCTCTTCTGTCCCCTCTGCTGCAGCCAGCATGTGCAGGAGGGGGCGGAGTCTGGAGGTGACAGCAGCTCCCACACTCACAGTCTCCATTCAATTACATGAGTACTTTTCTGTTTGTCCCTGCAGTTTCTCATATTGCCTCTGCACACTTGATTGTACACATTTAAATCAGGTCATGAGGCTTACAAGTCTTTACTTTTATAAAAATGCACTTAATGAAAAGTAGCAAATTGAATTATTACATGAGTATTCTGTAATATTGAGAGGAGCAAAAAAGTCATGTTGTACGCATTTAAATCTAACTTTTATCAGGTCATGAGGCTTAAAAGTCCATACTTTAAAAAAAATATGCACCTGATTAAAGTATAAAATTGATTTCTTTTTCACACAAACTTATCAGAAGCTTTCCACACACACTTCTCCTTCAGCAGAAATGTGTCATTCTCACACCGTTGACATGTCATGTTTAGCCATGACAGGGAGCTTGCTACGACTTCACTGTAAAAGCTCCTGTCTGCAGTGAACTCCACATGGCTGCAGAGTCACGCCCCTCGCACCGGGCTCGCGGGCGGCGAGTGAGGCCCGTCCAACGCTGCTTGCAGCTTTAATGTTTTGCCTGAGTCTGCGTTACTTTTTTTTCGCTTTTTCCTGCCTGCCTTAACTCAATTGCCTTAACTTTTTATTGCTTTGTGAAGCACTTTGTAACATTTGTTTTTAAAAGTTCTATATAAACAAATAAACATTATTATTATTATTATTATTATTATTATTATTAGTAGTAGTAGTAGTAGTAGTAGTAGTAGTAGTATCATTATTAACCATTTACCTGTTTAACCTGTTGGTGTCCTGTGTTGTGCTTGCTGGCAAAGTAAATTCTTTTCATAATGATCCTGCTTTTTGAGTCTATAAGTGTGCTTTTGGGTCAAAAGTAGTATTTCTCAGTTTCGTATCCTCTTGCTTGAAAGTACTTCTACAACTTTTAGTTGCATTCCTAATGCTCTGATTTCTAATACTATTACTAATGTTTCAAGTACCTATGGAGCCCTTTAACTACTACTATGTAACTCAGTCTTTGTTTCCTCCTCTTGTTCCCTTCCAGACCAACTGTCATTTGAATGTCCTGCTTTTGTCTCACTTTCCTTCATCTTACTTTCTGGCCCACTTCCATTCTGTACATTTATGTCTATTTTACTTAATTTTTCCTTTTTATATCCTCTCTTCCCTATTACATTACATGCATTTCTCATGCATAGCTTTCACCCTGTTTGTATTGTTCTTTATCTGTCATTCCCTATATACCCTTCTAATTTATTTTATTTTTTCCACCAATTCTTCGTGCTTTTCCTGTTTACTTGTGTTTTGCTTACTCTCCCTTTTTCCATCTGCCCCTCCTTTCCATCTACCCCTCACAATTTTGTGATATTATATGCTTTCTGCTCCCTGTAGAAAACACAGTGACAATACAGATTCAGTGGTTCAGATTTGTTTACAATGTCAACACGTTCTCATCCCATCAACGTGTCAAATACTGCCGCTTGGCCCGACACTTCAAAATATGACGCTCTAGGTACCCGTTTCGCGTCAGTTCTGCACGCGCAGGGCTGATATCAACGGAGTAGTGATCCAGTCGAAATTATGCCGTTTATTCTTTCCTCTTGAAGTTCATAGACCAACGTGATAGCTTGTGGTCACCCTCGAAAGGTGCTAAACTAATGTTAGCGCATTCTGCCTGTTCCCATTTATCACTTGTTTCTCTCCCCGTGCTTTACTGCTTCTGTGCTGTTTGCTCCCATTTTTACATACATACACTGTCTTTTCAAAATATGTGCGGGGTGCGGGGGGTCCATTTTGTGGGACCTGACTACGCATGACGTCACTGGGAATTCCCATTGACACATTTAGGATTTCTTTCGACATGCAACACGCGCATAATACAATAACATCATGGTCACCATTTTCAATTACTTCTCCTTTGATTTCGAGAAAAACGATAGAAAGAGAGATCGTGATGCATTTCATATGTTTATCAAAGTTAACCATGGATGTATTATAAAAGTCCACCTCCAAAACAAACGACATTACCCGGCATGCACCACTTCTTCCGTCACCGCGATTAGTAACATATAAATAATAGCATATAAGCTCATTATCTGCTGTAATTTTGCCTCAGTGTTGTCGAGGCCAAAGACAAACCCTATTCTTAAATATATGATGTATTATATTGCATTGTCACATAGGTTAGATGCAGCCTCGTCCCCGTGCGCTTGTAATATATTTTTTGTATTGCTCTTATTTAGGTGTTTCCTGTAACCACGGAAATGTATTTTGAAAAGACTGTATGTATGTAAAAATGGGAGCAAACAGCACAGAAGCGGGGGGAGAGAAACAAGTGATAAATATAAACAGGGAGAATGCGCTATGAGAGTGGTTTAGCACCTTTCGAGAGTGGCCACAAGCTATTACGTTGGTCTATGAACTTCAAGAGGAAAGAATAAACGGCATAATTTCAACTGGATCACTACTCCGTTGATATCTATTGAACAGCCCTGCGCGTGCAGAACTGACGCAAAAGGGGTACCGAGAGCGTGTTGACAATGTATGCCATGTACCAGGTACAACATTCTTGACCTGAAACCAATTTTTTCTCAGACTAAATTTCCACAATTTATTCCAATTCCTGCAATGGCACATTGTTCCAGAGGATAAATACTTATTTTCTACTAGAAAAAAAAGTTATGGGAAGAAAATATTGATCCCAAGATGTAGCCTGTTGTTATTGTCCAGGTGTAGTATTATTTTTGTTTTAATTATAAAGTAAATAAACTTAAATTACCAAAGTAAAAAACATAAAAAAATAATAGTTTATTCTCTGCTATGCTTCAGAAATAGAAAAAATAACTGCTGTCGACCTACCTCTGACAGCATCACATTCAGGATGTATTTGATTCTGTCAGAAGAAACCATGTTGCTAATTTCAGCAGAGAAGGTGTTGAGAAAGTCAGGTATTTCACAATCCTGTCCAGCTAGGTGTCATCATCAAAGATGATTGGGACCCACCGTTCCCCAAAAGTAAAGTGTGGCTGAGACACCAGAGACAATGGCATGAAAAGTATGAATTAAATACTCTCAAATATTAATAATTACTCATTCCTGCATCCTTCTCTGGGAAACAATCTCAATGAGGTGGGACCAACCCTGTCTCAAACACTTATCTTGTAGCTACTCCTTCAGTTCCAGGAATTCCAGGAATATATATTAGTCCAGGAAGCAGAATTACGCCAAATGTGGCTCCCTCTCCACAGTGGACAAGTGTGACTTTAATTCTCATCAGTGTAACTCACTTTAACTTCCATGTGACATGTACTGTTGCAGCTTGCTGTGGAAAGTGATGTGGCTGATGCCAAATAGGCTATGGCTCACCCTCATATAATAGCCATTATACAGTACTTTGGTATCAAAGTGTTTCCTCTGTTATAGTATAGTACATTTAAGCATGATGGAGTGTCTAGCAGAAGACACCAAGCAGATTGCAACTATCACAACCTTATTACTGTTTCTCTATAGAAACTGGCAGTAGATTTCACAAAAAAATTATATTGTTTAATTTGTGTTTTTGTGCGTCCCCTTTCATATATTGCGTTTTATTACATTCTGATACATCACAGTGTATGCTCCTCAATTTGGTCATTTGTCTTTAGCTACAAAGTTTTGGTAAATAGTGGTCTTTAGGAAATGGAAAAGTAATATGATGTCAGAAGAGTTCAGGTTCATGACATTTTCCCCACTTGCTACTCATGACTGTGGTTTGACCAGTCTATCTATAGGGAGCAAAAAAAATCAGTGAAATCACCCTTTTTTGCATTTTCACAAATGGAATAAAGGTTTCACAAATCAAAAACTGTGTTTTTAAGACAGTTTAGAGTAGATTATGATGATAATCTAGTCTAGGTTTGGCTAGTCTATCTATAGTGGTTTTTGATGTGGACCTCATCTAATGTGGTCTGGATGAAAACAAAAACAGTGAAATCGCCCTTTTTTCCATTTTCACAAATCAGAAATTGTCTTTTAAAGACACTTTAGAGCCTCTATGATAATTTAGTCCAGGGTTTACAGGTCTAAGTGTAGTGGTTTTTGATATGGACCTGGTCTAATGTGGTCTGTATGAGAAAAAACAGTGAAATTGCCCTTTTTTGCATTTTCACAAATAGAATAAAGGTTTCACAATTCAAAAACTGTGTTTTTAAGACACTTTAGACTCTCCATGATAATCTAGTCCAGGTTTGGCTAGTCTATCTATAGTGGTTTATGATGTGGACCTGGTCTAATGTGGTCTGGATGAGAAAAAAAAAACGGTGAAATTGGCCTTTTTTGCATTACATTTTGCATGCACAATACAAATTCAAATAAGCTTTATCGGCATGACAGATCAGAAGCCTATATTAACCACAGCACTACAGAAAATTATTAACACTGACAAATTAATATTCATACAATAATATGTACATATAAACAATAGTATTAAATACAATATAGTAAAATGCATTTTTACAGAGTTCCACTGGTCCCATAAGGAGTTAGACTCTATACTCTCTTCAAGTAAGCACAGCTGTTTCTCAGTATGGTTTATCTTTTTGGTTTTGATTGTATTTTGATATGTCTTGAGTGCTTCACAGTACTGAAGGCGAAGGCTCTGTGTTTGAGGTTAGATCATTTTCTAGCTTCATTTCTCAGGTTTTGACATTCTTTGTCAAACCATTGGTTCTTTTTTGTTGTTTTTCTTTTATTTGTACGTATGTTTCAATATACCTTTATTTGATGTTCTGTTGAAGATGTAATTTATATTTTGGACAGTCTGGGTATTCTGTATACTTTTGTAGTAATAACTGAATCTCCTCACTATTGCTGGCCTCTTGGTATTTCTCAGTGCTGTCTGGGGCCCATCTGTATGTGCCCATCTGTCTGAGGTTTCACAAATCAAATACTGTGTTTGATTGACTCTCTTGATTCTCCATGATAATCTAGTCCAGGTTTGACAGGTCTAATTATAGTGGTTTTTGATGTGGACCTGGTCTAATGTGGTCTGTATGAGAAAAACACAGTGAAATCACCTTTTTTTTTTGCATTTTCACAAATAGAATAAAGGTTTCACAGATCAAAAACTGTGTTTTTAAGACAGTTTAGAGTCTCATAGTGTGAAAGATCTGAGTTCACCCCTCCCTGTCTGCTTCCTTTTCCTTGGCTGACAGGTCTGTGCGTGACAACCACTTGCGTGACAAAACTCCTGTTTTGATCAGAACTCGCTTGGAAAAAAAGCTATTCTGACTCGTATATGAGAGATTCTGATATAAAAAGAAGAAAAAGTTATAAAAAGACAAATACTTTATTTTTGAGTCTAACTTGCTCAGAAAAGTCGATTCAGACAGTTTATTAAGACGAACAGATGTAATAAACACACTCTTCTTTTTTTGCCTGTTTTGATCACAACTCACTTGGAAAAAATCTATTCTGACTGTTATATAAGAGATTCTGATGAATAAAGAAGAAAAAAATATAAAAAGACATACACTTTATTTTTAAGTCTAACTCACTCAGAAAAGTCGTTTTTGACAGTCTATTAAGAGGAACAGATGTAAATAAGCATGACTCAAGCTTTAAAATACACACACTTCTTTTCTTTTCCTGTTTTGATCACAACTTGCTTGGAAAAAGCTATTCTGACTGTTAAATAAGAGTTTCTGATAACAAAAAGATGAAAAAGTTATGAAAAAAATACACACACTTCAAGATTTTATGTGATCCTTACGGACATCCAAATATCATATTAAAAGTTAAATACATAATGGATCAAGGTAAATTCAGAGGTTGAAATTTTGAGGCCTATATGTCACAACGTCACACAAAGAAGTGTGTATTATGTGAATGTAGTATGTGAAGTGTGTGATTAGTATATGAAAATAGTATATTCAGAAGCAGATTCTGAATATACTATTTTCATATAACTTGTGTCTATACATTGGTTTTCTAGGATGTTCTTTCACATACAACCATCAGATATGACCTGTTCTGAATGTACATGTGCATTTTGGAGGCACCCTTATGCCAAAATGTCCTTTTTTGAATCCAGCGTATTCGGTCATAAATCATTCATTATTATTTAATTTTCTGCACATCCAAATTTCTCTCTATATATAATGAAAACTGTTATGCATATCAGCACAGATTGCAGTGTTTCCCCTAGGTTGACTGACTTGGCCTGGCTGGGGAGGTTGATTAGCACATTACTCTGTTCTCTGTTTAGCATCGTCAGGCTAGGCATTGTTGCTCACACCCTTCATTTTCCAGCAGTTGGGGAAACTGACATGACTTTTCTTGGTCTTGACAAGCTGCAGCACTTTACTGTACATTTACTACCAGATTGTGACAGCTTACTGCTAACCTTTTCCTCTGATCCACTCACATTCACCATCACTTTTCTGATGCTGGCTCTATTGCTTATCGCCATGAATGTATTAAGAGAACTGGATACAGCCTTTTTGCCTCCTAAATGCCACACACATTTGAATAGCAATTTCAGCATTTGATTAGTACCAATTCTTTTACAATTTGATTTATATTTGACTCCTGAAATTATGTCCAACAGCTCAAATTCCAACAGCTGCACACAACACTGGTTGATGTTACTGTGGCTAGCTAGCAAACATTTGCTAACTGCTAATATAGAGTGACCTAAGCAGTGAAAATGAAGACTAGTGATGATTATAAATGTGTTTTATAGTACTGAGTGGTAGAAGTAAAGAAATGTCTGACATATTCTTTGTTTGAACTACTTATGGGAAGTAAGACCCCAATGACAGGCTCTTGTCAGATTTTCACACACGCACTGTACCTGCATCATGTGCCACTGCTGAGGGCGGGGGAAGGGGAGAGGGGGAGGGGTTACAGTGAAAATATTATACTAATATTGTAATATATTATAATATAAATCATATTTTGTCATCATAGATACTACACATATGTCTCAGGGGAAATTTTTATCCATTTAGATGCAAATACACCTATAGGAGCACTTTGAGAGGAAAATTTGTCAAAAAAAATTTGGTTTATATGGGGCAGAACACTGACATTCACATTTTGGCATCGGAAATAAAATTTGCCATTGAAATCAAACCTTACAATTGAAAAAAGTGTATTGTCATTGAAAAAAGCTCCACTGAAAAATAAAACACTTTAAAAATTTTAACATTTTAAAAAATTACAATCTGTCAATCTTATTATCTTATTTTATTTCGGTATTTTTGCATTAAGATTTGTTTTCCAATGTCAATCATTTTTCATCATGTCTGTCTTTTTTCATCAGTCAATATAAGTTTTTTTTAGTATCACCGGTTTTCAGTTTCAACTTTGTCTTTTTCAGTTTCAACTTTTTTGAATGTGAAACTAATTTCATAGTAATTTTTAAAATACCCAGGTAAGCTTTACATCTTGTTTTTCATATCTGAAAAACAAGATGTACCTGTAAATAACTGGTATATGACAATGTCCACAGTGAAACATTATATTGGACAATGATATTGAATGGGATATATTACTGCATTTTACTGTCATTTTGTTGAGTTTCTCTCCTCTCTTCTGTTTCACCACAGGCGGGGCTGAGCGATCCTTGGAGGAGAGACTTCAGTGAAGCATGTGAAGTACTTGATTGATGACAACTACAGTCATTGCATTACTGCAATAAAATCTCTGTGAGTAAAAGGCCAATAAGAGTAATTTAATCCATGCAAAAGATGGATAGACAATATTGGGGGCTTTTAAAACAATATGGTAGAGATTCAATGGTAACTAACTCACTGAGAGAACACCACTCTGACAGTTTCAGAACAGGAGCTGGAGTAAAATCCAGGACCGGGCACCCAAACACACACACTTGTCTCTCTGAGCGTAACTAACTCGTGAGAGAACACTGTTTTGACACTTTCAGAACAGGAGCTGGAGTAAAATCCAGGACCGGGCACACTTGTCTCCCTGAGCCTAACTAACTCACAGAAAGAAGAAAGTTCTGTTTCAGAAAAGGAACCTGTGTAAAAAGCAAGAGTTGTGACCCAAACACATGTGCTTGTCTCTCTGAGCCTTACTAATTCACAGAGATGACGCTCTTTTGACAGTTTCAATACCGGAGCCAGTGTAAAAAGCATGAGCAGGCGACCAAACACATACGCTTATCTCTTTGTGCCTAAATAACTGGCCAAGAGAATGCCTTACTGACAGTTTCAGAACAGGAGCCGGTGTAAAAAGCAAGGGTTGTGACCCAAACACATACGCTTTTCTCTCTGAGCCTAACTAATTCGCAGAGACAACGCAGTTCTGTTTCAGAAAAGGATCCCGTGAAAAAGCAAGAGTTGTGATCCAAACACATACGCTTGTCTCTCTGAGCCTTACTAATTCACAGAGAGGACGCGTTTTGACAGTTTCAGAACATGAGCTGTTGTAAAAATCATGAGCAGGCGACCAAACACACATGCTTGTCTCTCAGAGCCTAACTAATGTTAGAAAAAAGACATATACTTTATATCTGACTTAAACTTGCTCAGAACACTTGTTTCTGACAGGTTTAGAGGATGAACAGGTGTAAATGAACAAGAAATTTTTTTTAATTCAACACGTTCTCATCCCTAACGCGTCAAATACTGCCGCTTGGTCAGTGGCCCCACACTTCAAAATATGACGCTCTAGGTACCCCTTTCGCGTCAGTTCTGCACGCGCAGGGCTGTTCAACAAATTTCAACAGAGTAGTGACCCAGTCGAAATTATGCCGTTTATTCTTTCCCCTTGAAGTTCATAGACCAAGGTAATAGCTTGTGGCCATTCTCGAAAGGTGCTAAACTAATGTCATAGCGCATTCTCCCTATTTATATTTATCACTTGTTTCTCTCTCTTTCTACTGCTTTTGTGCTGTTTTCTCCTATTTTTACATGCATACACTGTCTTTTCAAAATACATTTCCGTGGTCACAGGAAACACCTAAATAAGAGCAACACAAAAAATATATTACAAGCGCACAAGGACGAGGCTGCATCTAACTTATGCGACAATGCAATATAATACATCATATATTTAAAAATAGTGATTGTCTTTGGCCCCGACAACACTGAGGCAAAATTACAGCAGCATGTTACTAATCGCGGTGACGGAAAAAGTGGTGCATGCCGGGTAATGTGGTTTGTTCTGGAGGTGGACTTTTGCAATACATCCATGGCTAACTTTGATAAATCAAATGAGAAGTAATTAAAAATGGTGACCATGATGTTCTTGTATCATGCGCGTGTCGAAAGAAATCTTAAATGTGTCAGTGGGAATTCCCAGTGACGTCATGCGTAGTAAGGTCCCACAAAATGACCCCCCCCCCCCCCCTCATAACACCCCCTTTTTATTGTCTTTTTACTTTAGAATGAAAACAAGAGGATTTTTCTTTTCTTTGTTTAATTCGGGAACAAAGCCCTCGGAGTTGTGCTTAAATAATAATTCGCAATTCACTTTGCATGCTGTTAACTGGGAATGTTTACATCTCGGACGGGAAACACATCACGTTACTTCGTCTTCTTCGTCGCTCTTTTGACAGACAGTGGATGGCTCAACGAACCAGACAGACTAGCGAACCCACGTGTGTCTACATTGAAATGACATCTTCATTCTTGAAAACCCGAGGTTGCGAGTTGGTGGGTTTTCAGTCCGCCAAAAGAGTCCCGCGTAATTCAAAAAATGTTGGCGCGCGCGCAAACACACACACACACACACACACACACACACACACACACACACACACACACATGTCTAAAATAAAGCAACATCTTTACGTGTTCTCAACATAGATCATCTAGATGCAGTGTAATTAGTCTGGTTGTTGTAAATATTTGATATATTCAGTAGTTGTGTTGTTTTATGAACCTATTTTACGACTCTAATTTACAAAACAGAAGAACTGCCATCCCCAAAACGCCGTTTATGAAACACTCACTAAAATATCTTAAACAAACCAACATTTTAACTTTTTGTTAACATAGACCATTTAGATGCAGAGTGATTATTAGTTCGGGTGTATTAAATGTTGATATATTCAACAGATAGACCTTTTCACGACCCTATCTTACTGCCCGACTCTACAACCAGAAAAACTACAACTGTGGTGCTTGTGTGTGTGTGTGTGTGTGTGTGTGTGTGTGTGTGTGTGTGTGTATGTGCGTGACTCTTTTTACGTGTTGCTGTGAGACTAAAAAAACCCAACCTCTGTGCCACCTCTTGCATGCCCTGAAAGCTGTGTGTTACCTGCGCAATGGCAGCAGTGTCTAGAGCTCCGTAAAATACTGACACTTTGAAGTGCATTTAATAGCCTTTTTATCTTCGCATAACTCATCAAAATGTCATTTGGTGCGCCTTGTGCGGTTTTGTGGAAATGAAGGCGGAATACCCCATGACTGAGCAAGATTTTGGGCAGTTTCTTTAAGGCTGTGAAACTCCCCTCCGAGACACACAAGAGTCTCGGATGAACTGGCTGCGAGATATTCAATTCAATTCAATTTTATTTATATAGCGCCAAATCACAATATAAAGTCATCTCAGGGCACTTTTACATGGGGCAGGTCTAGACCATGCTCTTTAATTTACAGAAAGAGAAACCCCATGAGCAAGCACTTTGCGACAGCGGGAAGGAAAAACTCCCCTTTAAAGGGAAGAAACCTAAGGCAGACCCTGGCTCGGGGTGGGCGGCCATCTGCCTTGACCGGTTGGGTTGAGAGAGAGAGAGGGGGGGGGGGGGGGGGGTGTACACAATGAAAGAAAACAGCAACAACAACAAGAAGATATCAGTGTTTTGTTTTTGTAGACTTTGTGAAACAGTATTGATCGTTTCCAGAATTTTACCCTGTATCACAGTTTGAAGGACAAATTCAAAATGTTCCATGCTATGTTTGAGTCCCTCGGCCTTAGCACGCTCACCTGACTTTTTAGGCAGCAGAATTTCTGGATGCCCAGCGCGTCGGCCGCAACCAGTTAAGTGCTGGGTGCCCTGTCACTTTGAATTGTGACTCAAGGGGCCCTATTTTAACGATCTAAAGCGCAGGGTCTAAAGCACATCGCGCAATTGCATTTAGGGTGTGTCCAAACCCACTTTTGCTATTTTAACGGCGGAAAAATGGTCGATGCGCCAGGCGCATGGTTCAAAGGGGTTGTACTTAATCTCCTCATTAATCATGGGTGTGTTTTCGGCATAACATGCAATGAACCAATCACAGTGTCATCTCCCATTCCCTTTAAGAGCCAGGTGCGCTTACTCTTAGGCGGATTGCTCTTATGACGGCGCATTTGCCAAAAGGGAGCGCTTCTCTTCTCGTGCCCAAAGGAAAAGCGCACGATCCATAATGCACACACTGGCCCCTGCTGCCCCGAGACCCAGACCACCAGTTTAAGATCCTGTTCATTCATTTGCTGCAATTTTATCCTCGTTTGGTTTTAGAAAAAATCGTTTTGTTCAGTCATGGAGTAACAGGTCAAATCAGCGGAGTTTTAATTGCTGAACGCGTGGAAACCTGATCACTGTAATATCAAAACTGTTAAAGAATATATATATGAATATAGAAGCAGTGCAGATGTATTCCCTTCGTGAGTTTAATAATTGTTTTCACCTCATTTATTTCCTCATGTGTTCCTCATGTCATTCTGTATTGATGAAGCAGAAAAGTCGATCTGTGTCTGATCAGCTGTTGTCAGTCTGTTTAAATACCTACGTGTCATAATTTAGTCAAATAATTAAACAATTTAATCCATAATTACTGCGATTAGTTAATTCTGATAAATATTATGACTGACATGTAATTTCTTGAATTCTATTAATATATACAATAATAATCTTTCACATTGCAACACTTTTATGTGTTACCTTTTGCGTGTGTGCGCTGCTGTGCGTCCTGTGTGTGTAACAGTCAGAGAGTATGTTGTGCACCTGCCTGTGTAGTTGCATAATGCGCCCTTAAAATAACAATGTGACGTTGCGCCATTGACTTTAGACCAGGTTTTTGTTGGTCAAAAGCGCAATCGTTCTCTGCTTCCTCAAGATAGCAATGCGCCAACAATACGCCTGACCACACCTTACTTTTAAACCAACACGCCCATGGGCGCACTAATGGGCGCAAGTGTTATTGCTATTTTAACAACGTGGGCGCTGGGCGTGAAAATGACAAATGCGCCGATCTTAAAATAGCAATGAGCCTTGCGCTGCGCTTAGCGACACACTGTACCGGGCGTAAGATAGGGCCCAAAAACTTGAAAGATGTTAATATTACCACTTAAAAAAAGATATAATTTCTGTACAGTATCATAGTATTCTGTTACTTTTGTCACATTTTGGCATGCATCGTTCAGCACCAGGTTTAAGACTGTGAGACGCACAATGAATGTAGATGGCATTAGGTTCCCTGTCCAAAACTCGTTTTTGCAACCCAGAGTATGTGCCACTCACTGTAGCTGCACCATCGTAACCCTGTCCTCGGCATTTATTTAGAGATATTCCCTTCTTCTGTAAAAGTCCAACAATCTCTCTCTCTCCAAACCAGATGCGCTTTGATCGTGGACTGCGTGGAAACCCATGAAGCTTTAATTTATTTTCACCTCTAATGGATTATCCTTTTCATCATTTGGAATGGTAACATATCGAATCACCTGATTCAGTTGATCTACTTTAGAAATGTCTTGAGCTGTGTCCATTATTACAGAATAAAATTCTGCTTCGTGGATTTCTTTCATTATTTCGTCTTGGGACGTTTTGTGCCATAACAGAGATAATTTCGTTCTGAATTTTTGGGCTCAAGTATCTTTTTACATTTACTGGCAATTAAGCTCTGTAATACAGGGCCATATCGGCCAAGAAGTTCTATGACGGACAAAAAGTTTCCGTTGTTTATTTCTCCCAATTTCGAACAACCTGCACGGAAACGGAGTTACTGGATGCAAGTGTCATGGTAACATCAACAATTCTGCGGGCCTGCGCTCTCCCTGTCATGGCGCTGAAGCTAAGCTTTTAACATTCCGTTAACATTTTTATTATAGCTTGTGTTTTTATTTATGAAATAGCCTATCCTGTATTTATGACACTTGTTTGGCAGTAACTTAGCAATATATTTCTCTGTGTGTGGGCTGTAGTCGTTTTTGTGCCTAAAGACTACGATACCAAGTGGCTAGCTTACACACAGCTGGTGCAACCCAGTGCAGAAATCATTATTTATAGCCTAACCCCGTAGGTTAGGCTATATGAAAGCCTAATAACATTATATTATTCCGAAAAAAAGAAAAAAAAAAACAGCATGACATATAGGCAAAGTAACGTCACACAATAAGGCTATTTAAAAACTGTTCATCTTGCCAAAATGGTTGATAACTGTATAGTAGCTGAACATTGTCAACTATGCAGGAACCCACCTACTGCATCCTTGTTCACGTCTGACAGGATTTAGAGTTCCAAATAAGACGTTATTTTTGTTAGTTTGGAAGAAAATTCCTCAGATTTCTCTTTGTTGTGCCGCTTTTGGGCACCGCTCAGATGTTTTCGTTTCATTTTGTCTCTGACAGCGACAGCGGTGCCGATGCTAATGTATTAATTGGACCAAAAGTTCCTAAGTATCAAATATTTGCTTTATGTGTATGTTCAAAATACAGAAAAGATAATGACCGGACCTAGGGGTGAAAAAACAAAGTTTTACAGGCGACCCTCCCCACCCCCCATTCATATAAGGGTATAGTATACTCCGTAAAGTATACGCTGCGGGGGTATACTTATAGCCCAGATGCACACGGTGCATAAGGAAGAAAATAGAGAAAACAGGAGAAGGAAAGAACGCCAATCTACAGGTATGTCCTCTTTTGTTAACATTAAAAAGCCGTTTTGTGTGTAACCTTAGACGTTTCATCTGTAGCAGCTAATGATGCTAGCTAGCTATTATAGCTGTTGAAATGGATATGAATCTAGTAGCAGCTATTTGGATAACTGCTCGTTCCTACAACGTAAGGCACTGTGCTGAAATTTCACTGACCAATATCTATAAATAACGCTATAAATAATGATTTCTGCACTGGGTTGCACCACTTGTGTGTAAGCTAGCCACTTGGTATCGTAGTTTGCTTATAACAGGCTAATATCTACTCTGTAACCATCCAGATGCACCCAGGAAATATCTGAAGAACACAGAGTATATATATATATATATATATATATATATATATATATATATATATATATATATATATATATATATATATATATATATATATATATCAAATGCCATGTGAAATGTGGGCCTTTTTTGGTAAATACGTGGTGCTCGCAGGTATGTTTATTGTGGATGTGGGGCAGTTCTGATTTATCAGGGGCCTGTTGCAGAAGGCAGGTTTAGTGAAAACTCTGAATTTGTTCACCCTGAGATGAGGGAAACTCTAGGTTTTCAGTTTCAGAAAGAGAGTTAACTTAAACTTGGGGACAGTTACTGCAGCAACTGACTCTGTGATGCTAACCTGCTCGCTGGCAGCCCTGAGTTTCTCTCTGTCTCCTCCCTATTAACTCAGTCCGTATCAAAGCATTCAGTAGCGGAGGTTTACTATCTAAATCCTTGTTGGATATTAATTTAGTTTCTCAGAACTTTCTAAAGTTATCGCTTTTATGTTTTTCTCGCATTCAGATATTAAACAGAGTGAGTTTAGCGTCAGCTCAGAATAAAATCGACAGCTCTTAGTTTGTAAGAGCAGCTCATGCACTGAAATCATAATCACATTGTGCTAATGTTTATTAGCAAATAATATGTAACCTCAATTTAAATTTGAAATATCAGGAAGAAGCTTGAGACACGTGGGCTCAATGAATAATATATCTATATATAATATATAAAATATAAATAATAATATCTCCATCACTCATGATGTGATTGGTCGCATTCCTATAATATTGTAGATTATATGTTGAATATTTCCGAGTGAGCAGGATTGTGGTGCAGTTGCAGAATGTTGTTTGAAAGTGAGATTTTTAAATAGTGAGCATAATCTTAACGTGTTTTAACAGCATTTCAGTGTGACTATATACTACATTTGTTGAAGCAGCAGAAATAAAGTCACTGAATGCTGTTGAGCCGAAATACAAATAGATGTCTAAAAATTTAAAACAGTATTTTAATCTTGACGGCTTTTTAAGAAATCACCGAACACATTATTACTGAATCAGATTGAGAGCTTACGGTCACATCTGTGTTTTTGATCTATGCTTTTTAAATCTATAACTATATTTTTCATCTTCAGTTGCTGCTTCCTGTGTTTTGTCCGTCAGATTAAAGCTGAACAAATATATTTAAAATGTAATGTAGCTGCATTCTGATACACAGTAAAAATCGACTTTATCATATCATCATAGTCTGCTAAATGATGGATTAATGGACAACACTTAGTAAAACATTATTGTGTTATAGTCACTTTTCCCGCTTTGACGCAGGCTCTTTTTTCAAGATAAAAGATGTGCAACATGCATTCATATCTCTACATCCACTGGATTAAAACAGAGACTGCCCTTTGTTTACCTGTTGCCATGGTGACTCGTTGCATCGCAACCCTGTCTCCTCAAAATTACGTTCCCCCACAACTAATTTGCATTCTCAATTACGTTTCTCAGAAAACGTATTTTGTCCGCGATTACATTTGTTTGTAATGTATCACAAATACGTTTCTAATCAACATATTTTTGCTTTCCTACAATGCTATTAGCTATTTTAATTCGAACAACCTTTCTCTACTTTAACATACATATATTGGGGACAGGCCTACGCATTTTCTAAACAAACCTGGATTTGTCCTTTTTCAACGTGACGGTACTCATTTTAATTAATGGATTGATTTATAATTGCTGTGTATCTTGTATCTCCACTGACACCGGTTTTTAAGTAACCGCCTGTCATTGCTGTGAGGAATAAAATCAAAGAAAGACATGACGAACTCAAATTATCTGGCCATTGTTGTCTAACCTCATAAGAAGGGACTGAAAAAAGAAAGAAATCCTAAACGTGTCAAAGGGAATTCCCAGTGACGTCATGCGTAGTAATGTCCCACAAAATGAACCCCCCGACCCCGCCCCCATGCCCGCCCCCTACAACGCCACCTTTTTTCCGCGTTACTTCGTCTTCTTCGTCGCTCTTTTGACAGACAGTGGATGGCTCAATGAACCAGGCAGACTAGCGACCCCACGTGTGTCTACATTGAAATGACATCTTCATTCTTGAAAACTGTCTAAAATAAAGCAACATCTTTACTTTTTCTGAACATAGATCATCTAGATGCAGTGTTATTAGTCTAGTTGTTGTAAATATTTGATATATTCAGTAGTTATGTTGTTTTATGAACCTATTTCACGACCCTACTTTACAAAACAGAAGAACTGCCATCCCAAAAACGCTGTTTATGAAACACTCACTAAAATATCTTAAACAAACCAACATCTTAACTTTTTGTTAATATAGCTCAATTAGATGCAGTGTGATTATTAGTTCGGGTGTATTAAATGTTTGATATATTCAACAGATAGATCTTTTCACGACCCTATCTTACTACCCCACTCTACAACCAGAAGAACTACTACTGTGGTGCTTATTTGTATCAAGAAGCATGGCGAGGCTCATGGGAATTGTAGTTTTAAAAACATATTAGCGTTTTTTTTATATAATTGGAAGTTGTAAATACTAAATTGAGGGAAACTAGGCCTGGGACGGCTTGTGTCCATGAAATGTGAAAATTAAAACTTTGTCATAGAGCTACACCAAATACATTTTTGTAAAGGTCTCGGCTTGGAAAGTAACATATTTAAGTATGAAGATCCTACATGACTCCTGCTTTGAAAAACTGACCTTTGAACCTTGACCTCAGTGCACATTTGAAGGCTTATAATTCATCAACAAAAGGGGGTACAGACATGGGACCAACTGTTATAGAGAGCTCTGGGCCTCAGCTATCATGTGAATATAGTCAACAACTGGGGACGCTGTCAGTTATGGGTAAAATATGGTTAAATTTTTTTTTCACTCATAAAGCAATTAGATATTTAAAATCTGATTACACAAATGTGTTTATCGTCCCCTTAAACTCCCTAGTGTACCCTCAATTTAGTATTTACAACTTCCAATTATATAAAAAAACGCTAATATGTTTTTAAAACTACAATTCCCATGAGCCTCACCATGCTTCTTGATACAAATAAGCACCACAGTAGTAGTTCTTCTGGTTGTAGAGTGGGGTAGTAAGATAGGGTTGTGAAAAGATCTATCTGTTGAATATATCAAACATTTAATACACTCGAACTAATAATCACACTGCATGTAAATGATCTATATTAACAAAAAGTTAAAAAGTTGGTTTGTTTAAGATATTTTAGTGAGTGTTTCATAAACAGCGTTTTTGGGATGGCAGTTCTTCTGTTTTGTAAAGTTAGGTTCATAAAACAACATAACTACTGAATATATCAAATATTTACAACAACTAGACTATTAACACTGTATCTAGATGACCTATGTTCAGAAAAAGTAAAGATGTTGCTTTTAGACGTGTGTGTGTGTGTGTGTGTGTGTGTGTGTGTGTGTGTGTGTGTGCGCGCGCGTGTGCGTGCGTGTGTGTTTGCGCGCACGCCAATATTTTTTGAATTACGCGGGGCTCTTTTGGCGGACTGAAAACCCGCCAACTCGTCTGGCTTGCAACCTCGGGTTTTCAAGAATGAAGATGTCATTTCAATGTAGACACACGTGGGGTCGCTAGTCTGTCTGGTTCGTTGAGCCATCCACTGTCTGTCAAAAGAGCGACGAAGAAGACGAAGTAACGCGGAAAAAAGGTGGCGTTGTAGGGGGCGGGCATGGGGGGCGGGGTCGGGGGGTTCATTTTGTGGGACATTACTACGCATGACGTCACTGGGAATTCCCTTTGACACGTTTAGGATTTCTTTCTTTTTTCAGTCCCTTCTTATGAGGTTAGACAACAATGGCCAGATAATTTGAGTTCGTCATGTCTTTCTTTGATTTTATTCCTCACAGCAATGGCAGGCGGTTACTTAAAACCGGCCACAATGCGCAAATCATCAGATGTCAGTGGAGATACAAGATACATAGCAATTATAAATCAATCCATTAATTAAAATGAGTACCGTCACGTTGAAAAAGGACAAATCCAGGTTTGTTTAGAAAATGCGTAGGCCTGTCCCCAATATATGTATGTTTAAGTAGAGAAAGGTTGTTCGAATTAAAATAGCTAATAGCATTGTAGGAAAGCAAAAATATGTTGATTAGAAACGTATTTGTGATACGTTACAAACAAACGTAATCGCGGACAAAATACGTTTTCTGAGAAACGTAATTGAGAATGCAAATTAGTTGTGGGGGAACGTAATTTTGAGGAGACAGGGTTGTGCATCGGCGTGGTTGACCACTCATTCTTGTAAATCTGAGTTTAATAAAATAACCTGTTACTAAAAACATGGAGGAGACTGACAGGGCTGAAGGAGCAGGTCTGATGGAGGTCAGTGATCAAGAAGAAAGCTACAAAAAGTTGAGAACCCCTGTTTTGAGGTACATTATATATCCACACAGGTTGGAGTTTTGTATAACATATCTTAAAACGTCTTAATGATCTGTAAGGCAGATTTATGGTTAAAAATACTTGCTGATCATATCACTATTATACCTGCAAAATTTTAAAGTCTTTAAAAAATAAATAAATAAAATGGGAGAATAGACACAAGAAACACCTAAAAATTTGTTGCCTAAATTAAAGCATTTAGTCAGTCTGTAATGGCATACAGGCTGTCCATAACATAGTTGACAAACTAACTAGCAAAAATATGTTTTCCCTTAAAATATCAAAAAAGTTGTTAGTGCTTAACAAATGAATATTTTAATTTAAACTGTTTTAAAACTGATTGTTTTATTGAGTAAACAATACATCTGTATGTTTTTGTTTATGTGAAATATGTAATCCTAATTAGATATTCACTCATTCGTGTAATATAACTAGTGGTGTAATCGTCATTTTAGGGATCAAACAGAATTTGCAGCTCCAGGTGGGTTTTATATGGTGGGAAATGGGCTCAAATGGCTCTTTGTACACTGAAGGTTGCTGTCCCCTGCTCTAGCAGAATCTAGAAAATGATGCAAGACAGGATTGAGCTGAAAGCTTGTTGAAAGCATTTTCCCACACCAATCTGATCATCCACATCCACAGACATCAACACTGCATAAAATACAAAATTATAAACACTAGATCCTGGAAAACACGTAAGATCAGATAATTTATTTTTGTTTACTTAGTTAATTTAAAGTTAATCTATTAAAAACAACAACAACAAAACAAAGTATGAACCAAACCATGGATTTGGAGAATTATGCCTCTAATAAATAGCAGTATTTATGAATCCTAACCATAGCCATTAGAGTGCCGTTTTCTCATGACATGGTTTTCCCTGTCTTAGTGTTAAAACATGGTGACTTGACTTGTGACTTAATTGACTTGTCTTGCTTGATGTTTAGCAGTGACTTGACTTTACTTACTTGAGTCTAAAACACAGTGACTTAGGACTTGCTTCGGGCCTTTAAAGTTAAGACTTGAGATTAGCTTGTGACTGTGACATGTGTAACTGTTATTTGTGAACATGAACTACTTCCTCCCATAGCCACAAACCAGAGGTGTGAGACTCAAATTTCTGAAGCCATCTGGAATAAAGTCTGGAGCTGCTTCATAGACAATGAATGTGAAACAAATTTTATAGTAATTTTTAAAATACTCAAGTAAGCTTTATTCTATAGTAACCTTTCATATCTGAAAAGAAAATGTTCCTGTATACTAGGGTTGGGTGATGTCTAGAGAACTGGCATATTGTTTGATTGATTGATTGATTGATTGATTGATTGATACTTTATGAATCCCCGAAGGGAAATTCCAATTGTCCAAGCTCATCCAATTGTCACGAACGAAACAAAATACAAAAACTAGTCAGTTCAAAGAGTTGAAGAGTCTAATTGCTGTGGGGACCAAGGACCTCCTAAATCTCTCTGTTCTGCAGCACAAAGAGAGGAGCCGACTGCAATGCTATATTTTTTTATGACAATGTCCACAGTGAAAAATCATGATGGACAATGATATTAATCACTGCATTTTGCTGTCATTTAAGGTTTTCTCCTCTCCTTTGTTTCACCGTAGGCGGGACTGAGCGATCCTTTCATGAGTGTATGTTCTCTGAGTGGAGCAGAGGATAGAAAGTGAACTATAGTCCATCAACCCGGTCTGAGGGATGTGACTTGGCAGCCATGTAAAGTGCAGTGTAGATTGGGAGCATGTACCGGAAAGTTATAGCAACTTCCCTGTCATAGCGAACATCAAATGTCAACGGTGTGAGAATGACAGTTTTTTGCAGAATGAGATGTGTGTGTGCCTCACAGCAGTTTTATCAAAATCAAGTAAATCAAGTACTGTGCCCCTTTACTGTAATCTGAATCAATATGTCAAAAACTTGTGATGAGTTAAAGTATAAAAGATGATGTGTAAAAGAAATGAGTGTCCTAATTTTCCTCAAGTCCATGTTAGGTAAAGTAAAGACTTTTAACCCACATCACCAGATAAAAGTTAGATTGAAATGTGTACTATGAAGTGTGCAGAGACAAGAAGAAATTGCAGGTGGACACAGAGAAATAGTTGTATATTTAAATGGTCAGTGAGTCAACTGCTAGGAGTGGTTTCTGTCAAAAGCATATATATGTCTCCAGAGCTAGTGTGAAAGATCTGAGTTCACCCCTCCCTGTCTGCCTCCTTTTCCTTGGCTGACAGATCTGTGCGTGACAACCACTTCTCTTTTTTTTCCTGTTTTGATCAGAACTCGCTTGGAAAAAAGCTATTCTGACACGTATATAGGAGAGTCTAACTTGCTCAGAAAAGTCGTTTTTGACAGTCTATTAAGAGGAACAGATGTAAATAAGCATGACACAAGCTTTAAAATACACACACTTCTTTTCTTTTTCCTGTTTTGATCACAACTCACTTGGAAAAAGCTATTCTGACTGTTAAATAAGATTTTCTGAAAACAAAAAGATGAAAAAGTTATGAAAAAAATACACACACTTCAAGATTTTATGTGATCCTTACGGACATCCAAATATCATATTAAAAGTTAAATACATAATGGATCAAGGTAAATTCAGAGGTTGAAATTTTGAGGCCTATATGTCACAACGTCACACAAAGAAGTGTGTATTATGTGAATGTAGTATGTGAAGTGTGTGATTAGTATATGAAAATAGTATATTCAGAAGCAGATTCTGAATATACTATTTTCATATAACTTGTGTCTATACATTGGTTTTCTAGGATGTTCTTTCACATACAACCATCAGATATGACCTGTTCTGAATGTACATGTGCATTTTAGAGGCACCCTTATGCCAAAATGTCCTTTTTTGAATCCAGCATATTAGGTCATAAATCATTCATTATCATTTAATTTTCTGCACATCCAAATTTCTCTCTATATATAATGAAAACTGTTATGCATATCAGCACAGATTGCAGTGTTTCCCCTAGGTTGACTGACTTGGCCTGGCTGGGGAGGTTGATTAGCACATTACTCTGTTCTCTGTTTAGCATCGTCAGGCTAGGCATTGTTGCTCACACCCTTCATTTTCCAGCAGTTGGGGAAACTGACATGACTTTTCTTGGTCTTGACAAGCTGCAGCACTTTACTGTACATTTACTACCAGATTGTGACAGCTTACTGCTAACCTTTTCCTCTGATCCACTCACATTCACCGTCACTTTTCTGATGCTGGCTCTATTGCTTATCGCCATGAATGTATAAAGAGAACTGGATACAGCCTTTTTGCCTCCTAAATGCCACACACATTTGAATAGCAATTTCAGCATTTGATTAGTACCAATTCTTTTACAATTTGATTTATATTTGACTCCTGAAATTATGTCCAACAGCTCAAATTCCAACAGCTGCACACAACACTGGTTGATGTTACTGTGGCTAGCTAGCAAACATTTGCTAACTGCTAATATAGAGTGACCTAAGCAGTGAAAATGAAGACTAGTGATGATTATAAATGTGTTTTATAGTACTGAGTGGTAGAAGTAAAGAAATGTCTGACATATTCTTTGTTTGAACTACTTATGGGAAGTAAGACCCCAATGACAGGCTCTTGTCAGATTTTCACACACGCACTGTACCTGCATCATGTGCCACTGCTGAGGGCGGGGGAAGGGGAGAGGGGGAGGGGTTACAGTGAAAATATTATACTAATATTGTAATATATTATAATATAAATCATATTTTGTCATCATAGATACTACACATATGTCTCAGGGGTAATTTGTATCCATTTAGATGCAAATACACCTATAGGAGCACTTTGAGAGGAAAATTTGTCAAAAAAAATTTGGTTTATATGGGGCAGAACACTGACATTCACATTTTGGCATCGGAAAAAAAAATTTGCCATTGAAATCAAACCTTACAATTGAAAAAAGTGTATTGTCATTGAAAAAAGCTCCACTGAAAAATAAAACACTTTAAAAATTTTAACATTTTAAAAAATTACAATCTGTCAATCTTATTATCTTATTTTATTTCGGTATTTTTGCATTAAGATTTGTTTTCCAATGTCAATCATTTTTCATCATGTCTGTCTTTTTTCATCAGTCAATATAAGTTTTTTTTAGTATCACCGGTTTTCAGTTTCAACTTTGTCTTTTTCAGTTTCAACTTTTTTGAATGTGAAACTAATTTCATAGTAATTTTTAAAATACCCAGGTAAGCTTTACATCTTGTTTTTCATATCTGAAAAACAAGATGTACCTGTAAATAACTGGTATATGACAATGTCCACAGTGAAACATTATATTGGACAATGATATTGAATGGGATATATTACTGCATTTTACTGTCATTTTGTTGAGTTTCTCTCCTCTCTTCTGTTTCACCACAGGCGGGGCTGAGCGATCCTTGGAGGAGAGACTTCAGTGAAGCATGTGAAGTACTTGATTGATGACAACTACAGTCATTCCATTACTGCAATAAAATCTCTGTGAGTAAAAGGCCAATAAGAGTAATTTAATCCATGCAAAAGATGGATAGACAATATTGGGGGCTTTTAAAACAATATGGTAGAGATTCAATGGTAACTAACTCACTGAGAGAACACCACTCTGACAGTTTCAGAACAGGAGCTGGAGTAAAATCCAGGACCGGGCACCCAAACACACACACTTGTCTCTCTGAGCGTAACTAACTCGTGAGAGAACACTGTTTTGACACTTTCAGAACAGGAGCTGGAGTAAAATCCAGGACCGGGCACACTTGTCTCCCTGAGCCTAACTAACTCACAGAAAGAAGGCAGTTCTAACTGTTTCAGAAAAGGAGTTGTGACCCAAACTCATGCGCTTGTCTCTCTGAGCCTTACTAATTCACAGAGAGGACGCTCTTTTGACAGTTTCAATGCCAGTGTAAAAGGTATGAGCAGGCGTCCAAACACATACGCTTATCTCTCTGTGCCTATATAACTGGCCAAGAGAATGCCTTTCGGACACTTTCATAACAGAAGCCGGTGTAAAATACAGGTGCGGACAACCAAAAAGATAAACTTGTCTCTCAGAGCCTAACTGACTCGCAGAAAGAACGTAGTTCTAACGGTTTCAGGAAAGGAACCCGTGTAAAAAGCAAGAGATGTGACCCAAACACATACGCTTGTCTCTCTGAGCATTACTAATTCACAGAGAGGACGCTCTTCTGACAGTTTCAATACCGGAGCCTAACTAACCTGTAGAAAGAATGCAGTTCTAACTGTTTCAGAACTGAGCGGGTGTAAAAAGCAAGGGTTGTGACCCAAACACATACGCTTGTCTCTCTGATCCTTACTAATTCACAGAGAAGATGCGTTCTAACACTTTTAGAACATGAGCTGGTGTAAAAATCATGAGCAGGCGACCAAAAAAAATATGCTTGTCTCTCTTAGCCTAACTAACTTGCAGAAAGAACGCAATTCTAACTGTTTCAGAACATGAGACGGTGTGAAAAGCAAGAGTTGTGACCCAAACACATGCGCTTGTCTCTCTGAGCCTCACTAATTCACAGAGAGGACACTCACTCTTTTGAAAGTATCAATACTGGAGCCAGTGTAAAAAGCATGAGCAGGCGACCAAACACATACGCTTATGCCTCGTTGCCTCAATAACTGGCCAAGAGAATGCCTTTCTGATACTTTCAGGACAGGAGCCGGTGTAAAATGCAGGTGCGGACAACCAAAAACATACGCTTGTCTCTCTGAGCCTAACTAACTTGCAGAAAGAACGCAGTTCTAACTGTTTCAGAACATGAGCCGGTGTGAAAAGCAAGAGTTATGACGCAAACACATGCGCTTGTATCTCTGAGCCTTACTAATTCACAGAGAGGACGCTCTTTTGACAGTTTCAATACCGGAGCCAGTGTAAAAAGCAGGAGCAGGCGACATAGCACTTACGCTTGTCTCTCTGAGCCTTACTAACTAACTGGCCAAGAGAATGTCTTTCTGACCGTTTCAGAACAGGAGCCGGTGTAAATTGCAGGTGCGGAAATCCAAAAACGTACGCATTTCTCTCTGAGCCTAATTAACATGCAGAAAGAAGGCACTTTTGAAAGTTTCAGTACTGGAGCCAGTGCAAAAAGCATGAGCAGGTAACAAACCACAGACGCTTATCTCTCTGTGCCTAAATAACTGACCAAGAGAATTTCAGAAAAGGAGCCAGTGTAAAATGCAAGTGCGGACAATCAAACATATACACTTGTCTCTCTGAGCCTAACTAAATTGCAGAAAGAACGCAGTTTCATAACATGATCCGGTGTGAAAAGCAAGAGTTGTGACCCAAACACATGCGCTTGTCTCTCTGAGCCTTACTAATTCAAAGAGAGGACGCTCTTTTGACAGTTTCAATACCGGAGCCAGTGTAAAAAGCATGAGCAGGCGACAAAACACATACACTCATCTCTCTGTGCCTAACTAACTGGCAAAGAGAATGCCTTTCTGATACTTTCAGAACAGGAGCCGGTGTAAAATGCAGATGCGGACAACCAAAAACTTACGCTTTTCTCTCTGAGCCTAATTAAATTTCAGAAGGAACGCAGTTCTAACTGTTTCAGAACATGAGCCGGTGTGAAAAGCAAGAGTTATGACCCAAACACATACGCTTGTCTCTCTGAGCCTTACTAATTCACAGAGAGGATGCTCTTTTGAATGTTTCAATACTGGAGCCAGTGTAAAAAGCATGAGCAGGCGACCAAACACATACGCTTATCTCTCTGTGCCTAAATAACTGGCCAAGAGAATTACAGAACATGAGCCGGTGTAAAAGGCATGACCAGGCGACCAAATACATACACTTGTCTCTCAGAGCCTACTTAATGTTAGAAAAAGACTTTCGATTATGTGCGTTTCAGACGCTTAACAGGTGAAAATAAGCAAAGACAAGCTTTTCATTACCCACACTTGTCTTTTTGCCTGTTTTGATCATAATTCGCTTGGAAATGGCTATTCTCAACGTTTTATGTGAGACTTTAATAGAAAAAGAAGAAAAACTTATAAGAAGACATATATTGCATTTTTGAGTCTAACTGGCCCCGAACAGTCGTTTCTGAGGGTTTCAGACGCTAAACAGGTGTAAATAAGCAAAAACAAGCTTTTCATTACACACACTTGTCTTTTTGCCTGTTTTGATCATCAGTCGTTTGGAAATGGCTATTCTCAACGTTTTATGTGAGATTCTAATAGAAAAAGAAGAAAAACTTATACAAACACATATATTGCATTTTTGAGTCTAACTCGCACAAAACAGTCGTTTCTGAGTGTTTCAGACGCTAAACAGGTGTAAATAAGCAAGAACAAGCTTTTCATTACACACACTTGTCTTTTTGCCTGTTTTGATCATAACTCGCTTGGAAATGGCTATTCTCAACGTTTCATAAGAATTTCTGATTTAAAAAAAAGAAGAAAACGTTATGAAAAAAATACACATACTTCAAGATTTTATGTGATCCTCCAATGATATCCATCCAAATATCATACCATTATATACATAATGGATCGATTCAGAGGTTGAAATTTTGGGGCCTTTATGTCACAACGTCACACAAAGAAGTGTATATCTCTGCTTCTGAATATACTATTTTCCTATAACTTCTTTCACATACAATCATCAGATATGACTTGTTCTGAATGTATATGTGCATTTTGGGGGCCACCCTTATGCCAAAATCACCTCTTTTTGTAATCCATTATCATTTGATTTCCTGCATATTCAAATTATATATAATGAAAAGCATGCATATCAGCACAGATTGCAGTGTTTCCCCTAGGTTGACTGACCTGGCCCTGGCTGGGGAGGTCGATTAGCACATTTCTCTGTTCTCTGTTTAGCATCTTCAGGCTCAATGCCTAGCAAGAGCAGTTGGGGAAACAGACATTACTTTTCTTGGTCTTGACAAGCTGCAGCATTCATTAACTGACACTGTACATTTACTACCAGATTGTTACAGCTTACTGCTAACCTTTTCTTCTGCTTCGCTTGCATTCACCATCACTTTTCTGTGATGGATGTATAAAGAGAACTGGATACAGGAAGAGTGCCAGGCTTTGAAGCAAATTTGACATAGTGGCCAAAGTGCGTAATCACATGATGCACACTGGCCCAAAAATTCTTTTTGTCAAAGACTTGTGAGAGAGACGTGGTACTTTTTTTTGAGAATCACAACCCCCGCGAGTCACTATCAGGATTTGAGCCATTTGGTCGATCACATTTCAAAAGCCTAGAAGAACCACACCATTGAATTGTTTCATCACCATTAAAGTTAGCCGGGGGGCTAAACCATTCTCATGAGTATATTGGCTCAAAGCATTCAGAACAAAAATGTGTGAAACTATGGGCTCCAAGTTCCTGCCCATGCCTTTTTGCCTTCCAAATGCCACACACATTTGAATAGCAATTTCAGCATTTGGTTAGTATTAATTCTTTTACAATTTGATTAATCTTTGACTCCTGGAATGATGTCCAACAGCTCTAATTCAAACAGCTGCACACAACACTGGTTGATATCACTGTGGCTAGCTAGCAAACATTAGCTAACTGCAAAAAAGAGTGACCTAGGCAGTAAAAATGGAGAGTATATATAAACTATATAAATATAAATTATATTTTGTCATCATAGATACTACACATATGTCTCAGGGGCAATTTATACTCATTTTAGATGCAAATACATCCATAGGAGCACTTTGAGTGAAAAATTTGTCAAATAAATTAGGCTTGTATGGGGCTATCGGAAATAAAATTTGGCATTGAAATCAAACCCTGCAATTAAAAAAAAAGTGTATTATCATTGAAAAAAGTTCTAATGAAAAATAAAACAATAAACAATAAAATTTTAACTAAAATTACAATCTGTCAGTCTTATTTAGGCTTGAGCACCGAACGGTGCGACGGCCCTCTTGTATTTGTAGTGATTATTATTATCATTATTATTATTATCATCATCATTATTATTATTATTATTCCGAAACAAACGCATTTTTGACTGCCGTTTTGACGACCGTTCGAAAACTCGTGAAATTTTGCACATTTGTCAGGACTGCTGAAAAATTTGATATTGAAAATGGTTGGGCTGCGCCCCCTAGAAAATTAGGAAAATTGAGCACCTCAACCCAGATTGTCGTAGAACAATGAAATTTGTTATGCTTATGTCAACGACATAAGCATATTAGGAGACGCACCAAAAAGTCTCTTGGACACATACCCTAAGTCAAACAGGAAGTTAGACATTTTGTATCAAAGTTGTGATTTTTATGCTGATTTTGCCATTTCCAGCCTGCATACTTTAACAAAGTCCTCCTAGAGATTTGACCTCAGGAACTTCAAATTCAGTCAGTATCAACTGCAGATGATGAAAAGTGAAACGGTGAGCGTGCGACATTCCAAGGAGGCGTGGCTGGGTGGCGAATTTCGATCCTTCGCCATGAAAATTGAAATGGCCATAACTCTGGCATATATGATCCCAAGAGACCCAAACCTTTTGTGCTTGTCCCGCCCTGAACGCATACATGTGACAATATTGGATCTGAATCATAGCGCCACCTACTGGCAACAGGAAGTAACATGTTTTGCACTTTGACGCCCTGTAGGGAGCACGGTGATTGGACCCACCTCAAATTTACTCAGCATAGCCTCAAGAGCTTGGAGATCATATGTTGTCAAGCTGGTGACTTTTCCATCGAAAACTGTTGCCATGGCGATGCGGCAAATTTCGATGTCTCGCCATGGAATTTCAAACCCTCATAACTTGAGTCCGCGTGTTCTGATCTTTTCCAAATTTCAGATGCTTGTTAAGAGCTCATATTTAGCAAAAGTCATAGCACCACCTACTGGCAACAAGAAGTAAGATGCAACACATCCTTCGCCATGACATACGATGCTGTTTTCCAGGGAGAGGGGATGGCTCTACAGTCACGAAACTTGACACACATGTCTATGTGATGTTAGCTAAAAATCCTATGTAGTTCATTTGAATGGGCATGGCAAAATGGCTCAACAGCGATCCCTTGAAAATTTCAAAGTTGAAGCCCCGCCTACCAGATTAACGTAGAAAAATGAAATTCACAAGGCACATGTATAATGTCAAGATGCACAAAAAAGCCTGTTGGAGCCATATCAAGCTCCTACAGTCCAAGTCCTACAGGAAGTCCGCCATCTTGAAAAAACTGGTCAATTTTCGCCTTTTCTTGGCCATTTCGCATACCTTGTGTTTTAACAAACTCCTCCTACAGGATTCATCGTAAGGACTCCAAAATCAGTGTGTGTCATCTAGACTAGTGTATGATCAAAATTTATCAAAAGATTTAGTGTACATTGAAGCGCTTGGCCGTGGTGTGGCCTTTAGTTTTGATGTTTCGTCATTACAGAGGAAATTGCTATAACTTTAGTGTACATGGTGGGATCTGCCTGAAACTTTACAGGTTTGATAACAGTCCAGGCCTGAGCACATCTACATTACAATATTCAATCAGTGATGCAAACTGGCTCCATAGCGCCCCCATAACACAGTGCAGGAAAGCAGCCCCAGCAGCAGGCAAATGAGTGGACAAAGGAAGTGATGTTTCTCTCCTTGCTCTGTCTGAAAGTAGCCCGACTGTGAAAACATCTACATGCCTGTGACAAAGGCTCTTCGACTGTGCCCGATGTTCACCGGGGTGCGAGGTCCCGATCATCGCTGCTTGCAGCTTTAATTCTATTTTGGTATTTTTTGCATTAAGATTAGTTTTTCAATGTCAATCATAAGATTTTTTCTTCATGTCTTTACAATGTAAGTTTTTTTTTAATGTCACCGGTTCTCAGTTTCAACTTTGTCTTTTTCAGTTTCAACTTTTTCTGTTTCAGTTTCAACTTATTGTCACCATTTTGATGTCAGTACCCAGCATGCCTTACGATGCGACGTGTGTGTTTACATGTGAAGTATTTATTCCGTTTGGTTTCTCAAATGCCGCGATCTCCACAAAGCATTAGCTGAAGTCAGTAGCAGCGTGCTAGGTTCGACCTACTTGCTGGAGTAGTAAACTAGGCTTCATTACATAGGATTACATAGGATTCTACTGGTGTGAGTGACTGTTTTCCAGTTATTAGTTTTACCCCAGTTTGCATCACAAGCAAAAAGTCTTTTTTTTTTAGAGTGAACTGCCTCACAATATGAATTCATTTTATTTATATCCTTTATTTTGTTGGTAAATGTTGTGTAATTGCAATATTACACTTGACTATTGATTTGTCATGTTATGTTTTGTTTTGTTTATTTTTTCATTTATTTGGGAAGGTGGTCCTCAGAATTTTTTTTAAAAATCAGATGTGAGCCTTAAGCTACTAAAGACCTTTGATTGTTTTATTGAATAATCAATACATTTGTATGTTTTTGTTTATGTGAAATATGTAATCCTAATTAGATATTCACTCATTCGTGTAACGTAAAGTCATTTTAGGGATCAGACTAGGGAGGGATTTTGCGGCTCCAGGTGGGTTTTATATGGTGAGAAATGGGCTAAAATGGCTGAAGCATGCTGA
Organism: Euthynnus affinis; assembly: GCA_029490765.1. Classification (NCBI taxonomy): domain Eukaryota; kingdom Metazoa; phylum Chordata; class Actinopteri; order Scombriformes; family Scombridae; genus Euthynnus; species Euthynnus affinis. The sequence continues at coordinate 359,570 of CM055861.1, read as the reverse complement.
CCCCTTGTCTAACAGAACCTAGAAAATGAAGCAAGACAGGATTGAGCTGAAAGCTTGTTGAAAGCATTTTCCCACACCTGCACTGAGCTTGAGTTGAGCTTAATATTACCACACCAATCTGATCATCCACATCCACAGACATTAAGTAAAATACAAAATTAGGAACACTAGATCCTGGAAAACATGTTAGATCAGATCATTTATTTTTGTTGACATAGTTAATTAATTCAAAGTTAATCTATTTAAAACAACAACAAAAAACAAGGTATGAGCCAAACCATGGATTTGGAGAATTGTTATACCCCTTATGTGGTATTTATTAATCCTAACCATAGCCTATAGAGTGCCATTTTCTCATGACTTGGCTTGAGACAACGAGTGTTAGAGTCTAAAGCGCCTCTTTCATGGTGACTTGACTTGACTTAATTGGCCTGTCTTGTTTGATATTTAGCAGTGAATTGACTTTGCTTACTTGAGTCTTAAACACAGTGACTTAGGATTTGCTTCAGCTTTTAAGGTTAAGACTTAAGACTAGCTTGTGACTTGCACATGTGTACCTCTCACATCTGTTATTTGTGAACATGAACTACTTCCTCCCAAAGCCACAAACCAGAGGCATGAGACTCAAATTTCTGATGCCATCCAGAATGAAGTGGAGTTGCTTCATAGACAATGAATGTGAAACTAATTTCATAGTCATTTTTAAAATACCTAAGTAAGCTTTATTCTTGTCTTGCCTTTCATATCTGAAAAACAAGTTGTACCTGTACATACCTGGTATATGACAATGTCCACAGTGAAACATTATAATGGACAATGATATTGAATGGGATAAATTACTGCATTTTACTGTCATTTTGTTGAGTTTCTCTCCTCTCTTCTTTTTCACCACAGACGGGGCTGAGCGATCCTTGGAGGAGAGACTTCAGTGAAGCATGTGAAATACGTGAGTTGATAACAACTACAGTCATTGCATTACTGCAATTAAATCTCTGTGAGTAAAAGGCCGATAAGAGTAATTTAATTCATGCAAAAGATGGGTAGACAATATTTGGGGCTTTTAAAACCATACGGTAGAGATTCATTTGTCTCCATAGCTGCGTTCTCACTGAGAGAACGCCACTCTGACAGTTTCAGAAGAAGAGCTGGAGTAAAGTCCAGGACCGGGAACCCAAGCACACACACTTGTGTCTCTGAGCCTAACTAACTTACATAAAGAACATAGTTCTAAATGTTTCAGAACATGAGCTGGTGTGAAAAGCAAGAGTTGTGACCCAAACACATGCGCTTGTCTCTCTGAGCCTCACTAATTCACAGAGAGGACGCTCTTTTGAAAATTTCAATACCGGAGCCAGTGTAAAAAGTATGAGCAGGCGACCAAACACATACGCTTATGTCTGGTTGCCTAAATAACTGGCCAAGAGGATGTCTTTCTGATACTTTCAGGACAGGAGCCGGTGTAAAATGCAGGTGCGGACAACCAAAAACATACACTTGTCTCTCTGAGCCTTACTAACTGGCAGAAAGAACGCAGTTCTAACTGTTTCAGAACACGAGCCGGTGTGAAAAGCAAGAGTTATGACCCAAACACAGGCACTTGTCTCTCTGAGCCTTACTAATTCACAGAGAAGACGCTCTTTTGACAGTTTCAATACCGGAGCCTGTGTAAAAAGCAGGAGCAGGCGACATAGCACATATGCTTGTCTCTCTGAGCCTGGCTAACTAACTGGCCAAGAGAATGTCTTTCTGACAGTTTCAGAACAGGAGGCGGTGTAAAATGCAGGTGCGGACAACCAAAAACATACGCTTTTCTCTCTGAGCCTAACTAACTTGCAGAAAGAACGCAGTTCTAACTGTTTCAGAACACGAGCCGGTGTGAAAAGCAAGAGTTATGACCCAAACACATGCACTTGTCTCTCTGAGCCTTACTAATTCACAGAGAGGACACTCTTTTGAAAGTTTCAATACCGGAGCCAGTGTAAAACACATGAGCAGGCGACAAAACACAGACGCTTATCTCTCTGTGCCTAAGTAACTGACCAAGACAATGCCTTTCTGATACTTTCAGAACAATAGCTGGTGTAAAATGCAGGTGCAGACAACCAAACACACACGCTTGTCTCTCTGAGCCTAACTAACTTGCAGAAAAAACGCAGTTCTAACTGTTTCAGAACTGAGCCGGTGTGAAAAGCAAGAGTTGTGACCCAAACACATGCGCTTGTCTCTCTGAGCCTAACTAATTTGTAGAAAGAACGCAGTTCTAACTGTTTCAGAATTGAGCGGGTGCAAAAAGCAAGGGTTGTGACCCAAACACATACGCCTGTCTCTCTGATCCTTACTAATTCACAGAGAAGACGCGTTCTCACACTTTCAGAACATGAGCTGGGTTAAAATCATGAGCAGGCGAACAAAAAAATACACTTGTCTCTCTGAGCCAGACTAACTTGCAGAAAGAACGCAGTTCTAACTGTTTCAGAACATGAGGCGGTGTGAAAAGCAAGAGTTGTGACCCAAACACATGCGCTTGTCTCTCTGAGCCTCACTAATTCACAGAGAGGACGCTCTTTTGAAAGTTTCAATACCGGAGCCAGTGTAAAAAGCATGAGCAGGCGATAAAACACATACACTTATCTCTCTGTGCCTAAATAACTGGCCAAGAGAATTTCAGAACAGGAGCGGTTGTAAAATGCAGGTGCAGACAACCAAACACACACGCTTGTCTCTCTGAGCCTAACTAATTTGCAGAAAAAACGCAGTCCTAACTGTTTCAGAAATGAGCGGGTGTAAAAAGCAAGGGTTGTGACCCAAACACATACGCCTGTCTCTCTGATCCTTACTAATTCACAGAGAAGATGCGTTCGAACACTTTCAGAACATGAGCTATTGAAAAAATCATGAGCAGGCGACCAAAAAAATACGCTTGTCTCTCTGAGCCTAACTAACTTGCAGAAAGAACGCAGTTCTAACTGTTTCAGTGTAAAAAGCAGGAGCAGGCGACATAGCACATATGCTTGTCTCTCTGAGCCTGGCTAACTAACTGGCCAAGAGAATGTCTTTCTGACAGTTTCAGAACAGGAGGCGGTGTAAAATGCAGGTGCGGACAACCAAAAACATACGCTTGTCTCTCTGAGCCTAACTAACTTGCAGAAAGAACGCAGTTCTAACTGTTTCAGAACACGAGCCGGTGTGAAAAGCAAGAGTTATGACCCAAACACATGCACTTGTCTCTCTGAGCCTTACTAATTCACAGAGAGGACACTCTTTTGAAAGTTTCAATACCGGAGCCAGTGTAAAACACATGAGCAGGCGACAAAACACAGACGCTTATCTCTCTGTGCCTAAGTAACTGACCAAGACAATGCCTTTCTGATACTTTCAGAACAATAGCCGGTGTAAAATGCAGGTGCAGACAACCAAACACACACGCTTGTCTCTCTGAGCCTAACTAACTTGCAGAAAAAACGCAGTTCTAACTGTTTCAGAACTGAGCCGGTGTGAAAAGCAAGAGTTGTGACCCAAACACATGCGCTTGTCTCTCTGAGCCTCACTAATTTGTAGAAAGAACGCAGTTCTAACTGTTTCAGAACTGAGCGGGTGTAAAAAGCAAGGGTTGTGACCCAAACACATACGCCTGTCTCTCTGATCCTTACTAATTCACAGAGAAGACGCGTTCTCACACGTTCAGAACATGAGCTGGTGTAAAAATCATGAGCAGGCGACCAAAAAAATACGCTTGTCGCTCTGAGCCAGACTAATTTGCAGAAAGAACGCAGTTCTAAATGTTTCAGAACATGAGCTGGTATGAATAGCAAGAGTTGTGAACCAAACACATGCGCTTGTCTCTCTGAGCCTCACTAATTCACAGAGAGGACGCTCTTTTGAAAGTTTAAATATCGGAGCCAGTGTAAAAAGTATGAGCAGGCGACCAAACACATACGCTTATGTCTGGTTGCCTAAATAACTGGCCAAGAGAATGCCTTTCTGATACTTTCAGGACAGGAGCCGGTGTAAAATGCAGGTGCGGATAACCAAAAACATACGCTTGTCTCTCTGAGCCTAACTAACTTGCAGAAAGAACGCAGTTCTAACTGTTTCAGAACATGAGACGGTGTGTAAAGCAAGAGTTGTGACCCAAACACATGCGCTTGTCTCTCTGAGCCTCACTAATTCACAGAGAGGACGCTCTTTTGAAAGTTTCAATACCGGAGCCAGTGTAAAAAGCATGAGCAGGCGACAAAACACATACGCTCATCTCTCTGTGCCTAAGTAACTGACCAAGACAATGCCTTTCTGATACTTTCAGAACAGGAGCTGGTGTAAAATGCAGGTGCGGATAACCAATAACATACGTTTGTCTCTCTGAGCCTAATTAACTCGCAGAAAGAATGCAGTTCTAACTGTTTCAGAACACGAGCCGGTGTGAAAAGCAAGAGTCATGACCCAAACACATGCACTTGTCTCTCTGAGCCTTACTAATTCACAGAGAGGACACTCTTTTGAAAGTTTCAATACCGGAGCCAGTGTAAAACACATGAGCAGGCGACAGAACACATACGCTTATCTCTCTGTGCCTAAGTAACTGACCAAGACAATGCCTTTCTGATACTTTCAGAACAGTAGCTGGTGTAAAATGCAGGTGCAGACAACCAAACACACACGCTTGTCTCTCTGAGCCTAACTAACTTGCAGAAAAAACGCAGTTCTAACTGTTTCAGAACTGAGCCGGTGTGAAAAGCAAGAGTTGTGACCCAAACACATGCGCTTGTCTCTCTGAGCCTAACTAATTTGTAGAAAGAACGCAGTTCTAACTGTTTCAGAATTGAGCGGGTGCAAAAAGCAAGGGTTGTGACCCAAACACATACGCCTGTCTCTCTGATCCTTACTAATTCACAGAGAAGACGCGTTCTCACACTTTCAGAACATGAGCTGGGTTAAAATCATGAGCAGGCGAACAAAAAAATACACTTGTCTCTCTGAGCCAGACTAACTTGCAGAAAGAACGCAGTTCTAACTGTTTCAGAACATGAGGCGGTGTGAAAAGCAAGAGTTGTGACCCAAACACATGCGCTTGTCTCTCTGAGCCTCACTAATTCACAGAGAGGACGCTCTTTTGAAAGTTTCAATACCGGAGCCAGTGTAAAAAGCATGAGCAGGCGATAAAACACATACACTTATCTCTCTGTGCCTAAATAACTGGCCAAGAGAATGTCTTTCTGATACTTTCAGAACAGGAGCCGGTGTAAAATGCAGGTGCAGACAACCAAACACACACGCTTGTCTCTCTGAGCCTAACTAATTTGCAGAAAAAACGCAGTCCTAACTGTTTCAGAAATGAGCGGGTGTAAAAAGCAAGGGTTGTGACCCAAACACATACGCTTGTCTCTCTGATCCTTACTAATTCACAGAGAAGACGCTCTTTTGACAATTTCAATACCGGAACCAGTGTAAAAAGCAGGAGCAGACGACATAGCACATACGCTTGTCTCTCTGAGCCTTACTAACTAACTGGCCAAGAGAATGTCTTTCTGACAGTTTCAGAACAGGAGGCGGTGTAAAATGCAGGTGTGGACAACCAAACACATACGCTTATCTCTCTGTGCCTAAATAACCAGCCAAGACAATTTAAGAACAGGAGCGGGTGAAAGATGCAGGTGCGGACAACCAAACACACACGCTTGTCTCTCTGAGCCTAACTAACTTGCAGAAAGAACGTAGTTCTAAGTGTTTCGGAACATGAGCCGGTGTGAAAAGCAAGAGTTGTGACCCAAACATATGCGCTTGTCTCTCTGAGCCTCACTAATTCACAGAGAGGACGCTCTTTTGAAAGTTTCAATACCGGAGCCAGTGTAAAAAGCATGAGCAGGCGATAAAACACATACACTTATCTCTCTGTGCCTAAATAACTGGCCAAGAGAATGCCTTTCTGATACTTTCAGAACAGGAGACGGTGTAAAATACAGGTGCAGACAACCAAACACACACGCTTTTCTCTTTGAGCCTAACTAATTTGCAGAAAAAACGAAGTCCTAACTGTTTCAGAAATGAGCGGGTGTAAAAAGCAAGGGTTGTGACCCAAACACATACGCCTGTCTCTCTGATCCTTACTAATTCACAAGGAGGATGCACTTTTGGCAGTCTCAATACCAGAGCCAGTGCAAAAAGCATGAGCAGGCGACAAAACATAAAAAAATAACTGGCAAAGAGAATGCCTTTCTGATACTTTCAGAACAGTAGCCGGTGTAAAATGCAGGTGCGGACAACCAAACACACACGCTTGTCTCTCTGAGCCTAACTAACTTGCAGAAAAAACGCAGTTTTAACTGTTTCAGAACTGAGCAGGTTTAAGAACCAAGGGTTGTGACCCAAACACATACGCCTGTCTCTCTGATCCTTACTAATTCACAGAAAAGACGCGTTCTAACACTTTCAGAACATGAGCTGGTGTAAAAATCATGAGCAGGCGACCAAACACATACGCTTGTCTCTCTGTGCCTAAATAACTGGACAAGAGAATGCTTTTCTCATACTTTCAGGACAGCAGGCGGTGTAAAATGCAGGTGCGGATAACCAAACACACACGCTTGTCTCTCTGAGCCTAACTAATTTGCAGAAAGGATGCAGTTCTAACTGTTTCAGAACTGAGCGGGTGTAAAAAGCAAGGGTTGTGACCCAAACACATACGCTTGTCTCTCTGAGCCTTACTATTTCACAGAGAGGATGCTTTTTTGACAGTTTCAATACCGGAGCCAGTGTGAAAAGTATGAGCATGGGACAAAACACACACGTTTATTTCTCTGTGCCTACCTAACTTGCAGAAAGAATGCAGTTCTAACTGTTTCAGAACATGAACCAGTGTTAAAAGCAAGAGTTCTGACCCAAACACATGCGCCTGTCTCTCTGAGCCTTACTAATTCACAGGGAGGATGCACTTTTGGCAGTCTCAATACCAGAGCCGGTGTTAAAATCATGAGCAGGCGACCAAACACATACGCTTATCTCTCTGTGCCTAAATAACTGGCCAAGAGAATGCCTTTCTGACACTTTCAGAACAGGAGCCGGTGTAAGGTGCGGATAACCAAATACGCTTTTCTCTCTGAGCCTAATTAAATTGCAGAAAGAACACAGTTCTAACTGTTTCAGAACATGAGCCGGTGTGAAAAGCAAGAGTTATGACCCAAACACATACGCTTGTCTCTCTGAGCCTTACTAATTCACAGAGAGGATGCTCTTTTGAAAATTTCAATACTGGAGCCAGTGTAAAAGGCATGAGCAGGCGACCAAATACATACACTTGTCTCTCAGAGCCTACTTAATGTTAGAAAAAGACTTTCGATTCTGTGCGTTTCAGACGCTTAACAGGTGAAAATAAGCAAAGACAAGCTTTTCATTACCCACACTTGTCTTTTTGCCTGTTTTGATCATAATTCGCTTGGAAATGGCTATTCTCAACGTTTTATGTGAGATTCTAATAGAAAAAGCAGAAAAACTTATAAAAACACATTTGCTTCAGTTTTGAGTCTCACTTGCCCTGAACAGTCGTTTCTGAGTGTTTCAGACGCTAAACAGGTGTAAATAAGCAAAAACAAGCTTTTCATTACACACACTTGTCTTTTTGCCTGTTTTGATCATAACTCGCTTGGAAATGGCTATTCTCAACGTTCTATAATAGAATCTGATATAAAAAGAAGAAAAACTTATAAAAACACATATGCTTCAGTTTTGAGTCTCACTTGCCCTGAACAGTCGTTTCTGAGTGTTTCAGACGCTAAACATGTGTAAATAAGCAAAAACAAGCTTTTCATTACACACACTTGTTTTTTGCCTGTTTTGATCATAACTCACTTGGAAATGGCTATTCTCAACGTTCTATAATAGAATCTGATATAAAAAGAAGAAAAACTTATAAAAACACATATGCTTCAGTTTTGAGTCTCACTTGCCCTGAACAGTCGTTTCTGAGTGTTTCAGACGCTAAACAGGTGTAAATAAGCAAAAACAAGCTTTTCATTACACACACTTGTTTTTTGCCTGTTTTGATCATAACTCACTTGGAAATGGCTATTCTCAACGTTTTATGTGAGATTCTAATAGAAAAATAAGAAAAACTTATACAAACACATATGTTGCATTTCTGAGTCTAATTTGCCCTGAACAGTCGTTTCTGAGTGTTTCAGACGCTAAACAGGTGTAAATAAGCAAAAACAAGCTTTTCATTACACACACTTGTCTTTTTGCCTGTTTCGATCATAACTCGCTTGGAAATGGCTATTCTCAACGTTTTATGATAGAATCTGATATAAAAAGCAGAAAAACTTATAAAAACACATATGCTTCAGTTTTGAGTCTCACTTGCCCTGAACAGGCGTTTCTGAGTGTTTCAGACGCTAAACAGGTGTAAATAAGCAAAAACAAGCTTTTCATTACACACACTTGTCTTTTTGCCTGTTTTGATCATAACTCGCTTGGAAATGGCTATTCTCAACGTTCTATAATAGAATCTGATATAAAAAGAAGAAAAACTTATAAAAACACATATGCTTCAGTTTTGAGTCTCACTTGCCCTGAACAGTCGTTTCTGAGTGTTTCAGGCGCTAAACAGTTGAAATTAAGCCAAAACAAGATTTTCATGACACACACTTGTCTTTTTGCCTGTTTTGATCATAACTCGCTTGGAAATTGCTATTCTCAACGTTTTATGTGAGATTCTAATAGAAAAATAAGAAAAACTTATAAAAACACATATATTGCATTTTTGAGTCTAATTTGCCCTGAACAGGCGTTTCTGAGTGTTTCAGACGCTAAACAGATGTAAATAAGCAAAAACAAGCTTTTCATTACACACACTTGTCTTTTTGCCTGTTTTGATCATAACTCGCTTGGAAATGGCTATTCTCAACGTTTTATGTGAGATTCTAATAGAAAAAGAAGAAAAACTTATACAAACACATATATTGCATTTTTGAGTCTAACTTGCCCTGAACAGTCATTTCTATGCGTTTCAGACGCTAAACAGTTGAAAATAAGCAAAAACAAGCTTTTCATTACACACACTTGTCTTTTTGCCTGTTTTGATCATAACTCGCTTGGAAATGGCTATTCTGAACGTTGTATGTGAGATTCTAATAGAAAATGAAGAAAAACTTATAAAAACACATATGCTTCAGTATTGAGTCTAACTTGCCCTGAACAGTCGTTTCTGAGTGTTTCAGACGCTAAACAGGTGTAAATAAGCAAAAACAAGCTTTTCATTACACACACTTGTCTTTTTGCCTGTTTTGATCATAACTCGCTTGGAAATGGCTATTCTCAACGTTTTATGTGAGATTCTAATAGAAAAAGAAGAAAAACTTATACAAACACATATATTGCATTTTTGAGTCTAACTTGCCCTGAACAGTCGTTTCTGTGCGTTTCAGACGCTAAACAGTTGAAAATAAGCAAAAACAAGCTTTTCATTACCCACACTTGTCTTTTTGCCTGTTTTGATCACAATTCGCTTGGAAATGGCTATTCTCAACGTTTTATGTGAGATTCTAATAGAAAAAGCAGAAAAACTTATAAAAACACATTTGCTTCAGTTTTGAGTCTCACTTGCCCTGAACAGTCATTTCTATGCGTTTCAGACGCTAAACAGTTGAAAATAAGCAAAAACAAGCTTTTCATGACACACACTTGTCTTTTTGCCTGTTTCGATCATAACTCGCTTGGAAATGGCTATTCTCAACGTTTTATGATAGAATCTGATATAAAAAGCAGAAAAACTTATAAAAACACATATGCTTCAGTTTTGAGTCTCACTTGCCCTGAACAGGCGTTTCTGAGTGTTTCAGACGCTAAACAGGTGTAAATAAGCAAAAACAAGCTTTTCATTACACACACTTGTCTTTTTGCCTGTTTTGATCATAACTCGCTTGGAAATGGCTATTCTCAACGTTCTATAATAGAATCTGATATAAAAAGAAGAAAAACTTATAAAAACACATATGCTTCAGTTTTGAGTCTCACTTGCCCTGAACAGTCGTTTCTGAGTGTTTCAGACGCTAAACAGGTGTAAATAAGCAAAAACAAGCTTTTCATTACACACACTTGTCTTTTTGCCTGTTTTGATCATAACTCGCTTGGAAATGGCTATTCTCAACGTTCTATAATAGAATCTGATATAAAAAGAAGAAAAACTTATAAAAACACATATGCTTCAGTTTTGAGTCTCACTTGCCCTGAACAGTCGTTTCTGAGTGTTTCAGACGCTAAACAGTTGAAATTAAGCCAAAACAAGATTTTCATGACACACACTTGTCTTTTTGCCTGTTTTGATCATAACTCGCTTGGAAATGGCTATTCTGAACGTTGTATGTGAGATTCTAATAGAAAATGAAGAAAAACTTATAAAAACACATATGCTTCAGTATTGAGTCTCACTTGCCCTGAACAGTCGTTTCTGAGTGTTTCAGACGCTAAACAGGTGTAAATAAGCAAAAACAAGCTTTTCATTACACACACTTGTCTTTCTGCCTGTTTTGATCATAACTCGTTTGGAAGTGGCTATTCTCAACGTTTTATAATAGAATCTGATATAAAAAGAAGAAAAACTTATACAAACACATATATTGCAGTTTTGAGTCTAACTCGCTCTGAACAGTCGTTTCTGAATGTTTCAGAGGACAAACATATGAAAATAAGCAAAAACAAGCTTTTAATTACACACATTTGTCTTTTTGCCTGTTTTGATCATAACTCGCTTGGAAATGGCTATTCTCAACGTTTCATAAGAATTTCTGATTTAAAAAAAGAAGAAAATGTTATGAAAAAAATACACATACTTCAAGATTTTATGTGATCCTCCAATGATATCCATTCAAATAGCATATCATTATATACAAAATGGATCAATTCAGAGGTTGAAATTTTGGGGCCTTTATGTCACAACGTCACACAAAGAAGTGTATATCTCTGCTTCTGAATATACTATTTTCCTATAACTTCTTTCACATACAATCATCAGATATGACTTGTTCTGAATGTATATGTGCATTTTGGGGGCACCCTTATGCCAAAATGACCTTTTTTTGTAATCCATTATCATTTGATTTCCTGCATATTCAAATTATATATAATGAAAAGCATGCATATCAGCACAGATTGCAGTGTTTCCCCTAGGTTGACTGACCTGGCCCTGGCTGGGGAGGTCTATTAGCACATTTCTCTGTTCTCTGTTTAGCATCTTCAGGCTCAATGCCTAGCAAGAGCAGTTGCTAGACATTACTTTTCTTGGTCTTGACAAGCTGCAGCATTTATTAACTGACACTGTACATTTACTACCAGATTGTTACAGCTTACTGCTAACCTTTTCTTCTGCTCCGCTTGCATTCACCATCACTTTTCTGATGCTCGCTCTATCGCTTATCGCCATGGATGTATAAAGAGAACTGGATATTCACTCATTCGTGTAATGTAAAGTCATTTTAGGGATCAAACAGATTTTGCGGCTCCAGGTGGTTTTAAATGGTGAGAAATGGGCTAAAATGGCTGAAGCTTGCTGACCCCTTGCCTAGCAGAAGCTAGAAAATGAAGCAAGACAGGATTGAGCTGAGAGCTTGTTGAAAGCATTTTCCCACACCTGCACTGAGCTTGAGTTGAGCTTAATATTACCACACCAATCTGATCATCCACATCCACAGACATTAAGTAAAATACAAAATAGACTACTACACTACATCCTGGAAAACATGTTAGATCAGATCATTTATTTTTGTTGACATAGTTAATTAATTCAAAGTTAATCTATTTAAAACAACAACAATAAACAAGGTATGAGCCAAACCATAGATTTGGAGAATTGTTATACCCCTAATAAATAGTAGTATTTATAAATCCTAACCATAGCGCCATTTTCTCATAACATGGCTTGAGACAACGAGTGACAAAGCGCTTCTTTCATGGTGACTTGACTTGACTTAATTGGCTTGTCTTGTTTGATGTTTAGCAGTGAATTGACTTTGCTTACTTGAGTCTTAAACACAGTGACTTAGGATTTGCTTCAGCTTTAAGGTTAAGACTTGAGACTAGCTTGTGACTTGCACATGTGTACCTCTCACATCTGTTATTTGTGAACATGAACTACTTCCTCCCAAAGCCACAAACCAGAGGCATGAGACCCCAGAATGAAGTGGAGCTGCTTCATAGACAATGAATGTGAAACTAATTTCATAGTCATTTTTAAAATACCCAAGTAAGCTTTATTCTTGTCTTGCCTTTCATATCTGAAAAACAAGTTGTACCTGTACATAACTGGTATATGACAATGTCCACAGTGAAACATTATAATGGACAATGATATTGAATGGCATAAATTACTGCATTTTACTGTCATTTTGTTGAGTTTCTCTCCTCTCTTCTTTTTCACCACAGACGGGGCTGAGCGATCCTTGGAGGAGAGACTTCAGTGAAGCATGTGAAATACGTGAGTTGATGACAACTACAGTCATTGCATTACTGCAATTAAATCTCTGTGAGTAAAAGGCCAATAAGAGTAATTTAATTCATGCAAAAGATGGGTAGACAATATTTGGGGCTTTTAAAACCATACGGTAGAGATTCATTTGTCTCCATAGCTGCGTTCTTACTGAGAGAACGCCACTCTGACAGTTTCAGAACAGGAGCTGGAGTAAAGTCTAGGACCGGGGAACCCAAGCACACACACTTGTCTCTCTGAAGCTAACTAACTTACAGAAAGAACGCAGTTCTAAATGTTTCAGAACATGAGCTGGTATGAATAGCAAGAGTTGTGAACCAAACACATGCGCTTGTCTCTCTGAGCCTCACTAAGTCACAGAGAGGACACTCTTTTGACAGTTTCAATACCAGAGCCAGTGTAAAAAGCATGAGCAGCCGACCAAACACATACGCTTATCTCTCTGTGCCTAACTAACTTGTAGAAAGAACACAGTTCTAAGTGTTTCAGAACTGAGCGGGTGTAAAAAGCAAGGGTTGTGACCCAAACACATACGCTTGTCTCTCTGATCCTTAGAAATTCACAGAGAGGACGCGTTCTAACACTTTCAGAACATGAGCTGGTGTAAAAATCATGAGCAGGCGACCAAAAAAAATACGCTTGTCTCTCTGAGCCTAACTAACTTGCAGAAAGAACGCAGTTCTAACTGTTTCAGAACATGAGGCGGTGTGAAAAGCAAGAATTGTGACCCAAACACATGCGCTTGTCTCTCTGAGCCTTACTAATTCACAGAGAGGACGCTCTTTTGACAGTTTCAATACCGGAGCCAGTGTAAAAAGCAGGAGCAGGGGACAAAGCACATATGCTTGTCTCTCTGAGCCTGGCTAACTAACTGGCCAAGAGAATGTCTTTCTGACAGTTTCAGAACAGGAGGCGGTGTAAAATGCAGGTGCGGACAACCAAAAACATACGCTTTTCTCTCTGAGCCTAACTAACTTGCAGAAAAAACGCAGTTCTAAATGTTTCAGAACATGAGCTGGTATGAATAGCAAGAGTTGTGAACCAAGCACATGCGCTTGTCTCTCTGAGCCTTACTAATTCACAGAGAGGACGCTCTTTTGAAAGTTTAAATACCGGAGCCAGTGTAAAAAGTATGAGCAGGCGACCAAACACATACGCTTATGTCTCGTTGCCTAAATAACTGGCCAAGAGAATGCCTTTCTGATACTTTCAGGACAGGAGCCGGTGTAAAATGCAGGTGCGGATAACCAATAACATACGTTTGTCTCTCTGAGCCTAATTAACTCGAAGAAAGAATGCAGTTCTAACTGTTTCAGAACACGAGCCGGTGTGAAAAGCAAGAGTTATGACCCAAACACATGCACTTGTCTCTCTGAGCCTTACTAATTCACAGAGAGGACACTCTTTTGAAAGTTTCAATACCGGAGCCAGTGTAAAACACATGAGCAGGCGACAAAACACAGACGCTTATCTCTCTGTGCCTAAGTAACTGACCAAGACAATGCCTTTCTGATACTTTCAGAACAGTAGCTGGTGTAAAATGCAGGTGCAGACAACCAAACACACACGCTTGTCTCTCTGAGCCTAACTAACTTGCAGAAAAAACGCAGTTCTAACTGTTTCAGAACTGAGCCGGTGTGAAAAGCAAGAGTTGTGACCCAAACACATGCGCTTGTCTCTCTGAGCCTAACTAATTTGTAGAAAGAACGCAGTTCTAACTGTTTCAGAACTGAGCGGGTGCAAAAAGCAAGGGTTGTGACCCAAACACATACGCCTGTCTCTCTGATCCTTACTAATTCACAGAGAAGACGCGTTCTCACACTTTCAGAACATGAGCTGGGTTAAAATCATGAGCAGGCGAACAAAAAAATACACTTGTCTCTCTGAGCCAGACTAACTTGCAGAAAGAACGCAGTTCTAACTGTTTCAGAACATGAGGCGGTGTGAAAAGCAAGAGTTGTGACCCAAACACATGCGCTTGTCTCTCTGAGCCTCACTAATTCACAGAGAGGACGCTCTTTTGAAAGTTTAAATACCGGAGCCAGTGTAAAAAGTATGAGCAGGCGACCAAACACATACGCTTATGTCTCGTTGCCTAAATAACTGGCCAAGAGAATGCCTTTCTGATACTTTCAGGACAGGAGCCGGTGTAAAATGCAGGTGCGGATAACCAAAAACATACGCTTGTCTCTCTGAGCCTAACTAACTTGCAGAAAGAACGCAGTTCTAACTGTTTCAGAACATGAGACGGTGTGAAAAGCAAGAGTTGTGACCCAAACACATGCGCTTGTCTCTCTGAGCATCACTAATTCACAGAGAGGACGCTCTTTTGAAAGTTACAATACCGGAGCCAGTGTAAAATGCATGAGCAGGTGACCAAACACATACGCTTATCTCTCTGTACCTAAATAACTGGCCAAGAGAATTTCAGAACAGGAGCGGTTGTAAAATGCAGGTGCGGACAAACAAACATATTCGCTTGTCTCTCTGAGCCTAACTAAATTGCAGAAAGAACGCAGTTTCACAACATGAGCCGGTGTGAAAATCAAGAGTTGTGACCCAAACACATGCACTTGTCTCTCTGAGCCTTACTAATTCACAGAGAGGACACTCTTTTGAAAGTTTCAATACCGGAGCCAGTGTAAAAAGCATGAGCAGACGACATAGCACATACGCTTGTCTCTCTGAGCCTTATTAACTAACTGGCCAAGAGAATGTCTTTCTGACAGTTTCAGAACAGGAGGCGGTGTAAAATGCAGGTGTGGACAACCAAACACATACGCTTATCTCTCTGTGCCTAAATAACCAGCCAAGACAATTTCAGAACAGGAGCGGGTGAAAGATGCAGGTGCGGAC
This sequence comes from Euthynnus affinis, assembly GCA_029490765.1. Lineage (NCBI taxonomy): Eukaryota > Metazoa > Chordata > Actinopteri > Scombriformes > Scombridae > Euthynnus > Euthynnus affinis. Next base: position 344,242 of record CM055861.1, on the reverse strand, counting down.
AACCAAACACACACGCTTGTCTCTCTGAGCCTAACTAACTTGCAGAAAGAACGCAGTTCTAAGTGTTTCAGAACATGAGGCGGTGTGAAAAGCAAGAGTTGTGACCCAAACATATGCGCTTATCTCTCTGAGCCTCACTAATTCACAGAGAGGACGCTCTTTTGAAAGTTTCAATCCCGGAGCCAGTGTAAAAAGCAGGAGCAGGGGAAATAGCACATATGCTTGTCTCTCTGAGCCTGGCTAACTAACTGGCCAAGAGAATGTCTTTCTGACGGTTTCAGAACAGGAGGCGGTGTAAAATGCAGGTGCGGACAACCAAAAACATACGCTTTTCTCTCTGAGCCTAACTAACTTGCAGAAAGAAAGTAGTTCTAACTGTTTCAGAACACGAGCCAGTGTGAAAAGCAAGAGTTATGACCCAAACACATGCACTTGTCTCTCTGAGCCTTACTAATTCACAGAGAAGACACTCTTTTGAAAGTTTCAATACAGGAGCCAGTGTAAAAAGCATGAGCAGGCGACAAAACACATACGCTTATCTCTCTGTGCCTAAGTAACTGACCAAGACAATACCTTTCTGATACTTTCAGAACAGTAGCTGGTGTAAAATGCAGGTGCAGACAACCAAACACACAGGCTTGTCTCTCTGAGCCTAACGAAACTTGCAGAAAAAACGCAGTTCTAACTGTTTCAGAACTGAGCCGGTGTGAAAAGCAAGTGTTGTGACCCAAACACATGCGCTTGTCTCTCTGAGCCTAACTAATTTGTAGAAATAACGCAGTTCTAACTGTTTCAGAACTGAGCGGGTGCAAAAAGCAAGAGTTGTGACCCAAACACATACGCTTGTCTCTCTGAGCCTAACTAACTTGCAGAAAGAACGCAGTTCTAACTGTTTCAGAACATGAACCAGTGTTAAAAGCAAGAGTTGTGACCCAAACACATGCACTTGTCTCTCTGAGCCTTACTAAGTCACAGAGAGGACGCTCTTTTGACAGTTTCAATACCAGAGCCAGTGTAAAAAGCATGAGCAGCCGACCAAGCACATACGCTTATCTCTCTGTGCCTAACTAACTTGTAGAAAGAACACAGTTCTAACTGTTTCAGAACTGAGCGGGTGTAAAAAGCAAGGGTTGTGACCCAAACACATACGTTTGTCTCTCGGATCCTTAGAAATTCACAGAGAGAACGCGTTCTAACACTTTCAGAACATGAGCTGGTGTAAAAATCATGAGCAGGCGACCAAAAAAAATACGCTTGTCTCTCTGAGCTTAACTAACTTGCAAAAAGAACGTAGTTCTAACTGTTTCAGAACATGAGGCGGTGTGAAAAGCAAGAATTGTTACCCAAACACATGCGCTTATCTCTCTGAACCTCACTAATTCACAGAGAGGACGCTCTTTTGAAAGTTTCAATACGGGAGCCAGTGTAAAACACATGAGCAGGCGACAAAACACAGACGCTTATCTCTCTGTGCCTAAGTAACTGACCAAGACAATGCCTTAATGATACTTTCAGAACAGGAGCTGGTGTAAAATGCAGGTAAGGATAACCAATAACATACGCTTGTCTCTCTGAGCCTAACTAACTTGCAGAAAGAATGCAGTTCTAACTGTTTCAGAACACGAGCCGGTGTGAAAAGCAAGAGTTATGACCCAAACACATGCACTTGTCTCTCTGAGCCTTACTAATTCAGGACACTCTTTTGAAAGTTTCAATACCGGAGCCAGTGTAAAACACATGAGCAGGCGACAAAACACATACGCTTATCTCTCTGTACCTAAGTAACTGACCAAGACAATGCCTTTCTGATACTTTCAGAACAGTAGCTGGTGTAAAATGCAGGTGCAGACAACCAAACGCACACGCTTGTCTCTCTGAGCCTAACTAACTTGCAGAAAAAACGCAGTTCTAACTGTTTCAGAACTGAGCCGGTGTGAAAAGCAAGAGTTGTGACCCAAACACATGCGCTTGTCTCTCTGGGCCTAACTAATTTGTAGAAAGAACGCAGTTCTAACTGTTTCAGAACTGAGCGGGTGCAAAAAGCAAGGGTTGTGACCCAAACACATACGCCTGTCTCTCTGATCCTTACTAATTCACAGAGAAGACGCGTTCTCACACTTTCAGAACATGAGCTGGGTTAAAATCATGAGCAGGCGAACAAAAAAATACACTTGTCTCTCTGAGCCAGACTAACTTGCAGAAAGAACGCAGTTCTAACTGTTTCAGAACATGAGGCGGTGTGAAAAGCAAGAGTTGTGATCCAAACACATGCGCTTGTCTCTCTGAGCATCACTAATTCACAGAGAGGACGCTCTTTTGAAAGTTTCAATACCGGAGCCAGTGTAAAAAGCATGAGCAGGCGATAAAACACATACACTTATCTCTCTGTGCCTAAATAACTGGCCAAGAGAATGTCTTTCTGACAGTTTCAGAACCGGAGGCGGTGTAAAATACAGGTGTGGACAACCAAACACATACGCTTATCTCTCTGTGCCTAAATAACCAGCCAAGACAATTTCAGAACAGGAGCGGGTGAAAGATGCAGGTGCGGACAACCAAACACACAAGCTTGTCTCTCTGAGCCTAACTAACTTGCAGAAAGAACGTAGTTCTAAGTGTTTCGGAACATGAGCCGGTGTGAATAGCAAGAGTTGTGAACCAAGCACATGCGCTTGTCTCTCTGAGCCTTACTAATTCACAGAGAGGACGCTCTTTTGAAAGTTTCAATACCGGAGCCAGTGTAAAAAGCATGAGCAGGCGATAAAACACATACACTTATCTCTCTGTGCCTAAATAACTGGCCAAGAGAATGCCTTTCTGATACTTTCAGAACAGGAGACGGTGTAAAATACAGGTGCAGACAACCAAACACACACGCTTTTCTCTCTGAGCCTAACTAATTTGCAGAAAAAACGAAGTCCTAACTGTTTCAGAAATGAGCGGGTGTAAAAAGCAAGGGTTGTGACCCAAACACATACGCCTGTCTGTCTGATCCTTACTAATTCACAAGGAGGATGCACTTTTGGCAGTCTCAATACCAGAGCCAGTGCAAAAAGCATGAGCAGGCGACAAAACATAAAAAAATAACTGGCAAAGAGAATGCCTTTCTGATACTTTCAGAACAGTAGCTGGTGTAAAATTCAGGTGCGGACAACCAAACACACACGCTTGTCTCTCTGAGCCTAACTAACTTGCAGAAAAAACGCAGTTTTAACTGTTTCAGAACTGAGCAGGTTTAAGAACCAAGGGTTGTGACCCAAACACATACGCCTGTCTCTCTGATCCTTACTAATTCACAGAAAAGACGCGTTCTAACACTTTCAGAACATGAGCTGGTGTAAAAATCATGAGCAGGCGACCAAACACATACGCTTGTCTCTCTGTGCCTAAATAACTGGACAAGAGAATGCTTTTCTCATACTTTCAGGACAGCAGGCGGTGTAAAATGCAGGTGCGGATAACCAAACACACACGCTTGTCTCTCTGAGCCTAACTAATTTGCAGAAAGGATGCAGTTCTAACTGTTTCAGAACTGAGCGGGTGTAAAAAGCAAGGGTTGTGACCCAAACACATACGCTTGTCTCTCTGAGCCTTACTATTTCACAGAGAGGATGCTTTTTTGACAGTTTCAATACCGGAGCCAGTGTGAAAAGTATGAGCATGGGATAAAACACATACGTTTATTTCTCTGTGCCTACCTAACTTGCAGAAAGAATGCAGTTCTAACTGTTTCAGAACATGAACCAGTGTTAAAAGCAAGAGTTCTGACCCAAACACATGCGCCTGTCTCTCTGAGCCTTACTAATTCACAGGGAGGATGCACTTTTGGCAGTCTCAATACCAGAGCCGGTGTTAAAATCATGAGCAGGCGACCAAACACATACGCTTATCTCTCTGTGCCTAAATAACTGCCAAGAGAATGCCTTTCTGACACTTTCAGAACAGGAGCCGGTGTAAAATGCAGGTGCGGATAACCAAAAACATACGCTTTTCTCTCTGAGCCTAATTAAATTGCAGAAAGAACGCAGTTCTAACTGTTTCAGAACATGAGCCGGTGTGAAAAGCAAGAGTTATGACCCAAACACATACGCTTGTCTCTCTGAGCCTTACTAATTCACAGAGAGGATGCTCTTTTGAAAATTTCAATACTGGAGCCAGTGTAAAAGGCATGAGCAGGCGACCAAATACATACACTTGTCTCTCAGAGCCTACTTAATGTTAGAAAAAGACTTTCGATTCTGTGCGTTTCAGACGCTTAACAGGTGAAAATAAGCAAAGACAAGCTTTTCATTACCCACACTTGTCTTTTTGCCTGTTTTGATCATAATTCGCTTGGAAATGGCTATTCTCAACGTTTTATGTGAGATTCTAATAGAAAAAGCAGAAAAACTTATAAAAACACATTTGCTTCAGTTTTGAGTCTCACTTGCCCTGAACAGTCGTTTCTATGCGTTTCAGACGCTAAACAGTTGAAAATAAGCAAAAACAAGCTTTTCATTACACACACTTGTCTTTTGCCTGTTTCGATCATAACTCGCTTGGAAATGGCTATTCTCAACGTTTTATGATAGAATCTGATATAAAAAGCAGAAAAACCTATAAAAACACATATACTTCAGTTTTGAGTCTCACTTGCCCTGAACAGTCGTTTCTGAGTGTTTCAGGCGCTAAACAGGTGTAAATAAGCAAAAACAAGCTTTTCATTACACACACTTGTCTTTTTGCCTGTTTTGATCATAACTCGCTTGGAAATGGCTATTCTCAAACGTTTTTATGATAGAATCTGATATAAAAAGCAGAAAAACCTATAAAAACACATATGCTTCAGTTTTGAGTCTCACTTGCCCTGAACAGTCGTTTCTGAGTGTTTCAGATGCTAAACAGGTGTAAATAAGCAAAAACAAGCTTTTCATTACACACACTTGTCTTTTTGCCTGTTTTGATCATAACTTGCTTGGAAATGGCTATTCTCAACGTTATATAATAGAATCTGATATAAAAATAAGAAAAACTTATAAAAACACATATGCTTCAGTTTTGAGTCTCACTTGCCCTGAACAGTCGTTTCTGAATGTTTCAGACGCTAAACAGTTGAAATTAAGCCAAAACAAGATTTTCATGACACACACTTGTCTTTTTGCCTGTTTTGATCATAACTCGCTTGGAAATGGCTATTCTCAACGTTTTATGTGAGATTCTAATAGAAAAAGAAGAAAAACTTATACAAACACATATATTGTATTTTTGAGTCTCACTTGCCCTGAACAGTCGTTTCTATGCGTTTCAGACGCTAAACAGTTGAAAATAAGCAAAAACAAGCTTTTCATTACACACACTTGTCTTTTTGCCTGTTTTGATCATAACTCGCTTGGAAATGGCTATTCTGAACGTTGTATGTGAGATTCTAATAGAAAATGAAGAAAAACTTATAAAAACACATATGCTTCAGTATTGAGTCTAACTTGCCCTGAACAGTCGTTTCTGAGTGTTTCAGACGCTAAACAGGTGTAAATAAGCAAAAACAAGCTTTTCATTACACACACTTGTCTTTTTGCCTGTTTTGATCATAATTCGTTTGGAAGTGGCTATTCTCAACGTTTTATAATAGAATCTGATATAAAAAGAAGAAAAACTTATAAAAACACGTATGTTTCAGTATTGAATCTAACTTACCCTGAACAGTCGTTTCTGTGCGTTTGAGATGCTAAACAGTTGAAAATAAGCAAAAACAAGCTTTTCATCATACACACTTGTCTTTTTGCCTGTTTTGATCATAACTCGCTTGGAAATGGCTATTCTCAACGTTCTATAATAGAATCTGATATAAAAAGCAGAAAAACTTATACAAACACATATATTGCAGTTTTGAGTCTAACTCGCTCTGAACAGTCGTTTCTGAATGTTTCAGAGGACAAACATATGAAAATAAGCAAAAACAAGCTTTTAATTACACACATTTGTCTTTTTGCCTGTTTTGATCATAACTCGCTTGGAAATGGCTATTCTCAACGTTTCATAAGAATTTCTGATTTAAAAAAAGAAGAAAATGTTATGAAAAAAATACACATACTTCAAGATTTTATGTGATCCTCCAATGATATCCATTCAAATAGCATATCATTATATACATAATGGATCAATTCAGAGGTTGAAATTTTGGGGCCTTTATGTCACAACGTCACACAAAGAAGCGTATATCTCTGCTTCTGAATATACTATTTTCCTATAACTTCTTTCACATACAATCATCAGATATGACTTGTTCTGAATGTATATGTGCATTTTGGGGGCACCCTTATGCCAAAATGACCTTTTTTTGTAATCCATTATCATTTGATTTCCTGCATATTCAAATTATATATAATGAAAAGCATGCATATCAGCACAGATTGCAGTGTTTCCCCTAGGTTGACTGACTTGGCCCTGGCTGGGGAGGTCTATTAGCACATTTCTCTGTTCTCTGTTTAGCATCTTCAGGCTCAATGCCTAGCAAGAGCAGTTGCTAGACATTACTTTTCTTGGTCTTGACAAGCTGCAGCATTTATTAACTGACACTGTACATTTACTACCAGATTGTTACAGCTTACTGCTAACCTTTTCTTCTGCTCCGCTTGCATTCACCATCACTTTTCTGATGCTCGCTCTATCGCTTATCGCCATGGATGTATAAAGAGAACTGGATATTCACTCATTCGTGTAATGTAAAGTCATTTTAGGGATCAAACAGATTTTGCGGCTCCAGGTGGTTTTAAATGGTGAGAAATGGGCTAAAATGGCTGAAGCTTGCTGACCCCTTGTCTAGCAGAAGCTAGAAAATGAAGCAAGACAGGATTGAGCTGTGAGCTTGTTGAAAGCATTTTCCCACACCTGCACTGAGCTTGAGTTGAGCTTAATATTACCACACCAATCTCATCATCCACATCCACAGACATTAAGTAAAATACAAAATAGACTACTACACTACATCCTGGAAAACATGTTAGATCAGATCATTTATTTTTGTTGACATAGTTAATTAATTCAAAGTTAATCTATTTAAAACAACAACAATAAACAAGGTATGAGCCAAACCATAGATTTGGAGAATTGTTATACCCCTAATAAATAGTAGTATTTATAAATCCTAACCATAGCGCCATTTTCTCATAACATGGCTTGAGACAACGAGTGACAAAGCGCTTCTTTCATGGTGACTTGACTTGACTTAATTGGCTTGTCTTGTTTGATGTTTAGCAGTGAATTGACTTTGCTTACTTGAGTCTTAAACACAGTGACTTAGGATTTGCTTCAGCTTTAAGGTTAAGACTTGAGACTAGCTTGTGACTTGCACATGTGTACCTCTCACATCTGTTATTTGTGAACATGAACTACTTCCTCCCAAAGCCACAAACCAGAGGCATGAGACCCCAGAATGAAGTGGAGCTGCTTCATAGACAATGAATGTGAAACTAATTTCATAGTCATTTTTAAAATACCCAAGTAAGCTTTATTCTTGTCTTGCCTTTCATATCTGAAAAACAAGTTGTACCTGTACATAACTGGTATATGACAATGTCCACAGTGAAACATTATAATGGACAATGATATTGAATGGCATAAATTACTGCATTTTACTGTCATTTTGTTGAGTTTCTCTCCTCTCTTCTTTTTCACCACAGACGGGGCTGAGCGATCCTTGGAGGAGAGACTTCAGTGAAGCATGTGAAATACGTGAGTTGATGACAACTACAGTCATTGCATTACTGCAATTAAATCTCTGTGAGTAAAAGGCCAATAAGAGTAATTTAATTCATGCAAAAGATGGGCAGACAATATTTGGGGCTTTTAAAACCATACGGTAGAGATTCATTTGTCTCCATAGCTGCGTTCTTACTGAGAGAACGCCACTCTGACAGTTTCAGAACAGGAGCTGGAGTAAAGTCCAGGACCGGGGAACCCAAGCACACACACTTGTCTCTCTGAAGCTAACTAACTTACAGAAAGAACGCAGTTCTAAATGTTTCAGAACATGAGCTGGTATGAATAGCAAGAGTTGTGAACCAAACACATGCGCTTGTCTCTCTGAGCCTCACTAAGTCACAGAGAGGACACTCTTTTGACAGTTTCAATACCAGAGCCAGTGTAAAAAGCATGAGCAGCCGACCAAACACACACGCTTATCTCTCTGTGCCTAACTAACTTGTAGAAAGAACACAGTTCTAAGTGTTTCAGAACTGAGCGGGTGTAAAAAGCAAGGGTTGTGACCCAAACACATACGCTTGTCTCTCTGATCCTTAGAAATTCACAGAGAGGACGCGTTCTAACACTTTCAGAACATGAGCTGGTGTAAAAATCATGAGCAGGCGACCAAAAAAAATACGCTTGTCTCTCTGAGCCTAACTAACTTGCAGAAAGAACGCAGTTCTAACTGTTTCAGAACATGAGGCGGTGTGAAAAGCAAGAATTGTGACCCAAACACATGCGCTTGTCTCTCTGATCCTTAGAAATTCACAGAGAGGACGCGTTCTAACACTTTCAGAACATGAGCTGGTGTAAAAATCATGAGCAGGCGACCAAAAAAAATACGCTTGTCTCTCTGAGCCTAACTAACTTGCAGAAAGAACGCAGTTCTAACTGTTTCAGAACATGAGGCGGTGTGAAAAGCAAGAATTGTGACCCAAACACATGCGCTTGTCTCTCTGAGCCTCACTAATTCACAGAGAGGACGCTCTTTTGAAAGTTTCAATACTGGAGCCACTATAAAAAGCATGAGCAGGCGACCAAACACTTATGTCTTGTTGCCTAAATAACTGGCCAAGAGAATGCCTTTCTGATACTTTCAGGACAGGAGCCGGTTTAAAACGCAGGTGCGGACAGCCATGAACATACGCTTGTCTCTCTGCGCCTAACTAACTTGCAGAAAGAACGCAGTTCTAACTGTTTCAGAACATGAGCCGGTGTGAAAAGCTAGAGTTGTGACCCAAACACATACGCTTGACTCTCTGAGCCTTACTAATTCACAGAGAGGACGCTCTTTTGACAGTTTCAATACCGGAGCCAGTGTAAAAAGCGGGAGCAGGGGACATAGCACATATGCTTGTCTCTCTGAGCCTGGCTAACTAACTGGCCAAGAGAATGTCTTTCTGACAGTTTCAGAACAGGAGGCGGTGTAAAATGCAGGTGCGGACAACCAAAAACATACGCTTTTCTCTCTGAGCCTAACTAACTTGCAGAAAGAAAGTAGTTCTAACTGTTTCAGAACACGAGCCGGTGTGAAAAGCAAGAGTTATGACCCAAACACATGCACTTGTCTCTCTGAGCCTTACTAATTCACAGAGAGGACACTCTTTTGAAAGTTTCAATACCGGAGCCAGTGTAAAACACATGAGCAGGCGACAAAACACAGACGCTTATCTCTCTGTGCCTAAGTAACTGACCAAGACAATGCCTTTCTGATACTTTCAGAACAGTAGCTGGTGTAAAATGCAGGTGCAGACAACCAAACACACACGCTTGTCTCTCTGAGCCTAACTAACTTGCAGAAAAAACGCATTTCTAAATGTTTCAGAACATGAGCTGGTATGAATAGCAAGAGTTGTGAACCAAGCACATGCGCTTGTCTCTCTGAGCCTCACTAATTCACAGAGAGGACGCTCTTTTGAAAGTTTAAATACCGGAGCCAGTGTAAAAAGTATGACCAGGCGACCAAACACATACGCTTATGTCTCGTTGCCTAAATAACTGGCCAAGAGAATGCCTTTCTGATACTTTCAGGACAGGAGCCGGTGTAAAATGCAGGTGCGGACAACCAAAAACATACGCTTTTCTCTCTGAGCCTAACTAACTTGCAGAAAGAACGCAGTTCTAACTGTTTCAGAACATGAGACGGTGTGTAAAGCAAGAGTTGTGACCCAAACACATGCGCTTGTCTCTCTGAGCCTCACTAATTCACAGAGAGGACGCTCTTTTGAAAGTTTCAATACCGGAGCCAGTGTAAAAAGCATGAGCAGTCGACAAAACACATACGCTCATCTCTCTGTGCCTAAGTAACTGACCAAGACAATGCCTTTCTGATACTTTCAGAACAGGAGCTGGTGTAAAATGCAGGTGCAGACAACCAAACACACACGCTTGTCTCTCTGAGCCTAACTAACTTGCAGAAAAAACGCAGTTCTAACTGTTTCAGAACTCAGCCGGTGTGAAAAGCAAGAGTTGTGACCCAAACACATGCGCTTGTCTCTCTGATCCTTACTAATTCACAGAGAAGACGCGTTCTCACACTTTCAGAACATGAGCTGGGTTAAAATCATGAGCAGGCGAATAAAAAAATACACTTGTCTCTCTGAGCCAGACTAACTTGCAGAAAGAACGCAGTTCTAACTGTTTCAGAACATGAGACGGTGTGAAAAGCAAGAGTTGTGACCCAAACACATGCGCTTGTCTCTCTGAGCATCACTAATTCACATAGAGGACGCTCTTTTGAAAGTTAAAATACCGGAGCCAGTGTAAAATGCATGAGCAGGTGACCAAACACATACGCTTATCTCTCTGTATCTAAATAACTGGCCAAGAGAATTTCAGAACAGGAGCGGTTGTAAAATGCAGGTGCGGACAAACAAACATATTCGCTTGTCTCTCTGAGCCTTACTAATTCACAGAGAAGACGCTCTTTTGACAATTTCAATACCGGAACCAGTGTAAAAAGCAGGAGCAGACGACATAGCACATACGCTTGTCTCTCTGAGCCTTGCTAACTAACTGGCCAAGAGAATGTCTTTCTGACAGTTTCAGAACAGGAGGCGGTGTAAAATGCAGGTGTGGGCAACCAAACACATACGCTTATCTCTCTGTGCCTAAATAACCAGCCAAGACAATTTCAGAACAGGAGCGGGTGAAAGATGCAGGTGCGGACAACCAAACACACACGTCTCTCTGAGCCTAACTAACTTGCAGAACGAACGTAGTTCTAAGTGTTTCAGAAATGAGCGGATGTAAAAAGCAAGGGTTGTGACCCAAACACATATGCCTGTCTCTCTGATCCTTACTAATTCACAGAGAAGACGCGTTCGAACACTTTCAGAACATGAGCTGGTGAAAAAATCATGAGCAGGGGACCAAAGAAATACGCTTGTCTCTCTGAGCCTAACTAACTTGCAGAAAGAACGCAGTTCTAACTGTTTCAGAACATGAGATGGTGTGTAAAGCAAGAGTTGTGACCCAAACACATGCGCTTGTCTCTCTGAGCCTTACTAATTCACAGAGAGGACGCTCTTTTGACAATTTCAATACCGGAGCCAGTGTAAAACACATGAGCAGCTGACAAAACACAGACGCTTATCTCTCTGTGCCTAAGTAACTGACCAAGACAATGCCTTTCTGATACTTTCAGAACAGTAGCTGGTGTAAAATGCAGGTGCAGACAACCAAACACACACGCTTGTCTCTCTGAGCCTAACTAACTTGCAGAAGAAACGCAGTTCTGACTGTTTCAGAACTGAGCCGGTGTGAAAAGCAAGAGTTGTGACCCAAACACATACGCTTGTCTCTCTGAGTCTGACTAATTTGTAGAAAGAACGCAGTTCTAACTGTTTCAGAACATGAGTCGGTGTGAAAAGCAAGAGTTGTGACCCAAACACATGCGCTTGTCTCTCTGAGCCTAACTAATTTGTAGAAAGAACGCAGTTCTAAGTATTTCAGAACTGAGCCGGTGCAAAAAGCAAGGGTTTTGACCCAAACACATACGCCTGTCTCTCTGATCCTTACTAATTCACAGAGAAGACGCGTTCTCACACTTTCAGAACATGAGCTGGGTTAAAATCATGAGCAGGCGAACAAAAAAATACACTTGTCTCTCTGAGCCAGACTAACTTGCAGAAAGAACGCAGTTCTAACTGTTTCAGAACATGAGGCGGTGTGAAAAGCAAGAGTTGTGACCCAAACATATGCGCTTGTCTCCCTGAGCCTCACTAATTCACAGAGAGGACGCTCTTTTGAAAGTTTCAATACCGGAGCCAGTGTAAAAAGCATGAGCAGGCGATTAAACACATACACTTATCTCTCTGTGCCTAAATAACTGGCCAAGAGAATGCCTTTCTGATACTGTCAGAACAGGAGCCGGTGTAAAATGTAGGTGTAGACAACCAAACACACACGCTTGTCTCTCTGAGCCTAACTAATTTGCAGAAAAAAGGCAGTCCTAACTGTTTCAAAAATGAGCGGGTGTAAAAAGCAAGGGTTGTGACCCAAACACATACGCATGTCTCTCTGATCCTTACTAATTCACAGAGAAGATGCGTTCGAACACTTTCAGAACATGAGCTGGTGAAAAAATCATGAGCTGGCGACCAAAAAAATGCGCCTGTCTCTCTGAGCCTTACTAATTTACAGAGAAGATGCGTTCGAACACTTTCAGAACATGAGCTGATGAAAAAATCATGAGCAGGTGACCAAAAAAATGCACTTGTCTCTCTGAGCCTAACTAACTTGCAGAAAGAACGCAGTTCTAACTGTTTCAGAACATGAGTCGGTGTGAAAAGCAAGAGTTGTGACCCAAACACATGCGCTTGTCTCTCTGAGCCTAACTAATTTGTAGAAAGAACGCAGTTCTAACTGTTTCAGAACTGAGCGGGTGCAAAAAGCAAGGGTTGTGACCCAAACACATACGCCTGTCTCTCTGATCCTTACTAATTCACAGAGAAGACGCTCTTTTGAAAGTTTCAATACCGGAGCCAGTGTAAAAAGCATGAGCAGGCGACAAAACACATACGCTTATCTCTCTGTGCCTAAGTAACTGACCAAGACAATGCCTTTCTGATACTTTCAGAACAGGAGCTGGTGTAAAATTCAGGTGCGGATAACCAAAAACATACGCTTGTCTCTCTGAGCCTAACTAACTTGCAGAAAGAACGCAGTTCTAACTGTTTCAGAACATGAGCCATGTGAAAAGCAAGAGTTGTGACTCAAACACATGCGCTTGTCTGAGCCTCACTAATTCACAGAGAGAACGAGTTCTTACAGTTCCAGAACATGAGCCGGTGTAAAAGGCATGAGCAGGCGACCAACTACATACACTTGTCTCTCAGAGACTACTTAATGTTAGAAAAAGACTTTCGTTTCTGTGCGTTTCAGATGCCAAACAGGTGAAAATAAGAAAAAACAAGCTTTTAATTACACACACTTGTCTTTTTGCCTGTTTTGATCATAACTCGCTTGGAAATGGCTATTCTCAACGTTTTATGTGAGATTTTAATAGAAAATGAAGAAAAACTTATAAAAACACATATGCTTCAGTATTGAGTCTAACTTGCCCTGAACAGTCGTTTGTGAGTGTTTCAAACGCTAAACAGTTGAAATTAAGCCAAAACAAGCTTTTCATGACACACACTTGTCTTTTTGCCTGTTTTGATCATAACTCGCTTGGAAATGGCTATTCTCAATGTTTTATGTGAGATTCTAATAGAAAAAGAAGAAAAACTTATACAAACACATATATTGCATTTTTGAGTCTAACTCGCACTAAACAGTCGTTTCTGAGCGTTTCAGACGCTAAACAGGTGTAAATAAGCCAAAACAAGCTTTTCATGACACACACTTGTCTTTTTGCCTGTTTTGATCATAACTCGCTTGGAAATGGCTATTCTGAACGTTTTATAATAGAATCTGATATAAAAAGAAGTAAACCTTATAAAAACACATATGTTTCAATTTTGAGTCTAACTTGCCCTGAACAGTCGTTTCTGAGCGTTTCAGACGCTAAACAGTTGAAATTAAGCCAAAACAAGCTTTTCATGACACACACTTGTCTTTTTGCCTGTTTTGATCATAACTCGCTTGGAAATGGCTATTCTCAACGTTTTATGTGAGATTCTAATAGAAGATGAAGAAAAACTTATGAAAACACATATGCTTCAGTACTGAGTCTAACTTGCCCTGAACAGTCGTTTCTGAGTGTTTCAGACGCTAAACAGGTTAAAATAAGCCAAAACAAGCTTTTCATGACACACGCTTGTCTTTTTGCCTGTTTTGATCATAACTCGCTTGGAAATGGCTATTCTCAATGTTTTATGTGAGATTCTAATAGAAAAAGAAGAAAAACTTATACTAACACATATATTGCATTTTTGAGTCTAACTCGCACTAAACAGTCGTTTCTGAGTGTTTCAGACGCTAAACAGTTGAAATTAAGCCAAAACAAGATTTTCATGACACACACTTGTCTTTTTGCCTGTTTTGATCATAACTCGCTTGGAAATGGCTATTCTCAATGTTTTATGTGAGATTCTAATAGAAAAAGAAGAAAAACTTATACAAACACATATATTGCATTTTTGAGTCTAACTTGCCCTGAACAGTCGTTTCTGAGCGTTTCAGACGCTAAACAGGTGTAAATAAGCCAAAACAAGCTTTTCATGACACACACTTGTCTTTTTGCCTGTTTTAATCATAACTCGCTTGAAGATGGCTATTCTCAATGTTTTATGTGAGATTCTAATAGAAAAAGAAGAAAAACTTATACAAACACATATATTGCATTTTTGAGTCTAACTCTTACTAAACAGTCGTTTCTGAGTGTTTCAGACGCTAAACAGTTGAAATTAAGCCAAAAAAAGATTTTCATGACACACACTTGTCTTTTTGCCTGTTTTGATCATAACTCGCTTGAAGATGGCTATTCTCAATGTTTTATGTGAGATTCTAATAGAAAAATAAGAAAAACTTATACAAACACATATATTGCATTTTTGAGTCTAACTTGCCCTGAACAGTCGTTTCTGAGCGTTTCAGACGCTAAACAGGTGTAAATAAGCCAAAACAAGCTTTTCATGACACACACTTGTCTTTTTGCCTGTTTTGATCATAACTCGCTTGGAAATGGCTATTCTCAACGTTTTATAATAGAATCTGATATAAAAAGAAGTAAACCTTATAAAAACACATATGTTTCAATTTTGAGTCTAACTTGCCCTGAACAGTCGTTTCTGAGCGTTTCAGACGCTAAACAGTTGAAATTAAGCCAAAACAAGCTTTTCATGACACACACTTGTCTTTTTGCCTGTTTTGATCATAACTCGCTTGGAAATGGCTATTCTCAACGTTTTATGTGAGATTCTAATAGAAGATGAAGAAAAACTTATGAAAACACATATGCTTCAGTACTGAGTCTAACTTGCCCTGAACAGTCGTTTCTGAGTGTTTCAGACACTAAACAGGTTAAAATAAGCCAAAACAAGCTTTTCATGACACACGCTTGTCTTTTTGCCTGTTTTGATCATAACTCGCTTGGAAATGGCTATTCTCAATGTTTTATGTGAGATTCTAATAGAAAAAGAAGAAAAACTTATACTAACACATATATTGCATTTTTGAGTCTAACTCGCACTAAACAGTCGTTTCTGAGTGTTTCAGACGCTAAACAGTTGAAATTAAGCCAAAACAAGATTTTCATGACACACACTTGTCTTTTTGCCTGTTTTGATCATAACTCGCTTGGAAATGGCTATTCTCAATGTTTTATGTGAGATTCTAATAGAAAAAGAAGAAAAACTTATACAAACACATATATTGCATTTTTGAGTCTAACTTGCCCTGAACAGTCGTCTCTGAGCGTTTCAGACGCTAAACAGGTGTAAATAAGCCAAAACAAGCTTTTCATGACACACACTTGTCTTTTTGCCTGTTTTGATCATAACTCGCTTGAAGATGGCTATTCTCAATGTTTTATGTGAGATTCTAATAGAAAAATAAGAAAAACTTATACAAATACATATATTGCATTTTTGAGTCTAACTTGCCCTGAACAGTCGTTTCTGAGTGTTTCAGACGCTAAACAGGTGTAAATAAGCCAAAACAAGCTTTTCATGACACACACTTGTCTTTTTGCCTGTTTTGATCATAACTCGCTTGGAAATGGCTATTCTCAATGTTTTATGTGAGATTCTTATAGAAAAAGAAGAAAAACTTATACAAACACATATATTGCATTTTTGAGTCTAACTCGCACTAAACAGTCGTTTCTGAGTGTTTCAGACGCTAAACAGGTGAAAATAAGCCAAAACAAGCTTTTCATGACACACACTTGTCTTTTTGCCTGTTTTGATCATAATTCGCTTGGAAATGGCTATTCTCAATGTTTTATGTGAGATTCTTATAGAAAAAGAAGAAAAACTTATACAAACACATATATTGCATTTTTGAGTCTAACTCTTACTAAACAGTCGTTTCTGAGTGTTTCAGACGCTAAACAGTTGAAATTAAGCCAAAAAAAGATTTTCATGACACACACTTGTCTTTTTGCCTGTTTTGATCATAACTCGCTTGAAGATGGCTATTCTCATTGTTTTATGTGAGATTCTAATAGAAAAATAAGAAAAACTTATACAAACACATATATTGCATTTTTGAGTCTAACTTGCCCTGAACAGTCGTTTCTGAGCGTTTCAGACGCTAAACAGGTGTAAATAAGCCAAAACAAGCTTTTCATGACACACACTTGTCTTTTTGCCTGTTTTGATCATAACTCGCTTGGAAATGGCTATTCTCAATGTTTAATGTGAGATTCTTATAGAAAAAGAAGAAAAACTTATACAAACACATATATTGCATTTTTGAGTCTAACTCGCACTAAATAGTCGTTTCTGAGTGTTTCAGACGCTAAACAGGTGAAATTAAGCCAAAACAAGATTTTCATGACACACACTTGTCTTTTTGCCTGTTTTGATCATAACTCGCTTGAAGATGGCTATTCTCAATGTTTTATGTGAGATTCTAATAGAAAAATAAGAAAAACTTATACAAATACATATATTGCATTTTTGAGTCTAACTTGCCCTAAACAGTCGTTTCTGAGCGTTTCAGACGCTAAACAGGTGTAAATAAGCCAAAACAAGCTTTTCATGACACACACTTGTCTTTTTGCCTGTTTTGATCATAACTCGCTTGGAAATGGCTATTCTCAACGTTTTATGTGAGATTCTAATAGAAAATGAAGAAAAACTTATGAAAACACATATGCTTCAGTACTGAGTCTAACTTGCCCTGAACAGTCGTTTCTGAGTGTTTCAGACGCTAAACAGGTGTAAATAAGCCAAAACAAGCTTTTCATGACACACACTTGTCTTTTTGCCTGTTTTGATCATAACTCGCTTGGAAATGGCTATTCTCAATGTTTTATGTGAGATTCTTATAGAAAAAGAAGAAAAACTTATGAAAACACATATGCTTCAGTTTTGAGTCTAACTTGCCCTGAACAGTCGTTTCTATGCGTTTCAGACGCTAAACAGATGAAAATAAGCAAGAACAAGCTTTTCATTACACACACTTGTCTTTTTGCCTGTCTTGATCATAATTCGCTTGGAAATGGCTATTCTCAATGTTTTATGTGAGATTCTAATAGAAAAAGAAGAAAAACTTATACAAACACATATATTGCATTTTTGAGTCTAACTCGCACTAAACAGTCGTTTCTGAGTGTTTCAGACGCTAAACAGGTGAAAATAAGCAAGAACAAGCTTTTCATTACACACACTTGTCTTTTTGCCTGTTTTGATCATAACTCGCTTGGAAATGGCTATTCTCAACGTTTTATAATAGAATCTGATATAAAAAGAAGAAAAACTTATGAAAACACATATGCTTCAGTTTTGAGTCTAACTTGCCCTGAACAGTCGTTTCTATGCGTTTCAGACGCTAAACAGATGAAAATAAGCAAGAACAAGCTTTTCATTACACACACTTGTCTTTTTGCCTGTCTTGATCATAATTCGCTTGGAAATGGCTATTCTCAACGTTTTATGTGAGATTCTAATAGAAAAATAAGAAAAACTTATACAAATACATATATTGCATTTTTGAGTCTAACTTGCCCTAAACAGTCGTTTCTGAGCGTTTCAGACGCTAAACAGGTGTAAATAAGCCAAAACAAGCTTTTCATGACACACACTTGTCTTTTTGCCTGTTTTGATCATAACTCGCTTGGAAATGGCTATTCTCAACGTTTTATGTGAGATTCTAATAGAAAATGAAGAAAAACTTATGAAAACACATATGCTTCAGTACTGAGTCTAACTTGCCCTGAACAGTCGTTTCTGAGTGTTTCAGACGCTAAACAGGTGTAAATAAGCCAAAACAAGCTTTTCATGACACACACTTGTCTTTTTGCCTGTTTTGATCATAACTCGCTTGGAAATGGCTATTCTCAATGTTTTATGTGAGATTCTTATAGAAAAAGAAGAAAAACTTATGAAAACACATATGCTTCAGTTTTGAGTCTAACTTGCCCTGAACAGTCGTTTCTATGCGTTTCAGACGCTAAACAGATGAAAATAAGCAAGAACAAGCTTTTCATTACACACACTTGTCTTTTTGCCTGTCTTGATCATAATTCGCTTGGAAATGGCTATTCTCAATGTTTTATGTGAGATTCTAATAGAAAAAGAAGAAAAACTTATACAAACACATATATTGCATTTTTGAGTCTAACTCGCACTAAACAGTCGTTTCTGAGTGTTTCAGACGCTAAACAGGTGAAAATAAGCAAGAACAAGCTTTTCATTACACACACTTGTCTTTTTGCCTGTTTTGATCATAACTCGCTTGGAAATGGCTATTCTCAACGTTTTATAATAGAATCTGATATAAAAAGAAGAAAAACTTATGAAAACACATATGCTTCAGTTTTGAGTCTAACTTGCCCTGAACAGTCGTTTCTATGCGTTTCAGACGCTAAACAGATGAAAATAAGCAAGAACAAGCTTTTCATTACACACACTTGTCTTTTTGCCTGTCTTGATCATAATTCGCTTGGAAATGGCTATTCTCAACGTTTTATGTGAGATTCTAATAGAAAAAGAAGAAAAACTTATAAAAACACATATATTGAATTTTTGAGTCTAACTCGCACTGAAAAGTCGTTTCTCAGTGTTTCAGACGACAAACAGGTGAAAATAAGCAAGAACAAGCTTTTCATTACACACACTTGTCTTTTTGCCTATTTTGATCATAACTCGCTTGGAAATGGCTAGTTTCATAAGAATTTCTGATTTAAAAAAAGAAGAAAACTTTAGGAAAAAAATACACATACTTCAAGATTTTATGTGATCCTCCAATGATATCCATCCAAATATCATACCATTATATACATAATGGATCAATTCAGAGGTTGAAATTTTGGGGCCTTTATGTCACAACGTCACACAAAGAAGTGTATATCTCTGCTTCTGAATATACTATTTTCCTATAACTTCTTTCACATACAATCATCAGATATGACTTGTTCTGAATGTGTATGTGCATTTTGGGGGCACCCTTATGCCAAAATCACCTCTTTTTGTAATCCATTATCATTTGATTTCCTGCATATTCAAATTATATATAATGAAAAGCATGCATATCAGCACAGATTGCAGTGTTTCCCCTAGGTTGACTGACCTGGCCCTGGCTGGGGAGGTCGATTAGCACATTTCTCTGTTCTCTGTTTAGCATCTTCAGGCTCAATGCCTAGCAAGAGCAGCTGGGGAAACAGACATTACTTTTCTTGGTCTTGACAAGCTGCAGCATTTATTAACTGACACTGTACATTTACTACCAGATTGTTACAGCTTACTGCTAACCTTTTCTTCTGCTCCGCTTGCATTCACCATCACTTTTCTGATGCTCGCTCTATCGCTTATCGCCATGGATGTATAAAGAGAAGTGGATACAGGAAGAGTGCCAGGCTTTGAAGCAAATTTGACATAGTGGCCAAAGTGCGTAATCACATGATGCACACTGGCCCAAAAATTCTTTTTCTCAAAGACTTGTGAAAAAGACGTGGTACTTTTTTTGAGAATCACAACCCCCGCGAGTCACTATCAGGATTTGAGCCATTTGGTCGATCACATTTCAAAAGCCTAGAAGAACCACAACCATTGAATTGTTTCATCACCTTTAAAGTTAGCTAAACCATTCTCATGAGTATATTGGCTCAAAGCATTCAGAACAAAAATGTGCGAAACTATGGACTCTTGTTCCAAGTTCCTGCCATGCCTTTTTGCCTCCCAAATGCAAATTCATCTTTGACTCCTAGAATGAGGTCCAACAGCTCTAATTCAAACAGCTGCACACAACACTGGTTGATATCACTGTGGCTAGCTAGCAAACATTAGCTAACTGCAAGCTAACATAAAGAGTGACCTAAGCAGTAAAAATGGAGACTATATATAAACTATATAAATATAAATTATATTTTGTCATCATAGATACTACACATATGTCTCAGATGCGTCTTAGATGTCTTAGATATGTCTTAGATGCAAATACACCCACTTTGAGTGAAAAATTTGTCAAAAAAATTTGGTTTGTATGGGGCTATCGGAAATAAAATTTGGCATTGAAATCAAACCCTGCAATTAAAAAAAAAAAAGTGTATTATCATTGAAAAAAGTTCCACTGAAAAATAAAACGCTCTAAAAATTTTAACTAAAATTACAATCTGTCAATCTTATTAGGGCTCGAGCACTGAACGGTGCAAAGGCCCTGTATTTGTAGTGATTATTATTATTATTATCATTATCATTATTATTATTATCATCATCATTATTATTATTATTATTCCGAAACAAACGCATTTTTGACAGCCGTTTTGACGACCTTTCGAAAACTCGTGAAATTTTGCACATTTGTCAGGACTGCTGAAAAATTTGATATTGAAAATGGCTGGACTGCGCCCCCTAGAAAATTAGGAAAATTGAGCACCTCAACCCAGATTGTCATAGAAGTAAGATACGACACATCCTTCGCCATGACATACGATGCTGTTTTCCAGGGAGAGGGGATGGCTCTACAGCCACGAAACTTGACACACATGTCTAGAGTGATGTTATCCTTTGTAGTTCATTTGAATGGGTGTGGCAAAATGGCTCAACAGCGACCCCTTGAAAATTTCAAAGTTGAAGCCCCGCCTACCAGATTAACGTAGAAAAATGAAATTCACAAGGCACATGTATAATGTCAAGATGCACAAAAAAGCCTCTTGGAGCCATATCAAGCTCCTACAGTCCAAGTCCTACAGGAAGTCCGCCATCTCTAAAAAACTGGTCAATTTTCGCCTTTTCTTGGCCATTTCGCATACCTTGTGTTTTAACAAACTCCTCCTACAATTCATCGTAGGGACTCCAAAATCAGTATGTGTCATCTAGACTAGTGTATGATCAAAAGTTATCAAAAGATTTAGTGTACATTGAAGCGCTTGGCCGTGGTGTGGCCTTTAGTTTTGATGTTTCGTCATTACAGAGGAAATTGCTATAACTTTAGTGTACATGGTGGGATCTGCCTGAAACTTTACAGGTTTGATAACAGTCCAGGCCTGAGCACATCTACATTACAATATTCAATCAGTGATGCAAACTGGCTCCATAGCGCCCCCATAACACAGTACAGGAAAGCAGCCCCAGCAGCAGGCAAATGAGTGGACAAAGGAAGTGATGTTTCTCTCCTTGCTCTGTCTGAAAGTAGCCCGACTGTGAAAACATCTACATGCCTGTGACAAAGGCTCTTCGACTGTGCCCGATGTTCACCGGGTTGCGAGGTCCCGATCATCGCTGCTTGCAGCTTTTATTCTATTTTGGTATTTTTTGCATTAAGATTAGTTTTTCAATGTCAATCATAAGATTTTTTTCTTCATGTCTTTACAATGTAAGTTTTTTTTCAATGCCACCGGTTCTCAGTTTCAACTTTGTCTTTTTCAGTTTCAACTTTTTCTGTTTCAGTTTCAACTTATTGTCACCGTTTTGATGTCAGTACCCAGCATGCCTTACGATGCGACGTGTGTGTTTACATGTGAGGTATTTATTCCGTTTGGTTTCTCAAATGCCGCGATCTCCACAAAGCATTAGCTGAAGTCAGTAGCAGCGTGCTAGGTTCGACCTACTTGCCGGAGTCGTAAACTAGGCTTCATTACATAGGATTACATAGGATTCTACTGGCGTGAGTGACTGTTTTCCAGTTATTAGTTTTACCCCAGTTTGCATCACAAGCAAAAAGGAAGGTGGTCCTCAGAATTTTTTTAAAAATCAGATGTGAGCCTTAAGCTACTAAAGACCTTTGATTGTTTTATTGAATAATCAATACATTTGTATGTTTTTGTTTATGTGAAATATGTAATCCTAATTAGATATTCACTCATTTGTGTAAAGTAAAGTCATTTTAGGGATCAAACTAGGGAGGGATTTTGCGGCTCCAGGTGGGTTTTATATGGTGAGAAATGGGCTAAAATGGCTGAAGCTTGCTGAACCCTTGTCTAGCAGAACCTAGAAAATGAAGCAAGACAGGATTGAGCTGAGAGCTTGTTGAAAGCATTTTCCCACACCTGCACTGAGCTTGAGTTGAGCTTAATATTACCACACCAATCTGATCATCCACATCCACAGACATTAAGTAAAATACAAAATTAGGAACACTAGATCCTGGAAAACATGTTAGATCAGATCATTTATTTTTGTTGACATAGTTAATTAATTCAAAGTTAATCTATTTAAAACAACAACAAAAAACAAGGTATGAGCCAAACCATGGATTTGGAGAATTGTTATACCCCTAATAAATAGTGGTATTTATAAATCCTAACCATAGCGCCATTTTCTCATAACATGGCTTGAGACAACGAGTGTTAGAGTTTAAAGCGCTTCTTTCATGGTGACTTGACTTGACTTAATTGGCCTGTCTTGTTTGATGTTTAGCAGTGAATTGACTTTGCTTACTTGAGTCTTAAACACAGTGACTTAGGATTTGCTTCAGCTTTTAAGGTTAAGACTTGAGACTAGCTTGTGACTTGCACATGTGTACCTCTCACATCTGTTATTTGTGAACATGAACTACTTCCTCCCAAAGCAACAAACCAGAGACATGAGACCCCAGAATGAAGTGGAGCTGCTTCATAGACAATGAATGTGAAACTAATTTCATAGTCATTTTTAAAATACCCAAGTAAGCTTTATTCTTGTCTTGCCTTTCATATCTGAAAAACAAGTTGTACCTGTACATAACTGGTATATGACAATGTCCACAGTGAAACATTATAATGGACAATGAATGAATGGGATAAATTACTGCATTTTACTGTCATTTTGTTGAGTTTCTCTCCTCTCTTCTTTTTCACCACAGACGGGGCTGAGCGATCCTTGGAGGAGAGACTTCAGTGAAGCATGTGAAATACGTGAGTTGATAACAACTACAGTCATTGCATTACTGCAATTAAATCTCTGTGAGTAAAAGGCCAATAAGAGTAATTTAATTCATGCAAAAGATGGGTAGACAATATTTGGGGCTTTTAAAACAATATGGTAGAGATTCATTTGTCTCCATAGCTGCGTTCTCACTGAGAGAACGCCGCTCTGACGGTTTCAGAACAGGAGCTAGAGTAAAGTCCAGGACCGGGAACCCAAGCGCACACCCTTGTGTCTCTGAGCCTAACTAACTTACAGAAAGAACACAGTTCTAACTGTTTCAGAACTGAACGGGTGTGAAAAGCAAGAGTTGTGACCCAAACACATGCGCTTGTCTCTCTGATCCTTACTAATTCACAGAAAAGACGCGTTCTAACACTTTCAGAACATGAGCTGGTGAAAAAATCATGAGCAGGCGACCAAAAAAATACACTTGTCTCTCTGAGCCTAACTAACTTGCAGAAAGAATGCAGTTCTAACTGTTTCAGAACATGAGACGGTGTGAAAAGCAAGAGTTGTGACCCAAACACATGCGCTTGTCTCTCTGAGCCTCACTAATTCACAGAGAGGACGCTCTTTTGAAAATTTCAACACCGGAGCCAGTGTAAAAAGCATGAGCAGGCGACAAAACACATACACTTATCTCTCTGTGCCTAAATAACTGGCCAAGAGAATGCCTTTCTGATACTTTCAGAACTGGAGCCGGTGTAAAATGCAGGTGCAGACAACCAAACACACACGCTTGTCTCTCTGAACCTTACTAATTTGCAGAAAAAACGCAGTTCTAACTGTTTCAGAAATGAGCGGGTGTAAAAAGCAAGGGTTGTGACCCAAACACATACGCCTGTCTCTCTGATCCTTACTAATTCACAGAGAAGACGCGTTCGAACACTTTCAGAACATGAGCTGGTGAAAAAATCATGAGCAGGCGACCAGAAAAATACACTTGTCTCTCTGAGCCTAACTAACTTGCAGAAAGAACGCAGTTCTAACTGTGTCAGAACATGAGCCGGTGTGAAAAGCAAGAGTTGTGTCCCAAACACATACGCTTGTCTCTCTGAGCCTTACTAATTCACAGAGAGGACGCTCTTTTGACAGTTTCAATACCGGAGCCAGTGTAAAAAGCAGGAGCAGGCGACATAGCACATATGCTTGTCTCTCTGAGCCTGGCTAACTAACTGGCCAAGAGAATGTCTTTCTGACAGTTTCAGAACAGGAAGCGGTGTAAAATGCAGGTGTGGACAACCAAAAACATACGCTTTTCTCTCTGAGCCTAACTAACTTGCAGAAAAAACGCAGTCCTAACTGTTTCAGAACTGAGCGGGTGTAAAAAGCAAGGGTTGTGACCCAAACACATACGCTTGTCTCTCTGATCCTTACTAATTCACAGAGAAGACGCGTTCTCAAACTTTCAGAACATGAGCTGGTGTAAAAATCATGAGCAGGCGACCAAAAAAATACGCTTGTCTCTCTGAGCCAGACTAACTTGCAGAAAGAACGCAGTTCTAACTGTTTCAGAACATGAGCCTGTGTGAAAAGCAAGAGTTGTGACTCAAACACATGCGCTTATCTCTCTGAGCCTTATTAATTCACTTGGAGGACGCTCTTTTGACCGTTTAAATACCGGAGCCAGTGTAAAAAGCATGAGCAGGCGACCAAACACATACTCTTGTCTCTCTGTGACTAAATAACTGGCCAAGAGAATTTCAGAACAGGAGCCGGTGTAAAATGCAGGTGCGGAAAAAAACATATACGCTTGTCTCTCTGAGCCTAACTAAATTGCAGAAAGAACGCAGTTTCACAACATTATCCGGTGTGAAAAGCAAGAGTTGTGACCCAAACACATGCGCTTGTCTCTCTTAGCCTAACTAATTTGTAGAAAGAACGCAGTTCTAACTGTTTCAGAACTTAGCGGGTGTAAAAAGCAAGGGTTGTGACCCAAACACATACGCTTGTCTCTCTGTCCCTAAATAACTGGCCAAGAGAATGCCTTTCTGATAGTTTCAGAACAGTAGCTAGAGTAAAGTCCAGGACCGGGAACCCAAGCGCACACCCTTGTGTCTCTGAGCCTAACTAACTTACAGAAAGAACACAGTTCTAACTGTTTCAGAACTGAACGGGTGTGAAAAGCAAGAGTTGTGACCCAAACACATGCGCTTGTCTCTCTGATCCTTACTAATTCACAGAAAAGACGCGTTCTAACACTTTCAGAACATGAGCTGGTGAAAAAATCATGAGCAGGCGACCAAAAAAATACACTTGTCTCTCTGAGCCTAACTAACTTGCAGAAAGAATGCAGTTCTAACTGTTTCAGAACATGAGACGGTGTGAAAAGCAAGAGTTGTGACCCAAACACATGCGCTTGTCTCTCTGAGCCTCACTAATTCACAGAGAGGACGGTCTTTTGAAAATTTCAACACCGGAGCCAGTGTAAAAAGCATGAGCAGGCGACAAAACACATACACTTATCTCTCTGTGCCTAAATAACTGGCCAAGAGAATGCCTTTCTGATACTTTCAGAACTGGAGCCGGTGTAAAATGCAGGTGCAGACAACCAAACACACACGCTTGTCTCTCTGAGCCTTACTAATTTGCAGAAAAAAACGCAGTTCTAACTGTTTCAGAAATGAGCGGGTGTAAAAAGCAAGGGTTGTGACCCAAACACATACGCCTGTCTCTCTGATCCTTACTAATTCACAGAGAAGACGCGTTCGAACACTTTCAGAACATGAGCTGGTGAAAAAATCATGAGCAGGCGACCAGAAAAATACACTTGTCTCTCTGAGCCTAACTAACTTGCAGAAAGAACGCAGTTCTAACTGTTTCAGAACATGAGCCGGTGTGAAAAGCAAGAGTTGTGTCCCAAACACATACGCTTGTCTCTCTGAGCCTTACTAATTCACAGAGAGGACGCTCTTTTGACAGTTTCAATACCGGAGCCAGTGTAAAAAGCAGGAGCAGGCGACATAGCACATATGCTTGTCTCTCTGAGCCTGGCTAACTAACTGGCCAAGAGAATGTCTTTCTGACAGTTTCAGAACAGGAAGCGGTGTAAAATGCAGGTGTGGACAACCAAAAACATACGCTTTTCTCTCTGAGCCTAACTAACTTGCAGAAAAAACGCAGTCCTAACTGTTTCAGAACTGAGCGGGTGTAAAAAGCAAGGGTTGTGACCCAAACACATACGCTTGTCTCTCTGATCCTTACTAATTCACAGAGAAGACGCGTTCTCAGACTTTCAGAACATGAGCTGGTGTAAAAATCATGAGCAGGCGACCAAAAAAATACGCTTGTCTCTCTGAGCCAGACTAACTTGCAGAAAGAACGCAGTTCTAACTGTTTCAGAACATGAGCCTGTGTGAAAAGCAAGAGTTGTGACTCAAACACATGCGCTTATCTCTCTGAGCCTTATTAATTCACAGAGAGGACGCTCTTTTGACCGTTTAAATACCGGAGCCAGTGTAAAAAGCATGAGCAGGCGACCAAACACATACTCTTGTCTCTCTGTGACTAAATAACTGGCCAAGAGAATTTCAGAACAGGAGCCGGTGTAAAATGCAGGTGCGGAAAAAAACATATACGCTTGTCTCTCTGAGTCTAACTAAATTGCAGAAAGAACGCAGTTTCACAACATTATCCGGTGTGAAAAGCAAGAGTTGTGACCCAAACACATGCGCTTGTCTCTCTTAGCCTAACTAATTTGTAGAAAGAACGCAGTTCTAACTGTTTCAGAACTTAGCAGGTGTAAAAAGCAAGGGTTGTGACCCAAACACATACGCTTGTCTCTCTGTCCCTAAATAACTGGCCAAGAGAATGCCTTTCTGATTGTTTCAGAACAGTAGCTGGTGTAAAATGCAGGTGTAGACAACCAAACACATACGCTTGTCTCTCTGAGCGTAACTAACTTGCAGAAAAAACGCAGTTCTAACTGTTTCAGAACACGAGCCGGTGTGAAAAGCAAGAGTTATGACCCAAACACTTGTCTCTCTGAGCCTTACTAATTCACAGAGAGGACACTCTTTTGAAAGTTTCAATACAGGCGCCAGTGTGAAACACATGAGCAGGCGACAAAACACAGACGCTTATCTCTCTGTGCCTAAGTAACTGACCAAGACAATGCCTTTCTGATACTTTCAGAACAGTAGCTGGTGTAAAATGCAGGTGCAGACAACCAAACACACACGCTTGTCTCTCTGAGCCTAACTAACTTGCAGAAAGAATGCAGTTCTAACTGTTTCAGAACTGAGCGGGTGTAAAAAGCAAGGATTGTGACCCAAACACATACGCCTGTCTCTCTGATCCTTACTAATTCACAGAGAAGACGCGTTCTCACACTTTCAGAACATGAGCTGGTGTAAAAATCATGAGCAGGCGACCAAAAAAATACGCTTGTCTATCTGAGCCAGACTAACTTGCAGAAAGAACGCAGTTCTAACTGTTTCAGAACATGAGCCTGTGTGAAAAGCAAGAGTTGTGACCCAAACACATGCGCTTGTCTCTCTGAGCATCACTAATTCACAGAGAGGACGCTTTTTTGAAAGTTTCAATACCGGAGCCAGTGTAAAATGCATGAGCAGGTGACCAAACACATACAAGCGTATGTGTTTTGGTCACCTGGTCTCTCTGTACCTAAATAACTGGCCAAGAGAATTTCAGAACAGGAGCGGGTGTAAAATGCAGGTGCGGACAAAAAAACATATACGCTTGTCTCTCTGAGCCTAACTAAATTGCAGAAAGAACGCAGTTTCACAACATGAGCCGGTGTGAAAATCAAGAGTTGTGACCCAAACACTCTTTTGAAAGTTTCAATACTGGAGCCAGTGTAAAAAGCATGAGCAGGCGACAAAACACATACGCTTATCTCTCTGTGCCTAAGTAACTGACCAAACAATGCCTTTCTGATACTTTAAGAACAGGAGCTGGTGTAAAATGCAGGTGCGGATAACCAAAAACGTACGCATGTCTCTGTGAGCCTAACTAACTTGCAGAAAGTGTAATGTTTCAGAACATGTTTCTGATACTTTAAGAACAGGAGCTGGTGTAAAATGCAGGTGCGGATAACCAAACACACACGCTTGTCTCTCTGAGCCTAACTAACTTGCAGAAAGAATGCAGTTCTAACTGTTTCAGAACTGAGCCGGTGTGAAAAGCAAGAGTTGTGACTCAAACACATGCGCTTGTCTCTCTGAGCCTTATTGATTCACAGGGAGGACTCTCTTTTGACAGTTTCAATACTGGAGCCAGTGTAAAAAGTATGAGCAGGCGACCAAGCACATACACTTATCTCTCTGTGCCTAAATAACTGGCCAATAGAATGCCTTTCTGAAACTTTCAGAACAGGAGCCGGTGTAAAATGCAGGTGCAGACAACCAAACATATACGCTTGTCTCTCTGAGCCTCACTAATTCACAGAGAGGACGAGTTCTTACAGTTACAGAACATGAGCCCACCGGCATGAGCAGGCGACCAAATACATACACTTGTCTCTCAGAGCCTACTTAATGTTAGAAAAAGACTTTCGTTTCTGTGCGTTTCAGATGCCAAACAGGTGAAAATAAGAAAAAACAATCTTTTAATTACACACACCTGTCTTTTTGCCTGTTTTGATCATAACTCGCTTGGAAATGGCTATTCTCAACGTTTTATGTGAGATTCTAATAGAAAAAGAAGAAAGACTTATGATAATACATATGCTTCAGTTTTGAGTCTAACTTGCCCTGAACAGTCGTTTCTGAGCGTTTCAGACGCTAAACAGTTGAAAAAAAGCCAAAACAAGCTTATCATGACACACACTTGTCTTTTTGCCTGTTTTGATAATAATTGGTTTGGAAATGGCTATTCTCAACGTTTTATGTGAGATTCTAATAGGAAAAGCAGAAAAACTTATACAAACACATATATTGAATTTTTGAGTCTAACTTGCCCTGAACAGTCGTTTCTGAGCGTTTCAGACGCTAAACAGGTGTAAATAAGCCAAAACAAGCTTATCATGACACACACTTGTCTTTTTGCCTGTTTTGATAATAATTGGTTTGGAAATGGCTATTCTCAACGTTTTATGTGAGATTCTAATAGGAAAAGCAGAAAAACTCATAAAAACACATATATTGAATTTTTGAGTCTAACTTGCCCTGAACAGTCGTTTCTGAGCGTTTCAGACGCTAAACAGGTCTAAATAAGCCAAAACAAGCTTATCATGACACACACTTGTCTTTTTGCCTGTTTTGATAATAATTGGTTTGGAAATGGCTATTCTCAACGTTTTATGTGAGATTCTAATAGGAAAAGCAGAAAAACTCATAAAAACACATATATTGAATTTTTGAGTCTAACTTGCCCTGAACAGTCGTTTCTGAGCGTTTCAGACGCTAAACAGTTGAAAAAAAGCCAAAACAAGCTTTGCATGACACACACTTGTCTTTTTGCCTGTTTTGATAATAATTGGTTTGGAAATGGCTATTCTCAACGTTTTATGTGAGATTCTAGTAGGAAAAGCAGAAAAACTTATACAAACACATATATTGAATTTTTGAGTCTAACTTGCCCTGAACAGTCGTTTCTGAGCGTTTCAGACGCTAAACAGGTCTAAATAAGCCAAAACAAGCTTATCATGACACACACTTGTCTTTTTGCCTGTTTTGATAATAATTGGTTTGGAAATGGCTATTCTCAACGTTTTATGTGAGATTCTAATAGGAAAAGCAGAAAAACTCATAAAAACACATATATTGAATTTTTGAGTCTAACTTGCCCTGAACAGTCGTTTCTGAGCGTTTCAGACGCTAAACAGGTCTAAATAAGCCAAAACAAGCTTATCATGACACACACTTGTCTTTTTGCCTGTTTTGATAATAATTGGTTTGGAAATGGCTATTCTCAACTTTTTATGTGAGATTCTAATAGGAAAAGCAGAAAAACTCATAAAAACACATATATTGAATTTTTGAGTCTAACTTGCCCTGAACAGTCGTTTCTGAGCGTTTCAGACGCTAAACAGTTGAAAAAAAGCCAAAACAAGCTTTGCATGACACACACTTGTCTTTTTGCCTGTTTTGATAATAATTGGTTTGGAAATGGCTATTCTCAACGTTTTATGTGAGATTCTAGTAGGAAAAGCAGAAAGACTTATACAAACACATATATTGAATTTTTGAGTCTAACTTGCCCTGAACAGTCGTTTCTGAGCGTTTCAGACGCTAAACAGGTCTAAATAAGCCAAAACAAGCTTATCATGACACACACTTGTCTTTTTGCCTGTTTTGATAATAATTGGTTTGGAAATGGCTATTCTCAACGTTTTATGTGAGATTCTAATAGGAAAAGCAGAAAAACTTATACAAACACATATATTGAATTTTTGAGTCTAACTTGCCCTGAACAGTCGTTTCTGAGCGTTTCAGACGCTAAACAGTTGAAAAAAAGCCAAAACAAGCTTTTCATGACACACACTTGTCTTTTTGCCTGTTTTGATCATAATTCGCTTGGAAATGGCTATTCTCAACGTTTTATGTGAGATTCTAATAGAAAAAGCAGAAAAACTTATAAAAACACATATATTGATTTTTTGAGTCTAACTTGCCCTGAACAGTCGTTTCTGAGCGTTTCAGACGCTAAACAGGTCTAAATAAGCCAAAACAAGCTTTTCATGACACACACTTGTCTTTTTGCCTGTTTTGATCATAACTCGCTTGGAAATGGCTATTCTCAACGTTTTATGTGAGATTCTAATAGAAAAAGAAGAAAGACTTATGATAATACATATGCTTCAGTTTTGAGTCTAACTTGCCCTGAACAGTCGTTTCTGAGCGTTTCAGACGCTAAACAGGTCTAAATAAGCCAAAACAAGCTTATCATGACACACACTTGTCTTTTTGCCTGTTTTGATAATAATTGGTTTGGAAATGGCTATTCTCAACGTTTTATGTGAGATTCTAATAGGAAAAGCAGAAAAACTCATAAAAACACATATATTGAATTTTTGAGTCTAACTTGCCCTGAACAGTCGTTTCTGAGCGTTTCAGACGCTAAACAGTTGAAAAAAAGCCAAAACAAGCTTTGCATGACACACACTTGTCTTTTTGCCTGTTTTGATAATAATTGGTTTGGAAATGGCTATTCTCAACGTTTTATGTGAGATTCTAATAGGAAAAGCAGAAAAACTTATACAAACACATATATTGAATTTTTGAGTCTAACTTGCCCTGAACAGTCGTTTCTGAGCGTTTCAGACGCTAAACAGGTCTAAATAAGCCAAAACAAGCTTATCATGACACACACTTGTCTTTTTGCCTGTTTTGATAATAATTGGTTTGGAAATGGCTATTCTCAACGTTTTATGTGAGATTCTAATAGGAAAAGCAGAAAAACTCATAAAAACACATATATTGAATTTTTGAGTCTAACTTGCCCTGAACAGTCGTTTCTGAGCGTTTCAGACGCTAAACAGGTCTAAATAAGCCAAAACAAGCTTATCATGACACACACTTGTCTTTTTGCCTGTTTTGATAATAATTGGTTTGGAAATGGCTATTCTCAACTTTTTATGTGAGATTCTAATAGGAAAAGCAGAAAAACTCATAAAAACACATATATTGAATTTTTGAGTCTAACTTGCCCTGAACAGTCGTTTCTGAGCGTTTCAGACGCTAAACAGTTGAAAAAAAGCCAAAACAAGCTTTGCATGACACACACTTGTCTTTTTGCCTGTTTTGATAATAATTGGTTTGGAAATGGCTATTCTCAACGTTTTATGTGAGATTCTAGTAGGAAAAGCAGAAAAACTTATACAAACACATATATTGAATTTTTGAGTCTAACTTGCCCTGAACAGTCGTTTCTGAGCGTTTCAGACGCTAAACAGGTCTAAATAAGCCAAAACAAGCTTATCATGACACACACTTGTCTTTTTGCCTGTTTTGATAATAATTGGTTTGGAAATGGCTATTCTCAACGTTTTATGTGAGATTCTAATAGGAAAAGCAGAAAAACTTATACAAACACATATATTGAATTTTTGAGTCTAACTTGCCCTGAACAGTCGTTTCTGAGCGTTTCAGACGCTAAACAGTTGAAAAAAAGCCAAAACAAGCTTTTCATGACACACACTTGTCTTTTTGCCTGTTTTGATCATAATTCGCTTGGAAATGGCTATTCTCAACGTTTTATGTGAGATTCTAATAGAAAAAGCAGAAAAACTTATAAAAACACATATATCGATTTTTTGAGTCTAACTTGCCCTGAACAGTCGTTTCTGAGCGTTTCAGACGCTAAACAGGTCTAAATAAGCCAAAACAAGCTTTTCATGACACACACTTGTCTTTTTGCCTGTTTTGATCATAACTCGCTTGGAAATGGCTATTCTCAACGTTTTATGTGAGATTCTAATAGAAGATGAAGAAAAACTTATAAAAACACATATATTGAATTTTTGAGTCTAACTTGCCCTGAACAGTCGTTTCTGAGCGTTTCAGACGCTAAACAGTTGAAAACAAGCCAAAACAAGCTTTTCATGACACACACTTGTCTTTTTGCCTGTTTTGATCATAATTGGCTTGGAAATGGCTATTCTCAACGTTTTATGTGAGATTCTAATAGAAAAAGAAGAAAAACTTATAAAAACACATATATTGAATTTTTGAGTCTAACTCGCACTGAACAGTCGTTTCTCAGTGTTTCAGACGACAAACAGGTGAAAATAAGCAAAAACAAGCTTTTCATTACACACACTTGTCTTTTTGCCTGTTTTGATCATAACTCGCTTGGAAATGGCTAGTTTCATAAGAATTTCTGATTTAAAGAAAGAAGAAAACGTTATTAAAAAAATACACATACTTCAAGATTTTATGTGATCCTTCAATGATATCCATCCAAATATCATACCATTATATACATAATGGATCAATTCAGAGGTTGAAATTTTGGGGCCTTTATGTCACAACGTCACACAAAGAAGTGTATATCTCTGCTTCTGAATATACTATTTTTCTATAACTTCTTTCACATACAATCATCAGATATGACTTGTTCTGAATGTATATGTGCATTTTGGGGGCACCCTTATGCCAAAATCACCTCTTTTTGTAATCCATTATCATTTGATTTCCTGCATATTCAAATTATATATAATGAAAAGCATGCATATCAGCACAGATTGCAGTGTTTCCCCTAGGTTGACTGACCTGGCCCTGGCTGGGGAGGTCGATTAGCACATTTCTCTGTTCTCTGTTTAGCATCTTCAGGCTCAATGCCTATAGCAAGAGCAGTTGGGGAAACAGACATTACTTTTCTTGGTCTTGACAAGCTGCAGCATTTATTAACTTACACTGTACATTTACTACCAGATTGTTACAGCTTACTGCTAACCTTTTCTTCTGCTCCGCTTGCATTCACCATCACTTTTCTGATGCTCGCTCTATCGCTTATCGCCATGGATGTATAAAGAGAACTGGATACAGGAAGAGTGCCAGGCTTTGAAGCAAATTTGACATAGTGGCCAAAGTGCGTAATCACATGATGCACACTGGCCCAAAAATTCTTTTTCTCAAAGACTTGTGAAAAAGACGTGGTACTTTTTTTTTTAGAATCACAACCCCCGCGAGTCACTATCAGGATTTGAGCCATTTGGTCGATCGCATTTCAAAAGCCTAGAAGAACCACAACCATTGAATTGTTTCATCACCATTAAAGTTAGCTAAACCATTCTCATGAGTATATTGGCTCAAAGCATTCAGAACAAAAATGTGTGAAACTATGGACTCTTGTTCCAAGTTCCTGCCCATGCCTTTTTGCCTCCCAAATGCCACACACATTTGAATAGCAATTTCAGCATTTGGTTAGTATTAATTCTTTTACAATTTGATTCATCTTTGACTCCTGGAATGATGTCCAACAGCTCTAATTCAAACAGCTGCACACAACACTGGTTGATATCACTGTGGCTAGCTAGCAAACATTAGCTAACTGCAAGCTAACATAAAGAGTGACCTAAGCAGTAAAAATGGAGACTATATATAAACTATATGAATATAAATTATATTTTGTCATCATAGATACTACACATATGTCTCAGGGGCAATTTATACTCATTTTAGATGCAAATACACCCACTTTGAGTGAAAAATTGGTCAAAAAAATTAGGTTTGTATGGGGCTATCGGAAATAAAATTTGGCATTGAAATCAAACCCTGCAATTAAAAAAAAAAAAAGTGTATTATCATTGAAAAAAGTTCCACTGAAAAATAAAACGCTCTAAAAATTTTAATTAAAATTACAATCTGTCAATCTTATTAGGGCTCGAGCACTGAACGGTGCGAAGGCCCTCTTGTATTTGTAGTGATTATTATTATTATTAT
Source organism: Euthynnus affinis (assembly GCA_029490765.1). Lineage (NCBI taxonomy): Eukaryota > Metazoa > Chordata > Actinopteri > Scombriformes > Scombridae > Euthynnus > Euthynnus affinis. The sequence goes on along the minus strand of CM055861.1, from coordinate 309,714 downwards.
CATTATCATTATTATTATTATCATCATCATTATTATTATTATTATTATTATTCCGAAACAAACGCATTTTTGACAGCCGTTTTGACGACCTTTCAGAAACTCATGAAATTTTGCACATTTATCAGGACTGCTGAAAAATTTGATATTGAAAATGGCTGGACTGCGCCCCCTAGAAAATTAGGAAAATTGAGCACCTCAACCCAGATTGTCATAGAAGTAAGATGCGACACATCCTTCGCCATGACATACGATGCTGTTTTCCAGGGAGAGGGGGTGGCTCTACAGCCACGAAACTTGACACACATGTCTAGAGTGATGTTATCCTTTGTAGTTCATTTGAATGGGTGTGGCAAAATGGCTCAACAGCGACCCCTTGAAAATTTCAAAGTTGAAGCCCCGCCTACCAGATTAACGTAGAAAAATGAAATTCACAAGGCACATGTATAATGTCAAGATGCACAAAAAAGCCTCTTGGAGCCATATCAAGCTCCTACAGTCCAAGTCCTACAGGAAGTCCGCCATCTCTAAAAAACTGGTCAATTTTCGCCTTTTCTTGGCCATTTCGCATACCTTGTGTTTTAACAAACTCCTCCTACAATTCATCGTAGGGACTCCAAAATCAGTATGTGTCATCTAGACTAGTGTATGATCAAAAGTTATCAAAAGATTTAGTGTACATTGAAGCGCTTGGCCGTGGTGTGGCCTTTAGTTTTGATGTTTCGTCATTACAGAGGAAATTGCTATAACTTTAGTGTACATGGTGGGATCTGCCTGAAACTTTACAGGTTTGATAACAGTCCAGGCCTGAGCACATCTACATTACAATATTCAATCAGTGATGCAAACTGGCTCCATAGCGCCCCCATAACACAGTACAGGAAAGCAGCCCCAGCAGCAGGCAAATGAGTGGACAAAGGAAGTGATGTTTCTCTCCTTGCTCTGTCTGAAAGTAGCCCGACTGTGAAAACATCTACATGCCTGTGACAAAGGCTCTTCGACTGTGCCCGATGTTCACCGGGTTGCGAGGTCCCGATCATCGCTGCTTGCAGCTTTTATTCTATTTTGGTATTTTTTGCATTAAGATTAGTTTTTCAATGTCAATCATAAGATTTTTTTCTTCATGTCTTTACAATGTAAGTTTTTTTTCAATGCCACCGGTTCTCAGTTTCAACTTTGTCTTTTTCAGTTTCAACTTTTTCTGTTTCAGTTTCAACTTATTGTCACCGTTTTGATGTCAGTACCCAGCATGCCTTACGATGCGACGTGTGTGTTTACATGTGAGGTATTTATTCCGTTTGGTTTCTCAAATGCCGCGATCTCCACAAAGCATTAGCTGAAGTCAGTAGCAGCGTGCTAGGTTCGACCTACTTGCCGGAGTCGTAAACTAGGCTTCATTACATAGGATTACATAGGATTCTACTGGCGTGAGTGACTGTTTTCCAGTTATTAGTTTTACCCCAGTTTGCATCACAAGCAAAAAGGAAGGTGGTCCTCAGAATTTTTTTAAAAATCAGATGTGAGCCTTAAGCTACTAAAGACCTTTGATTGTTTTATTGAATAATCAATACATTTGTATGTTTTTGTTTATGTGAAATATGTAATCCTAATTAGATATTCACTCATTTGTGTAAAGTAAAGTCATTTTAGGGATCAAACTAGGGAGGGATTTTGCGGCTCCAGGTGGGTTTTATATGGTGAGAAATGGGCTAAAATGGCTGAAGCTTGCTGAACCCTTGTCTAGCAGAACCTAGAAAATGAAGCAAGACAGGATTGAGCTGAGAGCTTGTTGAAAGCATTTTCCCACACCTGCACTGAGCTTGAGTTGAGCTTAATATTACCACACCAATCTGATCATCCACATCCACAGACATTAAGTAAAATACAAAATTAGGAACACTAGATCCTGGAAAACATGTTAGATCAGATCATTTATTTTTGTTGACATAGTTAATTAATTCAAAGTTAATCTATTTAAAACAACAACAAAAAACAAGGTATGAGCCAAACCATGGATTTGGAGAATTGTTATACCCCTAATAAATAGTGGTATTTATAAATCCTAACCATAGCGCCATTTTCTCATAACATGGCTTGAGACAACGAGTGTTAGAGTTTAAAGCGCTTCTTTCATGGTGACTTGACTTGACTTAATTGGCCTGTCTTGTTTGATGTTTAGCAGTGAATTGACTTTGCTTACTTGAGTCTTAAACACAGTGACTTAGGATTTGCTTCAGCTTTTAAGGTTAAGACTTGAGACTAGCTTGTGACTTGCACATGTGTACCTCTCACATCTGTTATTTGTGAACATGAACTACTTCCTCCCAAAGCAACAAACCAGAGACATGAGACCCCAGAATGAAGTGGAGCTGCTTCATAGACAATGAATGTGAAACTAATTTCATAGTCATTTTTAAAATACCCAAGTAAGCTTTATTCTTGTCTTGCCTTTCATATCTGAAAAACAAGTTGTACCTGTACATAACTGGTATATGACAATGTCCACAGTGAAACATTATAATGGACAATGAATGAATGGGATAAATTACTGCATTTTACTGTCATTTTGTTGAGTTTCTCTCCTCTCTTCTTTTTCACCACAGACGGGGCTGAGCGATCCTTGGAGGAGAGACTTCAGTGAAGCATGTGAAATACGTGAGTTGATAACAACTACAGTCATTGCATTACTGCAATTAAATCTCTGTGAGTAAAAGGCCAATAAGAGTAATTTAATTCATGCAAAAGATGGGTAGACAATATTTGGGGCTTTTAAAACAATATGGTAGAGATTCATTTGTCTCCATAGCTGCGTTCTCACTGAGAGAACGCCGCTCTGACGGTTTCAGAACAGGAGCTAGAGTAAAGTCCAGGACCGGGAACCCAAGCGCACACCCTTGTGTCTCTGAGCCTAACTAACTTACAGAAAGAACACAGTTCTAACTGTTTCAGAACTGAACGGGTGTGAAAAGCAAGAGTTGTGACCCAAACACATGCGCTTGTCTCTCTGATCCTTACTAATTCACAGAAAAGACGCGTTCTAACACTTTCAGAACATGAGCTGGTGAAAAAATCATGAGCAGGCGACCAAAAAAATACACTTGTCTCTCTGAGCCTAACTAACTTGCAGAAAGAATGCAGTTCTAACTGTTTCAGAACATGAGACGGTGTGAAAAGCAAGAGTTGTGACCCAAACACATGCGCTTGTCTCTCTGAGCCTCACTAATTCACAGAGAGGACGCTCTTTTGAAAATTTCAACACCGGAGCCAGTGTAAAAAGCATGAGCAGGCGACAAAACACATACACTTATCTCTCTGTGCCTAAATAACTGGCCAAGAGAATGCCTTTCTGATACTTTCAGAACTGGAGCCGGTGTAAAATGCAGGTGCAGACAACCAAACACACACGCTTGTCTCTCTGAACCTTACTAATTTGCAGAAAAAACGCAGTTCTAACTGTTTCAGAAATGAGCGGGTGTAATAAGCAAGGGTTGTGACCCAAACACATACGCCTGTCTCTCTGATCCTTACTAATTCACAGAGAAGACGCGTTCGAACACTTTCAGAACATGAGCTGGTGAAAAAATCATGAGCAGGCGACCAGAAAAATACACTTGTCTCTCTGAGCCTAACTAACTTGCAGAAAGAACGCAGTTTTAACTGTGTCAGAACATGAGCCGGTGTGAAAAGCAAGAGTTGTGTCCCAAACACATACGCTTGTCTCTCTGAGCCTTACTAATTCACAGAGAGGACGCTCTTTTGACAGTTTCAATACCGGAGCCAGTGTAAAAAGCAGGAGCAGGCGACATAGCACATATGCTTGTCTCTCTGAGCCTGGCTAACTAACTGGCCAAGAGAATGTCTTTCTGACAGTTTCAGAACAGGAAGCGGTGTAAAATGCAGGTGTGGACAACCAAAAACATACGCTTTTCTCTCTGAGCCTAACTAACTTGCAGAAAAAACGCAGTCCTAACTGTTTCAGAACTGAGCGGGTGTAAAAAGCAAGGGTTGTGACCCAAACACATACGCTTGTCTCTCTGATCCTTACTAATTCACAGAGAAGACGCGTTCTCAAACTTTCAGAACATGAGCTGGTGTAAAAATCATGAGCAGGCGACCAAAAAAATACGCTTGTCTCTCTGAGCCAGACTAACTTGCAGAAAGAACGCAGTTCTAACTGTTTCAGAACATGAGCCTGTGTGAAAAGCAAGAGTTGTGACTCAAACACATGCGCTTATCTCTCTGAGCCTTATTAATTCACTTGGAGGACGCTCTTTTGACCGTTTAAATACCGGAGCCAGTGTAAAAAGCATGAGCAGGCGACCAAACACATACTCTTGTCTCTCTGTGACTAAATAACTGGCCAAGAGAATTTCAGAACAGGAGCCGGTGTAAAATGCAGGTGCGGAAAAAAACATATACGCTTGTCTCTCTGAGCCTAACTAAATTGCAGAAAGAACGCAGTTTCACAACATTATCCGGTGTGAAAAGCAAGAGTTGTGACCCAAACACATGCGCTTGTCTCTCTTAGCCTAACTAATTTGTAGAAAGAACGCAGTTCTAACTGTTTCAGAACTTAGCGGGTGTAAAAAGCAAGGGTTGTGACCCAAACACATACGCTTGTCTCTCTGTCCCTAAATAACTGGCCAAGAGAATGCCTTTCTGATAGTTTCAGAACAGTAGCTAGAGTAAAGTCCAGGACCGGGAACCCAAGCGCACACCCTTGTGTCTCTGAGCCTAACTAACTTACAGAAAGAACACAGTTCTAACTGTTTCAGAACTGAACGGGTGTGAAAAGCAAGAGTTGTGACCCAAACACATGCGCTTGTCTCTCTGATCCTTACTAATTCACAGAAAAGACGCGTTCTAACACTTTCAGAACATGAGCTGGTGAAAAAATCATGAGCAGGCGACCAAAAAAATACACTTGTCTCTCTGAGCCTAACTAACTTGCAGAAAGAATGCAGTTCTAACTGTTTCAGAACATGAGACGGTGTGAAAAGCAAGAGTTGTGACCCAAACACATGCGCTTGTCTCTCTGAGCCTCACTAATTCACAGAGAGGACGGTCTTTTGAAAATTTCAACACCGGAGCCAGTGTAAAAAGCATGAGCAGGCGACAAAACACATACACTTATCTCTCTGTGCCTAAATAACTGGCCAAGAGAATGCCTTTCTGATACTTTCAGAACTGGAGCCGGTGTAAAATGCAGGTGCAGACAACCAAACACACACGCTTGTCTCTCTGAGCCTTACTAATTTGCAGAAAAAACGCAGTTCTAACTGTTTCAGAAATGAGCGGGTGTAAAAAGCAAGGGTTGTGACCCAAACACATACGCCTGTCTCTCTGATCCTTACTAATTCACAGAGAAGACGCGTTCGAACACTTTCAGAACATGAGCTGGTGAAAAAATCATGAGCAGGCGACCAGAAAAATACACTTGTCTCTCTGAGCCTAACTAACTTGCAGAAAGAACGCAGTTCTAACTGTTTCAGAACATGAGCCGGTGTGAAAAGCAAGAGTTGTGTCCCAAACACATACGCTTGTCTCTCTGAGCCTTACTAATTCACAGAGAGGACGCTCTTTTGACAGTTTCAATACCGGAGCCAGTGTAAAAAGCAGGAGCAGGCGACATAGCACATATGCTTGTCTCTCTGAGCCTGGCTAACTAACTGGCCAAGAGAATGTCTTTCTGACAGTTTCAGAACAGGAAGCGGTGTAAAATGCAGGTGTGGACAACCAAAAACATACGCTTTTCTCTCTGAGCCTAACTAACTTGCAGAAAAAACGCAGTCCTAACTGTTTCAGAACTGAGCGGGTGTAAAAAGCAAGGGTTGTGACCCAAACACATACGCTTGTCTCTCTGATCCTTACTAATTCACAGAGAAGACGCGTTCTCAGACTTTCAGAACATGAGCTGGTGTAAAAATCATGAGCAGGCGACCAAAAAAATACGCTTGTCTCTCTGAGCCAGACTAACTTGCAGAAAGAACGCAGTTCTAACTGTTTCAGAACATGAGCCTGTGTGAAAAGCAAGAGTTGTGACTCAAACACATGCGCTTATCTCTCTGAGCCTTATTAATTCACAGAGAGGACGCTCTTTTGACCGTTTAAATACCGGAGCCAGTGTAAAAAGCATGAGCAGGCGACCAAACACATACTCTTGTCTCTCTGTGACTAAATAACTGGCCAAGAGAATTTCAGAACAGGAGCCGGTGTAAAATGCAGGTGCGGAAAAAAACATATACGCTTGTCTCTCTGAGTCTAACTAAATTGCAGAAAGAACGCAGTTTCACAACATTATCCGGTGTGAAAAGCAAGAGTTGTGACCCAAACACATGCGCTTGTCTCTCTTAGCCTAACTAATTTGTAGAAAGAACGCAGTTCTAACTGTTTCAGAACTTAGCAGGTGTAAAAAGCAAGGGTTGTGACCCAAACACATACGCTTGTCTCTCTGTCCCTAAATAACTGGCCAAGAGAATGCCTTTCTGATTGTTTCAGAACAGTAGCTGGTGTAAAATGCAGGTGTAGACAACCAAACACATACGCTTGTCTCTCTGAGCGTAACTAACTTGCAGAAAAAACGCAGTTCTAACTGTTTCAGAACACGAGCCGGTGTGAAAAGCAAGAGTTATGACCCAAACACTTGTCTCTCTGAGCCTTACTAATTCACAGAGAGGACACTCTTTTGAAAGTTTCAATACAGGCGCCAGTGTGAAACACATGAGCAGGCGACAAAACACAGACGCTTATCTCTCTGTGCCTAAGTAACTGACCAAGACAATGCCTTTCTGATACTTTCAGAACAGTAGCTGGTGTAAAATGCAGGTGCAGACAACCAAACACACACGCTTGTCTCTCTGAGCCTAACTAACTTGCAGAAAGAATGCAGTTCTAACTGTTTCAGAACTGAGCGGGTGTAAAAAGCAAGGATTGTGACCCAAACACATACGCCTGTCTCTCTGATCCTTACTAATTCACAGAGAAGACGCGTTCTCACACTTTCAGAACATGAGCTGGTGTAAAAATCATGAGCAGGCGACCAAAAAAATACGCTTGTCTATCTGAGCCAGACTAACTTGCAGAAAGAACGCAGTTCTAACTGTTTCAGAACATGAGCCTGTGTGAAAAGCAAGAGTTGTGACCCAAACACATGCGCTTGTCTCTCTGAGCATCACTAATTCACAGAGAGGACGCTTTTTTGAAAGTTTCAATACCGGAGCCAGTGTAAAATGCATGAGCAGGTGACCAAACACATACAAGCGTATGTGTTTTGGTCACCTGGTCTCTCTGTACCTAAATAACTGGCCAAGAGAATTTCAGAACAGGAGCGGGTGTAAAATGCAGGTGCGGACAAAAAAACATATACGCTTGTCTCTCTGAGCCTAACTAAATTGCAGAAAGAACGCAGTTTCACAACATGAGCCGGTGTGAAAATCAAGAGTTGTGACCCAAACACTCTTTTGAAAGTTTCAATACTGGAGCCAGTGTAAAAAGCATGAGCAGGCGACAAAACACATACGCTTATCTCTCTGTGCCTAAGTAACTGACCAAACAATGCCTTTCTGATACTTTAAGAACAGGAGCTGGTGTAAAATGCAGGTGCGGATAACCAAAAACGTACGCATGTCTCTGTGAGCCTAACTAACTTGCAGAAAGTGTAATGTTTCAGAACATGTTTCTGATACTTTAAGAACAGGAGCTGGTGTAAAATGCAGGTGCGGATAACCAAACACACACGCTTGTCTCTCTGAGCCTAACTAACTTGCAGAAAGAATGCAGTTCTAACTGTTTCAGAACTGAGCCGGTGTGAAAAGCAAGAGTTGTGACTCAAACACATGCGCTTGTCTCTCTGAGCCTTATTGATTCACAGGGAGGACTCTCTTTTGACAGTTTCAATACTGGAGCCAGTGTAAAAAGTATGAGCAGGCGACCAAGCACATACACTTATCTCTCTGTGCCTAAATAACTGGCCAATAGAATGCCTTTCTGAAACTTTCAGAACAGGAGCCGGTGTAAAATGCAGGTGCAGACAACCAAACATATACGCTTGTCTCTCTGAGCCTCACTAATTCACAGAGAGGACGAGTTCTTACAGTTACAGAACATGAGCCCACCGGCATGAGCAGGCGACCAAATACATACACTTGTCTCTCAGAGCCTACTTAATGTTAGAAAAAGACTTTCGTTTCTGTGCGTTTCAGATGCCAAACAGGTGAAAATAAGAAAAAACAATCTTTTAATTACACACACCTGTTTTTTTGCCTGTTTTGATCATAACTCGCTTGGAAATGGCTATTCTCAACGTTTTATGTGAGATTCTAATAGAAAAAGAAGAAAGACTTATGATAATACATATGCTTCAGTTTTGAGTCTAACTTGCCCTGAACAGTCGTTTCTGAGCGTTTCAGACGCTAAACAGTTGAAAAAAAGCCAAAACAAGCTTATCATGACACACACTTGTCTTTTTGCCTGTTTTGATAATAATTGGTTTGGAAATGGCTATTCTCAACGTTTTATGTGAGATTCTAATAGGAAAAGCAGAAAAACTTATACAAACACATATATTGAATTTTTGAGTCTAACTTGCCCTGAACAGTCGTTTCTGAGCGTTTCAGACGCTAAACAGGTCTAAATAAGCCAAAACAAGCTTATCATGACACACACTTGTCTTTTTGCCTGTTTTGATAATAATTGGTTTGGAAATGGCTATTCTCAACGTTTTATGTGAGATTCTAATAGGAAAAGCAGAAAAACTCATAAAAACACATATATTGAATTTTTGAGTCTAACTTGCCCTGAACAGTCGTTTCTGAGCGTTTCAGACGCTAAACAGTTGAAAAAAAGCCAAAACAAGCTTTGCATGACACACACTTGTCTTTTTGCCTGTTTTGATAATAATTGGTTTGGAAATGGCTATTCTCAACGTTTTATGTGAGATTCTAATAGGAAAAGCAGAAAAACTTATACAAACACATATATTGAATTTTTGAGTCTAACTTGCCCTGAACAGTCGTTTCTGAGCGTTTCAGACGCTAAACAGGTCTAAATAAGCCAAAACAAGCTTATCATGACACACACTTGTCTTTTTGCCTGTTTTGATAATAATTGGTTTGGAAATGGCTATTCTCAACGTTTTATGTGAGATTCTAATAGGAAAAGCAGAAAAACTCATAAAAACACATATATTGAATTTTTGAGTCTAACTTGCCCTGAACAGTCGTTTCTGAGCGTTTCAGACGCTAAACAGGTCTAAATAAGCCAAAACAAGCTTATCATGACACACACTTGTCTTTTTGCCTGTTTTGATAATAATTGGTTTGGAAATGGCTATTCTCAACTTTTTATGTGAGATTCTAATAGGAAAAGCAGAAAAACTCATAAAAACACATATATTGAATTTTTGAGTCTAACTTGCCCTGAACAGTCGTTTCTGAGCGTTTCAGACGCTAAACAGTTGAAAAAAAGCCAAAACAAGCTTTGCATGACACACACTTGTCTTTTTGCCTGTTTTGATAATAATTGGTTTGGAAATGGCTATTCTCAACGTTTTATGTGAGATTCTAGTAGGAAAAGCAGAAAAACTTATACAAACACATATATTGAATTTTTGAGTCTAACTTGCCCTGAACAGTCGTTTCTGAGCGTTTCAGACGCTAAACAGGTCTAAATAAGCCAAAACAAGCTTATCATGACACACACTTGTCTTTTTGCCTGTTTTGATAATAATTGGTTTGGAAATGGCTATTCTCAACGTTTTATGTGAGATTCTAATAGGAAAAGCAGAAAAACTTATACAAACACATATATTGAATTTTTGAGTCTAACTTGCCCTGAACAGTCGTTTCTGAGCGTTTCAGACGCTAAACAGTTGAAAAAAAGCCAAAACAAGCTTTTCATGACACACACTTGTCTTTTTGCCTGTTTTGATCATAATTCGCTTGGAAATGGCTATTCTCAACGTTTTATGTGAGATTCTAATAGAAAAAGCAGAAAAACTTATAAAAACACATATATCGATTTTTTGAGTCTAACTTGCCCTGAACAGTCGTTTCTGAGCGTTTCAGACGCTAAACAGGTCTAAATAAGCCAAAACAAGCTTTTCATGACACACACTTGTCTTTTTGCCTGTTTTGATCATAACTCGCTTGGAAATGGCTATTCTCAACGTTTTATGTGAGATTCTAATAGAAGATGAAGAAAAACTTATAAAAACACATATATTGAATTTTTGAGTCTAACTTGCCCTGAACAGTCGTTTCTGAGCGTTTCAGACGCTAAACAGTTGAAAACAAGCCAAAACAAGCTTTTCATGACACACACTTGTCTTTTTGCCTGTTTTGATCATAATTGGCTTGGAAATGGCTATTCTCAACGTTTTATGTGAGATTCTAATAGAAAAAGAAGAAAAACTTATAAAAACACATATATTGAATTTTTGAGTCTAACTCGCACTGAACAGTCGTTTCTCAGTGTTTCAGACGACAAACAGGTGAAAATAAGCAAAAACAAGCTTTTCATTACACACACTTGTCTTTTTGCCTGTTTTGATCATAACTCGCTTGGAAATGGCTAGTTTCATAAGAATTTCTGATTTAAAGAAAGAAGAAAACGTTATTAAAAAAATACACATACTTCAAGATTTTATGTGATCCTTCAATGATATCCATCCAAATATCATACCATTATATACATAATGGATCAATTCAGAGGTTGAAATTTTGGGGCCTTTATGTCACAACGTCACACAAAGAAGTGTATATCTCTGCTTCTGAATATACTATTTTTCTATAACTTCTTTCACATACAATCATCAGATATGACTTGTTCTGAATGTATATGTGCATTTTGGGGGCACCCTTATGCCAAAATCACCTCTTTTTGTAATCCATTATCATTTGATTTCCTGCATATTCAAATTATATATAATGAAAAGCATGCATATCAGCACAGATTGCAGTGTTTCCCCTAGGTTGACTGACCTGGCCCTGGCTGGGGAGGTCGATTAGCACATTTCTCTGTTCTCTGTTTAGCATCTTCAGGCTCAATGCCTATAGCAAGAGCAGTTGGGGAAACAGACATTACTTTTCTTGGTCTTGACAAGCTGCAGCATTTATTAACTTACACTGTACATTTACTACCAGATTGTTACAGCTTACTGCTAACCTTTTCTTCTGCTCCGCTTGCATTCACCATCACTTTTCTGATGCTCGCTCTATCGCTTATCGCCATGGATGTATAAAGAGAACTGGATACAGGAAGAGTGCCAGGCTTTGAAGCAAATTTGACATAGTGGCCAAAGTGCGTAATCACATGATGCACACTGGCCCAAAAATTCTTTTTCTCAAAGACTTGTGAAAAAGACGTGGTACTTTTTTTTTTAGAATCACAACCCCCGCGAGTCACTATCAGGATTTGAGCCATTTGGTCGATCGCATTTCAAAAGCCTAGAAGAACCACAACCATTGAATTGTTTCATCACCATTAAAGTTAGCTAAACCATTCTCATGAGTATATTGGCTCAAAGCATTCAGAACAAAAATGTGTGAAACTATGGACTCTTGTTCCAAGTTCCTGCCCATGCCTTTTTGCCTCCCAAATGCCACACACATTTGAATAGCAATTTCAGCATTTGGTTAGTATTAATTCTTTTACAATTTGATTCATCTTTGACTCCTGGAATGATGTCCAACAGCTCTAATTCAAACAGCTGCACACAACACTGGTTGATATCACTGTGGCTAGCTAGCAAACATTAGCTAACTGCAAGCTAACATAAAGAGTGACCTAAGCAGTAAAAATGGAGACTATATATAAACTATATGAATATAAATTATATTTTGTCATCATAGATACTACACATATGTCTCAGGGGCAATTTATACTCATTTTAGATGCAAATACACCCACTTTGAGTGAAAAATTGGTCAAAAAAATTAGGTTTGTATGGGGCTATCGGAAATAAAATTTGGCATTGAAATCAAACCCTGCAATTAAAAAAAAAAAAAGTGTATTATCATTGAAAAAAGTTCCACTGAAAAATAAAACGCTCTAAAAATTTTAATTAAAATTACAATCTGTCAATCTTATTAGGGCTCGAGCACTGAACGGTGCGAAGGCCCTCTTGTATTTGTAGTGATTATTATTATTATTATCATTATCATTATTATTATTATCATCATCATTATTATTATTATTATTATTATTCCGAAACAAACGCATTTTTGACAGCCGTTTTGACGACCTTTCAGAAACTCATGAAATTTTGCACATTTATCAGGACTGCTGAAAAATTTGATATTGAAAATGGCTGGACTGCGCCCCCTAGAAAATTAGGAAAATTGAGCACCTCAACCCAGATTGTCATAGAAGTAAGATGCGACACATCCTTCGCCATGACATACGATGCTGTTTTCCAGGGAGAGGGGGTGGCTCTACAGCCACGAAACTTGACACACATGTCTAGAGTGATGTTATCCTTTGTAGTTCATTTGAATGGGTGTGGCAAAATGGCTCAACAGCGACCCCTTGAAAATTTCAAAGTTGAAGCCCCGCCTACCAGATTAACGTAGAAAAATGAAATTCACAAGGCACATGTATAATGTCAAGATGCACAAAAAAGCCTCTTGGAGCCATATCAAGCTCCTACAGTCCAAGTCCTACAGGAAGTCCGCCATCTCTAAAAAACTGGTCAATTTTCGCCTTTTCTTGGCCATTTCGCATACCTTGTGTTTTAACAAACTCCTCCTACAATTCATCGTAGGGACTCCAAAATCAGTATGTGTCATCTAGACTAGTGTATGATCAAAAGTTATCAAAAGATTTAGTGTACATTGAAGCGCTTGGCCGTGGTGTGGCCTTTAGTTTTGATGTTTCGTCATTACAGAGGAAATTGCTATAACTTTAGTGTACATGGTGGGATCTGCCTGAAACTTTACAGGTTTGATAACAGTCCAGGCCTGAGCACATCTACATTACAATATTCAATCAGTGATGCAAACTGGCTCCATAGCGCCCCCATAACACAGTACAGGAAAGCAGCCCCAGCAGCAGGCAAATGAGTGGACAAAGGAAGTGATGTTTCTCTCCTTGCTCTGTCTGAAAGTAGCCCGACTGTGAAAACATCTACATGCCTGTGACAAAGGCTCTTCGACTGTGCCCGATGTTCACCGGGTTGCGAGGTCCCGATCATCGCTGCTTGCAGCTTTTATTCTATTTTGGTATTTTTTGCATTAAGATTAGTTTTTCAATGTCAATCATAAGATTTTTTTCTTCATGTCTTTACAATGTAAGTTTTTTTTCAATGCCACCGGTTCTCAGTTTCAACTTTGTCTTTTTCAGTTTCAACTTTTTCTGTTTCAGTTTCAACTTATTGTCACCGTTTTGATGTCAGTACCCAGCATGCCTTACGATGCGACGTGTGTGTTTACATGTGAGGTATTTATTCCGTTTGGTTTCTCAAATGCCGCGATCTCCACAAAGCATTAGCTGAAGTCAGTAGCAGCGTGCTAGGTTCGACCTACTTGCTGGAGTCGTAAACTAGGCTTCATTACATAGGATTACATAGGATTCTACTGGCGTGAGTGACTGTTTTCCAGTTATTAGTTTTACCCCAGTTTGCATCACAAGCAAAAAGGAAGGTGGTCCTCAGAATTTTTTTAAAAATCAGATGTGAGCCTTAAGCTACTAAAGACCTTTGATTGTTTTATTGAATAATCAATACATTTGTATGTTTTTGTTTATGTGAAATATGTAATCCTAATTAGATATTCACTCATTTGTGTAAAGTAAAGTCATTTTAGGGATCAAACTAGGGAGGGATTTTGCGGCTCCAGGTGGGTTTTATATGGTGAGAAATGGGCTAAAATGGCTGAAGCTTGCTGAACCCTTGTCTAGCAGAACCTAGAAAATGAAGCAAGACAGGATTGAGCTGAGAGCTTGTTGAAAGCATTTTCCCACACCTGCACTGAGCTTGAGTTGAGCTTAATATTACCACACCAATCTGATCATCCACATCCACAGACATTAAGTAAAATACAAAATTAGGAACACTAGATCCTGGAAAACATGTTAGATCAGATCATTTATTTCTGTTGACATAGTTAATTAATTCAAAGTTAATCTATTTAAAACAACAACAAAAAACAAGGTATGAGCCAAACCATGGATTTGGAGAATTGTTATACCCCTAATAAATAGTGGTATTTATGACTCCTAACCATAGCCTATAGAGTGCCATTTTCTCATGACATGGCTTGAGACAACGAGTGTTAGAGTTTAAAGCGCTTCTTTCATGGTGACTTGACTTGACTTAATTGGCCTGTCTTGTTTGATGTTTAGCAGTGAATTGACTTTGCTTACTTGAGTCTTAAACACAGTGACTTAGGATTTGCTTCAGCTTTTAAGGTTAAGACTTGAGACTAGCTTGTGACTTGCACATGTGTACCTCTCACATCTGTTATTTGTGAACATGAACTACTTCCTCCCAAAGCAACAAACCAGAGGCATGAGACCCCAGAATGAAGTGGAGCTGCTTCATAGACAATGAATGTGAAACCAATTTCATAGTCATTTTTAAAATACCCAAGTAAGCTTTATTCTTGTCTTGCCTTTCATATCTGAAAAACAAGTTGTACCTGTACATAACTGGTATATGACAATGTCCACAGTGAAACATTATAATGGACAATGATATTGAATGGGATAAATTACTGCATTTTACTGTCATTTTGTTGAGTTTCTCTCCTCTCTTCTTTTTCACCACAGACGGGGCTGAGCGATCCTTGGAGGAGAGACTTCAGTGAAGCATGTGAAATACGTGAGTTGATAACAACTACAGTCATTGCATTACTGCAATTAAATCTCTGTGAGTAAAAGGCCAATAAGAGTAATTTAATTCATGCAAAAGATGGGTAGACAATATTTGGGGCTTTTAAAACAATATGGTAGAGATTCATTTGTCTCCATAGCTGCGTTCTCACTGAGAGAACGCCGCTCTGACGGTTTCAGAACAGGAGCTAGAGTAAAGTCCAGGACCGGGAACCCAAGCACACACCCTTGTGTCTCTGAGCCTAACTAACTTACAGAAAGAACACAGTTCTAACTGTTTCAGAACTGAACGGGTGTGAAAAGCAAGAGTTGTGACCCAAACACATACGCTTGTCTCTCTGATCCTTACTAATTCACAGAAAAGACGCGTTCTAACACTTTCAGAACATGAGCTGGTGAAAAAATCATGAGCAGGCGACCAAAAAAATACACTTGTCTCTCTGAGCCTAACTAACTTGCAGAAAGAATGCAGTTCTAACTGTTTCAGAACATGAGACGGTGTGAAAAGCAAGAGTTGTGACCCAAACACATGCGCTTGTCTCTCTGAGCCTCACTAATTCACAGAGAGGACGGTCTTTTGAAAATTTCAACACCGGAGCCAGTGTAAAAAGCATGAGCAGGCGACAAAACACATACACTTATCTCTCTGTGCCTAAATAACTGGCCAAGATAATGCCTTTCTGATACTTTCAGAACTGGAGCCGGTGTAAAATGCAGATGCAGACAACCAAACACACACGCTTGTCTCTCTGAGCCTTACTAATTTGCAGAAAAAACGCAGTTCTAACTGTTTCAGAAATGAGCGGGTGTAAAAAGCAAGGGTTGTGACCCAAACACATACGCCTGTCTCTCTGATCCTTACTAATTCACAGAGAAGACGCGTTCGAACACTTTCAGAACATGAGCTGGTGAAAAAATCATGAGCAGGCGACCAGAAAAATACACTTGTCTCTCTGAGCCTAACTAACTTGCAGAAAGAACGCAGTTCTAACTGTTTCAGAACATGAGCCGGTGTGAAAAGCAAGAGTTGTGTCCCAAACACATACGCTTGTCTCTTTGAGCCTTACTAATTCACAGAGAGGACGCTCTTTTGACAGTTTCAATACCGGAGCCAGTGTAAAAAGCAGGAGCAGGCGACATAGCACATATGCTTGTCTCTCTGAGCCTGGCTAACTAACTGGCCAAGAGAATGTCTTTCTGACAGTTTCAGAACAGGAAGCGGTGTAAAATGCAGGTGTGGACAACCAAAAACATACGCTTTTCTCTCTGAGCCTAACTAACTTGCAGAAAAAACGCAGTCCTAACTGTTTCAGAACTGAGCGGGTGTAAAAAGCAAGGGTTGTGACCCAAACACATACGCTTGTCTCTCTGATCCTTACTAATTCACAGAAAAGACGCGTTCTCAGACTTTCAGAACATGAGCTGGTGTAAAAATCATGAGCAGGCGACCAAAAAAATACGCTTGTCTCTCTGAGCCAGACTAACTTGCAGAAAAAACGCAGTCCTAACTGTTTCAGAACATGAGCCTGTGTGAAAAGCAAGAGTTGTGACTCAAACACATGCGCTTATCTCTCTGAGCCTTATTAATTCACAGGGAGGACGCTCTTTTGACCGTTTAAATACCGGAGCCAGTGTAAAAAGCATGAGCAGGCGACCAAACACATACTCTTGTCTCTCTGTGACTAAATAACTGGCCAAGAGAATTTCAGAACAGGAGCCGGTGTAAAATGCAGGTGCGGAAAAAAACATATACGCTTGTCTCTCTGAGCCTAACTAAATTGCAGAAAGAACGCAGTTTCACAACATTATCCGGTGTGAAAAGCAAGAGTTGTGACCCAAACACATGCGCTTGTCTCTCTTAGCCTAACTAATTTGTAGAAAGAACGCAGTTCTAACTGTTTCAGAACTTAGCGGGTGTAAAAAGCAAGGGTTGTGACCCAAACACATACGCTTGTCTCTCTGTCCCTAAATAACTGGCCAAGAGAATGCCTTTCTGATAGTTTCAGAACAGTAGCTGGTGTAAAATGCAGGTGTAGACAACCAAACACACACGCTTGTCTCTCTGAGCCTAACTAACTTGCAGAAAAAACGCACTTCTAACTGTTTCAGAACACGAGCCGGTGTGAAAAGCAAGAGTTATGACCCAAACACTTGTCTCTCTGAGCCTTACTAATTCACAGAGAGGACACTCTTTTGAAAGTTTCAATACAGGCGCCAGTGTGAAACACATGAGCAGGCGACAAAACACAGACGCTTATCTCTCTGTGCCTAAGTAACTGACCAAGACAATGCCTTTCTGATACTTTCAGAACAGTAGCTGGTGTAAAATGCAGGTGCAGACAACCAAACACACACGCTTGTCTCTCTGAGCCTAACTAACTTGCAGAAAGAATGCAGTTCTAACTGTTTCAGAACTGAGCCGGTCTGAAAAGCAAGAGATGTGACCCAAACACATGCGCTTGTCTCTCTGAGCCTAACTAATTTGTAGAAAGAACGCATTTCTAACTGTTTCAGAACTGAGCGGGTGTAAAAAGCAAGGATTGTGACCCAAACACATACGCCTGTCTCTCTGATCCTTACTAATTCACAGAGAAGACGCGTTCTCACACTTTCAGAACATGAGCTGGTGTAAAAATCATGAGCAGGCGACCAAAAAAATACGCTTGTCTATCTGAGCCAGACTAACTTGCAGAAAGAACGCAGTTCTAACTGTTTCAGAACATGAGCCTGTGTGAAAAGCAAGAGTTGTGACCCAAACACATGCGCTTGTCTCTCTGAGCATCACTAATTCACAGAGAGGACGCTTTTTTGAAAGTTTCAATACCGGAGCCAGTGTAAAATGCATGAGCAGGTGACCAAACACATACAAGCGTATGTGTTTTGGTCACCTGGTCTCTCTGTACCTAAATAACTGGCCAAGAGAATTTCAAAACAGGAGCGGGTGTAAAATGCAGGTGCGGACAAAAAAACATATACGCTTGTCTCTCTGAGCCTAACTAAATTGCAGAAAGAACGCAGTTTCACAACATGAGCCGGTGTGAAAATCAAGAGTTGTGACCCAAACACTCTTTTGAAAGTTTCAATACTGGAGCCAGTGTAAAAAGCATGAGCAGGCGACAAAACACATACGCTTATCTCTCTGTGCCTAAGTAACTGACCAAACAATGCCTTTCTGATACTTTAAGAACAGGAGCTGGTGTAAAATGCAGGTGCGGATAACCAAAAACGTACGCATGTCTCTGTGAGCCTAACTAACTTGCAGAAAGTGTAATGTTTCAGAACATGTTTCTGATACTTTAAGAACAGGAGCTGGTGTAAAATGCAGGTGCGGATAACCAAACACACACGCTTGTCTCTCTGGGCCTAACTAACTTGCAGAAAGAATGCAGTTCTAACTGTTTCAGAACTGAGCCGGTGTGAAAAGCAAGAGTTGTGACTCAAACACATGCGCTTGTCTCTCTGAACCTTATTGATTCACAGGGAGGACTCTCTTTTGACAGTTTCAATACTGGAGCCAGTGTAAAAAGTATGAGCAGGCGACCAAGCACATACGCTTATCTCTCTGTGCCTAAATAACTGGCCAATAGAATGCCTTTCTGAAACTTTCAGAACAGGAGCCGGTGTAAAATGCAGGTGCAGACAACCAAACATATACGCTTGTCTCTCTGAGCCTCACTAATTCACAGAGAGGACGAGTTCTTACAGTTCCAGAACATGAGCCCACCGGCATGAGCAGGCGACCAAATACATACACTTGTCTCTCAGAGCCTACTTAATGTTAGAAAAAGACTTTCGTTTCTGTGCGTTTCAGATGCCAAACAGGTGAAAATAAGAAAAAACAATCTTTTAATTACACACACCTGTTTTTTTGCCTGTTTTGATCATAACTCGCTTGGAAATGGCTATTCTCAACGTTTTATGTGAGATTCTAATAGAAAAAGAAGAAAGACTTATGATAATACATATTCTTCAGTTTTGAGTCTAACTTGCCCTGAACAGTCGTTTCTGAGCGTTTCAGACGCTAAACAGGTCCAAATAAGCCAAAACAAACTTATCATGACACACACTTGTCTTTTTGCCTGTTTTGATAATAATTGGTTTGGAAATGGCTATTCTCAACGTTTTATGTGAGATTCTCATAGGAAAAGCAGAAAAACTTATACAAACACATATATTGAATTTTTGAGTCTAACTTGCCCTGAACAGTCGTTTCTGAGCGTTTCAGACGCTAAACAGTTGAAAAAAAGCCAAAACAAGCTTTTCATGACACACACTTGTCTTTTTGCCTGTTTTGATCATAATTCGCTTGGAAATGGCTATTCTCAACGTTTTATGTGAGATTCTAATAGAAAAAGCAGAAAAACTTATAAAAACACATATATTGATTTTTTGAGTCTAACTTGCCCTGAACAGTCGTTTCTGAGCGTTTCAGACGCTAAACAGGTCTAAATAAGCCAAAACAAGCTTTTCATGACACACACTTGTCTTTTTGCCTGTTTTGATCATAACTCGCTTGGAAATGGCTATTCTCAACGTTTTATGTGAGATTCTAATAGAAAAAGAAGAAAAACTTATAAAAACACATATATTGAATTTTTGAGTCTAACTTGCCCTGAACAGTCGTTTCTGAGCGTTTCAGACGCTAAACAGGTCTAAATAAGCCAAAACAAGCTTATCATGACACACACTTGTCTTTTTGCCTGTTTTGATAATAATTGGTTTGGAAATGGCTATTCTCAACGTTTTATGTGAGATTCTAATAGGAAAAGCAGAAAAACTTATACAAACACATATATTGAATTTTTGAGTCTAACTTGCCCTGAACAGTCGTTTCTGAGCGTTTCAGACGCTAAACAGTTGAAAAAAAGCCAAAACAAGCTTTTCATGACACACACTTGTCTTTTTGCCTGTTTTGATCATAATTCGCTTGGAAATGGCTATTCTCAACGTTTTATGTGAGATTCTAATAGAAAAAGCAGAAAAACTTATAAAAACACATATATTGATTTTTTGAGTCTAACTTGCCTTGAACAGTCGTTTCTGAGCGTTTCAGACGCTAAACAGGTCTAAATAAGCCAAAACAAGCTTTTCATGACACACACTTGTCTTTTTGCCTGTTTTGATCATAACTCGCTTGGAAATGGCTATTCTCAACGTTTTATGTGAGATTCTAATAGAAGATGAAGAAAAACTTATAAAAACATATATTGAATTTTTGAGTCTAACTTGCCCTGAACAGTCGTTTCTGAGCGTTTCAGACGCTAAACAGTTGAAAACAAGCCAAAACAAGCTTTTCATGACACACACTTGTCTTTTTGCCTGTTTTGATCATAATTGGCTTGGAAATGGCTATTCTCAACGTTTTATGTGAGATTCTAATAGAAAAAGAAGAAAAACTTATAAAAACACATATATTGAATTTTTGAGTCTAACTCGCACTGAACAGTCGTTTCTCAGTGTTTCAGACGACAAACAGGTGAAAATAAGCAAAAACAAGCTTTTCATTACACACACTTGTCTTTTTGCCTGTTTTGATCATAACTCGCTTGGAAATGGCTAGTTTCATAAGAATTTCTGATTTAAAGAAAGAAGAAAACGTTATTAAAAAAATACACATACTTCAAGATTTTATGTGATCCTTCAATGATATCCATCCAAATATCATACCATTATATACATAATGGATCAATTCAGAGGTTGAAATTTTGGGGCCTTTATGTCACAACGTCACACAAAGAAGTGTATATCTCTGCTTCTGAATATACTATTTTTCTATAACTTCTTTCACATACAATCATCACATATGACTTGTTCTGAATGTATATGTGCATTTTGGGGGCACCCTTATGCCAAAATCACCTCTTTTTGTAATCCATTATCATTTGATTTCCTGCATATTCAAATTATATATAATGAAAAGCATGCATATCAGCACAGATTGCAGTGTTTCCCCTAGGTTGACTGACCTGGCCCTGGCTGGGGAGGTCGATTAGCACATTTCTCTGTTCTCTGTTTAGCATCTTCAGGCTCAATGCCTATAGCAAGAGCAGTTGGGGAAACAGACATTACTTTTCTTGGTCTTGACAAGCTGCAGCATTTATTAACTTACACTGTACATTTACTACCAGATTGTTACAGCTTACTGCTAACCTTTTCTTCTGCTCCGCTTGCATTCACCATCACTTTTCTGATGCTCGCTCTATCGCTTATCGCCATGGATGTATAAAGAGAAGTGGATACAGGAAGAGTGCCAGGCTTTGAAGCAAATTTGACATAGTGGCCAAAGTGCGTAATCACATGATGCACACTGGCCCAAAAATTCTTTTTCTCAAAGACTTGTGAAAAAGACGTGGTACTTTTTTTTTTAGAATCACAACCCCCGCGAGTCACTATCAGGATTTGAGCCATTTGGTCGATCGCATTTCAAAAGCCTAGAAGAACCACAACCATTGAATTGTTTCATCACCATTAAAGTTAGCTAAACCATTCTCATGAGTATATTGGCTCAAAGCATTCAGAACAAAAATGTGTGAAACTATGGACTCTTGTTCCAAGTTCCTGCCCATGCCTTTTTGCCTCCCAAATGCCACACACATTTGAATAGCAATTTCAGCATTTGGTTAGTATTAATTCTTTTACAATTTGATTCATCTTTGACTCCTGGAATGATGTCCAACAGCTCTAATTCAAACAGCTGCACACAACACTGGTTGATATCACTGTGGCTAGCTAGCAAACATTAGCTAACTGCAAGCTAACATAAAGAGTGACCTAAGCAGTAAAAATGGAGACTATATATAAACTATATGAATATAAATTATATTTTGTCATCATAGATACTACACATATGTCTCAGGGGCAATTTATACTCATTTTAGATGCAAATACACCCACTTTGAGTGAAAAATTGGTCAAAAAAATTAGGTTTGTATGGGGCTATCGGAAATAAAATTTGGCATTGAAATCAAACCCTGCAATTAAAAAAAAAAAAAGTGTATTATCATTGAAAAAAGTTCCACTGAAAAATAAAACGCTCTAAAAATTTTAATTAAAATTACAATCTGTCAATCTTATTAGGGCTCGAGCACTGAACGGTGCGAAGGCCCTCTTGTATTTGTAGTGATTATTATTATTATTATCATTATCATTATTATTATTATCATCATCATTATTATTATTATTATTATTATTCCGAAACAAACGCATTTTTGACAGCCGTTTTGACGACCTTTCAGAAACTCATGAAATTTTGCACATTTATCAGGACTGCTGAAAAATTTGATATTGAAAATGGCTGGACTGCGCCCCCTAGAAAATTAGGAAAATTGAGCACCTCAACCCAGATTGTCATAGAAGTAAGATGCGACACATCCTTCGCCATGACATACGATGCTGTTTTCCAGGGAGAGGGGGTGGCTCTACAGCCACGAAACTTGACACACATGTCTAGAGTGATGTTATCCTTTGTAGTTCATTTGAATGGGTGTGGCAAAATGGCTCAACAGCGACCCCTTGAAAATTTCAAAGTTGAAGCCCCGCCTACCAGATTAACGTAGAAAAATGAAATTCACAAGGCACATGTATAATGTCAAGATGCACAAAAAAGCCTCTTGGAGCCATATCAAGCTCCTACAGTCCAAGTCCTACAGGAAGTCCGCCATCTCTAAAAAACTGGTCAATTTTCGCCTTTTCTTGGCCATTTCGCATACCTTGTGTTTTAACAAACTCCTCCTACAATTCATCGTAGGGACTCCAAAATCAGTATGTGTCATCTAGACTAGTGTATGATCAAAAGTTATCAAAAGATTTAGTGTACATTGAAGCGCTTGGCCGTGGTGTGGCCTTTAGTTTTGATGTTTCGTCATTACAGAGGAAATTGCTATAACTTTAGTGTACATGGTGGGATCTGCCTGAAACTTTACAGGTTTGATAACAGTCCAGGCCTGAGCACATCTACATTACAATATTCAATCAGTGATGCAAACTGGCTCCATAGCGCCCCCATAACACAGTACAGGAAAGCAGCCCCAGCAGCAGGCAAATGAGTGGACAAAGGAAGTGATGTTTCTCTCCTTGCTCTGTCTGAAAGTAGCCCGACTGTGAAAACATCTACATGCCTGTGACAAAGGCTCTTCGACTGTGCCCGATGTTCACCGGGTTGCGAGGTCCCGATCATCGCTGCTTGCAGCTTTTATTCTATTTTGGTATTTTTTGCATTAAGATTAGTTTTTCAATGTCAATCATAAGATTTTTTTCTTCATGTCTTTACAATGTAAGTTTTTTTTCAATGCCACCGGTTCTCAGTTTCAACTTTGTCTTTTTCAGTTTCAACTTTTTCTGTTTCAGTTTCAACTTATTGTCACCGTTTTGATGTCAGTACCCAGCATGCCTTACGATGCGACGTGTGTGTTTACATGTGAGGTATTTATTCCGTTTGGTTTCTCAAATGCCGCGATCTCCACAAAGCATTAGCTGAAGTCAGTAGCAGCGTGCTAGGTTCGACCTACTTGCTGGAGTAGTAAACTAGGCGTCATTACATAGGATTACATAGGATTCTACTGGCGTGAGTGACTGTTTTCCAGTTATTAGTTTTACCCCAGTTTGCATCACAAGCAAAAAGGAAGGTGGTCCTCAGAATTTTTTTAAAAATCAGATGTGAGCCTTAAGCTACTAAAGACCTTTGATTGTTTTATTGAATAATCAATACATTTGTATGTTTTTGTTTATGTGAAATATGTAATCCTAATTAGATATTCACTCATTTGTGTAAAGTAAAGTCATTTTAGGGATCAAACTAGGGAGGGATTTTGCGGCTCCAGGTGGGTTTTATATGGTGAGAAATGGGCTAAAATGGCTGAAGCTTGCTGAACCCTTGTCTAGCAGAACCTAGAAAATGAAGCAAGACAGGATTGAGCTGAGAGCTTGTTGAAAGCATTTTCCCACACCTGCACTGAGCTTGAGTTGAGCTTAATATTACCACACCAATCTGATCATCCACATCCACAGACATTAAGTAAAATACAAAATTAGGAACACTAGATCCTGGAAAACATGTTAGATCAGATCATTTATTTCTGTTGACATAGTTAATTAATTCAAAGTTAATCTATTTAAAACAACAACAAAAAACAAGGTATGAGCCAAACCATGGATTTGGAGAATTGTTATACCCCTAATAAATAGTGGTATTTATGACTCCTAACCATAGCCTATAGAGTGCCATTTTCTCATGACATGGCTTGAGACAACGAGTGTTAGAGTTTAAAGCGCTTCTTTCATGGTGACTTGACTTGACTTAATTGGCCTGTCTTGTTTGATGTTTAGCAGTGAATTGACTTTGCTTACTTGAGTCTTAAACACAGTGACTTAGGATTTGCTTCAGCTTTTAAGGTTAAGACTTGAGACTAGCTTGTGACTTGCACATGTGTACCTCTCACATCTGTTATTTGTGAACATGAACTACTTCCTCCCAAAGCAACAAACCAGAGGCATGAGACCCCAGAATGAAGTGGAGCTGCTTCATAGACAATGAATGTGAAACCAATTTCATAGTCATTTTTAAAATACCCAAGTAAGCTTTATTCTTGTCTTGCCTTTCATATCTGAAAAACAAGTTGTACCTGTACATAACTGGTATATGACAATGTCCACAGTGAAACATTATAATGGACAATGATATTGAATGGGATAAATTACTGCATTTTACTGTCATTTTGTTGAGTTTCTCTCCTCTCTTCTTTTTCACCACAGACGGGGCTGAGCGATCCTTGGAGGAGAGACTTCAGTGAAGCATGTGAAATACGTGAGTTGATAACAACTACAGTCATTGCATTACTGCAATTAAATCTCTGTGAGTAAAAGGCCAATAAGAGTAATTTAATTCATGCAAAAGATGGGTAGACAATATTTGGGGCTTTTAAAACAATATGGTAGAGATTCATTTGTCTCCATAGCTGCGTTCTCACTGAGAGAACGCCGCTCTGACGGTTTCAGAACAGGAGCTAGAGTAAAGTCCAGGACCGGGAACCCAAGCGCACACCCTTGTGTCTCTGAGCCTAACTAACTTACAGAAAGAACACAGTTCTAACTGTTTCAGAACTGAACGGGTGTGAAAAGCAAGAGTTGTGACCCAAACACATGCGCTTGTCTCTCTGTCCCTAAATAACTGGCCAAGACAATGCCTTTCTGATAGTTTCAGAACAGTAGCTGGTGTAAAATGCAGGTGTAGACAACCAAACACACACGCTTGTCTCTCTGAGCCTAACTAACTTGCAGAAAAAACGCAGTTCTAACTGTTTCAGAACACGAGCCGGTGTGAAAAGCAAGAGTTATGACCCAAACACTTGTCTCTCTGAGCCTTACTAATTCACAGAGAGGACACTCTTTTGAAAGTTTCAATACAGGCGCCAGTGTGAAACACATGAGCAGGCGACAAAACACAGACGCTTATCTCTCTGTGCCTAAGTAACTGACCAAGACAATGCCTTTCTGATACTTTCAGAACAGTAGCTGGTGTAAAATGCAGGTGCAGACAACCAAACACACACGCTTGTCTCTCTGAGCCTAACTAACTTGCAGAAAAAACGCAGTTCTAACTGTTTCAGAACTGAGCCGGTGTGAAAAGCAAGAGTTGTGACCCAAACACATGCGCTTGTCTCTCTGAGCCTAACTAATTTGTAGAAAGAACGTATTTCTAACTGTTTCAGAACTGAGCGGGTGTAAAAAGCAAGGATTGTGACCCAAACACATACGCCTGTCTCTCTGATCCTTACTAATTCACAGAGAAGACGCGTTCTCACACTTTCAGAACATGAGCTGGTGTAAAAATCATGAGCAGGCGACCAAAAAAATACACTTGTCTCTCTGAGCCTAACTAACTTGCAGAAAGAATGCAGTTCTAACTGTTTCAGAACATGAGACGGTGTGAAAAGCAAGAGTTGTGACCCAAACACATGCGCTTGTCTCTCTGAGCCTCACTAATTCACAGAGAGGACGCTCTTTTGAAAGTTTCAATACCGGAGCCAGTGTAAAAAGCATAAGCAGGCGACAAAACACATACACTTATCTCTCTGTGCCTAAATAACTGGCCAAGAGAATGCCTTTCTGATACTTTCAGAACTGGAGCCGGTGTAAAATGCAGGTGCAGACAACCAAACACACACGCTTGTCTCTCTGAACCTTACTAATTTGCAGAAAAAACGCAGTTCTAACTGTTTCAGAAATGAGCGGGTGTAAAAAGCAAGGGTTGTGACCCAAACACATACGCCTGTCTCTCTGATCCTTACTAATTCACAGAGAAGACGCGTTCGAACACTTTCAGAACATGAGCTGGTGAAAAAATCATGAGCAGGCGACCAGAAAAATACACTTGTCTCTCTGAGCCTAACTAACTTGCAGAAAGAACGCAGTTCTAACTGTGTCAGAACATGAGCCGGTGTGAAAAGCAAGAGTTGTGTCCCAAACACATACGCTTGTCTCTCTGAGCCTTACTAATTCACAGAGAGGACGCTCTTTTGACAGTTTCAATACCGGAGCCAGTGTAAAAAGCAGGAGCAGGCGACATAGCACATATGCTTGTCTCTCTGAGCCTGGCTAACTAACTGGCCAAGAGAATGTCTTTCTGACAGTTTCAGAACAGGAAGCGGTGTAAAATGCAGGTGTGGACAACCAAAAACATACGCTTTTCTCTCTGAGCCTAACTAACTTGCAGAAAAAACGCAGTCCTAACTGTTTCAGAACTGAGCGGGTGTAAAAAGCAAGGGTTGTGACCCAAACACATACGCTTGTCTCTCTGATCCTTACTAATTCACAGAGAAGACGCGTTCTCAAACTTTCAGAACATGAGCTGGTGTAAAAATCATGAGCAGGCGACCAAAAAAATACGCTTGTCTCTCTGAGCCAGACTAACTTGCAGAAAGAACGCAGTTCTAACTGTTTCAGAACATGAGCCTGTGTGAAAAGCAAGAGTTGTGACTCAAACACATGCGCTTATCTCTCTGAGCCTTATTAATTCACTTGGAGGACGCTCTTTTGACCGTTTAAATACCGGAGCCAGTGTAAAAAGCATGAGCAGGCGACCAAACACATACTCTTGTCTCTCTGTGACTAAATAACTGGCCAAGAGAATTTCAGAACAGGAGCCGGTGTAAAATGCAGGTGCGGAAAAAAACATATACGCTTGTCTCTCTGAGCCTAACTAAATTGCAGAAAGAACGCAGTTTCACAACATTATCCGGTGTGAAAAGCAAGAGTTGTGACCCAAACACATGCGCTTGTCTCTCTTAGCCTAACTAATTTGTAGAAAGAATGCAGTTCTAACTGTTTCAGAACTTAGCGGGTGTAAAAAGCAAGGGTTGTGACCCAAACACATACGCTTGTCTCTCTGTCCCTAAATAACTGGCCAAGAGAATGCCTTTCTGATAGTTTCAGAACAGTAGCTGGTGTAAAATGCAGGTGTAGACAACCAAACACACACGCTTGTCTCTCTGAGCCTAACTAACTTGCAGAAAAAACGCAGTTCTAACTGTTTCAGAACACGAGCCGGTGTGAAAAGCAAGAGTTATGACCCAAACACTTGTCTCTCTGAGCCTTACTAATTCACAGAGAGGACACTCTTTTGAAAGTTTCAATACAGGCGCCAGTGTGAAACACATGAGCAGGCGACAAAACACAGACGCTTATCTCTCTGTGCCTAAGTAACTGACCAAGACAATGCCTTTCTGATACTTTCAGAACAGGAGCTGGTGTAAAATGCAGGTGCAGACAACCAAACACACACGCTTGTCTCTCTGAGCCTAACTAACTTGCAGAAAAAACGCAGTTCTAACTGTTTCAGAACTGAGCCGGTGTGAAAAGCAAGAGTTGTGACCCAAACACATGCGCTTGTCTCTCTGAGCCTAACTAATTTGTAGAAAGAACGCATTTCTAACTGTTTCAGAACTGAGCGGGTGTAAAAAGCAAGGATTGTGACCCAAACACATACGCCTGTCTCTCTGATCCTTACTAATTCACAGAGAAGACGCGTTCTCACACTTTCAGAACATGAGCTGGTGTAAAAATCATGAGCAGGCGACCAAAAAAATACACTTGTCTCTCTGAGCCTAACTAACTTGCAGAAAGAATGCAGTTCTAACTGTTTCAGAACATGAGACGGTGTGAAAAGCAAGAGTTGTGACCCAAACACATGCGCTTGTCTCTCTGAGCCTCACTAATTCACAGAGAGGACGCTCTTTTGAAAGTTTCAATACCGGAGCCAGTGTAAAAAGCATAAGCAGGCGACAAAACACATACACTTATCTCTCTGTGCCTAAATAACTGGCCAAGAGAATGCCTTTCTGATACTTTCAGAACTGGAGCCGGTGTAAAATGCAGGTGCAGACAACCAAACACACACGCTTGTCTCTCTGAACCTTACTAATTTGCAGAAAAAACGCAGTTCTAACTGTTTCAGAAATGAGCGGGTGTAAAAAGCAAGGGTTGTGACCCAAACACATACGCCTGTCTCTCTGATCCTTACTAATTCACAGAGAAGACGCGTTCGAACACTTTCAGAACATGAGCTGGTGAAAAAATCATGAGCAGGCGACCAGAAAAATACACTTGTCTCTCTGAGCCTAACTAACTTGCAGAAAGAACGCAGTTCTAACTGTGTCAGAACATGAGCCAGTGTGAAAAGCAAGAGTTGTGTCCCAAACACATACGCTTGTCTCTCTGAGCCTTACTAATTCACAGAGAGGACGCTCTTTTGACAGTTTCAATACCGGAGCCAGTGTAAAAAGCAGGAGCAGGCGACATAGCACATATGCTTGTCTCTCTGAGCCTGGCTAACTAACTGGCCAAGAGAATGTCTTTCTGACAGTTTCAGAACAGGAAGCGGTGTAAAATGCAGGTGCAGACAACCAAACACACACGCTTGTCTCTCTGAGCCTAACTAACTTGCAGAAAGAATGCAGTTCTAACTGTTTCAGAACTGAGCGGGTGTAAAAAGCAAGGATTGTGACCCAAACACATACGCCTGTCTCTCTGATCCTTACTAATTCACAGAGAAGACGCGTTCTCACACTTTCAGAACATGAGCTGGTGTAAAAATCATGAGCAGGCGACCAAAAAAATACGCTTGTCTATCTGAGCCAGACTAACTTGCAGAAAGAACGCAGTTCTAACTGTTTCAGAACATGAGCCTGTGTGAAAAGCAAGAGTTGTGACCCAAACACATGCGCTTGTCTCTCTGAGCATCACTAATTCACAGAGAGGACGCTTTTTTGAAAGTTTCAATACCGGAGCCAGTGTAAAATGCATGAGCAGGTGACCAAACACATACAAGCGTATGTGTTTTGGACACCTGGTCTCTCTGTACCTAAATAACTGGCCAAGAGAATTTCAGAACAGGAGCGGGTGTAAAATGCAGGTGCGGACAAAAAAACATATACGCTTGTCTCTCTGAGCCTAACTAAATTGCAGAAAGAACGCAGTTTCACAACATGAGCCGGTGTGAAAATCAAGAGTTGTGACCCAAACACTCTTTTGAAAGTTTCAATACTGGAGCCAGTGTAAAAAGCATGAGCAGGCGACAAAACACATACGCTTATCTCTCTGTGCCTAAGTAACTGACCAAACAATGCCTTTCTGATACTTTAAGAACAGGAGCTGGTGTAAAATGCAGGTGCGGATAACCAAAAACGTACGCATGTCTCTGTGAGCCTAACTAACTTGCAGAAAGTGTAATGTTTCAGAACATGTTTCTGATACTTTAAGAACAGGAGCTGGTGTAAAATGCAGGTGCGGATAACCAAACACACACGCTTGTCTCTCTGAGCCTAACTAACTTGCAGAAAGAATGCAGTTCTAACTGTTTCAGAACTGAGCCGGTGTGAAAAGCAAGAGTTGTGACTCAAACACATGCGCTTGTCTCTCTGAGCCTTATTGATTCACAGGGAGGACTCTCTTTTGACAGTTTCAATGAGCAGGCGACCAAGCACATACGCTTATCTCTCTGTGCCTAAATAACTGGCCAATAGAATGCCTTTCTGAAACTTTCAGAACAGGAGCCGGTGTAAAATGCAGGTGCAGACAACCAAACATATACGCTTGTCTCTCTGAGCCTCACTAATTCACAGAGAGGACGAGTTCTTACAGTTCCAGAACATGAGCCCACCGGCATGAGCAGGCGACCAAATACATACACTTGTCTCTCAGAGCCTACTTAATGTTAGAAAAAGACTTTCGTTTCTGTGCGTTTCAGATGCCAAACAGGTGAAAATAAGAAAAAACAATCTTTTAATTACACACACCTGTTTTTTTGCCTGTTTTGATCATAACTCGCTTGGAAATGGCTATTCTCAACGTTTTATGTGAGATTCTAATAGAAAAAGAAGAAAGACTTATGATAATACATATGCTTCAGTTTTGAGTCTAACTTGCCCTGAACAGTCGTTTCTGAGCGTTTCAGACGCTAAACAGGTCCAAATAAGCCAAAACAAACTTATCATGACACACACTTGTCTTTTTGCCTGTTTTGATAATAATTGGTTTGGAAATGGCTATTCTCAACGTTTTATGTGAGATTCTCATAGGAAAAGCAGAAAAACTTATACAAACACATATATTGAATTTTTGAGTCTAACTTGCCCTGAACAGTCGTTTCTGAGCGTTTCAGACGCTAAACAGGTGTAAATAAGCCAAAACAAGCTTTTCATGACACACACTTGTCTTTTTGCCTGTTTTGATCATAACTCGCTTGGAAATGGCTATTCTCAACGTTTTATGTGAGATTCTAATTGAAAAAGAAGAAAAACTTATAAAAACACATATATTGAATTTTTGAGTCTAACTTGCCCTGAACAGTCGTTTCTGAGCGTTTCAGACGCTAAACAGGTGTAAATAAGCCAAAACAAGCTTTTCATGACACACACTTGTCTTTTTGCCTGTTTTGATCATAACTCGCTTGGAAATGGCTATTCTCAACGTTTTATGTGAGATTCTTATAGAAAAAGAAGAAAAACTTATACAAACACATATATTGCATTTTTGAGTCTAACTCGCACTAAACAGTCGTTTCTGAGTGTTTCAGACGCTAGACAGGTGAAAATAAGCAAGAACAAGCTTTTCATTACACACACTTGTCTTTTTGCCTGTTTTGATCATAACTCGCTTGGAAATGGCTATTCTCAACGTTCTATAATAGAATCTGATATAAAAAGAAGAAAAACTTATAAAAACACATATGTTTCAATTTTGAGTCTATCTTGCCCTGAACAGTCGTTTCTGAGCGTTTCAGACGCTAAACAGGTGTAAATAAGCCAAAACAAGCTTTTCATGACACACACTTGTCTTTTTGCCTGTTTTGATCATAACTGGCTTGGAAATGGCTATTCTCAACGTTTTATGTGAGATTCTAATAGAAAAAGAAGAAAAACTTATACAAACACATATATTGCATTTTTGAGTCTAACTCGCACTAAACAGTCGTTTCTCAGTGTTTCAGACGCTAGACAGGTGAAAATAAGCAAGAACAAGCTTTTCATTACACACACTTGTCTTTTTGCCTGTTTTGATCATAACTTGCTTGGAAATGGCTATTCTCAATGTTTTATGTGAGATTCTAATAGAAAAAGAAGAAAAACTTATACAAACACATATATTGCAGTTTTGAGTCTAACTCGCACTAAACAGTCGTTTCTGAATGTTTCAGAGGACAAACATATGAAAATAAGCAAAAACAAGCTTTTAATTATACACACTTGTCTTTTTGCCTGTTTTGATCATAACTCGCTTGGAAATGGCTATTCTCAACGTTCTATAATAGAATCTGATATAAAAAGAAGAAAAACTTATAAAAACACATATGTTTCAATTTTGAGTCTATCTTGCCCTGAACAGTCGTTTCTGAGCGTTTCAGACGCTAAACAGGTGTAAATAAGCCAAAACAAGCTTTTCATGACACACACTTGTCTTTTTGCCTGTTTTGATCATAACTTGCTTGGAAATGGCTATTCTCAATGTTTTATGTGAGATTCTAATAGAAAAAGAAGAAAAACTTATACAAACACATATATTGCATTTTTGAGTCTAACTCGCACTAAACAGTCGTTTCTGAGTGTTTCAGACGCTAAACAGGTGAAAATAAGCAAGAACAAGCTTTTTATTACACACACTTGTCTTTTTGCCTGTTTTGATCATAACTCGCTTGGAAATGGCTATTCTCAACGTTCTATAATAGAATCTGATATAAAAAGAAGAAAAACTTATAAAAACACATATGTTTCAATTTTGAGTCTATCTTGCCCTGAACAGTCGTTTCTGAGCGTTTCAGACGCTAAACAGGTGTAAATAAGCCAAAACAAGCTTTTCATTACACACACTTGTCTTTTTGCCTGTTTTGATCATAATTCGCTTGGAAATGGCTATTCTCAACGTTTTATGTGAGATTCTAATAGAAAAAGAAGAAAAACTTATAAAAACACATATATTTAATTTTTGAGTCTAACTTGCCCTGAACAGTCGTTTCTGAGCGTTTCAGACGCTAAACAGGTGTAAATAAGCCAAAACAAGCTTTTCATGACACACACTTGTCTTTTTACCTGTTTTGATCATATCTGGCTTGGAAATGGCTTTTCCAATGTTTTATGTGAGATTCTAATAGAAAAAGAAGAAAAACTTATACAAACACATATATTGCATTTTTGAGTCTAACTCGCACTAAACAGTCGTTTCTGAGTGTTTCAGACGCTAGACAGGTGAAAATAAGCAAGAACAAGCTTTTCATTACACACACTTGTCTTTTTGCCTGTTTTGATCATAACTCGCTTGGAAATGGCTATTCTCAACGTTCTATAATAGAATCTGATATAAAAAGAAGAAAAACTTATAAAAACACATATGTTTCAATTTTGAGTCTATCTTGCCCTGAACAGTCGTTTCTGAGCGTTTCAGACGCTAAACAGGTGTAAATAAGCCAAAACAAGCTTTTCATGATACACACTTGTCTTTTTGCCTGTTTTGATCATAACTTGCTTGGAAATGGCTATTCTCAATGTTTCATGTGAGATTCTAATAGAAAAAGAAGAAAAACGTATACAAACACATATATTGCATTTTTGAGTCTAACTTGCACTAAACAGTCGTTTCTGAGTGTTTCAGACGCTAAACAGGTGAAAATAAGCAAGAACAAGCTTTTTATTACACACACTTGTCTTTTTGCCTGTTTTGATCATAACTCGCTTGGAAATGGCTATTCTCAACGTTCTATAATAGAATCTGATATAAAAAGAAGAAAAACTTATAAAAACACATATGCTTCAGTTTTGAGTCTAACTTGCCCTGAACAGTCGTTTCTATGCGTTTCAGACGCTAAACAGATGAAAATAAGCAAGAACAAGCTTTTCATTACACACACTTGTCTTTTTGCCTGTCTTGATCATAATTCGCTTGGAAATGGCTATTCTCAACGTTTTATGTGAGATTCTAATAGAAAAAGAAGAAAAACTTATAAAAACGCATATATTGAATTTTTGAGTCTAACTCGCACTGAACAGTCGTTTCTCAGTGTTTCAGACGACAAACAGGTGAAAATAAGCAAAAACAAGCTTTTCATTACACACACTTGTCTTTTTGCCTGTTTTGATCATAACTCGCTTGGAAATGGCTAGTTTCATAAGAATTTCTGATTTAAAAAAAGAAGAAAACTTCAGGAAAAAAATACACATACTTCAAGATTTTATGTGATCGTCCAATGATATCCATCCAAATATCATACCATTATATACATAATGGATCAATTCAGAGGTTGAAATTTTGGGGCCTTTATGTCACAACGTCACACAAGGAAGTTTATATCTCTGCTTCTGAATATACTATTTTCCTATAACTTCTTTCACATACAATCATCAGATATGACTTGTTCTGAATGTGTATGTGCATTTTGGGGGCACCCTTATGCCAAAATCACCTCTTTTTGTAATCCATTATCATTTGATTTCCTGCATATTCAAATTATATATAATGAAAAGCATGCATATCAGCATAGATTGCAGTGTTTCCCCTAGGTTGACTGACCTGGCCCTGGCTCGGGAGGTCGATTAGCACATTTCTCTGTTCTCTGTTTAGCATCTTGAGGCTCAATGCCTAGCAAGAGCAGCTGGGGAAACAGACATTACTTTTCTTGGTCTTGACAAGCTGCAGCATTTATTAACTGACACTGTACATTTACTACCAGATTGTTACAGCTTACTGCTAACCTTTTCTTCTGCTCCGCTTGCATTCACCATCACTTTTCTGATGCTCGCTCTATCGCTTATCGCCATGGATGTATAAAGAGAAGTGGATACAGGAAGAGTGCCAGGCTTTGAAGCAAATTTGACATAGTGGCCAAAGTGCGTAATCACATGATGCACACTGGCCCAAAAATTCTTTTTCTCAAAGACTTGTGAAAAAGACGTGGTACTTTTTTTTTTAGAATCACAACCCCCGCGAGTCACTAACCCCCGCGAGTCACTATCAGGATTTGAGCCATTTTGTCGATCACATTTCAAAAGCCTAGAAGAACCACAACCATTGAATTGTTTCATCACCTTTAAAGTTAGCTAAACCATTCTCATGAGTATATTGGCTCAAAGCATTCAGAACAAAAATGTGTGAAACTATGGACTCTTGTTCCAAGTTCCTGCCATGCCTTTTTGCCTCCCAAATGCAAATTCATCTTTGACTCCTAGAATGAGGTCCAACAGCTCTAATTCAAACAGCTGCACACAACACTGGTTGATATCACTGTGGCTAGCTAGCAAACATTAGCTAACTGCAAGCTAACATAAAGAGTGACCTAAGCAGTAAAAATGGAGACTATATATAAACTATATAAATATAAATTATATTTTGTCATCATAGATACTACACATATGTCTCAGATGCGTCTTAGATGTCTTAGATATGTCTTAGATGCAAATACACCCACTTTGAGTGAAAAATTTGTCAAAAAAATTAGGTTTGTATGGGGCTATCGGAAATAAAATTTGGCATTGAAATCAAACCCTGCAATTAAAAAAAAAAAAGTGTATTATCATTGAAAAACGTTCCACTGAAAAATAAAACGCTCTAAAAATTTTAACTAAAATTACAATCTGTCAATCTTATTAGGGCTCGAGCACTGAACGGTGCGAAGGCCCTGTATTTGTAGTGATTATTATTATTATTATCATTATCATTATTATTATTATCATCATCATTATTATTATTATTATTCCGAAACAAACGCATTTTTGACAGCCGTTTTGACGACCTTTCGAAAACTCGTGAAATTTTGCACATTTGTCAGGACTGCTGAAAAATTTGATATTGAAAATGGCTGGACTGCGCCCCCTAGAAAATTAGGAAAATTGAGCACCTCAACCCAGATTGTCATAGAAGTAAGATGCGACACATCCTTCGCCATGACATATGATGCTGTTTTCCAGGGAGAGGGGATGGCTCTACAGCCACGAAACTTGACACACATGTCTAGAGTGATGTTAGCTAAAAATCCTTTGTAGTTCATTTGAATGGGTGTGGCAAAATGGCTCAACAGCGATCCCTTGAAAATTTCAAAGTTGAAGCCCCGCCTACCAGATTAACGTAGAAAAATGAAATTCACAAGGCACATGTCAAGATGCACAAAAAAGCCTCTTGGAGCCATATCAAGCTCCTACAGTCCAAGTCCTACAGGAAGTCCGTCATCTTGAAAAAACTGGTCAATTTTCGCCTTTTCTTGGCCATTTCGCATACCTTGTGTTTTAACAAACTCCTCCTACAGGATTCATCATAAGGACTCCAAAATCAGTGTGTGTCATCTAGACTAGTGTATGATCAAAAGTTATCAAAAGATTTAGTGTACATTGAAGCGCTTGGCCGTGGTGTGGCCTTTAGTTTTGATGTTTCGTCATTACAGAGGAAATTGCTATAACTTTAGTGTACATGGTGGGATCTGCCTGAAACTTTACAGGTTTGATAACAGTCCAGGCCTGAGCACATCTACATTACAATATTCAATCAGTGATGCAAACTGGCTCCATAGCGCCCCCATAAGTACAGTACAGGAAAGCAGCCCCAGCAGCAGGCAAATGAGTGGACAAAGGAAGTGATGTTTCTCTCCTTGCTCTGTCTGAAAGTAGCCCGACTGTGAAAACATCTACATGCCTGTGACAAAGGCTCTTCGACTGTGCCCGATGTTCACCGGGGTGCGAGGTCCCGATCATCGCTGCTTGCAGCTTTAATTCTATTTTGGTATTTTTTGCATTAAGATTAGTTTTTCAATGTCAATCATAAGATTTTTTTCTTCATGTCTTTACAATGTAAGTTTTTTTTCAATGCCACCGGTTCTCAGTTTCAACTTTGTCTTTTTCAGTTTCAACTTTTTCTGTTTCAGTTTCAACTTATTGTCACCGTTTTGATGTCAGTACCCAGCATGCCTTACGATGCGACGTGTGTGTTTACATGTGAGGTATTTATTCCGTTTGGTTTCTCAAATGCCGCGATCTCCACAAAGCATTAGCTGAAGTCAGTAGCAGCGTGCTAGGTTCGACCTACTTGCCGGAGTAGTAAACTAGGCTTCATTACATAGGATTACATAGGATTCTACTGGCGTGAGTGACTGTTTTCCAGTTATTAGTTTTACCCCAGTTTGCATCACAAGCAAAAAGTCTTTTATTTTTAGAGTGAACTGCCTCACAAATGTTGTGTAATTGCAATATTACACTTGACTATTGATTTGTCATGTTATGTTTTGTTTTGTTTATTTTTTCATTTATTTGGGAAGGTGGTCCTCAGAATTTTTTTAAAAATCAGATGTGAGCCTTAAGCTACTAAAGACCTTTGATTGTTTTATTGAATAATCAATACATTTGTATGTTTTTGTTTATGTGAAATATGTAATCCTAATTAGATATTCACTCATTCGTGTAACGTAAAGTCATTTTAGGGATCAGACTAGGGAGGGACTTTGCGGCTCCAGGTGGGTTTTATATGGTGAGAAATGGGCTAAAATGGCTGAAGCTTGCTGAACCCTTGTCTAGCAGAACCTAGAAAATGAAGCAAGACAGGATTGAGCTGAGAGCTTGTTGAAAGCATTTTCCCACACCTGCACTGAGCTTGAGTTGAGCTTAATATTACCACACCAATCTGATCATCCACATCCACAGACATTAAGTAAAATACAAAATTAGGAACACTAGATCCTGGAAAACATGTTAGATCAGATCATTTATTTTTGTTGACATAGTTAATTAATTCAAAGTTAATCTATTTAAAACAACAACAAAAAACAAGGTATGAGCCAAACCATGGATTTGGAGAATTGTTATACCCCTAATAAATAGTGGTATTTATGACTCCTAACCATAGCCTATAGAGTGCCATTTTCTCATGACATGGCTTGAGACAACGAGTGTTAGAGTTTAAAGCGCTTCTTTCATGGTGACTTGACTTGACTTAATTGGCCTGTCTTGTTTGATGTTTAGCAGTGAATTGACTTTGCTTACTTGAGTCTTAAACACAGTGACTTAGGATTTGCTTCAGCTTTTAAGGTTAAGACTTGAGATTAGCTTGTGACTTGCACATGTGTACCTCTCACATCTGTTATTTGTGAACATGAACTACTTCCTCCCAAAGCCACAAACCAGAGGCATGAGATCCCAGAATGTAGTGGAGCTGCTTCATAGACAATGAATGTGAAACTAATTTCATAGTCATTTTTAAAATACCCAAGTAAGCTTTATTCTTGTCTTGCCTTTCATATCTGAAAAACAAGTTGTACCTGTACATAACTGGTATATGACAATGTCCACAGTGAAACATTATAATGGACAATGATATTGAATGGGATAAATTACTGCATTTTACTGTCATTTTGTTGAGTTTCTCTCCTCTCTTCTTTTTCACCACAGACGGGGCTGAGCGATCCTTGGAGGAGAGACTTCAGTGAAGCATGTGAAATACGTGAGTTGATAACAACTACAGTCATTGCATTACTGCAATTAAATCTCTGTGAGTAAAAGGCCAATAAGAGTAATTTAATTCATGCAAAAGATGGGTAGGCAATATTTGGGGCTTTTAAAACAATATGTTAGAGATTCATTTGTCTCCATAGCTGCGTTCTCACTGAGAGAATGCCACTCTGACGGTTTCAGAACAGGAGCTAGAGTAAAGTCCAGGACCGGGAACCCAAGCACACACACTTGTGTCTCTGAGCCTAACTAACTTACAGAAAGAACACAGTTCTAAATGTTTCAGAACATGAGCTGGTGTGAAAAGCAAGAGTTGTGACCCAAACACATGCGCTTGTCTCTCTGAGCCTCACTAATTCACAGAGAGGACGCTCTTTTGAAAGTTTAAATACCGGAGCCAGTGTAAAAAGTATGAGCAGGCGACCAAACACATACGCTTATGTCTTGTTGCCTAAATAACTGGCCAAGAGAATGCCTTTCTGATACTTTCAGGACAAGAGCCGGTGTAAAATGCAGGTGCGGACAAACGTAAACATACGCTTCTCTCTCTGAGCCTAACTGACTTGCAGAAAGAACGCAGTTCTAACTTTTTCAGAACATGAGCCGGTGTGAAAAGCAAGAGTTGTGACCCAAACACATGCGCTTGTCTCTCTGAGCCTTACTAATTCACAGAGAGGACGCTCTTTTGACAGTTTCAATACCGGAGCCAGTGTAGAAAGCAGGAGCAGACGACATAGCACATATGCTTGTCTCTCTGAGCCTGGCTAACTAACTGGCCAAGAGAGTGTCTTTGTGACAGTTTCAGAACAGGAGGCGGTGTAAAATGCAGGTGCGGACAACCAAAAACATACGCTTTTCTCTCTGAGCCTAACTAACTTGCAGAAAGAACGCAGTTCTAACTGTTTCAGAACACGAGCCGGTGTGAAAAGCAAGAGTTATGACCCAAACACTTGTCTCTCTGAGCCTTACTAATTCACAGAGAGGACACTCTTTTGAAAGTTTCAATACAGGTGCCAGTGTAAAACACATGAGCAGGCGACAAAACACAGACGCTTATCTCTCTGTGCCTAAGTAACTGACCAAGACAATGCCTTTCTGATACTTTCAGAACAGTAGCTGGTGTAAAATGCAGGTGCAGACAACCAAACACACACGCTTGTCTCTCTGAGCCTAACTAACTTGCAGAAAAAACGCAGTTCTAACTGTTTCAGAACTGAGCCGGTGTAAAAAGCAAGAGTTGTGACCCAAACACATGCGCTTGTCTCTCTGAGCCTAACTAATTTGTAGAAAGAACGCATTTCTAACTGTTTCAGAACTGAGCGGGTGTAAAAAGCAAGGGTTGTGACCCAAACACATACGCCTGTCTCTCTGATCCTTACTAATTCACAGAGAAGACGCGTTCGAACACTTTCAGAACATGAGCTGGTGTAAAAATCATGAGCAGGCGACCAAAAAAATACGCTTGTCTCTCTGAGTCAGACTAACTTGCAGAAAGAACGCAGTTCTAACTGTTTCAGAACATGAGACGGTGTGAAAAGCAAGAGTTGTGACCCACACAAACACATGCGCTTGTCTCTCTGAGCATCACTAATTCACAGAGAGGACGCTCTTTTGAAAGTTTCAATACCGGAGCCAGTGTAAAATGCATGAGCAGGTGACCAAACACATACGCTTAACTCTCTGTACCTAAATAACTGGCCAAGAGAATTTCAGAACAGGAGCGGGTGTAAAATGCAGGTGCAAACAAACAAACATATACGCTTGTCTCTCTGAGCCTAACTAAATTGCAGAAAAAACGCATTTTCACAACATGAGCCGGTGTGAAAATCAAGAGTTGTGACCCAAACACATGCACTTGTCTCTCTGAGCCTTACTAATTCACAGAGAAGACGCTCTTTTGACAATTTCAATACCGGAGCCAGTGTAAAAAGCAGGAGCAGACGACATAGCACATACGCTTGTCTCTCTGAGCCTTACTAACTAACTGGCCAAGAGAATGTCTTTGTGACAGTTCCAGAACAGGAGGCGGTGTAAAATGCAGGTGTGGACAACCAAACACATACGCTTATCTCTCTGTGCCTAAATAACCAGCCAAGACAATTTCAGAACAGGAGCGGGTGAAAGATGCAGGTCCGGACAACCAAACACACACGCTTGTCTCTCTGAGCCTAACTAACTTTCAGAAAGAACGCAGTTCTAAGTGTTTCAGAACTTGAGCCGGTGTGAAAAGCAAGAGTTGTGACTCAAACACATGCGCTTATCTCTCTGAGCCTTATTAATTCACAGGGAGGACGCTCTTTTGACAGTTTCAATACTGGAGCCAGTGTAAAAAGTATGAGCAGGCGACCAAACACATACTCTTGTCTCTCTGTGCCTAAATAACTGGCCAAGAGAATTTCAGAACAAGGGCCGGTGTAAAATGCAGGTGCGGACAAACAAACATATACGCTTGTCTCTCTGAGCCTAACTGAATTGCAGAAAGAACGCAGTTTCACAACATGAACCGGTGTGAAAAGCAAGAGTCATGACCCAAGCACATGCGCTTGTCTCTCTGAGCCTAACTAATTTGTAGAAAGAACGCAGTTCTAACTGTTTCAGAACATGAGACGGTGTGAAAAGCAAGAGTTGTGACCCAAACACATGCGCTTGTCTCTCTGAGCCTCACTAATTCACAGAGAGGACGCTCTTTTGAAAGTTTCAATACCGGAGCCAGTGTAAAAAGCATGAGCAGGCGACAAAACACAAACGCTTATCTCTCTGTGCCTAAGTAACTGACCAAGACAATGCCTTTCTGATACTTTCAGAACAGGAGCTGGTGTAAAATGCAGGTGCAGACAACCAAACACACACGCTTGTCTCTCTGAGCCTAACTAACTTGCAGAAAAAACGCAGTTCTAACTGTTTCAGAACATGACCGTGTGAAAAGCAAGAGTTGTGACTCAAACACATGCGCTTGTCTCTCTGAGCCTCACTAATTCACAGAGAGGACGCTCTTCTGAAAGTTTCAATACTGGAGCAAGTGTAAAAAGCATGAGAAGGCGACAAAACACATACGCTTATCTCTCTGTGCCTAAGTAACTGACCAAGACAATGCCTTTCTGATACTGTCAGAACAGGAGCCGGTGTAAAATGCAGGTGCAGACAACCAAAGATATATACGCTTCTCTCTGAGCCTCACTAATTCACAGAGAGGACGAGTTCTTACAGTTCCAGAACATGAGCCGGTGTAAAAGGCATGTGCAGGCGACCAAATACATACACTTGTCTCTCAGAGCCTACTTAATGTTAGAAAAAGACTTTCGTTTCTGTGCGTTTCAAATGCCAAACAGGTGAAAATAAGAAAAGACAAGCTTTTCATTACACACCCTTGTCTTTTTGCCTTTTTTGATTGTAACTATTTTGGAAATGGATATTCTCAACGTTTTATGTGAGATTCTAATAGAAAAAGAAGAAAGACTTATGATAATACATATGCTTCAGTTTTAAGACTAACTTGCCCTGAACAGTCGTTTCT
Source organism: Euthynnus affinis (assembly GCA_029490765.1). Classification (NCBI taxonomy): domain Eukaryota; kingdom Metazoa; phylum Chordata; class Actinopteri; order Scombriformes; family Scombridae; genus Euthynnus; species Euthynnus affinis. Next base: position 268,407 of record CM055861.1, on the reverse strand, counting down.
GAGCGTTTCAGACGCTAAACAGTTGAAAATAAGCCAAAACAAGCTTTTCATGACACACACTTGTCTTTTTGCCTGTTTTGATAATAATTGGTTTGGAAATGGCTATTCTCAACGTTTTATGTGAGATTCTAATAGGAAAAGCAGAAAAACTTATACAAACACATATATTGAATTTTTGAGTCTAACTTGCCCTGAACAGTCGTTTCTGAGCGTTTCAGACGCTAAACAGGTCTAAATAAGCCAAAACAAGCTTATCATGACACACACTTGTCTTTTTGCCTGTTTTGATAATAATTGGTTTGGAAATGGCTATTCTCAACGTTTTATGTGAGATTCTAATAGGAAAAGCAGAAAAACTTATAAAAACACATATATTGAATTTTTGAGTCTAACTTGCCCTGAACAGTCGTTTCTGAGCGTTTCAGACGCTAAACAGGTGTAAATAAGCCAAAACAAGCTTTTCATGACACACACTTGTCTTTTTGCCTGTTTTGATCATATCTGGCTTGGAAATGGCTATTCTCAATGTTTTATGTGAGATTCTAATAGAAAAAGAAGAAAAACTTATACAAACACATATATTGAATTTTTAAGTCTAACTTGCCCTGAACAGTCGTTTCTGAGCGTTTCAGACGCTAAACAGTTGAAAAAAAGCCAAAACAAGCTTTTCATGACACACACTTGTCTTTTTGCCTGTTTTGATCATAATTCGCTTGGAAATGGCTATTCTCAAGTTTTATGTGAGATTCTAATAGAAAAAGCAGAAAAACTTATACAAACACATATATTGATTTTTTGAGTCTAACTTGCCCTGAACAGTCGTTTCTGAGCGTTTCAGACGCTAAACAGGTCTAAATAAGCCAAAACAAGCTTATCATGACACACACTTGTCTTTTTGCCTGTTTTGATAATAATTGGTTTGGAAATGGCTATTCTCAACGTTTTATGTGAGATTCTAATAGGAAAAGCAGAAAAACTTATAAAAACACATATATTGAATTTTTGAGTCTAACTTGCCCTGAACAGTCGTTTCTGAGCGTTTCAGACGCTAAACAGGTGTAAATAAGCCAAAACAAGCTTTTCATGACACACACTTGTCTTTTTGCCTGTTTTGATCATATCTGGCTTGGAAATGGCTATTCTCAATGTTTTATGTGAGATTCTAATAGAAAAAGAAGAAAAACTTATACAAACACATATATTGAATTTTTGAGTCTAACTTGCCCTGAACAGTCGTTTCTGAGCGTTTGAGACGCTAAACAGTTGAAAAAAAGCCAAAACAAGCTTTTCATGACACACACTTGTCTTTTTGCCTGTTTTGATCATAATTCGCTTGGAAATGGCTATTCTCAAGTTTTATGTGAGATTCTAATAGAAAAAGCAGAAAAACTTATACAAACACATATATTGATTTTTTGAGTCTAACTTGCCCTGAACAGTCGTTTCTGAGCGTTTCAGACGCTAAACAGGTCTAAATAAGCCAAAACAAGCTTATCATGACACACACTTGTCTTTTTGCCTGTTTTGATAATAATTGGTTTGGAAATGGCTATTCTCAACGTTTTATGTGAGATTCTAATAGGAAAAGCAGAAAAACTTATACAAACACATATATTGAATTTTTGAGTCTAACTTGCCCTGAACAGTCGTTTCTGAGCGTTTCAGACGCTAAACAGGTCTAAATAAGCCAAAACAAGCTTATCATGACACACACTTGTCTTTTTGCCTGTTTTGATAATAATTGGTTTGGAAATGGCTATTCTCAACGTTTTATGTGAGATTCTAATAGGAAAAGCAGAAAAACTTATACAAACACATATATTGAATTTTTGAGTCTAACTTGCCCTGAACAGTCGTTTCTGAGCGTTTCAGACGCTAAACAGTTGAAAAAAAGCCAAAACAAGCTTTTCATGACACACACTTGTCTTTTTGCCTGTTTTGATCATAATTCGCTTGGAAATGGCTATTCTCAACGTTTTATGTGAGATTCTAATAGAAAAAGCAGAAAAACTTATAAAAACACATATATTGATTTTTTGAGTCTAACTTGCCCTGAACAGTCGTTTCTGAGCGTTTCAGACACTAAACAGGTCTAAATAAGCCAAAATGAGCTTATCATGACAAACACTTGTCTTTTTGCCTGTTTTGATAAAAATTGGTTTGGAAATGGCTATTCTCAACGTTTTATGTGAGATTCTAATAGGAAAAGCAGAAAAACTTATACAAACACATATATTGAATTTTTGAGTCTAACTTGCCCTGAACAGTCGTTTCTGAGCGTTTCAGACGCTAAACAGGTCTAAATAAGCCAAAACAAGCTTATCATGACACACACTTGTCTTTTTGCCTGTTTTGATAATAATTGGTTTGGAAATGGCTATTCTCAACGTTTTATGTGAGATTCTAATAGGAAAAGCAGAAAAACTTATACAAACACATATATTGAATTTTTGAGTCTAACTTGCCCTGAACAGTCGTTTCTGAGCGTTTCAGACGCTAAACAGGTCTAAATAAGCCAAAACAAGCTTTTCATGACACACACTTGTCTTTTTGCCTGTTTTGATCATAACTCGCTTGGAAATGGCTATTCTCAACGTTTTATGTGAGATTCTAATACAAAATGAAGAAAAACTTATACAAACACATATATTGCATTTTTGAGTCTAACTTGCCCTGAACAGTCGTTTCTGAGTGTTTCAGACGCTAAACAGTTGAAAATAAGCCAAAACAAGCTTTTCATGACACACACTTGTCTTTTTGCCTGCTTTGATCATAATTCGCTTGGAAATGGCTATTCTCAACGTTTTATGTGAGATTCTAATAGAAAAAGAAGAAAAACTTATAAAAACACATATATTGAATTTTTGAGTCTAACTCGCACTGAACAGTCGTTTTTCAGTGTTTCAGACGACAAACAGGTGAAAATAAGCAAAAACAAGCTTTTCATTACACACACTTGTCTTTTTGCCTGTTTTGATCATAACTCGCTTGGAAATGGCTAGTTTCATAAGAATTTCTGATTTAAAGAAAGAAGAAAACGTTATTAAAAAAATACACATACTTCAAGATTTTATGTGATCCTTCAATGATATCCATCCAAATATCATACCATTATATACATAATGGATCAATTCAGAGGTTGAAATTTTGGGGCCTTTATGTCACAACGTCACACAAAGAAGTGTATATCTCTGCTTCTGAATATACTATTTTTCTATAACTTCTTTCACATACAATCATCAGATATGACTTGTTCTGAATGTATATGTGCATTTTGGGGGCACCCTTATGCCAAAATCACCTCTTTTTGTAATCCATTATCATTTGATTTCCTGCATATTCAAATTATATATAATGAAAAGCATGCATATCAGCACAGATTGCAGTGTTTCCCCTAGGTTGACTGACCTGGCCCTGGCTGGGGAGGTCGATTAGCACATTTCTCTGTTCTCTGTTTAGCATCTTCAGGCTCAATGCCTATAGCAAGAACAGTTGGGGAAACAGACATTACTTTTCTTGGTCTTGACAAGCTGCAGCATTTATTAACTTACACTGTACATTTACTACCAGATTGTTACAGCTTACTGCTAACCTTTTCTTCTGCTCCGCTTGCATTCACCATCACTTTTCTGATGCTCGCTCTATCGCTTATCGCCATGGATGTATAAAGAGAACTGGATACAGGAAGAGTGCCAGGCTTTGAAGCAAATTTGACATAGTGGCCAAAGTGCGTAATCACATGATGCACACTGGCCCAAAAATTCTTTTTCTCAAAGACTTGTGAAAAAGACGTGGTACTTTTTTTTTTAGAATCACAACCCCCGCGAGTCACTATCAGGATTTGAGCCATTTGGTCGATCGCATTTCAAAAGCCTAGAAGAACCACAACCATTGAATTGTTTCATCACCATTAAAGTTAGCTAAACCATTCTCATGAGTATATTGGCTCAAAGCATTCAGAACAAAAATGTGTGAAACTATGGACTCTTGTTCCAAGTTCCTGCCCATGCCTTTTTGCCTCCCAAATGCCACACACATTTGAATAGCAATTTCAGCATTTGGTTAGTATTAATTCTTTTACAATTTGATTCATCTTTGACTCCTGGAATGATGTCCAACAGCTCTAATTCAAACAGCTGCACACAACACTGGTTGATATCACTGTGGCTAGCTAGCAAACATTAGCTAACTGCAAGCTAACATAAAGAGTGACCTAAGCAGTAAAAATGGAGACTATATATAAACTATATGAATATAAATTATATTTTGTCATCATAGATACTACACATATGTCTCAGGGGCAATTTATACTCATTTTAGATGCAAATACACCCACTTTGAGTGAAAAATTGGTCAAAAAAATTAGGTTTGTATGGGGCTATCGGAAATAAAATTTGGCATTGAAATCAAACCCTGCAATTAAAAAAAAAAAAAGTGTATTATCATTGAAAAAAGTTCCACTGAAAAATAAAACGCTCTAAAAATTTTAATTAAAATTACAATCTGTCAATCTTATTAGGGCTCGAGCACTGAACGGTGCGAAGGCCCTCTTGTATTTGTAGTGATTATTATTATTATTATCATTATCATTATTATTATTATCATCATCATTATTATTATTATTATTATTATTCTGAAACAAACGCATTTTTGACAGCCGTTTTGACGACCTTTCAGAAACTCATGAAATTTTGCACATTTATCAGGACTGCTGAAAAATTTGATATTGAAAATGGCTGGACTGCGCCCCCTAGAAAATTAGGAAAATTGAGCACCTCAACCCAGATTGTCATAGAAGTAAGATGCGACACATCCTTCGCCATGACATACGATGCTGTTTTCCAGGGAGAGGGGGTGGCTCTACAGCCACGAAACTTGACACACATGTCTAGAGTGATGTTAGCTAAAAATCCTTTGTAGTTCATTTGAATGGGTGTGGCAAAATGGCTCAACAGCGACCCCTTGAAAATTTCAAAGTTGAAGCCCCGCCTACCAGATTAACGTAGAAAAATGAAATTCACAAGGCACATGTATAATGTCAAGATGCACAAAAAAGCCTCTTGGAGCCATATCAAGCTCCTACAGTCCAAGTCCTACAGGAAGTCCGCCATCTCTAAAAAACTGGTCAATTTTCGCCTTTTCTTGGCCATTTCGCATACCTTGTATTTTAACAAACTCCTCCTACAATTCATCGTAGGGACTCCAAAATCAGTATGTGTCATCTAGACTAGTGTATGATCAAAAGTTATCAAAAGATTTAGTGTACATTGAAGCGCTTGGCCGTGGTGTGGCCTTTAGTTTTGATGTTTCGTCATTACAGAGGAAATTGCTATAACTTTAGTGTACATGGTGGGATCTGCCTGAAACTTTACAGGTTTGATAACAGTCCAGGCCTGAGCACATCTACATTACAATATTCAATCAGTGATGCAAACTGGCTCCATAGCGCCCCCATAACACAGTACAGGAAAGCAGCCCCAGCAGCAGGCAAATGAGTGGACAAAGGAAGTGATGTTTCTCTCCTTGCTCTGTCTGAAAGTAGCCCGACTGTGAAAACATCTACATGCCTGTGACAAAGGCTCTTCGACTGTGCCCGATGTTCACCGGGTTGCGAGGTCCCGATCATCGCTGCTTGCAGCTTTTATTCTATTTTGGTATTTTTTGCATTAAGATTAGTTTTTCAATGTCAATCATAAGATTTTTTTCTTCATGTCTTTACAATGTAAGTTTTTTTTCAATGCCACCGGTTCTCAGTTTCAACTTTGTCTTTTTCAGTTTCAACTTTTTCTGTTTCAGTTTCAACTTATTGTCACCGTTTTGATGTCAGTACCCAGCATGCCTTACGATGCGACGTGTGTGTTTACATGTGAGGTATTTATTCCGTTTGGTTTCTCAAATGCCGCGATCTCCACAAAGCATTAGCTGAAGTCAGTAGCAGCGTGCTAGGTTCGACCTACTTGCCGGAGTAGTAAACTAGGCGTCATTACATAGGATTACATAGGATTCTACTGGCGTGAGTGACTGTTTTCCAGTTATTAGTTTTACCCCAGTTTGCATCACAAGCAAAAAGGAAGGTGGTCCTCAGAATTTTTTTAAAAATCAGATGTGAGCCTTAAGCTACTAAAGACCTTTGATTGTTTTATTGAATAATCAATACATTTGTATGTTTTTGTTTATGTGAAATATGTAATCCTAATTAGATATTCACTCATTTGTGTAAAGTAAAGTCATTTTAGGGATCAAACTAGGGAGGGATTTTGCGGCTCCAGGTGGGTTTTATATGGTGAGAAATGGGCTAAAATGGCTGAAGCTTGCTGAACCCTTGTCTAGCAGAACCTAGAAAATGAAGCAAGACAGGATTGAGCTGAGAGCTTGTTGAAAGCATTTTCCCACACCTGCACTGAGCTTGAGTTGAGCTTAATATTACCACACCAATCTGATCATCCACATCCACAGACATTAAGTAAAATACAAAATTAGGAACACTAGATCCTGGAAAACATGTTAGATCAGATCATTTATTTCTGTTGACATAGTTAATTAATTCAAAGTTAATCTATTTAAAACAACAACAAAAAACAAGGTATGAGCCAAACCATGGATTTGGAGAATTGTTATACCCCTAATAAATAGTGGTATTTATAAATCCTAACCATAGCGCCATTTTCTCATAACATGGCTTGAGACAACGAGTGTTAGAGTTTAAAGCGCTTCTTTCATGGTGACTTGACTTGACTTAATTGGCCTGTCTTGTTTGATGTTTAGCAGTGAATTGACTTTGCTTACTTGAGTCTTAAACACAGTGACTTAGGATTTGCTTCAGCTTTTAAGGTTAAGACTTGAGACTAGCTTGTGACTTGCACATGTGTACCTCTCACATCTGTTATTTGTGAACATGAACTACTTCCTCCCAAAGCAACAAACCAGAGACATGAGACCCCAGAATGAAGTGGAGCTGCTTCATAGACAATGAATGTGAAACTAATTTCATAGTCATTTTTAAAATACCCAAGTAAGCTTTATTCTTGTCTTGCCTTTCATATCTGAAAAACAAGTTGTACCTGTACATAACTGGTATATGACAATGTCCACAGTGAAACATTATAATGGACAATGAATGAATGGGATAAATTACTGCATTTTACTGTCATTTTGTTGAGTTTCTCTCCTCTCTTCTTTTTCACCACAGACGGGGCTGAGCGATCCTTGGAGGAGAGACTTCAGTGAAGCATGTGAAATACGTGAGTTGATAACAACTACAGTCATTGCATTACTGCAATTAAATCTCTGTGAGTAAAAGGCCAATAAGAGTAATTTAATTCATGCAAAAGATGGGTAGACAATATTTGGGGCTTTTAAAACAATATGGTAGAGATTCATTTGTCTCCATAGCTGCGTTCTCACTGAGAGAACGCCGCTCTGTCGGTTTCAGAACAGGAGCTAGAGTAAAGTCCAGGACCGGGAACCCAAGCGCACACCCTTGTGTCTCTGAGCCTAACTAACTTACAGAAAGAACACAGTTCTAACTGTTTCAGAACTGAACGGGTGTGAAAAGCAAGAGTTGTGACCCAAACACATGCGCTTGTCTCTCTGAGCCTCACTAATTCACAGAGAGGACGCTCTTTTGAAAATTTCAACACCGGAGCCAGTGTAAAAAGCATGAGCAGGCGACAAAACACATACACTTATCTCTCTGTGCCTAAATAACTGGCCAAGAGAATGCCTTTCTGATACTTTCAGAACTGGAGCCGGTGTAAAATGCAGGTGCAGACAACCAAACACACACGCTTGTCTCTCTGAGCCTTACTAATTTGCAGAAAAAACGCAGTTCTAACTGTTTCAGAAATGAGCGGGTGTAAAAAGCAAGGGTTGTGACCCAAACACATACGCCTGTCTCTCTGATCCTTACTAATTCACAGAGAAGACGCGTTCGAACACTTTCCGAACATGAGCTGGTGAAAAAATCATGAGCAGGCGACCAGAAAAATACACTTGTCTCTCTGAGCCTAACTAACTTGCAGAAAGAACGCAGTTCTAACTGTTTCAGAACATGAGCCGGTGTGAAAAGCAAGAGTTGTGTCCCAAACACATACGCTTGTCTCTCTGAGCCTTACTAATTCACAGAGAGGACGCTCTTTTGACAGTTTCAATACCGGAGCCAGTGTAAAAAGCAGGAGCAGGCGACATAGCACATATGCTTGTCTCTCTGAGCCTGGCTAACTAACTGGCCAAGAGAATGTCTTTCTGACAGTTTCAGAACAGGAAGCGGTGTAAAATGCAGGTGTGGACAACCAAAAACATACGCTTTTCTCTCTGAGCCTAACTAACTTGCAGAAAAAACGCAGTCCTAACTGTTTCAGAACTGAGCGGGTGTAAAAAGCAAGGGTTGTGACCCAAACACATACGCTTGTCTCTCTGATCCTTACTAATTCACAGAGAAGACGCTTTCTCAGACTTTCAGAACATGAGCTGGTGTAAAAATCATGAGCAGGCGACCAAAAAAATATGCTTGTCTCTCTGAGCCAGACTAACTTCCAGAAAGAACGCAGTTCTAACTGTTTCAGAACATGAGCCTGTGTGAAAAGCAAGAGTTGTGACTCAAACACATGCGCTTATCTCTCTGAGCCTTATTAATTCACAGGGAGGACGCTCTTTTGACCGTTTAAATACCGGAGCCAGTGTAAAAAGCATGAGCAGGCGACCAAACACATACTCTTGTCTCTCTGTGACTAAATAACTGGCCAAGAGAATTTCAGAACAGGAGCCGGTGTAAAATGCAGGTGCGGAAAAAAACATATACGCTTGTCTCTCTGAGTCTAACTAAATTGCAGAAAGAACGCAGTTTCACAACATTATCCGGTGTGAAAAGCAAGAGTTGTGACCCAAACACATGCGCTTGTCTCTCTTAGCCTAACTAATTTGTAGAAAGAACGCAGTTCTAACTGTTTCAGAACTTAGCAGGTGTAAAAAGCAAGGGTTGTGACCCAAACACATACGCTTGTCTCTCTGTCCCTAAATAACTGGCCAAGAGAATGCCTTTCTGATAGTTTCAGAACAGTAGCTGGTGTAAAATGCAGGTGTAGACAACCAAACACATACGCTTGTCTCTCTGAGCCTAACTAACTTGCAGAAAGAATGCAGTTCTAACTGTTTCAGAACACGAGCTGGTGTGAAAAGCAAGAGTTATGACCCAAACACTTGTCTCTCTGAGCCTTACTAATTCACAGAGAAGACGCGTTCGAACACTTTCCGAACATGAGCTGGTGAAAAAATCATGAGCAGGCGACCAGAAAAATACACTTGTCTCTCTGAGCCTAACTAACTTGCAGAAAAAACGCAGTTCTAACTGTTTCAGAACACGAGCTGGTGTGAAAAGCAAGAGTTATGACCCAAACACTTGTCTCTCTGAGCCTTACTAATTCACAGAGAGGACACTCTTTTGAAAGTTTCAATACAGGCGCCAGTGTGAAACACATGAGCAGGCGACAAAACACAGACGCTTATCTCTCTGTGCCTAAGTAACTGACCAAGACAATGCCTTTCTGATACTTTCAGAACAGTAGCTGGTGTAAAATGCAGGTGCAGACAACCAAACACACACGCTTGTCTCTCTGAGCCTAACTAACTTGCAGAAAGAATGCAGTTCTAACTGTTTCAGAACTGAGCGGGTGTAAAAAGCAAGGATTTTGACCCAAACACATACGCCTGTCTCTCTGATCCTTACTAATTCACAGAGAAGACGCGTTCTCACACTTTCAGAACATGAGCTGGTGTAAAAATCATGAGCAGGCGACCAAAAAAATACGCTTGTCTATCTGAGCCAGACTAACTTGCAGAAAGAACGCAGTTCTAACTGTTTCAGAACATGAGCCTGTGTGAAAAGCAAGAGTTGTGACCCAAACACATGCGCTTGTCTCTCTGAGCATCACTAATTCACAGAGAGGACGCTTTTTTGAAAGTTTCAATACCGGAGCCAGTGTAAAATGCATGAGCAGGTGACCAAACACATACAAGCGTATGTGTTTTGGTCACCTGGTCTCTCTGTACCTAAATAACTGGCCAAGAGAATTTCAGAACAGGAGCGGGTGTAAAATGCAGGTGCGGACAAAAAAACATATACGCTTGTCTCTCTGAGCCTAACTAAATTGCAGAAAGAACGCAGTTTCACAACATGAGCCGGTGTGAAAATCAAGAGTTGTGACCCAAACACTCTTTTGAAAGTTTCAATACTGGAGCCAGTGTAAAAAGCATGAGCAGGCGACAAAACACATACGCTTATCTCTCTGTGCCTAAGTAACTGACCAAACAATGCCTTTCTGATACTTTAAGAACAGGAGCTGGTGTAAAATGCAGGTGCGGATAACCAAAAACGTACGCATGTCTCTGTGAGCCTAACTAACTTGCAGAAAGTGTAATGTTTCAGAACATGTTTCTGATACTTTAAGAACAGGAGCTGGTGTAAAATGCAGGTGCGGATAACCAAACACACACGCTTGTCTCTCTGAGCCTAACTAACTTGCAGAAAGAATGCAGTTCTAACTGTTTCAGAACTGAGCCGGTGTGAAAAGCAAGAGTTGTGACTCAAACACATGCGCTTGTCTCTCTGAGCCTTATTGATTCACAGGGAGGACTCTCTTTTGACAGTTTCAATACTGGAGCCAGTGTAAAAAGTATGAGCAGGCGACCAAGCACATACGCTTATCTCTCTGTGCCTAAATAACTGGCCAATAGAATGCCTTTCTGAAACTTTCAGAACAGGAGCCGGTGTAAGATGCAGGTGCAGACAACCAAACATATACGCTTGTCTCTCTGAGCCTCACTAATTCACAGAGAGGACGAGTTCTTACAGTTCCAGAACATGAGCCCACCGGCATGAGCAGGCGACCAAATACATACACTTGTCTCTCAGAGCCTACTTAATGTTAGAAAAAGACTTTCGTTTCTGTGCGTTTCAGATGCCAAACAGGTGAAAATAAGAAAAAACAATCTTTTAATTACACACACCTGTTTTTTTGCCTGTTTTGATCATAACTCGCTTGGAAATGGCTATTCTCAACGTTTTATGTGAGATTCTAATAGAAAAAGAAGAAAGACTTATGATAATACATATGCTTCAGTTTTGAGTCTAACTTGCCCTGAACAGTCGTTTCTGAGCGTTTCAGACGCTAAACAGTTGAAAAAAAGCCAAAACAAGCTTATCATGACACACACTTGTCTTTTTGCCTGTTTTGATAATAATTGGTTTGGAAATGGCTATTCTCAACGTTTTATGTGAGATTCTAATAGGAAAAGCAGAAAAACTCATAAAAACACATATATTGAATTTTTGAGTCTAACTTGCCCTGAACAGTCGTTTCTGAGCGTTTCAGACGCTAAACAGGTCTAAATAAGCCAAAACAAGCTTATCATGACACACACTTGTCTTTTTGCCTGTTTTGATCATAATTCGCTTGGAAATGGCTATTCTCAACGTTTTATGTGAGATTCTAATAGAAAAAGCAGAAAAACTTATAAAAACACATATATTGAATTTTTGAGTCTAACTTGCCCTGAACAGTCGTTTCTGAGCGTTTCAGACGCTAAACAGTTGAAAAAAAGCCAAAACAAACTTTTCATGACACACACTTGTCTTTTTGCCTGTTTTGATCATAATTCGCTTGGAAATGGCTATTCTCAACGTTTTATGTGAGATTCTAATAGAAAAAGCAGAAAAACTTATAAAAACACATATATTGATTTTTTGAGTCTAACTTGCCCTGAACAGTCGTTTCTGAGCGTTTCAGACGCTAAACAGTTGAAAAAAAGCCAAAACAAGCTTATCATGACACACACTTGTCTTTTTGCCTGTTTTGATAATAATTGGTTTGGAAATGGCTATTCTCAACGTTTTATGTGAGATTCTAATAGAAAAAGCAGAAAAACTTATAAAAACACATATATTGATTTTTTGAGTCTAACTTGCCCTGAACAGTCGTTTCTGAGCGTTTCAGACGCTAAACAGGTCTAAATAAGCCAAAACAAGCTTATCAGGACACACACTTGTCTTTTTGCCTGTTTTGATCATAATTCGCTTGGAAATGGCTATTCTCAACGTTTTATGTGAGATTCTAATAGAAAAAGCAGAAAAACTTATAAAAACACATATATTGATTTTTTGAGTCTAACTTGCCCTGAACAGTCGTTTCTGAGCGTTTCAGACGCTAAACAGGTCTAAATAAGCCAAAACAAGCTTATCATGACACACACTTGTCTTTTTGCCTGTTTTGATAATAATTGGTTTGGAAATGGCTATTCTCAACGTTTTATGTGAGATTCTAATAGAAAAAGCAGAAAAACTTATAAAAACACATATATTGATTTTTTGAGTCTAACTTGCCCTGAACAGTCGTTTCTGAGCGTTTCAGACGCTAAACAGTTGAAAAAAAGCCAAAACAAGCTTATCATGACACACACTTGTCTTTTTGCCTGTTTTGATAATAATTGGTTTGGAAATGGCTATTCTCAACGTTTTATGTGAGATTCTAATAGAAAAAGCAGAAAAACTTATAAAAACACATATATTGATTTTTTGAGTCTAACTTGCCCTGAACAGTCGTTTCTGAGCGTTTCAGACGCTAAACAGGTCTAAATAAGCCAAAACAAGCTTATCATGACACACACTTGTCTTTTTGCCTGTTTTGATCATAATTCGCTTGGAAATGGCTATTCTCAACGTTTTATGTGAGATTCTAATAGAAAAAGCAGAAAAACTTATAAAAACACATATATTGAATTTTTGAGTCTAACTTGCCCTGAACAGTCGTTTCTGAGCGTTTCAGACGCTAAACAGGTCTAAATAAGCCAAAACAAGCTTATCATGACACACACTTGTCTTTTTGCCTGTTTTGATCATAATTCGCTTGGAAATGGCTATTCTCAACGTTTTATGTGAGATTCTAATAGAAAAAGCAGAAAAACTTATAAAAACACATATATTGATTTTTTGAGTCTAACTTGCTCTGAACAGTCGTTTCTGAGCGTTTCAGACGCTAAACAGGTCTAAATAAGCCAAAACAAGCTTATCATGACACACACTTGTCTTTTTGCCTGTTTTGATCATAATTCGCTTGGAAATGGCTATTCTCAACGTTTTATGTGAGATTCTAATAGAAAAAGCAGAAAAACTTATAAAAACACATATATTGAATTTTTGAGTCTAACTTGCCCTGAACAGTCGTTTCTGAGCGTTTCAGACGCTAAACAGGTCTAAATAAGCCAAAACAAGCTTATCATGACACACACTTGTCTTTTTGCCTGTTTTGATAATAATTGGTTTGGAAATGGCTATTCTCAACGTTTTATGTGAGATTCTAATAGAAAAAGCAGAAAAACTTATAAAAACACATATATTGATTTTTTGAGTCTAACTTGCCCTGAACAGTCGTTTCTGAGCGTTTCAGACGCTAAACAGTTGAAAAAAAGCCAAAACAAGCTTATCATGACACACACTTGTCTTTTTGCCTGTTTTGATAATAATTGGTTTGGAAATGGCTATTCTCAACGTTTTATGTGAGATTCTAATAGAAAAAGCAGAAAAACTTATAAAAACACATATATTGATTTTTTGAGTCTAACTTGCCCTGAACAGTCGTTTCTGAGCGTTTCAGACGCTAAACAGGTCTAAATAAGCCAAAACAAGCTTATCATGACACACACTTGTCTTTTTGCCTGTTTTGATCATAATTCGCTTGGAAATGGCTATTCTCAACGTTTTATGTGAGATTCTAATAGAAAAAGCAGAAAAACTTATAAAAACACATATATTGAATTTTTGAGTCTAACTTGCCCTGAACAGTCGTTTCTGAGCGTTTCAGACGCTAAACAGGTCTAAATAAGCCAAAACAAGCTTATCATGACACACACTTGTCTTTTTGCCTGTTTTGATCATAATTCGCTTGGAAATGGCTATTCTCAACGTTTTATGTGAGATTCTAATAGAAAAAGCAGAAAAACTTATAAAAACACATATATTGATTTTTTGAGTCTAACTTGCTCTGAACAGTCGTTTCTGAGCGTTTCAGACGCTAAACAGGTCTAAATAAGCCAAAACAAGCTTATCATGACACACACTTGTCTTTTTGCCTGTTTTGATCATAATTCGCTTGGAAATGGCTATTCTCAACGTTTTATGTGAGATTCTAATAGAAAAAGCAGAAAAACTTATAAAAACACATATATTGAATTTTTGAGTCTAACTTGCCCTGAACAGTCGTTTCTGAGCGTTTCAGACGCTAAACAGGTCTAAATAAGCCAAAACAAGCTTATCATGACACACACTTGTCTTTTTGCCTGTTTTGATAATAATTGGTTTGGAAATGGCTATTCTCAACGTTTTATGTGAGATTCTAATAGAAAAAGCAGAAAAACTTATAAAAACACATATATTGATTTTTTGAGTCTAACTTGCCCTGAACAGTCGTTTCTGAGCGTTTCAGACGCTAAACAGGTCTAAATAAGCCAAAACAAGCTTATCATGACACACACTTGTCTTTTTGCCTGTTTTGATAATAATTGGTTTGGAAATGGCTATTCTCAACGTTTTATGTGAGATTCTAATAGGAAAAGCAGAAAAACTCATAAAAACACATATATTGAATTATTGAGTCTAACTTGCCCTGAACAGTCGTTTCTGAGCGTTTCAGACGCTAAACAGCTGAAAATAAGCAAAAACAAGCTTTTCATTACACACACTTGTCTTTTTGCCTGTTTTGATCATAATTCGCTTGGAAATGGCTATTCTCAACGTTTTATGTGAGATTCTAATAGAAAAAGCAGAAAAACTTATAAAAACACATATATTGAATTTTTGAGTCTAACTTGCCCTGAACAGTCGTTTCTGAGCGTTTCAGACGCTAAACAGCTGAAAATAAGCAAAAACAAGCTTTTCATTACACACACTTGTCTTTTTGCCTGTTTTGATCATAATTCGCTTGGAAATGGCTATTCTCAACGTTTTATGTGAGATTCTAATAGAAAAAGCAGAAAAACTTATAAAAACACATATATTGATTTTTTGAGTCTAACTTGCTCTGAACAGTCGTTTCTGAGCGTTTCAGACGCTAAACAGGTCTAAATAAGCCAAAACAAGCTTATCATGACACACACTTGTCTTTTTGCCTGTTTTGATAATAATTGGTTTGGAAATGGCTATTCTCAACGTTTTATGTGAGATTCTAATAGAAAAAGCAGAAAAACTTATAAAAACACATATATTGATTTTTTGAGTCTAACTTGCCCTGAACAGTCGTTTCTGAGCGTTTCAGACGCTAAACAGGTCTAAATAAGCCAAAACAAGCTTATCATGACACACACTTGTCTTTTTGCCTGTTTTGATAATAATTGGTTTGGAAATGGCTATTCTCAACGTTTTATGTGAGATTCTAATAGGAAAAGCAGAAAAACTCATAAAAACACATATATTGAATTTTTGAGTCTAACTTGCCCTGAACAGTCGTTTCTGAGCGTTTCAGACGCTAAACAGGTCTAAATAAGCCAAAACAAGCTTTTCATGACACACACTTGTCTTTTTGCCTGTTTTGATAATAATTCGCTTGGAAATGGCTATTCTCAACGTTTTATGTGAGATTCTAATAGAAAAAGCAGAAAAACTTATAAAAACACATATATTGAATTTTTGAGTCTAACTTGCCCTGAACAGTCGTTTCTGAGCGTTTCAGACGCTAAACAGTTGAAAAAAAGCCAAAACAAGCTTATCATGACACACACTTGTCTTTTTGCCTGTTTTGATAATAATTGGTTTGGAAATGGCTATTCTCAACGTTTTATGTGAGATTCTAATAGAAAAAGCAGAAAAACTTATAAAAACACATATATTGATTTTTTGAGTCTAACTTGCCCTGAACAGTCGTTTCTGAGCGTTTCAGACGCTAAACAGGTCTAAATAAGCCAAAACAAGCTTATCATGACACACACTTGTCTTTTTGCCTGTTTTGATCATAATTCGCTTGGAAATGGCTATTCTCAACGTTTTATGTGAGATTCTAATAGAAAAAGCAGAAAAACTTATAAAAACACATATATTGATTTTTTGAGTCTAACTTGCCCTGAACAGTCGTTTCTGAGCGTTTCAGACGCTAAACAGGTCTAAATAAGCCAAAACAAGCTTATCATGACACACACTTGTCTTTTTGCCTGTTTTGATCATAATTCGCTTGGAAATGGCTATTCTCAACGTTTTATGTGAGATTCTAATAGGAAAAGCAGAAAAACTTATACAAACACATATATTGATTTTTTGAGTCTAACTTGCCCTGAACAGTCGTTTCTGAGCGTTTCAGACGCTAAACAGTTGAAAAAAAGCCAAAACAAGCTTATCATGACACACACTTGTCTTTTTGCCTGTTTTGATAATAATTGGTTTGGAAATGGCTATTCTCAACGTTTTATGTGAGATTCTAATAGAAAAAGCAGAAAAACTTATAAAAACACATATATTGATTTTTTGAGTCTAACTTGCCCTGAACAGTCGTTTCTGAGCGTTTCAGACGCTAAACAGGTCTAAATAAGCCAAAACAAGCTTATCAGGACACACACTTGTCTTTTTGCCTGTTTTGATCATAATTCGCTTGGAAATGGCTATTCTCAACGTTTTATGTGAGATTCTAATAGAAAAAGCAGAAAAACTTATAAAAACACATATATTGATTTTTTGAGTCTAACTTGCCCTGAACAGTCGTTTCTGAGCGTTTCAGACGCTAAACAGGTCTAAATAAGCCAAAACAAGCTTATCATGACACACACTTGTCTTTTTGCCTGTTTTGATAATAATTGGTTTGGAAATGGCTATTCTCAACGTTTTATGTGAGATTCTAATAGAAAAAGCAGAGAAAAACTTATAAAAACACATATATTGATTTTTTGAGTCTAACTTGCCCTGAACAGTCGTTTCTGAGCGTTTCAGATGCTAAACAGTTGAAAAAAAGCCAAAACAAGCTTATCATGACACACACTTGTCTTTTTGCCTGTTTTGATAATAATTGGTTTTGAAATGGCTATTCTCAACGTTTTATGTGAGATTCTAATAGAAAAAGCAGAAAAACTTATAAAAACACATATATTGATTTTTTGAGTCTAACTTGCCCTGAACAGTCGTTTCTGAGCGTTTCAGACGCTAAACAGGTCTAAATAAGCCAAAACAAGCTTATCATGACACACACTTGTCTTTTTGCCTGTTTTGATCATAATTCGCTTGGAAATGGCTATTCTCAACGTTTTATGTGAGATTCTAATAGAAAAAGCAGAAAAACTTATAAAAACACATATATTGAATTTTTGAGTCTAACTTGCCCTGAACAGTCGTTTCTGAGCGTTTCAGACGCTAAACAGGTCTAAATAAGCCAAAACAAGCTTATCATGACACACACTTGTCTTTTTGCCTGTTTTGATCATAATTCGCTTGGAAATGGCTATTCTCAACGTTTTATGTGAGATTCTAATAGAAAAAGCAGAAAAACTTATAAAAACACATATATTGAATTTTTGAGTCTAACTTGCCCTGAACAGTCGTTTCTGAGCGTTTCAGACGCTAAACAGTTGAAAAAAAGCCAAAACAAGCTTTTCATGACACACACTTGTCTTTTTGCCTGTTTTGATCATAATTCGCTTGGAAATGGCTATTCTCAACGTTTTATGTGAGATTCTAATAGAAAAAGCAGAAAAACTTATAAAAACACATATATTGAATTTTTGAGTCTAACTTGCCCTGAACAGTCGTTTCTGAGCGTTTCAGACGCTAAACAGCTGAAAATAAGCAAAAACAAGCTTTTCATTACACACACTTGTCTTTTTGCCTGTTTTGATCATAATTCGCTTGGAAATGGCTATTCTCAACGTTTTATGTGAGATTCTAATAGAAAAAGCAGAAAAACTTATAAAAACACATATATTGATTTTTTGAGTCTAACTTGCTCTGAACAGTCGTTTCTGAGCGTTTCAGACGCTAAACAGCTGTAAATAAGCAAAAACAAGCTTTTCATTACACACACTTGTCTTTTTGCCTGTTTTGATCATAATTCGCTTGGAAATGGCTATTCTCAACGTTTTATGTGAGATTCTAATAGAAAAAGCAGAAAAACTTATAAAAACACATATATTGAATTTTTGAGTCTAACTTGCCCTGAACAGTCGTTTCTGAGCGTTTCAGACGCTAAACAGTTGAAAAAAAGCCAAAACAAGCTTTTCATGACACACACTTGTCTTTTTGCCTGTTTTGATAATAATTCGCTTGGAAATGGCTATTCTCAACGTTTTATGTGAGATTCTAATAGAAAAAGCAGAAAAACTTATAAAAACACATATATTGATTTTTTGAGTCTAACTTGCCCTGAACAGTCGTTTCTGAGCGTTTCAGACGCTAAACAGTTGAAAAAAAGCCAAAACAAGCTTATCATGACACACACTTGTCTTTTTGCCTGTTTTGATAATAATTGGTTTGGAAATGGCTATTCTCAACGTTTTGTGTGAGATTCTATTAGGAAAAGCAGAAAAACTCATAAAAACACATATATTGATTTTTTGAGTCTAACTTGCCCTGAACAGTCGTTTCTGAGCGTTTCAGACGCTAAACAGGTCTAAATAAGCCAAAACAAGCTTATCATGACACACACTTGTCTTTTTGCCTGTTTTGATAATAATTGGTTTGGAAATGGCTATTCTCAACGTTTTGTGTGAGATTCTAATAGGAAAAGCAGAAAAACTTATAAAAACACATATATTGATTTTTTGAGTCTAACTTGCCCTGAACAGTCGTTTCTGAGCGTTTCAGACGCTAAACAGGTCTAAATAAGCCAAAACAAGCTTTTCATGACACACACTTGTCTTTTTGCCTGTTTTGATCATAATTCGCTTGGAAATGGCTATTCTCAACCTTTTATGTGAGATTCTAATAGAAAAAGCAGAAAAACTTATAAAAACACATATATTGAATTTTTGAGTCTAACTTGCCCTGAACAGTCGTTTCTGAGCGTTTCAGACGCTAAACAGGTCTAAATAAGCCAAAACAAGCTTATCATGACACACACTTGTCTTTTTGCCTGTTTTGATCATAATTCGCTTGGAAATGGCTATTCTCAACGTTTTATGTGAGATTCTAATAGGAAAAGCAGAAAAACTCATAAAAACACATATATTGAATTTTTGAGTCTAACTTGCCTTGAACAGTCGTTTCTGAGCGTTTCAGACGCTAAACAGTTGAAAAAAAGCCAAAACAAGCTTTTCATGACACACACTTGTCTTTTTGCCTGTTTTGATCATAATTCGCTTGGAAATGGCTATTCTCAACGTTTTATGTGAGATTCTAATAGAAAAAGCAGAAAAACTTATAAAAACACATATATTGAATTTTTGAGTCTAACTTGCCATGAACAGTCGTTTCTGAGCGTTTCAGACGCTAAACAGTTGAAAAAAAGCCAAAACAAGCTTTTCATGACACACACTTGTCTTTTTGCCTGTTTTGATAATAATTGGTTTGGAAATGGCTATTCTCAACGTTCTATGTGAGATTCTAATAGGAAAAGCAGAAAAACTCATAAAAACACATATATTGAATTTTTGAGTCTAACTTGCCCTGAACAGTCGTTTCTGAGCGTTTCAGACGCTAAACAGTTGAAAAAAAGCCAAAACAAGCTTTTCATGACACACACTTGTCTTTTTGCCTGTTTTGATAATA
Organism: Euthynnus affinis; assembly: GCA_029490765.1. NCBI lineage: Eukaryota > Metazoa > Chordata > Actinopteri > Scombriformes > Scombridae > Euthynnus > Euthynnus affinis. The sequence goes on along the minus strand of CM055861.1, from coordinate 248,681 downwards.
ATTCGCTTGGAAATGGCTATTCTCAACGTTTTATGTGAGATTCTAATAGAAAAAGCAGAAAAACTTATAAAAACACATATATTGATTTTTTGAGTCTAACTTGCCCTGAACAGTCGTTTCTGAGCGTTTCAGACGCTAAACAGTTGAAAAAAAGCCAAAACAAGCTTATCATGACACACACTTGTCTTTTTGCCTGTTTTGATAATAATTGGTTTGGAAATGGCTATTCTCAACGTTTTGTGTGAGATTCTATTAGGAAAAGCAGAAAAACTCATAAAAACACATATATTGATTTTTTGAGTCTAACTTGCCCTGAACAGTCGTTTCTGAGCGTTTCAGACGCTAAACAGGTCTAAATAAGCCAAAACAAGCTTATCATGACACACACTTGTCTTTTTGCCTGTTTTGATAATAATTGGTTTGGAAATGGCTATTCTCAACGTTTTGTGTGAGATTCTAATAGGAAAAGCAGAAAAACTTATAAAAACACATATATTGATTTTTTGAGTCTAACTTGCCCTGAACAGTCGTTTCTGAGCGTTTCAGACGCTAAACAGGTCTAAATAAGCCAAAACAAGCTTTTCATGACACACACTTGTCTTTTTGCCTGTTTTGATCATAATTCGCTTGGAAATGGCTATTCTCAACCTTTTATGTGAGATTCTAATAGAAAAAGCAGAAAAACTTATAAAAACACATATATTGAATTTTTGAGTCTAACTTGCCCTGAACAGTCGTTTCTGAGCGTTTCAGACGCTAAACAGGTCTAAATAAGCCAAAACAAGCTTATCATGACACACACTTGTCTTTTTGCCTGTTTTGATCATAATTCGCTTGGAAATGGCTATTCTCAACGTTTTATGTGAGATTCTAATAGGAAAAGCAGAAAAACTCATAAAAACACATATATTGAATTTTTGAGTCTAACTTGCCTTGAACAGTCGTTTCTGAGCGTTTCAGACGCTAAACAGTTGAAAAAAAGCCAAAACAAGCTTTTCATGACACACACTTGTCTTTTTGCCTGTTTTGATCATAATTCGCTTGGAAATGGCTATTCTCAACGTTTTATGTGAGATTCTAATAGAAAAAGCAGAAAAACTTATAAAAACACATATATTGAATTTTTGAGTCTAACTTGCCATGAACAGTCGTTTCTGAGCGTTTCAGACGCTAAACAGTTGAAAAAAAGCCAAAACAAGCTTTTCATGACACACACTTGTCTTTTTGCCTGTTTTGATAATAATTGGTTTGGAAATGGCTATTCTCAACGTTCTATGTGAGATTCTAATAGGAAAAGCAGAAAAACTCATAAAAACACATATATTGAATTTTTGAGTCTAACTTGCCCTGAACAGTCGTTTCTGAGCGTTTCAGACGCTAAACAGTTGAAAAAAAGCCAAAACAAGCTTTTCATGACACACACTTGTCTTTTTGCCTGTTTTGATCATAATTCGCTTGGAAATGGCTATTCTCAACGTTTTATGTGAGATTCTAATACAAAAAGCAAGAAAACGTTATTAAAAAAATACACATACTTCAAGATTTTATGTGATCCTTCAATGATATCCATCCAAATATCATACCATTATATACATAATGGATCAATTCAGAGGTTGAAATTTTGGGGCCTTTATGTCACAACGTCACACAAAGAAGTGTATATCTCTGCTTCTGAATATACTATTTTTCTATAACTTCTTTCACATACAATCATCAGATATGACTTGTTCTGAATGTATATGTGCATTTTGGGGGCACCCTTATGCCAAAATCACCTCTTTTTGTAATCCATTATCATTTGATTTCCTGCATATTCAAATTATATATAATGAAAAGCATGCATATCAGCACAGATTGCAGTGTTTCCCCTAGGTTGACTGACCTGGCCCTGGCTGGGGAGGTCGATTAGCACATTTCTCTGTTCTCTGTTTAGCATCTTCAGGCTCAATGCCTATAGCAAGAGCAGTTGAGGAAACAGACATTACTTTTCTTGGTCTTGACAAGCTGCAGCATTTATTAACTTACACTGTACATTTACTACCAGATTGTTACAGCTTACTGCTAACCTTTTCTTCTGCTCCGCTTGCATTCACCATCACTTTTCTGATGCTCGCTCTATCGCTTATCGCCATGGATGTATAAAGAGAAGTGGATACAGGAAGAGTGCCAGGCTTTGAAGCAAATTTGACATAGTGGCCAAAGTGCGTAATCACATGATGCACACTGGCCCAAAAATTCTTTTTCTCAAAGACTTGTGAAAAAGACGTGGTACTTTTTTTTTAGAATCACAACCCCCGCGAGTCACTATCAGGATTTGAGCCATTTGGTCGATCGCATTTCAAAAGCCTAGAAGAACCACAACCATTGAATTGTTTCATCACCATTAAAGTTAGCTAAACCATTCTCATGAGTATATTGGCTCAAAGCATTCAGAACAAAAATGTGTGAAACTATGGACTCTTGTTCCAAGTTCCTGCCCATGCCTTTTTGCCTCCCAAATGCCACACACATTTGAATAGCAATTTCAGCATTTGGTTAGTATTAATTCTTTTACAATTTGATTCATCTTTGACTCCTGGAATGATGTCCAACAGCTCTAATTCAAACAGCTGCACACAACACTGGTTGATATCACTGTGGCTAGCTAGCAAACATTAGCTAACTGCAAGCTAACATAAAGAGTGACCTAAGCAGTAAAAATGGAGACTATATATAAACTATATGAATATAAATTATATTTTGTCATCATAGATACTACACATATGTCTCAGGGGCAATTTATACTCATTTTAGATGCAAATACACCCACTTTGAGTGAAAAATTGGTCAAAAAAATTAGGTTTGTATGGGGCTATCGGAAATAAAATTTGGCATTGAAATCAAACCCTGCAATTAAAAAAAAAAAAGTGTATTATCATTGAAAAAAGTTCCACTGAAAAATAAAACGCTCTAAAAATTTTAATTAAAATTACAATCTGTCAATCTTATTAGGGCTCGAGCACTGAACGGTGCGAAGGCCCTCTTGTATTTGTAGTGATTATTATTATTATTATCATTATCATTATTATTATTATCATCATCATTATTATTATTATTATTATTCCGAAACAAACGCATTTTTGACAGCCGTTTTGACGACCTTTCAGAAACTCATGAAATTTTGCACATTTATCAGGACTGCTGAAAAATTTGATATTGAAAATGGCTGGACTGCGCCCCCTAGAAAATTAGGAAAATTGAGCACCTCAACCCAGATTGTCATAGAAGTAAGATGCGACACATCCTTCGCCATGACATACGATGCTGTTTTCCAGGGAGAGGGGGTGGCTCTACAGCCACGAAACTTGACACACATGTCTAGAGTGATGTTATCCTTTGTAGTTCATTTGAATGGGTGTGGCAAAATGGCTCAACAGCGACCCCTTGAAAATTTCAAAGTTGAAGCCCCGCCTACCAGATTAACGTAGAAAAATGAAATTCACAAGGCACATGTATAATGTCAAGATGCACAAAAAAGCCTCTTGGAGCCATATCAAGCTCCTACAGTCCAAGTCCTACAGGAAGTCCGCCATCTCTAAAAAACTGGTCAATTTTCGCCTTTTCTTGGCCATTTCGCATACCTTGTGTTTTAACAAACTCCTCCTACAATTCATCGTAGGGACTCCAAAATCAGTATGTGTCATCTAGACTAGTGTATGATCAAAAGTTATCAAAAGATTTAGTGTACATTGAAGCGCTTGGCCGTGGTGTGGCCTTTAGTTTTGATGTTTCGTCATTACAGAGGAAATTGCTATAACTTTAGTGTACATGGTGGGATCTGCCTGAAACTTTACAGGTTTGATAACAGTCCAGGCCTGAGCACATCTACATTACAATATTCAATCAGTGATGCAAACTGGCTCCATAGCGCCCCCATAACACAGTACAGGAAAGCAGCCCCAGCAGCAGGCAAATGAGTGGACAAAGGAAGTGATGTTTCTCTCCTTGCTCTGTCTGAAAGTAGCCCGACTGTGAAAACATCTACATGCCTGTGACAAAGGCTCTTCGACTGTGCCCGATGTTCACCGGGTTGCGAGGTCCCGATCATCGCTGCTTGCAGCTTTTATTCTATTTTGGTATTTTTTGCATTAAGATTAGTTTTTCAATGTCAATCATAAGATTTTTTTCTTCATGTCTTTACAATGTAAGTTTTTTTTCAATGCCACCGGTTCTCAGTTTCAACTTTGTCTTTTTCAGTTTCAACTTTTTCTGTTTCAGTTTCAACTTATTGTCACCGTTTTGATGTCAGTACCCAGCATGCCTTACGATGCGACGTGTGTGTTTACATGTGAGGTATTTATTCCGTTTGGTTTCTCAAATGCCGCGATCTCCACAAAGCATTAGCTGAAGTCAGTAGCAGCGTGCTAGGTTCGACCTACTTGCCGGAGTAGTAAACTAGGCGTCATTACATAGGATTACATAGGATTCTACTGGCGTGAGTGACTGTTTTCCAGTTATTAGTTTTACCCCAGTTTGCATCACAAGCAAAAAGGAAGGTGGTCCTCAGAATTTTTTTAAAAATCAGATGTGAGCCTTAAGCTACTAAAGACCTTTGATTGTTTTATTGAATAATCAATACATTTGTATGTTTTTGTTTATGTGAAATATATAATCCTAATTAGATATTCACTCATTTGTGTAAAGTAAAGTCATTTTAGGGATCAAACTAGGGAGGGATTTTGCGGCTCCAGGTGGGTTTTATATGGTGAGAAATGGGCTAAAATGGCTGAAGCTTGCTGAACCCTTGTCTAGCAGAACCTAGAAAATGAAGCAAGACAGGATTGAGCTGAGAGCTTGTTGAAAGCATTTTCCCACACCTGCACTGAGCTTGAGTTGAGCTTAATATTACCACACCAATCTGATCATCCACATCCACAGACATTAAGTAAAATACAAAATTAGGACCACTAGATCCTGGAAAACATGTTAGATCAGATCATTTATTTCTGTTGACATAGTTAATTAATTCAAAGTTAATCTATTTAAAACAACAACAAAAAACAAGGTATGAGCCAAACCATGGATTTGGAGAATTGTTATACCCCTAATAAATAGTGGTATTTATAAATCCTAACCATAGCGCCATTTTCTCATAACATGGCTTGAGACAACGAGTGTTAGAGTTTAAAGCGCTTCTTTCATGGTGACTTGACTTGACTTAATTGGCCTGTCTTGTTTGATGTTTAGCAGTGAATTGACTTTGCTTACTTGAGTCTTAAACACAGTGACTTAGGATTTGCTTCAGCTTTTAAGGTTAAGACTTGAGACTAGCTTGTGACTTGCACATGTGTACCTCTCACATCTGTTATTTGTGAACATGAACTACTTCCTCCCAAAGCAACAAACCAGAGACATGAGACCCCAGAATGAAGTGGAGCTGCTTCATAGACAATGAATGTGAAACTAATTTCATAGTCATTTTTAAAATACCCAAGTAAGCTTTATTCTTGTCTTGCCTTTCATATCTGAAAAACAAGTTGTACCTGTACATAACTGGTATATGACAATGTCCACAGTGAAACATTATAATGGACAATGAATGAATGGGATAAATTACTGCATTTTACTGTCATTTTGTTGAGTTTCTCTCCTCTCTTCTTTTTCACCACAGACGGGGCTGAGCGATCCTTGGAGGAGAGACTTCAGTGAAGCATGTGAAATACGTGAGTTGATAACAACTACAGTCATTGCATTACTGCAATTAAATCTCTGTGAGTAAAAGGCCAATAAGAGTAATTTAATTCATGCAAAAGATGGGTAGACAATATTTGGGGCTTTTAAAACAATATGGTAGAGATTCATTTGTCTCCATAGCTGCGTTCTCACTGAGAGAACGCCGCTCTGACGGTTTCAGAACAGGAGCTAGAGTAAAGTCCAGGACCGGGAACCCAAGCGCACACCCTTGTGTCTCTGAGCCTAACAAACTTACAGAAAGAACACAGTTCTAACTGTTTCAGAACTGAACGGGTGTGAAAAGCAAGAGTTGTGACCCAAACACATGCGCTTGTCTCTCTGATCCTTACTAATTCACAGAAAAGACGCGTTCTAGCACTTTCAGAACATGAGCTGGTGAAAAAATCATGAGCAGGTGACCAAAAAAATACACTTGTCTCTCTGAGCCTAACTAACTTGCAGAAAGAATGCAGTTCTAACTGTTTCAGAACATGAGACGGTGTGAAAAGCAAGAGTTGTGACCCAAACACATGCGCTTGTCTCTCTGAGCCTCACTAATTCACAGAGAGGACGCTCTTTTGAAAATTTCAACACCGGAGCCAGTGTAAAAAGCATGAGCAGGCGACAAAACACATACACTTATCTCTCTGTGCCTAAATAACTGGCCAAGAGAATGCCTTTCTGATACTTTCAGAACTGGAGCCGGTGTAAAATGCAGGTGCAGACAACCAAACACACACGCTTGTCTCTCTGAGCCTTACTAATTTGCAGAAAAAACGCAGTTCTAACTGTTTCAGAAATGAGCGGGTGTAAAAAGCAAGGGTTGTGACCCAAACACATACGCCTGTCTCTCTGATCCTTACTAATTCACAGAGAAGACGCGTTCGAACACTTTCAGAACATGAGCTGGTGAAAAAATCATGAGCAGGCGACCAGAAAAATACACTTGTCTCTCTGAGCCTAACTAACTTGCAGAAAGAACGCAGTTCTAACTGTTTCAGAACATGAGCCTGTGTGAAAAGCAAGAGTTGTGACTCAAACACATGCGCTTATCTCTCTGAGCCTTATTAATTCACAGGGAGGACGCTCTTTTGACCGTTTAAATACCGGAGCCAGTGTAAAAAGCATGAGCAGGCGACCAAACACATACTCTTGTCTCTCTGTGACTAAATAACTGGCCAAGAGAATTTCAGAACAGGAGCCGGTGTAAAATGCAGGTGCGGAAAAAAACATATACGCTTGTCTCTCTGAGCCTAACTAAATTGCAGAAAGAACGCAGTTTCACAACATTATCCGGTGTGAAAAGCAAGAGTTGTGACCCAAACACATGCGCTTGTCTCTCTGAGCCTCACTAATTCACAGAGAGGACGCTCTTTTGAAAATTTCAACACCGGAGCCAGTGTAAAAAGCATGAGCAGGCGACAAAACACATACACTTATCTCTCTGTGCCTAAATAACTGGCCAAGAGAATGCCTTTCTGATACTTTCAGAACTGGAGCCGGTGTAAAATGCAGGTGCAGACAACCAAACACACACGCTTGTCTCTCTGAGCCTTACTAATTTGCAGAAAAAACGCAGTTCTAACTGTTTCAGAAATGAGCGGGTGTAAAAAGCAAGGGTTGTGACCCAAACACATACGCCTGTCTCTCTGATCCTTACTAATTCACAGAGAAGACGCGTTCGAACACTTTCAGAACATGAGCTGGTGAAAAAATCATGAGCAGGCGACCAGAAAAATACACTTGTCTCTCTGAGCCTAACTAACTTGCAGAAAGAACGCAGTTCTAACTGTTTCAGAACATGAGCCTGTGTGAAAAGCAAGAGTTGTGACTCAAACACATGCGCTTATCTCTCTGAGCCTTATTAATTCACAGGGAGGACGCTCTTTTGACCGTTTAAATACCGGAGCCAGTGTAAAAAGCATGAGCAGGCGACCAAACACATACTCTTGTCTCTCTGTGACTAAATAACTGGCCAAGAGAATTTCAGAACAGGAGCCGGTGTAAAATGCAGGTGCGGAAAAAAACATATACGCTTGTCTCTCTGAGCCTAACTAAATTGCAGAAAGAACGCAGTTTCACAACATTATCCGGTGTGAAAAGCAAGAGTTGTGACCCAAACACATGCGCTTGTCTCTCTTAGCCTAACTAATTTGTAGAAAGAATGCAGTTCTAACTGTTTCAGAACTTAGCGGGTGTAAAAAGCAAGGGTTGTGACCCAAACACATACGCTTGTCTCTCTGTCCCTAAATAACTGGCCAAGAGAATGCCTTTCTGATAGTTTCAGAACAGTAGCTGGTGTAAAATGCAGGTGTAGACAACCAAACACACACGCTTGTCTCTCTGAGCCTAACTAACTTGCAGAAAAAACGCAGTTCTAACTGTTTCAGAACACGAGCCGGTGTGAAAAGCAAGAGTTATGACCAAAACACTTGTCTCTCTGAGCCTTACTAATTCACAGAGAGGACACTCTTTTGAAAGTTTCAATACAGGCGCCAGTGTGAAACACATGAGCAGGCGACAAAACACAGACGCTTATCTCTCTGTGCCTAAGTAACTGACCAAGACAGTGCCTTTCTGATACTTTCAGAACAGTAGCTGGTGTAAAATGCAGGTGCAGACAACCAAACACACACGCTTGTCTCTCTGAGCCTAACTAACTTGCAGAAAAAACGCAGTTCTAACTGTTTCAGAACTGAGCCGGTGTGAAAAGCAAGAGTTGTGACCCAAACACATGCGCTTGTCTCTCTGAGCCTAACTAATTTGTAGAAAGAACGCATTTCTAACTGTTTCAGAACTGAGCGGGTGTAAAAAGCAAGGATTGTGACCCAAACACATACGCCTGTCTCTCTGATCCTTACTAATTCACAGAGAAGACGCGTTCTCACACTTTCAGAACATGAGCTGGTGTAAAAATCATGAGCAGGCGACCAAAAAAATACGCTTGTCTATCTGAGCCAGACTAACTTGCAGAAAGAACGCAGTTCTAACTGTTTCAGAACATGAGCCTGTGTGAAAAGCAAGAGTTGTGACCCAAACACATGCGCTTGTCTCTCTGAGCATCACTAATTCACAGAGAGGACGCTTTTTTGAAAGTTTCAATACCGGAGCCAGTGTAAAATGCATGAGCAGGTGACCAAACACATACAAGCGTATGTGTTTTGGTCACCTGGTCTCTCTGTACCTAAATAACTGGCCAAGAGAATTTCAGAACAGGAGCGGGTGTAAAATGCAGGTGCGGACAAAAAAACATATACGCTTGTCTCTCTGAGCCTAACTAAATTGCAGAAAGAACGCAGTTTCACAACATGAGCCGGTGTGAAAATCAAGAGTTGTGACCCAAACACTCTTTTGAAAGTTTCGATACTGGAGCCAGTGTAAAAAGCATGAGCAGGCGACAAAACACATACGCTTATATCTCTGTGCCTAAGTAACTGACCAAACAATGCCTTTCTGATACTTTAAGAACAGGAGCTGGTGTAAAATGCAGGTGCGGATAACCAAAAACGTACGCATGTCTCTGTGAGCCTAACTAACTTGCAGAAAGTGTAATGTTTCAGAACATGAGCCGTGTGAAAAGCAAGAGTTGTGACTCAAACACATGCGCTTGTCTCTCTGAGCCTTATTGATTCACAGGGAGGACGCTCTTTTGACAGTTTCAATACTGGAGCCAGTGTAAAAAGTATGAGCAGGCGACCAAGCACATACGCTTATCTCTCTGTGCCTAAATAACTGGCCAATAGAATGCCTTTCTGAAACTTTCAGAACAGGAGCCGGTGTAAAATGCAGGTGCAGACAACCAAACATATACGCTTGTCTCTCTGAGCCTCACTAATTCACAGAGAGGACGAGTTCTTACAGTTCCAGAACATGAGCCCACCGGCATGAGCAGGCGACCAAATACATACACTTGTCTCTCAGAGCCTACTTAATGTTAGAAAAAGACTTTCGTTTCTGTGCGTTTCAGATGCCAAACAGGTGAAAATAAGAAAAAACAATCTTTTAATTACACACACCTGTTTTTTTGCCTGTTTTGATCATAACTCGCTTGGAAATGGCTATTCTCAACGTTTTATGTGAGATTCTAATAGAAAAAGAAGAAAGACTTATGATAATACATATGCTTCAGTTTTGAGTCTAACTTGCCCTGAACAGTCGTTTCTGAGCGTTTCAGACGCTAAACAGGTCCAAATAAGCCAAAACAAGCTTATCATGACACACACTTGTCTTTTTGCCTGTTTTGATAATAATTGGTTTGGAAATGGCTATTCTCAACGTTTTATGTGAGATTCTAATAGGAAAAGCAGAAAAACCTATACAAACACATATATTGAATTTTTGAGTCTAACTTGCCCTGAACAGTCGTTTCTGAGCGTTTCAGACGCTAAACAGTTGAAAAAAAGCCAAAACAAGCTTTTCATGACACACACTTGTCTTTTTGCCTGTTTTGATCATAATTCGCTTGGAAATGGCTATTCTCAACGTTTTATGTGAGATTCTAATAGAAAAAGCAGAAAAACTTATAAAAACACATATATTGATTTTTTGAGTCTAACTTGCCCTGAACAGTCGTTTCTGAGCGTTTCAGACGCTAAACAGGTCTAAATAAGCCAAAACAAGCTTATCATGACACACACTTGTCTTTTTGCCTGTTTTGATAATAATTGGTTTGGAAATGGCTATTCTCAACGTTTTATGTGAGATTCTAATAGGAAAAGCAGAAAAACTTATACAAACACATATATTGAAATTTTGAGTCTAACTTGCCCTGAACAGTCGTTTCTGAGCGTTTCAGACGCTAAACAGGTCTAAATAAGCCAAAACAAGCTTTTCATGACACACACTTGTCTTTTTGCCTGTTTTGATAATAATTGGTTTGGAAATGGCTATTCTCAACGTTTTATGTGAGATTCTAATAGGAAAAGCAGAAAAACTTATACAAACACATATATTGAAATTTTGAGTCTAACTTGCCCTGAACATTCGTTTCTGAGCGTTTCAGACGCTAAACAGGTCTAAATAAGCCAAAACAAGCTTATCATGACACACACTTGTCTTTTTGCCTGTTTTGATAATAATTGGTTTGGAAATGGCTATTCTCAACGTTTTATGTGAGATTCTAATAGGAAAAGCAGAAAAACTTATACAAACACATATATTGAATTTTTGAGTCTAACTTGCCCTGAACAGTCGTTTCTGAGCGTTTCAGACGCTAAACAGTTGAAAATAAGCCAAAACAAGCTTTTCATGACACACACTTGTCTTTTTGCCTGTTTTGATCATAACTCGCTTGGAAATGGCTATTCTCAACGTTTTATGTGAGATTCTAATACAAAATGAAGAAAAACTTATACAAACACATATATTGCATTTTTGAGTCTAACTTGCCCTGAACAGTCGTTTCTGAGTGTTTCAGACGCTAAACAGTTGAAAATAAGCCAAAACAAGCTTTTCATGACACACACTTGTCTTTTTGCCTGCTTTGATCATAATTCGCTTGGAAATGGCTATTCTCAACGTTTTATGTGAGATTCTAATAGAAAAAGCAGAAAAACTTATAAAAACACATATATTGAATTTTTGAGTCTAACTTGCCCTGAACAGTCGTTTCTGAGCGTTTCAGACGCTAAACAGGTCCAAATAAGCCAAAACAAGCTTATCATGACACACACTTGTCTTTTTGCCTGTTTTGATCATAATTGGCTTGGAAATGGCTATTCTCAACGTTTTATGTGAGATTCTAATACAAAATGAAGAAAAACTTATACAAACACATATATTGCATTTTTGAGTCTAACTTGCCCTGAACAGTCGTTTCTGAGTGTTTCAGACGCTAAACAGTTGAAAACAAGCCAAAACAAGCTTTTCATGACACACACTTGTCTTTTTGCCTGTTTTGATCATAATTGGCTTGGAAATGGCTATTCTCAACGTTTTATGTGAGATTCTAATAGAAAAAGCAGAAAAACTCATAAAAACACATATATTGAATTTTTGAGTCTAACTTGCCCTGAACAGTCGTTTCTGAGCGTTTCAGACGCTAAACAGGTCTAAATAAGCCAAAACAAGCTTATCATGACACACACTTGTCTTTTTGCCTGTTTTGATAATAATTGGTTTGGAAATGGCTATTCTCAACGTTTTATGTGAGATTCTAATAGGAAAAGCAGAAAAACTTATACAGACACATATATTGAATTTTTGAGTCTAACTTGCCCTGAACAGTCGTTTCTGAGCGTTTCAGACGCTAAACAGGTCTAAATAAGCCAAAACAAGCTTTTCATGACACACACTTGTCTTTTTGCCTGCTTTGATCATAATTCGCTTGGAAATGGCTATTCTCAACGTTTTATGTGAGATTCTAATAGAAAAAGCAGAAAAACTTATAAAAACACATATATTGAATTTTTGAGTCTAACTTGCCCTGAACAGTCGTTTCTGTGCGTTTCAGACGCTAAACAGTTGAAAACAAGCCAAAACAAGCTTTTCATGACACACACTTGTCTTTTTGCCTGTTTTGATCATAATTGGCTTGGAAATGGCTATTCTCAACGTTTTATGTGAGATTCTAATAGAAAAAGAAGAAAAACTTATACAAACACATATATTGAATTTTTGAGTCTAACTCGCACTGAACAGTCGTTTCTCAGTGTTTCAGACGACAAACAGGTGAAAATAAGCAAAAACAAGCTTTTCATTACACACACTTGTCTTTTTGCCTGTTTTGATCATAACTCGCTTGGAAATGGCTAGTTTCATAAGAATTTCTGATTTAAAGAAAGAAGAAAACGTTATTAAAAAAATACACATACTTCAAGATTTTATGTGATCCTTCAATGATATCCATCCAAATATCATACCATTATATACATAATGGATCAATTCAGAGGTTGAAATTTTGGGGCCTTTATGTCACAACGTCACACAAAGAAGTGTATATCTCTGCTTCTGAATATACTATTTTTCTATAACTTCTTTCACATACAATCATCAGATATGACTTGTTCTGAATGTATATGTGCATTTTGGGGGCACCCTTATGCCAAAATCACCTCTTTTTGTAATCCATTATCATTTGATTTCCTGCATATTCAAATTATATATAATGAAAAGCATGCATATCAGCACAGATTGCAGTGTTTCCCCTAGGTTGACTGACCTGGCCCTGGCTGGGGAGGTCGATTAGCACATTTCTCTGTTCTCTGTTTAGCATCTTCAGGCTCAATGCCTATAGCAAGAGCAGTTGGGGAAACAGACATTACTTTTCTTGGTCTTGACAAGCTGCAGCATTTATTAACTTACACTGTACATTTACTACCAGATTGTTACAGCTTACTGCTAACCTTTTCTTCTGCTCCGCTTGCATTCACCATCACTTTTCTGATGCTCGCTCTATCGCTTATCGCCATGGATGTATAAAAAGAACTGGATACAAGAAGAGTGCCAGGCTTTGAAGCAAATTTGACATAGTGGCCAAAGTGCGTAATCACATGATGCACACTGGCCCAAAAATTCTTTTTCTCAAAGACTTGTGAAAAAGACGTGGTACTTTTTTTTTAGAATCACAACCCCCGCGAGTCACTATCAGGATTTGAGCCATTTGGTCGATCGCATTTCAAAAGCCTAGAAGAACCACAACCATTGAATTGTTTCATCACCATTAAAGTTAGCTAAACCATTCTCATGAGTATATTGGCTCAAAGCATTCAGAACAAAAATGTGTGAAACTATGGACTCTTGTTCCAAGTTCCTGCCCATGCCTTTTTGCCTCCCAAATGCCACACACATTTGAATAGCAATTTCAGCATTTGGTTAGTATTAATTCTTTTACAATTTGATTCATCTTTGACTCCTGGAATGATGTCCAACAGCTCTAATTCAAACAGCTGCACACAACACTGGTTGATATCACTGTGGCTAGCTAGCAAACATTAGCTAACTGCAAGCTAACATAAAGAGTGACCTAAGCAGTAAAAATGGAGACTATATATAAACTATATGAATATAAATTATATTTTGTCATCATAGATACTACACATATGTCTCAGGGGCAATTTATACTCATTTTAGATGCAAATACACCCACTTTGAGTGAAAAATTGGTCAAAAAAATTAGGTTTGTATGGGGCTATCGGAAATAAAATTTGGCATTGAAATCAAACCCTGCAATTAAAAAAAAAAAAGTGTATTATCATTGAAAAAAGTTCCACTGAAAAATAAAACGCTCTAAAAATTTTAATTAAAATTACAATCTGTCAATCTTATTAGGGCTCGAGCACTGAACGGTGCGAAGGCCCTCTTGTATTTGTAGTGATTATTATTATTATTATCATTATCATTATTATTATTATCATCATCATTATTATTATTATTATTATTCCGAAACAAACGCATTTTTGACAGCCGTTTTGACGACCTTTCAGAAACTCATGAAATTTTGCACATTTATCAGGACTGCTGAAAAATTTGATATTGAAAATGGCTGGACTGCGCCCCCTAGAAAATTAGGAAAATTGAGCACCTCAACCCAGATTGTCATAGAAGTAAGATGCGACACATCCTTCGCCATGACATACGATGCTGTTTTCCAGGGAGAGGGGGTGGCTCTACAGCCACGAAACTTGACACACATGTCTAGAGTGATGTTATCCTTTGTAGTTCATTTGAATGGGTGTGGCAAAATGGCTCAACAGCGACCCCTTGAAAATTTCAAAGTTGAAGCCCCGCCTACCAGATTAACGTAGAAAAATGAAATTCACAAGGCACATGTATAATGTCAAGATGCACAAAAAAGCCTCTTGGAGCCATATCAAGCTCCTACAGTCCAAGTCCTACAGGAAGTCCGCCATCTCTAAAAAACTGGTCAATTTTCGCCTTTTCTTGGCCATTTCGCATACCTTGTGTTTTAACAAACTCCTCCTACAATTCATCGTAGGGACTCCAAAATCAGTATGTGTCATCTAGACTAGTGTATGATCAAAAGTTATCAAAAGATTTAGTGTACATTGAAGCGCTTGGCCGTGGTGTGGCCTTTAGTTTTGATGTTTCATCATTACAGAGGAAATTGCTATAACTTTAGTGTACATGGTGGGATCTGCCTGAAACTTTACAGGTTTGATAACAGTCCAGGCCTGAGCACATCTACATTACAATATTCAATCAGTGATGCAAACTGGCTCCATAGCGCCCCCATAACACAGTACAGGAAAGCAGCCCCAGCAGCAGGCAAATGAGTGGACAAAGGAAGTGATGTTTCTCTCCTTGCTCTGTCTGAAAGTAGCCCGACTGTGAAAACATCTACATGCCTGTGACAAAGGCTCTTCGACTGTGCCCGATGTTCACCGGGTTGCGAGGTCCCGATCATCGCTGCTTGCAGCTTTTATTCTATTTTGGTATTTTTTGCATTAAGATTAGTTTTTCAATGTCAATCATAAGATTTTTTTCTTCATGTCTTTACAATGTAAGTTTTTTTTCAATGCCACCGGTTCTCAGTTTCAACTTTGTCTTTTTCAGTTTCAACTTTTTCTGTTTCAGTTTCAACTTATTGTCACCGTTTTGATGTCAGTACCCAGCATGCCTTACGATGCGACGTGTGTGTTTACATGTGAGGTATTTATTCCGTTTGGTTTCTCAAATGCCGCGATCTCCACAAAGCATTAGCTGAAGTCAGTAGCAGCGTGCTAGGTTCGACCTACTTGCCGGAGTAGTAAACTAGGCGTCATTACATAGGATTACATAGGATTCTACTGGCGTGAGTGACTGTTTTCCAGTTATTAGTTTTACCCCAGTTTGCATCACAAGCAAAAAGGAAGGTGGTCCTCAGAATTTTTTTAAAAATCAGATGTGAGCCTTAAGCTACTAAAGACCTTTGATTGTTTTATTGAATAATCAATACATTTGTATGTTTTTGTTTATGTGAAATATATAATCCTAATTAGATATTCACTCATTTGTGTAAAGTAAAGTCATTTTAGGGATCAAACTAGGGAGGGATTTTGCGGCTCCAGGTGGGTTTTATATGGTGAGAAATGGGCTAAAATGGCTGAAGCTTGCTGAACCCTTGTCTAGCAGAACCTAGAAAATGAAGCAAGACAGGATTGAGCTGAGAGCTTGTTGAAAGCATTTTCCCACACCTGCACTGAGCTTGAGTTGAGCTTAATATTACCACACCAATCTGATCATCCACATCCACAGACATTAAGTAAAATACAAAATTAGGACCACTAGATCCTGGAAAACATGTTAGATCAGATCATTTATTTCTGTTGACATAGTTAATTAATTCAAAGTTAATCTATTTAAAACAACAACAAAAAACAAGGTATGAGCCAAACCATGGATTTGGAGAATTGTTATACCCCTAATAAATAGTGGTATTTATAAATCCTAACCATAGCGCCATTTTCTCATAACATGGCTTGAGACAACGAGTGTTAGAGTTTAAAGCGCTTCTTTCATGGTGACTTGACTTGACTTAATTGGCCTGTCTTGTTTGATGTTTAGCAGTGAATTGACTTTGCTTACTTGAGTCTTAAACACAGTGACTTAGGATTTGCTTCAGCTTTTAAGGTTAAGACTTGAGACTAGCTTGTGACTTGCACATGTGTACCTCTCACATCTGTTATTTGTGAACATGAACTACTTCCTCCCAAAGCAACAAACCAGAGACATGAGACCCCAGAATGAAGTGGAGCTGCTTCATAGACAATGAATGTGAAACTAATTTCATAGTCATTTTTAAAATACCCAAGTAAGCTTTATTCTTGTCTTGCCTTTCATATCTGAAAAACAAGTTGTACCTGTACATAACTGGTATATGACAATGTCCACAGTGAAACATTATAATGGACAATGAATGAATGGGATAAATTACTGCATTTTACTGTCATTTTGTTGAGTTTCTCTCCTCTCTTCTTTTTCACCACAGACGGGGCTGAGCGATCCTTGGAGGAGAGACTTCAGTGAAGCATGTGAAATACGTGAGTTGATAACAACTACAGTCATTGCATTACTGCAATTAAATCTCTGTGAGTAAAAGGCCAATAAGAGTAATTTAATTCATGCAAAAGATGGGTAGACAATATTTGGGGCTTTTAAAACAATATGGTAGAGATTCATTTGTCTCCATAGCTGCGTTCTCACTGAGAGAACGCCGCTCTGACGGTTTCAGAACAGGAGCTAGAGTAAAGTCCAGGACCGGGAACCCAAGCGCACACCCTTGTGTCTCTGAGCCTAACAAACTTACAGAAAGAACACAGTTCTAACTGTTTCAGAACTGAACGGGTGTGAAAAGCAAGAGTTGTGACCCAAACACATGCGCTTGTCTCTCTGATCCTTACTAATTCACAGAAAAGACGCGTTCTAGCACTTTCAGAACATGAGCTGGTGAAAAAATCATGAGCAGGTGACCAAAAAAATACACTTGTCTCTCTGAGCCTAACTAACTTGCAGAAAGAATGCAGTTCTAACTGTTTCAGAACATGAGACGGTGTGAAAAGCAAGAGTTGTGACCCAAACACATGCGCTTGTCTCTCTGAGCCTCACTAATTCACAGAGAGGACGCTCTTTTGAAAATTTCAACACCGGAGCCAGTGTAAAAAGCATGAGCAGGCGACAAAACACATACACTTATCTCTCTGTGCCTAAATAACTGGCCAAGAGAATGCCTTTCTGATACTTTCAGAACTGGAGCCGGTGTAAAATGCAGGTGCAGACAACCAAACACACACGCTTGTCTCTCTGAGCCTTACTAATTTGCAGAAAAAACGCAGTTCTAACTGTTTCAGAAATGAGCGGGTGTAAAAAGCAAGGGTTGTGACCCAAACACATACGCCTGTCTCTCTGATCCTTACTAATTCACAGAGAAGACGCGTTCGAACACTTTCGGAACATGAGCTGGTGAAAAAATCATGAGCAGGCGACCAGAAAAATACACTTGTCTCTCTGAGCCTAACTAACTTGCAGAAAGAACGCAGTTCTAACTGTTTCAGAACATGAGCCTGTGTGAAAAGCAAGAGTTGTGACTCAAACACATGCGCTTATCTCTCTGAGCCTTATTAATTCACAGGGAGGACGCTCTTTTGACCGTTTAAATACCGGAGCCAGTGTAAAAAGCATGAGCAGGCGACCAAACACATACTCTTGTCTCTCTGTGACTAAATAACTGGCCAAGAGAATTTCAGAACAGGAGCCGGTGTAAAATGCAGGTGCGGAAAAAAACATATACGCTTGTCTCTCTGAGCCTAACTAAATTGCAGAAAGAACGCAGTTTCACAACATTATCCGGTGTGAAAAGCAAGAGTTGTGACCCAAACACATGCGCTTGTCTCTCTTAGCCTAACTAATTTGTAGAAAGAATGCAGTTCTAACTGTTTCAGAACTTAGCGGGTGTAAAAAGCAAGGGTTGTGACCCAAACACATACGCTTGTCTCTCTGTCCCTAAATAACTGGCCAAGAGAATGCCTTTCTGATAGTTTCAGAACAGTAGCTGGTGTAAAATGCAGGTGTAGACAACCAAACACACACGCTTGTCTCTCTGAGCCTAACTAACTTGCAGAAAAAACGCAGTTCTAACTGTTTCAGAACACGAGCCGGTGTGAAAAGCAAGAGTTATGACCAAAACACTTGTCTCTCTGAGCCTTACTAATTCACAGAGAGGACACTCTTTTGAAAGTTTCAATACAGGCGCCAGTGTGAAACACATGAGCAGGCGACAAAACACAGACGCTTATCTCTCTGTGCCTAAGTAACTGACCAAGACAGTGCCTTTCTGATACTTTCAGAACAGTAGCTGGTGTAAAATGCAGGTGCAGACAACCAAACACACACGCTTGTCTCTCTGAGCCTAACTAACTTGCAGAAAAAACGCAGTTCTAACTGTTTCAGAACTGAGCCGGTGTGAAAAGCAAGAGTTGTGACCCAAACACATGCGCTTGTCTCTCTGAGCCTAACTAATTTGTAGAAAGAACGCATTTCTAACTGTTTCAGAACTGAGCGGGTGTAAAAAGCAAGGATTGTGACCCAAACACATACGCCTGTCTCTCTGATCCTTACTAATTCACAGAGAAGACGCGTTCTCACACTTTCAGAACATGAGCTGGTGTAAAAATCATGAGCAGGCGACCAAAAAAATACGCTTGTCTATCTGAGCCAGACTAACTTGCAGAAAGAACGCAGTTCTAACTGTTTCAGAACATGAGCCTGTGTGAAAAGCAAGAGTTGTGACCCAAACACATGCGCTTGTCTCTCTGAGCATCACTAATTCACAGAGAGGACGCTTTTTTGAAAGTTTCAATACCGGAGCCAGTGTAAAATGCATGAGCAGGTGACCAAACACATACAAGCGTATGTGTTTTGGTCACCTGGTCTCTCTGTACCTAAATAACTGGCCAAGAGAATTTCAGAACAGGAGCGGGTGTAAAATGCAGGTGCGGACAAAAAAACATATACGCTTGTCTCTCTGAGCCTAACTAAATTGCAGAAAGAACGCAGTTTCACAACATGAGCCGGTGTGAAAATCAAGAGTTGTGACCCAAACACTCTTTTGAAAGTTTCGATACTGGAGCCAGTGTAAAAAGCATGAGCAGGCGACAAAACACATACGCTTATATCTCTGTGCCTAAGTAACTGACCAAACAATGCCTTTCTGATACTTTAAGAACAGGAGCTGGTGTAAAATGCAGGTGCGGATAACCAAAAACGTACGCATGTCTCTGTGAGCCTAACTAACTTGCAGAAAGTGTAATGTTTCAGAACATGAGCCGTGTGAAAAGCAAGAGTTGTGACTCAAACACATGCGCTTGTCTCTCTGAGCCTTATTGATTCACAGGGAGGACGCTCTTTTGACAGTTTCAATACTGGAGCCAGTGTAAAAAGTATGAGCAGGCGACCAAGCACATACGCTTATCTCTCTGTGCCTAAATAACTGGCCAATAGAATGCCTTTCTGAAACTTTCAGAACAGGAGCCGGTGTAAAATGCAGGTGCAGACAACCAAACATATACGCTTGTCTCTCTGAGCCTCACTAATTCACAGAGAGGACGAGTTCTTACAGTTCCAGAACATGAGCCCACCGGCATGAGCAGGCGACCAAATACATACACTTGTCTCTCAGAGCCTACTTAATGTTAGAAAAAGACTTTCGTTTCTGTGCGTTTCAGATGCCAAACAGGTGAAAATAAGAAAAAACAATCTTTTAATTACACACACCTGTTTTTTTGCCTGTTTTGATCATAACTCGCTTGGAAATGGCTATTCTCAACGTTTTATGTGAGATTCTAATAGAAAAAGAAGAAAGACTTATGATAATACATATGCTTCAGTTTTGAGTCTAACTTGCCCTGAACAGTCGTTTCTGAGCGTTTCAGACGCTAAACAGGTCCAAATAAGCCAAAACAAGCTTATCATGACACACACTTGTCTTTTTGCCTGTTTTGATAATAATTGGTTTGGAAATGGCTATTCTCAACGTTTTATGTGAGATTCTAATAGGAAAAGCAGAAAAACCTATACAAACACATATATTGAATTTTTGAGTCTAACTTGCCCTGAACAGTCGTTTCTGAGCGTTTCAGACGCTAAACAGTTGAAAAAAAGCCAAAACAAGCTTTTCATGACACACACTTGTCTTTTTGCCTGTTTTGATCATAATTCGCTTGGAAATGGCTATTCTCAACGTTTTATGTGAGATTCTAATAGAAAAAGCAGAAAAACTTATAAAAACACATATATTGATTTTTTGAGTCTAACTTGCCCTGAACAGTCGTTTCTGAGCGTTTCAGACGCTAAACAGGTCTAAATAAGCCAAAACAAGCTTATCATGACACACACTTGTCTTTTTGCCTGTTTTGATAATAATTGGTTTGGAAATGGCTATTCTCAACGTTTTATGTGAGATTCTAATAGGAAAAGCAGAAAAACTTATACAAACACATATATTGAAATTTTGAGTCTAACTTGCCCTGAACAGTCGTTTCTGAGCGTTTCAGACGCTAAACAGGTCTAAATAAGCCAAAACAAGCTTTTCATGACACACACTTGTCTTTTTGCCTGTTTTGATAATAATTGGTTTGGAAATGGCTATTCTCAACGTTTTATGTGAGATTCTAATAGGAAAAGCAGAAAAACTTATACAAACACATATATTGAAATTTTGAGTCTAACTTGCCCTGAACATTCGTTTCTGAGCGTTTCAGACGCTAAACAGGTCTAAATAAGCCAAAACAAGCTTATCATGACACACACTTGTCTTTTTGCCTGTTTTGATAATAATTGGTTTGGAAATGGCTATTCTCAACGTTTTATGTGAGATTCTAATAGGAAAAGCAGAAAAACTTATACAAACACATATATTGAATTTTTGAGTCTAACTTGCCCTGAACAGTCGTTTCTGAGCGTTTCAGACGCTAAACAGTTGAAAATAAGCCAAAACAAGCTTTTCATGACACACACTTGTCTTTTTGCCTGTTTTGATCATAACTCGCTTGGAAATGGCTATTCTCAACGTTTTATGTGAGATTCTAATACAAAATGAAGAAAAACTTATACAAACACATATATTGCATTTTTGAGTCTAACTTGCCCTGAACAGTCGTTTCTGAGTGTTTCAGACGCTAAACAGTTGAAAATAAGCCAAAACAAGCTTTTCATGACACACACTTGTCTTTTTGCCTGCTTTGATCATAATTCGCTTGGAAATGGCTATTCTCAACGTTTTATGTGAGATTCTAATAGAAAAAGCAGAAAAACTTATAAAAACACATATATTGAATTTTTGAGTCTAACTTGCCCTGAACAGTCGTTTCTGAGCGTTTCAGACGCTAAACAGGTCCAAATAAGCCAAAACAAGCTTATCATGACACACACTTGTCTTTTTGCCTGTTTTGATCATAATTGGCTTGGAAATGGCTATTCTCAACGTTTTATGTGAGATTCTAATACAAAATGAAGAAAAACTTATACAAACACATATATTGCATTTTTGAGTCTAACTTGCCCTGAACAGTCGTTTCTGAGTGTTTCAGACGCTAAACAGTTGAAAACAAGCCAAAACAAGCTTTTCATGACACACACTTGTCTTTTTGCCTGTTTTGATCATAATTGGCTTGGAAATGGCTATTCTCAACGTTTTATGTGAGATTCTAATAGAAAAAGCAGAAAAACTCATAAAAACACATATATTGAATTTTTGAGTCTAACTTGCCCTGAACAGTCGTTTCTGAGCGTTTCAGACGCTAAACAGGTCTAAATAAGCCAAAACAAGCTTATCATGACACACACTTGTCTTTTTGCCTGTTTTGATAATAATTGGTTTGGAAATGGCTATTCTCAACGTTTTATGTGAGATTCTAATAGGAAAAGCAGAAAAACTTATACAGACACATATATTGAATTTTTGAGTCTAACTTGCCCTGAACAGTCGTTTCTGAGCGTTTCAGACGCTAAACAGGTCTAAATAAGCCAAAACAAGCTTTTCATGACACACACTTGTCTTTTTGCCTGTTTTGATCATAATTCGCTTGGAAATGGCTATTCTCAACGTTTTATGTGAGATTCTAATAGAAAAAGCAGAAAAACTTATAAAAACACATATATTGAATTTTTGAGTCTAACTTGCCCTGAACAGTCGTTTCTGTGCGTTTCAGACGCTAAACAGTTGAAAACAAGCCAAAACAAGCTTTTCATGACACACACTTGTCTTTTTGCCTGTTTTGATCATAATTGGCTTGGAAATGGCTATTCTCAACGTTTTATGTGAGATTCTAATAGAAAAAGAAGAAAAACTTATACAAACACATATATTGAATTTTTGAGTCTAACTCGCACTGAACAGTCGTTTCTCAGTGTTTCAGACGACAAACAGGTGAAAATAAGCAAAAACAAGCTTTTCATTACACACACTTGTCTTTTTGCCTGTTTTGATCATAACTCGCTTGGAAATGGCTAGTTTCATAAGAATTTCTGATTTAAAGAAAGAAGAAAACGTTATTAAAAAAATACACATACTTCAAGATTTTATGTGATCCTTCAATGATATCCATCCAAATATCATACCATTATATACATAATGGATCAATTCAGAGGTTGAAATTTTGGGGCCTTTATGTCACAACGTCACACAAAGAAGTGTATATCTCTGCTTCTGAATATACTATTTTTCTATAACTTCTTTCACATACAATCATCAGATATGACTTGTTCTGAATGTATATGTGCATTTTGGGGGCACCCTTATGCCAAAATCACCTCTTTTTGTAATCCATTATCATTTGATTTCCTGCATATTCAAATTATATATAATGAAAAGCATGCATATCAGCACAGATTGCAGTGTTTCCCCTAGGTTGACTGACCTGGCCCTGGCTGGGGAGGTCGATTAGCACATTTCTCTGTTCTCTGTTTAGCATCTTCAGGCTCAATGCCTATAGCAAGAGCAGTTGGGGAAACAGACATTACTTTTCTTGGTCTTGACAAGCTGCAGCATTTATTAACTTACACTGTACATTTACTACCAGATTGTTACAGCTTACTGCTAACCTTTTCTTCTGCTCCGCTTGCATTCACCATCACTTTTCTGATGCTCGCTCTATCGCTTATCGCCATGGATGTATAAAAAGAACTGGATACAAGAAGAGTGCCAGGCTTTGAAGCAAATTTGACATAGTGGCCAAAGTGCGTAATCACATGATGCACACTGGCCCAAAAATTCTTTTTCTCAAAGACTTGTGAAAAAGACGTGGTACTTTTTTTTTAGAATCACAACCCCCGCGAGTCACTATCAGGATTTGAGCCATTTGGTCGATCGCATTTCAAAAGCCTAGAAGAACCACAACCATTGAATTGTTTCATCACCATTAAAGTTAGCTAAACCATTCTCATGAGTATATTGGCTCAAAGCATTCAGAACAAAAATGTGTGAAACTATGGACTCTTGTTCCAAGTTCCTGCCCATGCCTTTTTGCCTCCCAAATGCCACACACATTTGAATAGCAATTTCAGCATTTGGTTAGTATTAATTCTTTTACAATTTGATTCATCTTTGACTCCTGGAATGATGTCCAACAGCTCTAATTCAAACAGCTGCACACAACACTGGTTGATATCACTGTGGCTAGCTAGCAAACATTAGCTAACTGCAAGCTAACATAAAGAGTGACCTAAGCAGTAAAAATGGAGACTATATATAAACTATATGAATATAAATTATATTTTGTCATCATAGATACTACACATATGTCTCAGGGGCAATTTATACTCATTTTAGATGCAAATACACCCACTTTGAGTGAAAAATTGGTCAAAAAAATTAGGTTTGTATGGGGCTATCGGAAATAAAATTTGGCATTGAAATCAAACCCTGCAATTAAAAAAAAAAAAGTGTATTATCATTGAAAAAAGTTCCACTGAAAAATAAAACGCTCTAAAAATTTTAATTAAAATTACAATCTGTCAATCTTATTAGGGCTCGAGCACTGAACGGTGCGAAGGCCCTCTTGTATTTGTAGTGATTATTATTATTATTATCATTATCATTATTATTATTATCATCATCATTATTATTATTATTATTATTCCGAAACAAACGCATTTTTGACAGCCGTTTTGACGACCTTTCAGAAACTCATGAAATTTTGCACATTTATCAGGACTGCTGAAAAATTTGATATTGAAAATGGCTGGACTGCGCCCCCTAGAAAATTAGGAAAATTGAGCACCTCAACCCAGATTGTCATAGAAGTAAGATGCGACACATCCTTCGCCATGACATACGATGCTGTTTTCCAGGGAGAGGGGGTGGCTCTACAGCCACGAAACTTGACACACATGTCTAGAGTGATGTTATCCTTTGTAGTTCATTTGAATGGGTGTGGCAAAATGGCTCAACAGCGACCCCTTGAAAATTTCAAAGTTGAAGCCCCGCCTACCAGATTAACGTAGAAAAATGAAATTCACAAGGCACATGTATAATGTCAAGATGCACAAAAAAGCCTCTTGGAGCCATATCAAGCTCCTACAGTCCAAGTCCTACAGGAAGTCCGCCATCTCTAAAAAACTGGTCAATTTTCGCCTTTTCTTGGCCATTTCGCATACCTTGTGTTTTAACAAACTCCTCCTACAATTCATCGTAGGGACTCCAAAATCAGTATGTGTCATCTAGACTAGTGTATGATCAAAAGTTATCAAAAGATTTAGTGTACATTGAAGCGCTTGGCCGTGGTGTGGCCTTTAGTTTTGATGTTTCGTCATTACAGAGGAAATTGCTATAACTTTAGTGTACATGGTGGGATCTGCCTGAAACTTTACAGGTTTGATAACAGTCCAGGCCTGAGCACATCTACATTACAATATTCAATCAGTGATGCAAACTGGCTCCATAGCGCCCCCATAACACAGTACAGGAAAGCAGCCCCAGCAGCAGGCAAATGAGTGGACAAAGGAAGTGATGTTTCTCTCCTTGCTCTGTCTGAAAGTAGCCCGACTGTGAAAACATCTACATGCCTGTGACAAAGGCTCTTCGACTGTGCCCGATGTTCACCGGGTTGCGAGGTCCCGATCATCGCTGCTTGCAGCTTTTATTCTATTTTGGTATTTTTTGCATTAAGATTAGTTTTTCAATGTCAATCATAAGATTTTTTTCTTCATGTCTTTACAATGTAAGTTTTTTTTCAATGCCACCGGTTCTCAGTTTCAACTTTGTCTTTTTCAGTTTCAACTTTTTCTGTTTCAGTTTCAACTTATTGTCACCGTTTTGATGTCAGTACCCAGCATGCCTTACGATGCGACGTGTGTGTTTACATGTGAGGTATTTATTCCGTTTGGTTTCTCAAATGCCGCGATCTCCACAAAGCATTAGCTGAAGTCAGTAGCAGCGTGCTAGGTTCGACCTACTTGCCGGAGTAGTAAACTAGGCGTCATTACATAGGATTACATAGGATTCTACTGGCGTGAGTGACTGTTTTCCAGTTATTAGTTTTACCCCAGTTTGCATCACAAGCAAAAAGGAAGGTGGTCCTCAGAATTTTTTTAAAAATCAGATGTGAGCCTTAAGCTACTAAAGACCTTTGATTGTTTTATTGAATAATCAATACATTTGTATGTTTTTGTTTATGTGAAATATATAATCCTAATTAGATACATTTGTGTAAAGTAAAGTCATTTTAGGGATCAAACTAGGGAGGGATTTTGCGGCTCCAGGTGGGTTTTATATGGTGAGAAATGGGCTAAAATGGCTGAAGCTTGCTGAACCCTTGTCTAGCAGAACCTAGAAAATGAAGCAAGACAGGATTGAGCTGAGAGCTTGTTGAAAGCATTTTCCCACACCTGCACTGAGCTTGAGTTGAGCTTAATATTACCACACCAATCTGATCATCCACATCCACAGACATTAAGTAAAAATACAAAATTAGGACCACTAGATCCTGGAAAACATGTTAGATCAGATCATTTATTTCTGTTGACATAGTTAATTAATTCAAAGTTAATCTATTTAAAACAACAACAAAAAACAAGGTATGAGCCAAACCATGGATTTGGAGAATTGTTATACCCCTAATAAATAGTGGTATTTATAAATCCTAACCATAGCGCCATTTTCTCATAACATGGCTTGAGACAACGAGTGTTAGAGTTTAAAGCGCTTCTTTCATGGTGACTTGACTTGACTTAATTGGCCTGTCTTGTTTGATGTTTAGCAGTGAATTGACTTTGCTTACTTGAGTCTTAAACACAGTGACTTAGGATTTGCTTCAGCTTTTAAGGTTAAGACTTGAGACTAGCTTGTGACTTGCACATGTGTACCTCTCACATCTGTTATTTGTGAACATGAACTACTTCCTCCCAAAGCAACAAACCAGAGACATGAGACCCCAGAATGAAGTGGAGCTGCTTCATAGACAATGAATGTGAAACTAATTTCATAGTCATTTTTAAAATACCCAAGTAAGCTTTATTCTTGTCTTGCCTTTCATATCTGAAAAACAAGTTGTACCTGTACATAACTGGTATATGACAATGTCCACAGTGAAACATTATAATGGACAATGAATGAATGGGATAAATTACTGCATTTTACTGTCATTTTGTTGAGTTTCTCTCCTCTCTTCTTTTTCACCACAGACGGGGCTGAGCGATCCTTGGAGGAGAGACTTCAGTGAAGCATGTGAAATACGTGAGTTGATAACAACTACAGTCATTGCATTACTGCAATTAAATCTCTGTGAGTAAAAGGCCAATAAGAGTAATTTAATTCATGCAAAAGATGGGTAGACAATATTTGGGGCTTTTAAAACAATATGGTAGAGATTCATTTGTCTCCATAGCTGCGTTCTCACTGAGAGAACGCCGCTCTGACGGTTTCAGAACAGGAGCTAGAGTAAAGTCCAGGACCGGGAACCCAAGCGCACACCCTTGTGTCTCTGAGCCTAACAAACTTACAGAAAGAACACAGTTCTAACTGTTTCAGAACTGAACGGGTGTGAAAAGCAAGAGTTGTGACCCAAAACACATGCGCTTGTCTCTCTGATCCTTACTAATTCACAGAAAAGACGCGTTCTAGCACTTTCAGAACATGAGCTGGTGAAAAAATCATGAGCAGGTGACCAAAAAAATACACTTGTCTCTCTGAGCCTAACTAACTTGCAGAAAGAATGCAGTTCTAACTGTTTCAGAACATGAGACGGTGTGAAAAGCAAGAGTTGTGACCCAAACACATGCGCTTGTCTCTCTGAGCCTCACTAATTCACAGAGAGGACGCTCTTTTGAAAATTTCAACACCGGAGCCAGTGTAAAAAGCATGAGCAGGCGACAAAACACATACACTTATCTCTCTGTGCCTAAATAACTGGCCAAGAGAATGCCTTTCTGATACTTTCAGAACTGGAGCCGGTGTAAAATGCAGGTGCAGACAACCAAACACACACGCTTGTCTCTCTGAGCCTTACTAATTTGCAGAAAAAACGCAGTTCTAACTGTTTCAGAAATGAGCGGGTGTAAAAAGCAAGGGTTGTGACCCAAACACATACGCCTGTCTCTCTGATCCTTACTAATTCACAGAGAAGACGCGTTCGAACACTTTCAGAACATGAGCTGGTGAAAAAATCATGAGCAGGCGACCAGAAAAATACACTTGTCTCTCTGAGCCTAACTAACTTGCAGAAAGAACGCAGTTCTAACTGTTTCAGAACATGAGCCTGTGTGAAAAGCAAGAGTTGTGACTCAAACACATGCGCTTATCTCTCTGAGCCTTATTAATTCACAGGGAGGACGCTCTTTTGACCGTTTAAATACCGGAGCCAGTGTAAAAAGCATGAGCAGGCGACCAAACACATACTCTTGTCTCTCTGTGACTAAATAACTGGCCAAGAGAATTTCAGAACAGGAGCCGGTGTAAAATGCAGGTGCGGAAAAAAACATATACGCTTGTCTCTCTGAGCCTAACTAAATTGCAGAAAGAACGCAGTTTCACAACATTATCCGGTGTGAAAAGCAAGAGTTGTGACCCAAACACATGCGCTTGTCTCTCTGAGCCTCACTAATTCACAGAGAGGACGCTCTTTTGAAAATTTCAACACCGGAGCCAGTGTAAAAAAGCATGAGCAGGCGACAAAACACATACACTTATCTCTCTGTGCCTAAATAACTGGCCAAGAGAGAATGCCTTTCTGATACTTTCAGAACTGGAGCCGGTGTAAAATGCAGGTGCAGACAACCAAACACACACGCTTGTCTCTCTGAGCCTTACTAATTTGCAGAAAAAAACGCAGTTCTAACTGTTTCAGAAATGAGCGGGTGTAAAAAGCAAGGGTTGTGACCCAAACACATACGCCTGTCTCTCTGATCCTTACTAATTCACAGAGAAGACGCGTTCGAACACTTTCAGAACATGAGCTGGTGAAAAAATCATGAGCAGGCGACCAGAAAAATACACTTGTCTCTCTGAGCCTAACTAACTTGCAGAAAGAACGCAGTTCTAACTGTTTCAGAACATGAGCCTGTGTGAAAAGCAAGAGTTGTGACTCAAACACATGCGCTTATCTCTCTGAGCCTTATTAATTCACAGGGAGGACGCTCTTTTGACCGTTTAAATACCGGAGCCAGTGTAAAAAGCATGAGCAGGCGACCAAACACATACTCTTGTCTCTCTGTGACTAAATAACTGGCCAAGAGAATTTCAGAACAGGAGCCGGTGTAAAATGCAGGTGCGGAAAAAAACATATACGCTTGTCTCTCTGAGCCTAACTAAATTGCAGAAAGAACGCAGTTTCACAACATTATCCGGTGTGAAAAGCAAGAGTTGTGACCCAAACACATGCGCTTGTCTCTCTTAGCCTAACTAATTTGTAGAAAGAATGCAGTTCTAACTGTTTCAGAACTTAGCGGGTGTAAAAAGCAAGGGTTGTGACCCAAACACATACGCTTGTCTCTCTGTCCCTAAATAACTGGCCAAGAGAATGCCTTTCTGATAGTTTCAGAACAGTAGCTGGTGTAAAATGCAGGTGTAGACAACCAAACACACACGCTTGTCTCTCTGAGCCTAACTAACTTGCAGAAAAAACGCAGTTCTAACTGTTTCAGAACACGAGCCGGTGTGAAAAGCAAGAGTTATGACCAAAACACTTGTCTCTCTGAGCCTTACTAATTCACAGAGAGGACACTCTTTTGAAAGTTTCAATACAGGCGCCAGTGTGAAACACATGAGCAGGCGACAAAACACAGACGCTTATCTCTCTGTGCCTAAGTAACTGACCAAGACAGTGCCTTTCTGATACTTTCAGAACAGTAGCTGGTGTAAAATGCAGGTGCAGACAACCAAACACACACGCTTGTCTCTCTGAGCCTAACTAACTTGCAGAAAAAACGCAGTTCTAACTGTTTCAGAACTGAGCCGGTGTGAAAAGCAAGAGTTGTGACCCAAACACATGCGCTTGTCTCTCTGAGCCTAACTAATTTGTAGAAAGAACGCATTTCTAACTGTTTCAGAACTGAGCGGGTGTAAAAAGCAAGGATTGTGACCCAAACACATACGCCTGTCTCTCTGATCCTTACTAATTCACAGAGAAGACGCGTTCTCACACTTTCAGAACATGAGCTGGTGTAAAAATCATGAGCAGGCGACCAAAAAAATACGCTTGTCTATCTGAGCCAGACTAACTTGCAGAAAGAACGCAGTTCTAACTGTTTCAGAACATGAGCCTGTGTGAAAAGCAAGAGTTGTGACCCAAACACATGCGCTTGTCTCTCTGAGCATCACTAATTCACAGAGAGGACGCTTTTTTGAAAGTTTCAATACCGGAGCCAGTGTAAAATGCATGAGCAGGTGACCAAACACATACAAGCGTATGTGTTTTGGTCACCTGGTCTCTCTGTACCTAAATAACTGGCCAAGAGAATTTCAGAACAGGAGCGGGTGTAAAATGCAGGTGCGGACAAAAAAACATATACGCTTGTCTCTCTGAGCCTAACTAAATTGCAGAAAGAACGCAGTTTCACAACATGAGCCGGTGTGAAAATCAAGAGTTGTGACCCAAACACTCTTTTGAAAGTTTCGATACTGGAGCCAGTGTAAAAAGCATGAGCAGGCGACAAAACACATACGCTTATATCTCTGTGCCTAAGTAACTGACCAAACAATGCCTTTCTGATACTTTAAGAACAGGAGCTGGTGTAAAATGCAGGTGCGGATAACCAAAAACGTACGCATGTCTCTGTGAGCCTAACTAACTTGCAGAAAGTGTAATGTTTCAGAACATGAGCCGTGTGAAAAGCAAGAGTTGTGACTCAAACACATGCGCTTGTCTCTCTGAGCCTTATTGATTCACAGGGAGGACGCTCTTTTGACAGTTTCAATACTGGAGCCAGTGTAAAAAGTATGAGCAGGCGACCAAGCACATACGCTTATCTCTCTGTGCCTAAATAACTGGCCAATAGAATGCCTTTCTGAAACTTTCAGAACAGGAGCCGGTGTAAAATGCAGGTGCAGACAACCAAACATATACGCTTGTCTCTCTGAGCCTCACTAATTCACAGAGAGGACGAGTTCTTACAGTTCCAGAACATGAGCCCACCGGCATGAGCAGGCGACCAAATACATACACTTGTCTCTCAGAGCCTACTTAATGTTAGAAAAAGACTTTCGTTTCTGTGCGTTTCAGATGCCAAACAGGTGAAAATAAGAAAAAACAATCTTTTAATTACACACACCTGTTTTTTTGCCTGTTTTGATCATAACTCGCTTGGAAATGGCTATTCTCAACGTTTTATGTGAGATTCTAATAGAAAAAGAAGAAAGACTTATGATAATACATATGCTTCAGTTTTGAGTCTAACTTGCCCTGAACAGTCGTTTCTGAGCGTTTCAGACGCTAAACAGGTCCAAATAAGCCAAAACAAGCTTATCATGACACACACTTGTCTTTTTGCCTGTTTTGATAATAATTGGTTTGGAAATGGCTATTCTCAACGTTTTATGTGAGATTCTAATAGGAAAAGCAGAAAAACCTATACAAACACATATATTGAATTTTTGAGTCTAACTTGCCCTGAACAGTCGTTTCTGAGCGTTTCAGACGCTAAACAGTTGAAAAAAAGCCAAAACAAGCTTTTCATGACACACACTTGTCTTTTTGCCTGTTTTGATCATAATTCGCTTGGAAATGGCTATTCTCAACGTTTTATGTGAGATTCTAATAGAAAAAGCAGAAAAACTTATAAAAACACATATATTGATTTTTTGAGTCTAACTTGCCCTGAACAGTCGTTTCTGAGCGTTTCAGACGCTAAACAGGTCTAAATAAGCCAAAACAAGCTTATCATGACACACACTTGTCTTTTTGCCTGTTTTGATAATAATTGGTTTGGAAATGGCTATTCTCAACGTTTTATGTGAGATTCTAATAGGAAAAGCAGAAAAACTTATACAAACACATATATTGAAATTTTGAATCTAACTTGCCCTGAACAGTCGTTTCTGAGCGTTTCAGACGCTAAACAGGTCTAAATAAGCCAAAACAAGCTTATCATGACACACACTTGTCTTTTTGCCTGTTTTGATAATAATTGGTTTGGAAATGGCTATTCTCAACGTTTTATGTGAGATTCTAATAGGAAAAGCAGAAAAACTTATACAAACACATATATTGAAATTTTGAGTCTAACTTGCCCTGAACAGTCGTTTCTGAGCGTTTCAGACGCTAAACAGGTCTAAATAAGCCAAAACAAGCTTATCATGACACACACTTGTCTTTTTGCCTGTTTTGATAATAATTGGTTTGGAAATGGCTATTCTCAACGTTTTATGTGAGATTCTAATAGGAAAAGCAGAAAAACTTATACAAACACATATATTGAATTTTTGAGTCTAACTTGCCCTGAACAGTCGTTTCTGAGCGTTTCAGACGCTAAACAGTTGAAAATAAGCCAAAACAAGCTTTTCATGACACACACTTGTCTTTTTGCCTGTTTTGATCATAACTCGCTTGGAAATGGCTATTCTCAACGTTTTATGTGAGATTCTAATACAAAATGAAGAAAAACTTATACAAACACATATATTGCATTTTTGAGTCTAACTTGCCCTGAACAGTCGTTTCTGAGTGTTTCAGACGCTAAACAGTTGAAAATAAGCCAAAACAAGCTTTTCATGACACACACTTGTCTTTTTGCCTGCTTTGATCATAATTCGCTTGGAAATGGCTATTCTCAACGTTTTATGTGAGATTCTAATAGAAAAAGCAGAAAAACTTATAAAAACACATATATTGAATTTTTGAGTCTAACTTGCCCTGAACAGTCGTTTCTGAGCGTTTCAGACGCTAAACAGGTCCAAATAAGCCAAAACAAGCTTATCATGACACACACTTGTCTTTTTGCCTGTTTTGATCATAATTGGCTTGGAAATGGCTATTCTCAACGTTTTATGTGAGATTCTAATACAAAATGAAGAAAAACTTATACAAACACATATATTGCATTTTTGAGTCTAACTTGCCCTGAACAGTCGTTTCTGAGTGTTTCAGACGCTAAACAGTTGAAAACAAGCCAAAACAAGCTTTTCATGACACACACTTGTCTTTTTGCCTGTTTTGATCATAATTGGCTTGGAAATGGCTATTCTCAACGTTTTATGTGAGATTCTAATAGAAAAAGCAGAAAAACTCATAAAAACACATATATTGAATTTTTGAGTCTAACTTGCCCTGAACAGTCGTTTCTGAGCGTTTCAGACGCTAAACAGGTCTAAATAAGCCAAAACAAGCTTATCATGACACACACTTGTCTTTTTGCCTGTTTTGATAATAATTGGTTTGGAAATGGCTATTCTCAACGTTTTATGTGAGATTCTAATAGGAAAAGCAGAAAAACTTATACAGACACATATATTGAATTTTTGAGTCTAACTTGCCCTGAACAGTCGTTTCTGAGCGTTTCAGACGCTAAACAGGTCTAAATAAGCCAAAACAAGCTTTTCATGACACACACTTGTCTTTTTGCCTGCTTTGATCATAATTCGCTTGGAAATGGCTATTCTCAACGTTTTATGTGAGATTCTAATAGAAAAAGCAGAAAAACTTATAAAAACACATATATTGAATTTTTGAGTCTAACTTGCCCTGAACAGTCGTTTCTGAGCGTTTCAGACGCTAAACAGTTGAAAACAAGCCAAAACAAGCTTTTCATGACACACACTTGTCTTTTTGCCTGTTTTGATCATAATTGGCTTGGAAATGGCTATTCTCAACGTTTTATGTGAGATTCTAATAGAAAAAGAAGAAAAACTTATACAAACACATATATTGAATTTTTGAGTCTAACTCGCACTGAACAGTCGTTTCTCAGTGTTTCAGACGACAAACAGGTGAAAATAAGCAAAAACAAGCTTTTCATTACACACACTTGTCTTTTTGCCTGTTTTGATCATAACTCGCTTGGAAATGGCTAGTTTCATAAGAATTTCTGATTTAAAGAAAGAAGAAAACGTTATTAAAAAAATACACATACTTCAAGATTTTATGTGATCCTTCAATGATATCCATCCAAATATCATACCATTATATACATAATGGATCAATTCAGAGGTTGAAATTTTGGGGCCTTTATGTCACAACGTCACACAAAGAAGTGTATATCTCTGCTTCTGAATATACTATTTTTCTATAACTTCTTTCACATACAATCATCACATATGACTTGTTCTGAATGTATATGTGCATTTTGGGGGCACCCTTATGCCAAAATCACCTCTTTTTGTAATCCATTATCATTTGATTTCCTGCATATTCAAATTATATATAATGAAAAGCATGCATATCAGCACAGATTGCAGTGTTTCCCCTAGGTTGACTGACCTGGCCCTGGCTGGGGAGGTCGATTAGCACATTTCTCTGTTCTCTGTTTAGCATCTTCAGGCTCAATGCCTATAGCAAGAGCAGTTGGGGAAACAGACATTACTTTTCTTGGTCTTGACAAGCTGCAGCATTTATTAACTTACACTGTACATTTACTACCAGATTGTTACAGCTTACTGCTAACCTTTTCTTCTGCTCCGCTTGCATTCACCATCACTTTTCTGATGCTCGCTCTATCGCTTATCGCCATGGATGTATAAAAAGAACTGGATACAAGAAGAGTGCCAGGCTTTGAAGCAAATTTGACATAGTGGCCAAAGTGCGTAATCACATGATGCACACTGGCCCAAAAATTCTTTTTCTCAAAGACTTGTGAAAAAGACGTGGTACTTTTTTTTTAGAATCACAACCCCCGCGAGTCACTATCAGGATTTGAGCCATTTGGTCGATCGCATTTCAAAAGCCTAGAAGAACCACAACCATTGAATTGTTTCATCACCATTAAAGTTAGCTAAACCATTCTCATGAGTATATTGGCTCAAAGCATTCAGAACAAAAATGTGTGAAACTATGGACTCTTGTTCCAAGTTCCTGCCCATGCCTTTTTGCCTCCCAAATGCCACACACATTTGAATAGCAATTTCAGCATTTGGTTAGTATTAATTCTTTTACAATTTGATTCATCTTTGACTCCTGGAATGATGTCCAACAGCTCTAATTCAAACAGCTGCACACAACACTGGTTGATATCACTGTGGCTAGCTAGCAAACATTAGCTAACTGCAAGCTAACATAAAGAGTGACCTAAGCAGTAAAAATGGAGACTATATATAAACTATATGAATATAAATTATATTTTGTCATCATAGATACTACACATATGTCTCAGGGGCAATTTATACTCATTTTAGATGCAAATACACCCACTTTGAGTGAAAAATTGGTCAAAAAAATTAGGTTTGTATGGGGCTATCGGAAATAAAATTTGGCATTGAAATCAAACCCTGCAATTAAAAAAAAAAAAGTGTATTATCATTGAAAAAAGTTCCACTGAAAAATAAAACGCTCTAAAAATTTTAATTAAAATTACAATCTGTCAATCTTATTAGGGCTCGAGCACTGAACGGTGCGAAGGCCCTCTTGTATTTGTAGTGATTATTATTATTATTATCATTATCATTATTATTATTATCATCATCATTATTATTATTATTATTATTCCGAAACAAACGCATTTTTGACAGCCGTTTTGACGACCTTTCAGAAACTCATGAAATTTTGCACATTTATCAGGACTGCTGAAAAATTTGATATTGAAAATGGCTGGACTGCGCCCCCTAGAAAATTAGGAAAATTGAGCACCTCAACCCAGATTGTCATAGAAGTAAGATGCGACACATCCTTCGCCATGACATACGATGCTGTTTTCCAGGGAGAGGGGGTGGCTCTACAGCCACGAAACTTGACACACATGTCTAGAGTGATGTTATCCTTTGTAGTTCATTTGAATGGGTGTGGCAAAATGGCTCAACAGCGACCCCTTGAAAATTTCAAAGTTGAAGCCCCGCCTACCAGATTAACGTAGAAAAATGAAATTCACAAGGCACATGTATAATGTCAAGATGCACAAAAAAGCCTCTTGGAGCCATATCAAGCTCCTACAGTCCAAGTCCTACAGGAAGTCCGCCATCTCTAAAAAACTGGTCAATTTTCGCCTTTTCTTGGCCATTTCGCATACCTTGTGTTTTAACAAACTCCTCCTACAATTCATCGTAGGGACTCCAAAATCAGTATGTGTCATCTAGACTAGTGTATGATCAAAAGTTATCAAAAGATTTAGTGTACATTGAAGCGCTTGGCCGTGGTGTGGCCTTTAGTTTTGATGTTTCGTCATTACAGAGGAAATTGCTATAACTTTAGTGTACATGGTGGGATCTGCCTGAAACTTTACAGGTTTGATAACAGTCCAGGCCTGAGCACATCTACATTACAATATTCAATCAGTGATGCAAACTGGCTCCATAGCGCCCCCATAACACAGTACAGGAAAGCAGCCCCAGCAGCAGGCAAATGAGTGGACAAAGGAAGTGATGTTTCTCTCCTTGCTCTGTCTGAAAGTAGCCCGACTGTGAAAACATCTACATGCCTGTGACAAAGGCTCTTCGACTGTGCCCGATGTTCACCGGGTTGCGAGGTCCCGATCATCGCTGCTTGCAGCTTTTATTCTATTTTGGTATTTTTTGCATTAAGATTAGTTTTTCAATGTCAATCATAAGATTTTTTTCTTCATGTCTTTACAATGTAAGTTTTTTTTCAATGCCACCGGTTCTCAGTTTCAACTTTGTCTTTTTCAGTTTCAACTTTTTCTGTTTCAGTTTCAACTTATTGTCACCGTTTTGATGTCAGTACCCAGCATGCCTTACGATGCGACGTGTGTGTTTACATGTGAGGTATTTATTCCGTTTGGTTTCTCAAATGCCGCGATCTCCACAAAGCATTAGCTGAAGTCAGTAGCAGCGTGCTAGGTTCGACCTACTTGCCGGAGTAGTAAACTAGGCGTCATTACATAGGATTACATAGGATTCTACTGGCGTGAGTGACTGTTTTCCAGTTATTAGTTTTACCCCAGTTTGCATCACAAGCAAAAAGGAAGGTGGTCCTCAGAATTTTTTTAAAAATCAGATGTGAGCCTTAAGCTACTAAAGACCTTTGATTGTTTTATTGAATAATCAATACATTTGTATGTTTTTGTTTATGTGAAATATATAATCCTAATTAGATATTCACTCATTTGTGTAAAGTAAAGTCATTTTAGGGATCAAACTAGGGAGGGATTTTGCGGCTCCAGGTGGGTTTTATATGGTGAGAAATGGGCTAAAATGGCTGAAGCTTGCTGAACCCTTGTCTAGCAGAACCTAGAAAATGAAGCAAGACAGGATTGAGCTGAGAGCTTGTTGAAAGCATTTTCCCACACCTGCACTGAGCTTGAGTTGAGCTTAATATTACCACACCAATCTGATCATCCACATCCACAGACATTAAGTAAAATACAAAATTAGGACCACTAGATCCTGGAAAACATGTTAGATCAGATCATTTATTTCTGTTGACATAGTTAATTAATTCAAAGTTAATCTATTTAAAACAACAACAAAAAACAAGGTATGAGCCAAACCATGGATTTGGAGAATTGTTATACCCCTAATAAATAGTGGTATTTATAAATCCTAACCATAGCGCCATTTTCTCATAACATGGCTTGAGACAACGAGTGTTAGAGTTTAAAGCGCTTCTTTCATGGTGACTTGACTTGACTTAATTGGCCTGTCTTGTTTGATGTTTAGCAGTGAATTGACTTTGCTTACTTGAGTCTTAAACACAGTGACTTAGGATTTGCTTCAGCTTTTAAGGTTAAGACTTGAGACTAGCTTGTGACTTGCACATGTGTACCTCTCACATCTGTTATTTGTGAACATGAACTACTTCCTCCCAAAGCAACAAACCAGAGACATGAGACCCCAGAATGAAGTGGAGCTGCTTCATAGACAATGAATGTGAAACTAATTTCATAGTCATTTTTAAAATACCCAAGTAAGCTTTATTCTTGTCTTGCCTTTCATATCTGAAAAACAAGTTGTACCTGTACATAACTGGTATATGACAATGTCCACAGTGAAACATTATAATGGACAATGAATGAATGGGATAAATTACTGCATTTTACTGTCATTTTGTTGAGTTTCTCTCCTCTCTTCTTTTTCACCACAGACGGGGCTGAGCGATCCTTGGAGGAGAGACTTCAGTGAAGCATGTGAAATACGTGAGTTGATAACAACTACAGTCATTGCATTACTGCAATTAAATCTCTGTGAGTAAAAGGCCAATAAGAGTAATTTAATTCATGCAAAAGATGGGTAGACAATATTTGGGGCTTTTAAAACAATATGGTAGAGATTCATTTGTCTCCATAGCTGCGTTCTCACTGAGAGAACGCCGCTCTGACGGTTTCAGAACAGGAGCTAGAGTAAAGTCCAGGACCGGGAACCCAAGCGCACACCCTTGTGTCTCTGAGCCTAACAAACTTACAGAAAGAACACAGTTCTAACTGTTTCAGAACTGAACGGGTGTGAAAAGCAAGAGTTGTGACCCAAACACATGCGCTTGTCTCTCTGATCCTTACTAATTCACAGAAAAGACGCGTTCTAGCACTTTCAGAACATGAGCTGGTGAAAAAATCATGAGCAGGTGACCAAAAAAATACACTTGTCTCTCTGAGCCTAACTAACTTGCAGAAAGAATGCAGTTCTAACTGTTTCAGAACATGAGACGGTGTGAAAAGCAAGAGTTGTGACCCAAACACATGCGCTTGTCTCTCTGAGCCTCACTAATTCACAGAGAGGACGCTCTTTTGAAAATTTCAACACCGGAGCCAGTGTAAAAAGCATGAGCAGGCGACAAAACACATACACTTATCTCTCTGTGCCTAAATAACTGGCCAAGAGAATGCCTTTCTGATACTTTCAGAACTGGAGCCGGTGTAAAATGCAGGTGCAGACAACCAAACACACACGCTTGTCTCTCTGAGCCTTACTAATTTGCAGAAAAAACGCAGTTCTAACTGTTTCAGAAATGAGCGGGTGTAAAAAGCAAGGGTTGTGACCCAAACACATACGCCTGTCTCTCTGATCCTTACTAATTCACAGAGAAGACGCGTTCGAACACTTTCAGAACATGAGCTGGTGAAAAAATCATGAGCAGGCGACCAGAAAAATACACTTGTCTCTCTGAGCCTAACTAACTTGCAGAAAGAACGCAGTTCTAACTGTTTCAGAACATGAGCCTGTGTGAAAAGCAAGAGTTGTGACTCAAACACATGCGCTTATCTCTCTGAGCCTTATTAATTCACAGGGAGGACGCTCTTTTGACCGTTTAAATACCGGAGCCAGTGTAAAAAGCATGAGCAGGCGACCAAACACATACTCTTGTCTCTCTGTGACTAAATAACTGGCCAAGAGAATTTCAGAACAGGAGCCGGTGTAAAATGCAGGTGCGGAAAAAAACATATACGCTTGTCTCTCTGAGCCTAACTAAATTGCAGAAAGAACGCAGTTTCACAACATTATCCGGTGTGAAAAGCAAGAGTTGTGACCCAAACACATGCGCTTGTCTCTCTGAGCCTCACTAATTCACAGAGAGGACGCTCTTTTGAAAATTTCAACACCGGAGCCAGTGTAAAAAGCATGAGCAGGCGACAAAACACATACACTTATCTCTCTGTGCCTAAATAACTGGCCAAGAGAATGCCTTTCTGATACTTTCAGAACTGGAGCCGGTGTAAAATGCAGGTGCAGACAACCAAACACACACGCTTGTCTCTCTGAGCCTTACTAATTTGCAGAAAAAACGCAGTTCTAACTGTTTCAGAAATGAGCGGGTGTAAAAAGCAAGGGTTGTGACCCAAACACATACGCCTGTCTCTCTGATCCTTACTAATTCACAGAGAAGACGCGTTCGAACACTTTCAGAACATGAGCTGGTGAAAAAATCATGAGCAGGCGACCAGAAAAATACACTTGTCTCTCTGAGCCTAACTAACTTGCAGAAAGAACGCAGTTCTAACTGTTTCAG
This sequence comes from Euthynnus affinis, assembly GCA_029490765.1. Lineage (NCBI taxonomy): Eukaryota > Metazoa > Chordata > Actinopteri > Scombriformes > Scombridae > Euthynnus > Euthynnus affinis. The sequence goes on along the minus strand of CM055861.1, from coordinate 209,001 downwards.
AACATGAGCCTGTGTGAAAAGCAAAAGTTGTGACTCAAACACATGCGCTTATCTCTCTGAGCCTTATTAATTCACAGGGAGGACGCTCTTTTGACCGTTTAAATACCGGAGCCAGTGTAAAAAGCATGAGCAGGCGACCAAACACATACTCTTGTCTCTCTGTGACTAAATAACTGGCCAAGAGAATTTCAGAACAGGAGCCGGTGTAAAATGCAGGTGCGGAAAAAAACATATACGCTTGTCTCTCTGAGCCTAACTAAATTGCAGAAAGAACGCAGTTTCACAACATTATCCGGTGTGAAAAGCAAGAGTTGTGACCCAAACACATGCGCTTGTCTCTCTGAGCCTAACTAAATTGCAGAAAGAACGCAGTTTCACAACATTATCCGGTGTAAAAAGCAAGGGTTGTGACCCAAACACATACGCTTGTCTCTCTGTCCCTAAATAACTGGCCAAGAGAATGCCTTTCTGATAGTTTCAGAACAGTAGCTGGTGTAAAATGCAGGTGTAGACAACCAAACACACACGCTTGTCTCTCTGAGCCTAACTAACTTGCAGAAAAAACGCAGTTCTAACTGTTTCAGAACACGAGCCGGTGTGAAAAGCAAGAGTTATGACCAAAACACTTGTCTCTCTGAGCCTTACTAATTCACAGAGAGGACACTCTTTTGAAAGTTTCAATACAGGCGCCAGTGTGAAACACATGAGCAGGCGACAAAACACAGACGCTTATCTCTCTGTGCCTAAGTAACTGACCAAGACAATGCCTTTCTGATACTTTCAGAACAGTAGCTGGTGTAAAATGCAGGTGCAGACAACCAAACACACACGCTTGTCTCTCTGAGCCTAACTAACTTGCAGAAAAAACGCAGTTCTAACTGTTTCAGAACTGAGCCGGTGTGAAAAGCAAGAGTTGTGACCCAAACACATGCGCTTGTCTCTCTGAGCCTAACTAATTTGTAGAAAGAACGCATTTCTAACTGTTTCAGAACTGAGCGGGTGTAAAAAGCAAGGATTGTGACCCAAACACATACGCCTGTCTCTCTGATCCTTACTAATTCACAGAGAAGACGCGTTCTCACACTTTCAGAACATGAGCTGGTGTAAAAATCATGAGCAGGCGACCAAAAAAATACGCTTGTCTATCTGAGCCAGACTAACTTGCAGAAAGAACGCAGTTCTAACTGTTTCAGAACATGAGCCTGTGTGAAAAGCAAGAGTTGTGACCCAAACACATGCGCTTGTCTCTCTGAGCATCACTAATTCACAGAGAGGACGCTTTTTTGAAAGTTTCAATACCGGAGCCAGTGTAAAATGCATGAGCAGGTGACCAAACACATACAAGCGTATGTGTTTTGGTCACCTGGTCTCTCTGTACCTAAATAACTGGCCAAGAGAATTTCAGAACAGGAGCGGGTGTAAAATGCAGGTGCGGACAAAAAAACATATACGCTTGTCTCTCTGAGCCTAACTAAATTGCAGAAAGAACGCAGTTTCACAACATGAGCCGGTGTGAAAATCAAGAGTTGTGACCCAAACACTCTTTTGAAAGTTTCGATACTGGAGCCAGTGTAAAAAGCATGAGCAGGCGACAAAACACATACGCTTATATCTCTGTGCCTAAGTAACTGACCAAACAATGCCTTTCTGATACTTTAAGAACAGGAGCTGGTGTAAAATGCAGGTGCGGATAACCAAAAACGTACGCATGTCTCTGTGAGCCTAACTAACTTGCAGAAAGTGTAATGTTTCAGAACATGAGCCGTGTGAAAAGCAAGAGTTGTGACTCAAACACATGCGCTTGTCTCTCTGAGCCTTATTGATTCACAGGGAGGACGCTCTTTTGACAGTTTCAATACTGGAGCCAGTGTAAAAAGTATGAGCAGGCGACCAAGCACATACGCTTATCTCTCTGTGCCTAAATAACAGGCCAATAGAATGCCTTTCTGAAACTTTCAGAACAGGAGCCGGTGTAAAATGCAGGTGCAGACAACCAAACATATACGCTTGTCTCTCTGAGCCTCACTAATTCACAGAGAGGACGAGTTCTTACAGTTCCAGAACATGAGCCCACCGGCATGAGCAGGCGACCAAATACATACACTTGTCTCTCAGAGCCTACTTAATGTTAGAAAAAGACTTTCGTTTCTGTGCGTTTCAGATGCCAAACAGGTGAAAATAAGAAAAAACAATCTTTTAATTACACACACCTGTTTTTTTGCCTGTTTTGATCATAACTCGCTTGGAAATGGCTATTCTCAATGTTTTATGTGAGATTCTAATAGAAAAAGAAGAAAGACTTATGATAATACATATGCTTCAGTTTTGAGTCTAACTTGCCCTGAACAGTCGTTTCTGAGCGTTTCAGACGCTAAACAGGTCCAAATAAGCCAAAACAAGCTTATCATGACACACACTTGTCTTTTTGCCTGTTTTGATAATAATTGGTTTGGAAATGGCTATTCTCAACGTTTTATGTGAGATTCTAATAGGAAAAGCAGAAAAACTTATACAAACACATATATTGAATTTTTGAGTCTAACTTGCCCTGAACAGTCGTTTCTGAGCGTTTCAGACGCTAAACAGGTCTAAATAAGCCAAAACAAGCTTATCATGACACACACTTGTCTTTTTGCCTGTTTTGATAATAATTGGTTTGGAAATGGCTATTCTCAACGTTTTATGTGAGATTCTAATAGGAAAAGCAGAAAAACTTATACAAACACATATATTGAAATTTTGAGTCTAACTTGCCCTGAACAGTCGTTTCTGAGCGTTTCAGACGCTAAACAGGTCTAAATAAGCCAAAACAAGCTTATCATGACACACACTTGTCTTTTTGCCTGTTTTGATAATAATTGGTTTGGAAATGGCTATTCTCAACGTTTTATGTGAGATTCTAATAGGAAAAGCAGAAAAACTTATACAAACACATATATTGAATTTTTGAGTCTAACTTGCCCTGAACAGTCGTTTCTGAGCGTTTCAGACGCTAAACAGTTGAAAATAAGCCAAAACAAGCTTTTCATGACACACACTTGTCTTTTTGCCTGTTTTGATCATAACTCGCTTGGAAATGGCTATTCTCAACGTTTTATGTGAGATTCTAATACAAAATGAAGAAAAACTTATACAAACACATATATTGCATTTTTGAGTCTAACTTGCCCTGAACAGTCGTTTCTGAGTGTTTCAGACGCTAAACAGTTGAAAAAAAGCCAAAACAAGCTTTTCATGACACACACTTGTCTTTTTGCCTGCTTTGATCATAATTCGCTTGGAAATGGCTATTCTCAACGTTTTATGTGAGATTCTAATAGAAAAAGCAGAAAAACTTATAAAAACACATATATTGAATTTTTGAGTCTAACTTGCCCTGAACAGTCGTTTCTGAGCGTTTCAGACGCTAAACAGTTGAAAACAAGCCAAAACAAGCTTTTCATGACACACACTTGTCTTTTTGCCTGTTTTGATCATAATTGGCTTGGAAATGGCTATTCTCAACGTTTTATGTGAGATTCTAATACAAAATGAAGAAAAACTTATACAAACACATATATTGCATTTTTGAGTCTAACTTGCCCTGAACAGTCGTTTCTGAGTGTTTCAGACGCTAAACAGTTGAAAACAAGCCAAAACAAGCTTTTCATGACACACACTTGTCTTTTTGCCTGTTTTGATCATAATTGGCTTGGAAATGGCTATTCTCAACGTTTTATGTGAGATTCTAATAGAAAAAGCAGAAAAACTCATAAAAACACATATATTGAATTTTTGAGTCTAACTTGCCCTGAACAGTCGTTTCTGAGCGTTTCAGACGCTAAACAGGTCTAAATAAGCCAAAACAAGCTTATCATGACACACACTTGTCTTTTTGCCTGTTTTGATAATAATTGGTTTGGAAATGGCTATTCTCAACGTTTTATGTGAGATTCTAATAGGAAAAGCAGAAAAACTTATAAAAACACATATATTGAATTTTTGAGTCTAACTTGCCCTGAACAGTCGTTTCTGAGCGTTTCAGACGCTAAACAGTTGAAAACAAGCCAAAACAAGCTTTTCATGACACACACTTGTCTTTTTGCCTGTTTTGATCATAATTGGCTTGGAAATGGCTATTCTCAACGTTTTATGTGAGATTCTAATAGAAAAAGAAGAAAAACTTATACAAACACATATATTGAATTTTTGAGTCTAACTCGCACTGAACAGTCGTTTCTCAGTGTTTCAGACGACAAACAGGTGAAAATAAGCAAAAACAAGCTTTTCATTACACACACTTGTCTTTTTGCCTGTTTTGATCATAACTCGCTTGGAAATGGCTAGTTTCATAAGAATTTCTGATTTAAAGAAAGAAGAAAACGTTATTAAAAAAATACACATACTTCAAGATTTTATGTGATCCTTCAATGATATCCATCCAAATATCATACCATTATATACATAATGGATCAATTCAGAGGTTGAAATTTTGGGGCCTTTATGTCACAACGTCACACAAAGAAGTGTATATCTCTGCTTCTGAATATACTATTTTTCTATAACTTCTTTCACATACAATCATCAGATATGACTTGTTCTGAATGTATATGTGCATTTTGGGGGCACCCTTATGCCAAAATCACCTCTTTTTGTAATCCATTATCATTTGATTTCCTGCATATTCAAATTATATATAATGAAAAGCATGCATATCAGCACAGATTGCAGTGTTTCCCCTAGGTTGACTGACCTGGCCCTGGCTGGGGAGGTCGATTAGCACATTTCTCTGTTCTCTGTTTAGCATCTTCAGGCTCAATGCCTATAGCAAGAGCAGTTGGGGAAACAGACATTACTTTTCTTGGTCTTGACAAGCTGCAGCATTTATTAACTTACACTGTACATTTACTACCAGATTGTTACAGCTTACTGCTAACCTTTTCTTCTGCTCCGCTTGCATTCACCATCACTTTTCTGATGCTCGCTCTATCGCTTATCGCCATGGATGTATAAAAAGAACTGGATACAAGAAGAGTGCCAGGCTTTGAAGCAAATTTGACATAGTGGCCAAAGTGCGTAATCACATGATGCACACTGGCCCAAAAATTCTTTTTCTCAAAGACTTGTGAAAAAGACGTGGTACTTTTTTTTTAGAATCACAACCCCCGCGAGTCACTATCAGGATTTGAGCCATTTGGTCGATCGCATTTCAAAAGCCTAGAAGAACCACAACCATTGAATTGTTTCATCACCATTAAAGTTAGCTAAACCATTCTCATGAGTATATTGGCTCAAAGCATTCAGAACAAAAATGTGTGAAACTATGGACTCTTGTTCCAAGTTCCTGCCCATGCCTTTTTGCCTCCCAAATGCCACACACATTTGAATAGCAATTTCAGCATTTGGTTAGTATTAATTCTTTTACAATTTGATTCATCTTTGACTCCTGGAATGATGTCCAACAGCTCTAATTCAAACAGCTGCACACAACACTGGTTGATATCACTGTGGCTAGCTAGCAAACATTAGCTAACTGCAAGCTAACATAAAGAGTGACCTAAGCAGTAAAAATGGAGACTATATATAAACTATATGAATATAAATTATATTTTGTCATCATAGATACTACACATATGTCTCAGGGGCAATTTATACTCATTTTAGATGCAAATACACCCACTTTGAGTGAAAAATTGGTCAAAAAAATTAGGTTTGTATGGGGCTATCGGAAATAAAATTTGGCATTGAAATCAAACCCTGCAATTAAAAAAAAAAAAGTGTATTATCATTGAAAAAAGTTCCACTGAAAAATAAAACGCTCTAAAAATTTTAATTAAAATTACAATCTGTCAATCTTATTAGGGCTCGAGCACTGAACGGTGCGAAGGCCCTCTTGTATTTGTAGTGATTATTATTATTATTATCATTATCATTATTATTATTATCATCATCATTATTATTATTATTATTATTATTCCGAAACAAACGCATTTTTGACAGCCGTTTTGACGACCTTTCAGAAACTCATGAAATTTTGCACATTTATCAGGACTGCTGAAAAATTTGATATTGAAAATGGCTGGACTGCGCCCCCTAGAAAATTAGGAAAATTGAGCACCTCAACCCAGATTGTCATAGAAGTAAGATGCGACACATCCTTCGCCATGACATACGATGCTGTTTTCCAGGGAGAGGGGGTGGCTCTACAGCCACGAAACTTGACACACATGTCTAGAGTGATGTTATCCTTTGTAGTTCATTTGAATGGGTGTGGCAAAATGGCTCAACAGCGACCCCTTGAAAATTTCAAAGTTGAAGCCCCGCCTACCAGATTAACGTAGAAAAATGAAATTCACAAGGCACATGTATAATGTCAAGATGCACAAAAAAGCCTCTTGGAGCCATATCAAGCTCCTACAGTCCAAGTCCTACAGGAAGTCCGCCATCTCTAAAAAACTGGTCAATTTTCGCCTTTTCTTGGCCATTTCGCATACCTTGTGTTTTAACAAACTCCTCCTACAATTCATCGTAGGGACTCCAAAATCAGTATGTGTCATCTAGACTAGTGTATGATCAAAAGTTATCAAAAGATTTAGTGTACATTGAAGCGCTTGGCCGTGGTGTGGCCTTTAGTTTTGATGTTTCGTCATTACAGAGGAAATTACTATAACTTTAGTGTACATGGTGGGATCTGCCTGAAACTTTACAGGTTTGATAACAGTCCAGGCCTGAGCACATCTACATTACAATATTCAATCAGTGATGCAAACTGGCTCCATAGCGCCCCCATAACACAGTACAGGAAAGCAGCCCCAGCAGCAGGCAAATGAGTGGACAAAGGAAGTGATGTTTCTCTCCTTGCTCTGTCTGAAAGTAGCCCGACTGTGAAAACATCTACATGCCTGTGACAAAGGCTCTTCGACTGTGCCCGATGTTCACCGGGTTGCGAGGTCCCGATCATCGCTGCTTGCAGCTTTTATTCTATTTTGGTATTTTTTGCATTAAGATTAGTTTTTCAATGTCAATCATAAGATTTTTTTCTTCATGTCTTTACAATGTAAGTTTTTTTTCAATGCCACCGGTTCTCAGTTTCAACTTTGTCTTTTTCAGTTTCAACTTTTTCTGTTTCAGTTTCAACTTATTGTCACCGTTTTGATGTCAGTACCCAGCATGCCTTACGATGCGACGTGTGTGTTTACATGTGAGGTATTTATTCCGTTTGGTTTCTCAAATGCCGCGATCTCCACAAAGCATTAGCTGAAGTCAGTAGCAGCGTGCTAGGTTCGACCTACTTGCCGGAGTAGTAAACTAGGCGTCATTACATAGGATTACATAGGATTCTACTGGCGTGAGTGACTATTTTCCAGTTATTAGTTTTACCCCAGTTTGCATCACAAGCAAAAAGGAAGGTGGTCCTCAGAATTTTTTTAAAAATCAGATGTGAGCCTTAAGCTACTAAAGACCTTTGATTGTTTTATTGAATAATCAATACATTTGTATGTTTTTGTTTATGTGAAATATGTAATCCTAATTAGATATTCACTCATTTGTGTAAAGTAAAGTCATTTTAGGGATCAAACTAGGGAGGGATTTTGCGGCTCCAGGTGGGTTTTATATGGTGAGAAATGGGCTAAAATGGCTGAAGCTTGCTGAACCCTTGTCTAGCAGAACCTAGAAAATGAAGCAAGACAGGATTGAGCTGAGAGCTTGTTGAAAGCATTTTCCCACACCTGCACTGAGCTTGAGTTGAGCTTAATATTACCACACCAATCTGATCATCCACATCCACAGACATTAAGTAAAATACAAAATTAGGAACACTAGATCCTGGAAAACATGTTAGATCAGATCATTTATTTCTGTTGACATAGTTAATTAATTCAAAGTTAATCTATTTAAAACAACAACAAAAAACAAGGTATGAGCCAAACCATGGATTTGGAGAATTGTTATACCCCTAATAAATAGTGGTATTTATGACTCCTAACCATAGCCTATAGAGTGCCATTTTCTCATGACATGGCTTGAGACAACGAGTGTTAGAGTTTAAAGCGCTTCTTTCATGGTGACTTGACTTGACTTAATTGGCCTGTCTTGTTTGATGTTTAGCAGTGAATTGACTTTGCTTACTTGAGTCTTAAACACAGTGACTTAGGATTTGCTTCAGCTTTTAAGGTTAAGACTTGAGACTAGCTTGTGACTTGCACATGTGTACCTCTCACATCTGTTATTTGTGAACATGAACTACTTCCTCCCAAAGCAACAAACCAGAGACATGAGACCCCAGAATGAAGTGGAGCTGCTTCATAGACAATGAATGTGAAACTAATTTCATAGTCATTTTTAAAATACCCAAGTAAGCTTTATTCTTGTCTTGCCTTTCATATCTGAAAAACAAGTTGTACCTGTACATAACTGGTATATGACAATGTCCACAGTGAAACATTATAATGGACAATGAATGAATGGGATAAATTACTGCATTTTACTGTCATTTTGTTGAGTTTCTCTCCTCTCTTCTTTTTCACCGCATGGGTAGACAATATTTGGGGCTTTTAAAACAATATGGTAGAGATTCATTTGTCTCCATAGCTGCGTTCTCACTGAGAGAACGCCGCTCTGACGGTTTCAGAACAGGAGCTAGAGTAAAGTCCAGGACCGGGAACCCAAGCACACACCCTTGTGTCTCTGAGCCTAACTAACTTACAGAAAGAACACAGTTCTAACTGTTTCAGAACTGAACGGGTGTGAAAAGCAAGAGTTGTGACCCAAACACATACGCTTGTCTCTCTGATCCTTACTAATTCACAGAAAAGACGCGTTCTAACACTTTCAGAACATGAGCTGGTGAAAAAATCATGAGCAGGCGACCAAAAAAATACACTTGTCTCTCTGAGCCTAACTAACTTGCAGAAAGAATGCAGTTCTAACTGTTTCAGAACATGAGACGGTGTGAAAAGCAAGAGTTGTGACCCAAACACATGCGCTTGTCTCTCTGAGCCTTACTAATTCACAGAGAGGACGCTCTTTTGAAAGTTTCAATACCGGAGCCAGTGTAAAAAGCATAAGCAGGCGACAAAACACATACACTTATCTCTCTGTGCCTAAATAACTGGCCAAGAGAATGCCTTTCTGATACTTTCAGAACTGGAGCCGGTGTAAAATGCAGATGCAGACAACCAAACACACACGCTTGTCTCTCTGAGCCTTACTAATTTGCAGAAAAAACGCAGTTCTAACTGTTTCAGAAATGAGCGGGTGTAAAAAGCAAGGGTTGTGACCCAAACACATACGCCTGTCTCTCTGATCCTTACTAATTCACAGAGAAGACGCGTTCGAACACTTTCAGAACATGAGCTGGTGAAAAAATCATGAGCAGGCGACCAGAAAAATACACTTGTCTCTCTGAGCCTAACTAACTTGCAGAAAGAACGCAGTTCTAACTGTTTCAGAACATGAGCCGGTGTGAAAAGCAAGAGTTGTGTCCCAAACACATACGCTTGTCTCTCTGAGCCTTACTAATTCACAGAGAGGACGCTCTTTTGACAGTTTCAATACCGGAGCCAGTGTAAAAAGCAGGAGCAGGCGACATAGCACATATGCTTGTCTCTCTGAGCCTGGCTAACTAACTGGCCAAGAGAATGTCTTTCTGACAGTTTCAGAACAGGAAGCGGTGTAAAATGCAGGTGTGGACAACCAAAAACATACGCTTTTCTCTCTGAGCCTAACTAACTTGCAGAAAAAACGCAGTCCTAACTGTTTCAGAACTGAGCGGGTGTAAAAAGCAAGGGTTGTGACCCAAACACATACGCTTGTCTCTCTGATCCTTACTAATTCACAGAAAAGACGCGTTCTCAGACTTTCAGAACATGAGCTGGTGTAAAAATCATGAGCAGGCGACCAAAAAAATACGCTTGTCTCTCTGAGCCAGACTAACTTGCAGAAAAAACGCAGTCCTAACTGTTTCAGAACATGAGCCTGTGTGAAAAGCAAGAGTTGTGACTCAAACACATGCGCTTATCTCTCTGAGCCTTATTAATTCACAGGGAGGACGCTCTTTTGACCGTTTAAATACCGGAGCCAGTGTAAAAAGCATGAGCAGGCGACCAAACACATACTCTTGTCTCTCTGTGACTAAATAACTGGCCAAGAGAATTTCAGAACAGGAGCCGGTGTAAAATGCAGGTGCGGAAAAAAACATATACGCTTGTCTCTCTGAGCCTAACTAAATTGCAGAAAGAACGCAGTTTCACAACATTATCCGGTGTGAAAAGCAAGAGTTGTGACCCAAACACATGCGCTTGTCTCTCTTAGCCTAACTAATTTGTAGAAAGAATGCAGTTCTAACTGTTTCAGAACTTAGCGGGTGTAAAAAGCAAGGGTTGTGACCCAAACACATACGCTTGTCTCTCTGTCCCTAAATAACTGGCCAAGAGAATGCCTTTCTGATAGTTTCAGAACAGTAGCTGGTGTAAAATGCAGGTGTAGACAACCAAACACACACGCTTGTCTCTCTGAGCCTAACTAACTTGCAGAAAAAACGCAGTTCTAACTGTTTCAGAACACGAGCCGGTGTGAAAAGCAAGAGTTATGACCAAAACACTTGTCTCTCTGAGCCTTACTAATTCACAGAGAGGACACTCTTTTGAAAGTTTCAATACAGGCGCCAGTGTGAAACACATGAGCAGGCGACAAAACACAGACGCTTATCTCTCTGTGCCTAAGTAACTGACCAAGACAATGCCTTTCTGATACTTTCAGAACAGTAGCTGGTGTAAAATGCAGGTGCAGACAACCAAACACACACGCTTGTCTCTCTGAGCCTAACTAACTTGCAGAAAAAACGCAGTTCTAACTGTTTCAGAACTGAGCCGGTGTGAAAAGCAAGAGTTGTGACCCAAACACATGCGCTTGTCTCTCTGAGCCTAACTAATTTGTAGAAAGAACGCATTTCTAACTGTTTCAGAACTGAGCGGGTGTAAAAAGCAAGGATTGTGACCCAAACACATACGCCTGTCTCTCTGATCCTTACTAATTCACAGAGAAGACGCGTTCTCACACTTTCAGAACATGAGCTGGTGTAAAAATCATGAGCAGGCGACCAAAAAAATACGCTTGTCTATCTGAGCCAGACTAACTTGCAGAAAGAACGCAGTTCTAACTGTTTCAGAACATGAGCCTGTGTGAAAAGCAAGAGTTGTGACCCAAACACATGCGCTTGTCTCTCTGAGCATCACTAATTCACAGAGAGGACGCTTTTTTGAAAGTTTCAATACCGGAGCCAGTGTAAAATGCATGAGCAGGTGACCAAACACATACAAGCGTATGTGTTTTGGTCACCTGGTCTCTCTGTACCTAAATAACTGGCCAAGAGAATTTCAGAACAGGAGCGGGTGTAAAATGCAGGTGCGGACAAAAAAACATATACGCTTGTCTCTCTGAGCCTAACTAAATTGCAGAAAGAACGCAGTTTCACAACATGAGCCGGTGTGAAAATCAAGAGTTGTGACCCAAACACTCTTTTGAAAGTTTCGATACTGGAGCCAGTGTAAAAAGCATGAGCAGGCGACAAAACACATACGCTTATATCTCTGTGCCTAAGTAACTGACCAAACAATGCCTTTCTGATACTTTAAGAACAGGAGCTGGTGTAAAATGCAGGTGCGGATAACCAAAAACGTACGCATGTCTCTGTGAGCCTAACTAACTTGCAGAAAGTGTAATGTTTCAGAACATGAGCCGTGTGAAAAGCAAGAGTTGTGACTCAAACACATGCGCTTGTCTCTCTGAGCCTTATTGATTCACAGGGAGGACGCTCTTTTGACAGTTTCAATACTGGAGCCAGTGTAAAAAGTATGAGCAGGCGACCAAGCACATACGCTTATCTCTCTGTGCCTAAATAACTGGCCAATAGAATGCCTTTCTGAAACTTTCAGAACAGGAGCCGGTGTAAAATGCAGGTGCAGACAACCAAACATATACGCTTGTCTCTCTGAGCCTCACTAATTCACAGAGAGGACGAGTTCTTACAGTTCCAGAACATGAGCCCACCGGCATGAGCAGGCGACCAAATACATACACTTGTCTCTCAGAGCCTACTTAATGTTAGAAAAAGACTTTCGTTTCTGTGCGTTTCAGATGCCAAACAGGTGAAAATAAGAAAAAACAATCTTTTAATTACACACACCTGTTTTTTTGCCTGTTTTGATCATAACTCGCTTGGAAATGGCTATTCTCAACGTTTTATGTGAGATTCTAATAGAAAAAGAAGAAAGACTTATGATAATACATATGCTTCAGTTTTGAGTCTAACTTGCCCTGAACAGTCGTTTCTGAGCGTTTCAGACGCTAAACAGGTCCAAATAAGCCAAAACAAGCTTATCATGACACACACTTGTCTTTTTGCCTGTTTTGATAATAATTGGTTTGGAAATGGCTATTCTCAACGTTTTATGTGAGATTCTAATAGGAAAAGCAGAAAAACCTATACAAACACATATATTGAATTTTTGAGTCTAACTTGCCCTGAACAGTCGTTTCTGAGCGTTTCAGACGCTAAACAGTTGAAAAAAAGCCAAAACAAGCTTTTCATGACACACACTTGTCTTTTTGCCTGTTTTGATCATAATTCGCTTGGAAATGGCTATTCTCAACGTTTTATGTGAGATTCTAATAGAAAAAGCAGAAAAACTTATAAAAACACATATATTGATTTTTTGAGTCTAACTTGCCCTGAACAGTCGTTTCTGAGCGTTTCAGACGCTAAACAGGTCTAAATAAGCCAAAACAAGCTTATCATGACACACACTTGTCTTTTTGCCTGTTTTGATAATAATTGGTTTGGAAATGGCTATTCTCAACGTTTTATGTGAGATTCTAATAGGAAAAGCAGAAAAACTTATAAAAACACATATATTGATTTTTTGAGTCTAACTTGCCCTGAACAGTCGTTTCTGAGCGTTTCAGACGCTAAACAGGTCTAAATAAGCCAAAACAAGCTTATCATGACACACACTTGTCTTTTTGCCTGTTTTGATAATAATTGGTTTGGAAATGGCTATTTTCAACGTTTTATGTGAGATTCTAATAGAAAAAGCAGAAAAACTTATAAAAACACATATATTGATTTTTTGAGTCTAACTTGCCCTGAACAGTCGTTTCTGAGCGTTTCAGACGCTAAACAGGTCTAAATAAGCCAAAACAAGCTTATCATGACACACACTTGTCTTTTTGCCTGTTTTGATAATAATTGGTTTGGAAATGGCTATTCTCAACGTTTTATGTGAGATTCTAATAGGAAAAGCAGAAAAACTTATACAAACACATATATTGATTTTTTGAGTCTAACTTGCCCTGAACAGTCGTTTCTGAGCGTTTCAGACGCTAAACAGGTCTAAATAAGCCAAAACAAGCTTATCATGACACACACTTGTCTTTTTGCCTGTTTTGATAATAATTGGTTTGGAAATGGCTATTCTCAACGTTTTATGTGAGATTCTAATAGGAAAAGCAGAAAAACTTATACAAACACATATATTGAATTTTTGAGTCTAACTTGCCCTGAACAGTCGTTTCTGAGCGTTTCAGACGCTAAACAGTTGAAAATAAGCCAAAACAAGCTTTTCATGACACACACTTGTCTTTTTGCCTGTTTTGATCATAACTCGCTTGGAAATGGCTATTCTCAACGTTTTATGTGAGATTCTAATACAAAATGAAGAAAAACTTATACAAACACATATATTGCATTTTTGAGTCTAACTTGCCCTGAACAGTCGTTTCTGAGTGTTTCAGACGCTAAACAGTTGAAAATAAGCCAAAACAAGCTTTTCATGACACACACTTGTCTTTTTGCCTGCTTTGATCATAATTCGCTTGGAAATGGCTATTCTCAACGTTTTATGTGAGATTCTAATAGAAAAAGCAGAAAAACTTATAAAAACACATATATTGAATTTTTGAGTCTAACTTGCCCTGAACAGTCGTTTCTGAGCGTTTCAGACGCTAAACAGGTCCAAATAAGCCAAAACAAGCTTATCATGACACACACTTGTCTTTTTGCCTGTTTTGATCATAATTGGCTTGGAAATGGCTATTCTCAACGTTTTATGTGAGATTCTAATACAAAATGAAGAAAAACTTATACAAACACATATATTGCATTTTTGAGTCTAACTTGCCCTGAACAGTCGTTTCTGAGTGTTTCAGACGCTAAACAGTTGAAAACAAGCCAAAACAAGCTTTTCATGACACACACTTGTCTTTTTGCCTGCTTTGATCATAATTCGCTTGGAAATGGCTATTCTCAACGTTTTATGTGAGATTCTAATAGAAAAAGCAGAAAAACTTATAAAAACACATATGTTTCAATTTTTGAGTCTAACTTGCCCTGAACAGTCGTTTCTGAGCGTTTCAGACGCTAAACAGGTCTAAATAAGCCAAAACAAGCTTATCATGACACACACTTGTCTTTTTGCCTGTTTTGATAATAATTGGTTTGGAAATGGCTATTCTCAACGTTTTATGTGAGATTCTAATAGGAAAAGCAGAAAAACTTATACAGACACATATATTGAATTTTTGAGTCTAACTTGCCCTGAACAGTCGTTTCTGAGCGTTTCAGACGCTAAACAGTTGAAAACAAGCCAAAACAAGCTTTTCATTACACACACTTGTCTTTTTGCCTGTTTTGATCATAACTCGCTTGGAAATGGCTATTCTCAACGTTCTATAATAGAATCTGATATAAAAAGAAGAAAAACTTATAAAAACACATATGTTTCAATTTTGAGTCTATCTTGCCCTGAACAGTCGTTTCTGAGCGTTTCAGACGCTAAACAGGTGTAAATAAGCCAAAACAAGCTTTTCATGACACACACTTGTCTTTTTGCCTGTTTTGATCATAACTGGCTTGGAAATGGCTATTCTCAACGTTCTATAATAGAATCTGATATAAAAAGAAGAAAAACTTATAAAAACACATATGTTTCAATTTTGAGTCTATCTTGCCCTGAACAGTCGTTTCTGAGCGTTTCAGACGCTAAACAGGTGTAAATAAGCCAAAACAAGCTTTTCATGACACACACTTGTCTTTTTGCCTGTTTTGATCATAACTGGCTTGGAAATGGCTATTCTCAACGTTTTATGTGAGATTCTAATAGAAAAAGAAGAAAAACTTATACAAACACATATATTGCATTTTTGAGTCTAACTCGCACTAAACAGTCGTTTCTGAATGTTTCAGAGGACAAACATATGAAAATAAGCCAAAACAAGCTTTTAATTATACACACTTGTCTTTTTGCCTGTTTTGATCATAACTCGCTTGGAAATGGCTATTCTCAACGTTTTATGTGAGATTCTAATTGAAAAAGAAGAAAAACTTATAAAAACACATATATTGAATTTTTGAGTCTAACTTGCCCTGAACAGTCGTTTCTGAGCGTTTCAGACGCTAAACAGGTGTAAATAAGCCAAAACAAGCTTTTCATGACACACACTTGTCTTTTTACCTGTTTTGATCATATCTGGCTTGGAAATGGCTATTCTCAATGTTTTATGTGAGATTCTAATAGAAAAAGAAGAAAAACTTATACAAACACATATATTGCATTTTTGAGTCTAACTCGCACTAAACAGTCGTTTCTGAGTGTTTCAGACGCTAGACAGGTGAAAATAAGCAAGAACAAGCTTTTCATTACACACACTTGTCTTTTTGCCTGTTTTGATCATAACTCGCTTGGAAATGGCTATTCTCAACGTTCTATAATAGAATCTGATATAAAAAGAAGAAAAACTTATAAAAACACATATGCTTCAGTTTTGAGTCTAACTTGCCCTGAACAGTCGTTTCTATGCGTTTCAGACGCTAAACAGATGAAAATAAGCAAGAACAAGCTTTTCATTACACACACTTGTCTTTTTGCCTGTCTTGATCATAATTCGCTTGGAAATGGCTATTCTCAACGTTTTATGTGAGATTCTAATAGAAAAAGAAGAAAAACTTATAAAAACACATATATTGAATTTTTGAGTCTAACTCGCACTGAACAGTCGTTTCTCAGTGTTTCAGACGACAAACAGGTGAAAATAAGCAAAAACAAGCTTATCATGACACACACTTGTCTTTTTGCCTGTTTTGATCATAACTCGCTTGGAAATGGCTATTCTCAACGTTTTATGTGAGATTCTAATAGAAAAAGAAGAAAAACTTATAAAAACACATATATTGAATTTTTGAGTCTAACTTGCCCTGAACAGTCGTTTCTGAGCGTTTCAGACGCTAAACAGGTCTAAATAAGCCAAAACAAGCTTATCATGACACACACTTGTCTTTTTGCCTGTTTTGATAATAATTGGTTTGGAAATGGCTATTCTCAACGTTTTATGTGAGATTCTAATAGGAAAAGCAGAAAAACTTATACAAACACATATATTGAATTTTTGAGTCTAACTTGCCCTGAACAGTCGTTTCTGAGCGTTTCAGACGCTAAACAGTTGAAAAAAAGCCAAAACAAGCTTTTCATGACACACACTTGTCTTTTTGCCTGCTTTGATCATAATTCGCTTGGAAATGGCTATTCTCAACGTTTTATGTGAGATTCTAATAGAAAAAGCAGAAAAACTTATAAAAACACATATATTGAATTTTTGAGTCTAACTTGCCCTGAACAGTCGTTTCTGAGCGTTTCAGACGCTAAACAGTTGAAAACAAGCCAAAACAAACTTTTCATGACACACACTTGTCTTTTTGCCTGTTTTGATCATAATTGGCTTGGAAATGGCTATTCTCAACGTTTTATGTGAGATTCTAATAGAAAAAGCAGAAAAACTTATAAAAACACATATGTTTCAATTTTTGAGTCTAACTTGCCCTGAACAGTCGTTTCTGAGCGTTTCAGACGCTAAACAGGTCTAAATAAGCCAAAACAAGCTTATCATGACACACACTTGTCTTTTTGCCTGTTTTGATAATAATTGGTTTGGAAATGGCTATTCTCAACGTTTTATGTGAGATTCTAATAGGAAAAGCAGAAAAACTTATACAAACACATATATTGAATTTTTGAGTCTAACTTGCCCTGAACAGTCGTTTCTGAGCGTTTCAGACGCTAAACAGTTGAAAACAAGCCAAAACAAGCTTTTCATGACACACACTTGTCTTTTTGCCTGTTTTGATCATAATTGGCTTGGAAATGGCTATTCTCAACGTTTTATGTGAGATTCTAATAGAAAAAGAAGAAAAACTTATACAAACACATATATTGAATTTTTGAGTCTAACTCGCACTGAACAGTCGTTTCTCAGTGTTTCAGACGACAAACAGGTGAAAATAAGCAAAAACAAGCTTTTCATTACACACACTTGTCTTTTTGCCTGTTTTGATCATAACTCGCTTGGAAATGGCTAGTTTCATAAGAATTTCTGATTTAAAGAAAGAAGAAAACGTTATTAAAAAAATACACATACTTCAAGATTTTATGTGATCCTTCAATGATATCCATCCAAATATCATACCATTATATACATAATGGATCAATTCAGAGGTTGAAATTTTGGGGCCTTTATGTCACAACGTCACACAAGGAAGTTTATATCTCTGCTTCTGAATATACTATTTTCCTATAACTTCTTTCACATACAATCATCAGATATGACTTGTTCTGAATGTGTATGTGCATTTTGGGGGCACCCTTATGCCAAAATCACCTCTTTTTGTAATCCATTATCATTTGATTTCCTGCATATTCAAATTATATATAATGAAAAGCATGCATATCAGCATAGATTGCAGTGTTTCCCCTTGGTTGACTGACCTGGCCCTGGCTCGGGAGGTCGATTAGCACATTTCTCTGTTCTCTGTTTAGCATCTTCAGGCTCAATGCCTAGCAAGAGCAGCTGGGGAAACAGACATTACTTTTCTTGGTCTTGACAAGCTGCAGCATTTATTAACTGACACTGTACATTTACTACCAGATTGTTACAGCTTACTGCTAACCTTTTCTTCTGCTCCGCTTGCATTCACCATCACTTTTCTGATGCTCGCTCTATCGCTTATCGCCATGGATGTATAAAGAGAAGTGGATACAGGAAGAGTGCCAGGCTTTGAAGCAAATTTGACATAGTGGCCAAAGTGCGTAATCACATGATGCACACTGGCCCAAAAATTCTTTTTCTCAAAGACTTGTGAAAAAGACGTGGTACTTTTTTTTGAGAATCACAACCCCCGCGAGTCACTAACCCCCGCGAGTCACTATCAGGATTTGAGCCATTTGGTCGATCACATTTCAAAAGCCTAGAAGAACCACAACCATTGAATTGTTTCATCACCTTTAAAGTTAGCTAAACCATTCTCATGAGTATATTGGCTCAAAGCATTCAGAACAAAAATGTGTGAAACTATGGACTCTTGTTCC
Organism: Euthynnus affinis; assembly: GCA_029490765.1. Taxonomy (NCBI): domain Eukaryota; kingdom Metazoa; phylum Chordata; class Actinopteri; order Scombriformes; family Scombridae; genus Euthynnus; species Euthynnus affinis. The sequence continues at coordinate 190,606 of CM055861.1, read as the reverse complement.
AAGTTCCTGCCATGCCTTTTTGCCTCCCAAATGCAAATTCATCTTTGACTCCTAGAATGAGGTCCAACAGCTCTAATTCAAACAGCTGCACACAACACTGGTTGATATCACTGTGGCTAGCTAGCAAACATTAGCTAACTGCAAGCTAACATAAAGAGTGACCTAAGCAGTAAAAATGGAGACTATATATAAACTATATAAATATAAATTATATTTTGTCATCATAGATACTACACATATGTCTCAGATGCGTCTTAGATGTCTTAGATATGTCTTAGATGCAAATACACCCACTTTGAGTGAAAAATTTGTCAAAAAAATTAGGTTTGTATGGGGCTATCGGAAATAAAATTTGGCATTGAAATCAAACCCTGCAATTAAAAAAAAAAAGTGTATTATCATTGAAAAACGTTCCACTGAAAAATAAAACGCTCTAAAAATTTTAACTAAAATTACAATCTGTCAATCTTATTAGGGCTCGAGCACTGAACGGTGCGAAGGCCCTGTATTTGTAGTGATTATTATTATTATTATCATTATCATTATTATTATTATCATCATCATTATTATTATTATTATTCCGAAACAAACGCATTTTTGACAGCCGTTTTGACGACCTTTCGAAAACTCGTGAAATTTTGCACATTTGTCAGGACTGCTGAAAAATTTGATATTGAAAATGGCTGGACTGCGCCCCCTAGAAAATTAGGAAAATTGAGCACCTCAACCCAGATTGTCATAGAAGTAAGATGCGACACATCCTTCGCCATGACATACGATGCTGTTTTCCAGGGAGAGGGGATGGCTCTACAGCCACGAAACTTGACACACATGTCTAGAGTGATGTTAGCTAAAAATCCTTTGTAGTTCATTTGAATGGGTGTGGCAAAATGGCTCAACAGCGATCCCTTGAAAATTTCAAAGTTGAAGCCCCGCCTACCAGATTAACGTAGAAAAATGAAATTCACAAGGCACATGTCAAGATGCACAAAAAAGCCTCTTGGAGCCATATCAAGCTCCTACAGTCCAAGTCCTACAGGAAGTCCGTCATCTTGAAAAAACTGGTCAATTTTCGCCTTTTCTTGGCCATTTCGCATACCTTGTGTTTTAACAAACTCCTCCTACAGGATTCATCATAAGGACTCCAAAATCAGTGTGTGTCATCTAGACTAGTGTATGATCAAAAGTTATCAAAAGATTTAGTGTACATTGAAGCGCTTGGCCGTGGTGTGGCCTTTAGTTTTGATGTTTCGTCATTACAGAGGAAATTGCTATAACTTTAGTGTACATGGTGGGATCTGCCTGAAACTTTACAGGTTTGATAACAGTCCAGGCCTGAGCACATCTACATTACAATATTCAATCAGTGATGCAAACTGGCTCCATAGCGCCCCCATAAGTACAGTACAGGAAAGCAGCCCCAGCAGCAGGCAAATGAGTGGACAAAGGAAGTGATGTTTCTCTCCTTGCTCTGTCTGAAAGTAGCCCGACTGTGAAAACATCTACATGCCTGTGACAAAGGCTCTTCGACTGTGCCCGATGTTCACCGGGGTGCGAGGTCCCGATCATCGCTGCTTGCAGCTTTAATTCTATTTTGGTATTTTTTGCATTAAGATTAGTTTTTCAATGTCAATCATAAGATTTTTTTCTTCATGTCTTTACAATGTAAGTTTTTTTTCAATGCCACCGGTTCTCAGTTTCAACTTTGTCTTTTTCAGTTTCAACTTTTTCTGTTTCAGTTTCAACTTATTGTCACCGTTTTGATGTCAGTACCCAGCATGCCTTACGATGCGACGTGTGTGTTTACATGTGAGGTATTTATTCCGTTTGGTTTCTCAAATGCCGCGATCTCCACAAAGCATTAGCTGAAGTCAGTAGCAGCGTGCTAGGTTCGACCTACTTGCTGGAGTAGTAAACTAGGCTTCATTACATAGGATTACATAGGATTCTACTGGCGTGAGTGACTGTTTTCCAGTTATTAGTTTTACCCCAGTTTGCATCACAAGCAAAAAGTCTTTTATTTTTAGAGTGAACTGCCTCACAAATGTTGTGTAATTGCAATATTACACTTGACTATTGATTTGTCATGTTATGTTTTGTTTTGTTTATTTTTTCATTTATTTGGGAAGGTGGTCCTCAGAATTTTTTTAAAAATCAGATGTGAGCCTTAAGCTACTAAAGACCTTTGATTGTTTTATTGAATAATCAATAAATTTGTATGTTTTTGTTTATGTGAAATATGTAATCCTAATTAGATATTCACTCATTCGTGTAACGTAAAGTCATTTTAGGGATCAGACTAGGGAGGGACTTTGCGGCTCCAGGTGGGTTTTATATGGTGAGAAATGGGCTAAAATGGCTGAAGCTTGCTGAACCCTTGTCTAGCAGAACCTAGAAAATGAAGCAAGACAGGACTGAGCTGAGAGCTTGTTGAAAGCATTTTCCCACACCTGCACTGAGCTTGAGTTGAGCTTAATATTACCACACCAATCTGATCATCCACATCCACAGACATTAAGTAAAATACAAAATTAGGAACACTAGATCCTGGAAAACATGTTAGATCAGATCATTTATTTTTGTTGACATAGTTAATTAATTCAAAGTTAATCTATTTAAAACAACAACAAAAAACAAGGTATGAGCCAAACCATGGATTTGGAGAATTGTTATACCCCTAATAAATAGTGGTATTTATGACTCCTAACCATAGCCTATAGAGTGCCATTTTCTCATGACATGGCTTGAGACAACGAGTGTTAGAGTTTAAAGCGCTTCTTTCACGGTGACTTGACTTGACTTAATTGGCCTGTCTTGTTTGATGTTTAGCAGTGAATTGACTTTGCTTACTTGAGTCTTAAACACAGTGACTTAGGATTTGCTTCAGCTTTTAAGGTTAAGACTTGAGATTAGCTTGTGACTTGCACATGTGTACCTCTCACATCTGTTATTTGTGAACATGAACTACTTCCTCCCAAAGCCACAAACCAGAGGCATGAGATCCCAGAATGAAGTGGAGCTGCTTCATAGACAATGAATGTGAAACTAATTTCATAGTCATTTTTAAAATACCCAAGTAAGCTTTATTCTTGTCTTGCCTTTCATATCTGAAAAACAAGTTGTACCTGTACATAACTGGTATATGACAATGTCCACAGTGAAACATTATAATGGACAATGATATTGAATGGGATAAATTACTGCATTTTACTGTCATTTTGTTGAGTTTCTCTCCTCTCTTCTTTTTCACCACAGACGGGGCTGAGCGATCCTTGGAGGAGAGACTTCAGTGAAGCATGTGAAATACGTGAGTTGATAACAACTACAGTCATTGCATTACTGCAATTAAATCTCTGTGAGTAAAAGGCCAATAAGAGTAATTTAATTCATGCAAAAGATGGGTAGACAATATTTGGGGCTTTTAAAACAATATGGTAGAGATTCATTTGTCTCCATAGCTGCGTTCTCACTGAGAGAACGCCACTCTGACGGTTTCAGAACAGGAGCTAGAGTAAAGTCCAGGACCGGGAACCCAAGCACACACACTTGTGTCTCTGAGCCTAACTAACTTACAGAAAGAACACAGTTCTAAATGTTTCAGAACATGAGCTGGTGTGAAAAGCAAGAGTTGTGACCCAAACACATGCGCTTGTCTCTCTGAGCCTGACTAATTCACAGAGAGGACGCTCTTTTGAAAGTTTAAATACCGGAGCCAGTGTAAAAAGTATGAGCAGGCGACCAAACACATACGCTTATGTCTTGTTGCCTAAATAACTGGCCAAGAGAATGCCTTTCTGATACTTTCAGGACAAGAGCCGGTGTAAAATGCAGGTGCGGACAAACGTAAACATACGCTTCTCTCTCTGAGCCTAACTGACTTGCAGAAAGAACGCAGTTCTAACTTTTTCAGAACATGAGCCGGTGTGAAAAGCAAGAGTTGTGACCAAACACATGCGCTTGTCTCTCTGAGCCTTACTAATTCACAGAGAGGACGCTCTTTTGACAGTTTCAATACCGGAGCCAGTGTAAAAAGCAGGAGCAGACGACATAGCACATATGCTTGTCTCTCTGAGCCTGGCTAACTAACTGGCCAAGAGAGTGTCTTTGTGACAGTTTCAGAACAGGAGGCGGTGTAAAATGCAGGTGCGGACAACCAAAAACATACGCTTTTCTCTCTGAGCCTAACTAACTTGCAGAAAGAACGCAGTTCTAACTGTTTCAGAACACGAGCCGGTGTGAAAAGCAAGAGTTATGACCCAAACACTTGTCTCTCTGAGCCTTACTAATTCACAGAGAGGACACTCTTTTGAAAGTTTCAATACAGGTGCCAGTGTAAAACACATGAGCAGGCGACAAAACACAGACGCTTATCTCTCTGTGCCTCAGTAACTGACCAAGACAATGCCTTTCTGATACTTTCAGAACAGTAGCTGGTGTAAAATGCAGGTGCAGACAACCAAACACACACGCTTGTCTCTCTGAGCCTAACTAACTTGCAGAAAAAACGCAGTTCTAACTGTTTCAGAACTGAGCCGGTGTGAAAAGCAAGAGTTGTGACCCAAACACATACGCTTGTCTCTCTGTCCCTAAATAACTGGCCAAGAGAATGCCTTTCTGATAGTTTCAGAACAGTAGCTGGTGTAAAATGCAGGTGTAGACAACCAAACACACACGCTTGTCTCTCTGAGCCTAACTAACTTGCAGAAAAAACGCAGTTCTAACTGTTTCAGAACACGAGCCGGTGTGAAAAGCAAGAGTTATGACCAAAACACTTGTCTCTCTGAGCCTTACTAATTCACAGAGAGGACACTCTTTTGAAAGTTTCAATACAGGTGCCAGTGTAAAACACATGAGCAGGCGACAAAACACAGACGCTTATCTCTCTGTGCCTCAGTAACTGACCAAGACAATGCCTTTCTGATACTTTCAGAACAGTAGCTGGTGTAAAATGCAGGTGCAGACAACCAAACACACACGCTTGTCTCTCTGAGCCTAACTAACTTGCAGAAAAAACGCAGTTCTAACTGTTTCAGAACTGAGCCGGTGTAAAAAGCAAGAGTTGTGACCCAAACACATGCGCTTGTCTCTCTGAGCCTAACTAATTTGTAGAAAGAACGCATTTCTAACTGTTTCAGAACTGAGCGGGTGTAAAAAGCAAGGGTTGTGACCCAAACACATACGCCTGTCTCTCTGATCCTTACTAATTCACAGAGAAGACGCGTTCGAACACTTTCAGAACATGAGCTGGTGTAAAAATCATGAGCAGGCGACCAAAAAAATACGCTTGTCTCTCTGAGTCAGACTAACTTGCAGAAAGAATGCAGTTCTAACTGTTTCAGAACATGAGACGGTGTGAAAAGCAAGAGTTGTGACCCAAACACATGCGCTTGTCTCTCTGAGCATCACTAATTCACAGAGAGGACGCTCTTTTGAAAGTTTCAATACCGGAGCCAGTGTAAAATGCATGAGCAGGTGACCAAACACATACGCTTACCTCTCTGTACCTAAATAACTGGCCAAGAGAATTTCAGAACAGGAGCGGGTGTAAAATGCAGGTGCAAACAAACAAACATATACGCTTGTCTCTCTGAGCCTAACTAAATTGCAGAAAAAACGCATTTTCACAACATGAGCCGGTGTGAAAATCAAGAGTTGTGACCCAAACACATGCACTTGTCTCTCTGAGCCTTACTAATTCACAGAGAAGACGCTCTTTTGACAATTTCAATACCGGAGCCAGTGTAAAAAGCAGGAGCAGACGACATAGCACATACGCTTGTCTCTCTGAGCCTTACTAACTAACTGGCCAAGAGAATGTCTTTGTGACAGTTCCAGAACAGGAGGCGGTGTAAAATGCAGGTGTGGACAACCAAACACATACGCTTATCTCTCTGTGCCTAAATAACCAGCCAAGACAATTTCAGAACAGGAGCGGGTGAAAGATGCAGGTCCGGACAACCAAACACACACGCTTGTCTCTCTGAGCCTAACTAACTTTCAGAAAGAACGCAGTTCTAAGTGTTTCAGAACTTGAGCCGGTGTGAAAAGCAAGAGTTGTGACTCAAACACATGCGCTTATCTCTCTGAGCCTTATTAATTCACAGGGAGGACGCTCTTTTGACAGTTTCAATACTGGAGCCAGTGTAAAAAGTATGAGCAGGCGACCAAACACATACTCTTGTCTCTCTGTGCCTAAATAACTGGCCAAGAGAATTTCAGAACAGGGGCCGGTGTAAAATGCAGGTGCGGACAAACAAACATATACGCTTGTCTCTCTGAGCCTAACTGAATTGCACAAAGAACGCAGTTTCACAACATGAACCGGTGTGAAAAGCAAGAGTCATGACCCAAGCACATGCGCTTGTCTCTCTGAGCCTAACTAATTTGTAGAAAGAACGCAGTTCTAACTGTTTCAGAACATGAGACGGTGTGAAAAGCAAGAGTTGTGACCCAAACACATGCGCTTGTCTCTCTGAGCCTCACTAATTCACAGAGAGGACGCTCTTTTGAAAGTTTCAATACCGGAGCCAGTGTAAAAAGCATGACCAGGCGACAAAACACAAACGCTTATCTCTCTGTGCCTAAGTAACTGACCAAGACAATGCCTTTCTGATACTTTCAGAACAGGAGCTGGTGTAAAATGCAGGTGCAGACAACCAAACACACACGCTTGTCTCTCTGAGCCTAACTAACTTGCAGAAAAAACGCAGTTCTAACTGTTTCAGAACATGACCGTGTGAAAAGCAAGAGTTGTGACTCAAACACATGCGCTTGTCTCTCTGAGCCTCACTAATTCACAGAGAGGACGCTCTTCTGAAAGTTTCAATACTGGAGCAAGTGTAAAAAGCATGAGAAGGCGACAAAACACATACGCTTATCTCTCTGTGCCTAAGTAACTGACCAAGACAATGCCTTTCTGATACTGTCAGAACAGGAGCCGGTGTAAAATGCAGGTGCAGACAACCAAAGATATATACGCTTCTCTCTGAGCCTCACTAATTCACAGAGAGGACGAGTTCTTACAGTTCCAGAACATGAGCCGGTGTAAAAGGCATGTGCAGGCGACCAAATACATACACTTGTCTCTCAGAGCCTACTTAATGTTAGAAAAAGACTTTCGTTTCTGTGCATTTCAAATGCCAAACAGGTGAAAATAAGAAAAGACAAGCTTTTAATTACTCGTCCTTGTCTTTTTGCCTTTTTTGATTGTAACTATTTTGGAAATGGATATTCTCAACGTTTTATGTGAGATTCTAATAGAAAAAGAAGAAAGACTTATGATATGCTTCAGTTTTGAGTCTAACTTGCCCTGAACAGTCGTTTCTGAGCGTTTCAGACGCTAAACAGGTCTAAATAAGCCAAAACAAGCTTATCATGACACACACTTGTCTTTTTGCCTGTTTTGATCATAATTCGCTTGGAAATGGCTATTCTCAACGTTTTATGTGAGATTCTAATAGAAAAATAAGAAAAACTTATACAAATACATATATTGCATTTTTGAGTCTAACTTGCCCTGAACAGTCGTTTCTGAGTGTTTCAGACGCTAAACAGGTCTAAATAAGCCAAAACAAGCTTATCATGACACACACTTGTCTTTTTGCCTGTTTTGATCATAATTCGCTTGGAAATGGCTATTCTCAACGTTTTATGTGAGATTCTAATAGGAAAAGCAGAAAAACTTATACAAACACATATATTGAATTTTTGAGTCTAACTTGCCCTGAACAGTCGTTTCTGAGCGTTTCAGACGCTAAACAGTTGAAAAAAAGCCAAAACAAGCTTTTCATGACACACACTTGTCTTTTTGCCTGTTTTGATCATAATTCGCTTGGAAATGGCTATTCTCAACGTTTTATGTGAGATTCTAATAGAAAAAGCAGAAAAACTTATAAAAACACATATATTGAATTTTTGAGTCTAACTTGCCCTGAACAGTCGTTTCTGAGCGTTTCAGACGCTAAACAGGTGTAAATAAGCCAAAACAAGCTTTTCATGACACACACTTGTCTTTTTACCTGTTTTGATCATATCTGGCTTGGAAATGGCTATTCTCAATGTTTTATGTGAGATTCTAATAGAAAAAGAAGAAAAACTTATACAAACACATATATTGAATTTTTGAGTCTAACTTGCCCTGAACAGTCGTTTCTGAGCGTTTCAGACGCTAAACAGTTGAAAAAAAGCCAAAACAAGCTTTTCATGACACACACTTGTCTTTTTGCCTGTTTTGATCATAATTCGCTTGGAAATGGCTATTCTCAACGTTTTATGTGAGATTCTAATAGAAAAAGCAGAAAAACTTATAAAAACACATATATTGAATTTTTGAGTCTAACTTGCCCTGAACAGTCGTTTCTGAGTGTTTCAGACGCTAAACAGGTCTAAATAAGCCAAAACAAGCTTATCATGACACACACTTGTCTTTTTGCCTGTTTTGATAATAATTGGTTTGGAAATGGCTATTCTCAACGTTTTATGTGAGATTCTAATAGGAAAAGCAGAAAAACTTATACAAACACATATATTGAATTTTTGAGTCTAACTTGCCCTGAAAAGTCGTTTCTGAGCGTTTCGGACGCTAAACAGGTCTAAATAAGCCAAAACAAGCTTATCATGACACACACTTGTCTTTTTGCCTGTTTTGATAATAATTGGTTTGGAAATGGCTATTCTCAACGTTTTATGTGAGATTCTAATAGGAAAAGCAGAAAAACTTATACAAACACATATATTGAATTTTTGAGTCTAACTTGCCCTGAACAGTCGTTTCTGAGCGTTTCAGACGCTAAACAGTTGAAAAAAAGCCAAAACAAGCTTTTCATGACACACACTTGTCTTTTTGCCTGTTTTGATCATAATTCGCTTGGAAATGGCTATTCTCAACGTTTTATGTGAGATTCTAATAGAAAAAGCAGAAAAACTTATAAAAACACATATATTGAATTTTTGAGTCTAACTTGCCCTGAACAGTCGTTTCTGAGCGTTTCAGACGCTAAACAGGTCTAAATAAGCCAAAACAAGCTTATCATGACACACACTTGTCTTTTTGCCTGTTTTGATAATAATTGGTTTGGAAATGGCTATTCTCAACGTTTTATGTGAGATTCTAATAGGAAAAGCAGAAAAACTTATACAAACACATATATTGAATTTTTGAGTCTAACTTGCCCTGAACAGTCGTTTCTGAGCGTTTCAGACGCTAAACAGGTCTAAATAAGCCAAAACAAGCTTTTCATGACACACACTTGTCTTTTTGCCTGTTTTGATCATAACTCGCTTGGAAATGGCTATTCTCAACGTTTTATGTGAGATTCTAATAGAAAAAGCAGAAAAACTTATAAAAACACATATATTGAATTTTTGAGTCTAACTTGCCCTGAACAGTCGTTTCTGAGCGTTTCAGACGCTAAACAGGTCTAAATAAGCCAAAACAAGCTTTTCATGACACACACTTGTCTTTTTGCCTGTTTTGATCATAATTGGCTTGGAAATGGCTATTCTCAACGTTTTATGTGAGATTCTAATAGAAAAAGAAGAAAAACTTATAAAAACACATATATTGAATTTTTGAGTCTAACTCGCACTGAACAGTCGTTTCTCAGTGTTTCAGACGACAAACAGGTGAAAATAAGCAAAAACAAGCTTTTCATTACACACACTTGTCTTTTTGCCTGTTTTGATCATAACTCGCTTGGAAATGGCTAGTTTCATAAGAATTTCTGATTTAAAGAAAGAAGAAAACGTTATTAAAAAAATACACATACTTCAAGATTTTATGTGATCCTTCAATGATATCCATCCAAATATCATACTATTATATACATAATGGATCAATTCAGAGGTTGAAATTTTGGGGCCTTTATGTCACAACGTCACACAAAGAAGTGTATATCTCTGCTTCTGAATATACTATTTTTCTATAACTTCTTTCACATACAATCATCAGATATGACTTGTTCTGAATGTATATGTGCATTTTGGGGGCACCCTTATGCCAAAATCACCTCTTTTTGTAATCCATTATCATTTGATTTCCTGCATATTCAAATTATATATAATGAAAAGCATGCATATCAGCACAGATTGCAGTGTTTCCCCTAGGTTGACTGACCTGGCCCTGGCTGGGGAGGTCGATTAGCACATTTCTCTGTTCTCTGTTTAGCATCTTCAGGCTCAATGCCTATAGCAAGAACAGTTGGGGAAACAGACATTACTTTTCTTGGTCTTGACAAGCTGCAGCATTTATTAACTTACACTGTACATTTACTACCAGATTGTTACAGCTTACTGCTAACCTTTTCTTCTGCTCCGCTTGCATTCACCATCACTTTTCTGATGCTCGCTCTATCGCTTATCGCCATGGATGTATAAAGAGAAGTGGATACAGGAAGAGTGCCAGGCTTCTAAGCAAATTTGACATAGTGGCCAAAGTGCGTAATCACATGATGCACACTGGCCCAAAAATTCTTTTTCTCAAAGACTTGTGAAAAAGACGTGGTACTTTTTTTTTAGAATCACAACCCCCGCGAGTCACTATCAGGATTTGAGCCATTTGGTCGATCGCATTTCAAAAGCCTAGAAGAACCACAACCATTGAATTGTTTCATCACCATTAAAGTTAGCTAAACCATTCTCATGAGTATATTGGTTCAAAGCATTCAGAACAAAAATGTGTGAAACTATGGACTCTTGTTCCAAGTTCCTGCCCATGCCTTTTTGCCTCCCAAATGCCACACACATTTGAATAGCAATTTCAGCATTTGGTTAGTATTAATTCTTTTACAATTTGATTCATCTTTGACTCCTGGAATGATGTCCAACAGCTCTAATTCAAACAGCTGCACACAACACTGGTTGATATCACTGTGGCTAGCTAGCAAACATTAGCTAACTGCAAGCTAACATAAAGAGTGACCTAAGCAGTAAAAATGGAGACTATATATAAACTATATGAATATAAATTATATTTTGTCATCATAGATACTACACATATGTCTCAGGGGCAATTTATACTCATTTTAGATGCAAATACACCCACTTTGAGTGAAAAATTGGTCAAAAAAATTAGGTTTGTATGGGGCTATCGGAAATAAAATTTGGCATTGAAATCAAACCCTGCAATTAAAAAAAAAAAAAGTGTATTATCATTGAAAAAAGTTCCACTGAAAAATAAAACGCTCTAAAAATTTTAATTAAAATTACAATCTGTCAATCTTATTAGGGCTCGAGCACTGAACGGTGCGAAGGCCCTCTTGTATTTGTAGTGATTATTATTATTATTATCATTATCATTATTATTATTATCATCATCATTATTATTATTATTATTATTATTCCGAAACAAACGCATTTTTGACAGCCGTTTTGACGACCTTTCAGAAACTCATGAAATTTTGCACATTTATCAGGACTGCTGAAAAATTTGATATTGAAAATGGCTGGACTGCGCCCCCTAGAAAATTAGGAAAATTGAGCACCTCAACCCAGATTGTCATAGAAGTAAGATGCGACACATCCTTCGCCATGACATACGATGCTGTTTTCCAGGGAGAGGGGGTGGCTCTACAGCCACGAAACTTGACACACATGTCTAGAGTGATGTTATCCTTTGTAGTTCATTTGAATGGGTGTGGCAAAATGGCTCAACAGCGACCCCTTGAAAATTTCAAAGTTGAAGCCCCGCCTACCAGATTAACGTAGAAAAATGAAATTCACAAGGCACATGTATAATGTCAAGATGCACAAAAAAGCCTCTTGGAGCCATATCAAGCTCCTACAGTCCAAGTCCTACAGGAAGTCCGCCATCTCTAAAAAACTGTTCAATTTTCGCCTTTTCTTGGCCATTTCGCATACCTTGTGTTTTAACAAACTCCTCCTACAATTCATCGTAGGGACTCCAAAATCAGTATGTGTCATCTAGACTAGTGTATGATCAAAAGTTATCAAAAGATTTAGTGTACATTGAAGCGCTTGGCCGTGGTGTGGCCTTTAGTTTTGATGTTTCGTCATTACAGAGGAAATTGCTATAACTTTAGTGTACATGGTGGGATCTGCCTGAAACTTTACAGGTTTGATAACAGTCCAGGCCTGAGCACATCTACATTACAATATTCAATCAGTGATGCAAACTGGCTCCATAGCGCCCCCATAACACAGTACAGGAAAGCAGCCCCAGCAGCAGGCAAATGAGTGGACAAAGGAAGTGATGTTTCTCTCCTTGCTCTGTCTGAAAGTAGCCCGACTGTGAAAACATCTACATGCCTGTGACAAAGGCTCTTCGACTGTGCCCGATGTTCACCGGGTTGCGAGGTCCCGATCATCGCTGCTTGCAGCTTTTATTCTATTTTGGTATTTTTTGCATTAAGATTAGTTTTTCAATGTCAATCATAAGATTTTTTTCTTCATGTCTTTACAATGTAAGTTTTTTTTCAATGCCACCGGTTCTCAGTTTCAACTTTGTCTTTTTCAGTTTCAACTTTTTCTGTTTCAGTTTCAACTTATTGTCACCGTTTTGATGTCAGTACCCAGCATGCCTTACGATGCGACGTGTGTGTTTACATGTGAGGTATTTATTCCGTTTGGTTTCTCAAATGCCGCGATCTCCACAAAGCATTAGCTGAAGTCAGTAGAGGCGTGCTAGGTTCGACCTACTTGCCGGAGTCGTAAACTAGGCGTCATTACATAGGATTACATAGGATTCTACTGGCGTGAGTGACTGTTTTCCAGTTATTAGTTTTACCCCAGTTTGCATCACAAGCAAAAAGGAAGGTGGTCCTCAGAATTTTTTTAAAAATCAGATGTGAGCCTTAAGCTACTAAAGACCTTTGATTGTTTTATTGAATAATCAATACATTTGTATGTTTTTGTTTATGTGAAATATGTAATCCTAATTAGATATTCACTCATTCGTGTAACGTAAAGTCATTTTAGGGATCAGACTAGGGAGGGACTTTGCGGCTCCAGGTGGGTTTTATATGGTGAGAAATGGGCTAAAATGGCTGAAGCTTGCTGAACCCTTGTCTAGCAGAACCTAGAAAATGAAGCAAGACAGGATTGAGCTGAGAGCTTGTTGAAAGCATTTTCCCACACCTGCACTGAGCTTGAGTTGAGCTTAATATTACCACACCAATCTGATCATCCACATCCACAGACATTAAGTAAAATACAAAATTAGGAACACTAGATCCTGGAAAACATGTTAGATCAGATCATTTATTTCTGTTGACATAGTTAATTAATTCAAAGTTAATCTATTTAAAACAACAACAAAAAACAAGGTATGAGCCAAACCATGGATTTGGAGAATTGTTATACCCCTAATAAATAGTGGTATTTATGACTCCTAACCATAGCCTATAGAGTGCCATTTTCTCATGACATGGCTTGAGACAACGAGTGTTAGAGTTTAAAGCGCTTCTTTCATGGTGACTTGACTTGACTTAATTGGCCTGTCTTGTTTGATGTTTAGCAGTGAATTGACTTTGCTTACTTGAGTCTTAAACACAGTGACTTAGGATTTGCTTCAGCTTTTAAGGTTAAGACTTGAGACTAGCTTGTGACTTGCACATGTGTACCTCTCACATCTGTTATTTGTGAACATGAACTACTTCCTCCCAAAGCAACAAACCAGAGACATGAGACCCCAGAATGAAGTGGAGCTGCTTCATAGACAATGAATGTGAAACTAATTTCATAGTCATTTTTAAAATACCCAAGTAAGCTTTATTCTTGTCTTGCCTTTCATATCTGAAAAACAAGTTGTACCTGTACATAACTGGTATATGACAATGTCCACAGTGAAACATTATAATGGACAATGAATGAATGGGATAAATTACTGCATTTTACTGTCATTTTGTTGAGTTTCTCTCCTCTCTTCTTTTTCACCACAGACGGGGCTGAGCGATCCTTGGAGGAGAGACTTCAGTGAAGCATGTGAAATACGTGAGTTGATAACAACTACAGTCATTGCATTACTGCAATTAAATCTCTGTGAGTAAAAGGCCAATAAGAGTAATTTAATTCATGCAAAAGATGGGTAGACAATATTTGGGGCTTTTAAAACAATATGGTAGAGATTCATTTGTCTCCATAGCTGCGTTCTCACTGAGAGAACGCCGCTCTGACGGTTTCAGAACAGGAGCTAGAGTAAAGTCCAGGACCGGGAACCCAAGCGCACACCCTTGTGTCTCTGAGCCTAACAAACTTACAGAAAGAACACAGTTCTAACTGTTTCAGAACTGAACGGGTGTGAAAAGCAAGAGTTGTGACCCAAACACATGCGCTTGTCTCTCTGATCCTTACTAATTCACAGAAAAGACGCGTTCTAACACTTTCAGAACATGAGCTGGTGAAAAAATCATGAGCAGGTGACACTTGTCTCTCTGAGCCTAACTAACTTGCAGAAAGAACGCAGTTCTAACTGTTTCAGAACATGAGCCTGTGTGAAAAGCAAGAGTTGTGACTCAAACACATGCGCTTATCTCTCTGAGCCTTATTAATTCACAGGGAGGACGCTCTTTTGACCGTTTAAATACCGGAGCCAGTGTAAAAAGCAGGAGCAGGCGACCAAACACATACTCTTGTCTCTCTGTGACTAAATAACTGGCCAAGAGAATTTCAGAACAGGAGCCAGTGTAAAAAGCAGGAGCAGGCGACATAGCACATATGCTTGTCTCTCTGAGCCTGGCTAACTAACTGGCCAAGAGAATGTCTTTCTGACAGTTTCAGAACAGGAAGCGGTGTAAAATGCAGGTGTGGACAACCAAAAACATACGCTTTTCTCTCTGAGCCTAACTAACTTGCAGAAAAAACGCAGTCCTAACTGTTTCAGAACTGAGCGGGTGTAAAAAGCAAGGGTTGTGACCCAAACACATACGCTTGTCTCTCTGATCCTTACTAATTCACAGAAAAGACGCGTTCTCAGACTTTCAGAACATGAGCTGGTGTAAAAATCATGAGCAGGCGACCAAAAAAATACGCTTGTCTCTCTGAGCCAGACTAACTTGCAGAAAAAACGCAGTCCTAACTGTTTCAGAACATGAGCCTGTGTGAAAAGCAAGAGTTGTGACTCAAACACATGCGCTTATCTCTCTGAGCCTTATTAATTCACAGGGAGGACGCTCTTTTGACCGTTTAAATACCGGAGCCAGTGTAAAAAGCATGAGCAGGCGACCAAACACATACTCTTGTCTCTCTGTGACTAAATAACTGGCCAAGAGAATTTCAGAACAGGAGCCGGTGTAAAATGCAGGTGCGGAAAAAAACATATACGCTTGTCTCTCTGAGCCTAACTAAATTGCGGAAAGAACGCAGTTTCACAACATTATCCGGTGTGAAAAGCAAGAGTTGTGACCCAAACACATGCGCTTGTCTCTCTTAGCCTAACTAATTTGTAGAAAGAACGCAGTTCTAACTGTTTCAGAACTTAGCGGGTGTAAAAAGCAAGGGTTGTGACCCAAACACATACGCTTGTCTCTCTGTCCCTAAATAACTGGCCAAGAGAATGCCTTTCTGATAGTTTCAGAACAGTAGCTGGTGTAAAATGCAGGTGTAGACAACCAAACACACACGCTTGTCTCTCTAAGCCTAACTAACTTGCAGAAAAAACGCAGTTCTAACTGTTTCAGAACACGAGCCGGTGTGAAAAGCAAGAGTTATGACCCAAACACTTGTCTCTCTGAGCCTTACTAATTCACAGAGAGGACACTCTTTTGAAAGTTTCAATACAGGCGCCAGTGTGAAACACATGAGCAGGCGACAAAACACAGACGCTTATCTCTCTGTGCCTAAGTAACTGACCAAGACAATGCCTTTCTGATACTTTCAGAACAGTAGCTGGTGTAAAATGCAGGTGCAGACAACCAAACACACACGCTTGTCTCTCTGAGCCTAACTAACTTGCAGAAAGAATGCAGTTCTAACTGTTTCAGAACTGAGCCGGTGTGAAAAGCAAGAGTTGTGACCCAAACACATGCGCTTGTCTCTCTGAGCCTAACTAATTTGTAGAAAGAACGCATTTCTAACTGTTTCAGAACTGAGCGGGTGTAAAAAGCAAGGATTGTGACCCAAACACATACGCCTGTCTCTCTGATCCTTACTAATTCACAGAGAAGACGCGTTCTCACACTTTCAGAACATGAGCTGGTGTAAAAATCCTGAGCAGGCGACCAAAAAAATACGCTTGTCTCTCTGAGTCAGACTAACTTGCAGAAAGAACGCAGTTCTAACTGTTTCAGAACATGAGACGGTGTGAAAAGCAAGAGTTGTGACCCAAACACATGCGCTTGTCTCTCTGAGCATCACTAATTCACAGAGAGGACGCTCTTTTGAAAGTTTCAATACCGGAGCCAGTGTAAAATGCATGAGCAGGTGACCAAACACATACGCTTACCTCTCTGTACCTAAATAACTGGCCAAGAGAATTTCAGAACAGGAGCGGGTGTAAAATGCAGGTGCAAACAAACAAACATATACGCTTGTCTCTCTGAGCCTAACTAAATTGCAGAAAAAACGCATTTTCACAACATGAGCCGGTGTGAAAATCAAGAGTTGTGACCCAAACACATGCACTTGTCTCTCTGAGCCTTACTAATTCACAGAGAAGACGCTCTTTTGACAATTTCAATACCGGAGCCAGTGTAAAAAGCAGGAGCAGACGACATAGCACATACGCTTGTCTCTCTGAGCCTTACTAACTAACTGGCCAAGAGAATGTCTTTGTGACAGTTCCAGAACAGGAGGCGGTGTAAAATGCAGGTGTGGACAACCAAACACATACGCTTATCTCTCTGTGCCTAAATAACCAGCCAAGACAATTTCAGAACAGGAGCGGGTGAAAGATGCAGGTCCGGACAACCAAACACACACGCTTGTCTCTCTGAGCCTAACTAACTTTCAGAAAGAACGCAGTTCTAAGTGTTTCAGAACTTGAGCCGGTGTGAAAAGCAAGAGTTGTGACTCAAACACATGCGCTTATCTCTCTGAGCCTTATTAATTCACAGGGAGGACGCTCTTTTGACAGTTTCAATACTGGAGCCAGTGTAAAAAGTATGAGCAGGCGACCAAACACATACTCTTGTCTCTCTGTGCCTAAATAACTGGCCAAGAGAATTTCAGAACAGGGGCCGGTGTAAAATGCAGGTGCGGACAAACAAACATATACGCTTGTCTCTCTGAGCCTAACTGAATTGCACAAAGAACGCAGTTTCACAACATGAACCGGTGTGAAAAGCAAGAGTCATGACCCAAGCACATGCGCCTGTCTCTCTGAGCCTAACTAATTTGTAGAAAGAACGCAGTTCTAACTGTTTCAGAACATGAGACGGTGTGAAAAGCAAGAGTTGTGACCCAAACACATGCGCTTGTCTCTCTGAGCCTCACTAATTCACAGAGAGGACGCTCTTTTGAAAGTTTCAATACCGGAGCCAGTGTAAAAAGCATGACCAGGCGACAAAACACAAACGCTTATCTCTCTGTGCCTAAGTAACTGACCAAGACAATGCCTTTCTGATACTTTCAGAACAGGAGCTGGTGTAAAATGCAGGTGCAGACAACCAAACACACACGCTTGTCTCTCTGAGCCTAACTAACTTGCAGAAAAAACGCAGTTCTAACTGTTTCAGAACATGACCGTGTGAAAAGCAAGAGTTGTGACTCAAACACATGCGCTTGTCTCTCTGAGCCTCACTAATTCACAGAGAGGACGCTCTTCTGAAAGTTTCAATACTGGAGCAAGTGTAAAAAGCATGAGAAGGCGACAAAACACATACGCTTATCTCTCTGTGCCTAAGTAACTGACCAAGACAATGCCTTTCTGATACTGTCAGAACAGGAGCCGGTGTAAAATGCAGGTGCAGACAACCAAAGATATATACGCTTCTCTCTGAGCCTCACTAATTCACAGAGAGGACGAGTTCTTACAGTTCCAGAACATGAGCCGGTGTAAAAGGCATGTGCAGGCGACCAAATACATACACTTGTCTCTCAGAGCCTACTTAATGTTAGAAAAAGACTTTCGTTTCTGTGTGTTTCAAATGCCAAACAGGTGAAAATAAGAAAAGACAAGCTTTTAATTACTCACCCTTGTCTTTTTGCCTTTTTTGATTGTAACTATTTTGGAAATGGATATTCTCAACGTTTTATGTGAGATTCTAATAGAAAAAGAAGAAAGACTTATGATAATACATATGCTTCAGTTTTAAGACTAACTTGCCCTGAACAGTCGTTTCTGAGCGTTTCAGACGCTAAACAGTTGAAAATAAGCCAAAACAAGCTTATCATGACACACACTTGTCTTTTTGCCTGTTTTGATAATAATTGGTTTGGAAATGGCTATTCTCAACGTTTTATGTGAGATTCTAATAGGAAAAGCAGAAAAACTTATACAAACACATATATTGAATTTTTGAGTCTAACTTGCCCTGAACAGTCGTTTCTGAGCGTTTCAGACGCTAAACAGTTGAAAAAAAGCCAAAACAAGCTTATCATGACACACACTTGTCTTTTTGCCTGTTTTGATCATAATTCGCTTGGAAATGGCTATTCTCAACGTTTTATGTGAGATTCTAATAGGAAAAGCAGAAAAACTTATACAAACACATATATTGAATTTTTGAGTCTAACTTGCCCTGAACAGTCGTTTCTGAGCGTTTCAGACGCTAAACAGTTGAAAAAAAGCCAAAACAAGCTTTTCATGACACACACTTGTCTTTTTGCCTGTTTTGATCATAATTCGCTTGGAAATGGCTATTCTCAACGTTTTATGTGAGATTCTAATAGAAAAAGCAGAAAAACTTATAAAAACACATATATTGAATTTTTGAGTCTAACTTGCCCTGAACAGTCGTTTCTGAGCGTTTCAGACGCTAAACAGGTGTAAATAAGCCAAAACAAGCTTTTCATGACACACACTTGTCTTTTTGCCTGTTTTGATCATATCTGTCTTGGAAATGGCTATTCTCAATGTTTTATGTGAGATTCTAATAGAAAAAGAAGAAAAACTTATACAAACACATATATTGAATTTTTGAGTCTAACTTGCCCTGAACAGTCGTTTCTGAGCGTTTCAGACGCTAAACAGGTCTAAATAAGCCAAAACAAGCTTATCATGACACACACTTGTCTTTTTGCCTGTTTTGATAATAATTGGTTTGGAAATGGCTATTCTCAACGTTTTATGTGAGATTCTAATAGGAAAAGCAGAAAAACTTATAAAAACACATATATTGATTTTTTGAGTCTAACTTGCCCTGAACAGTCGTTTCTGAGCGTTTCAGACGCTAAACAGGTCTAAATAAGCCAAAACAAGCTTATCATGACACACACTTGTCTTTTTGCCTGTTTTGATAATAATTGGTTTGGAAATGGCTATTCTCAACGTTTTATGTGAGATTCTAATAGGAAAAGCAGAAAAACTTATACAAACACATATATTGAATTTTTGAGTCTAACTTGCCCTGAACAGTCGTTTCTGAGCGTTTCAGACGCTAAACAGGTCTAAATAAGCCAAAACAAGCTTATCATGACACACACTTGTCTTTTTGCCTGTTTTGATAATAATTGGTTTGGAAATGGCTATTCTCAACGTTTTATGTGAGATTCTAATAGGAAAAGCAGAAAAACTTATACAAACACATATATTGAATTTTTGAGTCTAACTTGCCCTGAACAGTCGTTTCTGAGCGTTTCAGACGCTAAACAGGTCTAAATAAGCCAAAACAAGCTTTTCATGACACACACTTGTCTTTTTGCCTGTTTTGATCATAACTCGCTTGGAAATGGCTATTCTCAACGTTTTATGTGAGATTCTAATACAAAATGAAGAAAAACTTATACAAACACATATATTGCATTTTTGAGTCTAACTTGCCCTGAACAGTCGTTTCTGAGCGTTTCAGACGCTAAACAGGTGTAAATAAGCCAAAACAAGCTTATCATGACACACACTTGTCTTTTTGCCTGTTTTGATAATAATTGGTTTGGAAATGGCTATTCTCAACGTTTTATGTGAGATTCTAATAGGAAAAGCAGAAAAACTTATACAAACACATATATTGAATTTTTGAGTCTAACTTGCCCTGAACAGTCGTTTCTGAGCGTTTCAGACGCTAAACAGGTCTAAATAAGCCAAAACAAGCTTATCATGACACACACTTGTCTTTTTGCCTGTTTTGATAATAATTGGTTTGGAAATGGCTATTCTCAACGTTTTATGTGAGATTCTAATAGGAAAAGCAGAAAAACTTATACAAACACATATATTGAATTTTTGAGTCTAACTTGCCCTGAACAGTCGTTTCTGAGCGTTTCAGACGCTAAACAGGTCTAAATAAGCCAAAACAAGCTTTTCATGACACACACTTGTCTTTTTGCCTGTTTTGATCATAATTGGCTTGGAAATGGCTATTCTCAACGTTTTATGTGAGATTCTAATAGAAAAAGAAGAAAAACTTATAAAAACACATATATTGAATTTTTGAGTCTAACTCGCACTGAACAGTCGTTTCTCAGTGTTTCAGACGACAAACAGGTGAAAGTAAGCAAAAACAAGCTTTTCATTACACACACTTGTCTTTTTGCCTGTTTTGATCATAACTCGCTTGGAAATGGCTAGTTTCATAAGAATTTCTGATTTAAAGAAAGAAGAAAACGTTATTAAAAAAATACACATACTTCAAGATTTTATGTGATCCTTCAATGATATCCATCCAAATATCATACCATTATATACATAATGGATCAATTCAGAGGTTGAAATTTTGGGGCCTTTATGTTACAACGTCACACAAAGAAGTGTATATCTCTGCTTCTGAATATACTATTTTTCTATAACTTCTTTCACATACAATCATCAGATATGACTTGTTCTGAATGTATATGTGCATTTTGGGGGCACCCTTATGCCAAAATCACCTCTTTTTGTAATCCATTATCATTTGATTTCCTGCATATTCAAATTATATATAATGAAAAGCATGCATATCAGCACAGATTGCAGTGTTTCCCCTAGGTTGACTGACCTGGCCCTGGCTGGGGAGGTCGATTAGCACATTTCTCTGTTCTCTGTTTAGCATCTTCAGGCTCAATGCCTATAGCAAGAACAGTTGGGGAAACAGACATTACTTTTCTTGGTCTTGACAAGCTGCAGCATTTATTAACTTACACTGTACATTTACTACCAGATTGTTACAGCTTACTGCTAACCTTTTCTTCTGCTCCGCTTGCATTCACCATCACTTTTCTGATGCTCGCTCTATCGCTTATCGCCATGGATGTATAAAGAGAAGTGGATACAGGAAGAGTGCCAGGCTTTGAAGCAAATTTGACATAGTGGCCAAAGTGCGTAATCACATGATGCACACTGGCCCAAAAATTCTTTTTCTCAAAGACTTGTGAAAAAGACGTGGTACTTTTTTTTTAGAATCACAACCCCCGCGAGTCACTATCAGGATTTGAGCCATTTGGTCGATCGCATTTCAAAAGCCTAGAAGAACCACAACCATTGAATTGTTTCATCACCATTAAAGTTAGCTAAACCATTCTCATGAGTATATTGGCTCAAAGCATTCAGAACAAAAATGTGTGAAACTATGGACTCTTGTTCCAAGTTCCTGCCCATGCCTTTTTGCCTCCCAAATGCCACACACATTTGAATAGCAATTTCAGCATTTGGTTAGTATTAATTCTTTTACAATTTGATTCATCTTTGACTCCTGGAATGATGTCCAACAGCTCTAATTCAAACAGCTGCACACAACACTGGTTGATATCACT
Source organism: Euthynnus affinis (assembly GCA_029490765.1). Classification (NCBI taxonomy): domain Eukaryota; kingdom Metazoa; phylum Chordata; class Actinopteri; order Scombriformes; family Scombridae; genus Euthynnus; species Euthynnus affinis. The sequence continues at coordinate 168,829 of CM055861.1, read as the reverse complement.
GTGGCTAGCTAGCAAACATTAGCTAACTGCAAGCTAACATAAAGAGTGACCTAAGCAGTAAAAATGGAGACTATATATAAACTATATGAATATAAATTATATTTTGTCATCATAGATACTACACATATGTCTCAGGGGCAATTTATACTCATTTTAGATGCAAATACACCCACTTTGAGTGAAAAATTGGTCAAAAAAATTAGGTTTGTATGGGGCTATCGGAAATAAAATTTGGCATTGAAATCAAACCCTGCAATTAAAAAAAAAAAAAGTGTATTATCATTGAAAAAAGTTCCACTGAAAAATAAAACGCTCTAAAAATTTTAATTAAAATTACAATCTGTCAATCTTATTAGGGCTCGAGCACTGAACGGTGCGAAGGCCCTCTTGTATTTGTAGTGATTATTATTATTATTATCATTATCATTATTATTATTATCATCATCATTATTATTATTATTATTATTATTCCGAAACAAACGCATTTTTGACAGCCGTTTTGACGACCTTTCAGAAACTCATGAAATTTTGCACATTTATCAGGACTGCTGAAAAATTTGATATTGAAAATGGCTGGACTGCGCCCCCTAGAAAATTAGGAAAATTGAGCACCTCAACCCAGATTGTCATAGAAGTAAGATGCGACACATCCTTCGCCATGACATACGATGCTGTTTTCCAGGGAGAGGGGGTGGCTCTACAGCCACGAAACTTGACACACATGTCTAGAGTGATGTTATCCTTTGTAGTTCATTTGAATGGGTGTGGCAAAATGGCTCAACAGCGACCCCTTGAAAATTTCAAAGTTGAAGCCCCGCCTACCAGATTAACGTAGAAAAATGAAATTCACAAGGCACATGTATAATGTCAAGATGCACAAAAAAGCCTCTTGGAGCCATATCAAGCTCCTACAGTCCAAGTCCTACAGGAAGTCCGCCATCTCTAAAAAACTGGTCAATTTTCGCCTTTTCTTGGCCATTTCGCATACCTTGTGTTTTAACAAACTCCTCCTACAATTCATCGTAGGGACTCCAAAATCAGTATGTGTCATCTAGACTAGTGTATGATCAAAAGTTATCAAAAGATTTAGTGTACATTGAAGCGCTTGGCCGTGGTGTGGCCTTTAGTTTTGATGTTTCGTCATTACAGAGGAAATTGCTATAACTTTAGTGTACATGGTGGGATCTGCCTGAAACTTTACAGGTTTGATAACAGTCCAGGCCTGAGCACATCTACATTACAATATTCAATCAGTGATGCAAACTGGCTCCATAGCGCCCCCATAACACAGTACAGGAAAGCAGCCCCAGCAGCAGGCAAATGAGTGGACAAAGGAAGTGATGTTTCTCTCCTTGCTCTGTCTGAAAGTAGCCCGACTGTGAAAACATCTACATGCCTGTGACAAAGGCTCTTCGACTGTGCCCGATGTTCACCGGGTTGCGAGGTCCCGATCATCGCTGCTTGCAGCTTTTATTCTATTTTGGTATTTTTTGCATTAAGATTAGTTTTTCAATGTCAATCATAAGATTTTTTTCTTCATGTCTTTACAATGTAAGTTTTTTTTCAATGCCACCGGTTCTCAGTTTCAACTTTGTCTTTTTCAGTTTCAACTTTTTCTGTTTCAGTTTCAACTTATTGTCACCGTTTTGATGTCAGTACCCAGCATGCCTTACGATGCGACGTGTGTGTTTACATGTGAGGTATTTATTCCGTTTGGTTTCTCAAATGCCGCGATCTCCACAAAGCATTAGCTGAAGTCAGTAGCAGCGTGCTAGGTTCGACCTACTTGCCGGAGTCGTAAACTAGGCTTCATTACATAGGATTACATAGGATTCTACTGGCGTGAGTGACTGTTTTCCAGTTATTAGTTTTACCCCAGTTTGCATCACAAGCAAAAAGGAAGGTGGTCCTCAGAATTTTTTTAAAAATCAGATGTGAGCCTTAAGCTACTAAAGACCTTTGATTGTTTTATTGAATAATCAATACATTTGTATGTTTTTGTTTATGTGAAATATGTAATCCTAATTAGATATTCACTCATTTGTGTAAAGTAAAGTCATTTTAGGGATCAAACTAGGGAGGGATTTTGCGGCTCCAGGTGGGTTTTATATGGTGAGAAATGGGCTAAAATGGCTGAAGCTTGCTGAACCCTTGTCTAGCAGAACCTAGAAAATGAAGCAAGACAGGATTGAGCTGAGAGCTTGTTGAAAGCATTTTCCCACACCTGCACTGAGCTTGAGTTGAGCTTAATATTACCACACCAATCTGATCATCCACATCCACAGACATTAAGTAAAATACAAAATTAGGAACACTAGATCCTGGAAAACATGTTAGATCAGATCATTTATTTCTGTTGACATAGTTAATTAATTCAAAGTTAATCTATTTAAAACAACAACAAAAAACAAGGTATGAGCCAAACCATGGATTTGGAGAATTGTTATACCCCTAATAAATAGTGGTATTTATAAATCCTAACCATAGCGCCATTTTCTCATAACATGGCTTGAGACAACGAGTGTTAGAGTTTAAAGCGCTTCTTTCATGGTGACTTGACTTTACTTAATTGGCCTGTCTTGTTTGATGTTTAGCAGTGAATTGACTTTGCTTACTTGAGTCTTAAACACAGTGACTTAGGATTTGCTTCAGCTTTTAAGGTTAAGACTTGAGACTAGCTTGTGACTTGCACATGTGTACCTCTCACATCTGTTATTTGTGAACATGAACTACTTCCTCCCAAAGCAACAAACCAGAGACATGAGACCCCAGAATGAAGTGGAGCTGCTTCATAGACAATGAATGTGAAACTAATTTCATAGTCATTTTTAAAATACCCAAGTAAGCTTTATTCTTGTCTTGCCTTTCATATCTGAAAAACAAGTTGTACCTGTACATAACTGGTATATGACAATGTCCACAGTGAAACATTATAATGGACAATGAATGAATGGGATAAATTACTGCATTTTACTGTCATTTTGTTGAGTTTCTCTCCTCTCTTCTTTTTCACCACAGACGGGGCTGAGCGATCCTTGGAGGAGAGACTTCAGTGAAGCATGTGAAATACGTGAGTTGATAACAACTACAGTCATTGCATTACTGCAATTAAATCTCTGTGAGTAAAAGGCCAATAAGAGTAATTTAATTCATGCAAAAGATGGGTAGACAATATTTGGGGCTTTTAAAACAATATGGTAGAGATTCATTTGTCTCCATAGCTGCGTTCTCACTGAGAGAACGCCGCTCTGACGGTTTCAGAACAGGAGCTAGAGTAAAGTCCAGGACCGGGAACCCAAGCGCACACCCTTGTGTCTCTGAGCCTAACTAACTTACAGAAAGAACACAGTTCTAACTGTTTCAGAACTGAACGGGTGTGAAAAGCAAGAGTTGTGACCCAAACACATGCGCTTGTCTCTCTGATCCTTACTAATTCACAGAAAAGACGCGTTCTAACACTTTCAGAACATGAGCTGGTGAAAAAATCATGAGCAGGCGACCAAAAAAATACACTTGTCTCTCTGAGCCTAACTAACTTGCAGAAAGAATGCAGTTCTAACTGTTTCAGAACATGAGACGGTGTGAAAAGCAAGAGTTGTGACCCAAACACATGCGCTTGTCTCTCTGAGCCTCACTAATTCACAGAGAGGACGCTCTTTTGAAAATTTCAACACCGGAGCCAGTGTAAAAAGCATGAGCAGGCGACAAAACACATACACTTATCTCTCTGTGCCTAAATAACTGGCCAAGAGAATGCCTTTCTGATACTTTCAGAACTGGAGCCGGTGTAAAATGCAGGTGCAGACAACCAAACACACACGCTTGTCTCTCTGAGCCTTACTAATTTGCAGAAAAAACGCAGTTCTAACTGTTTCAGAAATGAGCGGGTGTAAAAAGCAAGGGTTGTGACCCAAACACATACGCCTGTCTCTCTGATCCTTACTAATTCACAGAGAAGACGCGTTCGAACACTTTCCGAACATGAGCTGGTGAAAAAATCATGAGCAGGCGACCAGAAAAATACACTTGTCTCTCTGAGCCTAACTAACTTGCAGAAAGAACGCAGTTCTAACTGTTTCAGAACATGAGCCGGTGTGAAAAGCAAGAGTTGTGTCCCAAACACATACGCTTGTCTCTCTGAGCCTTACTAATTCACAGAGAGGACGCTCTTTTGACAGTTTCAATACCGGAGCCAGTGTAAAAAGCAGGAGCAGGCGACATAGCACATATGCTTGTCTCTCTGAGCCTGGCTAACTAACTGGCCAAGAGAATGTCTTTCTGACAGTTTCAGAACAGGAAGCGGTGTAAAATGCAGGTGTGGACAACCAAAAACATACGCTTTTCTCTCTGAGCCTAACTAACTTGCAGAAAAAGCGCAGTCCTAACTGTTTCAGAACTGAGCCGGTGTGAAAAGCAAGGGTTGTGACCCAAACACATACGCTTGTCTCTCTGATCCTTACTAATTCACAGAGAAGACGCGTTCTCAGACTTTCAGAACATGAGCTGGTGTAAAAATCATGAGCAGGCGACCAAAAAAATACGCTTGTCTCTCTGAGCCAGACTAACTTGCAGAAAGAACGCAGTTCTAACTGTTTCAGAACATGAGCCTGTGTGAAAAGCAAGAGTTGTGACTCAAACACATGCGCTTATCTCTCTGAGCCTTATTAATTCACAGGGAGGACGCTCTTTTGACCGTTTAAATACCGGAGCCAGTGTAAAAAGCATGAGCAGGCGACCAAACACATACTCTTGTCTCTCTGTGACTAAATAACTGGCCAAGAGAATTTCAGAACAGGAGCCGGTGTAAAATGCAGGTGCGGAAAAAAAAAAATACGCTTGTCTCTCTGAGTCTAACTAAATTGCAGAAAGAACGCAGTTTCACAACATTATCCGGTGTGAAAAGCAAGAGTTGTGACCCAAACACATGCGCTTGTCTCTCTTAGCCTAACTAATTTGTAGAAAGAACGCAGTTCTAACTGTTTCAGAACTTAGCAGGTGTAAAAAGCAAGGGTTGTGACCCAAACACATACGCTTGTCTCTCTGTCCCTAAATAACTGGCCAAGAGAATGCCTTTCTGATAGTTTCAGAACAGTAGCTGGTGTAAAATGCAGGTGTAGACAACCAAACACATACGCTTGTCTCTCTGAGCGTAACTAACTTACAGAAAGAACACAGTTCTAACTGTTTCAGAACTGAACGGGTGTGAAAAGCAAGAGTTATGACCCAAACACATGCGCTTGTCTCTCTGATCCTTACTAATTCACAGAAAAGACGCGTTCTAACACTTTCAGAACATGAGCTGGTGAAAAAATCATGAGCAGGCGACCAAAAAAATACACTTGTCTCTCTGAGCCTAACTAACTTGCAGAAAGAATGCAGTTCTAACTGTTTCAGAACATGAGACGGTGTGAAAAGCAAGAGTTGTGACCCAAACACATGCGCTTGTCTCTCTGAGCCTTACTAATTCACAGAGAGGACGCTCTTTTGAAAATTTCAACACCGGAGCCAGTGTAAAAAGCATGAGCAGGCGACAAAACACATACACTTATCTCTCTGTGCCTAAATAACTGGCCAAGAGAATGCCTTTCTGATACTTTCAGAACTGGAGCCGGTGTAAAATGCAGGTGCAGACAACCAAACACACACGCTTGTCTCTCTGAGCCTTACTAATTTGCAGAAAAAACGCAGATCTAACTGTTTCAGAAATGAGCGGGTGTTAAAAGCAAGGGTTGTGACCCAAACACATACGCCTGTCTCTCTGATCCTTACTAATTCACAGAGAAGACGCGTTCGAACACTTTCCGAACATGAGCTGGTGAAAAAATCATGAGCAGGCGACCAGAAAAATACACTTGTCTCTCTGAGCCTAACTAACTTGCAGAAAGAACGCAGTTCTAACTGTTTCAGAACATGAGCCGGTGTGAAAAGCAAGAGTTGTGTCCCAAACACATACGCTTGTCTCTCTGAGCCTTACTAATTCACAGAGAGGACGCTCTTTTGACAGTTTCAATACCGGAGCCAGTGTAAAAAGCAGGAGCAGGCGACATAGCACATATGCTTGTCTCTCTGAGCCTGGCTAACTAACTGGCCAAGAGAATGTCTTTCTGACAGTTTCAGAACAGGAAGCGGTGTAAAATGCAGGTGTGGACAACCAAAAACATACGCTTTTCTCTCTGAGCCTAACTAACTTGCAGAAAAAACGCAGTCCTAACTGTTTCAGAACTGAGCGGGTGTAAAAAGCAAGGGTTGTGACCCAAACACATACGCTTGTCTCTCTGATCCTTACTAATTCACAGAGAAGACGCGTTCTCAGACTTTCAGAACATGAGCTGGTGTAAAAATCATGAGCAGGCGACCAAAAAAATACGCTTGTCTCTCTGAGCCAGACTAACTTGCAGAAAGAACGCAGTTCTAACTGTTTCAGAACATGAGCCTGTGTGAAAAGCAAGAGTTGTGACTCAAACACATGCGCTTATCTCTCTGAGCCTTATTAATTCACAGGGAGGACGCTCTTTTGACCGTTTAAATACCGGAGCCAGTGTAAAAAGCATGAGCAGGCGACCAAACACATACTCTTGTCTCTCTGTGACTAAATAACTGGCCAAGAGAATTTCAGAACAGGAGCCAGTGTAAAATGCAGGTGCGGAAAAAAACATATACGCTTGTCTCTCTGAGTCTAACTAAATTGCAGAAAGAACGCAGTTTCACAACATTATCCGGTGTGAAAAGCAAGAGTTGTGACCCAAACACATGCGCTTGTCTCTCTTAGCCTAACTAATTTGTAGAAAGAACGCAGTTCTAACTGTTTCAGAACTTAGCAGGTGTAAAAAGCAAGGGTTGTGACCCAAACACATACGCTTGTCTCTCTGTCCCTAAATAACTGGCCAAGAGAATGCCTTTCTGATAGTTTCAGAACAGTAGCTGGTGTAAAATGCAGGTGTAGACAACCAAACACATACGCTTGTCTCTCTGAGCGTAACTAACTTGCAGAAAAAACGCAGTTCTAACTGTTTCAGAACATGAGACGGTGTGAAAAGCAAGAGTTATGACCCAAACACTTGTCTCTCTGAGCCTTACTAATTCACAGAGAGGACACTCTTTTGAAAGTTTCAATACAGGCGCCAGTGTGAAACACATGAGCAGGCGCCAAAACACAGACGCTTATCTCTCTGTGCCTAAGTAACTGACCAAGACAATGCCTTTCTGATACTTTCAGAACAGTAGCTGGTGTAAAATGCAGGTGCAGACAACCAAACACACACGCTTGTCTCTCTGAGCCTAACTAACTTGCAGAAAGAATGCAGTTCTAACTGTTTCAGAACTGAGCGGGTGTAAAAAGCAAGGATTGTGACCCAAACACATACGCCTGTCTCTCTGATCCTTACTAATTCACAGAGAAGACGCGTTCTCACACTTTCAGAACATGAGCTGGTGTAAAAATCATGAGCAGGCGACCAAAAAAATACGCTTGTCTATCTGAGCCAGACTAACTTGCAGAAAGAACGCAGTTCTAACTGTTTCAGAACATGAGCCTGTGTGAAAAGCAAGAGTTGTGACCCAAACACATGCGCTTGTCTCTCTGAGCATCACTAATTCACAGAGAGGACGCTTTTTTGAAAGTTTCAATACCGGAGCCAGTGTAAAATGCATGAGCAGGTGACCAAACACATACAAGCGTATGTGTTTTGGTCACCTGGTCTGTCTGTACCTAAATAACTGGCCAAGAGAATTTCAGAACAGGAGCGGGTGTAAAATGCAGGTGCGGACAAAAAAACATATACGCTTGTCTCTCTGAGCCTAACTAAATTGCAGAAAGAACGCAGTTTCACAACATGAGCCGGTGTGAAAATCAAGAGTTGTGACCCAAACACTCTTTTGAAAGTTTCAATACTGGAGCCAGTGTAAAAAGCATGAGCAGGCGACAAAACACATACGCTTATCTCTCTGTGCCTAAGTAACTGACCAAACAATGCCTTTCTGATACTTTAAGAACAGGAGCTGGTGTAAAATGCAGGTGCGGATAACCAAACACACACGCTTGTCTCTCTGAGCCTAACTAACTTGCAGAAAGAATGCAGTTCTAACTGTTTCAGAACTGAGCCGGTGTGAAAAGCAAGAGTTGTGACTCAAACACATGCGCTTGTCTCTCTGAGCCTTATTGATTCACAGGGAGGACTCTCTTTTGACAGTTTCAATACTGGAGCCAGTGTAAAAAGTATGAGCAGGCGACCAAGCACATACGCTTATCTCTCTGTGCCTAAATAACTGGCCAATAGAATGCCTTTCTGAAACTTTCAGAACAGGAGCCGGTGTAAAATGCAGGTGCAGACAACCAAACATATACGCTTGTCTCTCTGAGCCTCACTAATTCACAGAGAGGACGAGTTCTTACAGTTCCAGAACATGAGCCCACCGGCATGAGCAGGCGACCAAATACATACACTTGTCTCTCAGAGCCTACTTAATGTTAGAAAAAGACTTTCGTTTCTGTGCGTTTCAGATGCCAAACAGGTGAAAATAAGAAAAAACAATCTTTTAATTACACACACCTGTTTTTTTGCCTGTTTTGATCATAACTCGCTTGGAAATGGCTATTCTCAACGTTTTATGTGAGATTCTAATAGAAAAAGAAGAAAGACTTATGATAATACATATGCTTCAGTTTTGAGTCTAACTTGCCCTGAACAGTCGTTTCTGAGCGTTTCAGACGCTAAACAGGTCTAAATAAGCCAAAACAAGCTTATCATGACACACACTTGTCTTTTTGCCTGTTTTGATAATAATTGGTTTGGAAATGGCTATTCTCAACGTTTTATGTGAGATTCTAATAGGAAAAGCAGAAAAACTTATACAAACACATATATTGAATTTTTGAGTCTAACTTGCCCTGAACAGTCGTTTCTGAGCGTTTCAGACGCTAAACAGGTCTAAATAAGCCAAAACAAGCTTATCATGACACACACTTGTCTTTTTGCCTGTTTTGATAATAATTGGTTTGGAAATGGCTATTCTCAACGTTTTATGTGAGATTCTAATAGGAAAAGCAGAAAAACTTATACAAACACATATATTGAATTTTTGAGTCTAACTTGCCCTGAACAGTCGTTTCTGAGCGTTTCAGACGCTAAACAGGTCTAAATAAGCCAAAACAAGCTTATCATGACACACACTTGTCTTTTTGCCTGTTTTGATAATAATTGGTTTGGAAATGGCTATTCTCAACGTTTTATGTGAGATTCTAATAGGAAAAGCAGAAAAACTTATACAAACACATATATTGAATTTTTGAGTCTAACTTGCCCTGAACAGTCGTTTCTGAGCGTTTCAGACGCTAAACAGGTCTAAATAAGCCAAAACAAGCTTATCATGACACACACTTGTCTTTTTGCCTGTTTTGATAATAATTGGTTTGGAAATGGCTATTCTCAACGTTTTATGTGAGATTCTAATAGGAAAAGCAGAAAAACTTATACAAACACATATATTGAATTTTTGAGTCTAACTTGCCCTGAACAGTCGTTTCTGAGCGTTTCAGACGCTAAACAGGTCTAAATAAGCCAAAACAAGCTTATCATGACACACACTTGTCTTTTTGCCTGTTTTGATAATAATTGGTTTGGAAATGGCTATTCTCAACGTTTTATGTGAGATTCTAATAGGAAAAGCAGAAAAACTTATACAAACACATATATTGAATTTTTGAGTCTAACTTGCCCTGAACAGTCGTTTCTGAGCGTTTCAGACGCTAAACAGGTCTAAATAAGCCAAAACAAGCTTATCATGACACACACTTGTCTTTTTGCCTGTTTTGATAATAATTGGTTTGGAAATGGCTATTCTCAACGTTTTATGTGAGATTCTAATAGGAAAAGCAGAAAAACTTATACAAACACATATATTGAATTTTTGAGTCTAACTTGCCCTGAACAGTCGTTTCTGAGCGTTTCAGACGCTAAACAGGTCTAAATAAGCCAAAACAAGCTTATCATGACACACACTTGTCTTTTTGCCTGTTTTGATAATAATTGGTTTGGAAATGGCTATTCTCAACGTTTTATGTGAGATTCTAATAGAAAAAGCAGAAAAACTTATAAAAACACATATATTGAATTTTTGAGTCTAACTTGCCCTGAACAGTCGTTTCTGAGCGTTTCAGACGCTAAACAGGTCTAAATAAGCCCAAACAAGCTTTTCATGACACACACTTGTCTTTTTGCCTGTTTTGATCATAATTGGTTTGGAAATGGCTATTCTCAACGTTTTATGTGAGATTCTAATAGGAAAAGCAGAAAAACTTATAAAAACACATATATTGAATTTTTGAGTCTAACTTGCCCTGAACAGTCGTTTCTGAGCGTTTCAGACGCTAAACAGGTCTAAATAAGCCAAAACAAGCTTTTCATGACACACACTTGTCTTTTTGCCTGTTTTGATCATAATTCGCTTGGAAATGGCTATTCTCAACGTTTTATGTGAGATTCTAATAGGAAAAGCAGAAAAACTTATACAAACACATATATTGAATTTTTGAGTCTAACTTGCCCTGAACAGTCGTTTCTGAGCGTTTCAGACGCTAAACAGGTCTAAATAAGCCAAAACAAGCTTTTCATGACACACACTTGTCTTTTTGCCTGTTTTGATAATAATTGGTTTGGAAATGGCTATTCTCAACGTTTTATGTGAGATTCTAATAGGAAAAGCAGAAAAACTTATACAAACACATATATTGAATTTTTGAGTCTAACTTGCCCTGAACAGTCGTTTCTGAGCGTTTCAGGCGCTAAACAGTTGAAAAAAAAGCCAAAACAAGCTTTTCATGACACACACTTGTCTTTTTGCCTGTTTTGATCATAATTCGCTTGGAAATGGCTATTCTCAACGTTTTATGTGAGATTCTAATAGGAAAAGCAGAAAAACTTATACAAACACATATATTGAATTTTTGAGTCTAACTTGCCCTGAACAGTCGTTTCTGAGCGTTTCAGACGCTAAACAGGTCTAAATAAGCCAAAACAAGCTTATCATGACACACACTTGTCTTTTTGCCTGTTTTGATCATAATTCGCTTGGAAATGGCTATTCTCAACGTTTTATGTGAGATTCTAATAGAAAAAGCAGAAAAACTTATACAAACACATATATTGAATTTTTGAGTCTAACTTGCCCTGAACAGTCGTTTCTGAGCGTTTCAGACGCTAAACAGGTCTAAATAAGCCAAAACAAGCTTATCATGACACACACTTGTCTTTTTGCCTGTTTTGATAATAATTGGTTTGGAAATGGCTATTCTCAACGTTTTATGTGAGATTCTAATAGGAAAAGCAGAAAAACTTATACAAACACATATATTGAATTTTTGAGTCTAACTTGCCCTGAACAGTCGTTTCTGAGCGTTTCAGACGCTAAACAGGTCTAAATAAGCCAAAACAAGCTTATCATGACACACACTTGTCTTTTTGCCTGTTTTGATAATAATTCGCTTGGAAATGGCTATTCTCAACGTTTTATGTGAGATTCTAATAGAAAAAGCAGAAAAACTTATACAAACACATATATTGAATTTTTGAGTCTAACTTGCCCTGAACAGTCGTTTCTGAGCGTTTCAGACGCTAAACAGGTCTAAATAAGCCAAAACAAGCTTTTCATGACACACACTTGTCTTTTTGCCTGTTTTGATCATAATTCGCTTGGAAATGGCTATTCTCAACGTTTTATGTGAGATTCTAATAGAAAAAGCAGAAAAACTTATACAAACACATATATTGAATTTTTGAGTCTCACTTGCCCTGAACAGTCGTTTCTGAGCGTTTCAGACGCTAAACAGGTCTAAATAAGCCAAAACAAGCTTATCATGACACACACTTGTCTTTTTGCCTGTTTTGATAATAATTGGTTTGGAAATGGCTATTCTCAACGTTTTATGTGAGATTCTAATAGGAAAAGCAGAAAAACTTATACAAACACATATATTGAATTTTTGAGTCTAACTTGCCCTGAACAGTCGTTTCTGAGCGTTTCAGACGCTAAACAGGTCTAAATAAGCCAAAACAAGCTTATCATGACACACACTTGTCTTTTTGCCTGTTTTGATAATAATTCGCTTGGAAATGGCTATTCTCAACGTTTTATGTGAGATTCTAATAGAAAAAGCAGAAAAACTTATACAAACACATATATTGAATTTTTGAGTCTAACTTGCCCTGAACAGTCGTTTCTGAGCGTTTCAGACGCTAAACAGGTCTAAATAAGCCAAAACAAGCTTATCATGACACACACTTGTCTTTTTGCCTGTTTTGATAATAATTGGTTTGGAAATGGCTATTCTCAACGTTTTATGTGAGATTCTAATAGGAAAAGCAGAAAAACTTATACAAACACATATATTGAATTTTTGAGTCTAACTTGCCCTGAACAGTCGTTTCTGAGCGTTTCAGACGCTAAACAGGTCTAAATAAGCCAAAACAAGCTTATCATGACACACACTTGTCTTTTTGCCTGTTTTGATAATAATTGGTTTGGAAATGGCTATTCTCAACGTTTTATGTGAGATTCTAATAGGAAAAGCAGAAAAACTTATACAAACACATATATTGAATTTTTGAGTCTAACTTGCCCTGAACAGTCGTTTCTGAGCGTTTCAGACGCTAAACAGTTGAAAAAAAGCCAAAACAAGCTTTTCATGACACACACTTGTCTTTTTGCCTGTTTTGATCATAATTCGCTTGGAAATGGCTATTCTCAACGTTTTATGTGAGATTCTAATAGAAAAAGCAGAAAAACTTATACAAACACATATATTGAATGTTTGAGTCTAACTTGCCCTGAACAGTCGTTTCTGAGCGTTTCAGACGCTAAACAGGTCTAAATAAGCCAAAACAAGCTTATCATGACACACACTTGTCTTTTTGCCTGTTTTGATAATAATTGGTTTGGAAATGGCTATTCTCAACGTTTTATGTGAGATTCTAATAGGAAAAGCAGAAAAACTTATACAAACACATATATTGAATTTTTGAGTCTAACTTGCCCTGAACAGTCGTTTATGAGCGTTTCAGACGCTAAACAGGTCTAAATAAGCCAAAACAAGCTTATCATGACACACACTTGTCTTTTTGCCTGTTTTGATAATAATTGGTTTGGAAATGGCTATTCTCAACGTTTTATGTGAGATTCTAATAGGAAAAGCAGAAAAACTTATACAAACACATATATTGAATTTTTGAGTCTAACTTGCCCTGAACAGTCGTTTCTGAGCGATTCAGACGCTAAACAGTTGAAAAAAAGCCAAAACAAGCTTTTCATGACACACACTTGTCTTTTTGCCTGTTTTGATCATAATTCGCTTGGAAATGGCTATTCTCAACGTTTTATGTGAGATTCTAATAGAAAAAGCAGAAAAACCTATACAAACACATATATTGAATTTTTGAGTCTAACTTGCCCTGAACAGTCGTTTCTGAGCGTTTCAGACGCTAAACAGGTCTAAATAAGCCAAAACAAGCTTATCATGACACACACTTGTCTTTTTGCCTGTTTTGATAATAATTGGTTTGGAAATGGCTATTCTCAACGTTTTATGTGAGATTCTAATAGGAAAAGCAGAAAAACTTATACAAACACATATATTGCATTTTTGAGTCTAACTTGCCCTGAACAGTCGTTTCTGAGCGTTTCAGACGCTAAACAGTTGAAAAAAAGCCAAAACAAGCTTTTCATGACACACACTTGTCTTTTTGCCTGTTTTGATCATAATTCGCTTGGAAATGGCTATTCTCAACGTTTTATGTGAGATTCTAATAGAAAAAGCAGAAAAACTTATACAAACACATATATTGATTTTTTGAGTCTAACTTGCCCTGAACAGTCGTTTCTGAGCGTTTCAGACGCTAAACAGGTCTAAATAAGCCAAAACAAGCTTATCATGACACACACTTGTCTTTTTGCCTGTTTTGATAATAATTCGCTTGGAAATGGCTATTCTCAACGTTTTATGTGAGATTCTAATAGAAAAAGCAGAAAAACTTATACAAACACATATATTGAATTTTTGAGTCTCACTTGCCCTGAACAGTCGTTTCTGAGCGTTTCAGACGCTAAACAGGTCTAAATAAGCCAAAACAAGCTTATCATGACACACACTTGTCTTTTTGCCTGTTTTGATAATAATTGGTTTGGAAATGGCTATTCTCAACGTTTTATGTGAGATTCTAATAGGAAAAGCAGAAAAACTTATACAAACACATATATTGAATTTTTGAGTCTAACTTGCCCTGAACAGTCGTTTCTGAGCGTTTCAGACGCTAAACAGTTGAAAAAAAGCCAAAACAAGCTTTTCATGACACACACTTGTCTTTTTGCCTGTTTTGATCATAATTCGCTTGGAAATGGCTATTCTCAACGTTTTATGTGAGATTCTAATAGAAAAAGCAGAAAAACTTATAAAAACACATATATTGATTTTTTGAGTCTAACTTGCCCTGAACAGTCGTTTCTGAGCGTTTCAGACGCTAAACAGGTCTAAATAAGCCAAAACAAGCTTATCATGACACACACTTGTCTTTTTGCCTGTTTTGATAATAATTGGTTTGGAAATGGCTATTCTCAACGTTTTATGTGAGATTCTAATAGGAAAAGCAGAAAAACTTATACAAACACATATATTGAATTTTTGAGTCTAACTTGCCCTGAACAGTCGTTTCTGAGCGTTTCAGACGCTAAACAGTTGAAAAAAAGCCAAAACAAGCTTTTCATGACACACACTTGTCTTTTTGCCTGTTTTGATCATAATTCGCTTGGAAATGGCTATTCTCAACGTTTTATGTGAGATTCTAATAGAAAAAGCAGAAAAACCTATACAAACACATATATTGAATTTTTGAGTCTAACTTGCCCTGAACAGTCGTTTCTGAGCGTTTCAGACGCTAAACAGTTGAAAAAAAAGTCAAAACAAGCTTTTCATGACACACACTTGTCTTTTTGCCTGTTTTGATCATAATTCGCTTGGAAATGGCTATTCTCAACGTTTTATGTGAGATTCTAATAGAAAAAGCAGAAAAACTTATAAAAACACATATATTGATTTTTTGAGTCTAACTTGCCCTGAACAGTCGTTTCTGAGCGTTTCAGACGCTAAACAGGTCTAAATAAGCCAAAACAAGCTTATCATGACACACACTTGTCTTTTTGCCTGTTTTGATAATAATTCGCTTGGAAATGGCTATTCTCAACGTTTTATGTGAGATTCTAATAGAAAAAGCAGAAAAACTTATACAAACACATATATTGAATTTTTGAGTCTCACTTGCCCTGAACAGTCGTTTCTGAGCGTTTCAGACGCTAAACAGGTCTAAATAAGCCAAAACAAGCTTATCATGACACACACTTGTCTTTTTGCCTGTTTTGATAATAATTGGTTTGGAAATGGCTATTCTCAACGTTTTATGTGAGATTCTAATAGGAAAAGCAGAAAAACTTATACAAACACATATATTGAATTTTTGAGTCTAACTTGCCCTGAACAGTCGTTTCTGAGCGTTTCAGACGCTAAACAGTTGAAAAAAAGCCAAAACAAGCTTTTCATGACACACACTTGTCTTTTTGCCTGTTTTGATCATAATTCGCTTGGAAATGGCTATTCTCAACGTTTTATGTGAGATTCTAATAGAAAAAGCAGAAAAACTTATACAAACACATATATTGAATTTTTGAGTCTCACTTGCCCTGAACAGTCGTTTCTGAGCGTTTCAGACGCTAAACAGGTCTAAATAAGCCAAAACAAGCTTATCATGACACACACTTGTCTTTTTGCCTGTTTTGATAATAATTGGTTTGGAAATGGCTATTCTCAACGTTTTATGTGAGATTCTAATAGGAAAAGCAGAAAAACTTATACAAACACATATATTGAATTTTTGAGTCTAACTTGCCCTGAACAGTCGTTTCTGAGCGTTTCAGACGCTAAACAGTTGAAAAAAAGCCAAAACAAGCTTTTCATGACACACACTTGTCTTTTTGCCTGTTTTGATCATAATTCGCTTGGAAATGGCTATTCTCAACGTTTTATGTGAGATTCTAATAGAAAAAGCAGAAAAACTTATAAAAACACATATATTGATTTTTTGAGTCTAACTTGCCCTGAACAGTCGTTTCTGAGCGTTTCAGACGCTAAACAGGTCTAAATAAGCCAAAACAAGCTTATCATGACACACACTTGTCTTTTTGCCTGTTTTGATAATAATTGGTTTGGAAATGGCTATTCTCAACGTTTTATGTGAGATTCTAATAGGAAAAGCAGAAAAACTTATACAAACACATATATTGAATTTTTGAGTCTAACTTGCCCTGAACAGTCGTTTCTGAGCGTTTCAGACGCTAAACAGTTGAAAAAAAAGCCAAAACAAGCTTATCATGACACACACTTGTCTTTTTGCCTGTTTTGATCATAATTGGCTTGGAAATGGCTATTCTCAACGTTTTATGTGAGATTCTAATAGAAAAAGCAGAAAAACTTATAAAAACACATATATTGATTTTTTGAGTCTAACTTGCCCTGAACAGTCGTTTCTGAGCGTTTCAGACGCTAAACAGGTCTAAATAAGCCAAAACAAGCTTTTCATGACACACACTTGTCTTTTTGCCTGTTTTGATCATAATTGGCTTGGAAATGGCTATTCTCAACGTTTTATGTGAGATTCTAATAGAAAAAGAAGAAAAACTTATAAAAACACATATATTGAATTTTTGAGTCTAACTCGCACTGAACAGTCGTTTCTCAGTGTTTCAGACGACAAACAGGTGAAAGTAAGCAAAAACAAGCTTTTCATTACACACACTTGTCTTTTTGCCTGTTTTGATCATAACTCGCTTGGAAATGGCTAGTTTCATAAGAATTTCTGATTTAAAGAAAGAAGAAAACGTTATTAAAAAAATACACATACTTCAAGATTTTATGTGATCCTTCAATGATATCCATCCAAATATCATACCATTATATACATAATGGATCAATTCAGAGGTTGAAATTTTGGGGCCTTTATGTCACAACGTCACACAAAGAAGTGTATATCTCTGCTTCTGAATATACTATTTTTCTATAACTTCTTTCACATACAATCATCAGATATGACTTGTTCTGAATGTATATGTGCATTTTGGGGGCACCCTTATGCCAAAATCACCTCTTTTTGTAATCCATTATCATTTGATTTCCTGCATATTCAAATTATATATAATGAAAAGCATGCATATCAGCACAGATTGCAGTGTTTCCCCTAGGTTGACTGACCTGGCCCTGGCTGGGGAGGTCGATTAGCACATTTCTCTGTTCTCTGTTTAGCATCTTCAGGCTCAATGCCTATAGCAAGAGCAGTTGGGGAAACAGACATTACTTTTCTTGGTCTTGACAAGCTGCAGCATTTATTAACTTACACTGTACATTTACTACCAGATTGTTACAGCTAACCTTTTCTTCTGCTCCGCTTGCATTCACCATCACTTTTCTGATGCTCGCTCTATCGCTTATCGCCATGGATGTATAAAGAGAACTGGATACAGGAAGAGTGCCAGGCTTTGAAGCAAATTTGACATAGTGGCCAAAGTGCGTAATCACATGATGCACACTGGCCCAAAAATTCTTTTTCTCAAAGACTTGTGAAAAAGACGTGGTACTTTTTTTTTAGAATCACAACCCCCGCGAGTCACTATCAGGATTTGAGCCATTTGGTCGATCGCATTTCAAAAGCCTAGAAGAACCACAACCATTGAATTGTTTCATCACCATTAAAGTTAGCTAAACCATTCTCATGAGTATATTGGCTCAAAGCATTCAGAACAAAAATGTGTGAAACTATGGACTCTTGTTCCAAGTTCCTGCCCATGCCTTTTTGCCTCCCAAATGCCACACACATTTGAATAGCAATTTCAGCATTTGGTTAGTATTAATTCTTTTACAATTTGATTCATCTTTGACTCCTGGAATGATGTCCAACAGCTCTAATTCAAACAGCTGCACACAACACTGGTTGATATCACTGTGGCTAGCTAGCAAACATTAGCTAACTGCAAGCTAACATAAAGAGTGACCTAAGCAGTAAAAATGGAGACTATATATAAACTATATGAATATAAATTATATTTTGTCATCATAGATACTACACATATGTCTCAGGGGCAATTTATACTCATTTTAGATGCAAATACACCCACTTTGAGTGAAAAATTGGTCAAAAAAATTAGGTTTGTATGGGGCTATCGGAAATAAAATTTGGCATTGAAATCAAACCCTGCAATTAAAAAAAAAAAAGTGTATTATCATTGAAAAAAGTTCCACTGAAAAATAAAACGCTCTAAAAATTTTAATTAAAATTACAATCTGTCAATCTTATTAGGGCTCGAGCACTGAACGGTGCGAAGGCCCTCTTGTATTTGTAGTGATTATTATTATTATTATCATTATCATTATTATTATTATCATCATCATTATTATTATTATTATTATTATTCCGAAACAAACGCATTTTTGACAGCCGTTTTGACGACCTTTCAGAAACTCATGAAATTTTGCACATTTATCAGGACTGCTGAAAAATTTGATATTGAAAATGGCTGGACTGCGCCCCCTAGAAAATTAGGAAAATTGAGCACCTCAACCCAGATTGTCATAGAAGTAAGATGCGACACATCCTTCGCCATGACATACGATGCTGTTTTCCAGGGAGAGGGGGTGGCTCTACAGCCACGAAACTTGACACACATGTCTAGAGTGATGTTATCCTTTGTAGTTCATTTGAATGGGTGTGGCAAAATGGCTCAACAGCGACCCCTTGAAAATTTCAAAGTTGAAGCCCCGCCTACCAGATTAACGTAGAAAAATGAAATTCACAAGGCACATGTATAATGTCAAGATGCACAAAAAAGCCTCTTGGAGCCATATCAAGCTCTACAGTCCAAGTCCTACAGGAAGTCCGCCATCTCTAAAAAACTGGTCAATTTTCGCCTTTTCTTGGCCATTTCGCATACCTTGTGTTTTAACAAACTCCTCCTACAATTCATCGTAGGGACTCCAAAATCAGTATGTGTCATCTAGACTAGTGTATGATCAAAAGTTATCAAAAGATTTAGTGTACATTGAAGCGCTTGGCCGTGGTGTGGCCTTTAGTTTTGATGTTTCGTCATTACAGAGGAAATTGCTATAACTTTAGTGTACATGGTGGGATCTGCCTGAAACTTTACAGGTTTGATAACAGTCCAGGCCTGAGCACATCTACATTACAATATTCAATCAGTGATGCAAACTGGCTCCATAGCGCCCCCATAACACAGTACAGGAAAGCAGCCCAGCAGCAGGCAAATGATGTGGACAAAGGAAGTGATGTTTCTCTCCTTGCTCTGTCTGAAAGTAGCCCGACTGTGAAAACATCTACATGCCTGTGACAAAGGCTCTTCGACTGTGCCCGATGTTCACCGGGTTGCGAGGTCCCGATCATCGCTGCTTGCAAGCTTTTATTCTATTTTGGTATTTTTTGCATTAAGATTAGTTTTTCAATGTCAATCATAAGATTTTTTTTCTTCATGTCTTTACAATGTAAGTTTTTTTTCAATGCCACCGGTTCTCAGTTTCAACTTTGTCTTTTTCAGTTTCAACTTTTTCTGTTTCAGTTTCAACTTATTGTCACCGTTTTGATGTCAGTACCCAGCATGCCTTACGATGCGACGTGTGTGTTTACATGTGAGGTATTTATTCCGTTTGGTTTCTCAAATGCCGCGATCTCCACAAAGCATTAGCTGAAGTCAGTAGCAGCGTGCTAGGTTCGACCTACTTGCCGGAGTAGTAAACTAGGCGTCATTACATAGGATTACTTAGGATTCTACTGGCGTGAGTGACTGTTTTCCAGTTATTAGTTTTACCCCAGTTTGCATCACAAGCAAAAAGGAAGGTGGTCCTCAGAATTTTTTTTAAAAATCAGATGTGAGCCTTAAGCTACTAAAGACCTTTGATTGTTTTATTGAATAATCAATACATTTGTATGTTTTTGTTTATGTGAAATATGTAATCCTAATTAGATATTCACTCATTTGTGTAAAGTAAAGTCATTTTAGGGATCAAACTAGGGAGGGATTTTGCGGCTCCAGGTGGGTTTTATATGGTGAGAAATGGGCTAAAATGGCTGAAGCTTGCTGAACCCTTGTCTAGCAGAACCTAGAAAATGAAGCAAGACAGGATTGAGCTGAGAGCTTGTTGAAAGCATTTTCCCACACCTGCACTGAGCTTGAGTTGAGCTTAATATTACCACACCAATCTGATCATCCACATCCACAGACATTAAGTAAAATACAAAATTAGGAACACTAGATCCTGGAAAACATGTTAGATCAGATCATTTATTTCTGTTGACATAGTTAATTAATTCAAAGTTAATCTATTTAAAACAACAACAAAAAACAAGGTATGAGCCAAACCATGGATTTGGAGAATTGTTATACCCCTAATAAATAGTGGTATTTATGACTCCTAACCATAGCCTATAGAGTGCCATTTTCTCATGACATGGCTTGAGACAACGAGTGTTAGAGTTTAAAGCGCTTCTTTCATGGTGACTTGACTTGACTTAATTGGCCTGTCTTGTTTGATGTTTAGCAGTGAATTGACTTTGCTTACTTGAGTCTTAAACACAGTGACTTAGGATTTGCTTCAGCTTTTAAGGTTAAGACTTGAGACTAGCTTGTGACTTGCACATGTGTACCTCTCACATCTGTTATTTGTGAACATGAACTACTTCCTCCCAAAGCAACAAACCAGAGACATGAGACCCCAGAATGAAGTGGAGCTGCTTCATAGACAATGAATGTGAAACTAATTTCATAGTCATTTTTAAAATACCCAAGTAAGCTTTATTCTTGTCTTGCCTTTCATATCTGAAAAACAAGTTGTACCTGTACATAACTGGTATATGACAATGTCCACAGTGAAACATTATAATGGACAATGAATGAATGGGATAAATTACTGCATTTTACTGTCATTTTGTTGAGTTTCTCTCCTCTCTTCTTTTTCACCACAGACGGGGCTGAGCGATCCTTGGAGGAGAGACTTCAGTGAAGCATGTGAAATACGTGAGTTGATAACAACTACAGTCATTGCATTACTGCAATTAAATCTCTGTGAGTAAAAGGCCAATAAGAGTAATTTAATTCATGCAAAAGATGGGTAGACAATATTTGGGGCTTTTAAAACAATATGGTAGAGATTCATTTGTCTCCATAGCTGCGTTCTCACTGAGAGAACGCCGCTCTGACGGTTTCAGAACAGGAGCTAGAGTAAAGTCCAGGACCGGGAACCCAAGCGCACACCCTTGTGTCTCTGAGCCTAACAAACTTACAGAAAGAACACAGTTCTAACTGTTTCAGAACTGAACGGGTGTGAAAAGCAAGAGTTGTGACCCAAACACATGCGCTTGTCTCTCTGATCCTTACTAATTCACAGAAAAGACGCGTTCTAACACTTTCAGAACATGAGCTGGTGAAAAAATCATGAGCAGGTGACCAAAAAAATACACTTGTCTCTCTGAGCCTAACTAACTTACAGAAAGAATGCAGTTCTAACTGTTTCAGAACATGAGACGGTGTGAAAAGCAAGAGTTGTGACCCAAACACATGCGCTTGTCTCTCTGAGCCTCACTAATTCACAGAGAGGACGCTCTTTTGAAAATTTCAACACCGGAGCCAGTGTAAAAAGCATGAGCAGGCGACAAAACACATACACTTATCTCTCTGTGCCTAAATAACTGGCCAAGAGAATGCCTTTCTGATACTTTCAGAACTGGAGCCGGTGTAAAATGCAGGTGCAGACAACCAAACACACACGCTTGTCTCTCTGAGCCTTACTAATTTGCAGAAAAAACGCAGTTCTAACTGTTTCAGAAATGAGCGGGTGTAAAAAGCAAGGGTTGTGACCCAAACACATACGCCTGTCTCTCTGATCCTTACTAATTCACAGAGAAGACGCGTTCGAACACTTTCCGAACATGAGCTGGTGAAAAAATCATGAGCAGGCGACCAGAAAAATACACTTGTCTCTCTGAGCCTAACTAACTTGCAGAAAGAACGCAGTTCTAACTGTTTCAGAACATGAGCCTGTGTGAAAAGCAAGAGTTGTGACTCAAACACATGCGCTTATCTCTCTGAGCCTTATTAATTCACAGGGAGGACGCTCTTTTGACCGTTTAAATACCGGAGCCAGTGTAAAAAGCAGGAGCAGGCGACCAAACACATACTCTTGTCTCTCTGTGACTAAATAACTGGCCAAGAGAATTTCAGAACAGGAGCCAGTGTAAAAAGCAGGAGCAGGCGACATAGCACATATGCTTGTCTCTCTGAGCCTGGCTAACTAACTGGCCAAGAGAATGTCTTTCTGACAGTTTCAGAACAGGAAGCGGTGTAAAATGCAGGTGTGGACAACCAAAAACATACGCTTTTCTCTCTGAGCCTAACTAACTTGCAGAAAAAACGCAAGTCCTAACTGTTTCAGAACTGAGCGGGTGTAAAAAGCAAGGGCTGTGACCCAAACACATACGCTTGTCTCTCTGATCCTTACTAATTCACAGAAAAGACGCGTTCTCAGACTTTCAGAACATGAGCTGGTGTAAAAATCATGAGCAGGCGACCAAAAAAATACGCTTGTCTCTCTGAGCCAGACTAACTTGCAGAAAAAACGCAGTCCTAACTGTTTCAGAACATGAGCCTGTGTGAAAAGCAAGAGTTGTGACTCAAACACATGCGCTTATCTCTCTGAGCCTTATTAATTCACAGGGAGGACGCTCTTTTGACCGTTTAAATACCGGAGCCAGTGTAAAAAGCATGAGCAGGCGACCAAACTCATACTCTTGTCTCTCTGTGACTAAATAACTGGCCAAGAGAATTTCAGAACAGGAGCCGGTGTAAAATGCAGGTGCGGAAAAAAACATATACGCTTGTCTCTCTGAGCCTAACTAAATTGCAGAAAGAACGCAGTTTCACAACATTATCCGGTGTGAAAAGCAAGAGTTGTGACCCAAACACATGCGCTTGTCTCTCTTAGCCTAACTAATTTGTAGAAAGAATGCAGTTCTAACTGTTTCAGAACTTAGCGGGTGTAAAAAGCAAGGGTTGTGACCCAAACACATACGCTTGTCTCTCTGTCCCTAAATAACTGGCCAAGAGAATGCCTTTCTGATAGTTTCAGAACAGTAGCTGGTGTAAAATGCAGGTGTAGACAACCAAACACACACGCTTGTCTCTCTGAGCCTAACTAACTTGCAGAAAAAACGCAGTTCTAACTGTTTCAGAACACGAGCCGGTGTGAAAAGCAAGAGTTATGACCAAAACACTTGTCTCTCTGAGCCTTACTAATTCACAGAGAGGACACTCTTTTGAAAGTTTCAATACAGGCGCCAGTGTGAAACACATGAGCAGGCGACAAAACACAGACGCTTATCTCTCTGTGCCTAAGTAACTGACCAAGACAATGCCTTTCTGATACTTTCAGAACAGTAGCTGGTGTAAAATGCAGGTGCAGACAACCAAACACACACGCTTGTCTCTCTGAGCCTAACTAACTTGCAGAAAGAATGCAGTTCTAACTGTTTCAGAACTGAGCCGGTGTGAAAAGCAAGAGTTGTGACCCAAACACATGCGCTTGTCTCTCTGAGCCTAACTAATTTGTAGAAAGAACGCATTTCTAACTGGTTCAGAACTGAGCGGGTGTAAAAAGCAAGGATTGTGACCCAAACACATACGCCTGTCTCTCTGATCCTTACTAATTCACAGAGAAGACGCGTTCTCACACTTTCAGAACATGAGCTGGTGTAAAAATCATGAGCAGGCGACCAAAAAAATACGCTTGTCTATCTGAGCCAGACTAACTTGCAGAAAGAACGCAGTTCTAACTGTTTCAGAACATGAGCCTGTGTGAAAAGCAAGAGTTGTGACCCAAACACATGCGCTTGTCTCTCTCAGCATCACTAATTCACAGAGAGGACGCTTTTTTGAAAGTTTCAATACCGGAGCCAGTGTAAAATGCATGAGCAGGTGACCAAACACATACAAGCGTATGTGTTTTGGTCACCTGGTCTCTCTGTACCTAAATAACTGGCCAAGAGAATTTCAGAACAGGAGCGGGTGTAAAATGCAGGTGCGGACAAAAAAACATATACGCTTGTCTCTCTGAGCCTAACTAAATTGCAGAAAGAACGCAGTTTCACAACATGAGCCGGTCTGAAAATCAAGAGTTGTGACCCAAACACTCTTTTGAAAGTTTCAATACTGGAGCCAGTGTAAAAAGCATGAGCAGGCGACAAAACACATACGCTTATATCTCTGTGCCTAAGTAACTGACCAAACAATGCCTTTCTGATACTTTAAGAACAGGAGCTGGTGTAAAATGCAGGTGAGGATAACCAAAAACATACGCATGTCTCTGTGAGCCTAACTAACTTGCAGAAAGTGTAATGTTTCAGAACATGAGCCGTGTGAAAAGCAAGAGTTGTGACTCAAACACATGCGCTTGTCTCTCTGAGCCTTATTGATTCACAGGGAGGACGCTCTTTTGACAGTTTCAATACTGGAGCCAGTGTAAAAAGTATGAGCAGGCGACCAAGCACATACGCTTATCTCTCTGTGCCTAAATAACTGGCCAATAGAATGCCTTTCTGAAACTTTCAGAACAGGAGCCGGTGTAAAATGCAGGTGCAGACAACCAAACATATACGCTTGTCTCTCTGAGCCTCACTAATTCACAGAGAGGACGAGTTCTTACAGTTCCAGAACATGAGCCCACCGGCATGAGCAGGCGACCAAATACATACACTTGTCTCTCAGAGCCTACTTAATGTTAGAAAAAGACTTTCGTTTCTGTGCGTTTCAGATGCCAAACAGGTGAAAATAAGAAAAAACAATCTTTTAATTACACACACCTGTTTTTTTGCCTGTTTTGATCATAACTCGCTTGGAAATGGCTATTCTCAACGTTTTATGTGAGATTCTAATAGAAAAAGAAGAAAGACTTATGATAATACATATGCTTCAGTTTTGAGTCTAACTTGCCCTGAACAGTCGTTTCTGAGCGTTTCAGACGCTAAACAGGTCCAAATAAGCCAAAACAAGCTTATCATGACACACACTTGTCTTTTTGCCTGTTTTGATAATAATTGGTTTGGAAATGGCTATTCTCAACGTTTTATGTGAGATTCTAATAGGAAAAGCAGAAAAACTTATACAAACACATATATTGAATTTTTGAGTCTAACTTGCCCTGAACAGTCGTTTCTGAGCGTTTCAGACGCTAAACAGTTGAAAAAAAGCCAAAACAAGCTTTTCATGACACACACTTGTCTTTTTGCCTGTTTTGATCATAATTCGCTTGGAAATGGCTATTCTCAACGTTTTATGTGAGATTCTAATAGAAAAAGCAGAAAAACTTATAAAAACACATATATTGATTTTTTGAGTCTAACTTGCCCTGAACAGTCGTTTCTGAGCGTTTCAGACGCTAAACAGGTCTAAATAAGCCAAAACAAGCTTATCATGACACACACTTGTCTTTTTGCCTGTTTTGATAATAATTGGTTTGGAAATGGCTATTCTCAACGTTTTATGTGAGATTCTAATAGGAAAAGCAGAAAAACTTATACAAACACATATATTGAAATTTTGAGTCTAACTTGCCCTGAACAGTCGTTTCTGAGCGTTTCAGACGCTAAACAGGTCTAAATAAGCCAAAACAAGCTTATCATGACACACACTTGTCTTTTTGCCTGTTTTGATAATAATTGGTTTGGAAATGGCTATTCTCAACGTTTTATGTGAGATTCTAATAGGAAAAGCAGAAAAACTTATACAAACACATATATTGAATTTTTGAGTCTAACTTGCCCTGAACAGTCGTTTCTGAGCGTTTCAGACGCTAAACAGTTGAAAATAAGCCAAAACAAGCTTATCATGACACACACTTGTCTTTTTGCCTGTTTTGATCATAACTCGCTTGGAAATGGCTATTCTCAACGTTTTATGTGAGATTCTAATACAAAATGAAGAAAAACTTATACAAACACATATATTGCATTTTTGAGTCTAACTTGCCCTGAACAGTCGTTTCTGAGTGTTTCAGACGCTAAACAGTTGAAAATAAGCCAAAACAAGCTTTTCATGACACACACTTGTCTTTTTGCCTGCTTTGATCATAA
The DNA here is from genome assembly GCA_029490765.1 of Euthynnus affinis. Lineage (NCBI taxonomy): Eukaryota > Metazoa > Chordata > Actinopteri > Scombriformes > Scombridae > Euthynnus > Euthynnus affinis. The sequence goes on along the minus strand of CM055861.1, from coordinate 142,613 downwards.
TTCGCTTGGAAATGGCTATTCTCAACGTTTTATGTGAGATTCTAATAGAAAAAGCAGAAAAACTTATAAAAACACATATATTGAATTTTTGAGTCTAACTTGCCCTGAACAGTCGTTTCTGAGCGTTTCAGACGCTAAACAGGTCCAAATAAGCCAAAACAAGCTTATCATAACACACACTTGTCTTTTTGCCTGTTTTGATCATAATTCGCTTGGAAATGGCTATTCTCAACGTTTTATGTGAGATTCTAATAGAAAAAGCAGAAAAACTTATAAAAACACATATATTGATTTTTTGAGTCTAACTTGCCCTGAACAGTCGTTTCTGAGCGTTTCAGACGCTAAACAGGTCTAAATAAGCCAAAACAAGCTTATCATGACACACACTTGTCTTTTTGCCTGTTTTGATAATAATTGGTTTGGAAATGGCTATTCTCAACGTTTTATGTGAGATTCTAATAGGAAAAGCAGAAAAACTTATACAAACACATATATTGAATTTTTGAGTCTAACTTGCCCTGAACAGTCGTTTCTGAGTGTTTCAGACGCTAGACAGGTGAAAATAAGCAAGAACAAGCTTTTCATGACACACACTTGTCTTTTTGCCTGTTTTGATAATAATTGGTTTGGAAATGGCTATTCTCAACGTTTTATGTGAGATTCTAATAGGAAAAGCAGAAAAACTTATACAAACACATATATTGAATTTTTGAGTCTAACTTGCCCTGAACAGTCGTTTCTGAGCGTTTCAGACGCTAAACAGTTGAAAAAAAGCCAAAACAAGCTTTTCATGACACACACTTGTCTTTTTGCCTGTTTTGATCATAATTCGCTTGGAAATGGCTATTCTCAACGTTTTATGTGAGATTCTAATAGAAAAAGCAGAAAAACCTATACAAACACATATATTAAATTTTTGAGTCTAACTTGCCCTGAACAGTCGTTTCTGAGCGTTTCAGACGCTAAACAGGTCTAAATAAGCCAAAACAAGCTTATCATGACACACACTTGTCTTTTTGCCTGTTTTGATAATAATTGGTTTGGAAATGGCTATTCTCAACGTTTTATGTGAGATTCTAATAGGAAAAGCAGAAAAACTTATACAAACACATATATTGAATTTTTGAGTCTAACTTGCCCTGAACAGTCGTTTCTGAGCGTTTCAGACGCTAAACAGGTCTAAATAAGCCAAAACAAGCTTATCATGACACACACTTGTCTTTTTGCCTGTTTTGATCATAATTCGCTTGGAAATGGCTATTCTCAACGTTTTATGTGAGATTCTAATAGAAAAAGCAGAAAAACTTATACAAACACATATATTGAATTTTTGAGTCTAACTTGCCCTGAACAGTCGTTTCTGAGCGTTTCAGACGCTAAACAGGTCTAAATAAGCCAAAACAAGCATATCATGACACACACTTGTCTTTTTGCCTGTTTTGATAATAATTGGTTTGGAAATGGCTATTCTCAACGTTTTATGTGAGATTCTAATAGGAAAAGCAGAAAAACTTATACAAACACATATATTGAATTTTTGAGTCTAACTTGCCCTGAACAGTCGTTTCTGAGCGTTTCAGACGCTAAACAGTTGAAAAAAAGCCAAAACAAGCTTTTCATGACACACACTTGTCTTTTTGCCTGTTTTGATCATAATTCGCTTGGAAATGGCTATTCTCAACGTTTTATGTGAGATTCTAATAGAAAAAGCAGAAAAACTTATAAAAACACATATATTGATTTTTTGAGTCTAACTTGCCCTGAACAGTCGTTTCTGAGCGTTTCAGACGCTAAACAGGTCTAAATAAGCCAAAACAAGCTTATCATGACACACACTTGTCTTTTTGCCTGTTTTGATAATAATTGGTTTGGAAATGGCTATTCTCAACGTTTTATGTGAGATTCTAATAGGAAAAGCAGAAAAACTTATACAAACACATATATTGAATTTTTGAGTCTAACTCGCACTGAACAGTCGTTTCTCAGTGTTTCAGACGACAAACAGGTGAAAATAAGCAAAAACAAGCTTTTCATGACACACACTTGTCTTTTTGCCTGTTTTGATAATAATTGGTTTGGAAATGGCTATTCTCAACGTTTTATGTGAGATTCTAATAGGAAAAGCAGAAAAACTTATACAAACACATATATTGAATTTTTGAGTCTAACTCGCACTGAACAGTCGTTTCTCAGTGTTTCAGACGACAAACAGGTGAAAATAAGCAAAAACAAGCTTTTCATTACACACACTTGTCTTTTTGCCTGTTTTGATCATAATTCGCTTGGAAATGGCTAGTTTCATAAGAATTTCTGATTTAAAGAAAGAAGAAAACGTTATTAAAAAAATACACATACTTCAAGATTTTATGTGATCCTTCAATGATATCCATCCAAATATCATACCATTATATACATAATGGATCAATTCAGAGGTTGAAATTTTGGGGCCTTTATGTCACAACGTCACACAAAGAAGTGTATATCTCTGCTTCTGAATATACTATTTTTCTATAACTTCTTTCACATACAATCATCAGATATGACTTGTTCTGAATGTATATGTGCATTTTGGGGGCACCCTTATGCCAAAATGACCTCTTTTTGTAATCCATTATCATTTGATTTCCTGCATATTCAAATTATATATAATGAAAAGCATGCATATCAGCACAGATTGCAGTGTTTCCCCTAGGTTGACTGACCTGGCCCTGGCTGGGGAGGTCGATTAGCACATTTCTCTGTTCTCTGTTTAGCATCTTCAGGCTCAATGCCTATAGCAAGAGCAGTTGGGGAAACAGACATTACTTTTCTTGGTCTTGACAAGCTGCAGCATTTATTAACTTACACTGTACATTTACTACCAGATTGTTACAGCTAACCTTTTCTTCTGCTCCGCTTGCATTCACCATCACTTTTCTGATGCTCGCTCTATCGCTTATCGCCATGGATGTATAAAGAGAAGTGGATACAGGAAGAGTGCCAGGCTTTGAAGCAAATTTGACATAGTGGCCAAAGTGCGTAATCACATGATGCACACTGGCCCAAAAATTCTTTTTCTCAAAGACTTGTGAAAAAGACGTGGTACTTTTTTTTTAGAATCACAACCCCCGCGAGTCACTATCAGGATTTGAGCCATTTGGTCGATCGCATTTCAAAAGCCTAGAAGAACCACAACCATTGAATTGTTTCATCACCATTAAAGTTAGCTAAACCATTCTCATGAGTATATTGGCTCAAAGCATTCAGAACAAAAATGTGTGAAACTATGGACTCTTGTTCCAAGTTCCTGCCCATGCCTTTTTGCCTCCCAAATGCCACACACATTTGAATAGCAATTTCAGCATTTGGTTAGTATTAATTCTTTTACAATTTGATTCATCTTTGACTCCTGGAATGATGTCCAACAGCTCTAATTCAAACAGCTGCACACAACACTGGTTGATATCACTGTGGCTAGCTAGCAAACATTAGCTAACTGCAAGCTAACATAAAGAGTGACCTAAGCAGTAAAAATGGAGACTATATATAAACTATATGAATATAAATTATATTTTGTCATCATAGATACTACACATATGTCTCAGGGGCAATTTATACTCATTTTAGATGCAAATACACCCACTTTGAGTGAAAAATTGGTCAAAAAAATTAGGTTTGTATGGGGCTATCGGAAATAAAATTTGGCATTGAAATCAAACCCTGCAATTAAAAAAAAAAAAGTGTATTATCATTGAAAAAAGTTCCACTGAAAAATAAAACGCTCTAAAAATTTTAATTAAAATTACAATCTGTCAATCTTATTAGGGCTCGAGCACTGAACGGTGCGAAGGCCCTCTTGTATTTGTAGTGATTATTATTATTATTATCATTATCATTATTATTATTATCATCATCATTATTATTATTATTATTATTATTCCGAAACAAACGCATTTTTGACAGCCGTTTTGACGACCTTTCAGAAACTCATGAAATTTTGCACATTTATCAGGACTGCTGAAAAATTTGATATTGAAAATGGCTGGACTGCGCCCCCTAGAAAATTAGGAAAATTGAGCACCTCAACCCAGATTGTCATAGAAGTAAGATGCGACACATCCTTCGCCATGACATACGATGCTGTTTTCCAGGGAGAGGGGGTGGCTCTACAGCCACGAAACTTGACACACATGTCTAGAGTGATGTTATCCTTTGTAGTTCATTTGAATGGGTGTGGCAAAATGGCTCAACAGCGACCCCTTGAAAATTTCAAAGTTGAAGCCCCGCCTACCAGATTAACGTAGAAAAATGAAATTCACAAGGCACATGTATAATGTCAAGATGCACAAAAAAGCCTCTTGGAGCCATATCAAGCTCCTACAGTCCAAGTCCTACAGGAAGTCCGCCATCTCTAAAAAACTGGTCAATTTTCGCCTTTTCTTGGCCATTTCGCATACCTTGTGTTTTAACAAACTCCTCCTACAATTCATCGTAGGGACTCCAAAATCAGTATGTGTCATCTAGACTAGTGTATGATCAAAAGTTATCAAAAGATTTAGTGTACATTGAAGCGCTTGGCCGTGGTGTGGCCTTTAGTTTTGATGTTTCGTCATTACAGAGGAAATTGCTATAACTTTAGTGTACATGGTGGGATCTGCCTGAAACTTTACAGGTTTGATAACAGTCCAGGCCTGAGCACATCTACATTACAATATTCAATCAGTGATGCAAACTGGCTCCATAGCGCCCCCATAACACAGTACAGGAAAGCAGCCCCAGCAGCAGGCAAATGAGTGGACAAAGGAAGTGATGTTTCTCTCCTTGCTCTGTCTGAAAGTAGCCCGACTGTGAAAACATCTACATGCCTGTGACAAAGGCTCTTCGACTGTGCCCGATGTTCACCGGGTTGCGAGGTCCCGATCATCGCTGCTTGCAGCTTTTATTCTATTTTGGTATTTTTTGCATTAAGATTAGTTTTTCAATGTCAATCATAAGATTTTTTTCTTCATGTCTTTACAATGTAAGTTTTTTTTCAATGCCACCGGTTCTCAGTTTCAACTTTGTCTTTTTCAGTTTCAACTTTTTCTGTTTCAGTTTCAACTTATTGTCACCGTTTTGATGTCAGTACCCAGCATGCCTTACGATGCGACGTGTGTGTTTACATGTGAGGTATTTATTCCGTTTGGTTTCTCAAATGCCGCGATCTCCACAAAGCATTAGCTGAAGTCAGTAGCAGCGTGCTAGGTTCGACCTACTTGCCGGAGTAGTAAACTAGGCGTCATTACATAGGATTACATAGGATTCTACTGGCGTGAGTGACTGTTTTCCAGTTATTAGTTTTACCCCAGTTTGCATCACAAGCAAAAAGGAAGGTGGTCCTCAGAATTTTTTTAAAAATCAGATGTGAGCCTTAAGCTACTAAAGACCTTTGATTGTTTTATTGAATAATCAATACATTTGTATGTTTTTGTTTATGTGAAATATGTAATCCTAATTAGATATTCACTCATTTGTGTAAAGTAAAGTCATTTTAGGGATCAAACTAGGGAGGGATTTTGCGGCTCCAGGTGGGTTTTATATGGTGAGAAATGGGCTAAAATGGCTGAAGCTTGCTGAACCCTTGTCTAGCAGAACCTAGAAAATGAAGCAAGACAGGATTGAGCTGAGAGCTTGTTGAAAGCATTTTCCCACACCTGCACTGAGCTTGAGTTGAGCTTAATATTACCACACCAATCTGATCATCCACATCCACAGACATTAAGTAAAATACAAAATTAGGAACACTAGATCCTGGAAAACATGTTAGATCAGATCATTTATTTCTGTTGACATAGTTAATTAATTCAAAGTTAATCTATTTAAAACAACAACAAAAAACAAGGTATGAGCCAAACCATGGATTTGGAGAATTGTTATACCCCTAATAAATAGTGGTATTTATGACTCCTAACCATAGCCTATAGAGTGCCATTTTCTCATGACATGGCTTGAGACAACGAGTGTTAGAGTTTAAAGCGCTTCTTTCATGGTGACTTGACTTGACTTAATTGGCCTGTCTTGTTTGATGTTTAGCAGTGAATTGACTTTGCTTACTTGAGTCTTAAACACAGTGACTTAGGATTTGCTTCAGCTTTTAAGGTTAAGACTTGAGACTAGCTTGTGACTTGCACATGTGTACCTCTCACATCTGTTATTTGTGAACATGAACTACTTCCTCCCAAAGCAACAAACCAGAGACATGAGACCCCAGAATGAAGTGGAGCTGCTTCATAGACAATGAATGTGAAACTAATTTCATAGTCATTTTTAAAATACCCAAGTAAGCTTTATTCTTGTCTTGCCTTTCATATCTGAAAAACAAGTTGTACCTGTACATAACTGGTATATGACAATGTCCACAGTGAAACATTATAATGGACAATGAATGAATGGGATAAATTACTGCATTTTACTGTCATTTTGTTGAGTTTCTCTCCTCTCTTCTTTTTCACCACAGACGGGGCTGAGCGATCCTTGGAGGAGAGACTTCAGTGAAGCATGTGAAATACGTGAGTTGATAACAACTACAGTCATTGCATTACTGCAATTAAATCTCTGTGAGTAAAAGGCCAATAAGAGTAATTTAATTCATGCAAAAGATGGGTAGACAATATTTGGGGCTTTTAAAACAATATGGTAGAGATTCATTTGTCTCCATAGCTGCGTTCTCACTGAGAGAACGCCGCTCTGACGGTTTCAGAACCGGGAACCCAAGCGCACACCCTTGTGTCTCTGAGCCTCTGAGCCTAACAAACTTACAGAAAGAACACAGTTCTAACTGTTTCAGAACTGAACGGGTGTGAAAAGCAAGAGTTGTGACCCAAACACATGCGCTTGTCTCTCTGATCCTTACTAATTCACAGAAAAGACGCGTTCTAACACTTTCAGAACATGAGCTGGTGAAAAAATCATGAGCAGGTGACCAAAAAAATACACTTGTCTCTCTGAGCCTAACTAACTTACAGAAAGAATGCAGTTCTAACTGTTTCAGAACATGAGACGGTGTGAAAAGCAAGAGTTGTGACCCAAACACATGCGCTTGTCTCTCTGAGCCTCACTAATTCACAGAGAGGACGCTCTTTTGAAAATTTCAACACCGGAGCCAGTGTAAAAAGCATGAGCAGGCGACAAAACACATACACTTATCTCTCTGTGCCTAAATAACTGGCCAAGAGAATGCCTTTCTGATACTTTCAGAACTGGAGCCGGTGTAAAATGCAGGTGCAGACAACCAAACACACACGCTTGTCTCTCTGAGCCTTACTAATTTGCAGAAAAAACGCAGTTCTAACTGTTTCAGAAATGAGCGGGTGTAAAAAGCAAGGGTTGTGACCCAAACACATACGCCTGTCTCTCTGATCCTTACTAATTCACAGAGAAGACGCGTTCGAACACTTTCCGAACATGAGCTGGTGAAAAAATCATGAGCAGGCGACCAGAAAAATACACTTGTCTCTCTGAGCCTAACTAACTTGCAGAAAGAACGCAGTTCTAACTGTTTCAGAACATGAGCCTGTGTGAAAAGCAAGAGTTGTGACTCAAACACATGCGCTTATCTCTCTGAGCCTTATTAATTCACAGGGAGGACGCTCTTTTGACCGTTTAAATACCGGAGCCAGTGTAAAAAGCAGGAGCAGGCGACCAAACACATACTCTTGTCTCTCTGTGACTAAATAACTGGCCAAGAGAATTTCAGAACAGGAGCCAGTGTAAAAAGCAGGAGCAGGCGACATAGCACATATGCTTGTCTCTCTGAGCCTGGCTAACTAACTGGCCAAGAGAATGTCTTTCTGACAGTTTCAGAACAGGAAGCGGTGTAAAATGCAGGTGTGGACAACCAAAAACATACGCTTTTCTCTCTGAGCCTAACTAACTTGCAGAAAAAACGCAGTCCTAACTGTTTCAGAACTGAGCGGGTGTAAAAAGCAAGGGCTGTGACCCAAACACATACGCTTGTCTCTCTGATCCTTACTAATTCACAGAAAAGACGCGTTCTCAGACTTTCAGAACATGAGCTGGTGTAAAAATCATGAGCAGGCGACCAAAAAAATACGCTTGTCTCTCTGAGCCAGACTAACTTGCAGAAAAAACGCAGTCCTAACTGTTTCAGAACATGAGCCTGTGTGAAAAGCAAGAGTTGTGACTCAAACACATGCGCTTATCTCTCTGAGCCTTATTAATTCACAGGGAGGACGCTCTTTTGACCGTTTAAATACCGGAGCCAGTGTAAAAAGCATGAGCAGGCGACCAAACTCATACTCTTGTCTCTCTGTGACTAAATAACTGGCCAAGAGAATTTCAGAACAGGAGCCGGTGTAAAATGCAGGTGCGGAAAAAAACATATACGCTTGTCTCTCTGAGCCTAACTAAATTGCAGAAAGAACGCAGTTTCACAACATTATCCGGTGTGAAAAGCAAGAGTTGTGACCCAAACACATGCGCTTGTCTCTCTTAGCCTAACTAATTTGTAGAAAGAATGCAGTTCTAACTGTTTCAGAACTTAGCGGGTGTAAAAAGCAAGGGTTGTGACCCAAACACATACGCTTGTCTCTCTGTCCCTAAATAACTGGCCAAGAGAATGCCTTTCTGATAGTTTCAGAACAGTAGCTGGTGTAAAATGCAGGTGTAGACAACCAAACACACACGCTTGTCTCTCTGAGCCTAACTAACTTGCAGAAAAAACGCAGTTCTAACTGTTTCAGAACACGAGCCGGTGTGAAAAGCAAGAGTTATGACCAAAACACTTGTCTCTCTGAGCCTTACTAATTCACAGAGAGGACACTCTTTTGAAAGTTTCAATACAGGCGCCAGTGTGAAACACATGAGCAGGCGACAAAACACAGACGCTTATCTCTCTGTGCCTAAGTAACTGACCAAGACAATGCCTTTCTGATACTTTCAGAACAGTAGCTGGTGTAAAATGCAGGTGCAGACAACCAAACACACACGCTTGTCTCTCTGAGCCTAACTAACTTGCAGAAAGAATGCAGTTCTAACTGTTTCAGAACTGAGCCGGTGTGAAAAGCAAGAGTTGTGACCCAAACACATGCGCTTGTCTCTCTGAGCCTAACTAATTTGTAGAAAGAACGCATTTCTAACTGGTTCAGAACTGAGCGGGTGTAAAAAGCAAGGATTGTGACCCAAACACATACGCCTGTCTCTCTGATCCTTACTAATTCACAGAGAAGACGCGTTCTCACACTTTCAGAACATGAGCTGGTGTAAAAATCATGAGCAGGCGACCAAAAAAATACGCTTGTCTATCTGAGCCAGACTAACTTGCAGAAAGAACGCAGTTCTAACTGTTTCAGAACATGAGCCTGTGTGAAAAGCAAGAGTTGTGACCCAAACACATGCGCTTGTCTCTCTCAGCATCACTAATTCACAGAGAGGACGCTTTTTTGAAAGTTTCAATACCGGAGCCAGTGTAAAATGCATGAGCAGGTGACCAAACACATACAAGCGTATGTGTTTTGGTCACCTGGTCTCTCTGTACCTAAATAACTGGCCAAGAGAATTTCAGAACAGGAGCGGGTGTAAAATGCAGGTGCGGACAAAAAAACATATACGCTTGTCTCTCTGAGCCTAACTAAATTGCAGAAAGAACGCAGTTTCACAACATGAGCCGGTCTGAAAATCAAGAGTTGTGACCCAAACACTCTTTTGAAAGTTTCAATACTGGAGCCAGTGTAAAAAGCATGAGCAGGCGACAAAACACATACGCTTATATCTCTGTGCCTAAGTAACTGACCAAACAATGCCTTTCTGATACTTTAAGAACAGGAGCTGGTGTAAAATGCAGGTGCGGATAACCAAAAACATACGCATGTCTCTGTGAGCCTAACTAACTTGCAGAAAGTGTAATGTTTCAGAACATGAGCCGTGTGAAAAGCAAGAGTTGTGACTCAAACACATGCGCTTGTCTCTCTGAGCCTTATTGATTCACAGGGAGGACGCTCTTTTGACAGTTTCAATACTGGAGCCAGTGTAAAAAGTATGAGCAGGCGACCAAGCACATACGCTTATCTCTCTGTGCCTAAATAACTGGCCAATAGAATGCCTTTCTGAAACTTTCAGAACAGGAGCCGGTGTAAAATGCAGGTGCAGACAACCAAACATATACGCTTGTCTCTCTGAGCCTCACTAATTCACAGAGAGGACGAGTTCTTACAGTTCCAGAACATGAGCCCACCGGCATGAGCAGGCGACCAAATACATACACTTGTCTCTCAGAGCCTACTTAATGTTAGAAAAAGACTTTCGTTTCTGTGCGTTTCAGATGCCAAACAGGTGAAAATAAGAAAAAACAATCTTTTAATTACACACACCTGTTTTTTTGCCTGTTTTGATCATAACTCGCTTGGAAATGGCTATTCTCAACGTTTTATGTGAGATTCTAATAGAAAAAGAAGAAAGACTTATGATAATACATATGCTTCAGTTTTGAGTCTAACTTGCCCTGAACAGTCGTTTCTGAGCGTTTCAGACGCTAAACAGGTCCAAATAAGCCAAAACAAGCTTATCATGACACACACTTGTCTTTTTGCCTGTTTTGATAATAATTGGTTTGGAAATGGCTATTCTCAACGTTTTATGTGAGATTCTAATAGGAAAAGCAGAAAAACTTATACAAACACATATATTGAATTTTTGAGTCTAACTTGCCCTGAACAGTCGTTTCTGAGCGTTTCAGACGCTAAACAGTTGAAAAAAAGCCAAAACAAGCTTTTCATGACACACACTTGTCTTTTTGCCTGTTTTGATCATAATTCGCTTGGAAATGGCTATTCTCAACGTTTTATGTGAGATTCTAATAGAAAAAGCAGAAAAACTTATAAAAACACATATATTGATTTTTTGAGTCTAACTTGCCCTGAACAGTCGTTTCTGAGCGTTTCAGACGCTAAACAGGTCTAAATAAGCCAAAACAAGCTTATCATGACACACACTTGTCTTTTTGCCTGTTTTGATAATAATTGGTTTGGAAATGGCTATTCTCAACGTTTTATGTGAGATTCTAATAGGAAAAGCAGAAAAACTTATACAAACACATATATTGAAATTTTGAGTCTAACTTGCCCTGAACAGTCGTTTCTGAGCGTTTCAGACGCTAAACAGGTCTAAATAAGCCAAAACAAGCTTATCATGACACACACTTGTCTTTTTGCCTGTTTTGATAATAATTGGTTTGGAAATGGCTATTCTCAACGTTTTATGTGAGATTCTAATAGGAAAAGCAGAAAAACTTATACAAACACATATATTGAATTTTTGAGTCTAACTTGCCCTGAACAGTCGTTTCTGAGCGTTTCAGACGCTAAACAGTTGAAAATAAGCCAAAACAAGCTTATCATGACACACACTTGTCTTTTTGCCTGTTTTGATCATAACTCGCTTGGAAATGGCTATTCTCAACGTTTTATGTGAGATTCTAATACAAAATGAAGAAAAACTTATACAAACACATATATTGCATTTTTGAGTCTAACTTGCCCTGAACAGTCGTTTCTGAGTGTTTCAGACGCTAAACAGTTGAAAATAAGCCAAAACAAGCTTTTCATGACACACACTTGTCTTTTTGCCTGCTTTGATCATAATTCGCTTGGAAATGGCTATTCTCAACGTTTTATGTGAGATTCTAATAGAAAAAGCAGAAAAACTTATACAAACACATATATTGAATTTTTGAGTCTAACTTGCCCTGAACAGTCGTTTCTGAGTGTTTCAGACGCTAGACAGGTGAAAATAAGCAAGAACAAGCTTTTCATGACACACACTTGTCTTTTTGCCTGTTTTGATAATAATTGGTTTGGAAATGGCTATTCTCAACGTTTTATGTGAGATTCTAATAGGAAAAGCAGAAAAACTTATACAAACACATATATTGAATTTTTGAGTCTAACTTGCCCTGAACAGTCGTTTCTGAGCGTTTCAGACGCTAAACAGTTGAAAAAAAGCCAAAACAAGCTTTTCATGACACACACTTGTCTTTTTGCCTGTTTTGATCATAATTCGCTTGGAAATGGCTATTCTCAACGTTTTATGTGAGATTCTAATAGAAAAAGCAGAAAAACCTATACAAACACATATATTAAATTTTTGAGTCTAACTTGCCCTGAACAGTCGTTTCTGAGCGTTTCAGACGCTAAACAGGTCTAAATAAGCCAAAACAAGCTTATCATGACACACACTTGTCTTTTTGCCTGTTTTGATAATAATTGGTTTGGAAATGGCTATTCTCAACGTTTTATGTGAGATTCTAATAGGAAAAGCAGAAAAACTTATACAAACACATATATTGAATTTTTGAGTCTAACTTGCCCTGAACAGTCGTTTCTGAGCGTTTCAGACGCTAAACAGGTCTAAATAAGCCAAAACAAGCTTATCATGACACACACTTGTCTTTTTGCCTGTTTTGATCATAATTCGCTTGGAAATGGCTATTCTCAACGTTTTATGTGAGATTCTAATAGAAAAAGCAGAAAAACTTATACAAACACATATATTGAATTTTTGAGTCTAACTTGCCCTGAACAGTCGTTTCTGAGCGTTTCAGACGCTAAACAGGTCTAAATAAGCCAAAACAAGCATATCATGACACACACTTGTCTTTTTGCCTGTTTTGATAATAATTGGTTTGGAAATGGCTATTCTCAACGTTTTATGTGAGATTCTAATAGGAAAAGCAGAAAAACTTATACAAACACATATATTGAATTTTTGAGTCTAACTTGCCCTGAACAGTCGTTTCTGAGCGTTTCAGACGCTAAACAGTTGAAAAAAAGCCAAAACAAGCTTTTCATGACACACACTTGTCTTTTTGCCTGTTTTGATCATAATTCGCTTGGAAATGGCTATTCTCAACGTTTTATGTGAGATTCTAATAGAAAAAGCAGAAAAACTTATAAAAACACATATATTGATTTTTTGAGTCTAACTTGCCCTGAACAGTCGTTTCTGAGCGTTTCAGACGCTAAACAGGTCTAAATAAGCCAAAACAAGCTTATCATGACACACACTTGTCTTTTTGCCTGTTTTGATAATAATTGGTTTGGAAATGGCTATTCTCAACGTTTTATGTGAGATTCTAATAGGAAAAGCAGAAAAACTTATACAAACACATATATTGAATTTTTGAGTCTAACTCGCACTGAACAGTCGTTTCTCAGTGTTTCAGACGACAAACAGGTGAAAATAAGCAAAAACAAGCTTTTCATGACACACACTTGTCTTTTTGCCTGTTTTGATAATAATTGGTTTGGAAATGGCTATTCTCAACGTTTTATGTGAGATTCTAATAGGAAAAGCAGAAAAACTTATACAAACACATATATTGAATTTTTGAGTCTAACTCGCACTGAACAGTCGTTTCTCAGTGTTTCAGACGACAAACAGGTGAAAATAAGCAAAAACAAGCTTTTCATTACACACACTTGTCTTTTTGCCTGTTTTGATCATAATTCGCTTGGAAATGGCTAGTTTCATAAGAATTTCTGATTTAAAGAAAGAAGAAAACGTTATTAAAAAAATACACATACTTCAAGATTTTATGTGATCCTTCAATGATATCCATCCAAATATCATACCATTATATACATAATGGATCAATTCAGAGGTTGAAATTTTGGGGCCTTTATGTCACAACGTCACACAAAGAAGTGTATATCTCTGCTTCTGAATATACTATTTTTCTATAACTTCTTTCACATACAATCATCAGATATGACTTGTTCTGAATGTATATGTGCATTTTGGGGGCACCCTTATGCCAAAATGACCTCTTTTTGTAATCCATTATCATTTGATTTCCTGCATATTCAAATTATATATAATGAAAAGCATGCATATCAGCACAGATTGCAGTGTTTCCCCTAGGTTGACTGACCTGGCCCTGGCTGGGGAGGTCGATTAGCACATTTCTCTGTTCTCTGTTTAGCATCTTCAGGCTCAATGCCTATAGCAAGAGCAGTTGGGGAAACAGACATTACTTTTCTTGGTCTTGACAAGCTGCAGCATTTATTAACTTACACTGTACATTTACTACCAGATTGTTACAGCTAACCTTTTCTTCTGCTCCGCTTGCATTCACCATCACTTTTCTGATGCTCGCTCTATCGCTTATCGCCATGGATGTATAAAGAGAAGTGGATACAGGAAGAGTGCCAGGCTTTGAAGCAAATTTGACATAGTGGCCAAAGTGCGTAATCACATGATGCACACTGGCCCAAAAATTCTTTTTCTCAAAGACTTGTGAAAAAGACGTGGTACTTTTTTTTTAGAATCACAACCCCCGCGAGTCACTATCAGGATTTGAGCCATTTGGTCGATCGCATTTCAAAAGCCTAGAAGAACCACAACCATTGAATTGTTTCATCACCATTAAAGTTAGCTAAACCATTCTCATGAGTATATTGGCTCAAAGCATTCAGAACAAAAATGTGTGAAACTATGGACTCTTGTTCCAAGTTCCTGCCCATGCCTTTTTGCCTCCCAAATGCCACACACATTTGAATAGCAATTTCAGCATTTGGTTAGTATTAATTCTTTTACAATTTGATTCATCTTTGACTCCTGGAATGATGTCCAACAGCTCTAATTCAAACAGCTGCACACAACACTGGTTGATATCACTGTGGCTAGCTAGCAAACATTAGCTAACTGCAAGCTAACATAAAGAGTGACCTAAGCAGTAAAAATGGAGACTATATATAAACTATATGAATATAAATTATATTTTGTCATCATAGATACTACACATATGTCTCGGGCAATTTATACTCATTTTAGATGCAAATACACCCACTTTGAGTGAAAAATTGGTCAAAAAAATTAGGTTTGTATGGGGCTATCGGAAATAAAATTTGGCATTGAAATCAAACCCTGCAATTAAAAAAAAAAAAGTGTATTATCATTGAAAAAAGTTCCACTGAAAAATAAAACGCTCTAAAAATTTTAATTAAAATTACAATCTGTCAATCTTATTAGGGCTCGAGCACTGAACGGTGCGAAGGCCCTCTTGTATTTGTAGTGATTATTATTATTATTATCATTATCATTATTATTATTATCATCATCATTATTATTATTATTATTATTATTCCGAAACAAACGCATTTTTGACAGCCGTTTTGACGACCTTTCAGAAACTCATGAAATTTTGCACATTTATCAGGACTGCTGAAAAATTTGATATTGAAAATGGCTGGACTGCGCCCCCTAGAAAATTAGGAAAATTGAGCACCTCAACCCAGATTGTCATAGAAGTAAGATGCGACACATCCTTCGCCATGACATACGATGCTGTTTTCCAGGGAGAGGGGGTGGCTCTACAGCCACGAAACTTGACACACATGTCTAGAGTGATGTTATCCTTTGTAGTTCATTTGAATGGGTGTGGCAAAATGGCTCAACAGCGACCCCTTGAAAATTTCAAAGTTGAAGCCCCGCCTACCAGATTAACGTAGAAAAATGAAATTCACAAGGCACATGTATAATGTCAAGATGCACAAAAAAGCCTCTTGGAGCCATATCAAGCTCCTACAGTCCAAGTCCTACAGGAAGTCCGCCATCTCTAAAAAACTGGTCAATTTTCGCCTTTTCTTGGCCATTTCGCATACCTTGTGTTTTAACAAACTCCTCCTACAATTCATCGTAGGGACTCCAAAATCAGTATGTGTCATCTAGACTAGTGTATGATCAAAAGTTATCAAAAGATTTAGTGTACATTGAAGCGCTTGGCCGTGGTGTGGCCTTTAGTTTTGATGTTTCGTCATTACAGAGGAAATTGCTATAACTTTAGTGTACATGGTGGGATCTGCCTGAAACTTTACAGGTTTGATAACAGTCCAGGCCTGAGCACATCTACATTACAATATTCAATCAGTGATGCAAACTGGCTCCATAGCGCCCCCATAACACAGTACAGGAAAGCAGCCCCAGCAGCAGGCAAATGAGTGGACAAAGGAAGTGATGTTTCTCTCCTTGCTCTGTCTGAAAGTAGCCCGACTGTGAAAACATCTACATGCCTGTGACAAAGGCTCTTCGACTGTGCCCGATGTTCACCGGGTTGCGAGGTCCCGATCATCGCTGCTTGCAGCTTTTATTCTATTTTGGTATTTTTTGCATTAAGATTAGTTTTTCAATGTCAATCATAAGATTTTTTTCTTCATGTCTTTACAATGTAAGTTTTTTTTCAATGCCACCGGTTCTCAGTTTCAACTTTGTCTTTTTCAGTTTCAACTTTTTCTGTTTCAGTTTCAACTTATTGTCACCGTTTTGATGTCAGTACCCAGCATGCCTTACGATGCGACGTGTGTGTTTACATGTGAGGTATTTATTCCGTTTGGTTTCTCAAATGCCGCGATCTCCACAAAGCATTAGCTGAAGTCAGTAGCAGCGTGCTAGGTTCGACCTACTTGCCGGAGTAGTAAACTAGGCGTCATTACATAGGATTACATAGGATTCTACTGGCGTGAGTGACTGTTTTCCAGTTATTAGTTTTACCCCAGTTTGCATCACAAGCAAAAAGGAAGGTGGTCCTCAGAATTTTTTTAAAAATCAGATGTGAGCCTTAAGCTACTAAAGACCTTTGATTGTTTTATTGAATAATCAATACATTTGTATGTTTTTGTTTATGTGAAATATGTAATCCTAATTAGATATTCACTCATTTGTGTAAAGTAAAGTCATTTTAGGGATCAAACTAGGGAGGGATTTTGCGGCTCCAGGTGGGTTTTATATGGTGAGAAATGGGCTAAAATGGCTGAAGCTTGCTGAACCCTTGTCTAGCAGAACCTAGAAAATGAAGCAAGACAGGATTGAGCTGAGAGCTTGTTGAAAGCATTTTCCCACACCTGCACTGAGCTTGAGTTGAGCTTAATATTACCACACCAATCTGATCATCCACATCCACAGACATTAAGTAAAATACAAAATTAGGAACACTAGATCCTGGAAAACATGTTAGATCAGATCATTTATTTCTGTTGACATAGTTAATTAATTCAAAGTTAATCTATTTAAAACAACAACAAAAAACAAGGTATGAGCCAAACCATGGATTTGGAGAATTGTTATACCCCTAATAAATAGTGGTATTTATGACTCCTAACCATAGCCTATAGAGTGCCATTTTCTCATGACATGGCTTGAGACAACGAGTGTTAGAGTTTAAAGCGCTTCTTTCATGGTGACTTGACTTGACTTAATTGGCCTGTCTTGTTTGATGTTTAGCAGTGAATTGACTTTGCTTACTTGAGTCTTAAACACAGTGACTTAGGATTTGCTTCAGCTTTTAAGGTTAAGACTTGAGACTAGCTTGTGACTTGCACATGTGTACCTCTCACATCTGTTATTTGTGAACATGAACTACTTCCTCCCAAAGCAACAAACCAGAGACATGAGACCCCAGAATGAAGTGGAGCTGCTTCATAGACAATGAATGTGAAACTAATTTCATAGTCATTTTTAAAATACCCAAGTAAGCTTTATTCTTGTCTTGCCTTTCATATCTGAAAAACAAGTTGTACCTGTACATAACTGGTATATGACAATGTCCACAGTGAAACATTATAATGGACAATGAATGAATGGGATAAATTACTGCATTTTACTGTCATTTTGTTGAGTTTCTCTCCTCTCTTCTTTTTCACCACAGACGGGGCTGAGCGATCCTTGGAGGAGAGACTTCAGTGAAGCATGTGAAATACGTGAGTTGATAACAACTACAGTCATTGCATTACTGCAATTAAATCTCTGTGAGTAAAAGGCCAATAAGAGTAATTTAATTCATGCAAAAGATGGGTAGACAATATTTGGGGCTTTTAAAACAATATGGTAGAGATTCATTTGTCTCCATAGCTGCGTTCTCACTGAGAGAACGCCGCTCTGACGGTTTCAGAACCGGGAACCCAAGCGCACACCCTTGTGTCTCTGAGCCTCTGAGCCTAACAAACTTACAGAAAGAACACAGTTCTAACTGTTTCAGAACTGAACGGGTGTGAAAAGCAAGAGTTGTGACCCAAACACATGCGCTTGTCTCTCTGATCCTTACTAATTCACAGAAAAGACGCGTTCTAACACTTTCAGAACATGAGCTGGTGAAAAAATCATGAGCAGGTGACCAAAAAA
Source organism: Euthynnus affinis (assembly GCA_029490765.1). Lineage (NCBI taxonomy): Eukaryota > Metazoa > Chordata > Actinopteri > Scombriformes > Scombridae > Euthynnus > Euthynnus affinis. Next base: position 124,466 of record CM055861.1, on the reverse strand, counting down.
ATACACTTGTCTCTCTGAGCCTAACTAACTTACAGAAAGAATGCAGTTCTAACTGTTTCAGAACATGAGACGGTGTGAAAAGCAAGAGTTGTGACCCAAACACATGCGCTTGTCTCTCTGAGCCTCACTAATTCACAGAGAGGACGCTCTTTTGAAAATTTCAACACCGGAGCCAGTGTAAAAAGCATGAGCAGGCGACAAAACACATACACTTATCTCTCTGTGCCTAAATAACTGGCCAAGAGAATGCCTTTCTGATACTTTCAGAACTGGAGCCGGTGTAAAATGCAGGTGCAGACAACCAAACACACACGCTTGTCTCTCTGAGCCTTACTAATTTGCAGAAAAAACGCAGTTCTAACTGTTTCAGAAATGAGCGGGTGTAAAAAGCAAGGGTTGTGACCCAAACACATACGCCTGTCTCTCTGATCCTTACTAATTCACAGAGAAGACGCGTTCGAACACTTTCCGAACATGAGCTGGTGAAAAAATCATGAGCAGGCGACCAGAAAAATACACTTGTCTCTCTGAGCCTAACTAACTTGCAGAAAGAACGCAGTTCTAACTGTTTCAGAACATGAGCCTGTGTGAAAAGCAAGAGTTGTGACTCAAACACATGCGCTTATCTCTCTGAGCCTTATTAATTCACAGGGAGGACGCTCTTTTGACCGTTTAAATACCGGAGCCAGTGTAAAAAGCAGGAGCAGGCGACCAAACACATACTCTTGTCTCTCTGTGACTAAATAACTGGCCAAGAGAATTTCAGAACAGGAGCCAGTGTAAAAAGCAGGAGCAGGCGACATAGCACATATGCTTGTCTCTCTGAGCCTGGCTAACTAACTGGCCAAGAGAATGTCTTTCTGACAGTTTCAGAACAGGAAGCGGTGTAAAATGCAGGTGTGGACAACCAAAAACATACGCTTTTCTCTCTGAGCCTAACTAACTTGCAGAAAAAACGCAGTCCTAACTGTTTCAGAACTGAGCGGGTGTAAAAAGCAAGGGCTGTGACCCAAACACATACGCTTGTCTCTCTGATCCTTACTAATTCACAGAAAAGACGCGTTCTCAGACTTTCAGAACATGAGCTGGTGTAAAAATCATGAGCAGGCGACCAAAAAAATACGCTTGTCTCTCTGAGCCAGACTAACTTGCAGAAAAAACGCAGTCCTAACTGTTTCAGAACATGAGCCTGTGTGAAAAGCAAGAGTTGTGACTCAAACACATGCGCTTATCTCTCTGAGCCTTATTAATTCACAGGGAGGACGCTCTTTTGACCGTTTAAATACCGGAGCCAGTGTAAAAAGCATGAGCAGGCGACCAAACTCATACTCTTGTCTCTCTGTGACTAAATAACTGGCCAAGAGAATTTCAGAACAGGAGCCGGTGTAAAATGCAGGTGCGGAAAAAAACATATACGCTTGTCTCTCTGAGCCTAACTAAATTGCAGAAAGAACGCAGTTTCACAACATTATCCGGTGTGAAAAGCAAGAGTTGTGACCCAAACACATGCGCTTGTCTCTCTTAGCCTAACTAATTTGTAGAAAGAATGCAGTTCTAACTGTTTCAGAACTTAGCGGGTGTAAAAAGCAAGGGTTGTGACCCAAACACATACGCTTGTCTCTCTGTCCCTAAATAACTGGCCAAGAGAATGCCTTTCTGATAGTTTCAGAACAGTAGCTGGTGTAAAATGCAGGTGTAGACAACCAAACACACACGCTTGTCTCTCTGAGCCTAACTAACTTGCAGAAAAAACGCAGTTCTAACTGTTTCAGAACACGAGCCGGTGTGAAAAGCAAGAGTTATGACCAAAACACTTGTCTCTCTGAGCCTTACTAATTCACAGAGAGGACACTCTTTTGAAAGTTTCAATACAGGCGCCAGTGTGAAACACATGAGCAGGCGACAAAACACAGACGCTTATCTCTCTGTGCCTAAGTAACTGACCAAGACAATGCCTTTCTGATACTTTCAGAACAGTAGCTGGTGTAAAATGCAGGTGCAGACAACCAAACACACACGCTTGTCTCTCTGAGCCTAACTAACTTGCAGAAAGAATGCAGTTCTAACTGTTTCAGAACTGAGCCGGTGTGAAAAGCAAGAGTTGTGACCCAAACACATGCGCTTGTCTCTCTGAGCCTAACTAATTTGTAGAAAGAACGCATTTCTAACTGGTTCAGAACTGAGCGGGTGTAAAAAGCAAGGATTGTGACCCAAACACATACGCCTGTCTCTCTGATCCTTACTAATTCACAGAGAAGACGCGTTCTCACACTTTCAGAACATGAGCTGGTGTAAAAATCATGAGCAGGCGACCAAAAAAATACGCTTGTCTATCTGAGCCAGACTAACTTGCAGAAAGAACGCAGTTCTAACTGTTTCAGAACATGAGCCTGTGTGAAAAGCAAGAGTTGTGACCCAAACACATGCGCTTGTCTCTCTCAGCATCACTAATTCACAGAGAGGACGCTTTTTTGAAAGTTTCAATACCGGAGCCAGTGTAAAATGCATGAGCAGGTGACCAAACACATACAAGCGTATGTGTTTTGGTCACCTGGTCTCTCTGTACCTAAATAACTGGCCAAGAGAATTTCAGAACAGGAGCGGGTGTAAAATGCAGGTGCGGACAAAAAAACATATACGCTTGTCTCTCTGAGCCTAACTAAATTGCAGAAAGAACGCAGTTTCACAACATGAGCCGGTCTGAAAATCAAGAGTTGTGACCCAAACACTCTTTTGAAAGTTTCAATACTGGAGCCAGTGTAAAAAGCATGAGCAGGCGACAAAACACATACGCTTATATCTCTGTGCCTAAGTAACTGACCAAACAATGCCTTTCTGATACTTTAAGAACAGGAGCTGGTGTAAAATGCAGGTGCGGATAACCAAAAACATACGCATGTCTCTGTGAGCCTAACTAACTTGCAGAAAGTGTAATGTTTCAGAACATGAGCCGTGTGAAAAGCAAGAGTTGTGACTCAAACACATGCGCTTGTCTCTCTGAGCCTTATTGATTCACAGGGAGGACGCTCTTTTGACAGTTTCAATACTGGAGCCAGTGTAAAAAGTATGAGCAGGCGACCAAGCACATACGCTTATCTCTCTGTGCCTAAATAACTGGCCAATAGAATGCCTTTCTGAAACTTTCAGAACAGGAGCCGGTGTAAAATGCAGGTGCAGACAACCAAACATATACGCTTGTCTCTCTGAGCCTCACTAATTCACAGAGAGGACGAGTTCTTACAGTTCCAGAACATGAGCCCACCGGCATGAGCAGGCGACCAAATACATACACTTGTCTCTCAGAGCCTACTTAATGTTAGAAAAAGACTTTCGTTTCTGTGCGTTTCAGATGCCAAACAGGTGAAAATAAGAAAAAACAATCTTTTAATTACACACACCTGTTTTTTTGCCTGTTTTGATCATAACTCGCTTGGAAATGGCTATTCTCAACGTTTTATGTGAGATTCTAATAGAAAAAGAAGAAAGACTTATGATAATACATATGCTTCAGTTTTGAGTCTAACTTGCCCTGAACAGTCGTTTCTGAGCGTTTCAGACGCTAAACAGGTCCAAATAAGCCAAAACAAGCTTATCATGACACACACTTGTCTTTTTGCCTGTTTTGATAATAATTGGTTTGGAAATGGCTATTCTCAACGTTTTATGTGAGATTCTAATAGGAAAAGCAGAAAAACTTATACAAACACATATATTGAATTTTTGAGTCTAACTTGCCCTGAACAGTCGTTTCTGAGCGTTTCAGACGCTAAACAGTTGAAAAAAAGCCAAAACAAGCTTTTCATGACACACACTTGTCTTTTTGCCTGTTTTGATCATAATTCGCTTGGAAATGGCTATTCTCAACGTTTTATGTGAGATTCTAATAGAAAAAGCAGAAAAACTTATAAAAACACATATATTGATTTTTTGAGTCTAACTTGCCCTGAACAGTCGTTTCTGAGCGTTTCAGACGCTAAACAGGTCTAAATAAGCCAAAACAAGCTTATCATGACACACACTTGTCTTTTTGCCTGTTTTGATAATAATTGGTTTGGAAATGGCTATTCTCAACGTTTTATGTGAGATTCTAATAGGAAAAGCAGAAAAACTTATACAAACACATATATTGAAATTTTGAGTCTAACTTGCCCTGAACAGTCGTTTCTGAGCGTTTCAGACGCTAAACAGGTCTAAATAAGCCAAAACAAGCTTATCATGACACACACTTGTCTTTTTGCCTGTTTTGATAATAATTGGTTTGGAAATGGCTATTCTCAACGTTTTATGTGAGATTCTAATAGGAAAAGCAGAAAAACTTATACAAACACATATATTGAATTTTTGAGTCTAACTTGCCCTGAACAGTCGTTTCTGAGCGTTTCAGACGCTAAACAGTTGAAAATAAGCCAAAACAAGCTTATCATGACACACACTTGTCTTTTTGCCTGTTTTGATCATAACTCGCTTGGAAATGGCTATTCTCAACGTTTTATGTGAGATTCTAATACAAAATGAAGAAAAACTTATACAAACACATATATTGCATTTTTGAGTCTAACTTGCCCTGAACAGTCGTTTCTGAGTGTTTCAGACGCTAAACAGTTGAAAATAAGCCAAAACAAGCTTTTCATGACACACACTTGTCTTTTTGCCTGCTTTGATCATAATTCGCTTGGAAATGGCTATTCTCAACGTTTTATGTGAGATTCTAATAGAAAAAGCAGAAAAACTTATACAAACACATATATTGAATTTTTGAGTCTAACTTGCCCTGAACAGTCGTTTCTGAGTGTTTCAGACGCTAGACAGGTGAAAATAAGCAAGAACAAGCTTTTCATGACACACACTTGTCTTTTTGCCTGTTTTGATAATAATTGGTTTGGAAATGGCTATTCTCAACGTTTTATGTGAGATTCTAATAGGAAAAGCAGAAAAACTTATACAAACACATATATTGAATTTTTGAGTCTAACTTGCCCTGAACAGTCGTTTCTGAGCGTTTCAGACGCTAAACAGTTGAAAAAAAGCCAAAACAAGCTTTTCATGACACACACTTGTCTTTTTGCCTGTTTTGATCATAATTCGCTTGGAAATGGCTATTCTCAACGTTTTATGTGAGATTCTAATAGAAAAAGCAGAAAAACCTATACAAACACATATATTAAATTTTTGAGTCTAACTTGCCCTGAACAGTCGTTTCTGAGCGTTTCAGACGCTAAACAGGTCTAAATAAGCCAAAACAAGCTTATCATGACACACACTTGTCTTTTTGCCTGTTTTGATAATAATTGGTTTGGAAATGGCTATTCTCAACGTTTTATGTGAGATTCTAATAGGAAAAGCAGAAAAACTTATACAAACACATATATTGAATTTTTGAGTCTAACTTGCCCTGAACAGTCGTTTCTGAGCGTTTCAGACGCTAAACAGGTCTAAATAAGCCAAAACAAGCTTATCATGACACACACTTGTCTTTTTGCCTGTTTTGATCATAATTCGCTTGGAAATGGCTATTCTCAACGTTTTATGTGAGATTCTAATAGAAAAAGCAGAAAAACTTATACAAACACATATATTGAATTTTTGAGTCTAACTTGCCCTGAACAGTCGTTTCTGAGCGTTTCAGACGCTAAACAGGTCTAAATAAGCCAAAACAAGCATATCATGACACACACTTGTCTTTTTGCCTGTTTTGATAATAATTGGTTTGGAAATGGCTATTCTCAACGTTTTATGTGAGATTCTAATAGGAAAAGCAGAAAAACTTATACAAACACATATATTGAATTTTTGAGTCTAACTTGCCCTGAACAGTCGTTTCTGAGCGTTTCAGACGCTAAACAGTTGAAAAAAAGCCAAAACAAGCTTTTCATGACACACACTTGTCTTTTTGCCTGTTTTGATCATAATTCGCTTGGAAATGGCTATTCTCAACGTTTTATGTGAGATTCTAATAGAAAAAGCAGAAAAACTTATAAAAACACATATATTGATTTTTTGAGTCTAACTTGCCCTGAACAGTCGTTTCTGAGCGTTTCAGACGCTAAACAGGTCTAAATAAGCCAAAACAAGCTTATCATGACACACACTTGTCTTTTTGCCTGTTTTGATAATAATTGGTTTGGAAATGGCTATTCTCAACGTTTTATGTGAGATTCTAATAGGAAAAGCAGAAAAACTTATACAAACACATATATTGAATTTTTGAGTCTAACTCGCACTGAACAGTCGTTTCTCAGTGTTTCAGACGACAAACAGGTGAAAATAAGCAAAAACAAGCTTTTCATGACACACACTTGTCTTTTTGCCTGTTTTGATAATAATTGGTTTGGAAATGGCTATTCTCAACGTTTTATGTGAGATTCTAATAGGAAAAGCAGAAAAACTTATACAAACACATATATTGAATTTTTGAGTCTAACTCGCACTGAACAGTCGTTTCTCAGTGTTTCAGACGACAAACAGGTGAAAATAAGCAAAAACAAGCTTTTCATTACACACACTTGTCTTTTTGCCTGTTTTGATCATAATTCGCTTGGAAATGGCTAGTTTCATAAGAATTTCTGATTTAAAGAAAGAAGAAAACGTTATTAAAAAAATACACATACTTCAAGATTTTATGTGATCCTTCAATGATATCCATCCAAATATCATACCATTATATACATAATGGATCAATTCAGAGGTTGAAATTTTGGGGCCTTTATGTCACAACGTCACACAAAGAAGTGTATATCTCTGCTTCTGAATATACTATTTTTCTATAACTTCTTTCACATACAATCATCAGATATGACTTGTTCTGAATGTATATGTGCATTTTGGGGGCACCCTTATGCCAAAATGACCTCTTTTTGTAATCCATTATCATTTGATTTCCTGCATATTCAAATTATATATAATGAAAAGCATGCATATCAGCACAGATTGCAGTGTTTCCCCTAGGTTGACTGACCTGGCCCTGGCTGGGGAGGTCGATTAGCACATTTCTCTGTTCTCTGTTTAGCATCTTCAGGCTCAATGCCTATAGCAAGAGCAGTTGGGGAAACAGACATTACTTTTCTTGGTCTTGACAAGCTGCAGCATTTATTAACTTACACTGTACATTTACTACCAGATTGTTACAGCTAACCTTTTCTTCTGCTCCGCTTGCATTCACCATCACTTTTCTGATGCTCGCTCTATCGCTTATCGCCATGGATGTATAAAGAGAAGTGGATACAGGAAGAGTGCCAGGCTTTGAAGCAAATTTGACATAGTGGCCAAAGTGCGTAATCACATGATGCACACTGGCCCAAAAATTCTTTTTCTCAAAGACTTGTGAAAAAGACGTGGTACTTTTTTTTTAGAATCACAACCCCCGCGAGTCACTATCAGGATTTGAGCCATTTGGTCGATCGCATTTCAAAAGCCTAGAAGAACCACAACCATTGAATTGTTTCATCACCATTAAAGTTAGCTAAACCATTCTCATGAGTATATTGGCTCAAAGCATTCAGAACAAAAATGTGTGAAACTATGGACTCTTGTTCCAAGTTCCTGCCCATGCCTTTTTGCCTCCCAAATGCCACACACATTTGAATAGCAATTTCAGCATTTGGTTAGTATTAATTCTTTTACAATTTGATTCATCTTTGACTCCTGGAATGATGTCCAACAGCTCTAATTCAAACAGCTGCACACAACACTGGTTGATATCACTGTGGCTAGCTAGCAAACATTAGCTAACTGCAAGCTAACATAAAGAGTGACCTAAGCAGTAAAAATGGAGACTATATATAAACTATATGAATATAAATTATATTTTGTCATCATAGATACTACACATATGTCTCAGGGGCAATTTATACTCATTTTAGATGCAAATACACCCACTTTGAGTGAAAAATTGGTCAAAAAAATTAGGTTTGTATGGGGCTATCGGAAATAAAATTTGGCATTGAAATCAAACCCTGCAATTAAAAAAAAAAAAGTGTATTATCATTGAAAAAAGTTCCACTGAAAAATAAAACGCTCTAAAAATTTTAATTAAAATTACAATCTGTCAATCTTATTAGGGCTCGAGCACTGAACGGTGCGAAGGCCCTCTTGTATTTGTAGTGATTATTATTATTATTATCATTATCATTATTATTATTATCATCATCATTATTATTATTATTATTATTATTCCGAAACAAACGCATTTTTGACAGCCGTTTTGACGACCTTTCAGAAACTCATGAAATTTTGCACATTTATCAGGACTGCTGAAAAATTTGATATTGAAAATGGCTGGACTGCGCCCCCTAGAAAATTAGGAAAATTGAGCACCTCAACCCAGATTGTCATAGAAGTAAGATGCGACACATCCTTCGCCATGACATACGATGCTGTTTTCCAGGGAGAGGGGGTGGCTCTACAGCCACGAAACTTGACACACATGTCTAGAGTGATGTTATCCTTTGTAGTTCATTTGAATGGGTGTGGCAAAATGGCTCAACAGCGACCCCTTGAAAATTTCAAAGTTGAAGCCCCGCCTACCAGATTAACGTAGAAAAATGAAATTCACAAGGCACATGTATAATGTCAAGATGCACAAAAAAGCCTCTTGGAGCCATATCAAGCTCCTACAGTCCAAGTCCTACAGGAAGTCCGCCATCTCTAAAAAACTGGTCAATTTTCGCCTTTTCTTGGCCATTTCGCATACCTTGTGTTTTAACAAACTCCTCCTACAATTCATCGTAGGGACTCCAAAATCAGTATGTGTCATCTAGACTAGTGTATGATCAAAATTTATCAAAAGATTTAGTGTACATTGAAGCGCTTGGCCGTGGTGTGGCCTTTAGTTTTGATGTTTCGTCATTACAGAGGAAATTGCTATAACTTTAGTGTACATGGTGGGATCTGCCTGAAACTTTACAGGTTTGATAACAGTCCAGGCCTGAGCACATCTACATTACAATATTCAATCAGTGATGCAAACTGGCTCCATAGCGCCCCCATAACACAGTACAGGAAAGCAGCCCCAGCAGCAGGCAAATGAGTGGACAAAGGAAGTGATGTTTCTCTCCTTGCTCTGTCTGAAAGTAGCCCGACTGTGAAAACATCTACATGCCTGTGACAAAGGCTCTTCGACTGTGCCCGATGTTCACCGGGTTGCGAGGTCCCGATCATCGCTGCTTGCAGCTTTTATTCTATTTTGGTATTTTTTGCATTAAGATTAGTTTTTCAATGTCAATCATAAGATTTTTTTCTTCATGTCTTTACAATGTAAGTTTTTTTTCAATGCCACCGGTTCTCAGTTTCAACTTTGTCTTTTTCAGTTTCAACTTTTTCTGTTTCAGTTTCAACTTATTGTCACCGTTTTGATGTCAGTACCCAGCATGCCTTACGATGCGACGTGTGTGTTTACATGTGAGGTATTTATTCCGTTTGGTTTCTCAAATGCCGCGATCTCCACAAAGCATTAGCTGAAGTCAGTAGCAGCGTGCTAGGTTCGACCTACTTGCCGGAGTAGTAAACTAGGCGTCATTACATAGGATTACATAGGATTCTACTGGCGTGAGTGACTGTTTTCCAGTTATTAGTTTTACCCCAGTTTGCATCACAAGCAAAAAGGAAGGTGGTCCTCAGAATTTTTTTAAAAATCAGATGTGAGCCTTAAGCTACTAAAGACCTTTGATTGTTTTATTGAATAATCAATACATTTGTATGTTTTTGTTTATGTGAAATATGTAATCCTAATTAGATATTCACTCATTTGTGTAAAGTAAAGTCATTTTAGGGATCAAACTAGGGAGGGATTTTGCGGCTCCAGGTGGGTTTTATATGGTGAGAAATGGGCTAAAATGGCTGAAGCTTGCTGAACCCTTGTCTAGCAGAACCTAGAAAATGAAGCAAGACAGGATTGAGCTGAGAGCTTGTTGAAAGCATTTTCCCACACCTGCACTGAGCTTGAGTTGAGCTTAATATTACCACACCAATCTGATCATCCACATCCACAGACATTAAGTAAAATACAAAATTAGGAACACTAGATCCTGGAAAACATGTTAGATCAGATCATTTATTTCTGTTGACATAGTTAATTAATTCAAAGTTAATCTATTTAAAACAACAACAAAAAACAAGGTATGAGCCAAACCATGGATTTGGAGAATTGTTATACCCCTAATAAATAGTGGTATTTATGACTCCTAACCATAGCCTATAGAGTGCCATTTTCTCATGACATGGCTTGAGACAACGAGTGTTAGAGTTTAAAGCGCTTCTTTCATGGTGACTTGACTTGACTTAATTGGCCTGTCTTGTTTGATGTTTAGCAGTGAATTGACTTTGCTTACTTGAGTCTTAAACACAGTGACTTAGGATTTGCTTCAGCTTTTAAGGTTAAGACTTGAGACTAGCTTGTGACTTGCACATGTGTACCTCTCACATCTGTTATTTGTGAACATGAACTACTTCCTCCCAAAGCAACAAACCAGAGACATGAGACCCCAGAATGAAGTGGAGCTGCTTCATAGACAATGAATGTGAAACTAATTTCATAGTCATTTTTAAAATACCCAAGTAAGCTTTATTCTTGTCTTGCCTTTCATATCTGAAAAACAAGTTGTACCTGTACATAACTGGTATATGACAATGTCCACAGTGAAACATTATAATGGACAATGAATGAATGGGATAAATTACTGCATTTTACTGTCATTTTGTTGAGTTTCTCTCCTCTCTTCTTTTTCACCACAGACGGGGCTGAGCGATCCTTGGAGGAGAGACTTCAGTGAAGCATGTGAAATACGTGAGTTGATAACAACTACAGTCATTGCATTACTGCAATTAAATCTCTGTGAGTAAAAGGCCAATAAGAGTAATTTAATTCATGCAAAAGATGGGTAGACAATATTTGGGGCTTTTAAAACAATATGGTAGAGATTCATTTGTCTCCATAGCTGCGTTCTCACTGAGAGAACGCCGCTCTGACGGTTTCAGAACAGGAGCTAGAGTAAAGTCCAGGACCGGGAACCCAAGCGCACACCCTTGTGTCTCTGAGCCTAACAAACTTACAGAAAGAACACAGTTCTAACTGTTTCAGAACTGAACGGGTGTGAAAAGCAAGAGTTGTGACCCAAACACATGCGCTTGTCTCTCTGATCCTTACTAATTCACAGAAAAGACGCGTTCTAACACTTTCAGAACATGAGCTGGTGAAAAAATCATGAGCAGGTGACCAAAAAAATACACTTGTCTCTCTGAGCCTAACTAACTTACAGAAAGAATGCAGTTCTAACTGTTTCAGAACATGAGACGGTGTGAAAAGCAAGAGTTGTGACCCAAACACATGCGCTTGTCTCTCTGAGCCTCACTAATTCACAGAGAGGACGCTCTTTTGAAAATTTCAACACCGGAGCCAGTGTAAAAAGCATGAGCAGGCGACAAAACACATACACTTATCTCTCTGTGCCTAAATAACTGGCCAAGAGAATGCCTTTCTGATACTTTCAGAACTGGAGCCGGTGTAAAATGAAGGTGCAGACAACCAAACACACACGCTTGTCTCTCTGAGCCTTACTAATTTGCAGAAAAAACGCAGTTCTAACTGTTTCAGAAATGAGCGGGTGTAAAAAGCAAGGGTTGTGACCCAAACACATACGCCTGTCTCTCTGATCCTTACTAATTCACAGAGAAGACGCGTTCGAACACTTTCCGAACATGAGCTGGTGAAAAAATCATGAGCAGGCGACCAGAAAAATACACTTGTCTCTCTGAGCCTAACTGACTTGCAGAAAGAACGCAGTTCTAACTGTTTCAGAACATGAGCCTGTGTGAAAAGCAAGAGTTGTGACTCAAACACATGCGCTTATCTCTCTGAGCCTTATTAATTCACAGGGAGGACGCTCTTTTGACCGTTTAAATACCGGAGCCAGTGTAAAAAGCAGGAGCAGGCGACCAAACACATACTCTTGTCTCTCTGTGACTAAATAACTGGCCAAGAGAATTTCAGAACAGGAGCCAGTGTAAAAAGCAGGAGCAGGCGACATAGCACATATGCTTGTCTCTCTGAGCCTGGCTAACTAACTGGCCAAGAGAATGTCTTTCTGACAGTTTCAGAACAGGAAGCGGTGTAAAATGCAGGTGTGGACAACCAAAAACATACGCTTTTCTCTCTGAGCCTAACTAACTTGCAGAAAAAACGCAGTCCTAACTGTTTCAGAACTGAGCGGGTGTAAAAAGCAAGGGCTGTGACCCAAACACATACGCTTGTCTCTCTGATCCTTACTAATTCACAGAAAAGATGCATTCTCAGACTTTCAGAACATGAGCTGGTGTAAAAATCATGAGCAGGCGACCAAAAAAATACGCTTGTCTCTCTGAGCCAGACTAACTTGCAGAAAAAACGCAGTCCTAACTGTTTCAGAACATGAGCCTGTGTGAAAAGCAAGAGTTGTGACTCAAACACATGCGCTTATCTCTCTGAGCCTTATTAATTCACAGGGAGGACGCTCTTTTGACCGTTTAAATACCGGAGCCAGTGTAAAAAGCATGAGCAGGCGACCAAACTCATACTCTTGTCTCTCTGTGACTAAATAACTGGCCAAGAGAATTTCAGAACAGGAGCCGGTGTAAAATGCAGGTGCGGAAAAAAACATATACGCTTGTCTCTCTGAGCCTAACTAAATTGCAGAAAGAACGCAGTTTCACAACATTATCCGGTGTGAAAAGCAAGAGTTGTGACCCAAACACATGCGCTTGTCTCTCTTAGCCTAACTAATTTGTAGAAAGAATGCAGTTCTAACTGTTTCAGAACTTAGCGGGTGTAAAAAGCAAGGGTTGTGACCCAAACACATACGCTTGTCTCTCTGTCCCTAAATAACTGGCCAAGAGAATGCCTTTCTGATAGTTTCAGAACAGTAGCTGGTGTAAAATGCAGGTGTAGACAACCAAACACACACGCTTGTCTCTCTGAGCCTAACTAACTTGCAGAAAAAACGCAGTTCTAACTGTTTCAGAACACGAGCCGGTGTGAAAAGCAAGAGTTATGACCAAAACACTTGTCTCTCTGAGCCTTACTAATTCACAGAGAGGACACTCTTTTGAAAGTTTCAATACAGGCGCCAGTGTGAAACACATGAGCAGGCGACAAAACACAGACGCTTATCTCTCTGTGCCTAAGTAACTGACCAAGACAATGCCTTTCTGATACTTTCAGAACAGTAGCTGGTGTAAAATGCAGGTGCAGACAACCAAACACACACGCTTGTCTCTCTGAGCCTAACTAACTTGCAGAAAGAATGCAGTTCTAACTGTTTCAGAACTGAGCCGGTGTGAAAAGCAAGAGTTGTGACCCAAACACATGCGCTTGTCTCTCTGAGCCTAACTAATTTGTAGAAAGAACGCATTTCTAACTGGTTCAGAACTGAGCGGGTGTAAAAAGCAAGGATTGTGACCCAAACACATACGCCTGTCTCTCTGATCCTTACTAATTCACAGAGAAGACGCGTTCTCACACTTTCAGAACATGAGCTGGTGTAAAAATCATGAGCAGGCGACCAAAAAAATACGCTTGTCTATCTGAGCCAGACTAACTTGCAGAAAGAACGCAGTTCTAACTGTTTCAGAACATGAGCCTGTGTGAAAAGCAAGAGTTGTGACCCAAACACATGCGCTTGTCTCTCTCAGCATCACTAATTCACAGAGAGGACGCTTTTTTGAAAGTTTCAATACCGGAGCCAGTGTAAAATGCATGAGCAGGTGACCAAACACATACAAGCGTATGTGTTTTGGTCACCTGGTCTCTCTGTACCTAAATAACTGGCCAAGAGAATTTCAGAACAGGAGCGGGTGTAAAATGCAGGTGCGGACAAAAAAACATATACGCTTGTCTCTCTGAGCCTAACTAAATTGCAGAAAGAACGCAGTTTCACAACATGAGCCGGTCTGAAAATCAAGAGTTGTGACCCAAACACTCTTTTGAAAGTTTCAATACTGGAGCCAGTGTAAAAAGCATGAGCAGGCGACAAAACACATACGCTTATATCTCTGTGCCTAAGTAACTGACCAAACAATGCCTTTCTGATACTTTAAGAACAGGAGCTGGTGTAAAATGCAGGTGCGGATAACCAAAAACGTACGCATGTCTCTGTGAGCCTAACTAACTTGCAGAAAGTGTAATGTTTCAGAACATGAGCCGTGTGAAAAGCAAGAGTTGTGACTCAAACACATGCGCTTGTCTCTCTGAGCCTTATTGATTCACAGGGAGGACGCTCTTTTGACAGTTTCAATACTGGAGCCAGTGTAAAAAGTATGAGCAGGCGACCAAGCACATACGCTTATCTCTCTGTGCCTAAATAACTGGCCAATAGAATGCCTTTCTGAAACTTTCAGAACAGGAGCCGGTGTAAAATGCAGGTGCAGACAACCAAACATATACGCTTGTCTCTCTGAGCCTCACTAATTCACAGAGAGGACGAGTTCTTACAGTTCCAGAACATGAGCCCACCGGCATGAGCAGGCGACCAAATACATACACTTGTCTCTCAGAGCCTACTTAATGTTAGAAAAAGACTTTCGTTTCTGTGCGTTTCAGATGCCAAACAGGTGAAAATAAGAAAAAACAATCTTTTAATTACACACACCTGTTTTTTTGCCTGTTTTGATCATAACTCGCTTGGAAATGGCTATTCTCAACGTTTTATGTGAGATTCTAATAGAAAAAGAAGAAAGACTTATGATAATACATATGCTTCAGTTTTGAGTCTAACTTGCCCTGAACAGTCGTTTCTGAGCGTTTCAGACGCTAAACAGGTCCAAATAAGCCAAAACAAGCTTATCATGACACACACTTGTCTTTTTGCCTGTTTTGATAATAATTGGTTTGGAAATGGCTATTCTCAACGTTTTATGTGAGATTCTAATAGGAAAAGCAGAAAAACTTATACAAACACATATATTGAATTTTTGAGTCTAACTTGCCCTGAACAGTCGTTTCTGAGCGTTTCAGACGCTAAACAGTTGAAAAAAAGCCAAAACAAGCTTTTCATGACACACACTTGTCTTTTTGCCTGTTTTGATCATAATTCGCTTGGAAATGGCTATTCTCAACGTTTTATGTGAGATTCTAATAGAAAAAGCAGAAAAACTTATAAAAACACATATATTGATTTTTTGAGTCTAACTTGCCCTGAACAGTCGTTTCTGAGCGTTTCAGACGCTAAACAGGTCTAAATAAGCCAAAACAAGCTTATCATGACACACACTTGTCTTTTTGCCTGTTTTGATAATAATTGGTTTGGAAATGGCTATTCTCAACGTTTTATGTGAGATTCTAATAGGAAAAGCAGAAAAACTTATACAAACACATATATTGAAATTTTGAGTCTAACTTGCCCTGAACAGTCGTTTCTGAGCGTTTCAGACGCTAAACAGGTCTAAATAAGCCAAAACAAGCTTATCATGACACACACTTGTCTTTTTGCCTGTTTTGATAATAATTGGTTTGGAAATGGCTATTCTCAACGTTTTATGTGAGATTCTAATAGGAAAAGCAGAAAAACTTATACAAACACATATATTGAATTTTTGAGTCTAACTTGCCCTGAACAGTCGTTTCTGAGCGTTTCAGACGCTAAACAGTTGAAAATAAGCCAAAACAAGCTTATCATGACACACACTTGTCTTTTTGCCTGTTTTGATCATAACTCGCTTGGAAATGGCTATTCTCAACGTTTTATGTGAGATTCTAATACAAAATGAAGAAAAACTTATACAAACACATATATTGCATTTTTGAGTCTAACTTGCCCTGAACAGTCGTTTCTGAGTGTTTCAGACGCTAAACAGTTGAAAATAAGCCAAAACAAGCTTTTCATGACACACACTTGTCTTTTTGCCTGCTTTGATCATAATTCGCTTGGAAATGGCTATTCTCAACGTTTTATGTGAGATTCTAATAGAAAAAGCAGAAAAACTTATAAAAACACATATATTGAATTTTTGAGTCTAACTTGCCCTGAACAGTCGTTTCTGAGCGTTTCAGACGCTAAACAGGTCCAAATAAGCCAAAACAAGCTTATCATAACACACACTTGTCTTTTTGCCTGTTTTGATCATAATTCGCTTGGAAATGGCTATTCTCAACGTTTTATGTGAGATTCTAATAGAAAAAGCAGAAAAACTTATAAAAACACATATATTGATTTTTTGAGTCTAACTTGCCCTGAACAGTCGTTTCTGAGCGTTTCAGACGCTAAACAGGTCTAAATAAGCCAAAACAAGCTTATCATGACACACACTTGTCTTTTTGCCTGTTTTGATAATAATTGGTTTGGAAATGGCTATTCTCAACGTTTTATGTGAGATTCTAATAGGAAAAGCAGAAAAACTTATACAAACACATATATTGAATTTTTGAGTCTAACTTGCCCTGAACAGTCGTTTCTGAGTGTTTCAGACGCTAGACAGGTGAAAATAAGCAAGAACAAGCTTTTCATGACACACACTTGTCTTTTTGCCTGTTTTGATCATAACTCGCTTGGAAATGGCTATTCTCAACGTTTTATGTGAGATTCTAATACAAAATGAAGAAAAACTTATACAAACACATATATTGCATTTTTGAGTCTAACTTGCCCTGAACAGTCGTTTCTGAGCGTTTCAGACGCTAAACAGTTGAAAACAAGCCAAAACAAGCTTTTCATGACACACACTTGTCTTTTTGCCTGCTTTGATCATAATTCGCTTGGAAATGGCTATTCTCAACGTTTTATGTGAGATTCTAATAGAAAAAGCAGAAAAACTTATAAAAACACATATATTGAATTTTTGAGTCTAACTTGCCCTGAACAGTCGTTTCTGAGCGTTTCAGACGCTAAACAGTTGAAAACAAGCCAAAACAAGCTTTTCATGACACACACTTGTCTTTTTGCCTGTTTTGATCATAATTGGCTTGGAAATGGCTATTCTCAACGTTTTATGTGAGATTCTAATAGAAAAAGCAGAAAAACTTATAAAAACACATATATTGAATTTTTGAGTCTAACTTGCCCTGAACAGTCGTTTCTGAGCGTTTCAGACGCTAAACAGGTCCAAATAAGCCAAAACAAGCTTATCATGACACACACTTGTCTTTTTGCCTGTTTTGATAATAATTGGTTTGGAAATGGCTATTCTCAACGTTTTATGTGAGATTCTAATAGGAAAAGCAGAAAAACTTATACAGACACATATATTGAATTTTTGAGTCTAACTTGCCCTGAACAGTCGTTTCTGAGCGTTTCAGACGCTAAACAGGTCTAAATAAGCCAAAACAAGCTTTTCATGACACACACTTGTCTTTTTGCCTGCTTTGATCATAATTCGCTTGGAAATGGCTATTCTCAACGTTTTATGTGAGATTCTAATAGAAAAAGCAGAAAAACTTATAAAAACACATATATTGAATTTTTGAGTCTAACTTGCCCTGAACAGTCGTTTCTGAGCGTTTCAGACGCTAAACAGTTGAAAACAAGCCAAAACAAGCTTTTCATGACACACACTTGTCTTTTTGCCTGTTTTGATCATAATTGGCTTGGAAATGGCTATTCTCAACGTTTTATGTGAGATTCTAATAGAAAAAGGAGAAAAACTTATACAAACACATATATTGAATTTTTGAGTCTAACTCGCACTGAACAGTCGTTTCTGAGTGTTTCAGACGACAAACAGGTGAAAATAAGCAAAAACAAGCTTTTCATTACACACACTTGTCTTTTTGCCTGTTTTGATCATAACTCGCTTGGAAATGGCTAGTTTCATAAGAATTTCTGATTTAAAGAAAGAAGAAAACGTTATTAAAAAAATACACATACTTCAAGATTTTATGTGAAACTTCAATGATATCCATCCAAATATCATACCATTATATACATAATGGATCAATTCAGAGGTTGAAATTTTGGGGCCTTTATGTCACAACGTCACACAAAGAAGTGTATATCTCTGCTTCTGAATATACTATTTTTCTATAACTTCTTTCACATACAATCATCAGATATGACTTGTTCTGAATGTATATGTGCATTTTGGGGGCACCCTTATGCCAAAATCACCTCTTTTTGTAATCCATTATCATTTGATTTCCTGCATATTCAAATTATAT
This sequence comes from Euthynnus affinis, assembly GCA_029490765.1. NCBI lineage: Eukaryota > Metazoa > Chordata > Actinopteri > Scombriformes > Scombridae > Euthynnus > Euthynnus affinis. Next base: position 106,351 of record CM055861.1, on the reverse strand, counting down.
ATAATGAAAAGCATGCATATCAGCACAGATTGCAGTGTTTCCCCTAGGTTGACTGACCTGGCCCTGGCTGGGGAGGTCGATTAGCACATTTCTCTGTTCTCTGTTTAGCATCTTCAGGCTCAATGCCTATAGCAAGAGCAGTTGGGGAAACAGACATTACTTTTCTTGGTCTTGACAAGCTGCAGCATTTATTAACTTACACTGTACATTTACTACCAGATTGTTACAGCTTACTGCTAACCTTTTCTTCTGCTCCGCTTGCATTCACCATCACTTTTCTGATGCTCGCTCTATCGCTTATCGCCATGGATGTATAAAGAGAACTGGATACAAGAAGAGTGCCAGGCTTTGAAGCAAATTTGACATAGTGGCCAAAGTGCGTAATCACATGATGCACACTGGCCCAAAAATTCTTTTTCTCAAAGACTTGTGAAAAAGACGTGGTACTTTTTTTTTAGAATCACAACCCCCGCGAGTCACTATCAGGATTTGAGCCATTTGGTCGATCGCATTTCAAAAGCCTAGAAGAACCACAACCATTGAATTGTTTCATCACCATTAAAGTTAGCTAAACCATTCTCATGAGTATATTGGCTCAAAGCATTCAGAACAAAAATGTGTGAAACTATGGACTCTTGTTCCAAGTTCCTGCCCATGCCTTTTTGCCTCCCAAATGCCACACACATTTGAATAGCAATTTCAGCATTTGGTTAGTATTAATTCTTTTACAATTTGATTCATCTTTGACTCCTGGAATGATGTCCAACAGCTCTAATTCAAACAGCTGCACACAACACTAGTTGATATCACTGTGGCTAGCTAGCAAACATGAGCTAACTGCAAGCTAACATAAAGAGTGACCTAAGCAGTAAAAATGGAGACTATATATAAACTATATGAATATAAATTATATTTTGTCATCATAGATACTACACATATGTCTCAGGGGCAATTTATACTCATTTTAGATGCAAATACACCCACTTTGAGTGAAAAATTGGTCAAAAAAATTAGGTTTGTATGGGGCTATCGGAAATAAAATTTGGCATTGAAATCAAACCCTGCAATTAAAAAAAAAAAAAGTGTATTATCATTGAAAAAAGTTCCACTGAAAAATAAAACGCTCTAAAAATTTTAATTAAAATTACAATCTGTCAATCTTATTAGGGCTCGAGCACTGAACGGTGCGAAGGCCCTCTTGTATTTGTAGTGATTATTATTATTATTATCATTATCATTATTATTATTATCATCATCATTATTATTATTATTATTATTATTCCGAAACAAACACATTTTTGACAGCCGTTTTGACGACCTTTCAGAAACTCATGAAATTTTGCACATTTATCAGGACTGCTGAAAAATTTGATATTGAAAATGGCTGGACTGCGCCCCCTAGAAAATTAGGAAAATTGAGCACCTCAACCCAGATTGTCATAGAAGTAAGATGCGACACATCCTTCGCCATGACATACGATGCTGTTTTCCAGGGAGAGGGGGTGGCTCTACAGCCACGAAACTTGACACACATGTCTAGAGTGATGTTATCCTTTGTAGTTCATTTGAATGGGTGTGGCAAAATGGCTCAACAGCGACCCCTTGAAAATTTCAAAGTTGAAGCCCCGCCTACCAGATTAACGTAGAAAAATGAAATTCACAAGGCACATGTATAATGTCAAGATGCACAAAAAAGCCTCTTGGAGCCATATCAAGCTCCTACAGTCCAAGTCCTACAGGAAGTCCGCCATCTCTAAAAAACTGTTCAATTTTCGCCTTTTCTTGGCCATTTCGCATACCTTGTGTTTTAACAAACTCCTCCTACAATTCATCGTAGGGACTCCAAAATCAGTATGTGTCATCTAGACTAGTGTATGATCAAAAGTTATCAAAAGATTTAGTGTACATTGAAGCGCTTGGCCGTGGTGTGGCCTTTAGTTTTGATGTTTCGTCATTACAGAGGAAATTGCTATAACTTTAGTGTACATGGTGGGATCTGCCTGAAACTTTACAGGTTTGATAACAGTCCAGGCCTGAGCACATCTACATTACAATATTCAATCAGTGATGCAAACTGGCTCCATAGCGCCCCCATAACACAGTACAGGAAAGCAGCCCCAGCAGCAGGCAAATGAGTGGACAAAGGAAGTGATGTTTCTCTCCTTGCTCTGTCTGAAAGTAGCCCGACTGTGAAAACATCTACATGCCTGTGACAAAGGCTCTTCGACTGTGCCCGATGTTCACCGGGTTGCGAGGTCCCGATCATCGCTGCTTGCAGCTTTTATTCTATTTTGGTATTTTTTGCATTAAGATTAGTTTTTCAATGTCAATCATAAGATTTTTTTCTTCATGTCTTTACAATGTAAGTTTTTTTTCAATGCCACCGGTTCTCAGTTTCAACTTTGTCTTTTTCAGTTTCAACTTTTTCTGTTTCAGTTTCAACTTATTGTCACCGTTTTGATGTCAGTACCCAGCATGCCTTACGATGCGACGTGTGTGTTTACATGTGAGGTATTTATTCCGTTTGGTTTCTCAAATGCCGCGATCTCCACAAAGCATTAGCTGAAGTCAGTAGCAGCGTGCTAGGTTCGACCTACTTGCCGGAGTAGTAAACTAGGCGTCATTACATAGGATTACATAGGATTCTACTGGCGTGAGTGACTGTTTTCCAGTTATTAGTTTTACCCCAGTTTGCATCACAAGCAAAAAGGAAGGTGGTCCTCAGAATTTTTTTAAAAATCAGATGTGAGCCTTAAGCTACTAAAGACCTTTGATTGTTTTATTGAATAATCAATACATTTGTATGTTTTTGTTTATGTGAAATATGTAATCCTAATTAGATATTCACTCATTTGTGTAAAGTAAAGTCATTTTAGGGATCAAACTAGGGAGGGATTTTGCGGCTCCAGGTGGGTTTTATATGGTGAGAAATGGGCTAAAATGGCTGAAGCTTGCTGAACCCTTGTCTAGCAGAACCTAGAAAATGAAGCAAGACAGGATTGAGCTGAGAGCTTGTTGAAAGCATTTTCCCACACCTGCACTGAGCTTGAGTTGAGCTTAATATTACCACACCAATCTGATCATCCACATCCACAGACATTAAGTAAAATACAAAATTAGGAACACTAGATCCTGGAAAACATGTTAGATCAGATCATTTATTTCTGTTGACATAGTTAATTAATTCAAAGTTAATCTATTTAAAACAACAACAAAAAACAAGGTATGAGCCAAACCATGGATTTGGAGAATTGTTATACCCCTAATAAATAGTGGTATTTATAAATCCTAACCATAGCGCCATTTTCTCATAACATGGCTTGAGACAACGAGTGTTAGAGTTTAAAGCGCTTCTTTCATGGTGACTTGACTTGACTTAATTGGCCTGTCTTGTTTGATGTTTAGCAGTGAATTGACTTTGCTTACTTGAGTCTTAAACACAGTGACTTAGGATTTGCTTCAGCTTTTAAGGTTAAGACTTGAGACTAGCTTGTGACTTGCACATGTGTACCTCTCACATCTGTTATTTGTGAACATGAACTACTTCCTCCCAAAGCAACAAACCAGAGACATGAGACCCCAGAATGAAGTGGAGCTGCTTCATAGACAATGAATGTGAAACTAATTTCATAGTCATTTTTAAAATACCCAAGTAAGCTTTATTCTTGTCTTGCCTTTCATATCTGAAAAACAAGTTGTACCTGTACATAACTGGTATATGACAATGTCCACAGTGAAACATTATAATGGACAATGAATGAATGGGATAAATTACTGCATTTTACTGTCATTTTGTTGAGTTTCTCTCCTCTCTTCTTTTTCACCACAGACGGGGCTGAGCGATCCTTGGAGGAGAGACTTCAGTGAAGCATGTGAAATACGTGAGTTGATAACAACTACAGTCATTGCATTACTGCAATTAAATCTCTGTGAGTAAAAGGCCAATAAGAGTAATTTAATTCATGCAAAAGATGGGTAGACAATATTTGGGGCTTTTAAAACAATATGGTAGAGATTCATTTGTCTCCATAGCTGCGTTCTCACTGAGAGAACGCCGCTCTGACGGTTTCAGAACAGGAGCTAGAGTAAAGTCCAGGACCGGGAACCCAAGCGCACACCCTTGTGTCTCTGAGCCTAACTAACTTACAGAAAGAACACAGTTCTAACTGTTTCAGAACTGAACGGGTGTGAAAAGCAAGAGTTGTGACCCAAACACATGCGCTTGTCTCTCTGATCCTTACTAATTCACAGAAAAGACGCGTTCTAACACTTTCAGAACATGAGCTGGTGAAAAAATCATGAGCAGGCGACCAAAAAAATACACTTGTCTCTCTGAGCCTAACTAACTTGCAGAAAGAATGCAGTTCTAACTGTTTCAGAACATGAGACGGTGTGAAAAGCAAGAGTTGTGACCCAAACACATGCGCTTGTCTCTCTGAGCCTCACTAATTCACAGAGAGGACGCTCTTTTGAAAATTTCAACACCGGAGCCAGTGTAAAAAGCATGAGCAGGCGACAAAACACATACACTTATCTCTCTGTGCCTAAATAACTGGCCAAGAGAATGCCTTTCTGATACTTTCAGAACTGGAGCCGGTGTAAAATGCAGGTGCAGACAACCAAACACACACGCTTGTCTCTCTGAGCCTTACTAATTTGCAGAAAAAACGCAGTTCTAACTGTTTCAGAAATGAGCGGGTGTAAAAAGCAAGGGTTGTGACCCAAACACATACGCTTGTCTCTCTGATCCTTACTAATTCACAGAAAAGACGCGTTCTAAAACTTTCAGAACATGAGCTGGTGAAAAAATCATGAGCAGGCGACCAAAAAAATACACTTGTCTCTCTGAGCCTAACTAACTTGCAGAAAGAATGCAGTTCTAACTGTTTCAGAACATGAGACGGTGTGAAAAGCAAGAGTTGTGACCCAAACACATGCGCTTGTCTCTCTGAGCCTCACTAATTCACAGAGAGGACGCTCTTTTGAAAATTTAAACACCGGAGCCAGTGTAAAAAGCATGAGCAGGCGACAAAACACATACACTTATCTCTCTGTGCCTAAATAACTGGCCAAGAGAATGCCTTTCTGATACTTTCAGAACTGGAGCCGGTGTAAAATGCAGGTGCAGACAACCAAACACACACGCTTGTCTCTCTGAGCCTTACTAATTTGCAGAAAAAACGCAGTTCTAACTGTTTCAGAAATGAGCGGGTGTAAAAAGCAAGGGTTGTGACCCAAACACATACGCCTGTCTCTCTGATCCTTACTAATTCACAGAGAAGACGCGTTCGAACACTTTCCGAACATGAGCTGGTGAAAAAATCATGAGCAGGCGACCAGAAAAATACACTTGTCTCTCTGAGCCTAACTAACTTGCAGAAAGAACGCAGTTCTAACTGTTTCAGAACATGAGCCGGTGTGAAAAGCAAGAGTTGTGTCCCAAACACATACGCTTGTCTCTCTGAGCCTTACTAATTCACAGAGAGGACGCTCTTTTGACAGTTTCAATACCGGAGCCAGTGTAAAAAGCAGGAGCAGGCGACATAGCACATATGCTTGTCTCTCTGAGCCTGGCTAACTAACTGGCCAAGAGAATGTCTTTCTGACAGTTTCAGAACAGGAAGCGGTGTAAAATGCAGGTGTGGACAACCAAAAACATACGCTTTTCTCTCTGAGCCTAACTAACTTGCAGAAAAAGCGCAGTCCTAACTGTTTCAGAACTGAGCGGGTGTAAAAAGCAAGGGTTGTGACTCAAACACATACGCTTGTCTCTCTGATCCTTACTAATTCACAGAGAAGACGCGTTCTCAGACTTTCAGAACATGAGCTGGTGTAAAAATCATGAGCAGGCAACCAAAAAAATACGCTTGTCTCTCTGAGCCAGACTAACTTGCAGAAAGAACGCAGTTCTAACTGTTTCAGAACATGAGCCTGTGTGAAAAGCAAGAGTTGTGACTCAAACACATGCGCTTATCTCTCTGAGCCTTATTAATTCACAGGGAGGACGCTCTTTTGACTGTTTAAATACCGGAGCCAGTGTAAAAAGCATGAGCAGGCGACCAAACACATACTCTTGTCTCTCTGTGACTAAATAACTGGCCAAGAGAATTTCAGAACAGGAGCCGGTGTAAAATGCAGGTGCGGAAAAAAACATGTACGCTTGTCTCTCTGAGTCTAACTAAATTGCAGAAAGAACGCAGTTTCACAACATTATCCGGTGTGAAAAGCAAGAGTTGTGACCCAAACACATGCGCTTGTCTCTCTTAGCCTAACTAATTTGTAGAAAGAACGCAGTTCTAACTGTTTCAGAACTTAGCAGGTGTAAAAAGCAAGGGTTGTGACCCAAACACATACGCTTGTCTCTCTGTCCCTAAATAACTGGCCAAGAGAATGCCTTTCTGATAGTTTCAGAACAGTAGCTGGTGTAAAATGCAGGTGTAGACAACCAAACACATACGCTTGTCTCTCTGAGCGTAACTAACTTACAGAAAGAACACAGTTCTAACTGTTTCAGAACTGAACGGGTGTGAAAAGCAAGAGTTATGACCCAAACACATGCGCTTGTCTCTCTGATCCTTACTAATTCACAGAAAAGACGCGTTCTAACACTTTCAGAACATGAGCTGGTGAAAAAATCATGAGCAGGCGACCAAAAAAATACACTTGTCTCTCTGAGCCTAACTAACTTGCAGAAAGAATGCAGTTCTAACTGTTTCAGAACATGAGACGGTGTGAAAAGCAAGAGTTGTGACCCAAACACATGCGCTTGTCTCTCTGAGCCTTACTAATTCACAGAGAGGACGCTCTTTTGAAAATTTCAACACCGGAGCCAGTGTAAAAAGCATGAGCAGGCGACAAAACACATACACTTATCTCTCTGTGCCTAAATAACTGGCCAAGAGAATGCCTTTCTGATACTTTCAGAACTGGAGCCGGTGTAAAATGCAGGTGCAGACAACCAAACACACACGCTTGTCTCTCTGAGCCTTACTAATTTGCAGAAAAAACGCAGTTCTAACTGTTTCAGAAATGAGCGGGTGTAAAAAGCAAGGGTTGTGACCCAAACACATACGCCTGTCTCTCTGATCCTTACTAATTCACAGAGAAGACGCGTTCGAACACTTTCCGAACATGAGCTGGTGAAAAAATCATGAGCAGGCGACCAGAAAAATACATTTGTCTCTCTGAGCCTAACTAACTTGCAGAAAGAACGCAGTTGTAACTGTTTCAGAACATGAGCCGGTGTGAAAAGCAAGAGTTGTGTCCCAAACACATACGCTTGTCTCTCTGAGCCTTACTAATTCACAGAGAGGACGCTCTTTTGACAGTTTCAATACCGGAGCCAGTGTAAAAAGCAGGAGCAGGCGACATAGCACATATGCTTGTCTCTCTGAGCCTGGCTAACTAACTGGCCAAGAGAATGTCTTTCTGACAGTTTCAGAACAGGAAGCGGTGTAAAATGCAGGTGTGGACAACCAAAAACATACGCTTTTCTCTCTGAGCCTAACTAACTTGCAGAAAAAACGCAGTCCTAACTGTTTCAGAACTGAGCGGGTGTAAAAAGCAAGGGTTGTGACCCAAACACATACGCTTGTCTCTCTGATCCTTACTAATTCACAGAGAAGACGCGTTCTCAGACTTTCAGAACATGAGCTGGTGTAAAAATCATGAGCAGGCGACCAAAAAAATACGCTTGTCTCTCTGAGCCAGACTAACTTGCAGAAAGAACGCAGTTCTAACTGTTTCAGAACATGAGCCTGTGTGAAAAGCAAGAGTTGTGACTCAAACACATGCGCTTATCTCTCTGAGCCTTATTAATTCACAGGGAGGACGCTCTTTTGACCGTTTAAATACCGGAGCCAGTGTAAAAAGCATGAGCAGGCGACCAAACACATACTCTTGTCTCTCTGTGACTAAATAACTGGCCAAGAGAATTTCAGAACAGGAGCCGGTGTAAAATGCAGGTGCGGAAAAAAACATATACGCTTGTCTCTCTGAGTCTAACTAAATTGCAGAAAGAACGCAGTTTCACAACATTATCCGGTGTGAAAAGCAAGAGTTGTGACCCAAACACATGCGCTTGTCTCTCTTAGCCTAACTAATTTGTAGAAAGAACGCAGTTCTAACTGTTTCAGAACTTAGCAGGTGTAAAAGCAAGGGTTGTGACCCAAACACATACGCTTGTCTCTCTGTCCCTAAATAACTGGCCAAGAGAATGCCTTTCTGATAGTTTCAGAACAGTAGCTGGTGTAAAATGCAGGTGTAGACAACCAAACACATACGCTTGTCTCTCTGAGCGTAACTAACTTGCAGAAAAAACGCAGTTCTAACTGTTTCAGAACACGAGCCGGTGTGAAAAGCAAGAGTTATGACCCAAACACTTGTCTCTCTGAGCCTTACTAATTCACAGAGAGGACACTCTTTTGAAAGTTTCAATACAGGCGCCAGTGTGAAACACATGAGCAGGCGACAAAACACAGACGCTTATCTCTCTGTGCCTAAGTAACTGACCAAGACAATGCCTTTCTGATACTTTCAGAACAGTAGCTGGTGTAAAATGCAGGTGCAGACAACCAAACACACACGCTTGTCTCTCTGAGCCTAACTAACTTGCAGAAAGAATGCAGTTCTAACTGTTTCAGAACTGAGCGGGTGTAAAAAGCAAGGATTGTGACCCAAACACATACGCCTGTCTCTCTGAGCATCACTAATTCACAGAGAGGACGCTTTTTTGAAAGTTTCAATACCGGAGCCAGTGTAAAATGCATGAGCAGGTGACCAAACACATACAAGCGTATGTGTTTTGGTCACCTGGTCTCTCTGTACCTAAATAACTGGCCAAGAGAATTTCAGAACAGGAGCGGGTGTAAAATGCAGGTGCGGACAAAAAAACATATACGCTTGTCTCTCTGAGCCTAACTAAATTGCAGAAAGAACGCAGTTTCACAACATGAGCCGGTGTGAAAATCAAGAGTTGTGACCCAAACACTCTTTTGAAAGTTTCAATACTGGAGCCAGTGTAAAAAGCATGAGCAGGCGACAAAACACATACGCTTATCTCTCTGTGCCTAAGTAACTGACCAAACGATGCCTTTCTGATACTTTAAGAACAGGAGCTGGTGTAAAATGCAGGTGCGGATAACCAAAAACGTACGCATGTCTCTGTGAGCCTAACTAACTTGCAGAAAGTGTAATGTTTCAGAACATGTTTCTGATACTTTAAGAACAGGAGCTGGTGTAAAATGCAGGTGCGGATAACCAAACACACACGCTTGTCTCTCTGAGCCTAACTAACTTGCAGAAAGAATGCAGTTCTAACTGTTTCAGAACTGAGCCGGTGTGAAAAGCAAGAGTTGTGACTCAAACACATGCGCTTGTCTCTCTGAGCCTTATTGATTCACAGGGAGGACTCTCTTTTGACAGTTTCAATACTGGAGCCAGTGTAAAAAGTATGAGCAGGCGACCAAGCACATACGCTTATCTCTCTGTGCCTAAATAACTGGCCAATAGAATGCCTTTCTGAAACTTTCAGAACAGGAGCCGGTGTAAAATGCAGGTGCAGACAACCAAACATATACGCTTGTCTCTCTGAGCCTCACTAATTCACAGAGAGGACGAGTTCTTACAGTTCCAGAACATGAGCCCACCGGCATGAGCAGGCGACCAAATACATACACTTGTCTCTCAGAGCCTACTTAATGTTAGAAAAAGACTTTCGTTTCTGTGCGTTTCAGATGCCAAACAGGTGAAAATAAGAAAAAACAATCTTTTAATTACACACACCTGTTTTTTTGCCTGTTTTGATCATAACTCGCTTGGAAATGGCTATTCTCAACGTTTTATGTGAGATTCTAATAGAAAAAGAAGAAAGACTTATGATAATACATATGCTTCAGTTTTGAGTCTAACTTGCCCTGAACAGTCGTTTCTGAGCGTTTCAGACGCTAAACAGTTGAAAAAAAGCCAAAACAAGCTTATCATGACACACACTTGTCTTTTTGCCTGTTTTGATAATAATTGGTTTGGAAATGGCTATTCTCAACGTTTTATGTGAGATTCTAATAGGAAAAGCAGAAAAACTTATACAAACACATATATTGAATTTTTGAGTCTAACTTGCCCTGAACAGTCGTTTCTGAGCGTTTCAGACGCTAAACAGTTGAAAAAAAGCCAAAACAAGCTTTTCATGACACACACTTGTCTTTTTGCCTGTTTTGATCATAATTCGCTTGGAAATGGCTATTCTCAACGTTTTATGTGAGATTCTAATAGAAAAAGCAGAAAAACTTATAAAAACACATATATTGATTTTTTGAGTCTAACTTGCCCTGAACAGTCGTTTCTGAGCGTTTCAGACGCTAAACAGGTCTAAATAAGCCAAAACAAGCTTATCATGACACACACTTGTCTTTTTGCCTGTTTTGATAATAATTGGTTTGGAAATGGCTATTCTCAACGTTTTATGTGAGATTCTAATAGGAAAAGCAGAAAAACTTATACAAACACATATATTGAATTTTTGAGTCTAACTTGCCCTGAACAGTCGTTTCTGAGCGTTTCAGACGCTAAACAGGTCTAAATAAGCCAAAACAAGCTTATCATGACACACACTTGTCTTTTTGCCTGTTTTGATAATAATTGGTTTGGAAATGGCTATTCTCAACGTTTTATGTGAGATTCTAATAGGAAAAGCAGAAAAACTTATACAAACACATATATTGAATTTTTGAGTCTAACTTGCCCTGAACAGTCGTTTCTGAGCGTTTCAGACGCTAAACAGGTCTAAATAAGCCAAAACAAGCTTATCATGACACACACTTGTCTTTTTGCCTGTTTTGATAATAATTGGTTTGGAAATGGCTATTCTCAACGTTTTATGTGAGATTCTAATAGGAAAAGCAGAAAAACTTATACAAACACATATATTGAATTTTTGAGTCTAACTTGCCCTGAACAGTCGTTTCTGAGCGTTTCAGTAGCTAAACAGGTCCAAATAAGCCAAAACAAGCTTATCATGACACACACTTGTCTTTTTGCCTGTTTTGATAATAATTGGTTTGGAAATGGCTATTCTCAACGTTTTATGTGAGATTCTAATAGGAAAAGCAGAAAAACTTATACAAACACATATATTGAATTTTTGAGTCTAACTTGCCCTGAACAGTCGTTTCTGAGCGTTTCAGACGCTAAACAGGTCTAAATAAGCCAAAACAAGCTTATCATGACACACACTTGTCTTTTTGCCTGTTTTGATAATAATTGGTTTGGAAATGGCTATTCTCAACGTTTTATGTGAGATTCTAATAGGAAAAGCAGAAAAACTCATAAAAACACATATATTGAATTTTTGAGTCTAACTTGCCCTGAACAGTCGTTTCTGAGCGTTTCAGACGCTAAACAGCTGAAAATAAGCAAAAACAAGCTTTTCATCACACACACTTGTCTTTTTGCCTGTTTTGATCATAATTGGCTTGGAAATGGCTATTCTCAACGTTTTATGTGAGATTCTAATAGAAAAAGCAGAAAAACTTATAAAAACACATATATTGAATTTTTGAGTCTAACTTGCCCTGAACAGTCGTTTCTGAGCGTTTCAGACGCTAAACAGGTCTAAATAAGCCAAAACAAGCTTATCATGACACACACTTGTCTTTTTGCCTGTTTTGATAATAATTGGTTTGGAAATGGCTATTCTCAACGTTTTATGTGAGATTCTAATAGGAAAAGCAGAAAAACTCATAAAAACACATATATTGAATTTTTGAGTCTAACTTGCCCTGAACAGTCGTTTCTGAGCGTTTCAGACGCTAAACAGTTGAAAATAAGCCAAAACAAGCTTTTCATGACACACACTTGTCTTTTTGCCTGTTTTGATAATAATTGGTTTGGAAATGGCTATTCTCAACGTTTTATGTGAGATTCTAATAGGAAAAGCAGAAAAACTTATACAAACACATATATTGAATTTTTGAGTCTAACTTGCCCTGAACAGTCGTTTCTGAGCGTTTCAGACGCTAAACAGGTCTAAATAAGCCAAAACAAGCTTATCATGACACACACTTGTCTTTTTGCCTGTTTTGATAATAATTGGTTTGGAAATGGCTATTCTCAACGTTTTATGTGAGATTCTAATAGGAAAAGCAGAAAAACTTATACAAACACATATATTGAATTTTTGAGTCTAACTTGCCCTGAACAGTCGTTTCTGAGCGTTTCAGACGCTAAACAGGTCTAAATAAGCCAAAACAAGCTTATCATGACACACACTTGTCTTTTTGCCTGTTTTGATAATAATTGGTTTGGAAATGGCTATTCTCAACGTTTTATGTGAGATTCTAATAGGAAAAGCAGAAAAACTCATACAAACACATATATTGAATTTTTGAGTCTAACTTGCCCTGAACAGTCGTTTCTGAGCGTTTCAGACGCTAAACAGGACTAAATAAGCCAAAACAAGCTTATCATGACACACACTTGTCTTTTTGCCTGTTTTGATAATAATTGGTTTGGAAATGGCTATTCTCAACGTTTTATGTGAGATTCTAATAGGAAAAGCAGAAAAACTCATAAAAACACATATATTGAATTTTTGAGTCTAACTTGCCCTGAACAGTCGTTTCTGAGCGTTTCAGACGCTAAACAGCTGAAAATAAGCAAAAACAAGCTTTTCATTACACACACTTGTCTTTTTGCCTGTTTTGATCATAATTCGCTTGGAAATGGCTATTCTCAACGTTTTATGTGAGATTCTAATAGAAAAAGCAGAAAAACTTATACAAACACATATATTGAATTTTTGAGTCTAACTTGCCCTGAACAGTCGTTTCTGAGCGTTTCAGACGCTAAACAGGTCTAAATAAGCCAAAACAAGCTTATCATGACACACACTTGTCTTTTTGCCTGTTTTGATAATAATTGGTTTGGAAATGGCTATTCTCAACGTTTTATGTGAGATTCTAATAGGAAAAGCAGAAAAACTCATAAAAACACATATATTGAATTTTTGAGTCTAACTTGCCCTGAAAAGTCGTTTCTGAGCGTTTCAGACGCTAAACAGGTCTAAATAAGCCAAAACAAGCTTATCATGACACACACTTGTCTTTTTGCCTGTTTTGATAATAATTGGTTTGGAAATGGCTATTCTCAACGTTTTATGTGAGATTCTAATAGGAAAAGCAGAAAAACTTATACAAACACATATATTGAATTTTTGAGTCTAACTCGCACTGAACAGTCGTTTCTCAGTGTTTCAGACGACAAACAGGTGAAAATAAGCAAAAACAAGCTTTTCATGACACACACTTGTCTTTTTGCCTGTTTTGATAATAATTGGTTTGGAAATGGCTATTCTCAACGTTTTATGTGAGATTCTAATAGGAAAAGCAGAAAAACTTATACAAACACATATATTGAATTTTTGAGTCTAACTCGCACTGAACAGTCGTTTCTCAGTGTTTCAGACGACAAACAGGTGAAAATAAGCAAAAACAAGCTTTTCATTACACACACTTGTCTTTTTGCCTGTTTTGATCATAATTCGCTTGGAAATGGCTATTCTCAACGTTTTATGTGAGATTCTAATAGAAAAAGCAGAAAAACTTATAAAAACACATATATTGAATTTTTGAGTCTAACTTGCCCTGAACAGTCGTTTCTGAGCATTTCAGACGCTAAACAGGTCTAAATAAGCCAAAACAAGCTTATCATGACACACACTTGTCTTTTTGCCTGTTTTGATAATAATTGGTTTGGAAATGGCTATTCTCAACGTTTTATGTGAGATTCTAATAGGAAAAGCAGAAAAACTCATAAAAACACATATATTGAATTTTTGAGTCTAACTTGCCCTGAAAAGTCGTTTCTGAGCGTTTCAGACGCTAAACAGGTCTAAATAAGCCAAAACAAGCTTATCATGACACACACTTGTCTTTTTGCCTGTTTTGATAATAATTGGTTTGGAAATGGCTATTCTCAACGTTTTATGTGAGATTCTAATAGGAAAAGCAGAAAAACTTATACAAACACATATATTGAATTTTTGAGTCTAACTCGCACTGAACAGTCGTTTCTCAGTGTTTCAGACGACAAACAGGTGAAAATAAGTAAAAACAAGCTTTTCATGACACACACTTGTCTTTTTGCCTGTTTTGATAATAATTGGTTTGGAAATGGCTATTCTCAACGTTTTATGTGAGATTCTAATAGGAAAAGCAGAAAAACTTATACAAACACATATATTGAATTTTTGAGTCTAACTCGCACTGAACAGTCGTTTCTCAGTGTTTCAGACGACAAACAGGTGAAAATAAGCAAAAACAAGCTTTTCATTACACACACTTGTCTTTTTGCCTGTTTTGATCATAATTCGCTTGGAAATGGCTATTCTCAACGTTTTATGTGAGATTCTAATAGAAAAAGCAGAAAAACTTATAAAAACACATATATTGAATTTTTGAGTCTAACTTGCCCTGAACAGTCGTTTCTGAGCATTTCAGACGCTAAACAGGTCTAAATAAGCCAAAACAAGCTTATCATGACACACACTTGTCTTTTTGCCTGTTTTGATAATAATTGGTTTGGAAATGGCTATTCTCAACGTTTTATGTGAGATTCTAATAGGAAAAGCAGAAAAACTCATAAAAACACATATATTGAATTTTTGAGTCTAACTTGCCCTGAAAAGTCGTTTCTGAGCGTTTCAGACGCTAAACAGGTCTAAATAAGCCAAAACAAGCTTATCATGACACACACTTGTCTTTTTGCCTGTTTTGATAATAATTGGTTTGGAAATGGCTATTCTCAACGTTTTATGTGAGATTCTAATAGGAAAAGCAGAAAAACTTATACAAACACATATATTGAATTTTTGAGTCTAACTCGCACTGAACAGTCGTTTCTCAGTGTTTCAGACGACAAACAGGTGAAAATAAGTAAAAACAAGCTTTTCATGACACACACTTGTCTTTTTGCCTGTTTTGATAATAATTGGTTTGGAAATGGCTATTCTCAACGTTTTATGTGAGATTCTAATAGGAAAAGCAGAAAAACTTATACAAACACATATATTGAATTTTTGAGTCTAACTCGCACTGAACAGTCGTTTCTCAGTGTTTCAGACGACAAACAGGTGAAAATAAGCAAAAACAAGCTTTTCATTACACACACTTGTCTTTTTGCCTGTTTTGATCATAATTCGCTTGGAAATGGCTAGTTTCATAAGAATTTCTGATTTAAAGAAAGAAGAAAACGTTATTAAAAAAATACACATACTTCAAGATTTTATGTGATCCTTCAATGATATCCATCCAAATATCATACCATTATATACATAATGGATCAATTCAGAGGTTGAAATTTTGGGGCCTTTATGTCACAACGTCACACAAAGAAGTGTATATCTCTGCTTCTGAATATACTATTTTTCTATAACTTCTTTCACATACAATCATCAGATATGACTTGTTCTGAATGTATATGTGCATTTTGGGGGCACCCTTATGCCAAAATGACCTCTTTTTGTAATCCATTATCATTTGATTTCCTGCATATTCAAATTATATATAATGAAAAGCATGCATATCAGCACAGATTGCAGTGTTTCCCCTAGGTTGACTGACCTGGCCCTGGCTGGGGAGGTCGATTAGCACATTTCTCTGTTCTCTGTTTAGCATCTTCAGGCTCAGTGCCTATAGCAAGAGCAGTTGGGGAAACAGACATTACTTTTCTTGGTCTTGACAAGCTGCAGCATTTATTAACTTACACTGTACATTTACTACCAGATTGTTACAGCTTACTGCTAACCTTTTCTTCTGCTCCGCTTGCATTCACCATCACTTTTCTGATGCTCGCTCTATCGCTTATCGCCATGGATGTATAAAGAGAACTGGATACAGGAAGAGTGCCAGGCTTTGAAGCAAATTTGACATAGTGGCCAAAGTGCGTAATCACATGATGCACACTGGCCCAAAAATTCTTTTTCTCAAAGACTTGTGAAAAAGACGTGGTACTTTTTTTTTTAGAATCACAACCCCCGCGAGTCACTATCAGGATTTGAGCCATTTGGTCGATCGCATTTCAAAAGCCTAGAAGAACCACAACCATTGAATTGTTTCATCACCATTAAAGTTAGCTAAACCATTCTCATGAGTATATTGGCTCAAAGCATTCAGAACAAAAATGTGTGAAACTATGGACTCTTGTTCCAAGTTCCTGCCCATGCCTTTTTGCCTCCCAAATGCCACACACATTTGAATAGCAATTTCAGCATTTGGTTAGTATTAATTCTTTTACAATTTGATTCATCTTTGACTCCTGGAATGATGTCCAACAGCTCTAATTCAAACAGCTGCACACAACACTGGTTGATATCACTGTGGCTAGCTAGCAAACATTAGCTAACTGCAAGCTAACATAAAGAGTGACCTAAGCAGTAAAAATGGAGACTATATATAAACTATATGAATATAAATTATATTTTGTCATCATAGATACTACACATATGTCTCAGGGGCAATTTATACTCATTTTAGATGCAAATACACCCACTTTGAGTGAAAAATTGGTCAAAAAAATTAGGTTTGTATGGGGCTATCGGAAATAAAATTTGGCATTGAAATCAAACCCTGCAATTAAAAAAAAAAAAAGTGTATTATCATTGAAAAAAGTTCCACTGAAAAATAAAACGCTCTAAAAATTTTAATTAAAATTACAATCTGTCAATCTTATTAGGGCTCGAGCACTGAACGGTGCGAAGGCCCTCTTGTATTTGTAGTGATTATTATTATTATTATCATTATCATTATTATTATTATCATCATCATTATTATTATTATTATTATTATTCCGAAACAAACGCATTTTTGACAGCCGTTTTGACGACCTTTCAGAAACTCATGAAATTTTGCACATTTATCAGGACTGCTGAAAAATTTGATATTGAAAATGGCTGGACTGCGCCCCCTAGAAAATTAGGAAAATTGAGCACCTCAACCCAGATTGTCATAGAAGTAAGATGCGACACATCCTTCGCCATGACATACGATGCTGTTTTCCAGGGAGAGGGGGTGGCTCTACAGCCACGAAACTTGACACACATGTCTAGAGTGATGTTATCCTTTGTAGTTCATTTGAATGGGTGTGGCAAAATGGCTCAACAGCGACCCCTTGAAAATTTCAAAGTTGAAGCCCCGCCTACCAGATTAACGTAGAAAAATGAAATTCACAAGGCACATGTATAATGTCAAGATGCACAAAAAAGCCTCTTGGAGCCATATCAAGCTCCTACAGTCCAAGTCCTACAGGAAGTCCGCCATCTCTAAAAAACTGGTCAATTTTCGCCTTTTCTTGGCCATTTCGCATACCTTGTGTTTTAACAAACTCCTCCTACAATTCATCGTAGGGACTCCAAAATCAGTATGTGTCATCTAGACTAGTGTATGATCAAAAGTTATCAAAAGATTTAGTGTACATTGAAGCGCTTGGCCGTGGTGTGGCCTTTAGTTTTGATGTTTCGTCATTACAGAGGAAATTGCTATAACTTTAGTGTACATGGTGGGATCTGCCTGAAACTTTACAGGTTTGATAACAGTCCAGGCCTGAGCACATCTACATTACAATATTCAATCAGTGATGCAAACTGGCTCCATAGCGCCCCCATAACACAGTACAGGAAAGCAGCCCCAGCAGCAGGCAAATGAGTGGACAAAGGAAGTGATGTTTCTCTCCTTGCTCTGTCTGAAAGTAGCCCGACTGTGAAAACATCTACATGCCTGTGACAAAGGCTCTTCGACTGTGCCCGATGTTCACCGGGTTGCGAGGTCCCGATCATCGCTGCTTGCAGCTTTTATTCTATTTTGGTATTTTTTGCATTAAGATTAGTTTTTCAATGTCAATCATAAGATTTTTTTCTTCATGTCTTTACAATGTAAGTTTTTTTTCAATGCCACCGGTTCTCAGTTTCAACTTTGTCTTTTTCAGTTTCAACTTTTTCTGTTTCAGTTTCAACTTATTGTCACCGTTTTGATGTCAGTACCCAGCATGCCTTACGATGCGACGTGTGTGTTTACATGTGAGGTATTTATTCCGTTTGGTTTCTCAAATGCCGCGATCTCCACAAAGCATTAGCTGAAGTCAGTAGCAGCGTGCTAGGTTCGACCTACTTGCCGGAGTCGTAAACTAGGCGTCATTACATAGGATTACATAGGATTCTACTGGCGTGAGTGACTGTTTTCCAGTTATTAGTTTTACCCCAGTTTGCATCACAAGCAAAAAGGAAGGTGGTCCTCAGAATTTTTTTAAAAATCAGATGTGAGCCTTAAGCTACTAAAGACCTTTGATTGTTTTATTGAATAATCAATACATTTGTATGTTTTTGTTTATGTGAAATATGTAATCCTAATTAGATATTCACTCATTTGTGTAAAGTAAAGTCATTTTAGGGATCAAACTAGGGAGGGATTTTGCGGCTCCAGGTGGGTTTTATATGGTGAGAAATGGGCTAAAATGGCTGAAGCTTGCTGAACCCTTGTCTAGCAGAACCTAGAAAATGAAGCAAGACAGGATTGAGCTGAGAGCTTGTTGAAAGCATTTTCCCACACCTGCACTGAGCTTGAGTTGAGCTTAATATTACCACACCAATCTGATCATCCACATCCACAGACATTAAGTAAAATACAAAATTAGGAACACTAGATCCTGGAAAACATGTTAGATCAGATCATTTATTTCTGTTGACATAGTTAATTAATTCAAAGTTAATCTATTTAAAACAACAACAAAAAACAAGGTATGAGCCAAACCATGGATTTGGAAAATTGTTATACCCCTAATAAATAGTGGTATTTATGACTCCTAACCATAGCCTATAGAGTGCCATTTTCTCATGACATGGCTTGAGACAACGAGTGTTAGAGTTTAAAGCGCTTCTTTCACGGTGACTTGACTTGACTTAATTGGCCTGTCTTGTTTGATGTTTAGCAGTGAATTGACTTTGCTTACTTGAGTCTTAAACACAGTGACTTAGGATTTGCTTCAGCTTTTAAGGTTAAGACTTGAGACTAGCTTGTGACTTGCACATGTGTACCTCTCACATCTGTTATTTGTGAACATGAACTACTTCCTCCCAAAGCAACAAACCAGAGACATGAGACCCCAGAATGAAGTGGAGCTGCTTCATAGACAATGAATGTGAAACTAATTTCATAGTCATTTTTAAAATACCCAAGTAAGCTTTATTCTTGTCTTGCCTTTCATATCTGAAAAACAAGTTGTACCTGTACATAACTGGTATATGACAATGTCCACAGTGAAACATTATAATGGACAATGATATTGAATGGGATAAATTACTGCATTTTACTGTCATTTTGTTGAGTTTCTCTCCTCTCTTCTTTTTCACCACAGACGGGGCTGAGCGATCCTTGGAGGAGAGACTTCAGTGAAGCATGTGAAATACGTGAGTTGATAACAACTACAGTCATTGCATTACTGCAATTAAATCTATGTGAGTAAAAGGCCAATAAGAGTAATTTAATTCATGCAAAAGATGGGTAGACAATATTTGGGGCTTTTAAAACAATATGGTAGAGATTCATTTGTCTCCATAGCTGCGTTCTCACTGAGAGAACGCCGCTCTGACGGTTTCAGAACAGGAGCTAGAGTAAAGTCCAGGACCGGGAACCCAAGCACACACACTTGTGTCTCTGAGCCTATTAACTTACAGAAAGAACACAGTTCTAACTGTTTCAGAACTGAACGGGTGTGAAAAGCAAGAGTTGTGACCCAAACACATGCGCTTGTCTCTCTGATCCTTACTAATTCACAGAAAAGACGCGTTCTAACACTTTCAGAACATGAGCTGGTGAAAAAATCATGAGCAGGCGACCAAAAAAATACACTTGTCTCTCTGAGCCTAACTAACTTGCAGAAAGAATGCAGTTCTAACTGTTTCAGAACATGAGACGGTGTGAAAAGCAAGAGTTGTGATCCAAACACATGCGCTTGTCTCTCTGAGCCTCACTAATTCACAGAGAGGACGCTCTTTTGAAAGTTTCAATACCGGAGCCAGTGTAAAAAGCATGAGCAGGCGACAAAACACATACACTTATCTCTCTGTGCCTAAATAACTGGCCAAGAGAATGCCTTTCTGATACTTTCAGAACTGGAGCCGGTGTAAAATGCAGGTGCAGACAACCAAACACACACGCTTGTCTCTCTGAGCCTTACTAATTTGCAGAAAAAACGCAGTTCTAACTGTTTCAGAAATGAGCGGGTGTAAAAAGCAAGGGTTGTGACCCAAACACATACGCCTGTCTCTCTGATCCTTACTAATTCACAGAGAAGACGCGTTCGAACACTTTCAGAACATGAGCTGGTGAAAAAATCATGAGCAGGCGACCAGAAAAATACACTTGTCTCTCTGAGCCTAACTAACTTGCAGAAAGAACGCAGTTCTAACTGTTTCAGAACATGAGCCGGTGTGAAAAGCAAGAGTTGTGTCCCAAACACATACGCTTGTCTCTCTGAGCCTAATTAATTCACAGAGAGGACGCTCTTTTGACAGTTTCAATACCGGAGCCAGTGTAAAAAGCAGGAGCAGGCGACATAGCACATATGCTTGTCTCTCTGAGCCTGGCTAACTAACTGGCCAAGAGAATGTCTTTCTGACAGTTTCAGAACAGGAGGCGGTGTAAAATGCAGGTGTGGACAACCAAAAACATACGCTTTTCTCTCTGAGCCTAACTATCTTGCAGAAAAAACGCAGTCCTAACTGTTTCAGAACTGAGCGGGTGTAAAAAGCAAGGGTTGTGACCCAAACACATACGCTTGTCTCTCCGATCCTTACTAATTCACAGAGAAGACGCGTTCTCAGACTTTCAGAACATGAGCTGGTGTAAAAATCATGAGCAGGCGACCAAAAAAATACGCTTGTCTCTCTGAGCCAGACTAACTTGCAGAAAGAACGCAGTTCTAACTGTTTCAGAACATGAGCCTGTGTGAAAAGCAAGAGTTGTGACTCAAACACATGCGCTTATCTCTCTGAGCCTTATTAATTCACAGGGAGGACGCTCTTTTGACCGTTTAAATACCGGAGCCAGTGTAAAAAGCATGAGCAGGCGACCAAACACATACTCTTGTCTCTCTGTGACTAAATAACTGGCCAAGAGAATTTCAGAACAGGAGCGGGTGTAAAATGCAGGTGCGGAAAAAAACATATACGCTTGTCTCTCTGAGCCTAACTAAATTGCAGAAAGAACGCAGTTTCACAACATTATCCGGTGTGAAAAGCAAGAGTTGTGACCCAAACACATGCGCTTGTCTCTCTTAGCCTAACTAATTTGTAGAAAGAACGCAGTTCTAACTGTTTCAGAACTTAGCGGGTGTAAAAAGCAAGGGTTGTGACCCAAACACATACGCTTGTCTCTCTGTCCCTAAATAACTGGCCAAGAGAATGCCTTTCTGATAGTTTCAGAACAGTAGCTGGTGTAAAATGCAGGTGTAGACAACCAAACACACACGCTTGTCTCTCTGAGCCTAACTAACTTGCAGAAAAAACGCAGTTCTAACTGTTTCAGAACACGAGCCGGTGTGAAAAGCAAGAGTTATGACCCAAACACTTGTCTCTCTGAGCCTTACTAATTCACAGAGAGGACAGCTCTTTTGAAAGTTTCAATACAGGTGCCAGTGTGAAACACATGAGCAGGCGACAAAACACAGACGCTTATCTCTCTGTGCCTAAGTAACTGACCAAGACAATGCCTTTCTGATACTTTCAGAACAGTAGCTGGTGTAAAATGCAGGTGCAGACAACCAAACACACACGCTTGTCTCTCTGAGCCTAACTAACTTGCAGAAAAAACGCAGTTCTAACTGTTTCAGAACTGAGCCGGTGTGAAAAGCAAGCGTTGTGACCCAAACACATGCGCTTGTCTCTCTGAGCCTAACTAATTTGTAGAAAGAACGCATTTCTAACTGTTTCAGAACTGAGCGGGTGTAAAAAGCAAGGATTGTGACCCAAACACATACGCCTGTCTCTCTGATCCTTACTAATTCACAGAGAAGACGCGTTCTCACACTTTCAGAACATGAGCTGGTGTAAAAATCATGAGCAGGCGACCAAAAAAATACGCTTGTCTATCTGAGCCAGACTAACTTGCAGAAAGAACACAGTGCTAACTGTTTCAGAACATGAGACGGTGTGAAAAGCAAGAGTTGTGACCCAAACACATGCGCTTGTCTCTCTGAGCATCACTAATTCACAGAGAGGACGCTTTTTTGAAAGTTTCAATACCGGAGCCAGTTTAAAATGCATGAGCAGGTGACCAAACACATACAAGCGTATGTGTCTTGGTCACCTGGTCTCTCTGTACCTAAATAACTGGCCAAGAGAATTTTAGAACAGGAGCGGGTGTAAAATGCAGGTGCGGACAAAAAAACATATACGCTTGTCTCTCTGAGCCTAACTAAATTGCAGAAAGAACGCAGTTTCACAACATGAGCCGGTGTGAAAATCAAGAGTTGTGACCCAAACACTCTTTTGAAAGTTTCAATACTGGAGCCAGTGTAAAAAGCATGAGCAGGCGACAAAACACATACGCTTATCTCTCTGTGCCTAAGTAACTGACCAAACAATGCCTTTCTGATACTTTAAGAACAGGAGCTGGTGTAAAATGCAGGTGCGGATAACCAAAAACGTAGGCATGTCTCTGTGAGCCTAACTAACTTGCAGAAAGTGTAATGTTTCAGAACATGAGCCGTGTGAAAAGCAAGAGTTGTGACTCAAACACATGCGCTTGTCTCTCTGAGCCTTATTGATTCACAGGGAGGACGCTCTTTTGACAGTTTCAATACTGGAGCCAGTGTAAAAAGTATGAGCAGGCGACCAAGCACATACGCTTATCTCTCTGTGCCTAAATAACTGGCCAATAGAATGCCTTTCTGAAACTTTCAGAACAGGAGCCGGTGTAAAATGCAGGTGCAGACAACCAAACATATACGCTTGTCTCTCTGAGCCTCACTAATTCACAGAGAGGACGAGTTCTTACAGTTCCAGAACATGAGCCCACCGGCATGAGCAGGCGACCAAATACATACACTTGTCTCTCAGAGCCTACTTAATGTTAGAAAAAGACTTTCGTTTCTGTGCGTTTCAGATGCCAAACAGGTGAAAATAAGAAAAAACAATCTTTTAATTACACACACCTGTTTTTTTGCCTGTTTTGATCATAACTCGCTTGGAAATGGCTATTCTCAACGTTTTATGTGAGATTCTAATAGAAAAAGAAGAAAGACTTATGATATGCTTCAGTTTTGAGTCTAACTTGCCCTGAACAGTCGTTTCTGAGCGTTTCAGACGCTAAACAGGTCTAAATAAGCCAAAACAAGCTTATCATGACACACACTTGTCTTTTTGCCTGTTTTGATCATAATTCGCTTGGAAATGGCTATTCTCAACGTTTTATGTGAGATTCTAATAGGAAAAGCAGAAAAACTTATACAAACACATATATTGAATTTTTGAGTCTAACTTGCCCTGAACAGTCGTTTCTGAGCGTTTCAGACGCTAAACAGGTCTAAATAAGCCAAAACAAGCTTTTCATGACACACACTTGTCTTTTTGCCTGTTTTGATCATAATTCGCTTGGAAATGGCTATTCTCAACGTTTTATGTGAGATTCTAATAGAAAAAGCAGACAAACTTATAAAAACACATATATTGATTTTTTGAGTCTAACTTGCCCTGAACAGTCGTTTCTGAGCGTTTCAGACGCTAAACAGGTCTAAATAAGCCAAAACAAGCTTATCATGACACACACTTGTCTTTTTGCCTGTTTTGATAATAATTGGTTTGGAAATGGCTATTCTCAACGTTTTATGTGAGATTCTAATAGGAAAAGCAGAAAAACTTATACAAACACATATATTGAATTTTTGAGTCTAACTTGCCCTGAACAGTCGTTTCTGAGCGTTTCAGACGCTAAACAGGTCTAAATAAGCCAAAACAAGCTTATCATGACACACACTTGTCTTTTTGCCTGTTTTGATAATAATTGGTTTGGAAATGGCTATTCTCAACGTTTTATGTGAGATTCTAATAGGAAAAGCAGAAAAACTTATAAAAACACATATATTGAATTTTTGAGTCTAACTTGCCCTGAACAGTCGTTTCTGAGCGTTTCAGACGCTAAACAGTTGAAAAAAAGCCAAAACAAGCTTTTCATGACACACACTTGTCTTTTTGCCTGTTTTGATCATAATTGGCTTGGAAATGGCTATTCTCAACGTTTTATGTGAGATTCTAATAGAAAAAGCAGAAAAACTTATAAAAACACATATATTGATTTTTTGAGTCTAACTTGCCCTGAACAGTCGTTTCTGAGCGTTTCAGACGCTAAACAGGTCTAAATAAGCCAAAACAAGCTTATCATGACACACACTTGTCTTTTTGCCTGTTTTGATAATAATTGGTTTGGAAATGGCTATTCTCAACGTTTTATGTGAGATTCTAATAGGAAAAGCAGAAAAACTTATAAAAACACATATATTGATTTTTTGAGTCTAACTTGCCCTGAACAGTCGTTTCTGAGCGTTTCAGACGCTAAACAGGTCTAAATAAGCCAAAACAAGCTTATCATGACACACACTTGTCTTTTTGCCTGTTTTGATAATAATTGGTTTGGAAATGGCTATTCTCAACGTTTTATGTGAGATTCTAATAGGAAAAGCAGAAAAACTTATACAAACACATATATTGAATTTTTGAGTCTAACTTGCCCTGAACAGTCGTTTCTGAGCGTTTCAGACGCTAAACAGTTGAAAAAAAGCCAAAACAAGCTTATCATGACACACACTTGTCTTTTTGCCTGTTTTGATAATAATTGGTTTGGAAATGGCTATTCTCAACGTTTTATGTGAGATTCTAATAGGAAAAGCAGAAAAACTTATAAAAACACATATATTGATTTTTTGAGTCTAACTTGCCCTGAACAGTCGTTTCTGAGCGTTTCAGACGCTAAACAGGTCTAAATAAGCCAAAACAAGCTTATCATGACACACACTTGTCTTTTTGCCTGTTTTGATAATAATTGGTTTGGAAATGGCTATTCTCAACGTTTTATGTGAGATTCTAATAGGAAAAGCAGAAAAACTTATACAAACACATATATTGAATTTTTGAGTCTAACTTGCCCTGAACAGTCGTTTCTGAGCGTTTCAGACGCTAAACAGTTGAAAATAAGCCAAAACAAGCTTTTCATGACACACACTTGTCTTTTTGCCTGTTTTGATCATAACTCGCTTGGAAATGGCAATTCTCAACGTTTTATGTGAGATTCTAATACAAAATGAAGAAAAACTTATACAAACACATATATTGCATTTTTGAGTCTAACTTGCCCTGAACAGTCGTTTCTGAGTGTTTCAGACGCTAAACAGTTGAAAATAAGCCAAAACAAGCTTTTCATGACACACACTTGTCTTTTTGCCTGCTTTGATCATAATTCGCTTGGAAATGGCTATTCTCAACGTTTTATGTGAGATTCTAATAGAAAAAGCAGAAAAACTTATAAAAACACATATATTAAATTTTTGAGTCTAACTTGCCCTGAACAGTCGTTTCTGAGCGTTTCAGACGCTAAACAGGTCCAAATAAGCCAAAACAAGCTTATCATGACACACACTTGTCTTTTTGCCTGTTTTGATAATAATTGGTTTGGAAATGGCTATTCTCAACGTTTTATGTGAGATTCTAATAGGAAAAGCAGAAAAACTTATACAAACACATATATTGAATTTTTGAGTCTAACTTGCCCTGAACAGTCGTTTCTGAGCGTTTCAGACGCTAAACAGTTGAAAAAAAAGCCAAAACAAGCTTTTCATGACACACACTTGTCTTTTTGCCTGTTTTGATCATAACTCGCTTGGAAATGGCTATTCTCAACGTTTTATGTGAGATTCTAATACAAAATGAAGAAAAACTTATACAAACACATATATTGCATTTTTGAGTCTAACTTGCCCTGAACAGTCGTTTCTGAGTGTTTCAGACGCTAAACAGTTGAAAATAAGCCAAAACAAGCTTTTCATGACACACACTTGTCTTTTTGCCTGCTTTGATCATAATTCGCTTGGAAATGGCTATTCTCAACGTTTTATGTGAGATTCTAATAGAAAAAGCAGAAAAACTTATAAAAACACATATATTGAATTTTTGAGTCTAACTTGCCCTGAACAGTCGTTTCTGAGCGTTTCAGACGCTAAACAGTTGAAAACAAGTCAAAACAAGCTTTTCATGACACACACTTGTCTTTTTGCCTGTTTTGATCATAATTGGCTTGGAAATGGCTATTCTCAACGTTTTATGTGAGATTCTAATAGAAAAAGCAGAAAAACTTATAAAAACACATATATTGATTTTTTGAGTCTAACTTGCCCTGAACAGTCGTTTCTGAGCGTTTCAGACGCTAAACAGGTCTAAATAAGCCAAAACAAGCTTATCATGACACACACTTGTCTTTTTGCCTGTTTTGATAATAATTGGTTTGGAAATGGCTATTCTCAACGTTTTATGTGAGATTCTAATAGGAAAAGCAGAAAAACTTATAAAAACACATATATTGAATTTTTGAGTCTAACTTGCCCTGAACAGTCGTTTCTGAGCGTTTCAGACGCTAAACAGGTCTAAATAAGCCAAAACAAGCTTATCATGACACACACTTGTCTTTTTGCCTGTTTTGATAATAATTGGTTTGGAAATGGCTATTCTCAACGTTTTATGTGAGATTCTAATAGGAAAAGCAGAAAAACTTATACAAACACATATATTGCATTTTTGAGTCTAACTTGCCCTGAACAGTCGTTTCTGAGTGTTTCAGACGCTAAACAGTTGAAAATAAGCCAAAACAAGCTTTTCATGACACACACTTGTCTTTTTGCCTGCTTTGATCATAATTCGCTTGGAAATGGCTATTCTCAACGTTTTATGTGAGATTCTAATAGAAAAAGCAGAAAAACTTATAAAAACACATATATTGATTTTTTGAGTCTAACTTGCCCTGAACAGTCGTTTCTGAGCGTTTCAGTAGCTAAACAGGTCCAAATAAGCCAAAACAAGCTTATCATGACACACACTTGTCTTTTTGCCTGTTTTGATAATAATTGGTTTGGAAATGGCTATTCTCAACGTTTTATGTGAGATTCTAATAGGAAAAGCAGAAAAACTTATACAAACACATATATTGAATTTTTGAGTCTAACTTGCCCTGAACAGTCGTTTCTGAGCGTTTCAGACGCTAAACAGGTCTAAATAAGCCAAAACAAGCTTATCATGACACACACTTGTCTTTTTGCCTGTTTTGATAATAACTGGTTTGGAAATGGCTATTCTCAACGTTTTATGTGAGATTCTAATAGGAAAAGCAGAAAAACTTATACAAACATATATATTGAATTTTTGAGTCTAACTTGCCCTGAACAGTCGTTTCTGAGCGTTTCAGACGCTAAACAGTTGAAAATAAGCCAAAACAAGCTTTTCATGACACACACTTGTCTTTTTGCCTGTTTTGATCATAACTCGCTTGGAAATGGCTATTCTCAACGTTTTATGTGAGATTCTAATACAAAATGAAGAAAAACTTATACAAACACATATATTGCATTTTTGAGTCTAACTTGCCCTGAACAGTCGTTTCTGAGTGTTTCAGACGCTAAACAGTTGAAAATAAGCCAAAACAAGCTTTTCATGACACACACTTGTCTTTTTGCCTGCTTTGATCATAATTCGCTTGGAAATGGCTATTCTCAACGTTTTATGTGAGATTCTAATAGAAAAAGCAGAAAAACTTATAAAAACACATATATTGAATTTTTGAGTCTAACTTGCCCTGAACAGTCGTTTCTGAGCGTTTCAGACGCTAAACAGTTGAAAACAAGTCAAAACAAGCTTTTCATGACACACACTTGTCTTTTTGCCTGTTTTGATCATAATTGGCTTGGAAATGGCTATTCTCAACGTTTTATGTGAGATTCTAATAGAAAAAGCAGAAAAACTTATAAAAACACATATATTGATTTTTTGAGTCTAACTTGCCCTGAACAGTCGTTTCTGAGCGTTTCAGACGCTAAACAGGTCTAAATAAGCCAAAACAAGCTTATCATGACACACACTTGTCTTTTTGCCTGTTTTGATAATAATTGGTTTGGAAATGGCTATTCTCAACGTTTTATGTGAGATTCTAATAGGAAAAGCAGAAAAACTTATACAAACACATATATTGAATTTTTGAGTCTAACTTGCCCTGAACAGTCGTTTCTGAGCGTTTCAGACGCTAAACAGGTCTAAATAAGCCAAAACAAGCTTTTCATGACACACACTTGTCTTTTTGCCTGTTTTGATCATAACTCGCTTGGAAATGGCTATTCTCAACGTTTTATGTGAGATTCTAATACAAAATGAAGAAAAACTTATACAAACACATATATTGCATTTTTGAGTCTAACTTGCCCTGAACAGTCGTTTCTGAGTGTTTCAGACGCTAAACAGTTGAAAATAAGCCAAAACAAGCATTTCATGACACACACTTGTCTTTTTGCCTGCTTTGATCATAATTCGCTTGGAAATGGCTATTCTCAACGTTTTATGTGAGATTCTAATAGAAAAAGCAGAAAAACTTATAAAAACACATATATTGAATTTTTGAGTCTAACTTGCCCTGAACAGTCGTTTCTGAGCGTTTCAGACGCTAAACAGTTGAAAACAAGCCAAAACAAGCTTTTCATGACACACACTTGTCTTTTTGCCTGTTTTGATCATAATTGGTTTGGAAATGGCTATTCTCAACGTTTTATGTGAGATTCTAATAGAAAAAGAAGAAAAACTTATAAAAACACATATATTGAATTTTTGAGTCTAACTCGCACTGAACAGTCGTTTCTCAGTGTTTCAGACGACAAACAGGTGAAAATAAGCAAAAACAAGCTTTTCATTACACACACTTGTCTTTTTGCCTGTTTTGATCATAACTCGCTTGGAAATGGCTAGTTTCATAAGAATTTCTGATTTAAAGAAAGAAGAAAACGTTATTAAAAAAATACACAAACTTCAAGATTTTATGTGATCCTTCAATGATATCCATTCAAATATCATATCATTATATACATAATGGATCAATTCAGAGGTTGAAATTTTGGGGCCTTTATGTCACAACGTCACACAAAGAAGTGTATATCTCTGCTTCTGAATATACTATTTTCCTATAACTTCTTTCACATACAATCATCAGATATGACTTGTTCTGAATATGCATTTTGGGGGCACCCTTATGCCAAAATGACCTTTTTTTGTAATCCATTATCATTTGATTTCCTGCATATTCAAATTATATATAATGAAAAGCATGCATATCAGCACAGATTGCAGTGTTTCCCCTAGGTTGACTGACTTGGCCCTGGCTGGGGAGGTCTATTAGCACATTTTTCTGTTCTCTGTTTAGCATCTTCAGGCTCAATGCCTAGCAAGAGCAGTTGCTAGACATTACTTTTCTTGGTCTTGACAAACTGCAGCATTTGTTAACTGACACTGTACATTTACTACCAGATTGTTACAGCTTACTGCTAACCTTTTCTTCTGCTCCGCTTGCATTCTCCATCACTTTTCTGATGCTCGCTCTATCGCTTATCGCCATGGATGTATAAAGAGAAGTGGATATTCACTCATTCGTGTAATGTAAAGTCATTTTAGGGATCAAACAGATTTTGCGGCTCCAGGTGGTTTTAAATGGTGAGAAATGGGCTAAAATTGCTGAAGCTTGCTGAACCCTTGTCTAGCAGAACCTAGAAAATGAAGCAAGACAGGATTGAGCTGAGAGCTTGTTGAAAGCATTTTCCCACACCTGCACTGAGCTTGAGTTGAGCTTAATATTACCACACCAATCTGATCATCCACATCCACAGACATTAAGTAAAATACAAAATTAGGAACACTAGATCCTGGAAAACATGTTAGATCAGATCATTTATTTTTGTTGACATAGTTAATTAATTCAAAGTTAATCTATTTAAAACAACAACAATAAACAAGGTATGAGCCAAACCATGGATTTGGAGAATTGTTATACCCCTAATAAATAGTGGTATTTATA
Source organism: Euthynnus affinis (assembly GCA_029490765.1). Lineage (NCBI taxonomy): Eukaryota > Metazoa > Chordata > Actinopteri > Scombriformes > Scombridae > Euthynnus > Euthynnus affinis. Next base: position 76,217 of record CM055861.1, on the reverse strand, counting down.
AATCCTAACCATAGTGCCATTTTCTCATAACATGGCTTGAGACAACGAGTGTTAGAGTTTAAAGCGCTTCTTTCATGGTGACTTGACTTGACTTAATTGGCTTGTCTTGTTTGATGTTTAGCAGTGAATTGACTTTCCTTACTTGAGTCTTAAAGACAGTGACTTAGGATTTACTTCAGCTTTAAGGTTAAGACTTGAGACTAGCTTGTGACTTGCACATGTGTACCTCTCACATCTGTTATTTGTGAACATGAACTACTTCCTCCCAAAGCCACAAACCAGAGGCATGAGACTCAAATTTTTGATGCCATCCAGAATGAAGTGGAGCAGCTTCATAGACAATGAATGTGAAACAAATTTCAGTCATTTTTAAAATACCCAAGTAAGCTTTATTCTTGTCTTGCCTTTCATATCTGAAAAACAAGTTGTACCTGTACATAACTGGTATATGACAATGTCCACAGTGAAACATTATAATGGACAATGATATTGAATGGGATAAATTACTGCATTTTACTGTCATTTTGTTGAGTTTCTCTCCTCTCTTCTTTTTCACAACAGACGGGCTAAGCGATCCTTGAAGGAGAGATTTCAGTGAAGCATGTGAAATACTTGAGTTGATAACAACTACAGTCATTGCGTTACTGCAATTAAATCTCTGTGAGTAAAAGGCCAATAAGATTAATTTAATTCATGAAAAAGATGGGTAGACAATATTTGGGGCTTTTAAAAGAATATGGTAGAGATTCATTTGTCTCCACAGCTGCGTTCTTACTGAGAGAAAGCCACTCTGACAGTTTCAGAACAGGAGCTGGAGTAAAGTCCAGGACCGGAAACCCAAACACACACACTTGTCTCTCTGAACCTAACTAACTTGCAGAAAGAACGCAGTTCTAACTGTTTCAAAACATGAGCCGGCGTGAAAAACAAGAGTTCTTACCCAAACACATGCGCCTGTCTCTCTGAGCCTTACTAATTCACAGGGAGGATGCTCTTTTTTACAGTTTCAATACCGGAGCCAGTGTAAAATGCAGGTGCGGAAAACCAAAAACATACACTTGTCTCGCTGAGCCTAACTAACTTGCAGAAAGAACGCAGTTGTAACTGTTTCAGAACATGAGCTGGTGTTAAAAGCAAGAGTTGTGATCCAAACACATGCGCTTGTCTCTCTGAGCCTTACTAATTCACAGGGAGGCTACACTTTTGGCAGTCTCAATACCAGAGCCAGTGCAAAAAGTATGAGCAGGCGACCAAGCACATACGCTTATCTCTCTGTGCCTAAATAACTGGCCAAGAGAATGCCTTTCTCATACTTTCAGAACAGGAGCCGATGTAGAAGGCAGGTGCGGAAAACTAAAAACATACACTTGTCTCTCTGAGCCTAACTAACTTGCTCAAAGAACACAGTTCTAACTGTTTCAGAAAATGAGCCGGTGTGAAAAGCAAGAGTTGTCACCCAAACACATGCGCTTGTCTCTCTGAGCCTTGCTAATTCACAGGGAGGATGCTCTTTTTTACAGTTTCAATACCGGAGCCAGTGTAAAATGCAGGTGCGGAAAACCAAAAACATACACTTGTCTCGCTGAGCCTAACTAACTTGCAGAAAGAACGCAGTTCTAACTGTTTCAGAACATGAACCAGTGTTAAAAGAGTTCTGACCCAAACACATGCGCCTGTCTCTCTGAGCCTTACTAATTCACAGGGAGGATGCTCTTTTTTACAGTTTCAATACCGGAGGCAGTGTAAAATGCAGGTGCGGAAAACCAAAAACATACACTTGTCTCGCTGAGCCTAACTAACTTGCAGAAAGAACGCAGTTGTAACTGTTTCAGAACATGAGCGGGTGTTAAAAGCAAGAGTTGTGACCCAAACACATGCGCTTGTCTCTCTGAGCCTTACTAATTCAAAGAGAGGACGCTCTTTTGAAAGTTTCAATAACGGAGCCAGTGCAAAAAGTATGAGCAGGCGACCAAACACATACGCTTATCTCTCTGTGCCTAAATAACTGGCCAAGAGAATGCCTTTCTGATACTTTCAGAACAGGAGCCGGTGTAAAATGCAGGTGCGGAAAAACAAACACATACGTTTGTCTCTCTGAGCCTAACTAACTTGCAGAAAAAACGCAGTTTCAAAATATGAGCTGGTGTAAAAAGCAAGAGTTGTGACCCAAACACATGCGCTTGTCTCTCTGAGCCTTATTAATTCACAGGGAGGCTACACTTTTGGCAGTCTCAATACCAGAGCCAGTGCAAAAAGTATGAGCAGGCGACCAAACACATACGCTTATCTCTCTGTGCCTAATTAACTGGCCAAGAGAATACCTTTCTGATACTTTCAGAACAGGAGCCGGTGTAAAATGCAGGTGCGGAAAAACAAACATATACGCTTGTCTCTCTGAGCCTAACTAACTTGCAGAAAAAACGCAGTTTCAAAATATGAGCTGGTGTAAAAAGCAAAAGTTGTGACCCAAACACATGCGCTTGTCTCTCTGAGCCTTACTAATGCACAGGGAGGATGCACCTTTGGCAGTCTCAGTACCAGAGCCAGTGCAAAAAGTATGAGCAGGCGACAAAACACATAAGCTTGTCTTTCTGTGCCTAAATAACTGGACAAGAGAATGCTTTTCTTATACTTTCAGGACAGCAGGCGGTGTAAAATGCAGGTGCGGACAACGAAAAACATACACTTGTCTCTCTGAGCCTAACTAACTTGAAGAAAGAACGCAGTTCTAACTGTTTCAGAACTGAGCAGGTGTAAAAAGCAAGAGTTGTGACCCAAACACATGCGCTTATTGCTGTGTACCTAAATAAATGGCCAAGAGAATGCCTTTCTGACACTTTCAGAACAAGGGCCGGTGTAACATGCAGTTGCGGACAACCAAAAACATTCACTTGTCTCTCTGAGCCTAACTAACTTGCAGAAAGAACGCAGTTTCAGAACATGAGCCGGTGTGAAAAGCAAGAATTGTGACCCAAATACATGAGATTGTCTCTTTGAGCCTTACTAATTCACAGAGAGGACGCTCTTTTGACAGTTTCAATACCGGAGCCAGTGTAAAGAGTATGAGCAGGCGACTTTCTCTTACTCTCAGAACAGCAGCCGGTGTAAAATGCAGGTGCGGATAACCAAACACACACGCTTGTCTCTCTGAGCCTAACTAATTTGCATAAAGGATGCAATTCTAACTGTTTCAGAACTGAGTGGGTGTAAAAAGCAAGGGTTGTGACCCAGACACATACGCTTGTCTCTCTGAGCCTTACTAATTCACAGAGAGGACGCTCTTTTGACAGTTTCAATACCGGAGCCGGTGTAAAAAGCATGAGCATGCGACCAAACACATACGCTTATCTCTCTGTGCCTAAATAACTGGCCAAGAGAATGCCTTTCTCATACTTTCAGAACAGGAGCCGGTGTAGAATGCAGGTGCGGAAAACTAAAAGCATACACTTGTCTCTCTGAGCCTAACTAACTTGCTCAAAGAACACAGTTATAACTGTTTCAGAACATGAGCCGGTGTGAAAAGCAAGAGTTGTCACCCAAACACATGCGCTTGTCTCTCTGAGCCTTGCTAATTCACAGGGAGGATGCACTTTTGGCAGTCTCAGTACCAGAGCCAGTGCAAAAAGTATGAGCAGGCGACAAAACACATAAGCTTGTCTCTCTGTGCCTAAATAACTGGACAAGAGAATGCTTTTCTTATACTTTCAGGACAGCACGCGGTGTAAAATTCAGGTGCGGACAACCAAACACACATGCTTGTCTCTCTGAGCCTTACTATTTCACATAGAGGACGCTCTTTTGACAGTTTCAATACCGGAGCGAGTGTAAAATACAGGTGCGGACAACCAAAAACATACACTTGTCTCTCTGGTCCTAACTAACTTGCAGAAAGAACGCAGTTGTAACTGTTTCAGAACATGAGCCGGTGTTAAAAGCAAGAGTTGTGACCCAAACACATGCGCTTGTCTCTCTGAGCCTTACTAATTCAAAGAGAGGACGCTCTTTTGAAAGTTTCAATAACGGAGCCCGTGTAAAAAGCATGAGCAGGCGACAAAACACATACGCTTATCGCTGTGTACCTAAATAACTGGCCAAGAGAATGCCTTTCTGACACTTTCAGAACAGGAGCCGGTGTAACATGCAGTTGCGGACAACCAAAAAAGTACACTTGTCTCTCTGAGCCTAACTAACTTGCTCAAAGAACACAGTTCTAACTGTTTCAGAACATGAGCCGGTGTGAAAAGCAAGAGTTGTCACCCAAACACATGCGCTTGTCTCTCTGAGCCTTGCTAATTCACAAGGAGGATGCACTTTTGGCAGTCTCAGTACCAGAGCCAGTGCAAAAAGTATGAGCAGGCGACAAAACACATAAGCTTGTCTCTCTGTGCCTAAATAACTGGACAAGAGAATGCTTTTCTTATAATTTCAGGAAAGCAGGCGGTGTAAAATTCAGGTGCGGACAACCAAACACACATGCTTGTCTCTCTGAGCCTAACAAATTTGAAGAAAGGACGCTGTTCTAACTGTTTCAGAACTGAGCGGGTGTAAAAAGCACGGGTTGTGACCAAACACATACGCTTGTCTATCTGAGCCTTACTATTTCACATAGAGGACGCTCTTTTGACAGTTTCAATACCGGAGCCAGTGTAAAATGCAGGTGCGGACAACCAAAAACATACACTTGTCTCTCTGGTCCTAACTGACTTGCGGAAAGAACGCAGTTGTAACTGTTTCAGAACATGAGCCGGTGTTAAAAGCAAGAGTTGTGACCCAAACACATGCGCTTGTCTCTCTGAGCCTTACTAATTCAAAGAGAGGACGCTCTTTTGAAAGTTTCAATAACGGAGCCCGTGTAAAAAGCATGAGCAGGCGACAAAACACATACGCTTATCGCTGTGTACCTAAATAACTGGCCAAGAGAATGCCTTTCTGACACTTTCAGAACAGGAGCCGGTGTAACATGCAGTTGCGGACAACCAAAAAAGTACACTTGTCTCTCTGAGCCTAACTAACTTGCTCAAAGAACACAGTTCTAACTGTTTCAGAACATGAGCCGGTGTGAAAAGCAAGAGTTGTCACCCAAACACATGCGCTTGTCTCTCTGAGCCTTGCTAATTCACAAGGAGGATGCACTTTTGGCAGTCTCAGTACCAGAGCCAGTGCAAAAAGTATGAGCAGGCGACAAAACACATAAGCTTGTCTCTCTGTGCCTAAATAACTGGACAAGAGAATGCTTTTCTTATAATTTCAGGAAAGCAGGCGGTGTAAAATTCAGGTGCGGACAACCAAACATACATGCTTGTCTCTCTGAGCCTAACAAATTTGAAGAAAGGACGCTGTTCTAACTGTTTCAGAACTGAGCGGGTGTAAAAAGCACGGGTTGTGACCAAACACATACGCTTGTCTATCTGAGCCTTACTATTTCACATAGAGGACGCTCTTTTGACAGTTTCAATACCGGAGCCAGTGTAAAATGCAGGTGCGGACAACCAAAAACATACACTTGTCTCTCTGGTCCTAACTGACTTGCGGAAAGAACGCAGTTGTAACTGTTTCAGAACATGAGCCGGTGTTAAAAGCAAGAGTTGTGACCCAAACACATGCGCTTGTCTCTCTGAGCCTTACTAATTCAAAGAGAGGACGCTCTTTTGAAAGTTTCAATAACGGAGCCCGTGTAAAAAGCATGAGCAGGCGACAGAACACATACGCTTATCGCTGTGTACCTAAATAACTGGCCAAGAGAATGTCTTTCTGACACTTTCAGAACAGGAGCCGGTGTAACATGCAGTTGCGGACAACCAAAAAAGTACACTTCTCTCTCTGAGCCTAACTAACTTGCGAAAGAACGCAGTTCTAACCATTTCAGAAAATGAGCCAGTGTGAAAAGCAAGAGTTGTGACCCAAACACATGCGCTTATCGCTGTGTACCTAAATAAATGGCCAAGAGAATGCCTTTCTGACACTTTCAGAACAGGGGCCGGTGTAACATGCAGTTGCGGACAACCAAAAACATTCACTTGTCTCTCTGAGCCTAACTAACTTGCAGAAAGAACGCAGTTTCAGAACATGAGCCGGTGTGAAAAGCAAGAATTGTGACCCAAATACATGAGATTGTCTCTTTGATCCTTACTAATTCACAGAGAGGACGCTCTTTTGACAGTTTCAATACCGGAGCCAGTGTAAAAAGTATGAGCAGGCGACTTTCTCTTACTCTCAGAACAGCAGCCGGTGTAAAATGCAGGTGCAGATAACCAAACACACACGCTTGTCTCTCTGAGCCTAACTAATTTGCAGAAAGGATGCAATTCTAACTGTTTCAGAACTGAGCGGGTGTAAAAAGAAAGGGTTGTGACCCAGACACATACGCTTGTCACTCTGAGCCTAACTAACTTGCAGAAAGAACGCAGTTCTAACTGTTTCAGAACAGGAGCCGGTGTTAAAAGCAAAAGTTGTGACCCAAACACATGCGCTTGTCTCTCTGAGCCTAAATAACTGGCCAAGAGAATGCCTTTCTGATACTTTCAGAACAGGAGCCGGTGTAAAATGCAGGTGCGGAAAACCAAAAACATACGCTTGTCTCTCTGAGCCTAACTAACTTGCTCAAAGAATGCAGTTCTAACTGTTTGAGAACATGAGCCGGTGTGAAAAGCAAGAGTTGTCACCCAAACACATGCGCTTGTCTCTCTGAGCCTTACTAATTCACAGGGAGGACGCTGTTTTGACAGTTTCAATACCGGAGCCAGTGTAAAATGCAGGTGCGGACAACCAAAAACATACACTTGTCTCTCTGGTCCTAACTAACTTGCAGAAAGAACACAGTTCTAACTGTTTCAGAACATGAGCCGTTGTTAAAATCAAGAGTTGTGACCCAAACACATGCGCTTGTCTCTCTGAGCCTTACTAATTCAAAGAGAGGACGCTCTTTTGAAAGTTTCAATAACGGAGCCCGTGTAAAAAGCATGAGCAGGCGACAAAACACATACGCTTATCGCTGTGTACCTAAATAACTGGCCAAGAGAATGCCTTTCTGATACTTTCAAAACAGGAGCCGGTGTAAAATGCAGGTGCGGACAACCAAAAACATACACTTGTCTCTCTGGTCCTAACTAACTTGCAGAAAGAACGCAGTTCTAACTGTTTCAGAACATGAGCCGGTGTGAAAAGCAAGAGTTCTGACCCAAACACATGCGCTTGTCTCTCTGAGCCTTGCTAATTCACAGGGAGGATGCACTTTTGGCAGTCTCAATACCAGAGCCAGTGCAAAAAGTATGAGCAGGCGACAAAACACATATGCTTGTCTCTCTGTCCCTAAATAACTGGACAAGAGAATGCTTTTCTTATACTTTCAGGACAGCAGGCGGTGTAAAATGCAGGTGCAGAGAACCAAACACACACGCTTGTCTCTCTGAGCCTAACTAACTTGCAGAAAGAAAGCAGTTCTAACTGTTTCAGAACATGAGCCGGTGTGAAAAGCAAGAGTTGTTACCCAAAAACATGCGCTTGTCTCTCTGAGCCTCACTAATTCACAGGGAGGATGCTCTTTTTTACAGTTTCAATACCAGAGCCAGTGTAAAATGCAGGTGCGGACAACCAAAAACATACACTTGTCTCTCTGGTCCTAACTAACTTGCAGAAAGAACGCAGTTCTAACTGTTTCAGAACATGAGCCGGTGTGAAAAGCAAGAGTTCTGACCCAAACACATGCGCTTGTCTCTCTGAGCCTTGCTAATTCACAGGGAGGATGCACTTTTGGCAGTCTCAATACCAGAGCCAGTGCAAAAAGTATGAGCAGGCGACAAAACACATATGCTTGTCACTCTGTGCCTGAATAACTGGACAAGAGAATGCTTTTCTTATACTTTCAGGACAGCAGGCGGTGTAAAATGCAGGTGCGGAAAACCAAACACACACGCTTGTCTCTCTGAGCCTAACTAACTTGCAGAAAGAAAGCAGTTCTAACTGTTTCAGAACATGAGCCGGTGTGAAAAGCAAGAGTTGTTACCCAAAAACATGCGCTTGTCTCTCTGAGCCTCACTAATTCACAGGGAGGATGCTCTTTTTTACAGTTTCAATACCAGAGCCAGTGTAAAATGCAGGTGCGGACAACCAAACACACATGCTTGTCTCTCTGAGCCTAACTAATTTGCAGAAAGGACGCAGTTCTAACTGTTTCAGAACTGAGCGGGTGTAAAAAGCAAGAGTTGTGACTAAAACACATGCGCCTGTCTCTCTGAGCCTTACTAATTCACAGAGAGGAAGCTCTTTTGACAGTTTCAATACCGGAGCCAGTGTAAAATGCATGAGCATGCGACCAAACACATACGCTTATCTCTCTGTGCCTAAATAGCTGGCAAAGAGAATGCCTTTCTGATACTTTCAGAACAGGGGCTGGCGTAGAATGCAGGTGCGGAAAACTAAAAACATACACTTGTCTCTCTGAGCCTAACTAACTTGCAGAAAAAATGCAGTTTTAACTGTTTCAGAACTGAGCAGGTTTAAAAAGTAAGGCTTGTGACCCAAACACATACGCCTGTCTCTCTGATCCTTACTAATTCACAGAAAAGACACGTTCTAACACTTTCAGAACATGAGCTGGTGTAAAAATCATGAGCAGGCGACCAAACACATACGCTTATCTCTCTGTAATAACTGGCCAAGACAATGTCTTTCTGACACTTTCAGAAAAGGAGCTGGTGTAAAATGCAGGTGGGGACAACCAAAAACATACGCTTTTCTCTCTGAGCCTAATTAAATTGCAGAAAGAACGCAGTTCTAACTATTCCAGAACATGAGCCGGTGTGAAAAGCAAGAGTTATGACCCAAACACATACGCTTGTCTCTCTGAGCCTTACTAATTCACAGAGAGGATGCTCTTTTGAAAGTTTCAATACTGGAGCCAGTGTAAAAGGCATGAGCAGGCGACCAAATACATACACTTGTCTCTCAGAGCCTACTTAATGTTAGAAAAAGACTTTCGATTCTGTGCGTTTCAGACACTTAACAGGTGAAAATAAGCAAAGACAAGCTTTTCATTACCCACACTTGTCTTTTTGTCTGTTTTGATCATAATTCGCTTGGAAATGACTATTCTCAACGTTTTATGTGAGATTCTAATAGAAAAAGAAGAAAAACTTATACAAACACATATATTGCATTTTTGAATCTAACTCGCACTGAACAGTCGTTTGTGAGTGTTTCAGACGCTAAACATGTGTAAATAAGCAAAAACAAGCTTTTCATTACACACACTTGTCTTTTTGCCTGTTTTGATCATAACTCGCTTGGAAATGGCTATTCTCAACGTTTTATAATAGAATCTGATATAAAAAGAAGAAAAACTTATAAAAACACATATATTGCCGTTTTGAATCTAACTTGCCCTGAACAGTCGTTTCTATGCGTTTCAGACGCTAAACAGTTGAAAATAAGCCAAAACAAGCTTGTCATGACACACACTTGTCTTTTTGCCTGTTTTGATCATCACTCGCTTGGAAATGGCTATTCTCAACGTTTTATGTGAGATTCTAATAGAAAAGGCAGAAAAACTTATAAAAACACGTATGTTTCAGTATTGAATCTAACTTACCCTGAACAGTCGTTTCTGTGCGTTTGAGATGCTAGACAGGTGAAAATAAGCAAAAACAAGCTTTTCATCACACACACTTGTCTTTTTGCCTGTTTTGATCATAACTCGCTTGGAAATGGCTATTCTCAACGTTTTATGTGAGATTATAATAGAAAAAGAAGAAAAACTTATACAAACACATATATTGCAGTTTTGAGTCTAACTCACTCTGAACAGTCGTTTCTGAATGTTTCAGAGGACAAACATATGAAAATAAGCAAAAACAAGCTTTTCATTACACACACTTGTCTTTTTGCCTGTTTTGATCATAACTCGCTTGGAAATGGCTATTCTCAACGTTTCATAAGAATTTCTGATTTAAAAAAAGAAGAAAACGTTATGAAAAAAATACACATACCTCAAAATTTTATGTGATCCTCCAATGATATCCATTCAAATATCATACCATTATATACATAATGGATCAATTCAGAGGCTGAAATTTTGGGGCCTTTATGTCACAACGTCACACAAAGAAGTGTATATCTCTGCTTCTGAATATACTATTTTCCTATAACTTCTTTCACATACAATCATCAGATATGACTTGTTCTGAATGTATATGTGCATTTTGGGGGCACCCTTATGCCAAAATGACCTTTTTTTGTAATCCATTATCATTTGATTTCCTGCATATTCAAATTATATATAATGAAAAGCATGCATATCAGCACAGATTGCAGTGTTTCCCCTAGGTTGACTGACTTGGCCCTGGCTGGGGAGGTCTATTAGCACATTTCTCTGTTCTCTGTTTAGCATCTTCAGGCTCAATGCCTAGCAAGAGCAGTTGCTAGGCATTACTTTTCTTGGTCTTGACAAGCTGCAGCATTTATTAACTGACACTGTACATTTACTACCAGATTGTTACAGCTTACTGCTAACCTTTTCTTCTGCTCCGCTTGCATTCTCCATCACTTTTCTGATGCTCGCTCTATCGCTTATCGCCATGGATGTATAAAGAGAAGTGGATATTCACTCATTCGTGTAATGTAAAGTCATTTTAGGGATCAAACAGATTTTGCAGCTCCAGGTGGTTTTAAATGGTGAGAAATGGGCTAAAATGGCTGAAGCTTGCTGAACCCTTGTCTAGCAGAACCTAGAAAATGAAGCAAGACAGGATTGAGCTGAGAGCTTGTTGAAAGCATTTTCCCACACCTGCACTGAGCTTGAGTTGAGCTTAATATTACCACACCAATCTGATTATCCACATCCACAGACATTAAGTAAAATACAAAATTAGGAACACTAGATCCTGGAAAACATGTTAGATCAGATCATTTATTTTTGTTGACATAGTTAATTAATTCAAAGTTAATCTATTTAAAACAACAACAATAAACAAGGTATGAGCCAAACCATGGATTTGGAGAATTGTTATACCCCTAATAAATAGTGGTATTTATAAATCCTAACCATAGCGCCATTTTCTCATAACATGGCTTGAGACGAGTGTTAGAGTTTAAAGCGCTTCTTTCATGGTGACTTGATTTGACTTAATTGGCTTGTCTTGTTTGATGTTTAGCAGTGAATTGACTTTGCTTACTTGAGTCTTAAACACAGTGACTTAGGATTTGCTTCAGCGTTAAGGTTAAGACTTGAGACTAGCTTGTGACTTGCACATGTGTACTTCTCACATCTGTTATTTGTGAACATGAACTGCTTCCTCCCAAAGCCACAAACCAGAGGCATGAGACTCAAATTTTTGATGCCATCCAGAATGAAGTGGAGTTGCTTCATAGACAATGAATGTGAAACAAATTTCAGTCATTTTTAAAATACCCAAGTAAGCTTTATTCTTGTCTTGCCTTTCATATCTGAAAAACAAGTTGTACCTGTACATAACTGCTATATGACAATGTCCACAGTGAAACATTATAATGGACAATGATATTGAATGGGATAAATTACTGCATTTTACTGTCATTTTGTTGAGTTTCTCTCCTCTCTTCTTTTTCACCACAGACAGGCTAAGCGATCCTTGGAGGAGAGACTTCAGTGAAGCATGTGAAATACTTGAGTTGATAACAACTACAGTCATTGCATTACTGCAATTAAATCTCTGTGAGTAAAAGGCCAATAAGAGTTATTTAATTCATGCAAAAGATGGGTAGACAATATTTGGGGCTTTTAAAAGAATATGGTAGAGATTCATTTGTCTCCACAGCTGCGTTCTCACTGAGAGAAAGCCACTCTGACAGTTTCAGAACAGGAGCTGGAGTAAAGTCCAGGACCGGAAACCCAAACACACACACTTGTCTCTCTGAGCCTAACTAACTTGCAGGAAGAACGCAGTTCTAACTGTTTCAGAACAGAGTGGGTGTAAAAAGCAAGGGTTGTGACCCAAACACATACGCTTGCCTCTCTGAGCCTTACTAATTCACAGAGAGGATGCTCTTTTGACAGTTTCAATACTGGAGCCAGAGTGAAACGTATGAGCATGGGACAAAACACATACGTTTATTTCTCTGTGCCTACCTAACTTGCAGAAAGAATACAGTTCTAACTGTTTCAGAACATGAACCAGTGTTAAAAGCAAGAGTTCTGACCCAAACACATGCGCTTGTCTCTCTGAGCCTTACTATTTCACAGGGAGGATGCACTTTTGGCAGTCTCAATACCAGAGCCAGTGCAAAAAGTATGAGCAGGCGACAAAACACATACGCTTGTCTCTCTGTGCCTTAATTAACTGGCCAAGAGAATGCCTTTCTTATACTTTCAGAACAGCAGCCGGTGTAAAATGCAGGTGTGGACAACCAAACACACAGGCTTGTCTCTCTGAGCCTAACTAATTTGCAGAAAGGACGCAGTTCTAACTGTTTCAGAACTGAGCGGGTATAAAAAGCAAGGGTTGTGACCCAAACACATACGCTTGTCTCTCTGAGCCTTACTAATTCACAGAGAGGACGCTCTTTTGACAGTTTCAATACCAGAACCAGTGTAAAATGCAGGTGCGGACAACCAAAAACATACACTTGTCCCTCTGGTCCTAACTAACTTGCAGAAAGAACGCAGTTCTAACTGTTTCAGAACATGAGCCGGTGTTAAAATCAAAATTTGTGACCCAAACACATGCGCTTGTCTCTCTGAGCCTAAATAACTGGCCAAGAGAATGCCTTTCTGATACTTTCAGAACAGGAGCCCGTGTAAAATGCAGGTGCGGACAACCAAAAACATACGCTTGTCTCTCTAAGCCTAACTAACTTGCAGAAAGAACGCAGTTCTAACTATTTCAGAACATGAGCCGGCGTGAAAAGCAAGAGTTGTTACCCAAAAACATGCGCTTGTCTCTCTGAGCCTCACTAATTCACAGGGAGGATGCTCTTTTTTACAGTTTTAATACCGGAGCCAGTGTAAAATGCAGGTGCGGACAACCAAAAATATACACTTGTCTCGCTGAGCCTAACTAACTTGAAGAAAGAACGCAGTTCTAACTGTTTCAGAACATGAGCCGGTGTTAAAAGCAAGAGTTGTGACCCAAACACATGCGCTTGTCTCTCTGAGCCTTACTAATTCACAGGGAGGATGCACTTTTGACAGTTTCAATACCGGAGCCAGTGTAAAAAGTATGAGCAGGCGACAAAACACATACGCTTGTCTCTCTGAGCCTTACTAATTCACAGAGAAGACGCTCTTTTGAATGTTTGAATACTGGAGCCAGTGTAAAATGCAGGTGCGGACAACCAAAAACATACACTTGTCTCTCTGAGCCTAACTACCTTGCACAAAGAACGCAGTTTCAGAACATGAGCCGGTGTGACAAGCGAGAGTTGTGACCCAAACACATGAGCTTGTCTCTCTGAGCCTTACTAATTCACAGAGAGGACGCTCTTTTGACAGTTTCAATACCGGAGCCAGTGTAAAAAGTATGAGCAGGCGACAAAACACACACCCTTATTTCTCTGTGCTTAAATAACTGGCAAAGAAAATGACTTTCTGATACTTTCAGAACAGGAGCCGGTGTAAAATGCAGGTGCAGACAACCAAAAACATACACTTGTCTCTCTTAGCCTAACTAACTTGCAGAAAGAATGCAGTTCTAACTGTTTCAAAACATGAGCCGGTGTGAAAAACAAGAGTTGTGACCCAAACACATGCGCTTGTTTCTCTCAGCCTTACTAATTCACAGAGAGACACTCTTTTGAAAGTTTCAATACCAGAGCCAGTGTAAAAAGCATGAGCAGGCAACATAACACATACGCTTATCCCTCTGTGCCTAAATAACTGGACAAGAGAATGCCTTTCTGATACTTTCAAAACAGGAGCCGGTGTAAAATGCAGGTGCGGACAACCAAACATATACGCTTGTCTCTCTGAGCCTAACTAACTTGCAGAAAGAACGCAGTTTCAGAACATGAGCTGGTGTGAAAAACAAGAGCTGTGACCCAAACACATGCGCTTGTCTCTCTGAGCCTTACTAATTCAAAGAGAGGATGCTCTTTTGACAGTTTCAATACCGGAGCCAGTGTAAAAAGTATGAGCAGGCGACAAAACACATAAGCTTGTCTCTCTGTGCCTAAATAACTGGACAAGAGAATGCTTTTCTTATACTTTCAGGACAGCAGGCGGTGTAAAATTCAGGTGCGGACAACCAAACACACACGTTTGTCTCTCTGAGCCTAACAAATTTGCAGAAAGGACGCTGTTCTAACTGTTTCAGAACTGAGCGGGTGTAAAAAGCACGGGTTGTGACCAAACACATACGCTTGTCTCTCTGAGCCTTACTATTTCACAGAGAGGACGCTCTTTTGACAGTTTCAATACCGGAGCCAGTGTAAAATGCAGGTGCGGACAACCAAAAACATACACTTGTCTCTCTGGTCCTAACTAACTTGCAGAAAGAACGCAGTTGTAACTGTTTCAGAACATGAGCCGGTGTTAAAAGCAAGAGTTGTGACCCAAACACATGCGCTTGTCTCTCTGAGCCTTACTAATTCAAAGAGAGGACGCTCTTTTGAAAGTTTCAATAACGGAGCCAGTGTAAAAAGCATGAGCAGGCGACAAAACACATACGCTTTTCTCTCTGTGCCTAAATAACTGGCCAAGAGAAAGCCTTTCTGACACTTTCAGAACAGGAGCCAGTGTAGAATGCAGGTGCGGACAACCAAAAACATACGCTTGTCTCTCTGAGCCTAACTAACTTGCAGAAAGAACGCAGTTCTAACTGTTTCAGAACATGAGCCAGTATGAAGAGAAAGAGTTGTGACCCAAACACATGTGCCTGTCTCTCTGAGCCTTACTAATTCACAGAGAGGACGCTGTTTTGACAGTTTCAATACCGGAGCCAGTGTAAAAGTATGAGCAGGCGACCAAACACATACGCTTATCTCTCTGTGCCTAAATAACGGCCAAGAGAATGCCTTTCTGACACTTTCAGAACAGGAGCCGGTGTAAAATGCAGGTGCGGAAAACCAAACACACACGCTTGTCTCTCTGAGCCTAACTAACTTGCAGAAAGAACGCAGTTCTAACTGTCTCAGAACATGAGCCGGTGTGAAAAGCAAGAGTTGTGACCCAAACACATGCGCTTGTCTCTCTGAGCCTTACTAATTCACAGAGAGGATGCTCTTTTGACAGTTTCAATACCGGAGCCAGTGTAAAAAGTATGAGCAGGCGACCAAACACATACGCTTATGTCTCTGTGCCTAAATAACTGGCCAAGAGAATGCCTTTCTGACACTTTCAGAACAGGAGCCGGTGTAAAATGTAGGTGCGGAAAACCAGCGGAAAGCCTAACTAACTTGCAGAAAGAACGCAGTTCTAACTGTGTCAGAACATGAGCCGCCATTTACAGGCGTAAACAAACAAGAATATAATAATAGAATCTGATAGAAAAAGAAGAAAAACGTATAAAAAGACATATACTTCATTTGTGAGTCTAACTCGCGCTGAACAGTCGTTTCTGAGTGTTTTAGAAGACAAACAGGTGAAAATAAGCAAAAACAAACTTTTAATTACACACACTTGTCTTTTTGCCTGTTTTGATCATAACTTGCTTGGAAATGACCATTCTGAACGTCTTATGTGGGATTCTGATAGAAAAGAACAAAAAGTTATAAAAAGACATATACTTCATTTTTGAGTCTAACTCGCTCAGAAAAGTCGATTCAGACAATTTTAGAAGACAAACAGATGTAAATAAGCATGGCATAAGCTTTAAATTAAAGCTGCAAGCAGCGTTGAACGGGCTTTCGCTCTGGGACGCGACGCCGTCCGAGGGCATCCATCACACTCACTGTCTCTGGAGTGACTCGGCAGCAGTGCATGTACAATAAAGTTATAGCAACTTCCCTGTCATGGCGAAACATCAAATGTCAATGGTGTGAGAATGGAAAACTTTTGCAGAATGAGATGTGTGTGTGCAGTAATTGCCTTTTATCTATTCTCGGGCTGTTCCAAGTTATTTAGCCTCAGAGAGCAGTGTTTTGGAAAGCTTCTCAGTCATTTCACTTGTATTGTACAAAAATTAGTGGACTTTTATCAGATTTGAGCTAGAATCATGCCTAAGACCAATTTCATGATACAAAGTAATTCAGTGTTAGCCTTAAAGTTTCATACATTTTATCTTACATTATTGTTGTATTGTAGCATAAGGACAACTATGAATTTAGAAATTCATACATGTTATTCCCATTTTTGAATATGAACAAATCTCTACCAAATCCAAAAAATATTTTGCTAACATTCAAATTTGTGATCTCTAGAACTTTTCCAAAAACAATGAATTACGAAAGATGTTATAGATGACACTGAAAACAGCCAGAGGGATGTTCTGCTTATATGGTAGGTTTGGAATGATGGGCAGTGACAATGACTGATGTTCATCAACCACTGAATCTCTACCATCATGTTTTAAAAGCCCCCAACATTATCTGCCCATCTTTTAGCTTATTGGCTTACTCACAGAGCTTTTATTGCAGTAATGCAACGACTGCAGTTGTCATCAACTCAAGTACTTCACATGGTTCACCATCCTCTGCTCCACTCAGAGGACACACACTCACACATGCAAGGATCACTGCAGTGAAACACAGGAGAGGAGAGAAACTTAGTACAACTTTAAATGACAGCAAAATGCAATAATTTATCCCACTCAAAATATCATTGTCCATCATGATTTTTCAATGTGGACATTGTCATAAAAAATAGCATTGCAGTTGGCTCCTCTCTGTGTGCTGCAGAAAAGAGAGATTTAGGAGGCCCTTTGTCCCCACAGCAATTAGACTCTTCAACTCCTTGTATTGATTTTTTTGTTTGTTTGTTTCATTTTGTGATAATTGGATGAGCTTGGACAATTGGAATTGCCCTTCGGGAATTAATAAAGTATCAATCGATCAATCAATCAATGAATCAATATGCCAGTTCTGTAGACATCACCCAACCCTAGGTTTCACATTCATTATCTATAAAGCAGCTCCAGACTTTATTCCAGATGGCTTCAGAAATTTGAGTCTCACGTGCCTGGTTTGTGGCTATGGGTTATGTTCACAAATAACAGAAGTGGGAGTTACACATGTCACAGTTAAACAAGTCACAAGCTAGTCTCAAGTCTTAACCTTAAAGGCTGAAGCAAGTCCTAAGTCACTGTGTTTTAGACTCAAGTAAGCAAGCCAAGTCACTGCTAAATGTCAAGCAAGACAAGTCAATTAAGTCACAAGTCACCAAGAAAGACGCGCTTAAAAGGGCAAGCCATATCATGAGAAAATGGCACTCACATAAATACCACTATTTATTAGGGGTATAATTCTCCAAATCCATGGTTTGGTTCATACTTTGTTTTGATGTTGTTGTTGTTTTTAATAGATTAACTTTAAATTAACTAAGTAAACAAAAATATATTACCTGATCTAGCATGTTTTCCAGGATCTAGTGTTCATAATTTTGTATTTCATTGATGTCTGTGGATGTGGATGATCAGATTGGTGTGGTAATATTAAGCTCAACTCAAGCTCAGAACAGGGGTGGGAAAATGCTTTCAACAAGCTTTCAGTTCAATCTTGTGTTGCATCATTTTCTAGGTTCTGCTAGACCAGGGGACAGCAACCTTCAGCGTACAAAGAGCCATTTGAGCCCATTTCTCACCATATAAAACCCACCTGGAGCTGCAAAATTTGTTTGATCCCTAAAATGATAGTTACATTACATGAATGAGTGAATATCTAATTACATATTTCACATAAACAAAAACATACAAATGTATTGCTTATTCAATAAAACAATCAGTGGTTTAAGTTAAAATGTTCATTTGTTCAGTATTAACAACTTTTTTGATATTTTAAGGGAAAACATATTATTGCTAGTAGTTTGTCAACTATGCCAGCCTGTATGCCATTACAGACTGACTAAATGCTTTAATTTAAGTAACAAATTTTTAGGAGTTCTTGTGTATAATCTCTCATTTTAAGTTTTTTTTTTCAAGAAATTAATATTTAATTTAATATTTTGCAGATATGATCAGCACTTTCATTAAGGTCAGGAGTATTTTTAATCATAAATCTACCTTACAGATCATTAAGATGTTTTAAGATATGTTATACAAAATTGCAACTGTGTGGATGTATGGTGTACCTCAAAACAGGGGTTTCCAACTTTTTGTAGCTTTCTTCTTGATCACTGACCGCCATCAGACCTGTCCCTTCAACCCTGTCGGTCTCCTCCAACTTCCTCCTCTTTTCCTGTTTTAAGTAAAAGGTTATTTTTATTAAACTCAGATTTACAAGAATGAGTGATCAACCAGTTTGAATTTGTATTTGTCTCAACTGGCAAAATCTTCTGACTTGACTGGCCTTTGGCAGAGCTGCCACCTTCTCAGAAGAAATTTCTTACATTCATCTACAGGCTGAGTAATTGAGGGATGTAAAATTTCGTTATGATGTGACCTTCTCACTGACATGAAGTGATTATAAAGAATAATCTATGCCTACTGATGTTTCGAAATACTTAAGCGGCACACAACAAAAAGCTGTTCACCATACCCAAGACATTCAGGTAGACCCCAGACAGCACTGAGAAACAGAGAAAGAGAAACCACAAAAAAGAACCAAAAACAAAGAATGTCAAAACCTGAAAAATGAAGCTAGAAAATGATCTAACCTCAAACACAAAGCAAGCCTTCAGACTGTGAAGCACTCAAGACATAAAAATACAATCAAATCCAAAAAGATAAACCACACTGAGAAACAGCTGTGCTTACTTGAAGAGAGTATAAAGTCTAACTCCTTCTGGGACCAGTGGAACTCTGTCTGTCAGTCTGAGCCTGAAGAGCTGGTCATAGGACGGACACATATGGACTCAACATTATCACACCTTATTAGGGCCAAAACCACTGGCTTACAAGCCAAAGAAATACTGGAAAAACTATTAAATATGGAATTGACATGCAAAGACAACCAGAACCCCCTAGATTTCTTCATTACTATGAACCATTTGAAAACGAAATTGAAGACCCTCAAAAACAAAAAAACATGAAGACCGGATGGGATACTAAATGAAATGCTGAAAATACAGCACAGAAAAATTGTTTATATTTACATATTATTGTATGAATATTAATCTGTCAATGTTAATAATATTCTGTAGTGCTTTGGTTTCTGATCTGTCATGCCAATAAAGCTTATTTGAATTTGTGCCCCAGTGCCCCAGATAGCAAAATTTCTGTGGACCTGATAGGCTCACACCCGACCCTTTGGACACTTTCAGCCAGCCCACATGCCGCACGGAATGATGGCATTTGGCTCCTGTTTCCACAAGCAAGCCATATGTCAACCAAGAACACACCAGGGGCCTGTTCAAGACAGCAGGTTCAGCAAACTCTGAGTCTAACCCTGAACTCTGAGTTGATGAATCTCAAGATGGGAAACTCGGTTTCAGAACAGCTGATTAGAGTCAGTTCAATTAACTCTGAGTATATTCACTTTGAGTTAAGCTCGTGCGTGATGAATAAAACAAGCCATTATCAATGGAGCTCCAATACAACGAGTCACCATGGCAACAGGTAAACAAAGAGCAGAGCCTCCATCTTAATCCAGTGGATGTAGAAATATGAATGCATGTTACAAAATTTTTATCTTAAAAAAAGAGCTTGCGTCAAAGTGGGAAAAGTGTTGATAACACAATAATCCATCATTTAGCAGACTAACGTTTCCTTAATGATAATATAATAAAGTCGATTTTTACTGTGTATCAGGATTCAGCTACATTACATTTTGAATATATTTGTTCAGCTTTAATCTGACGGACAAAACACAGGAAGCAGTAACTGAAGATGAAAAATATAATTATAGATAAAACACAGACATGACTGTAAGCTCTCAATCTGATCCAGTAATAATGTACTTGAAAAGCCATCAAGATTAAAATACTATTTTAAATTTTTAGACATCTATTTGTATTTCGGCTCAACAACATTCAGTGACTTTATTTCTGCTGCTTCAACAAATGTAGTAAATTTAAACATTGTCACACTGAAATGCTGTTAAAACACGTTAAGATTATGCTCACTATTTAAAAATCTCACTTCCAAACAACATTCTGCAGCTGCACCACAATCCTGCTCACTCAGAAATATTTAACATATAATCTACAATGTTATAGGAATGATGTCCCATCAGTGCGACCAATCACACCATGAGTGATGGAAATAATTACATTATTCATTGATCCCACGTGTCTCAAGCTTCTTCCTGTTATTTGAAATTTAAGTTGAGGTTACTCATTATGTGCTAATGTAATAATGATTTCAGCGCATGAGCTGCTCTTACAAACTAAGAGCTGTCGATTTTATTCTGAGCTGACGCTAAACTCACGCTGTTTAATATCTGAATGCGAGAAAAAATGCTTTACTGACTGACTGATGCGCATAAAAGCGGTAACTCTAGAAAGTTCTGAGTAGCTAAATTAATATCCAACCAGGATTTAGATAGTAAACCTCCGCTAATGAATACGGACTGAATGAATGAGGAAACAATGGGTCTGGCTCTGTTAAGAGGGAGTAGACAGAGAGAAACTCAGGGTTTGTTGAAGAAAACCTGCCAGCTAGCAGGTTAGCTTCACAGTTTAAGTTAACTCTCTTTCTGAAACTGAAAACCCTCACCTCATCTCAGGGTGAACAAACTCAGAGTTTTCACTAAACCTGCTTTCTGAAACTCTCTGAGAGAGAGAGATTTCCTGGGTGCATCTGGACGGTTACAGAGTAGATATTAGCCTGTTATAAGCAAACTACGATACCAAGTGGCTAGCTTACACACAGCTGGTGCAATTCAATGCAGAAATCAGTATTTATAGCGTTGGTCAGTGAAATTTCAGCACAGTGCCTTACGATGAAGGAAGGAGCAGTTATCCAAATAGCTGCTACTGGCTGTCAGTCAGATAAATATTCAGATTAATATTCAACAGCGATAGTAGCTAGCTAGCATCTTTAGCTGCTACAGGCGAAACGTCTATGGTTACATACAAAACGGCTTTTTAATGTTAACGACATACCTGTAGATTGGCGTTCTTTCCTTCTCCTGTTTTCTCCATTTCCTTCCTTGTGCATCTGGGCCTTAAAATATACCCCCGCAGGATATACTTTAAAGAGTATATGTGCGCTGAACTCTTGTATGAAGGAGGAGGGGGGTGGGGCGCCCCCGCCTGTATTTTTTTTTTTTTCTCCTGTCAGGTCATTATCTTTTCTGTATTTTGAACATACAAATGAAGCAACTGTTACTGTTTGATACTTAGGGACTTTTATAAATAAAGCAAATATTTTAAAATAGAGTAAAACTTTACTGGTCCATAGTTTTCTTTGTTTCAAATATTTCTTTGTTAGCGTCAGCACCGCTGTCGCTATCAAAGACAAAATGAATCGAAGCGGTGCCCAAAAACGGCACAATTAAGATAAATCTGAGGAATTTTCTGCCAAACTAACAAAAATAATGTCTAAATTTGGAACTGTAAATCCTGTCAGACGTAAAGAAGGATGCAGTATGTCAGAAGGTGGGTTCCTGCATAGTTTACAGTGTTACTACTATACAGTTATCGACCATTTTGGCAAGATGATCAGTTATTAAACAGCCTTATTGTGTGACGTTTTGCCTACATGTTATGCTGAGTTTTTTTTTGTTTTTTTCCCGAGTAATAAGGCCCTAAGGGGAATTTGTCTTTAGGTACAAAAACTGCTACAGCCCACACACAGAGAAAAATATAGCTAAATCACTGGCAAACAAGTGTCATAAATACAGGATAGACTATTTCATAAATAAAAGCACAAGCTATAATAAAAATGTTAACGCAATGTTAAAAATGTAGCTTCAGCACCAGGACAGGGAGAGCGCAGGCCCGCAGCGGTACCACCATTCAGTCAGGGGGAGAGCCCCGTGCGACCCGCAACTTCAGCACCAGGAGAGGGAGAGTGCAAGCCCGCAGCGTCATCACCATCCAGTCAGGGAGAGCGATCAGTTGATTCAGTGTCAGTGTCAGCCAGAGCGCCCCTATCTACAACCAACCAGCCAACAAAACCGGACAGCAGCAGTGACATAGCCTCAGATAGCTCTGCATCTCAAATTAGCCCAGAATCAGTTCTTAAAACGTTCAAGCAAATTTCCCTGTAGATATTACAGATGCAAGTGTGAAAAGGTTTATTATGAGGCAGGGACCATGCAGATTTGAAGGTCCGTATCCGTGTTTTTCCAACGAGTATTACAACAGAATATCAAAAAAGGTTCAAAGATACACTGTAAAAAAAAAAAAAAAAAAAAGATGTAAAATAACAGAATTTTACTGTTTATTTCACAGATTTTTTTCTGTATATTTGAAAATAACAGGTAATTTACAAAAAAGACTGATTTTACATGTCAAAATGTAAAATAACAGAAAATCGATGTAACTGTGAAATTACGAGATATTTCTGTTCGTTTACAATCAAACCCCATTAAAATTACATATATTTATTGTTAAAATACGTTCTCAAATGTACCGTAATTTTACAAATATTCTCCTGTTATCTAAGTGAATAAACTGTAAAATTCAACTTTAAAAGGCAAATAATCATTTAACATTACTGAGAAATTAATAGTAAATTAAATTAAATTAAATAATTTCTTTGTTAATTGACTGTTTTCATTAGTGACATGGGGTACTGCACGAGTCACTACGCTCCAGCGTAGTTTTTTTGTCATGTTTCTTACACTTCTTATCTTGCCCCTCTTGCCCCTAAAATGTCCACATTTTATATCTTTTATACTTTATACTTATAGTTTCAAGCCCAATTTTGGACAAATATTGAGTTTAACATTAGTGTGTATTGCTGGAATGTTCAGAGCTAGGGTGCGTGATGTCATTGCTAGAGTGGAGGAGGCTGTTTAAATTTTTCTGAAAAATTTCTGGAACTTACTCCCACTTACTCCCTCCTACTGCATCTCTGGAGCTCAGCCACAGTGATCTTTGGGTTTTTCTTTTTTCTTTATTTTGAGTATCAGAAGTACTTTCGTAGCTCAGACACAAACAGAATTTGAACTGTCAGCACTTTTGTGAAGAGTTTACCAGCCAACTGTCTCATAGACTCCCATATTAATTAAGGAGGAGATTTCAGGAGGAGAGCTGAACCGACTTCCTTTTTTCTTTCGCTCTCCTGTCCACATTTTTGGGTCTAGGGACTTTATGGGTAATTAAATTGTTTTAAAATGGGAAATGTTCGTAATTAAATGTTAAAAACAACATAAAATAATTAAATTTTCATTTGATATTATCTAAAAATAACAGTGAATTATTGTAATTATAAACCAAATATCTTGTTTTTCAACAGTCTTTCCATAAAATAATGTCATTAAAACCAACGAATAACAGTACATTTCTGTGAAATTAAGCATTATCTTTAAGTAATTTAACATTTATTTACTGTATTTCTACATAATTTAATTGTTTTAAAATGTGAAAAGGTTTCTAATTAAATGTTAAAATACGTAAAATAAGACAAAATCTTGTTAATATTACGACTAAAAACTGTATTTTAATGAAGGAAAATAACTTATTATACGAGAAGGTACTTTTCTGTCAATTTACTACCGTATTATTGGCGCCCCAGCTGCCGGAAAATGATCGTTTTTTTACTTTTTTTTTTTTTTTTTTTACTGTGCAGATGTGATGAAAGTACTTGCGAAAATATATCTGTTATCTAAAAAGTCAAATGAGCGAGGGACTCAAACATAGCATGGGACATTTTGAATCTGTCCTTCAAACTGTGGTAAAAGGGTAAAATTCTGGAAACGATCAACACTGTTTCACAAAGTCTACAAAAACAAAACACTGATATCTTGCAGGCAAGTAAATATCTCGCCAGTGCATCCGAGACCCTTGTGTCACTCCGAGGGGAGTTTCACAGCCTTAAAGAAACTGCCCAAAATCTTCTTCAGTCATGGGGTATTCCGCCTTCAATTCCACAAAAGCGCGCAAGGCGCACCAAAAGACATTTTGATGATAACTCATCAAAAGGATGTGAGGATGAAAGGCTATCAAATGCAGAGGAGCACTTCAAAGTGTCAGTATTTTACGGAGCTCTAGACACTGCCATTGCGCAAGTAACACACAGGTTTCAGGGCATGCAAGAGGTGGCACGGAGGTTTGGGTTTTTACGTCCACAAAAACTGTTAAAATCCGACGATGAACTGTATTGATCAGCAAGTGCTTTAGCAGAACAATACAAAGATTACTTGTCTGCGGGCTCAATTCAAGATTTGGCACACACTCTATTCATAAAGCACCACTCCAAATTGCCAAGTGTGTAGCCACAGCTATTAAATTGTTTCTCACTCTACCTGTCACTGTGGCAAGCGCCGAAAGATTCTTCTCAAAACTTAAATTAATTAAAACTTAAGCACCGTGGCACTGGAGAGACTGTCGGGGCTGTCCATACTAAGTATTTAAAATAAACGCGTGCGCAGTCTGGATTTGAAGAGAGTGGTATGTGAATTTGCCAAAAGATCAAAACACATACAGCCAACACGTTCTCATCCCCAACGCGTCAAATACTGCCGCTTGGTCAGTGGCCCGACACTTTCCCGTCAGTTCTGCACGCGCAGAACTCAACAGATATCAACGGAGGAGTGATCCAGTCGAAATTATGCCGTTTATTCTTTCCTCTTGGAGTTCATAGATCAACGTAATAGCTGTGGCCACTCTCGAAAGGTGCTAAACTAATGTCATAGCGCATTCTCCCTGTTTATATTTAGCACTTGTTTCTCTTCCCGTGCTTTGTATTACCGCTTCGTGCTGTTTGCTCCCATTTTTTACATACATACATACAATCTTTTCAAAATACATTTCCGTGGTCACGGGAAACAGCTAAATAAGAGCAATACAAAAAATATATTACAAGCGCATGATGTTCTTGTATTATGCGCATGTCGAAAGAAATCCTAAATGTGTCAATGGGAATTCCCAGTGACGTCATGCGTAGTAAGGTCCCACAAAATGAACCCCCAGCACCCCGCAAAACCCCCTTTTTATTGTCTTTTTACTTTCAAATGAAAACAAGATTATTTTTATTTTCTTTGTTTATTTCGCGAACAAAGCCCTCGGAGTTGTGCTTAAATAATAATTCGCAATGCACTTTGCATGCTGTTAACTGGGAATGTTTACATCTCGGACAGGAAACACATCACGTTACTTTGTCTTCTTCGTCGCTCTTTTGACAGACATTAGATGGCTTAACGAACCAGACAGACTAGCGACCCCACGTGTGTCTACATTGAAATGACATCGTCATTCTTGAAAACCCGAGGTTGCAAGCAAGACGAGTTGGCGGGGTTTCAGTCCGCCATTCAAAAAATGTTGGCGCGCGCGCAAACATACACACACACATACACGCACAAACGCGCATATACATGTTTTGATCTTTTGGCGTACCGATGAGCAAATTCCCACCTGCAAACCTGTAAGACAACATGAAGGCCTGTTGATTCTTAACATGTACACACAGTTTATATATATATGGGGCTATATAAGATGTTGCCGTATAATATTGATTATTATTTAAGTTAGCTATGTTCCAGCTAACTACAACTACAAACTAATCAGTAATGAATTCAATGACTGGATAAATTATAGCTCAAATGCATTTTAGGCACATCATGGAAGGTGTCATCTGTTGAGTCTAATCACTCTATACATGATTCGTTAGAGAAGTCATTTTAATTCATGAAAATAAAAATATATATTCTTGTTCCACAACCACTGTGGTGTCTGATGTTTGTTGTCCATATTTTTACTGTAGAATGAACAGGTGGTGACGAGGGAGCACTGGTGGGGTGGAATGTGGTTTTGGGGAGGCAGCATCAAATCCTTATCTTCCCTGGGGCACAAAAAATGGCTAGGGCCAGCCCTTAAGTCATTTCACTGTTAATGTACAAAAATTAGTGGGGTTTCATCAGATTTGAGCCAGAATGATGCAAAAAGCAGTAATTCCAAGACCAATTCCAACATGCCTGATTGTGTCATTCCTAGCTGATTCACACTCATTCGGACACAGAAAAGGCTCTTTTGCAGAATTTATGTGCACAGTGCCTTTCATTTGTTACAATACACAAATGAGTGGATTTTTTTATCACATCTGAGTGAAAATCATCCAAAATCACTGATTCATCATACACACACCTTTTCTCTAGTCTTAGGCCATTTACCAGATTTACAAGAACTCAAGGATTAATGAGTGATCAACCAGTTTAAATTTGTGTTTATTTGAACTGGCAAAATCTTCTCACCTGACTGGCCTTTAGCAGAGCTGCCACCTTTTTAGAGGAATTTCATATATCTATCTACAGGTGAGGAATTGAGGGATATAAAATTGGGTTATTATCAAAACAATGTTACCTTTTCACTGACATTAACTGATTATAAACAATAATCTATGCTTACTGACATGATTATGTCAAAATACTCAAGAGGCATATAAAAGCAAATTATTGAACATAAGAGCTGTCAATAATTATTTCCATCTCTTGTGCTCACACTTTGGCTGACTGGCTCGTCAGTTAGTTAGTACAGTAATCACATCTGTCTGGGTCAAATCAATCACTATGAGTGATATTATAACCAATGTTTCTCTTTTTCTTTATATTTCATGCAGATTGACAGTTGTATATTTATTACATTAAAAAAAGTAATGAAATGGCCAGCTTTTCTATTTACTGTAGGTACAATGTGTATGGAAAGTATTCAGACCCCTTTAAATTTTTCACTCTTTGTTTCATTGCAGCTATTTGCTAAAATCAAAAAAGTTCATTGTTTTCTCAATAATGTACACACACCGCCCCATCTTAAAAAAAACAGAAATGTAGAAATTTTTGCAAATCTAAATAAAAATACTACATGATTATAAGTATTCAGGCCCTTTGCTGTGATACTCATATTTAACTCATATGCTGTCCATTTCTTCTGATACTCAAAGAAAAGAAAAAAGAAAAAACCCAAAGATCACTGTGGCTGAGCTCCAGAGATGTAGTAGGAGGGAGTAAGTGGGAGTAAGTTCTAGAAAGTCAGCAATCACTGTTCACCAATCAAGGCTTTTATGGCAGAGTGGCCCAACGGAAGCCTCTCTTCAGTGCAAGAAAGCCTGTGTTTTCCAAAAAACACATGATGAATAAGATTTTCTGGTCTGATGAGACCAAGATTAAACTTTTTGGCCTCAATTCAAGCGGTGTGTGTGGAGGAAACCAGGCCATGCTCATCACCTGTCCAATACCATCCCTACAGTGAAGCATGGTGATGGCAGCATCATGCTGTGGGGGTGTTTTTCAGCTGCAGGGACAGGACGACTGGTTGCAATGGAAGGAAGGATGAATGCAGCCAAGTACAGAGAAATCCTGGAAGAAAATCTTTTCCAGAGTGCTCAGGACTTGGCTGATGATTCACTTTCCAACAAGACAATGACCCTAAGCACACAGCAAAAACAACAAAGGAGTGGCTTCAGAACAACTCTGTGGACGTTCTTGATGGCCCAGCCAGAGCCCTGACCTCAACCCAAATGAACATCTCTGGAGAGACCTCAAAATGGTTGCGTTCACCAGCCAACCTGACAGAACTGGAGAGGATCTGCAAGGAAGAATGGCAGAGGATCCCTAAATCCAGGTGTGAAAAACTTGTTGTGTCATTCCCAAGAAGACTCATGGCTGTTAAAGCTCAAAAGGGTGCTTCTACTAAATACTGAGCAAAGGGTCTGAATACTTATGAATATGTAATATTTCAGATATTCTTTTTTAATAAATTTGTTAAAATTTCTGCATTTCTGTTTTTTTCTGTCAAGATGGGGTAGTGTGTGTAAATTATTGAGGAAAAAATGAACTTTTTTGATTTTAGCAAATAGCTGCAATGAAGCAAAGAGTGAAAAATTTAAAGGGGTCTGAATACTTTCCGTATTCAGACTTTCAAAATACAGTACATCTGTTTCAAATGCTTGTTTCACTGCTTCATCTAAACCAGAATCATCTAAAATCACAGATTGTATGAGCAGTTTCATCATACACAAAAAGTAGTTCTCTCTCTCTGGCTGTTTGCCTTTGGCAGCATCCCACCAGAAAAAGCACTTCCACTGTCATGGTGGGAAATTTGTGGTTTCGCAGGTTTGAAACACTGATTCTATGAGCAGGTTTGTTATACACAGAAGAGCACTTTTTCGTCTCTCTTCTGCTCGTTTCCTTAAAAAATGCTGTTTTGGCAGCATCCAAGTGGAAAAAGCATTTTCACTGTCATCATGGAGGAAAAAGCATTTCCACTGTGGAGGAAAAAGCATTTCCACTGTCATCATGGAGAGTTATTGGTTTCTCCTCAGATCTAAATCAGAATCAAACACACACAATCCAAACACATTGATCCTATGAGCAGTTTCATCATACACAGAAAAGTACCTTCCTCTCTTTCTTATGCCCATTGCCCACTATTCCTCTTTAGAAAAATCTGTTTTAGCAGCATCCTATCAGAAAAAGTGCTTCCACAGTCATGATGAAGTATCAAGATTACTGGACAGGACCTCACTTCTTATTGCATGTAGGCAATGCTACATTGCTACATACGACATAAGTGAAATACTAATGCAGCCCTACATTTACCAGAGGGTAATATATATGGATATACATTTTCATGAATTTGGACATTGCACTTAGGAGGTAAGTATCACTTCTTGTGTTCACTATGTGGCACTAGACAACACCCACTAATTTTATATAATTTTGCTGTATAATCATTTGTAGACCATACCATATAAATTTAATGTAAATCAGATTATGTTTGTCACATAACACTGATTTCCTATTGTCAGTGGGTTACACCATGACTAAATATTGATATATAGATGTATTCAGGCCTGGACTTTTAATCAAACATGAGAAATTTGGGGCAGATTGGACAATATGTAGTGGGGTTACAACAACCTCCTGTTTAATGCCCCATAACATGTTTCACCTATGCAGTATTGCCTCCATGCAACAGGAAGTGAGGTCTAAATGACACATAGTTCATCAAATCAATACACAACTTCTAAAGTCATCTCCAGTGCCAGGTACTGCACACAGGAAATAATATTTTACAGTGTCCAGTAATTCTGACAATTCAGAGCTGTCTCATCAGATCTGAATGGTATATATCAATAACATGGGTGTGAGGGCCTGTTCATTGCTGATTGAGATTTTTCTCTTCTCAAAACATGACTTAACATATTAGAATACCCCTCCCCCCCAAGTAGTGGCCCTAACATGTAACATATTTTTTGTGATTTGGGAGAACACCATTGTGCATTCCACACATATATTCTGCTCTATCTCATTAAGCTGTCTTCAACACAAAATACTCAAAAATAATTTGTGAGAGGCCTTTATTAGTTGTAACAATGTATACCAGAAATAATACAATATAAGAGAGGAACATACACTGTCACTTCCTCCTTTTCACTGCAATTAACTGGACTGCACCATAACTGGTGAGGCAATGTGAGTCAGACAGCTCTGGGAGAATTCAGCCTTACACCAAAGATCCCAATACTAAGGGAATCCCCTACTTGTGAGGGGATTCTTAGTTTGGAGATGCTCATATTGTTACTCCTGTTGTATGATGGCTACTGTTTTTTTTCCAAACAATTTTTAGCAGTTTTACAGCAGTTGTATACCCCTGCATGATGCATTACATCTCCAATACCTTTATTGTAGTGTATAATTGCGGATACCAGAAAGTCGTGAAGCATACCATGGATACTACATTAACAATACCACATTTCAATGCACATTTTTCAGATGCAAAATTACCATTGTGCCAGTCTACATCTGTCATTGATGATGCAAAATGATAAAGATTAGTGAGTGTCCAAAATCTCAATTCACTATTGAGTATTTCTTTATATAAGAAGTATGAGGGAGAGAGTATGAGAACACAGCAGTAACTGATCAAATGTGTGGTCTGTGTCTCTGTCGGACATGGGTCTGTGTCTGTGCCTTCAACTACTAAAGCTATGCAAATTGTCTCTCCTGTGTATGCAGGCAGCCTTGTAATATACCCATACAGCTACTTTATATTTTTCATTAAGGAGTGGCTTTGTGGCTTTCTCTGACTTGGTGTGACGTTGTGTGGGCCGCATGAGAGCAAATTTCATATGCTGGGTGTGAGATGGAGTTGAAAGCACTTAGAAAAAAGCTAGTAATGGGATCATTTTGTCAAACCACCATTTCCAAAATTTTACAGATCACGTTTAGAAAAACTTTCCTGAAACTTGAGTATATGTGTGCAAGTATACATATCTATGTTACCTTGCTGAGCTTGTAGTCAGCTCCCAGGTTTTGTCTGCTGGTTCTGGCACACAGCAGTGTTACATTGCCATGGTATTTTGTTGCAGGGACATAGCCATCAGTGGCCTTCAGCTTGTAGTAAAAGGTGGTGGCTGCAAAGTCAGCAAATCTTAGCTGATGTTCTTGTGACTAGAAGTAATTAGGTCCACCGCCACATTGACACGGGCCTCCAGGTCTCACAGTGGGAGAAGAGTCTCCAGAAGCTGGAGAGGCAAAAGAGGAAGAGAACTGGATGGGGACCACTGCAGGGACTGGAGGAGCAGCTGGGGGAGAGGGGATAAACTAATATGAGCTTGGTTGGACAGTGTTCAACTGATAAGGAAACACAGTTTGATACCATCTACATTCATTGCAGAGGGTACATCTAAATTCCTTTATTTGATTTTTCCTGTCTCCCTGTGTGACCTGCAAATTGATTAGATTCACCATCATGAAGGAAGATTTGACTGTTGTTTTGTGCAAAGCAAGTTTGTGGCTTAGTCGTCAGAACATCACTCAAAGTTCTCTAAAAATTAGCAGATGATTCTGAATGACATAAATGAAGGAAGGGATAATGGTGCACATTAAATTATAGCCTCAGGGATCACCAGAAAGATCAATTAAACCATCTGTGACTCAACCTCAGCATAAATGGTAATATTCACAACTTTTCAGGACCAACAACGAGCAAACAATATCCCTCTTAACTGTGACATGGTGAGATTCTGGATTCTGGTTAAAAGTAGCAATGACAAAAAAAATTTTGGTTCTGAGTGCACCTGCAGGATTTAAAGAGCTACAAAGATCTGTATTTAAGACCATAAATCAAATTTCTCAATGGCTATTCAATTTTAACATGTATGTTATAATAAGTTTTTATATAGAGTTGAGAGCAACCATAATACCATAATACCAAATAATACCATTTGATCCCCCTGGATTGTTATTGGCCAGGTGTCGCAGCTTGTTGATGGCTTGGGTCATGACCATGACGATGTCATGGTCATGACCCAAGCCTCCACACCCATCCAGGAGTCCAGGGCTAGGTCATAGGCATCAGCATTCAGGCTGTTCGCATCCCATATACCTGAGGGTTAAGGGAACTGTGACAGTTCTGTGAGAATGGCCTAACCAAATTCAAGTCAAGAATGTGTCTCTCTTTGGTATGAGAAGCTGTGATAAAATTAATTAATGATATAGAACCAATAATGTCAAATCAGTGTTCGGACTAGTTTGCAATTTATAAAAAAAATCCACAATGTTTTTTCTTCATTTACAATAAAGGTAATAACAGGCAGCTGGTTTATTTGGGTCTGTGTATTACTTTCCTAAAAGGTTTGTTGAGAACAACGTAATTAGGTACTAAGCATAGAAAATAGAGTGTGTTCAATTGCTACACTTCCAATTGATTCATACAGATCATTTGCTAATGTAACCAGCATTGTCTTTTAGTCAGTGAACAACAAGCAAGTTTCAGTAGAAAATTGCTTAAAGGCAAGCATATGCTTGCTTGCATATGCTTTAACACTCTATTTTCTATGCTCTAATTCAACATATGAGTGACACAACATGAGGAATGAATGAATATTTAAAACTCCTCAATAAACTGAACATGAAGAGTTCTTAGGAAACTAAAATTGTGTCATGTGGTTTGTTTTAGATACAATTAATCGGTTTACTATGGAACCCAGAAAGATAATACGTAATTAAAGCTGAAAGCAGCGATGATCGGGACCTCGCACCCCGGCACACATCGGGTTGCGGCACGGTCGAAGAGCCTTTGTCACAGACATGTAGATGTTTTCACAGCCAGGCTATTTTCAGACAGAACAAGGAGAGAAACATCACTTCCTTTGTCCACTCGTTTGCTTGCTGCTGGGGCTGCTTTCCTGAAATGTATTATGGGGGGCGCTATGGAGCCAGTTTTCATCACTGATTGAATATTGTAATGTAGATGTGCTCCGGCCTGAGCTGTAATCAAACCTGTAAAGTTTCAGGCAGATCCCATCATGTACACTAAAATTATAACAATTTCCTCTGTGATGGCAAAACATCAAGACTCAACGCCACGCCACAGCCAAACGCTTCAATGTAAACTAAATATTTTGATAACTTTTGATCATACACTAGTCTAGATGAAACACACTGATTTTGAAGTTCGTTAAAATACAAGGTTTGCGAAATGGCCAAAAAAAGGCAAAAATTATCCTGTTTTTCCAAGATGGCGGACTTCCTGTAGGACTTACAAAATGGCTCCAAGAGGCTTTTTTGTGCGTCTTGTGTATCCAATCACTGTGCTACCCACAGGGTGTTAAAATCTAAAACATGATATTTCCTGTTGCCAGTAGGTGGTGCTATGACTCAGATCCAGTATTGTCACATGGATGTATTCAGGGTGGGACTCTTATCAAGCACAAAAGGTTGGGGTCTCTTGGGATCATGTATGCCGGAGTTATGGCTGTTTCAATTCTCATGGCGAAGGTTCTAAATTTGCCACCTAGCCACGCCCCCTTGGAATGTTGCACACTCACTGTTCTGATAAGTTTTCATCTCTTATGTCTGTAGTTGATACTTGACTGAAGTCAAAGTTCCTGAAGTCAAATCTCTAGGAGCAGTTCGTTAAAGTATGCAGGCTGGAAATGGCAAAATTTCATTAGTTTTCAAGCATGTTTAGGCCCTCAAAAATGTGTTTGTTTCGGAAGAATAATAATAATAGAGAAGAAGAAGAATCGATACAAATACAAGAGGGTTTCGCACCGTTTGGTGCTCAGGCCCTAATTAGAGGATACAAAGATTTTTACCCTGATACCTGCTGGGTTCAACAGTAAACCATTTGATTGTATCTATAACAAAGTCAAGCACATATTGAGAGTTCAACATTTTGAAGTGGACATGACATCCACCATCTACAGGTTTTTTTGTGAGCAAGCCAGATTTTACACACATACACTTGCACAACAATACAATATACAACCCTTGTATGCTTTGCATTTTCTATTTTAGACTTCAAAATATATTTTTCAGGCATTACTTTCCACTAGGGATGCACGATATTATTGGTGCGATATCGGAATCGGCTGATATAAGCTCTAAAATGAAATATCGGCATCGGCATTATCTGCCAATTATGAGCAGCCAATATGTTTCCATCTCCTCCCGCGCCTGACTGCGTTTTCCTCAACAGACTGTTTCTCCGTGTCGGTCCCGGTGCTTCCTCCGCAGGCTCCACTTCACTCAGCTGCCCATCAGACCTGCTGCTTCTTCCCACTTTAACAAACCTCAGTGCTCCACATGGAGAATCATGGCTAGCGTTAGCTGAGAGGTTAGCAGAAGCTAGCTGTGCTTCTTTCCAGTCATGCTGCTGCTAACGCTCTGCTAGCCTCTCAGCTAACATTAGCCCTGACACTGTGGATCCAACTGGAGCACCGAGCCCTGGTTTGTTATTCAGGTTAAAGTGGGAAGAAGCAGCGGGTCTGACAGGCAGCTGAGTGAAATGGAACCGCGGAGGAAGCATTGGAGTCGTTAGGGTGAAACAGTCCTCAAAGGAGCTGCTATGTATGTGTCACGCTTCTGAGGTGTGGAGGAACAGGTGGACCCAGATGCAAAGCTATGTTAAGGCAGTATTCGATGCGGTGAATTACAAATGAAACACAGGTGAGGGGAACAAGACACAGGTGAGACACATGAACTAATGAAACACAGGAAGTAAAGTGACCAGACACAAGGTAGCAGGGAATTCCAAAAATAAAACAAGAACTGCAGGAAATCAAGTACACAAACAGAGGAACACAGGGGAAACAAAAAACCAAAACCAAGCACACATAAGACAGGGTAGGTAAAACACAGGAGACAAGAGGGCAGGAACAGGAACTGGAGGCCGGGCAGGAGGCCAGTGGAAGGTGGAACCCAACTGGAGGCCGACGACAAAGGCAGAACCCAACTGGAGGCCGGCGACGGAGGTGGAAATCCTCCGGAGGCCGGGCAGGAAGCCGGCGGCGGAGGCAGAACCCCTCTAGAGGCCGGCAACGAAGGCAAAGGCGAAGGTGGAACCCAACTGGAGGCCGACGACAAAGGCAGAACCCAACTGGAGGCCGGCAACGGAGGTGGAAATCCTCGGGAGGCCAGGCAGGAGGCCGGCGGCGGAGGCGGAACCCAACTGGAGGCCAGCAACAGAGGCTAAGGTGAGGGCAGGACCCTTCAGGAGGCTGGGCTGCAAGCCAACATGGAAGGTAATGGCTGGGTCCCTCGGAGGGTAGAGCCACAGAGAATGCTGCTACCAATTCTTGGGGCAAGACCACTGGGGATGATGCTTCAGGCAGTACCACTGGGGTTGAGGTTGCTGCAGGCTCGGGAGAAGGTGCTGTAAGCTCTTGGGGTGGAGCTGCTGCCACAGGCTGGAGAGAAGATGCTGCAGGAGCCGGAGGTGGAACCACTGGAGAAGGCACTGCAGGAGCCGGGGACTGGCACAGCTCCAGAGGTGGAGCCACTGGAGAAGGCGCTGCTCCGGAGGTGAAGCCTCGGGAGAAGGCGCTGCAGGAGACAGGGACTGGCGCTGCAGGAGACAGGGACTGGCGCAGCTCCGGAGATGGAGCCTCGGGAGAAGGCGCTGCAGGAGCTGGGGCCTGGCGCAGCGCAGGGACAGGGAGTTGCTACATGCCAGCGGGGTCTAGGGGTTGCTGCACGCCAGCGGGGTCTGGGGGTTGCTGCACATCAGCAGGAATGGGAGGTTGCTGCAAGAAGGCGTTGGGGAGTGGAGACTCTGTGAGGCTGGCAGAGCGGTACCATCATCTGCGTCGATGACACAGCGTCTGGTTGGTGTTTACACTTGTACATAGCTGTTTGTGTTTTGCTTGGTAGATTAGATGTAGACTAGTGGTTTATTGACTGTAGCATTCATTAACTTTGTTGATTAACTTTGTTTTTGCTAAGTTTAATAAACACTGTTTTATCTTTAAAGAGAAGTCCTCCTGTACATTATATTGTTAAAAGGTGGCTGATTGAAGGAGTCAGAGCTTGACTTCACCCTTCTTTGTTTATCTGTGAATATTGATATCCTTCAGATATTGATATTCCAGGTGAACTAAATAATTAAATAATTAAATAATTAATTGATTATCCTTAATAATTACTAATTATTGCCCTTAATCAACTGTGCTTTTCACTCCCCTGAGGTGCTTTAACCGTTGATGTCAGAATGGACATTGACAATCTTTTCTTTTCATAATTCATAATTATCTATGATGGCAGTTACACTGTTTTATCTATGATAATTATGAATTACTGCTAATAACTAAACGTACTCCTACCCGTTCCCAACACTTGCATGCATAATAGTCTCCTTAGCCAGCTGGAAAAAAATATGTGCATATATTGGTATCGGCAGTCGGCTACAATGAGTTGGAAATATCGGCATATCGGATATCTGCAAAAAAAACAATATGGTGCATCACTTCTTTCCACTCATCTCTTTATATTGTGAAAATCAACTTGCAGACTTTTGAGACTTGTGTCGCTTAGGTCATCTATCAAACAATAAACAGCATCTTGGCTTTTCCTTAAAGATGCAGGGGCCAGTCCATTATCAAAATTGACAGATGACATGGTTTTGCATCTAGATACAGATACAACCCAGTTTTTGATTCTATTGGACTTCAAAACAGTACTTTACTAATTACCTCTAAAAACTTAATGACCTTTAGTATGGCCCAGCATACTCCAATTTGTTGTTTTCATCTTGGGTAGGAGAGAACAAGAGAAGATTGGAGACTTCCTCCTTGGTCAGACAGGAGAATGAGGAGAGTGTGGCCCTGTTAGCTGGAAGCTGCAGACTGAGTTGGTCAGGCTCAGAGAACTGGGTGCTGATGGCAACAACCAGTAAGGAATGAGGTGCAGAGTGAAGTGCTGAAGAGGATGTAGACTAAGGAGTGAGTTAAAAGCATTGAGCATTTTCCAAGCATCTGTGGTGCTACAAATCTGTTCTGATAGTAAGTAGTAAGTGATAATAATAATAATAATAATCTATATTATTATTATTAACTCTTACTACATTATTTTTATTATTGTTGTTGTTGTTGTATTATGAAAGCTATTACACTGGCTAATATTGGTGGAATGATGATTAGTATTATTATTAAATAGATTATTATTGGATGATGATGATGATTATGATGAATTACACAGAACCCGCTCACTCAAGAATCCATTTATTTAACTGTTTCCCTTTTTTATGTAAATAAAATGTTATATATATGTTATATTTATATATATAACATACACATATATGTATGTATGTGTGTATGTATGTATGTGTGTGTGTGTGTGTGTGTGTGTGTGTGTGTGTGTGTGTGTGTATATATATATATATACACACACACATACATACATACATACACACACACACACACACACATATATATATATATATAAATATATATATATATATATATATATATATAAATATATACACCTGGTGGCTGAGGACGATTGGGGTACTGGACTGATTTACTGATTTGGGACAGCTTGGTGTCCGAGAGCCTAATCACCACCTAACCCCCCTTCAAATAAAAAAAAAAATATATATTAAAAAAAAAAAAAAAATATATATATATATATATATATATATATATATATATATATATATAATAAATAAAAATAAGTCGTTCTGTTCCCTCCATTGTGCTGACATCATCGGTCGACACAAGCACCTCCACATCCTGACTCTGCCAATCACAACTTGCTTTGCCTGGTAAGCTAGCATCAGTTACAAAGTAAGACTTTGAAAAAATGTAGTTACCGCTGTACTAAGAGCTTTGTTTGTTCAAAACAGCAAAGTGATCCACCATAAACCTTGTGTGCGTCATTCCCTGAAGGTTAAGCTCCTTGCTGCAGGGGAGAAGACACCATTGCCTCTGTAGTTTGACAGTGGTTTGGCACGTGCTGACAGCCAGACAAGTGGCAGTATGTGCAAAGCTCACCATAACAAGGCTGAGAAGTTAGAGCTTATTAAAACTAGTGAACTGTGTGAGTTGTCCCTCTACCAATATCTCACCCCATAATAGCACAAGCCTCATCAGAGCTTAAAGGATAGGTTCATAATTTTTCAAGTCTGTCTTAAAACAATAGACAGGTGCTTCAGATCAACTTTTGAGCACATTTTTGCAAAAAATAAGGCTTATGGATTTTGCAACCCATAACTGCCTTGAAAGTGCACCAGAAATCAATCTTCTAATAGTCCATTTGACCAGGAAGAATGATCACTGCAAGCAAAACCTGTTTCATGGGCATATGGGCACCTGACTATTGTTTTAAGACAGACTTGAAAAACTGTGAAACTATCCTTTAAAACAACTCAGGCTCAATTAGCATCGACACAAACAGATCATGGTTTCTTTGTTCTATCATCTTAAAAATAAATGTGTTTTCCATACAAAAAAAACTCACATTGGTGCTTAGTTTCTTAGATGGCCAATTCCAATTCTGTGAGCACAGAAAATAACAATTAACCTAAATGTAACCTTCATACTTTGTCATGAAAAACAGAGATGTGTTATACTGTACTATTCCACAGCAGTGCATGAAAAATGTAAGTCCTGCTAGTAGTGAAAAAAGCAACAGACATTCTTTGTGTAATTTCTAATGTCATAAAAATGTCCTAATATACAGCATAATTTTAAGATAATGAGTCAGTTTCTGCATTGTTTCATAACAAGAGAGAGTTACAGAGGTAGTACTTGGCTGTCTACAGTCTCCTCCAGGTCAACAATGGACTCATAATCATATTATATCATAGTTCAATAGTGAGGTTTAACATTCAGTACATAAATTAGCACTTTTGGTGACTTTCCACTAATTAGAAATAACAGCCTTTACATTCTTTTAAATGTTGTACTACAATAATGTCCCAATGGAGATGTTTAAAAGCACTAAGCAATTGATTTTTACACTGATTTTATAACTGTAGTCAGTTTTATAGCATATATGACAACATTTAACCTCTCTCAGTGAATCTGAATGTAACAAACAACAACTCTGCAGCAGCCTTGTGCCACTTTGCCTTACCATTCCTTATGCTTGATCTGAATCCTTCAGCAGCTGTGACACTTCCTCCCTCTCCTGGTTGCCCTCTTCAAAAAGAGCATCCAGCAAGATGCCGTGGAATGCCACATTCTTCAGAAGCAGAACCCTGCCTGAAGAAATCACAACAAAAAAACGACAATGTCTGTAGTCATCTGTAACATAAAATGTGTTGTGGAATGAATCTTTTTTTTTTATAAGATTATGCCAAGCACACTGACCGTGACAGAGATTCAACTTTTGTTAGCATACGTAAGTCTTTTGTTGGAACTGATTTTTCTTAACTATATTCTAGTTAGCACACTGTAGAGAATCAGATGAATTCTCCAGATTGCTTAAATTCGATAGGACTGCTCAAGGATATGGAAGAACCACCTAGCAATAACAGACTAGAGACTTAAGATCTTTCGATAAAATATAAAAAATGCATTAGATGACTCTATTAATTCCTTATAACTAAAATAAGAGTCCAATCTGACCAATCTGTCAAGCTCAAAAGAGGCTGTCACTTGCACTTTTAGTGTGAGCCAGGTCATATTTGCCGATCTCCAGGAATCGTCCATGTCTGGCCAGGCAGCAAATACTAGCCTGCAGCTTCTCCTCAGCCAGAGAGTCATCCACACCTGAAACACACACACACACACACACACACACACACACACACACACACACACACACACACAGAATACTATGTCACAAACACTTTTTTTGTGCAGTGGTAATTTGAAAGTGTAATAGAAAGGTTGATATTTCAACAAACATAATTGTTTCTTAAAAGACAGAACACACACAACACAGCATAACTGTCTTGTATGCAAAAGTCTCAATTTGTACACCATGGAAATATCAATCTTTCCAGTTTATTTTCCCCTGATGTATTGCCCATATGTGTGGTTCTATGTGTCATGCTAAGTTTGCTCTCTCTATCTCCATTATAGAGATTCTGATGATTAATAAAAAGATGTGTATTGCACAAAACGACAATCATCGGGGAAAACTGCGGAGACTCCTACATCTGTCCAAATAAACATGATTTTTCATGAATCACTTCAAAAGTTTTCATTCAGACTCAAAGACAAACACAGAAACTAGCCGCCTGTAACTTTATGACTAAGTGCGTAGGGAACTAAATTCGAGGCAGCTTGCATGTTGTTATTTTTTTTCCCTCTGAGGCTATGGATAGCTTAGAGTCTGTTCCTGCAAGAGAAGTAGTAGCTTAGTAGATAAATACAATGGTTCATGCCAGTAAGTTTCCAAGTTGCAACAATAAAATGACAAGATCCACAGTTTGCAGAGTTTATAAACTACCGTTCTCCTTCTTTCAGTTGTTAAGATCCATTCTGTGTACACTTAAATAAATATGGTTGACCAATCAAAGTGACTCACGATTGTCAGGATAATCTATCTCTGCACTTAATTTTTTTAAAACACCAAAATAACACAGAAAAAACGTACCTGACAAGATTGAATAAAAAGAAAATATCCTCCGGTCAGTGATGCTAATACAGGCTCCTACACAAATTAAATTACAAAATTGTGTTACAATAGTGTACCATAAGTCCAAAGGGATAATCAAACTTAAAAAAAGAGAAGTGCACATCGCTGCTTACCTCTCCCATGAAGTGTAACAACAAAGGGGGAGAGGTAAAGGCGGGAGACGACACTTATAGAAGGGGGGCACCCACAAAAGTGAATGTAGGGGTACACTAAACTGAGCCCCAAATGTGCTGACCCCGGAGGATTTAACTATACACAAATTTTGTGTAATCATAACATATATGCTGCACAGTTGACCCTGTTACACTTACATTCTAACCACAGTCAGCGGTTGAGTAAGATATGTATATATATATATATATATATATATATACATATCACATTTGTTCAATTTAAATGTGCAAGTTTACCAAATAAAAGACATTCATCAGATGTGCTACAATAATTTCTTATATACATATACATATTAATATATACTTATACAATGACAGTATTTCCCTGCAGTATATTGTCATTATCACTTCCACTATTGTAGTGAGTTTTGAATAGTAGTGAAGTTTGAATACCACTGATCCTCAGAACAGGGCATTGTAGAACATATTATGGATTCATTTTCATTACCACTTCATGTTATGTAAACCGTAATTCATTAGTTTGAACAACAAAATAAAAATATAAAAAACAACACTAAGAATAATAAAATTTATGATATAAATATCTTTTATTTAACAGAAACATTTTTGGACATCTTTTTCAATCTTTTAATGTTCAAATGCAAACATTTTGACAGTTTTTTTCTGTTTTCTTCAGAGTTGACTGATAAAGACAGAATAAGCTGTCAAATCAGTTGTACATGTGAAAATAATGCTATTTAACCAAGAGTATGACTTACAGGTAAGTTAATATGCTACATAGGAAAACAAATGTGTATCACTTACCTGGACCTCTCCTGATTTGGTCTGCAATACTTCTGATATGGCGGGTGTGAATGTCACAGACATGGTGAATAATGCTGGCCCACAGTGCCTGAGAAAAATAAAACAGCACAAATGAATGAACTTACTATTATAAATCATCTCTCTCTCTCTCTCTCTCTCTCTCTCTCTCTATCTATCTATCTATCTATCTATCTAATGTGTTCACCAGAAACTGCTGATTTTCATCCCAACAACAAACTAGATCAGATTATTTCATTAACACACTTTCAGTCAGAGACAAGAAGCTATTCAGTGAAATCAACTTCTGTTGTCTTTGGTTGTAATGAAAACCTCGTACTTGCTTACTTAATGGCACATGGTGAAAAACTCTTGACCTATTATGACGATAAAGGCAATACTATGCATCGATGCTGCAGGAGCTCTATCATAGCTGGAGAAACAACTGCAACATCAAGAAAATAAGTGACACAGTCACATACATTAATATGCTGGTAGCCTTGGCTGGCCTGGATAAACATAGCAAAATGAGTAACAGAAAAAAAATATTCAGACTGATAAATGTAAAATTAAAGCTATGATAGTAATTAACGTTACATGTTTCCCAACACTGAAACGCGGAAAAATTTAACGTTACTTGTGTTGAACTATAAGCTAACTTTACACAGTGTGTACATGTGCTACTAAATGACAGATTAGGAGCACTGTGAAAAATATTCACAGACTGTATTAACTGGGTGATGAGCAGACTTCTCCTCAGTTTATCTTTCACACTAACTCATTACTCTGGCTTACTGTCTTTAGCTCATCACCAGCACTAAATACCTTAGTTATTTTTCCGTTGTCTTTATTGCCACAGAAAATGAATAGATCTTTGGGTTATTACCACTGTGGTGTTTAAAAGAAATTGAAGTCAAATGTAAAACTGAGTACTGTTCTGTTAGTGTTTGTGGTCATGGGAAGTTATGACTTATTTCTACCACTAGAGGGAGTGTACACTAGCAAGCAAGCCAGAGTGTATAGAGAGCTGCTCCGGAGTGGATGTGTTACTTACTGCTGCTAATAAAGTAGCTATGACCGCCTGCAACCCCACTTGTCGGTTTTCACTTTAAGACAATTCCCCACAGTCTGTCGACACAACA
Organism: Euthynnus affinis; assembly: GCA_029490765.1. Classification (NCBI taxonomy): domain Eukaryota; kingdom Metazoa; phylum Chordata; class Actinopteri; order Scombriformes; family Scombridae; genus Euthynnus; species Euthynnus affinis. Next base: position 34,165 of record CM055861.1, on the reverse strand, counting down.
GACTTTTGGCGACGAGAATGGGATTTCCTTAAGGTGAAAAGAGTTTTTAACAAGTTGAAACTCCGTTGAGACGAGGGGATCACGTTGCAAAGATGGCGGCAGCTTTCAGGAAAAGTGAAGACCTTCACTTTGATGAAAATGAAGGAAGGATTTGAAGTCTATCTGGAAAGGCTTGAACAGTTTTTCGTAGCAAATGGACTGAAATATGGAGATGAAAAGTCAAAAGTGTTCCTGACAGTGGTTGGTAAAAAGAACCACACACTGCTAATGGACTTGTGTGCGCCAGTAAAGCCCTCCGAAAAAGAGTTGTCAGAGTTGATTGACCTTATGAAGACACATTTTGAGCCAAAGACTAACTTCATCGCAGAAAGGTACAAGTTCAATACGAGAAACCAGCGAGAAGATGAGTCTGTGAGTGAGTATAAGGCCTAGCAGCAACTTGCAAGTTTGGGACATTTTTAGACGATGCTCTCAGACACAGATTTGTGTGCGGAGTAAGAAGTGCAGAGCTCCGCGACCGCATGTTAAATGCAGCACATGCTAAAGACTTGACATTAGCTGGAGCTTATGATATGGCATGTAAAAAGAAAGGTCACATCACCAAGGCCTGCAGATCCCGACCAGAAGAGAAAAAAGATAAGCTGACCAAGTGGACTAAGCATCTGGAAGCTACAACTGCGGCAGATGACAGCGACCGGGATAAAGTCCACAAGACGCCGGTAGGAGAGATCAACGTTTCTGGCAGCCGCTCTGAGGACATTGTTTTTCAGCAGGAGTCTACAATCCCGCTGGTCAAGCTGGAGCAACAGAAAGTCGGGACAGCAAAGACTAAACCGGGTTTTCTTACAGAGTACCGGGCAGGTAACATCAGGGATGTTGAACTATTTTCAGTAGAGACTGAATGTGATGATGGTGCTTCTGAAACTGATATTGAAAAACCCTACTATGTGTATGTAAGGGTAAATGAAAAACGCTTAAAAATGGAAGTAGACACAGGAGCAGCCGTGTCAGTGATTTCAGAAAAGCTGTACAAACGTAGGTTTAGAAAAGAAAAGCAAATGCCTACAAATTGTGTGTTGAGGACGTACAGCAAACAGTCTCTTAGACTGAAAGGGAGCATTTCTGTCAAGGTGAAGTGTAATGGAAAAACTTGCACTCTCAAACTGTTAGTGGTAAAGGGTAATGGTCCAGCCTTGTTGGGAAGAGACTGGATAAAAAGACTAAAACTGAATTGGTCCTTCGTAAACAGAGTAGCAACTGAGAGTTTTGAGGAACTTTGTGACAGGTATCCAGAGGTGTTTCAACCCAGTCTGGGAAAGGTAAAAGGGATCAAAGCCAAACTCCATGTCGTTTCAGGGTTTGCCTAAGTTTTGCAAACCTCGCTCTGTGCCTTATGCACTTAGGGAGGCAGTCGAAGCACAGTTAAACAAAATGGAGGCTGATGGTGTTATTTCACCCATTAGTTACAGTGAATGGGCTGCACCTACTGTTAACATTCCTAAAGTGGATCATACAGTCAGGATTTTTGGAGACTACATGGTGTCTATTAACCCTTGGCTTGAGGTAGATCAATACCCAATACCAAAACCACAGGACCTGTTCACAAAATTAGCAGGAGGTGAGAGATTCACTAAGCTTGATTTGTCACAAGCCTATCAATAGTTAGAGCTAGAAGAGAGTTCTAAACAGTACTTATGTATAAACACCCACAAAAGGTTGTACCAGGTTAACAGACTTCCCTACGGTGTGGCTAGCGCACCTGCTATATTTCAGAAGTTAATGGGTCAAGTTTTGCAGGGCATTGATGGGGTGATCTGTTATTTAGATGACATCTTGATCACAGGACAGGACACAGAAACACACATGAGACACCTGGAGGAAGTGTTAAAAAGACTGAAAGCACACAACCTCAGGGTTAAAGGAGAAAAATGTGCTTTTTTCCAGCACAGTGTGTCATATTTGGGACACATCATTGATGCAGAAGGGATTCATCCATTAAAGGAGAAATGTGAAGCTATTGCTAAGGCAGCAGTTCCTACTACTACGACAGAACTAAAGTCTTTCCTCTCCCTGCTGAGTTACTATGGAAAGTTCATACCAAACCTTTCTACCCTTGTAGCACCCATGACAGAATTGCTGCAGAAAGATGTAAAGTGGGAGTGGTCTGCATCATGCCAGAAGGCATTTGAAGAAGCTAAAAAACAGCTTATTTCTAACAGAGTCCTTGTACATTACAACCCAGATCTGCCACTCGTACTAGCCTGTGATGCTTCACCAGTAGGAGTAGGGGCCGTGATCTCACACAAATTGTCTCATGGTAGTGAAAAACCAGTAGCTTTTGCATCTCGAATGCTTACCAAGGCAGAGAAAAACTACTCTCAGATAGAGAAAGAGGCACTAGGCCTGGTTTTTGGAGTGATGAAATTTCATGAGTATCTTTTTGGTCGTAAGTCGTGGTCTGTGTGAAATATGTATGCAGTAACGTAGCATGCCAGTCACAGCACCTGTTCATACCTGGCAGGGGGCGTCAGGTCCATGGGAGAGAATACACCTTGATTTTGCAGAAGTCAATAAGCAAATGTTTCTGGTGGTTATGGATGTGTATGCTCGCTGGCCTGAAATAATCCACATGAAAACCACTACAGCCAGCTTAACTATTGAAACCTTGAGAACCTTGTTCACAGCGTACGGGTTGCCAAAAGAGGTTGTGACAGATAATGGACCTCAATTAACTTCAGGTGAATTTGAGTCATTCCTTAAACTGATGGCTGTGAAACACATTAAAACTCCAGCTTATCACCCTGCCTCAAATGGATTGGCTGAGAGGCTGGTCCAAAATTTCAAAAAGTCTTTGGCTAAGAACAGAGCAGTGGGTGGCATGACATTGCAACATTGCATCGCTAATTTCTTGTCAAGCTACAGGAATATGCCACATACAACAACCAAGAAAACACCAGCAGAGCTATTTTTGAAAAGACAGGTCAGGACTAGACTTTCTCTAGTGAAAACGGAAGTAGTTCAGCCTTCTCTACCTGTGAGTGTTCCAAGTCAGTCACCGGGTAAAAAGAAACTGTGGGTCAGACTGTGCTTGTGAGAAACCACAGGGGAGGAGAGAAGTGGGGAAATGGTGTAATAACTGGAATTTTGGGTCCTGTGACATATTTGGTGTCTGTAAATGGAACATGTGTAAAAAGACATGTAAATCAAATGCTGGAATCAAAGAGGAAGGATGTGATTCAAGAACAGACTGTGATTAACACTGAAGGGAACTGGGCTCACTACAGTGATCCTGAGCTGAGCAGGAGCCGGAGAATCACCAGAGCTCAGACACTGACCAAGCTCTGGAGAGACATGCAAGTTCAGGAGGCATGGAGTGCCCTAAAAGGAATGTGCGCCCTCCTCAGCATTTGGACTTGTAATGGACTTAGCAAGAGAGACTTTGTTCAAGAAAAAATATAATACATTGTTGCACCATGTTTACAAAAGGTGGTTGAGTTGAAGACCTTCCAGAGGTGTGGATTTAATGACAAATTTTTATTTTTGTGTGAAATAAAAGAAAAAGAAATGGAACATAACATACTTTAAGTTTAAAGCTACAGGGGAGGAGCTGTGGTGTTTAAAAGAAATTGAAGTCAAATGTAAAACTGGGTACTGTTTCAGTGTTTGTGGTCATGGGAAGTTATGACTTATTTCTACCACTAGAGGGGAGTGTACACTAGCAAGCAAGCCAGAATGTATAGAGAGCTGCTCCGGAGTGGATGTGTTACTTGCTGCTGCTAATAAAGTAGCTATGACCGCCTGCAACCGCACTTGTCGGTTTTCACTTTAAGACAATTCCCCACAGTCTGCCGACACAACAACCACCACATCGCCTCCCTGTTGTTTCTTATCAGTCCAGCAGCTCCGAGAGAGGCTCAAACTGAGGCTATAGTGCGGTAATATGGCTAATATTTAACCTACGTAACATTAGCGGCGTTTCCTTTCAAGGAAACGTATCTACTGCCAATAAACATTCTACATCATCTAGGTTATGAAATATTACCAGCGGAGTAAAAAAAATATACATTACACTCTTACCTGTCCAGCAGAAAACAGTAAACTTCAGCATCAGTCTGCAAACATTTCTCTCAGGGATTTCCATCCGGGTTTATCCTCTCTATGCCGTTGCTTGTCCCAATTTCGTTTAGCTTCTTTGTGTTTTCATTTCTATGACAACGACAATTTACACTCCTGTGATTTTCTAAATAAGTATGATTAGCCATTTTTGGTGCCCTAGGCAAGATTGGGATTTCCTCTTTGCAAAGGACATTTTCACACCACTAGTTATGTCCAACCAGAAGGGCTTGTAATCCCACTGAGTTTCATGTGACAGGAGGCTATTTTTTCCATGAAAAGGTTATATTCCAAAAACAACAACAACAACAATAATAATGATGATGATTATAACAACAACAATAATAATAATAATAATAATAATAATAATAATAATGACACAGCAGTGCTATCAATTAACTTACACAGAGACCACAAGTGAACTTCTGTGAATTGGCCTGGTTGGTGTAGATGGGAGGTCACTTAAAACTTCTCCAGCAGCTGGAGGCTTCTTCAAATATTTCCTGAGTGCATCTGGACAGTTATAGAGTAGATATTAGCCTGTTACAAGCAAAAACATGTAGCTGCAGAGTAGAACTACTACAGCCTGATGCACCAGCTATGTGGAAGTTCAAACTTATAACTAAGTTCAAAATGAATTATAACCAAGTTGTGATTTCTGAAATAAAAGCTTGCACCACCTAGATAAGTTACAACATAACTCTGAGTAACAACTAAATAGTGACACACATGCTGCTGGGCTTAGTGTAAATCATAAAATGTCACAGAACTCATTGACAGTAAAACAGTGTTTTTCTGCCACACAGCCTCATTTTTTCTTCAGCCTAATTGCTACCAATTTGCAACCCAGTAATCCAGTGTTTACGTAATTTATTGATTATTTCAATATCATTCTAGCTTACAACAATGTGCTACGATGTTAAGTGGTGCTCACATCGCTGGTGCAAGCCAGTGAGTGCAGAAATCTGTTTTTGTAAATAAGTTACTGATATTTGTCAGGGAAATTGCAGCACAAGAAGCAGCAGTTATTCCGATAGCTAGCTATTGGCTGCCATTCAGTCTCATATCCTTCAAATTGTAACTTTATCTGAGTCCAACAACTATCGTAGCATTATTATGTAGCATTAGCTTTATTGCTTCTTAGCTATCTAGCTGCTACAAATGAAATGTCTAACGATGTTACACACAAAACGGCATTTTAAAGATAACATACCTCGACTTTTTCCTCCTCTTTTCTTCGTTTCCTCTCTTGCGCACCTGAAGGCTTGGACCTTTCCATTATTATGAAATACAGGTAAAATGTAAATATCTGCCTGTCTTGACCAGAACTTGACACGGACTTGGGCTGTCAGGATACGCCCCACTCTCAGTGCGCACAGTACCTAGGCAGTGGCAGTGTGCAAAGTGGCTTTCTTCCTTGCTTTCTCTCTTTTCTTCTGTATTTGTTAATTTGTTATTCCCGGGGGGGGGGGGAGAAAGACAGCTGATGAGAACAGAGGACTCGAGGAAGAAAGAACTGAATCATTTGCTTTCATTGCCAATGTGGATGGATAGCCTGCATGATGGTTTTGTAATGAGAAGTTGTCAAATAACAAAAAGAGTAATTTGGAAAGACGTTTCCAAGGAAGGCATGCTAAATTTGCAGCCGACTAATCAGTTGGGAGTGAATTTTCGAATCCTCAAAATAAAAATGACACCAAATATATTATTGTATTTACTATTGTATTTCTACAATTTCATCAATGCAGCAAAACATAATACATTAATATTGTAATGGAAGTTAGACTATATATATATATATATACTATAATATAATATAATATAATATAATATAATATAATATAATATAATATAATATAATATAATAACTTATTAATGCAGCGCATTCTCTCCAGGATGCGCTGCAGAGAAAATAAACTTTTAATCATGAATGCTCATTATGTATTTGTAGTCATTTTGATAGTATCACTACTACTTAGTCATTTCAATTAGTTTTTTGCGGCTCCAGACAGATTTGTTTTTTGTATTTTTTGGTCCAATATGGCTCTTTGAACATTTTGGATTGACGACACCTGGCCTATGCCTTAAGCGGGCCCTGAGTATGACCCTCCATTTATCAGATTTTGGTTCCAAATCTTCTCACTATATAAAATGTTTGGTCCGTTCTTCTTTTTTCATTTCGTTGAATCTAAAACGCATTTATGTTAGATTTGTATGGAGACCCTCTGGTGACATGTTGGGGAAAAAAATGCGTTGACACAAGATATTAACTGACTTAACATATCACTAATTCTTGAAATCTCAAAATGCCCCCCAGTAGTGGCCCTAACATGAACATTTTTTGTGATTTGGGTGAACACCATTGTGCATTCCACACATATATTCTGCTCTGTCTTATTAAGCTGTCTTTTACCGTATACAGAGTATGCCCTGTAGATTTCCCAGACATAAATCAAGACATTTCTATATATGTTTATCACTATCTTTCACATGAAGGATTCACACAAAATAATAAAATAATATAATGAAGGAAAAACACAAAATACTCAAAAAATAATTTGTGAGAGGCCTTTATTAATTGTAACAATGTATACCAGAAATAATAGGAGAGGAACAAACACTGTCATTTCCTCTTTTTCACTGTAATTAATAACCATAAATTGCCTCCAGTCACCTGACCCTTCATAGACCAGATTGGAGGTCCCAGAGATCAGGCTGGCTGTTGTACTGAGGGAATGGACTGCTTGCAGGGAGTCATAAAACCTGGTGAGGCAATGTGAGTCAGACAGCTCTGGGAGAATACAGCCTTTCACCAAACATCTCAATACCAAGGGGATTCCCTACTTGTGAGGGGTCTACTGATCAGCTCAGTTAGTTGATTTAGGAAACAATGCAACTTTTAATGAGACATTTAGATATCAGAGTTAATCAAAACAACTCTATGTGTATATCAAACTACCCTAACAAATGCCCTCAAAGTACCTTGACGAATGTGTTCACACAAAAGTCATTAGTCACAGAGCAAATCTCTCAATAATGTCAGCTGGAAAAAGTTGGCCTGGATTGACCCTTCCATCTTGATCTAAATTTGTGAGATGAGACAGGAGAAGGAATGTGAAAAAAAAAAAAAAAAAAAAGAATCCAGCAAATGCAACATCTTCATTTCAACAAATCGTATTTAATGTACTGCAGGACTAATAATAATTGTGAAAATGTAATAACTGTTTGTCACTTGGGATGGGAAATGATAAAATTTTATTGATGCCAATGACATAATTTATTTGCTTATCAGTCTGCCTACACAGGGTTCAGTGTCAACGCAACAGTTTTATTATCTCCACTGTTTATCATGCTGTTATCATGACTGACAGATAAAATAAATGGTCCGCAACCAGAAGTTAACTGAATTAACTTAATTTAGTTAATTAATTTTAAAGCATCATACAGTCTCCTGTCTGCATGAGAATAACAAAATTGAAGAAGAGTGCTCCACTGAGTTGTGTCATGTCTAGACCATGTCTTGCACCATTAGCTCAGAGGAAAGGCATTGTTGTCCAAGACACTGAACACAGACTGAGCACTGAGTTATTTTCTATTCTTTTCTTTTTCTCACCTCAGAGTTGGTTTAAGTTGTTTAATGCTGCAGTGTGTGTTGTAGCTGATCTCATTTGTTACTGTTGATTACCGCTTTGCTCTGCTAATGTTAGTATCTGAGTGACAGGGTATAAAGTTCACAGTATACTTAATGTTCATCTCACAAAAGGTAATTATTTCCTCATTAAATCAAGCAATGGTTGCAACCACTGCTTTTTTTTGAATTACAAGATAGCCAAATATCTTTGTCAATCTTGTAATGTGCATGTGCACTGTAGACAGTACACAGGCTGCACTGCCCTCACAGTTGAGTTCTGCCTTTTTTATTAGCGATAAGAGGAACTGATAAACTCAGAGGTGTACAATTCTGATGGATTGGGCAATTTGGAACTGGTTCTTGATTCCCATCCCTCTTATCACCATGGTGGATGAGAGATAACCCATTTCCTAAATATTAACGCATAAAAATCAATGTATTTAAATGCAAAACCAGATGACATGATGTGTATCTTTGTTGTATTGAAGCTGCAGTACATTACAGACATACAGTTTGATTTGCACATTCACCAAGTTGCTTTGTGTATATCAGTATACATTCAGTAAATGGCATTGGCAGTCAATAATACCACAACCAGAAATCAATCAAGTACTCTTAATCAAATTAGATTCTGAAAACACATTTTTTATGACATACTCTGTTTGTAGCTGTATTTCTGCATCACATTAATAATAATAATATTAAGTTGAATGAATTTTGGTTTCAGTTGACAAGAACAACATCAAAAGCAGTTGCTGGCATAACGCTAGCAGAGCTTCACTCTGGTGTTTCACCATAAAGGATATACACAAGTATAGAATTAAATATAAAAGACATGAGACCTCCTTCACATATTTAAACACACATTTATGTGCAATGAAATTGGCTTTATTAGCCAGACAGGGCTTAGTAGCATAAACATGACAAAGGCATAACAGAGAACAATTGTACCATACCAGTTAACAGCACATTTTATTTACCCAATAGGAAAATACCAACTAAGATCTCTGATAGTTTGGGGAATGTAATCATTTACTCTTATTGACCAATGAGATTTGAAAGGGTGCAATAAGGAGGAATACGAAATTGGAATTTTAGGGCAAAAAGGCAATGAATGCAGTGTTCAAAGACTTAATGTATGATTTTCATTCAGAACTAATTGAGGAAAAGACCTATTTTGGGAATGTAAAATTGAATGTCTAGCCTTCCCTTGTGGTGACCTTTGGCTCAGCCAGTGAGCTGTGGATGATGCTGTGGATGATGCTGTGGATGATGCTGTGGATGATGCTGTGGATGATGCCCCCCCCTCCCTTCCAAGAAGGTGTGGTGGTCGCCTTCAATGATGTGGACTGACACTTTGCCATCACATACCTGAAGAAAGACACATCAGTCAGACCAAACTTTATCATTTAAATATGTACTGTATGTGTATTTGTGTTGGTTGGTTTTCAACCAAGTTTTCAGTTAAAGAAAAGTGAAGATGAACACAGATGCAGTAATGATGAGAAAACAAACCTAGGACTAAGATGATTTGGATAAAAGCAGGAAACCTTGACAGTCAAATGACCTCAAAAACTCTGTAGGTAAAAACTGAAACTCTGTCGAGCTCAGGAGGTGTCATACATGTGATACATTGATACAAATAATATTTGTTTATTACTTATTATATTGCGTCTCTGCGTATTATTGTACTGAAAATATTGTGATGTACTGCATTTGAACAGCAAAACTGAAAACTCCCTGTATTAATAAATTTGATAGGAGAGAGAAAAAAAGCATTTTGTCACTTCAGTTAATCAGGGCTCATCCTACAGAAAAGCGCTTGACTCCAAACAATTTGACTGAATAAACATAGAATTTCTGTGTTACAGTTTATCTGTAAAAGTCTATGGGCCCTATTTTCGTGGAGGTGTAAAGACAACTGCAAGCGCTCCAACACTTTCCTGACCTTGAAACTTGCTTTGCCCATCTGTGTGGTGTAGTGGTGACCCACACAGATGCAGTGTTCAAGTAGCAAGCAGAGCACATGGTGCACAGGTGGGAGGTTGATTCAAATGAAGCAGCGCAAAGCTATATTTTGGTTGAAATTTGGTCCTAGATGTGCTAAAAAAAAAAAAAAAAAAAAAAAAAAAAAAAAGATATCAGCACTACATTGTTTCTAGTGAAACATCTGCTGCTGCTTTGATTTTATCAATAAGAACAAACTAAATGCATTCTACAAATGTGCTGCAATTACAGATTAATGCTTGAAATATAAATAAGTAATTTCGATTAAACAGCAACAAAACCTTTCATGCAGTTAAAGAAGGAACATCAGTACATCAGTCTGCAACCATTAATGTGGCTGATTCTTGCGTTGTGTTTTCCACAGACATTTTATACTGTATAAAAAGCTGCTTTTTTGGTTCATTAAATCCCTACAGCATCTGAAGGCAGCAGGACAGATATGATAAATCTGCAGCCTCTAGTTAGAGGGGTGTACAAAATATAATTCATTTTTAGATTCTGATAGATCCCGTCAACATGACGGGGTTATTCATGATTATAAATAATAATGTTCTTAAGGCTGCCATATGCTTTAAAATGTGCACAGCCCCATTCTTAATTTGGAGACACTCATATTGTTACTGAGAAGAAATTGCTACAGGTTTTTTTCCCCCAAACTTTATTTTTGTGTATGTATAGAAACTGCCAAATAAACCAAGCACTTTTATAGCAGTTGCATACCCCTGCATGATGTGATACATTTCTAATGCCTTTATTGTAGTCCATGATTGTGGATAGCAGAAAGTAGTCAAGCATGGATTCTATACTAACAATCCCACATTTCAATGCACATTTTTCAGATGCAACATTACCATTGTGCCAATCGACATCTGTCATTGATGATGCAAAATGATAAAGATGAGTGAGTATCCAAAATCTCAATTCACTATTTACTATTGAGTGTTCCTTTATATAGGAAGTATGAGGGAGGGATTTCTAACACAGCATTAATTGATTAATCAATTGTGTGGTCTGTGTCTCTGTCTGACACAGGTCAATTTGCCATGCAGATTGTCTGCCCTGTGTATGTAGGCAGCCTCGTAATATACCCATACAGCTACTTTATATTTTTCATTAAGGAGTGGCTTTGTGGCTTTCTCTGACTTGGTGTGACATTGTGTGGGCCACATGAGAGCAAGAGAGAGCCTGAATGTGAGTGTCTTATGATAAAAACTATATTAAACTTACAGCATGGATAAATAATTCATGCACACAAATGATAACATCAAGAGCACAAAATTAATAAATTTTGTGCATGACTTATTCATTTATTATTTTCCCTTAAGGACTATAATTAAAATGCTTTTTTAAATGATCTTAACTCAAAGAGTTCCTCTGCTGACGTGCTACGGTAAGCATATTCTGTCATTTCCGGTTGTCGACAGTGTCTACTGATAGCGCCGTTGCTGCTCTCAATTCGCTTGTTCTACTTTATTATTGTGAATTACCACTTACTAAATTTGTGAATTGTGATTTTTCGCTAGTCCTGCATAAGCACTCTCACTGTGTTTTTTTTTCTTCTCTTAGCGACTTTTTCCTGCTAAGTGCACAGCGGTTAGTTATTTGAGCTCAGCAGCTAGCACTAACAGCTAATTCTAAGCTAAGCTAGTCGGTGCGGACCAACTTAGCATAACCCCTACTCCCCCGATAGTTCCCAAGCAGCCGGGAAGACAGGGTTCTGGCTGGGTGACTGTCCGAAGGTAGCATAGCCCTAAACAGAAGCCCACAGTTCACCACCAACCCGTTTGAGTTTCTAACAGATTTTCCCCGCTCAGCGACACACCCGCTGAGGAACAGACTCTGGTTATTGGCAGCTCCATAGTCAGAAAAGTGAAGTTAGCAACATCGGCAACCACAGTAGAGTGTATTCCTGGGGCCAGAGCGGGCGACAGAGTCAAATTTAAAACTGCTGGCTAAGAGTAAACATAGATATGGTACTATTGTTATCCATGTCAGCGGTAATGACTCCCGGTTACACCAATTGGAGGTCACTAAAATTAATGTGGAGTCGGTGTGTACTTTTGCCAAAACAATGTCGGACTCCATAGTTTTCTGTAGACCCCTGCCTAATCTGACCAGTGATGACATGTATAGCCGCATGTCACAAGGTACATCTCAAGTCTCTTATTTCATGTCTCCTCGCTCCTCGATCCTCGTCTGAACCGGAAGATGTTCCTGATACGCCATTTTGACAGGCGTCCCAAGTCTCTTATTCTGCTCCGAGGAGTGAGGATTGAGGAGCGAGGAGGGATCTCTGAGGAGCGATGAGCGAGGAAACATGAGAGCAGACTTCACGGGAGTCTTTTACTGGCCGACACGCCCCATTATTGGATATCAGTTATTGATTGGACGCTCCAGTTGATCGAACTGATCTGATACATCACTGCAGTTTCATACCGAAGTGGAGACAGATAACAGATTAAATTTAAGTGTTTTACTCCCAAGTTTCATGTATTATTTGTTTTATGATTCACCACATAGTTGAAAAAATCTGTTAATTGTCGGTCTGATCAACAAAAGAACCATAATCATCATTTATTAGAGATATTTTTTTTTCATGATGTTATTTCCTCCATTAAACTGTTTCTGGCTGACAGACTCTTCCTGACTTTAATTTGATCCATAATAACAGTTAAACATCTATATTTCACATAATTTATCGTCATTTCCATTAGGTCACATATGAGGCTAAAAATTCCTAAGCGTCGGGTTTGATGATGAATGATGAATTTGATAATTTCCAGTTTCCCTGAATCATTTAGCCAAATACATATTTTCTAGTGTTCAAATGACACCCTGATTATATTCAGGATTATCAAAAGATACAGGTGCAGATAATCAATAAATAGTATAAACGCATTCTGCCAGTAGAAATGGTTCCCGAGCCTCTGAGTAGGACTCAGTATAAATGCAGAATGCAGGTTGTTATTCAGGTGTTTGTTAAACAGAAAACAGGCTGCAGAGAGGGAACATCTGTTCTAGTGATGATAACTGTGCACCTTTATTAGTATTAACACAGTCCGCATGTGTGCAGACACAAACTCCTTCAAAAGTCTCTACAGCTGTTAAAGCCGACTGACAGCTGATCCAGCTGTGATCAGCTGTCGCCGTCATCTGAAACGGACGTCGCTTCACATGACGCTTCAGAGGAAAGCACGTCTCATGTCTCTTAAAACAAATTTCCTCGTTTCCTCTCTCCTCGCTTGGTTTCCTTGCGTCTCTTCTCGCATCCTCGGTGGGCGGGACTAAGACGCAAAGAAAAGACGCAAGTGAGGGAAACGTGGATGCAATTTAAGAGACTTGGGATGCACCCATGGGATGCACCCATGCTTTCCTCTGAAGCGTCACGTGAAGCGACGTCCATTTCAGATGACAGCTGATCACAGCTGGATCAGCTGTCAGTCGGCTTTAACAGCTGTAGAGACTTTTGATGGAGTTTGTGTCTGCACACATGCGGTCTGTGTTAATACTAATAAAGGTGCACAGCGATCACCGCTAGACAGATGTTTCCTCTCTGCAGCCTGTTTTCTGTTTAACAAACACCTGAATAACAACCTGCATTCTGCATTTAGTATTCTGCATTTACTATCCTGAGCAGAAAGAAAGAAAAACAATCATAATAACCCCGACAAATTATGGGATCACTCCACGGCTTCCTCCGCACGGGGCCACTAAATTGTAAAGATTTTGTCATTTTAAAATATTCAATCATATACTACACAAGGTGGGACAAATTATTAAACACATACCTCCACAGATAAAAATCTTAGGGCCAACCTCCCCGTCTGCCAGCCGATCGCGCTTATGGGATCAAAACTCTGCCACAGCTACCAGAAAACACCTGTATATCTGGATCCCCAAGGACTATTCATAATGCAACCGGAAGTGATTGCCCTGCCAGCGTTTCCCTAATATGGAAAAGGGCATAGCACCAGAGGAAGTGACATAAATGGCGTAACCAGCCAGGTACGGTGACGAGGTGGGCAAGACAGGTGACACTGTGGAGGGGGGAGGGACAAAAGGTGGAAATGAAACTAACCCTGCTACACAAGCATAGATTGTACTAAGTATGATCAAGAAAGACAATATATGAAGGAAGACTGGAGTTCAGGAACTCAGCATTGAAACTTTAATGAACCTGCCAAGTGGGTGGGGCAGTGGAGTTTTCATTGAGTTTATTAGACAGACAGTATTAATGTGTAGGATTTAATCTCTGGTCCTCAATGTGGAGCAGAAGGTTGCGGTAATGTACCTAATACACTGGTTGCCAACCGCCATTATCAACCAAACAGAGTGGTACATCTTGTCAGCCGAGGTGTTTCCTATCTGTGCAGCCGAACTGAGCAGCTCCTCCCCGGACTGTTTCACTCTGACGGTCCTGGTGCTTCCTGTACGGGCTCCACTTCACTCAGCCACCCGTCAGACCCGCTGCTTCTTCCCACTTTAACCTGAATAACAAACCGGGGCTCGGCGCTCCAGTTGGATCCACACAGAGAGCCGGGGCTCACATTAGCTGAGAGGCTAGCAGAGCATTACCTGCAGCATGACTAGAAGGAAGTACAGCCAACTCGCCTCTGCTAGCCTCTCAGCTAACATTAGTCCTAGCTCTCCATGCAGAGCATTGAGCCTCGGTTTTGTTATTCGGGTTAAAGTGGGAAGAATCAGCAGGTCTGACAGGCAGATGAATGAAATGGAGCCTGTGGAGACTGTCAGGGCGAAACAGTCTGTCAAGAGAAGCACAGTCAAGCGGAGGAGGAGATGGACATATCAGCTGCTCATAATTGTAGTAAAATGTTCATTTCGGCCGATACCGATATTTCATTTTAGAGCTTATATCGGCAGATACTGATAACATGCCGATAATATTGTACATCCCTACATTAGATAGATAGTTTGAATATGAAGTTCTCTAAAACAACTGAGCCAACTCTATCCACTGATAAAGCCCACAAGAATTGGCTAAAAGCTCTCAAAGAAATCTACTTAGTGGATCTAACGTTCAGACAGAGAGGGACAGAGTTGCACAGCCAATTACAGAATGAAGAAAAGCTGAGTGACAGCAAATGAAGATTATTTAATATAAATCTATGGATCTCATAATAATGGCTCAGACAATTATATAAGTTAATAGTAACATGGTGCAACAGTGGCACAGCTAAATGATGAAAGACACAGCTGAAATTTCACATTATACATAATGAAAGGTTTGCACCGCTATCCTTGTTTGGACATTGCATTGACTTCTATTCATTGTGGACAACCTAACCTAAATCTAAACCTTAACCATAATCAATTCATGCCTAACCCCAAACTTGCATCAAGTCACATATTACGACCAATTTTAACCAGGACCTCTAAAAGGACATTTTACCTCATTAGGACTGGGCTTTGGTCCCTATGAAGACTATTGATGGCCGATTTGTTGCTTCCTCCTCTGCCGCTTGACTGTGCCTCCACGGACTGTTTCACCTTGATGGTCCTGGTGTTTCCTCCGCAGGCTCTTCTTCACTCAGCTGCCCATCACACCCACTGCTTCTTCCCACTTTAAACTAAATAACAAACCAGGAGAGCTGGGGCTAATGTTAGCTGGGAGGATAGTGAAGGCTAGCTGACTGTGGGTACATCCCAAGTCTCTTAAATCATGTCTCCTCGCTCCTCGCTCCTCGCCCGAACCGGAAGTTGTTCCTGACACGCCATTTTGACAGGCGTCCTAAGTCTCTTCTTCTGCCCCGAGGAGCGAAGATCGAGGAGGGATCTCTGAGGAGCGATGAGCGAGGAGACATGAGAGCGGACTTTCCGGAAGTCTTTTACCGGCTGACACGCCCCCTTATTGGATATCAGTTATTGTGATTGGACGCTCCAGTTGATCAAACTGATCTGATACATCACTGCAGTTTCATACCGAAGTGGAGACAGATAACAGATTGAATTTAAGTGTTTCACTCCCAAGTTTCATGTATTACTTGTTTCATGTATTCTTATTCATCACATAGTTGAAAATCTGTTAATTGTTGGTCTGATCAACAAAAGAACCAAAAACAACTTCATTTATTAGAGATATTTTTCCCTCTGGCTGACAGACAGACTCTTCCTGACTTTAATTTGATCCATAATAACAGTTAAACACATCTATATTTTACATCATTTATTGTTATTTCCATTAGGTCACGTGTGAGGCTAAAATTCCTGAGTGTTGGGTTTGATATGAGTCACATCATTTCAACTTTCCCTGAAACATTTTGCCAAAAACATATTTGGCAGATCACACCCTTATTATATTCTGGGTTATTGAATTATTAATTCACTATCAGGATTATCAAAAGATACAGATGCAGATAATCAATAAATAGTATAAACGCATTCTGTGAGTAGAAATGTTTCCTGATCCTCTGAACAGGACTCAGTTTAAATGCAGAATGCAGGTTGTTATTCAGGTGTTTGTTAAACAGGTAACAGGCTGCAGAGAGGAAACAGCTGCTCTAGCGGTGATAACTGTGAACCTTTATTAGTATTAACACAGTCCACATGTGTGCAGACACAAATCCATCAAAAGTCTCTACAGCTGTTAAAGCCGACTGACAGCTGATCCAGCTGTGATCAGCTGTCGCCGTCATCTGAAACGGACGTCGCTTCACATGACGCTTCAGAGGAAAGCACGTCTCATGTCTCTTAAAACAAATCTCCTCGTTTCCTCTCTCCTCGCTTGGTTTCCTTGCGTCTCTTCTCGCATCCTTGGTGGGCGGGACTAAGACGCAAGGAAAAGACGCAAGTGAGGGAAACGTGGATGCAATTTAAGAGACTTGGGATGCACCCTGTGTCTCCCTCCAGCCATGTTGCAGCTAACACTCGGCTAGCCTTTGTATAAGGCCATCTGTATATAATTTGTCTTAAACACAGTGTAAATAGACATACCACCAGATGACAGCATGTGTCCATGGAATTCCTCCAAAACACAAGAAGTGTTTGTCTTCCCTCATATTGCAAAGTAAATTCAAAATAGCTGACTTCCTGTTGGAAAATTTGTGATGACCGGTCACATTGCTATGCTACTTAGCCTCTTGGCCTTACATGCCTTAATGTTTGACCCCTATAGTACACCATGCCCAACCTGGGATTTGAACCCACATTTTCCTATTGGGAGGCAGATTCATTAACTATTGGACTTCAGCACTGAAACACTTCTTCCAATTAACCTAAAAAGGAGAAAAAGGGCAGCCATAGATACAGACACTATGTGAGCATTGCTGACAGCCTTTGAGGAAAAATAAACATAATCTTGAAACATAGCATTAATCTTTGGGATTAAATGTCATGTTATTATTACTGCTTGGTTTACATGAATCATCTGATACCAAAACTTTACTTTGAAAAGAGCAAGTTTGCTCTTGCTTTCATACTCTGATTTGTGTTTAGAATATTAAAAAAATATAACCATAGAAGCAACAAATTAGTCCTACTTTGTACTTGTACTTTAATGAATTGAATCCATGTTCTTCTGACTGCCATCCGTTTCCTAATCCACTTAACTGTGACTATAGAGTCATTTCCATTCAGACAGAAAAAAAAGGTCCTTGTGAGGAGTAGGGATAAACAGAAAAAAAGAGGAAAAAAGAAAAGAGAGGTGTTGACAGCCACTGAGGGAGACAAACACTTCTTGTGTTTTGGGAGAATTCCATGGACACATGCTGCCCTCTGGTGGTATGTCTGTTTACACTGTGTTTATAACAAATTATATACAGATGGCCTTTATACAGAGTCCAGCCGTGGAGTGGTTCAGATTGTGTCATTTTACCAAGAAAGTGAAATTCAAATTTATAGTACTGTTGTATTGTGACAACAAATTTATTTTCTCTTCAAAAACAGACAACATATCACATGATTTACACGTTTCCTGTGTATTTTCTCAGTGTACAGAAATACCACAAAACTTATAATGTGATACAGGAACAGATCAGTGATGAACACGAGAAAGACTGAACACTTCAAACATTAACAGATCTAAAAGTGAAGGTTCACATCAGAAAGTATTCATGCATGTATCACATACATGAGTTACACACTCTGATCTATGTGCATCATATACAAAATATAGTCTACAGAGCTGACATGTTAACACTAGGGGTGTTAACATGAACACAAAACTCACGGTTCAGATCATATCATGGATTTGAGTCATGGATCGGATCATTTTTTGGATCAGTGCAGAAAAGGAGGAGACGAACAAAACTTTGTTTTGCATTTATTCTGTAACACACTTACAGCCAGAAACAGCAAGGAACTTTTGTCCATGGCCTTAATATTTTCTATATTTAATTTATTTTATTTAAACATCGGATATCTTAAATGTTAAGTGCTCAGTTATTGGAATATGAGGCATGATACCTTCCTCTTTTAAACACAATAGAGAATGAAACAGTAGAGAATAACTCACAGTACTTACAGCAGTTTGTTTACTTTGTCTTAAATGAGACATTAAATTTTGCAGTTTCCAAAAATTTTATGCAATTAATTAATTTAATTATTAAAATTAAATGAATGCGTGAGTCCAGACAACTCACTGTAACTTCAACAAGCAAACTAACATTACCCACAACATATTATATGATCTCTGTTGCATTCTTGTTAAGGAGATGAATTCACAAAAAAGCCATATAGAGACATTTAACCATCAGAGATGAAATTAGCGACAAAAGGGACACAGAGAGAGAAGCTGGACCTGACTCACATTTTCTGACGTCTTCTTCTTACTTTCATGGAGATGAAGTATTCACATCATAACGTCCATTTGTAGCTATTGGTCATTTTGTTTGTTAGTTGACAGAACTTTATGGCTGCTGCTTAATCAGTCTGATATCATTAGCAACAATGACAAACAAGATAACTTTCCTAGTTGTTTCACCGGTTGCTTGTCGCTGCAGCCTCCCCGCAGTGTTCCGCTGCTGATGCGCTGCACAGTCCAGACCTGTCAGCTTAACAACAGTCCTTAACAGTCCTTCCATGGATGTATAAAGAGTCCGTCATGCTGCTACAACAAGCCAGCTGTTGCATTGGCTAACAAGGAGCTATCTACTGCTGCTACTCTGCCTTACAGTGGAGAGAAGAAGATGAAATCTGGAAACTGTGACTGGACCAACTAGATGTCAATATTGTAGTCTGGCTGTTGATTGGTAAGGGAGGATATATATATGTATAAGGACGTCTTCCCTTGGAGAGTCATTTTATGTGTGTATATATATATACACACACACACACACACACTGTAAAGAATTGCTGTGAAATCCACAGTAATTTACTGTATTTCTGCACAGTTAATTACTGTGCATATTTTTACAGTACAATACTGTGTATAAGCCCAAAAACACAGTAATAATAATAATACTGTAGAATATCACAGTAACCATGTTACTGTAGAAAATCACAGTAAACATGTTACTGTAAAATAAATCACAGTAACTATTTTAGTACTGTAGAAAATCCCAGTAATCATTATGTTACTGTAAAATAATAACTAATTATTTTAGTACTGTAGAATATCACAGCCTCAACCTCAGCCACAACCTTCAAATTCATGGTGCAGATTAAATCATTTAAGGTCATCTTGAAATATTTGAATTAATATGAAAAGAATAGTTATTTCAAACTAAAGTTTGTTTACTCATGCTTCTGCAGGCTGTTACTTTCAGGTTTTAAATTCCTCTCAAAATTTATCGGGTCATAACCTTTTACACATGACAGCGGTCAGTGAAGTCCTGAGCTGATTGGTTGAGCCAAAGAAAAACATCACATGATCTCAAATTTGAACAGAGCCACTGAGTCAGTCTGGGCACCAAAGTAATTTGCTTCACTGTATCCGGTTTGGGGTGTAACAACTCTTTAGATTACTTCATTATCTTTTATTTACTTTAAAGAAATGAAAAAATGAGCACAGAAATGA
Organism: Euthynnus affinis; assembly: GCA_029490765.1. Lineage (NCBI taxonomy): Eukaryota > Metazoa > Chordata > Actinopteri > Scombriformes > Scombridae > Euthynnus > Euthynnus affinis. The sequence goes on along the minus strand of CM055861.1, from coordinate 14,441 downwards.
GCACTGGAAGATACAGGAGACCACAAAAACGTCTGTTCAACAGATATTTTTGCAGTGTGGACAGTGATTTTCTTGCAGTGTGGTGAGGAGTAAAATTAACATTAGCATCACTCCAGAGCAGCAGCAGGAGTGACCATGAGCAGCTGACCAATAAATAAGTGTTTTCAACATTAAAACATTCGGTCCTGACTAACAGCAGACATTACACCAAGCTAATTTTTGTAGTTAAATTATTCACGTTGATGGCTGGCTGCTCAGAAGTGTGCTGTGTTTTATTATGTTAACTAGTCAAGTTGACTGCGTTGTGTTAAACTGAAACAGTTTCATGTTACAAATCTACCTTGTCAACACGCCTTAACATTACAGATGTTAGCTTTATAAATTCTGCCTTCATAGGACATGTGCGGGCACTGTGAAGTCTCTTTAGCCTGTGTCTCCCCCTGATTAACTCAATACTGTTATACTAGTTCACTGTGAAAACATAATATTTTCATTGCTGTAACTTAATAGTTAATTATTTTAATGTTAGGTCTGATAGAGAAGGCAAACCCAGAGGAAAATTTTACTGCTCAAAGCTTGCTCTTCTATAGCTTGAGAGACAAATTTGAGATTCTCGTCTGAGCCTCATTTTAGTTTCAATCTTGTCTAAAATGTTTCTCATATGTTTCTCCTAAAATTCACTAGGAGCAATAGGTGAGACAGAATAATTAGAGGAGTCATACTTGAGACTTAAGGGAGATACCTTGCTAATCTCAATTCAGTGTTTTTAATGGCTCCTTTATTTCTCCTGAGCTACTATGGAGCAATATGTGAGCTACTGTGGAGCAATATGTGAGCCGCTATGGAGCAATATGTGAGCTACTATGTAACAATATGTGAGCCACTATGGAGCAATATGTGAGCTACTATGGAACACGCACACGCACACACACACACACACACTAAACAATCTGAGGCACTTAATAATAATATCTAAGGACTTCTATCATGTGACCCTCTCCTCCCACCTGACTGGTTTACCATTCTAAACAACACAGATCATCATCTTAATGGTTCAAAGAAATAACGGCAGTGGACAGCTCCTCTCTCTTGACCGAAGGACGGATGGATATAGAAGATCTTTGTACCAACAGCCATCAGACTTTATAATTCTATAGCAAATGAGCTGGCAGACAAATGAATTTCCCTTTTTGGGATGAATTAAGTAATCTGAATCTTTATTAAAATTCCAAACAGCAGTACTCAATTGTTAAGTACAATGACAATGAGTATTTTTAGTATTTCAAGTAGCTGTAATAACATTAACAGTAACAATAATGTTAACAATTAAGTTAACATTTAAAGACAGCAAAAGCTATTCTTACATTATCATTATAAAATCTGAACAATAAATGTGTCTCTTTGATGTAAAACTATGTTTTTAAAACAGTAACAACATCTCCAACAGTGTTTTGAGCAGTGACAGCACAACTTTACAACAGTGCACAACAAACAACTTAAGAGTCTTTAAGGCCCTCATGCAACATTTGCATACCGGGGCTTTTTTGAACATAGTCATTTCAACAAATGTCTATCAGTATGCCACATCCAATACTTTACAATGTTGTGGCCCTGATGCGGCATTTGTTTATGAAGGCTTTTGGACCTTACTTTTCTCCACCGGTGTCCATCCATCCAGGATACTACAGTGCATGATGTAAGCTGCAAGAAGAAAAGAAAGCATAAATTACAAATTCCATAATGTAACAGCAGTTACTGTGAAAAATTCACATTTAAATATGTCTATGGTTCACACGAGAAAATTCAGTAAAACTGTGAGGTAACTGAAACAATCAAAACATTAAATTAGGGCCCGACAGATTTATTGGTTGGCCGATATGAACCTATCACAGACATATCCGAGCATATCGGTATATATTTTTTCCGATATTAGGACTACTTTTACAGAACATAATGCAGGAAATGATGTTTCAGCTGGTTTAGACATGGTGTTGTCACATAATTTGTCCAGCAGATGGCACTGTGAGTCCATTGTCACACTGTCAGCCCTGTTTGCAACAGGAGACAGTAGCTTTCGCATCACAACCACAGCTGAACAGACTGCTGCGGATTCAGAGAGTGCAGTGTCTTCAAAGGTGAAGCTAAGTTGCTAACTAGTTTGTGAAAGACATACTGGAAAGTTAATAAAAAATGACCCCATCATTTCCCCTGGTCAGTATAACTAATATAACGTTAACGCTGTTCACAAACTAGTTAGCAACTTAGCTTCATCTTTGAAGACACCACTTGCTCTGAGTCCGCAGCAGTCTGTTCAGCTGTAACAGGGCTGACAGTGTGTCAATGGACACATCTGCTGGACAAACTATGTGATGACACCATGTCTAAACCAGCTGAAACACCATTTTCTGCATTATACTGGATGTTCTGTAAAAGTAGTTTTCATATTGGCGAATATTGGAACAAATATACGCCGATACAATATGCTCCGATATGTCTGAGATAGGTCTATAATAATACCGGCTAATAAGGTCGGGCCCTACTAAAAATAAAAAGTAGAATTAGAACAAATTCATTTTTGAAAATAATTTGTTGTTACGTTATGTATTTTTATTAATGGATTTCCACAACCTTTCCATAAATTGTTAACAACCAAATGAGCAATGTACTTACTTAGAATCCCATTGACTTTGAACTTATCCAGGACTGTCTTCCCATCTGGCACCTTTCCAGGTTTCACAAACGCCACAGCATTTCGGCACTCCTATGCAGTAAAGAATTAATCAAAAAGGAGATTGAACAAGCGAAGGCAGTCCTTCTTTGCACCTGCATGGATTGCAGCCAGGTGGGTAGACGACACGAAGAGGCCACTTTCTGGATACAGCTCTTGCTTCCCAGATCTGTTTTTTGGAGCCTCATCACCAGCCTGAGGTTAGATCTGCTCCACTTTGTCCAGAAAGCTTTTTAATGCCTCGAGGTGCTCACCACCTGTGACACAAAAGATGAAACACCTTACAGGGGCACAGCAGCAATAATAAACTCAAGACAAGGAAGAGACAGGTTTGAAAAAAATCAAGAGATTTCATGATAGGCTAAGATTTTTACCAAATTGTTAAAAGCTTTTAAGTTTCAGCTTAAGCACCAAATAACTCCCAGTGTCCAAAGTAACAAAATTTAGTAGAACCTTACAAATCATAATTACAATTTAATGTTGCACAATTTATGACACTTGATTATTGTCCACATTATTTGCATTATAACTCATATTAGAACTCATTTTACAGTGCTTGTTTGTACTGAATAGCAATTGGGTACCTTAGGAAAATTGTGAGAGAAAAAGTAATAAGTGTTAAAGGAACAATTAACTGCAACAGAGACTAAATGTACTTACTTATACCGCACAGCACATCCTGCAGTTTGGCTTTCTCCTCCTCTAATTTTTCCACCTCTGCCTTGCATGCCCTGCATGGCTTCCATGATCTGTCTTCTCCTGATTCAGGTGATCTGAAAATTGGTTCTCCATATACTGGAATTGGATCACGTCGATGATGAAAGTATCGGCAGATGATGAGCTTGAAGAAGTCTCGTGTTCAGATGTACTAGGCTGGCCCCTGTCCCCAAGAACAACAGGTTTTTGGTTTTTATTAGGACTATACAACATTTTGAGAAAGCTTTCTTTGGGTGTTACAGTAGGAGCTGGTGGCTGTCTTTGCTGATCCAAATCCACCAAAACAGGCTGTTGTGACAGGTCTTGGTGATGCTTTGGATACTGCAAAAGGTTGGAACAATGTGTGACTGGAGACAGAGTGGATGTGTACTTGTGGAGCAGCTGGATAGGTGGATGCTGGTAATATGGATGTGTATGTGGTGATGACTGGGAAACTGGAAGCTGGTACTGTGGCCAGGCAGTTACAGGCTGGTGCTGTGGCTGGATAGGTAAAGATGACTCGGTAGGTGAAGGTTGGTACACTGGCCAGGCAGTTGGAAGCTGGATGACATTGTGGTCCACAGTATTTGGATGATCCTGTACAGGGGTGGACTGACCTACTTGAGGTTGTGTGTTGTAGAATTTTTGAGCAGCTGCATCTCTTTTCTTCATGTCTTTTTTTTTGTGGCGTTCTTGTCTTGTCAGCTGTTCCAGTGAAGTCCACTGTGGCATTGTAGAACTTGTTGTCGGATCATCTTGCAAGTACTTCTTCCCCTGGCTTCAGATTTCTAAGGCAAGCGGTGGGTTTATCATCTTTGCTTAGTATATCAGAGACATTAAAAATCTTTGCTGTGTGTCCATCTTCAATGGGTCAGAAATACAAAAAGTCCTGAAAATGAACACAGTAAATAAAGGAGATTTTGAGTAAACCAGTAGAGGCTAAAAATCAATCTTACTTAAACATGCTACTATATATTATTGGTCTCAATTCTAATCCTCTTAGACCATAGCAAAGCTAAAAATGTATCTCTTCACTTCACCCTTCAACTAGCATCAACTTTATTCTTTTTGCATTTGCCTCACACTTCTTCACTCATGCCACACTTTACAATAACAATGTATTTGTTGATGTTGAATCATGCACTCTGTATTCTATCTTCTGAATTGGTTTTTATTCTATTTAATTATTTAATGATTACTGTATGAATTTTATTTTTTACATATTTTATATGAAGCACTTGATGCTAAAATCATTTGTTGTAAAGCACTTTAAGCTGCAATTCTCGTATGAAAGGCGCTGGAAAAACACACACACAAAATGACTTATTTTCAATATATAAAGTGATTGTAGTCTGGATTTTTTTTTTACCCGTTATCACAGTCTTTGATTAGTCATAGATTCGTAACAACTTTGACTTTGATGCATCTTTAATTTTTTTGCAGCATCAGATTTAAGGTTTTTGTTACACATGTGCACTTAGTGGACAGCCACTAAAATGAACAGCTGTAAAAATATATCAGATAAATATATAATATATAACTTTTAATCTGTTAATCAACCTTAGTCCTGATCAAAACTATTAAATGTAAAAAAAAAAAAAATCCACGATTTTAACCCTGTAAATGCCTGTTTCATAAGTGATGAAAAGTCACTGATTCATAAGTGATGAAGAATCACTGATATGGACATGTGCACTTGGAGTGAGTCAAAAAATGTGGTTATAATGGTCGTCTATGGGGCAAAAACATCCACTAAGTGCACATGTGTAACAAGAACTTTAAATCTGATGGTGCAAAAGAACTAAAAAACAGGCTCAATTTGCTTTAGTTGTAATTTAAACTTTTTATTTGCACAATTCACAGCCGCCTTTTGAACATTTTATTCTCCTGGCTGAATTGGTTCTGTAGAAGCGTCAAACAAACTTCTCCAATGTAAAAGTTCCTGGCTGAGGGCCATCAATTGCCACCCAGCAGAAGACATCTAAGTAACAATCTGTCAGCCTGTTTCGCAGAGGTAATAGTAAAATAAAAATACTTAGTGTAGTGTATGAATTCACTGCAAAAACTCAATCTTAAACATTTTTTACTTCAAGTCAGAAATATCTCATTACACCTGAGATAAGTCAATCACCTTATAAGTAGCTTGTTTTTAGACAGTTTCCTCTTGTTTTATTGGCAGATTTATTCTACTTATAACCCACAAACATTTTTTAATAAGTTTAAAAAACTGCCAATGGAACAAGTGAAAACTTTAACTGACATGAGTGAAAATGTTCTTGAACAAGTTACTGTTTAGGTGACTGTCCGTCAGTACAGTAAGTTGGTGCCAGCTGTGGAGATTTTGAGGAGAATTCAAGCAGGATATTTAAAACATGGCCAAGTTGTGTCACTTAAACTATTAACAAAATAAGCCCCATCTACATGTGTGTTGTACATTAGATGGTTTTAACTGTTCACATTTATTTAATGTATTTGATCTGGAGCAGATAGTAGCAGTCTCTTAATGTATTTAAAACATATTGGACTGGTTTGCAACACAATGCTTTTTACCCCGTATAGTTGTGACTCGCACTGGCATGTTACACGACCCCCCGCACGCACACACATGCCAGGTGAACAAAAACTTTTCTGAAAACAGATAGGTGTAAACAGGATAAGGAGAAGGTGAAATGTCCATTTTTGGAAATACCCAGCAACATGTAAAGATCAATGGGAAGCAATGCGGCTCTTGTTTATTTTTGCTCACCTGCTCTATTTTTTCTCTTAGGCGGGAGGCAAAAATGTTTGGGCGTTGCGCCTAAGCCGTATAATGGCAGGGAAAAACCTGCATTTAAAGAATTAAATTATACAATCTGCAATAAAACGGCAACAAAGTTTCTGCAGGTATCAACAATTAGAGACCTATTTGCAATTTCATGCCTATCCTGGAAAAAAGTAGTTACTTTTTCCAATGATGAATTTTAGATTATTGAAATAACATTTTTAAATGAATTTCCCAGCCCTGAATGTAGTGATAATTTGACCAATAGAGTTGTAAAATTCTGTCACTAAAATGTATACAGTTTCAAGAGAGGGTTACTCTCCCCTTTCTTGACATTTCTTTAAAAAAAAATCCTGCACATCAATGTTGTTGCCTGAAGCTGCCAGTATATTGATAATAATAATCCCAGTGATAAGAGGCCAGAGACCAGAGGTGGGAATTGTGGAGTCTTCAAGTCATCTCCACGCCATGTATTTGTTCTGCCCAGTCACTGAACCAGATGCATTCACTAATTTACCATCTCCTGCCTGTGTGTGTTGGTGAATTAGTGAATGCACCTGATTCAGTGACTGGGCAGAAAAAATACATGGCATGGAGATGACTTGATGACTCTACAATTCCCACCTCTGGCAGAGACTGTCAAATATTTTGATTATTATAGTGTCCAAAGTAAGTTAAAAATGACAATCACTTCAAAAATCAACTAAGCTGTATAGTGAAATAATAACAACTCAATTACCATCTGAGTCATCTCTGGGTGGGCCGGGGTCTTGTTCATAAAAACTAATTCTTCGGTGGGTTTAGCGCTCTTTTGGGCATCTCCTTTTTAGTATTTCCTGCTGGGCCATCCATTCTGTTAAATACTTAAAAGTACAACACATTTTAAATATTTAAAAAGGTGGTTCAATGTCTTATTTAGTTTTATCATGTCATTATATCTCATTATTTGGTACGGCAACTTATTGATGCCCTTGGATACATCGATTGTGTTAATTTAACTATATCATTTTAATAGGGTGACTATATTTTGATTCCCAAAACAGAGGACATTCAGCTCCGCCTAAAGATACTTAAATGATACTTTTAAGTTTCTAAGTTTACTCAAAGATGCCTTATAACTTTAATTTATTTTAAGTATGCCTCCTTTGTATGTGTAACCAAAGATACAAATTCAGATCAGCTTCACAGAGGTTATTCAACATGCTTTATAATGCTTAAAATATTCTCTCTTTAACAAGTCTCAGTGATACAAAATTAAAATTTAAAAATAAAATATCTAATATTGTAGAAATAACAGAGATACTATTTTATCAAACAAAAAAATATTACTTCCGTCTTTAGTTTTTTTCACTCCGTATCCATGTGAGTTTTCAGATCCCGGCACCTTTATCTGACATGGAAACATATGTGCCAGCTTTGCATACAGTGCACTTCGTCTCCCATTTGTCCCGGGATGGTAAAATTATGATATCTTTCTAGCAATAGCAGAGCTGCCCACAAGGCAGCTTCTCCACGATCAACGTTACATACAACAAAGTACAGTCTTCTATCAAAGCCTCAATCAATTTAAGTACATGCTTAAGGTTCCCAAACAATGACAACCGGACATTTTTCACGAATTGATTAAAAACAAACAAACAAACAAACCAAAAAAAAAAAAAAAAAACATGCCCAGGACAAGACTTGGCAAGTGGACATGTCCGGACGAAAAAGGACGTTTAGTCACCCTAACAATGTTAGTTAAATTAGTTGCATGAAGTTAGAAAAAGTTTGTCTTAATGGTCTCACTACAATGAGACCACACAGTTTTCCAGTCACACAAGATTTATGTAACTCCAAGACTGTCAAACGTAGGCTAACCATGTTCGGTTGTTATACCCCTACTGGTTTCCAAGCTAAGTGGTTTCCGTACCTAACAGCAGCAGCTGTTTTCTGCCTCTATCAGCAGAGTCGTCACACAAACATTAACATATAACTCGCAATTTTCAAATCGCATCTCAAATGTACTGCGGCGAATATGAGCACATACAAGTGACATTACACCAACGCCACTTACGAAAAATAAATTAAACAATATAATCTTTGCAAGATCGCGTCGAGCTGGATTCGATCTTGCAAGAGTAAAATTACCTGTTCGCACTAATCAGTTATATACCGCTCTGAGCTATTCAAGTTCTCGCAAGCTTCATCTTCCGTCACGTACTTGTCAAACACGTCAGCATCCAGGTAACATTTTGTTTTGAGGTTATCTAAAACAACTGGTTACCTGTAGCCTGCCTGAGAAAATACCCGAACATATTTATCAAGTTTCTCTTCTCCGAGGCTACAAACACATTGACCACTACATCACAGCCCTCTATGACAATAACGTTAAACATTGTGATAAAGAAATACTTTTAAACAATGACGATCTAGCAAGTTAAAAAAAAAATCTGACAATACGCTGCATACTATGTATCAGTTAAAAATAAACACTGAGCCACAGGGTGAGTAATGCAAGAGGTAATAGTCTACAAAACATGAAAACATGAAACTCATTAACAGACAGTTAATGTTCTTAACAAGAACAATGTTCTTTTGTGTATATTGTGTAGGAAAATAAAACAGCCATATCACTAACCAGTTGTTTTAGATAACCTCAAAACAAATTGTTACCTGGATGCTGACGTACTTGACGAATACGTGACGGAAGTAGATTCTTATGAGAGTTTGAATAGCTCGGGGTGGTAGATATCTGATTAGTATAAACAGCGAAGTTTACTCTTGCAAGATCGAATCCGGCTCGACGCGATCTTGCAAAGATTGTTTTGTTTAATTTACTTTTCGTAAGTGGCGTTGATGTAATGCCAATTGTATATGTTCATATTCGCCGCAGTACATTTGAAAATTGCGAGTTATATGTTTAAGGATGTGTGACGACTCTGCTGATAGAGGCAGAAAACAGCTGCTGCTGTTAGGTACGGGAACCAGTTAGCTTGGAAACCAGTAGGGACATAACACCGTACACTAACGATGTTCCGTACAGATGACCTTTTACCGCCGATCGCTGAATAAATGCTTCCAGGTCATGAATGTGTGATTTCTGTAAGTTTGCTAGGTGCGCTCACTGCGTTTGAAAAGTTTGAAAAGCCCACCTAAGCTACAGTCCAGACTGCAGCTTGGGTGGGCAGCTAGAGCAGCGAAAATGTATATTTAGATTTAATTTATGTTTCTCTCAGTACAACAGTCTATATGAAATTACTATAATGTTATCACAAATTGTTAAATATATTACCTCTTGTTGAATAAATGCTTCGAAATGGGCATTTTTTAACGTCAGTTCCGAGCGATGACCGCTTGGCGCCACTGTCCACCTGAGAATGAGTGAGGCGGCAATTCTGTCAACACAGACGCCGCTCTTACGTCACCCTGCGCACAGTGATGATGATCATATTTATTAATTAACGTTAACATTAACTTTTAATTTAACAGTTTTAATTTAATTTTAAAAGTTAATTAACGTTAATTCATTCATTAATTAGGTTAACATAACAATGTAAAAAAAAACTATAAAAAGAACACATTTGTGTATTTTTCCCCACACATCATCACAGCCATTTTCACAGACTGTAAAATTTAACGTTAAATAACTTAATGTTACGTTAATTTTTAATTAACGTTAAGTTAATTGTGATGTTATTTCATAGCCAACTTTTCATAAAGTTTTGGTAATGTTAAACATAATAAGTTAACTTAACGTTAAAATACACAGAAATTTAACTTTAAAGTTAACATTAACTGAAAAGATGTCATTCATCAGATGATTGATATTATTATATTATATTGATATTTATATCCACATTGTTTACATGAGTATATTTTCAAACAAAATGATTGTTAATGATGATTAAGTTAAATTAAGTTAAGTTAACATACATGATAAATGTAACGTATTAAACATGATTTAAGTTAAGTTACATAAGTTAAATTAACTGATTAAACATCACCATGATTACTGATTACATTTCGTTTCATTTATTCATTTCAAGGAAAGTCAGGAAAGCAAAAGAAGGGAAATATGTTAGGGGGAAAAAAAAACAATACAGTAAGGAGACACTTGAAAAGGCAGTGGAAGAAGAAAAGGCAGGAGCCAGTCTAAGGGCCACATCAAAAAATATGGCATTCCCCTTACAAAATTATAAAAAAAAAAAAAAAAAAGGTCCAGGTGGTCCAGATTCAAAGCCCGGCACCCTGAGTTGAGCTCCCGGACAGCAGACTCACTTGATCAGTCAAGAGTCCATGGTGCTACACCAGAGGCCATTAAGGGCTTTTTCAAGATGTACGAGGCCCTCTACAAAAAGTACAGTTTGGAGGACAAGCCCCACCTCATTTTTAACTGTGACGAGACAGGTTTTGGAGACAACCCCCATACAAAGGAGAAAGTCCTGTGCCAGACCGGGAGGAAACACATCTACCAGCAGCAGCACACAACAAGAGAACACATCACAGTGCACTGCTGTGTGAGTGCAGCCGGGGAAAGCATTCTACCCTTTATCATTTACCCCGGCTGCCTCCCAAGTAATGCGTACAGGCTGGATGGGCCCCCTGTATGGGATCCAAGAAAAGGGGTATATGGACTCTGATCTGTTCATCAAATGGCTTGGACCTTGTGGTGGGGAAGACACAGTTCTCACCTCTGCTGAAACATGTGTATCCCACCGCTGTCACTGCCAAAAACATTAAGGCTGGGTTCCAGAAAGCTAGAATCTTTCCCTTTTCCAGGGAGGCTGTGGACACAAACCAGGTAACATTAATGTTAACACATTAATACAGTTATAATTCATCCTCTAAGTTAACGTAACTTGCATTTCTTTTAAAAGTGTGCTAATGAGTTTTAACTATGCTTTACTTACTAGGTGGTGAGAGTGATCCCATTTGCCTCAGCCACTCCTGCCACAGTCACAGCCACTCCATCCAGCGCTCTTACCACTCCCTCAGACACTCCAGCCACAGTCACAGCCACTCCATCCAGTGCTCCCACCACTCCCTCAGACACTCCTGCCACAGTCACAGCCACTCCATCCAGCGCTCTTACCACTCCCTCAGACACTCCAGCCACAGTCACAGCCACTCCATCCAGTGCTCCCACCACTCCCTCAGACACTCCTGCCACAGTCACAGGTACTCCAACCAGTGCTCCCACCACTCCCTCAGACACTCCAACACCTTGCCCCACCTGTAAGTCCATACAACCAACTAATTACCTGGTGGCAGCAGGCATTATTCCGCAGAGTTTCCTGCTGACGAAGATGGGGAACATTACGCAATTTGCAACGGGGTAGTTCCACCTGGCTCAGGAGAGGACACTATTGATCAGTGGGTCCAATGTCTGCCACCTCTGGTTTCACCTGGAGTGTGCAGATGCAGAGTGGCTCTGCCATAAATGTTGTCTGTCTGTTTAAAAACATTTTTAACGTTAATTATATTATATTATATCTTATATCTATACATATATCTTATCCTATAATTATTATTATATGTGCGTTTTAAAAATGTGAAATCAATGTGTTATGGCTCTGCCGTATTTTGTCCTGTGTTCTGGTGCAATATTTGGAAACGGAGTGAGAGCTCTGTCTTTTGTTGTTCCGTGTTATGGTGCCCCGTTTAACAACGGAGTTAGAGCTCTGTCTTTTGTTTTGTTTTCGACAATCTATGTTCATTTGCAGATGTCGGTTCCAGCTCGGATTTGCTGTTCCTCCGTGCCGCGGTCACCGGGGATTGGCTGACTCCAAGATGCCAGTCTTTTTAGCGTCCGGGATTCCCAGGTGACGCGGAGGGTTCGGAGTTGGCAGTGGAGTCTCGTCCCTCCTCGTTGCTTGACACTGGTCCTTTCTTGACACTGGTCAAGCAACGAGGAGGGACGTTGCTTGGAACAATGTAATTTATCTACCAGCTTATAAATGTTACTGTGATTGTTTTCATTATGACTGTGATTTAGTCATTTTTATTTTAAACAATTTCTCTTTAATAGGAAAGGTTGCACATGTGTATAATTATTCAATTTCTGTAACCCTTTTTATTCAGAATAAATTGCATATCATATTTTGTGCACCACTATATGCAAACTATGCAAACTCATAAATGAATGAACCTGTGCATTTTTTCTGTCATGCCTAGGTTAATTGTCCCTGCAGCTCCATTTCTGACACCAGTCAGCATGAATATTGCTCTTCAATAGAAGTTACAGATGATAGTTAGGTGAGTTTTTATTACACCACCCAGTAAAACACACTCACTCCACCCAAATTGACCACTTACGAGAAATTTGAGACCGATGTATTAGACAGCACTCTCTACCACCATTATCAAATAAGATAATCTTCTAGAAGATATATTTTAGAAGTTAAAGTAATTTTTTTTTGTTTATATATTTATATTGCATATATATTGTACTATGAAAATATATAATTTGTATATGTTTAATTTTCAAGTGCGTATTTCTACTGTTGAAATTATTTCAGGCAAACAGTTATATTTCAGGCATATTTGAAAATGGCACAGAGGCATGACTCGCGCTGGAGGAGAAAAGTGAAGAGCCAACAAAATACTTGCAAAAGATACAGAAGAAAGGTAAGGAAATTAATTTTATTATTTTTATATTGTCACTTGCAGTGATTCAATATAAATACATTTACTCAAGTTATGAACTTAAGTACAATTTAAGGTGTTTGTACTTATAATAGGTATAATATGTAATTATTCTGCATTAAAATGTTTAAAAACAACTAGACCTATGTTATATATGTTGTTGAGTTGTGTACTTACATTATCCCTATTGCTTCCAACAATTTTCAAACCCAGAGAAATATGTAATTTAATAAATGTAACGGACCGTTTCATTTAGTCGCATGTCAATAGCGTCATACGTCAACACAGAGTAAACTAATGTTAGCACAAGTTGCGAGTCTGCGCTGTGTTTGTCCGCGGCAATGGCGTCTACCAAAGAGTAACTTACACACTACAAGATAATACATCGGCATTGTGTGTGTTCCACACAAACTGTTATAGATGGACTTTTATTCACTTTTAAGCCACATTTTCATGATAAACTTAGGTCGTTTTTAACTATACCTTTTAGCCGGAAGAAGGATTTTAAGGCGTTTCTCAATATCAAGTACGCCAAGTTCGGACTTGCGCACTTAAGAGTTCGGACTTGTCAAGTTCGACTCCTGAGTACAAACTCCCAAGAACGGGGGACGTAGTACGGTCATTCTGCTATTGGAACAGCAGTATCCTTGTTGACATGACGTCACCATCTCCGCTCGTCTTTACAATGGGCGTACGTGCCTACGGTGGTTATTTTCAAAGTAAAGTATATTTACAATAAAAACAAATAAATACAATATAAACACAACCCTGCACCTTCTTGTTTTCATTAAAAAATATAGGAATATGTTTATATTTTGTTATGCATGATACATATAAAAGGCAGTGGCGGGAAAAAAGTTTGTGGGAGTTAGTGGTGAATGAACAAAGAGAGAAAGTAGACTTAGGACATCGGAAAATTTGAAAGATCGCATCGAAATGGATCGGAGACTGGTTGCCGTCCTCATCGGTATGCTCTACATACTAGTGGAGGAGGAGGCTGCCCAACTGAGGAGGCGGATCCGTCAGAGGAGAGCCAGGATGCGGCGGAGGATGGAGAGGAGACGTGCCATTTTAGCATGTCTTCATAACTCTCTACGTTTGCCTAATCATTATGCTTTTCTGTTAACCAGTCTACTCTCTTATAGGTAGACTTGACAGTTCACTTGGTACACCTAGATAAAAAACTAATGTGGTTTAATAGTCTCAAGTCTTCATTAGATTAGGTGTATTTATTTTTTTCTGTAATTTCTGGTGCTGTTGAACTGTACTTTACTGTATTAGCCTATATTCCACATACTGTTCCACTGTTTGTCTTTTTGGAACTCAAACATCAGGTTAACACTCAGACTGACAGCCCTGCTATAGTTAGCCACATAAATAATAATAATTTCTAGGATACAGTAATCATCTAGGCTACGGTAACTTTTTGACTCAGAACCTGGGAGGACAGGTGCACACTTACACAGCCTATCAAGTGTTGAAAGAAATAGAAACCTTCTCAATCACAAGCAAGCACCTGATCAAACAGGCCAGATGTTAGAGAGAAATTTAATACTAAAAGACTTAAATCACTGATAGACAATTCATATTGGGAATGCAGTTTAATAAATATTAAATAGTAAAAACAAA